>JAWZYV010000443.1:1492707-2985414 GCA_038373885.1 Cheiracanthium punctorium | reverse complement strand
TGGAACTATTAACTTTTTTGGAAATAATAAATAAATGGTGAAAAATTATGAATATAAAGAATTTAGATAAAGGCAGAGAGCAGATGGATAACGATACCATAACATTTTCCCCAACTAGTCGATTATCATTCTTGGATAATTGCGTTAAATGGCTCGAAGCATGGCATAAATTAAAGTTTAATAACAAACACAGGAAAAGTGGAAATTATATTATAAAACATTTTTTTTTTCTCTTATGAACACAACTAAAGTTATAAGACAGATAATACTATATCAACTCAATGAATAGAAATATAAGTATATTTTAACTGGGAAATACCAAACTGACCCACTTGAATGGGGAATTTCGACAGTACCGACAACTTAATGGTGCAAATTATAATGTCACAATACAGCAGGTACTAAGATCAAAAAGAAAAAAAAAACTAAGTGTTAAAAGCTTAATCGAACTACATTCGTCTCAGTTTGGAAAATTTTCTATAACAAATTTCTTTAAGGCTTTCAAGAGGAGACAGAGGAATGAGATTTGGATATAGATATTGATTTTAAAGGTATAGATTTTTTCTCTTTCTACGAAGACGAAGAGAATAATATACCATTATTCATACTTATTTGTGGATATGCAGTATTTAAAGTTAAATAACAACTGCTGTGTATATTGTGTTGCAAATCCATATCCGCACACACAAAAATGCTATTTGAAGAAAATCAAGATACAGAAATTTTTTTTATGTTTGTTGACAGAAGAAATTTAACATATCCTCATTCAGATATACTAAAAATATTTGTTGTTTGCTTTAAAATATTTAAAGCACTCTTACAAGAAAGCAATAAAAATTCACTTCATCAAAAAAACATTAAGAATATTTTGAAAATTTTCATCACTAAAAAATTGGATGAATTTGATGTGATGAACGGTTGCTGCACAACTTTAGAAAGCAGCATCAGTGGCGCCGACTACGTGGGTGCTCCGGGGCTCAAGCACCCACTGAAAAAATTCTTTGGGTGCTCCGCACCCACAGAAATTTTAGTGCCAAGTCATACTTTGAAGTTCGCAGAAAGGGCTAGGAAAAGGCGTTTATGTGGGTGCATCGGGCTTGTAAAAAAATTACGTTGGATGCTGAGCACCAGCAATCGTTTAATAACCCCAACACAGTGATGTTTACTCAAGGAGGGTTCCCCCTCCCCGCCCCAATTATGCCATTACGTAATATGAATATTTGTAAAGCATACTGAACTTTTTGCATAATTTCAGTACTAAAATGCTTTATTTGCTTATTAGTTGTGTGATATTTTAAAAGTTTAAAAGAAAATCTTTAATGAGGCCAAATGTATGTGGGTGTTGCGGCTTGGACGTCTATATGAGTACTTTAAGACGTGGAGGGAGGGGGGAGGGGTTATTTCTTGCATTTGTAAGGTCATCGGCAATCGCGCTTTCAAACATTTTAGTACTGAAATAGTGAAAGAAAGGTTAGCTAATATGTAGCTTAAAAATGTTCACTATATCGACGGCTAGAGGAAGGGACCCGAGCCCCCACCTACTTCCCTATATGAGCACCCATGTCCTTTATAATTCAGATGCGCATCAGGAACTTCGATGAGACAATCACTGGTGTAACTATAGGGTGGTAGAACGGGCAAAAGCCACGGTCCCCCAGCCGGAGGGGCAGCCTTTCCACAAATAGAAAGCTAGAAAAAGTGAACTGCAACATGTTGGTTGAGATTCTGTACAATGAGGAAGGACCCTATCCAATGAATTCATTACGGGCCCTAACGGTATAGTCACGCCACTGATGACGACGAGTGCTTTGCAACTGCATAATTCGAAAATAAAATTTTAGTGGGGGACGGTTGTTTTTTTTTAATGTAGTATTTCAGATCTCAAGCACCCACAGAAAAGTGTTCGTGGGTGCTAAATACTTGCATGTACTTAAAGGAAGTGCTTAATTTGCATGGGAGCTCAGCTCCACTACTTCTTTTTTCTCGGTGAAATTTTACACTAAATTTAAAATTTTAATTACCATGTAATTGTTTCTGTTGATATTAATTTTATTACATCGCAAACTAATACAGAGGTAACAAAAATTCACTTAATAATACCTTAAATTAGGTAATTAATTTTGTAAATTGCAATACAAAAAAATAGGGCTCTTGCACTTTTTTGGATAGAAATTAAACCCTGTTTAAAGGCAACTGAATGACAGCTACTGTCAGCTTATCGCTGTAGTTCGGGGAAAAAGAAAAAACAGGAAATGAATGAGCCGAGAAAAAATACTATGAATAACATTTTTTTGAAAACTGAGGATTTCCAGACAGGGATGAGATAGATTAAACAAGAATAAAATTGATCGTGAATTGCTACATTCGAAAACTGAATCACTTTTTATACAAAATTTCCATTTACATGACAAGAAATTTGACTGATTGTGATATTATTGTTGAATGTTTTTTTTTCCCCAATAAACGTAGTAATACACTTTTCTTTTGCTTTGAAATTTATAATGATTAGTTAAAACCAATCAAAATTCTATCGCTAAAAGTTAAAAAAAAAAAGTGAAATAGTGTAATACACCTCTTTCAGGTCTGATTTATTACAAGGGTAAAGGGGGTGGGCGCCCAGGAATCCTCGAATTTTGACAGAGAATTTGCGTAAGGCAAACAAATTTAAGGTGACTCCAGCACAAGCAGATTTTTCTAAAAGAAGGGCATTTCATCAGAAATACTTCATTACTTTAAAAAGAATCTTGATTTTAACTGGTTTGCTGTTATCGTTACTAAGACACAACGGTGGAGACTTTCATTCTATGCCCAGCGTTGCTTCACCGTAGTACAGATAATCGGATGCCAAAATTCACACTAGTCACTTAAATTAAACTTTGAATGTCGCCTTCAGCGCTGGGAAAAAACACGCAATTTTGGTGTATAAATACAAAAAAGAAAAACAATTATCTCAAGAACTTCACAATTTTTAGGATGTATGTTCACAAGCTGTACTAGGCACCGGAATAAACGAAAAATTTTGCAGAATGGCCACTCTCAGAAATATTTTGCTTTGCAGTTCCACGTTTAAGATTTTTTTCTGAAAGTTTTCGAATTTATTGCAGTGTGTAGTGCAGCTTGTAAAGAATCATCCTCAATTTTTTTCGAATCCTTGGTGCAGTTAGTTTATTTTAATTTGTGTACCAAAACCGTGAGGCAGATATCGTTTCTTCGATCTATACCTTCAGATATTGGATATTTTATGTGGAGCTAAAATGATTATTTGTATTATCCATTTCCCGCTGGTAAAAATGTGCACGAAAAGTCAAATGATTGAGTAGTTACGAGCAAGGAAGCAAATAATAATAGGAAAAGATTGAAGGGTAGTTGGAAAAGATTCCATAAAGTTGGAAAGAGTATCATTATTCATGAGTGTGCCGTAGTTTTCTTCCTTGTTCCATAAAAACCCATCTTCGGAATCGAAATCTATCTTAAAATCACCTACTAAAACTATTTTGCAATCTTAGCCAAGTACATTCCAACTGTACTCCCACTTTAAAATAAATTGCCGTGTTTTGGCACCAAACTTAGCGATCCTTTATCAAAAATTACAAACCTTGTGCGACTTTACACATTTTATTAACCCCACCACGGACTTTTACGGCACTCACAGAAATTTTGCAAAGTCGGCGCCTCTGAGCAGCATCATATAATAAAATAGAAAAAGAAAGCTAGCAATACTTTCGTCAAATACCAACAGCTTATGTAAATGAAATTTATAATTTGATGTTTTTATATCAGTATTATGTACATAAAATTTGTTTATAGAGTTTCTAAGATTTATATGATACTAAGTCATCCGGATTATTTTTATCAACAATGTGTGAAACATAGTAAGTGCATTTTTCTTTCTAATAATTAATTTAATATTTTAAGGTCTTAAATGTCAATGCCCTTTTTAAATATATTTCATACTACTATGCTCAAGAATAAAGAGCTTATCATGTAAATTCGTTTCAGAATTGCTGTGTAGGAAGTGTTTTAAAATTTGAGCGATTTCTGTAAATATTCTGTTTTAAAAGATAGTTTAATATATGTACTTTTTACTTAAGTTTAATGCTTTAAGTGGAGCAATCAGTAAGTAAATCATTGTAGTAACTACATAATTAATTTCAGAGCTAAATCATGCTCAATATTTTTAAATTCAATGTTGTAATAGTATTTTGTCGCAATATAGAAATTTTCTCTGTTTTAGTACTTTGAAAACCAAATTTTGTAAAATTGAAAATTATGATTGCTAAAATATGAATTAAATAACTATATTAGATATTACAATACTTAAAAAAGAAGAGCTTATCATGTAAATACGTTTCACAAGTGCTACATAGGAAGTGTTTTAAAATATGAGCAATTTCTGTAAATATTCTGTTTCAAAAGATAATTTAATATATGTATTTTTACATAAGTTTAATGCTTTCAATTGGAGCAATCAGTAAATAATTCGTTTATTGTAGTAACATAATTAGTTTCAGAGCTAAATCATGCTCAATATTCTGAAATTCTGTGTTGTGATACTACTTTGTCGTAATATAGAAATTTTCTCGAAATGCTTTAACACATTGAGAACCAAAATTTCGCAAATATTTAAAATTAAGATTGTTAAAAATATGAATTAAAATATCTCTGTTAGATATAAAAAATGCAAAAGTGAAGTATTTTCTTTATCCATATAGTTTGAAGATTTCAAGTGTTGAATCCTAAGTAAACGTAAATGGTATTATGAAAATTATTTTCATTCATTATCCAAATATATTTTTAATATATGTATATTTTAAGCATATATAATTGGAACATATTTTTATAGCACACCAATTTAAATGAATCAAGTTGTGTAATATTTATTGTTCTTATTATTATTACTATGCCGAAATAAATTATTTTTCATTTAAACTGATGTATCCCTATTTTCTTTTTTCTTAAAAATATTTCTCCCATGAATGATATAGGCAAGTTTTTTCCAATCATCCTCACAGTGATCACAGAAAAGAAAGAGAAAAAAAAAATTACCGCCTGAACATCTATTTAATTTCTTGTCTGATTACACAATTAAAAGGAACTGGGACTCAAGCAAGCGATTATTTAAAAGGACAGCGATGGCCAGAGCGATCGCTCACGGTCACGTGACAAAACGGACGTTCCGGGCCCATATTAGAGAAGCGTCTTTCGCGGCGGCCCCGGCTGGCTGGACTTGTGTCCTGTGACAACAGTTTCTTTTCCTTTTTCGCTTTCCTGCAACATGTAAAAAAATGTTTTTTTGAGCTATTACTCTGTTTACTTTGGAAGACCGTGGCGTTTGAAAGTTTTGTTGCACATAGAAAAGGATGTCGTAACATAACCGTCCGTTCTCCTTTTGTATACTGTTTACCAGTAGTGGCGCAAGACTTAACCCGACGAGTGGGCTCCCTTCCCAGACAAGGAGCCCAAATAATAAACCCTTACACAAATGTAGAATTTTAAATTCAAATGCATGTACTTATACTACATGACTATTTTATCGTTTACATTATCATTATTTTGAATAGTATTAATTGGATGTAGTAATTAATATTAATAACTTTGCTTAATATAAAATGTCTGAAAAATATTTATGGATCGATCTATTGGATCGTTTTTATATATTTTTTAATTTCTGAAATTTTCGAATTTTTATTTTTTCAATTATCGGCCTGTACTGGCCGGGTCGTATGTTTGTTTCAAATGTATTACGGACTTGGGACGAACCTTCAAAGTCACGAATCGTTGAGCTGGGGCCGGGACGGGACTCAATTTGCAGGCTGTGCAGATCTCTAGTCTTAACGTGTATTTTTAAAATCTTCTATAAAGGTCATTGCAATTTTAATAATTATAGAGATACTTTAGATATGGGAAGCACTATTCATCCTACAAAACAGAAAGCCCCCCTCCCCCTTGCACATGTTGCGTAGCAACCTTGTGGGTCGATGTCGTGTTTAGGCCCTCTAGAGCATCGGCCCACACGACCACCGGCCCAGTCCGGCCCTGCTTTTCACTCAACCATGTTTGTGGACTTTGCTTCACCGCATATTTTTCCAAAAGTTATGCCATGCCTAACTTTAAAATGATCAATCCATCCATTCGAACACACGAACTCAGAATATCCAAATTGTTCAGCAAATTTTTCTGCTTGCACTTTTAGAATAGGTCCACTCACAGGAAAACCAGCACTACGTTGCACCTTCATCCATTTCAATAACACTTTGTCCAAATCCTCTTTGAAACACTTCTTCAGTTGTTTACAGTCTGTTTTATTTTGGTCATATGCATCCATTAACTTGCCATTGTTTTTTAGCAGTGTGGAAACAGTAGATGAAGACAATCCATACCTTTTGCAGATTTCGACATTTTTAACACCGTCATCCAACTCCCGTAAAATTTCTACCTTTTCACCAACCGATAAAGCTTTGCGTTTGGACATAGTGAGAGGATAAAAATTGTCGTGTTTACTGAACCAACTCAGGTTAAAGAATGACCATCTGACCCTCCTACTTGACCCCTACACTTAGCAGGTGCAGCTGTTCTCCCCCTCCCACCCCACCCGCCTTATTTACAATACGACCCACCTGTTGCACCAGATTTGTGAACCATCCCTATTGACATTGGAATGCTGGAGGCATTTACACAAAGACTAGAAGATAAGACAAAGACTAGAAAGATGAGAAAAAAGATTGCAAGACAGAAGAAGTATTGCTCGCTAAAACCAGGTCTTGCTCGTTAAAAGCGACTTCTGTTCCATAGACTTGACATTGATCCAACCAAATATTCTCGTTTCCCTTGGTAAATCCGAGTTCTCATTGAATCCGAGCTTGTTATAAACGAGTTAGACTGTATCCGGCCACACTTTACCCGGTTATCCGGCAGTAGTATGTTTTTTTTTTTCTTGTTTTATTTTCACACGATTTTTTTAGATCATTCAGCTATTTTTTTTTTTTCAAAACTTTCTCAATCGCTTTCAAATCATTTAATTTAAAAATCATAATGTCTTCGATGAATCGGTTCTCCTTCAGGAGTTAGATAAACATCTTACAAAATCAGTAATTGAAAGAAAAACATCTCCACTCAACTGTTAGAAAATCAATGCCATGACTTTATCAAGAAAAAGAAAAAAAAAACTTCTTTCAAAAGCCAGCAGTACTACAGTACGTAGACTATTCTCATAAGCATCCTCATAATAATAATAAAGTAACTAAATTGTACAAAGAATGGTAGAACTAGTTCGTAGTTGTTTTTTTGCGCCGTAATTTACCAATCTTAAAAAAGATAGAAGTGCTCAATTTTTTTCCCAGATTCTCTCTCCCTCTACATGATAAAAATATATTCTAAAAAGTATTGAAAGCAAAATCTTTTCACCAAACTTCGTTTTTCTCATTTTTTATTTTTGCAGTTTTTAGAATTTATTTATTTATTATGTTTATTTATGTTATTTCTCAGTATAATAATTTTAGGTTGGATGTACTGCCAGATATTTGTGTAATATTGGCTATTGCCAATTCGGCTATAAGTAAAACAGGGTTAATTAACTATTATCAGTATTATTGAGTGAGTGGAAATAATATTCTCTGCACCCTTTGTCATTTTTCATTTTATCATTTCAATTTGCTCAAAAAGATTTATGTTTGTGTTAGATTTTATCCCCCCCCCCCTCCCGAAAGAATTCCTATAAGTGGTCTGTGGGTAAATTGGAAGTGGAAAAGTGGTCTGCAGTTTAAGTTGAGTTGGGAGCCGCTACTTTAAATAGTTGACAAGAACATGAAAGGAGATGGTAATTTGGACTAAAAATCTATTGATCTAAATTAATCAGTTGAATTAACAAATAAATAAATATATTGTGTAAAACGAATTAAGCTAATAGACATATAACATGCAATAAAAATACTTATCGCAAACAGGCTTTTGCTTTTTAGTCGAATTCCAAAACCTTAAGATGTTTGCTTGGATGTTTTTTGAACCATGCTCTTATGGTAAACAGATGTTATAATTCTCAAATTTCAATTTTGTTGTTTAAAAAGTTTTAAAATAATGTACATGAAATCAATGCCTGGACAGCTGTATTTAACTTTAACACACAAAATATTTAATTATCAAAAGCTATGTTTAGTTATAAAAAAAATCTTGTATTTTTTTTAAAAACCTTATAAAAACCTTCTCATGATGTAATTTAAACTATTACAATGTTTAAGTATGTCAGAAGAAATTTTAGTTTTATGGAAGTAATTCTGCATAACACGTTTCTTGTTCTATGATTTGGACAGCTACATTTTGGTTTCATCTCTACTCATTTCTTTTTTTAAAATGTATTATTAAATACCGTATTAGCTTGAATATAACAGGATATTTTTTGACTGATCATTTTCTGCTAAAAACCTAACTTTATACTAAATTTGAGATCGAAATGTAAGATTTTTCTTATATTGATGAAAAATTTCAAGATCACATTATATTCGAGCTAATACGGTACTGTGCTTTTTAATATGTATCACTACTAGAAACTGTTTTAATAAAACCATGATAAAAAGAAATAAATTTTCTTATACATTGTTTATCAAAAAAAAAAAAAAAAAAAAAAAAAATTACACGGACAGCAAATGTCACAAATTTTGAAAATGACTCATAAAAATAAATTGTTTCATTGTCCTTACATATTTTTGGGACAGCTTAATTTGAATTATATTTTCTCTCTATTCTAAAAAAAAAAGTAAAGGCTGCTGGCACTGTCAAAGCTTGTTGACCTAACTCCTCCTAAACCGTAGGGATTTGAGTTTCGACTAATGTGCCCACAGATTCAAAAAATTCCGAGGAACCTGCTAAGCTGATTTAAATTTTGATAATCGAATTATTTTAGAAGATATTATTAAAAAACTGAAAAAATAAACCGAATAGTTGCCAGACTTGGCATAAAATCATTCATTTCTTTGCAACAAAGCGTTTCCAAGTATCTAGAATCGCGTGAAATTTACAAACATGAGTTAGAATTACGGCCATTTTACGCCAAAATAAAAACTATATGAAATAAGTAACTCAAAATGTGTTACACAAAGTTGACCCTTTTCAAATAGTAAGTTCGCTTAGACAACAGGAGTTTAGAATGAGCGATGATTCGTTTTTCCAAAACAGAATAACTAATATCTCGAAAATGAAAAATAATTAAAATGCAGATTATTTTAAAGCCGGTTCTCGTCCAGCTGAATTATTGGCTACCAGTAGAAATATTGGACGGCGTTCACTATCCCATTATAGGAGTTATAGTACACTTTGGATATTTGCTAGCGCGACGAGATGGTATAATTCGTGGTGTTAAGTACGCCAATCTGCAAATGATTATGTAAATGAAAATATAGATAACGGTTTTCCGGTAACCTTAAATGAACAGTAAATATAGGTTGTGAGCATGTGTCAATCGCCCAATAATGAAAAGTCGCCATGGGTGGCAAATTCGCAAGGTGTCCAATAGGTTTTACATTATTAAAAATACAGCTGAAACAGATGTTCTGATTTTATGACGCTTTAGCTCCTAATTAATATAACTTTTGAATGTCAACTTTCAATATCATTGTGTTTCTGAGGAGTGCAAATAATTTTTCCAGCGATTATAAGCAGAGTCCGCACTCCGCAGGGCCGGTTTGAGGCGTAGGCGACGTAGGCGGTTGCCTACGCTTAAATCTCAATCGAGGGGCTCCAAATTTCACTATTTTTCGTGTTTCCAAACATTTTCCCCCTTTTTTTTTTTAAATTGGTTATTCAGATGGGCGCACTGACTGCTCTCATAATATTATCAAGCTTTCAAAGAGTATCATTGCCACAAATACTTTTAAACACTTCTAAAGGTGCCGCTTGTATTGTCCGGAAGCTTCCTTTGATGGCTTCTTTTTTCAATCATGGGAAACAGGCCTGCACCTCCAGGGTATGCTAAATTACCTTCCTCCTTACACCTGTTGATTCTTTACCTCCTATAATTATTTTGAGCTGTCTCTCTTTTGAACTGTCTTATCCCGATGTTTAAAGAAATGGTTTCTCAAGTTACCTTCCTTTCTGATATACTTCAAAAGAAATGCCGCAAAAAATATACGCCAAAAAGGACAAACTATAATAAATTTTGAACAAAGCCACATAAGTTTTTTTTTTTTTTTTTCCATCAAGTTAGCGGAAAAAGAAAATGCACGTGATCTTGACGCCCTCTTTAAAATAAATATTATTTTTGGCCACTTCTGCGCCCCGGTGAATTAAAGTTCTGGGATACTTCCTAAGTTTTTACAGCTAGGATCGGTTTTCCAAACAGGGCCGTAACAGTAATAGGGCGCAAACAGAAGAGGGGGCGCAAAATCAGAAGGATCACATAGGTTTATATAGTTTTTTTGAATTCGTGTTTCTTTTTTCAATACAGCACATCTGTAGAGGCGAGGAAAGGACAGGATTTTATTAGTATAATGATTCATGGCAAGGGCGGATAATAGGGGACGCAGTCGCACCCCAAATTAAAAAAAAAAAAAAAACATTTTATTTATTTCACATTCTGGATTTTGATATATCAAATCTTGTACCCCTAAATAAAAAATTGAAATGCCGCCTCTGATTCCCGGGGCTGAAAAATTATGAAGTCGGCATTAAAGCTGCAAAAAGGGGTGGGGGGTGCGAAATTTGGACGGTTCTGCTATGTTATACCGGGCTATACTCTTGTTTCCAAATGAAACAGATATATCACTCCAGTAGGAACAGATTTTTCAGAGCGTAAATAAACGAAATAACAGTAATAACCAGTATAAAGTTTCAAAAGATCATGCTAAAAAAAGTTTCAAAGGAAGATGCCGTGTTTACTCGTGTAATAGCCTCCCTCGCATAATAGTCGCACCTAGACTTTCACCATGAAAAATTGACAAAAATGGGCGACTATTACTCGAGTAAACACGGTATATTTCCGTTTTCACTCCCTTAGTACGCCCTGATCCATCAGAATATATTCTAGAGTGAGGGAGACAACGAAATCGTCTAAGCCATTCGACAAGAACGGAAAATAAATAAATAAATAAATAAATTTTTGCAGTTGTGCAGCTGTGGGATAGTTCAGCTTTGAGTGTTTTATGTCGCGTTGGCAAAAGGAAAATGTGACGGATTTTGACGCCCCTTACTAAACAAAAAACTTTCATTTCTCCACTTTTGCGCCCTTGTGAATTATAACTGAAGAATGCTTCAGTTTCCTGAGTTCTCAGCGAGGGTGAGGCGGGGATAGCCCTTTCGAGGGTCGCAAACAGAAGAAGGGGGCGTAAAATCAGCTTTATAACAGGATGTTTAAATTGAGTTTTTCTAATCTGTTAGAGGACATAACATGACTGTGTCCATAGAACAGCAAGAGTCCATTTACTGGGAACTAAGCTCAGGGGCGCAGGTAGAAAATTTTAACGGGGAGATATGAGAGACATTTTTCAGATGATAAATAAACCAAATTCCTTCACGGTATGAAATTCCGAAAGATCATGCTAATGTATCATAGGGCGACAAAGAATCGTTTAAGTCATTTGACAAGAAATGAGTAAAAAATAAAATTCATGAAGTTTATATCACCTTGGTAAAAAGGGAAATGCGTTTGATTTTGACGCCCTCCTTTAACAAAAATTTTTAATTTAGCCACTTCTGCGCCCCCGTGAATTACAGCTGTGGGAGCTTCGGGCTTAAGATTTTTGTATCGCTCTAGTTTCCTGAGTTCGCAGCTTCTGCAATCGGTTTTTTAAGCAAAGTCGCAGCGAGGGTGTTGCGGGATAGCCCTTTCGAGGGGCTAGAAACGGGTTGTCCCGTTCAAAACGGGACGTGTGGTCACCTTATCTATAGCCAATTATTTCGACAACTGCCTTTTTTGCTATAGATCATGTACTAGTATTTTATTAACAGAATATTTCTCTGGCATGACATTAAAGATTTAATTGAAATAGTAAATTAAGCATTTAGCTTATTCTAAAGAATATTTAAGATAACAGTTTACATTTACCAGGACAAGGGCAGAAAGTTTTTTGGCAGAAAGACCACCCGCGGAGAGAGAGGTTAGGGCGGGCAGCATATCCGTAGACTAGAAGGTGTCGTCCCAGAACCCGCGGTAACCCCAGAGTGGGGTGGAAAATGCTGGGGAGAGCAGAGTGAGTGATGACTGTTTCTAATTCAATAGGTCGGCAACGAGATCGTGGGATTACAGAATTCAACTTAACGATAGTCCCTCATCCTCCCCCCCCCCTCCTCCCTAGAGCTGTCTTATCGTTCTATGCTTTCCCGTCTTCAAAATACAAAAGCCGAATGGGATGGAAGAATACTTGAACATGGGTTTGAATTCAAAGCGATGTTATTCATTACTTAGGAAAAAGCTATTGGTTTAATATGAACTAAAACTTTTTTGAGGGAATTTTAAATCATACTCATTCTTATGAAAAGAAAATTAATGAATTCTTCTGTAACTTTAAAAGTACGAAATTATAATAATCGAACAAAAATTAAAATACTGATTACAGTTAAGTAATTACTATAGTAACGATACAATTTAAATTATATATATATATATATAGGTATTCATTTGCACTACACGACGCACAGGAAGTAGAGCAAGGGGGCTACTAGGGTCAAAATTTTTGATTATCATATTTATTTAGTCTAATCAAATGGCCATGCCCCCTTCATTTAACTTATGAACAGCAGTCAGCAGTGGCATAACAAAACTTTTGCCCCTCTTCCGAAATGTGTTTCATAATACCAAACCTAGAAAGAAAATGAAAAATATTATAAGAATTTTTTTATCAACAAATAATGTCCCCGCTCCTCCCCCCCCCCCCCAAAAAAAAGAGAAAAAATCTCGAGTGTAGTCCGATTAATAATAAATACTCCAAGGAGACAATTTGATACAAATACATATGAATTATTAATGTAAGCAGAAATTACATTTTTAGAGAGATTAATTAAAAGGTTTTTGCAGATATTGCGTATAGCGGAAAGTTTTTTCAAGAATGTATTTTCCTTGGAATAAACTATAAATTTTGACTTCCTTTAACTGAACACAAACTTCAAAACACTGATTACGATAAGTTTTATCAAATGAATTATGTATTTAAATTAAATGCTTGAATTCAAACTTATACCCGGAATAAACTTGCATTTCTTAACATTTTTTATTTAAACATTTTTACTTTATTTTGGTGATTTCAAAGTTAAATTCATAAATAAAGTGAATTGCAGAAACTTTGTAAAGTGCTGGAAGAAAACAAGATGTTGATGGACGATTTTTTCCCTCTTCTACGATAAGAAACAATATCCCCGCAATTATTTAATATTGTTGTTTTGTTCAGGCAGAGCATTCTAGGGCTATTTTCCAAAGAGAAAAATGTATTGAGCGAGCACTTTTTAAGGAGGCCTAACGAGTATCTACGTTACATCTGGGGGAAAACCTCCCAAAACTCCAGATCGACAACTGCGCAGTAAGCCAGAACGCTGGGCACTCATGCTTCAGCCATCTGAAAATGTTCATCAATTATTTAATTGTTAATATTTTATAACGCATTTTACAAATTTAACAGTGCGTTATTGGATGTATCAAGTTGGGCTGTTTTTAAAAGCCCGTTATGTAAATATTTAAAGGGTTTTAATATTTTAAATCAATAAAGTTTTAATGTACTATCTCTGATCAAATCACTTTTATCAACACAAGGAATCCCGTAGAATTTTAAATGATGAAAAATCAGCAAATTCGAGCGATATTTTTTTACACAGTTAATAGTTGGTTGTGGAATGTATAAGTACTTTTGTAATCGGAAATTCATAGAAATACATCAAGTGAGCAGAAATTTTATAGGACAGGAAGAATTATAATGCCAGAATTTTAGAATACTGTAAAACGAAATTTTTTATTCACCAAAAGAATATTCCGTTAGATTTTCAGAGAAATATTACATGCTTATTAAATACTATATTGTTGAATATAGTATTCTGAAAGATTGAAATTTGTTCGGTTATTCAAAATTTTCTTCTTTTCTTTTCTTTTCCTTTTTTTTTTTTGTGTGTGTTCATATATCAATTGACCATACCATTTAATAATAACAATGAGAAAATTATTGACATTTTAAAAATGCTAGAAAGTGTGGCCAGTCTATAAACCTACATTTGTCAATGTAATTGAATTCCATCAATATAACTGAATGTTACAAAGAATAAATTAATTATATGGAAAGAAAAACTATGCTAAAGATAAGTGTTTCAGTGTTTTGAAAAATGTTTCTTTCTTATTTACATAATTTCATATCAGTTGATTTTGAAAATTATTTTGACCACTCAATGAAATTACTGATATAACAAAGTGAAAAGAATTTTAAAAGCCAGATATTGGCAAAAATGCCAAAAATATGTAATTTACTTGTATAAATATGCGTTTTGTCGTTTTCGTTTTCTTATTATAAGTGTAGATAAATTATTTATATTAAAGCTTTGCGTTTAAATTTCATTTATTTCATGGAAAAAATAAAATTACATGCATAAAAATAAAACACCTGCACACTATTCAGCACAACTTTGGAGCACGATACACAACACTCTTGAGATTTGTTTCCACATTGCATTTTTGTACTTGACATTTTTTTCTTTATCTCCCCCCCCCCCCTCTCTCTCTGTGTATGTGTGTGTATGGGTGTGAAGTGTAGGAAAAAACGCCCCTCGGAATTATAATTATCAGACTTAAAGATTGATTTCTTTTGTAAATTGAAATTCATTTACGAGAATAAAAAAAAGTGTGTACGCCCACCCCCTTTTACACACACACAAAGACAGTAGCGGATCCAGGGGAGGGGCTAGGGGGCTTCAGCCCCCCCAAAAGAGATTGCTCAAGGGTAACATTCTGCTATATTATACACTTTAAATAGCTAAAATGATCATATTTTATTACTTAGCCCCTCCCAAAAGCCTAATACATTGGTTTAGACTAAAATTTTGATTTATAGTACATTTTAATTGGGTGAAATAAGCTTTTTAAAAAATTTAGCCCCTCCCAAAAAGAATTTCTGGATCCGCCACTGCACAAAGATAAACTCCCGTTGCAGGTGCTAACGAGCCTAAAAATTATTGTCTGCTTCTCTTTCCACCGTTGCAAAGACGCAAATGCAGTGTCTTTCTTTCTGTGTCCGCCGTTGTTTCCCGGCTGCGTTTTCCCAAACCCTCAAGACTTCACGCACTTGGCGAAAACAGGAGCGCGCCAACGATTTGGCGGAAGAGAGGAGTTACGCGAGCTTGTAGTCGCTTGTAGTACTGTAGCTTGTAGTCGAGCCTTACTACGCGAGCTTGTAGTAAGGTTGCAGTGCTAGTAAGACCGCCTCAAGAATTTATGATGTAATAACAGGCGGGCTTTTCTGATGTGTTTAAAAAATGTAATTAGTTTAATAAATTGGTAGAGTATGAAAAGTATATAATATGATTGTATATATAAAACATTTATTTATAGATAAAATTTAACTTATCGGCTCCGCAATTTTATCCTAGGCACTTTAAAATTGTTTATCGCATGTTCTTTTTGGCGCCATCTACTTTCTTTGGAGCGTAATTATCAGAATAGGTTTATTGATCTATTGCATTTAATAAACATGTCTCCGATATATTTAAAGAATGTAATTTGTTAAATAATAAATGGTAGAGTAAGAAATGTATATAATTATACATTCTGTATTATGTACATTTGTGTTTTTATCTGTAAAGCCATTCATTTACAGATAAAAACACAACTTAAATGCTTAAAACTTTTCTATAAGCACTTCAAAAAAATGCCTAATATATTTAATTTGGTGCTACCGACGTTTTTTTTTAAATTTTTTTTTAACGGATTTGTCTTAGTAATAATTCTTAATTTTCTGTTGTAAGTTTAATTTCTAGCTTCATATTGAAATAGTTATTTTTTCCTTATTATTCAAAACTGAGAACATGCAAAATAAGTCAATATTTCGTTATCAAGCGTAATGAATTCACCAAGAAATTTTTTTAACTAATCTTCAATAATAAACTATCATTTTTATATATTGAGAAATTTTACTGTGATGATTCCACTTTTTATCTATTTGATTGCCGCACAGCCAGCTGTCGTCAAAAAAGGGGTCTCTAGATCTGTGGCACGCGATGAACGTTTCGATAGTCCGCCCTCTTGCTGGTAGTTAAGTCGAGCGATGGCAACGGCTGCCCTTTTTTCAGCATTGGGAAAGGGTTGCGCCTCAAAGGGTTAACCCCAAAAATGCTCGAATGTGCAGCGAACACTTCGAAGAAAGCCATTATATTGATGACTTACAAAACAGACTTTTAGGTCTGCCTATAAGAAAAATATTAAAAGATTCCTACAGTTAATTTACCTTCTTTTAAATTGGAAGAGAAAACAAATCCTAGATCGGAAAGGCAAAAAAAAGAGGAAAGTTTCGGAAGATGCTTTCAGTAGACTAAGTATAATTTAAGTCCTAAGAAAATACGATCAGAAGATACAATAAATGATGATGATGAAGTAAACTTGAATGAAAGTTCAACGAAAGACAGTTGTAAAAACTGTGATGCACTGGAAGAAGAAATCAGCAGTTTAAAAATTGAGTTAGAGTGTGCAAGAAGGAAATTAACAATATTAAAAAATAAAAATCGTCGTTCATTTAAAATCATGGCACAGAAATTAAAAAGAACCCTTCTGTATAAAAAAAAATAAAACATCTGAAATTGGAAAATTAAAAAGGAAAGTATGCATCCTGGATAAAGAGAACAGAAAATTAAAGAATCTAAACGAAAAATCTTTTTACTTTATTAAAATATTATAGAAAGTACTTATATAATTGTTTTGCACCTTAAAAAATTAGTTAATAAAGTAAAACAATAAAATTAACTATTTACATTAAATCTTTTTAAAAATATCAGCTTTAAGCATTATTAGAATCGACTTTACAGACGAAAAGAAAAAATTAGTTTTTGTGTTTTTATCGGCGATCTTCAATTGGTCTTTCATTTCAAAAAAAAATTATCATCTTCAACACTTTTAATAAGACGGTGAAAAGTTTCTAGTCCTATTACAGCATCCGGAAAACTAAGAATTTCTGCAATCTCTTATTCAGTTTAGCTCATTTCTTAATTTTCTGTAACCTCATGAATTTCATGCACTGTTAGCATTTCACTGGCCAATGCCATACTTTTTCAGTCCTAAAAATTGATTTTTCAAACAGTAATAAGAAAGGGAAAAAAATTAAAAACAAAACAAAACAAAAAACGAAAGTCACATGTAAACACGCTCTGAATGTAAACTAAGAAGTGGAAAAAGACTTTTTAAGCAGGAAAGTGTTTGGAACGAAACTTTTTAAACGGGTTGTTTTCACATTGTAAGAATAGGAAAAAATAGGGAACCGCAAATAAGAACTTTTTAGGCGGGAATTTTTTAAATGGGTTTTACTGTATATTTATTAACATTTAAAATTTAAACACACACACACACACATATATAAAGAAAGTTGGTGCATAATCTTTTATTTTGAATGATTCTTTTCTTTCTTTTTTTAGAAAACAATCCTATATTCATTACTTTATCTCAAAACAGAAAATCTGGTTTCTACTTGAATACATTTTTGAGAGCCTATGTATATTATATATTACTAATAGAAAGGGATTCACAGAAGCAATTGTTTTAATTTTTCCTAAAAATATATCACACTAAATCTAAAATGTCATAGATAACATTTTAAGTGAGAAAAATCTAATAAAAGTCATTGAGAAAACATTATCTCCACGACTTCTCCCCTGTCTTCACATCTCGCAGGCGAGATTGACCCAGCCCTTGTGATTCTATAGCCCTGATGAGAGGGTGGCTTTCGCAATGCACGTCTCTCTTCCGCCAAACCGTTGGCTCCCTCCTGTTTTCGCCAAGTGCGTGAAGTCTTGAGGGTTTGGGAAAACGCTTCCCGGCTTCGTGAGTCCCACTGAGGCCACAGCGTACTCCTTCAAAAACCAGTGCCGGGAAGCAACGATGGACACAGAAGGAAATCGCTCGATAGACTAGTAATAAATTTAGTCCAGATCCAACAAACGGTCTAGGCACCTATATCTAATGAACATACACACAAACACAGATAGGAAAATTCTTCTTATATATATTTATATTATTGCTTTATTTGGATGGGCTTTAATAACACTGATTTTTTTTTATGTTAATTTGAGGTAGAAACAGGCCATTGATAGGGAATCGGACTATGGATCTAAGAGAAACATGTACACACGATGATTGTGCCCGTTAAATCTGTATGGCCAATTCTGGATTATCAATTATCGTTCTTGTTCAACAAAACAACCAAATGAAATAAGTGACAAATTATAATAAATTTAATGAATTAAGTTACGTAACGAGTTTAAGTATTTCTTTAATTGATTCTTTTCAAGAGGAAGTGCTTGTTTAGGTAAAAATGGTCCCAGCTGGTCGAAGCTAAGCACAGCGATTTCCTTTTTACCCCCTTGAATTCTGTGGAAACACTTGTATTTTCACTTAGCCCTCCTCAATTAAATGCTGGGTTCAAATTTGTAGAAGAGGGAGGTGAGGGCATTCAATTAGGGGTGCCTAATACCTTGAGTACTGGGCTCAAATTTGTTTTGCAGTAATTTCTTTTCTTTGTATAAAAAAAACCAAAACTTTATCAAAAGCTAAAGGGCAATGAGACGTTTCGGACAGCCATGGTAGCCATGGGGCTACTGGAAAAATTATCTGAATGGCAATTTTCAATAGAGATAAATACAAAATATACTCATGTACCTCTGTTTACTCCCTTTTGGACGCCGACTTGTTTCTCACATTTTTTTTTTCATTTAACGCCCCCCACCTCCCTCTCTCAACTCAAAAAATAAACCCATTCATATCATGCGCTTTTTTTCCGGTGCGCATATTTAATCAAAGTTGGTGAAGGGGAATAAGCTTTGCAATACTAATAATGGTAAAAATATAATTATTAAAACTAATTAAAAATTAATTTTAATTACAGTTATTATAGCCGATATTTTACATTTTAAGAAATGAGTTTTAAATAATTTTTAGCCAGTTTCCTTTAAAAAGGGTTTTTTTTAGCATTTAGAAATGAAAATTTGTTTGAAAACATTACACTTATACTAACATTTGATACAAACAGTTTTTTTAAGGAAGTTTTTTTAAAAATAAAACCAGTAATAACAAGCCATAACTGATTACAAATCAGACTGAATGTAATAACATATTACAGAGAACTTGCATGTTAAATATGAGGAGTCTTGGATTCTTTTTTTAGGGCTGCCTGTTAGGTGAGAGATGGTATTTAACATTTTCGAAACTGCTATAATTTGTTTCTGAATGACTAGTTTTGGACTTTGTCCTAAGAATACAAACAAATTGAAGGGTCATTCAGATTATGAAAAATTTAGTATAAAACTGATAAAAAATTCACAATATTAAAAAAAAAATCATGAAACGGTAAAGAGCAATGAGGCCTTTCGGACGGCTATGGGCTACTCTGCACACTGTATACTTAGGCCACTGTTCTTTGAAAAGTTGTCTGAATGACAATTTTCAATAGAGATAAATACAAAATACACTAAAGTACCTCTGTTTACGTCCTTTTGGACGCCCACTTGTTTTTCACATTTTTTAAAATTCATGCCCCCCCCCCCTTATCTTCTAAATATACAAACCCATTCAATATTGTGCGCTTTTTTCCGTGATTCATTTTTGACTATAATTTAATTTACATTGGTTTCAAAAACTGAATACACTGATGGGTAGTTTAAGTAATAAATGAAATATCAAGACTTAATAAGAGATTTATATTTAAATTTCAGTAAAAATTTGAATTAAGTGTGGAGGAGGGGAGGATGTATCAAGATAGCTCTATAAATATCTATGAAAATGGCTATTTTCATGATTTTTTTCCAGTTTCCCAGTCATGATAGAAATGCAACTTCTATTTCAAGAAATGAAGTCAATTTTTAACTTTATCTGCTAATCTTTTCAAGTCAATACTGATAAAATTTCACTTTTGAATAGATTTTTAATTCGATGTTCCCAGTTAGGAACATTGGACTGTAAAAGGTTAAAAGAATCAAGTAACAACAAAAAAAAAATGAGAATGTCCACTCATAAGACGTATTAACATTGTTATAAAAACCAGACCTAATAAACATTCAGTGAAAATCTTTAAAATGCAATATTTTTTAAGGTCTTTTGAAATGAAAGATGAATCAGGATAATTTGTCATGCAATTTCTGTGCTGCTCAAAGTGTTTTCTTAAACTTATTCAGTATATACTATTGGCTTGTCCGAGAGTAGAGCTTGTATAGTAACATTGTGTATTCTTTCACTAAACTAAGTTTGTTTTTGAAATTTGTAAAGAACTTTATAAAGAGTTTGACCCCCCCCCCAAGAAAAGTCTTAAATTCTCTCATAACGAAATATTTAATATAATGGGCACCGTTAATAACATTTTTCAAGAAACAGTAACTAAAAACTAAAAAAAAAAAAAAAATTAACGAAAATTTTCTGAAATGTGATGAAATAATAATGCATAGCAAGTATATTGTATAGTGTGTAAGGAAAATCAACACTATAGGGGTGTGTCTGTTCTTGGAGAGGATGCCTTGAGCGAGGTCACTTTTAAGGGGTTCTAACGCGTATTCACGTTATATTTCGAGAAAACCGCCCAAAAATGTAGGCCGTCAGATCGACAAACGCGGGTAGACAAGAACCTTGGTTCTTCACGCTTCATGCATCTACCAAATTCACTGTGCTATCCACTCGCCCACATGGCAGGACCGTTACAGAATAAAACCTGCCTTAAGTAAATCCTTAACTAAGCATAAACTTATTATTTAAGAAAATATTTCTTGGTCCAGTGAACACTTAGTCCATTTCTATATAATTTTTATTCAACGGAAAATGAAGTAAACAGAAAGTCTTAAACAAAAGTATGTCTTTCTATTTAAGACAAGTTTTATTATTAACAATAAAACTTAATTTCATCTATACCCTATTTACTTTTCGATTAAAATTATTTTTAAATGAAATTTAGTGTAACATGTATTGGCAAATCCAAAATGTTCAGTTAAATACTATTATGTACCTTCATAAACATGTATAAAATCATAAAAAACTCTTATCGTTATTTTAACGTTTAAATCCTACTTTAATAGATACGTGTATCGACTAAACGCATACATTAATTTAGCATTTTAGTCGATATATGTATCGACTTTGATAAATATATCTTTTCAATAACTTGCTTAAAAATAGACTGCCTTGTAAATGATGACAGAAAGCATGTATGTAGGTTTTATGAATGTTTGATAAAATAATATTTATTTGACTTCGATGCTCTACTTGTGGTAAACGAAATCTCATTTTGAAATAAATTTGGATCTCCGTACTCGAAGAAAAGAACGCATTAATGAGTTTTCTTCCGAAAGAAAACACATTCGACGGAAATCTCTTTTTTCAGTGAAACGGCTTCGCTTTAACAATAGCCGTGCGTGACCCCCAAACTTGACTCTGGGTGGACTTTCTTAAGGGACCATCTACAGGATTTTTGTTGCCCAAACAGCATTTTGAGAGGAATGGTAGAATCGGGAAGAAATGAGGGGGGCATGAAGGGGAAAGTGGTTTTTGACACTTTGGCGGGTTGGCTGCGCTGAGAGTGAGACTTTTCGGACGTCACCACATGGCGAAATTGTCCCTTTTCTTCGTTTGCCGTGAAGGCGCGAAGGGTGTCGTTTTCCCTAAAATCTTACCAGGCACAGCTCCATGACTAGGCATTTTTGTGTTCTTTTCTTTCTCATTTACTTACGAGTTGGGCTCATAAGATGGAGAAGATTGCTTTTATTAGATCGGATCGGAACGTGGCTGTGGTTTATTAGTTTTAAATGATTTTTTGTTTAAATTAGAAAAAAAAAAACAAAAAAAAAAAACCATCTAACTAAGGAATTTCTCTAATTTAAAATCAGTTTACTTAATTTGGTGAAAATTCTGAAGATAGAGCGTTTAAAATCGCCTTAATAACTGCATTATTTTTGTATGAAAAATTGAAGTACATCGCCGTATTCTTGTTATTAAAAATTTTCATTTCATTTCATTTATTTCATAAAAGAAATGCACACTACAGATTAAAATCCATTTACAGTGATGCATAAAAGGACAAATTACATAAGACAAAATTAAAAAAGATAAAATACAGAGATAAAATAAATACCAGTCATGACTGCAAAAGTTCAAAACACTTAACTCTAAAGACTTTAAAAGACATGTTAAAAATATCCAAATCCAAAGAAAACTTATTATAAATTTTATAAAATTTAGATAACGAAAAGTATATGTAATTATATTTTATAATTGGATCCACAAATAAATGACTATTACGAAGAGACCTGTTCGGTACATTGACACAAATACTTTGAAGAATATCACTGCAGTCTACCCTATTATTGACAACTTTATAAAAAAATAATAAACAAAAGAGATCACGAAGAGAACTTAAACTAGGAAGACCCAAAACACTTCTCAAGTAAGATGAAGAAATATTCGGAATGTAAATAGGATTACTTTTGTAATATGAATAACGAGTAAACTGAGTCTGCACCCGCTCAAGAATTTTCATTTTATTTTTATAATACGGATCCCAAACAAGACTACAATATTCAAGATTAGAGCGTATCAAACTAAAGTATAAGATTTTTAATGCATGAAGGTTAGAAAATTCTTTAGTTTTGCACTTAAGAAAACCAAGTTTTTTGTAAGCTTTAGAGATAATGCTATTGATATGGCGTTTTTTTTTTTTTTAATAAACTGAGGGATATATATATATATATTTGTATTCTTAGGGCAAAGTTCAGAACTAGTCATTCAGTAACAAATATTATAGCAGTTGCGAAAATTTTAAATACCATCTCTCACCTAACAGGCAAATAAAGAGTCTAAGACTAGACAGATTTAACATGCACATTCTCTGTAATATGTAATCACATTCAGTCTGATTTGTAATCAGCTATGGCTTATTATTACTGGTTTTCTTTTTATAAGTGCAAGAGTTTAATCTGATTCATGGTAATTTATCTTCTTAACTCTTTGGTTTTAAATAATAATTCTTAGAATGAATAGCTTGCTGAAGTAATGCTTTTTTTTTTCGTTATGTTAATGATGTAATTATCCTTATGAAAAAAATTAATAATGTTCAGAATGCAATTAAGAAGATGCTTATTGAACTGGTTTACTTACAATACATTTTTTTAAAATAATTAAAATGTCGATTAGTGTAGTCGAATTTTAAAATTTCACGTTGCTCATTTTCAATAGCTACAGAGAAATACTATACAAGTTTTTAAAAATAGGTTTTCATAACGTAAACATTCACGGTAAAGAAATATTTATTAAAAATAATTCGTGCCACCTAAACTTTTCAAACATAGTAAATTTCTACAGGGTGTCCCGAAAAGGTGGTAATGGGCTTTAATTCTTTATCTATGAGAGATAAGTGGGTAACGAGAGGATATTTTTCTTAACAGAGTCTTATTTCCGACCTTATTTTGAACATTTTTTCCAATTTACACTACCCAGTTATCTCTAATAAGTAAGGAATTAAAGCCCGTTACCACCTTTTTGGGACACCCTGTATATATGTAGAAACTGTCGAGGCGCGTCCTGTAAAAAGTAATTTACTTAGAGCGTTAAAGACTGTTCGATTTAAGCAAAAAAAATTAAACTGTAACGGTTCGTTTTTTAACCATGGGCATCGGCAGCATAGAGCATGGAGACACCTGCGCCTCCCTGAATTTTTATATAGTAATTTTTATATTTATATTATGCTGGATTTTTATTCTTAATTTAATTATTTCCCTTCTTTTCTCTTCTTTCCAATATGGCAAACATAATCTATATTGTACTGAATCTGTAAGCCTTTTTATGAGAAAAACTGAAACTCCTAGATCACTTCTTTAATGTATAGAGGTCTATTGTATTTATTTACATTTAATATCCTGAAATTTTTATTCGGTACCCTAAAGTAACTTTATAATTAATTCCTTATGTCTAAGGTCGATATATAATGAAGAAAACACTAGGTTAGTGTTTTTTTAGGCACCTCTATATTATGGATTGGAAGTGATTTATGATTTTTATTTAATATAAAAAAATATTAAACTTCTTACTTTAATGATGAAAATTATTTTTGCTTTGTGGTTAACCCTTTGAGGCGCAACCTTTTCCCAATGCTGAAAAAAGGGCAGCCGTTGCCATCGCTCGACTTAACTACCAGAAAGATGGCGGACGGTCGAAACGTTCACCGTGTGCCACAGATCTAGGGACCCTTTTTTGGCGAGGCTGGCTGTGCGGCACAGTGCACAAAATTACTGTGGGGCACAGCCAGCTGCGTCAAAAAGGGGTCTCTAGATATGCGGCACGCGATGAACGTTTTGACCGTCCGGCATCTTGCTGGTAGTTAAGTCGAGCGACGGCAATAGCTGCCTTTTTTTTAGCATTGGACAATCTATACAGCTGTTCTCGCATTCTTCCATTTTTCAGCAGATGTCAGTGCTGTTAAAAATAATCGTGACACTTTTTTTGCGGGGCGTGCTAAAAAGTAAAGGATTCTCTTGGAGCTATGTCACCCGCAACTGTTTATATAGAAATCAAATATATTCTTCTTGACTGGCAAGAACAAAAGCCCAGGACGAAAAGAAACAAAACCCGAAGTGGTTGAAAGAATTCGTGATTCGTTTTTGCGGAGTACCTCAAAATCAACGCCGTGTCACCGGAGGGGCACATATTGAACACCTGTAGAAAATTCAATAAATGTAGTTTTGAGGTAAATTTGAATTTTCTAAATATATTAATTACAACGTTCACAATCATGTTTTCTTTTTGTCCTATTCATTATGAATCACCCTGTATTTGTTAGTCATACATGTGGTAATGGTAAAGTGACCATATTTTTAAACTTAGAGTTGAGGACATGTCCCCGATTCTGAAACAAGATTGGGGATATTTTATAATTAATGAAATAATTACACTACTCAACAGCCATTTTACCTCTGGAATGTGATACATCAATTAGTATGTATTTTGGTGTGTAAAATCCGAATCAACCTTTCAAAGACATAGATAATGGTGAGAATGTTTTTATAATACTAGGGGTCAAGGCCCCCAGACTCGCTACGCTCGCTTTTTCGTATGAGGCATTCGGCCCCTAATCAGGCTTATTCGTAAAAAAGACATCATTTCAACAGACAAAACCCGAAGATTGGATCAGATAGAATGTTACTGAGCTACACATTGCTTGGTTCTTGCATGTTCATTGGTACATAAAAATTTAAACTTCGCACTACAGTAGACCCCTCCCCCTCATAACACGGAAGGTATGTTGTTATGGGAATCCGTGTTGTACGGGTCCTGAGCTATACTACACCTGGAGTGCAGACTCCGCTTATAATCGCTGGAAAAATTATTTGCACTCCTCAGAAACACAATGATATTTAAGCTTGCCATTCAAATTTATATTAATTAGGAGCTAAAGCGTAATAAAATCAGAACAGCTGTTTCAGCTGTATTTTTAATAATGTAAAAACAATTGGACACCTTGCGAATTTGCCACACATGGCGATTTTTCATTATTGGGCGACTCGCGTACGTGTAAAGTTAATAAAATCTACGGAACAGATAGGATAGCTTGCCACCCATGGCGACTTTTCATTATTTGACGATTTACACATGCTCACAACCTATAATTACTGTTCATTTAAGGTTACCGGAATCCATATTTTCATTTACATCCATATTTTCATTTACATAATCGTTTGCAGATTGGCGTACTTAGCACCACGAATGTACCATCTCGTCGCGCTAGCAAATATCCAAAGTGTACTATAACTGCTATAATGGCATAGTTTAAATATATAATATATTTCTACTGGTAGCAAATAATCCAGGTGGACCGAACCGGCTTTAAAATAATCTGCATTTTAATTATTTTTCATTTTCAAGATATTAGTTATTTTGTTTTGGAAAAACGAATAATGACTAATTCTAAACTCCTGTTGTCTAAGTGAACTTACTATTTGAAAATTGTCAACTTTGTGTAACACATTTTGAGTTACTTATTTCATATAGTTTTTATTTTGGCGTAAAATAGGCGTCATTCTAACTCATGTTTGTCAATTACACCCGATTCTAGATACTTGGAAACGATTTGTTGCAAAAGAATGAATAATTTTATGCCTAATCTGGCAACCATTATGTTTATTTTTTTATTAATATCTTCTAAAATAATTCGATTTTCGAAATTTAAGTCAGCTTAGCAGGTTCCTCGGAATTTTTCGAATCTGTGGGCACCTTAGTCGAAATGTATTCCAAATCCCCACGGTTTAGGAGAAGATAGACGAACAAGCTTTTGACAGCGGCGACGACAGCGGCCCTTACTTTTTTTTAGAATAGAGAGATACTTGTTTAACTTTAGAATAAATAAATAAAAATAAAGAATGGTATCGCATGTACGTGTTTATTTATTTAATTAAAAATTCTGAATGAATTATCATTGGTAATTTAATTATAACTGATGTAAACCATATCTTTGCGGAATCTTATTGGATTACGAATTGCGATTTGCTGATCAGGGATAGCCATTCAGGTTAGGTTATTATCGGAAATATTCGAACCGTTTCAAGAGCTATGGTTTCATAGATGAAGTTCAAATAACTTCCTCTGTTGTGGGTAGAACTCTAAACGTTAAACAAACAAACTATATTACAAATTTGCACGAAGTAAAGTAGTTTTTTTTTTTTCCAACTATCGTAATGCCAGGTTACGAGTGAAACAATTCCATAGTTTTGCTCTGATTGAATAAATTTTAATCAGGTGTATTAGAAAAATATCTGCTTCCTCCCGTATGAAGGGCATGGGCGTCGCCAGAAAATTTTCCAGGGTGGGTCAAAATGTGGAAATACTTGCAGTCACTGGGCGGGGGGAGGGGGAAAGAAGTGATAAAATCGATCTGAAACAAAATTATTGGGATATATACATTTCGTGGTGGGGATATAAATTCGTCGTGAAAATTTGGATGACCAATAAAAGAAAAATTGGCAAAACTGCTTTTGTCCTCCCCGACAAAATGCGGCCTAGTTTCTAAAGTCCTATTGTGTACGCAAGTGGGAGGTCGTACACGTAAAATCTGTTCGTGACTCCAACGTCCTCCATGTTCAAACAATACCTCTGAGCCGATCCAGGTGCTAGGTCTCTCATCTGGTTTTTGTTCAACTCGACCTAAATCGGTCCCCGAGACCGTAGATTGGAGACCCCGAGCTAAATCGGTCTTCCACCCACTGGGGCTCATTAAATTGGAAGCCACTCTCTTTTGATCATCGCCGTTCTATATGGAGGATCTGGCTCCTTTCTGCAGTTGCCAGAGGGTATTAGTAACAGCAACGGTAGACTGCCTAATAAGCCATGCTGATTACCCAGATGAAGGACTTGACTTAAGATTTGGAGGCTATTGTCAATTAAATCAAACTAAATTCAGTCAAATATATAATGTACTTTTTTCGTTTTTTTTTTTTTTTCTCTCTTTTTAAGGCAAAGCACATTAGGACTCTCTGCCACAGGTAGGAATGCCTAGAGCAGAGGACATACTAATCGGTTCTAATGTGTATTCACGCGGAGAAAACTGCTCAAAATTCCTCACCGTTAGATCGACAGCCATGCGGTAGGCCAGAACTCAGGGACCCTACCACTATGTTATCGGAGAATAACAGTGACGGATAGTTCTCTCTCCCGGATAGTCCAATTCTTCTGAAAAATAGCCGCGACCTTCCATTTAGCGTTAGCACTATGAATGTCGAATAAAAGAAGTGAGTATTTTTGTACCTGCGAGGTCAATCTCGACACTGGGACCGATCGACCAATCAAAACGCACGGATTTCTCTCCTTTTTCTTAAACAAATGCATTGTCTTCAGAATTTCCTAGGGATAGAGAGAAATCGATCAAGGAAGGAGTGTATTTTTTAACAGGGAGGATGAGTCAACCTTGCCAGGGAAAGGATTTCTTTTGTGGGAGTGCTTAACACACCATAATACACGCAATAAAACACCCATCCAAATTCTACTCTTCGTTATCGGAATGCAAGTTTTCGCCTTTGTCTGACGTGTCGGAAAAAAAAGTTATTTCCGATAGTGAATACGACATCGGAGCGTTTCCGACCAGTGTCCAGTGTCTTATTCCATCGACCATTGGTAGCTCTTTATTTTACTTAAAATATAGTTTAAAAAACCAAAAAACACGCTTTGGTGATAAATTGAACTAACTGAAAAGCGAAAAATAATTCTTAATATAGAAATAAATTAATGAACGAAAAATAGTATTATTGTGAAAAAAGCGTGGGGCGCTTTGTGCTATATTTTTTGTATCATTTTTGTACTAATAGTACCGATCGAATATTCTCAAAAACTGATGCATGGAGCACCCCACGCTTTTTTCACAATAATACTATTTTTCGTTCATTAATTTATTTCTATATTAAGAATTATTTTGCGCTTTTCAGTTAGTTCAATTTATCACTAAAGCGTGTTTTTTGGTTTTTTAAACTATATTTTTATTTTTCACTTTTTAGTTCGATTTGCTATAAAAGCGTGTTTTTTAGTTTTTATTTTTCACTTTTTAGTTCGATTTGCTATAAAAGCGTGTTTTTTAGTTTTTGTTAAACCGTATGTATTTAAAATTTATTTTTAATTTTCGATATATCTCATAACACACTAAATAACACTAAGTTGGAAAGTACAAACTGTGAGATAATTTATTTTCACAGTGCACCAGTGGCGTAGCCAGGATTTTATTTCGGGGTGGGCTGGGTATCAAATTTAAAGCTAAAGTTCAATTGTAAGCTAAAATCAAATTGTACGCTAAGTTAAGGGTCCCATTTCGGGGGGCAGCAGCCCCCTGAGCCCCCCCCCTCTTGCTACGCAACTGCTGTGCACCAAAGTATTAATCAACCTGCAGTTAAATGCTACCTTCCTCACTAAAAAGGAAAAATAGGTCTCTAATCAACAAATAAAAGCGTCTTAAAAAGAATGGCCTTAACATGTTCTTTCACGATATTTTGTAAAAATGAAAATATTGTCGTGCCCAGGATTCGAACCTGGGTTATCGCGGCCACAGCGCAACGTACTAACTACTATACGATCACGGCCACAGTAAAAAAGGTTTTCTTGAGATTGTAATCTTTGGAAGTGTTCTACTTTCAATCAGGATAAGAAATGAGGAAATTATTGAATCCTGGCGATCCTGATCAGGATAATGAGATAAACTTATAAAATTACTAGCGGCTACCCGCGACTTCGTCCGCGTCGGCTTTAGAATTAGGTCCCGAGAGAAACGAAGCATGTGTGAATAACACATATGTTTGCGACTAAAGAAACTGCATTTAAATATTATTTGCTCTTTACTTATTTTAAATGAAGTATAATGCATGGTAGTATACTTCATTTAAAATAAAAGAGTATGCAGAATTACTAAATTTAGATTTTTTTCAGGCATTTGGCGAATAGAGACAGTTACGATAGTATTTGCGAACTGTTTCGAGTGTTCTTGTAAAAGAAATATTTAGGCTATATGCATAAATTTTATCATCATCAGGAATAGTGCAGCTTTCTATTAACGAAAAGTTTTAGAATCGGTTCTGTAGTTAAAGAGATGCCCATAGAGCGTAATGTATTAGAATTATTTTGAGTGTTCCTGTAAAGGAACTATTTGCGCTACATGCATGAATTTTAGCCTATAATACTCAAGAATAGTGTAGCTTATTATCAGTGAAAAAAGTTTTGGAATCGGTTCAGTACTTAGAGAGATACACATAGAGCGTAATGTAATTCTTATGAGTATCCCTGTAAAAGAACTATTTGTGATATATGCATAAAAGGTAGCCTATAACACTCAGTGTCCCCCCAGTGTCTAAGAGGGTCTGCTCTCAAAACTGGAAGGCGGGAGGTGCCAGGTTCAAACTCCGGTCGTGCCTGTCGACCTAGACGCTCGCACTTTTCCGTGTTTTTTTCCAAAACCTCGCGAAAATACGGGCTAGGATCCCTTAGGAAATTCCACACAGAGGAATTCCCCATATAGGCCTAGGACCCTATAGGCCTAAGACCATATAGGCCTAGGACTTTCAATCAGTGAAAAAAGTTTTAAAATCGGTTTAGTAGCTACAAAATTTCCATAGAGCGCAATGCATTAGCATTATTTTGAGTGTCTTATTAATTATTTATGCTATGTGCTTGAAAGGTTGCCTGTATGTTAATCCAGGGCATAAGCTAGCTTCATTACAAATTTTTCCAACCATTTTTGTGTAATTCAGTCAAAAACACCCAAACACATAAACGTTCACATTTATATTATTGGTAGGATTTGGAAATTTACGAACTTTAAGAAACACATCTGGACTTTTCTTGGTACTTACATATTATCCCGGCGGTCATTCCTACCAAACTGTTTTTCCGTCAAATGAGTTGCCAAACTGTTGCCAATCGTATTCAAAACCATTAATAATTTCCTGTGCCCGGCATTATTAATGCCGGCACAGCATCTCGGCAAAAAATATTTATCTCGGCAAAAAATCGCTCGTCTTGGCGGACCACCGGGATAATACGTAAGTACACTTTTCTTTATTTATGCTTTTTAATTTGGAGTAAAATCAACATAATTTCCATACTTATTTATGTTTTCCAAATGCATGTGATTTTGCAAATAGAATTTCTGCTTTATTTCAAAAGCATAAATCATTTGGTGCGGGCGATAAAACGGTTTTTAATTAATAGTTAGAAAAGAAATTAAAATTTCTGAGCCTCAGGTACACTTTACCGAAGTCATGGGCCCAGTCATGCTCAAATTTTCAAAGCTCTGCTTTCTGTAGATTTGTCTGGAGAACATTCATTTTTATTATTAGAGATAGATAGATTTGGCATAAAACTGGCATAATTTCCGTATTATTTAATGTTTTTCAGATGCACGTGCTTCTTCATTGAAGTAATAGCATTCTTGTTAGCTCAAAACATGAATCACTTGATACGGGCGAAACTCGCCAAGCATGGCAACGTAAAAACGGTTTTTAATTAATAATTAAAGAAGTAATTAAAAATCTAAAATTCTAAGTAGCCTATAACCTTCTCCAGGGTCCCATCTATTTCTAAAACCAAAATTCATCATAATTTATTCAGCGGTTTAGGCGTGATAGCGTCATAAACAAACAAACAAACAAACTCACTTTCGCATTTATAATATTAGTTAGGATTGTATTGTCACCGGTTCTTCATAAATGTACAATGTTTAAATTAAATCTGACCGTTTAAAGTGTGCCAAATTTGATGCCTGTATGAGTCGGTTACAAACATACATACAGGTGAAGCTAATCAATAAAAGCGTGTTAAAATCAGGATAATGGGATAAACTTATCAAATTATTGTATTGTCATCGATCCTTGATATATCTACAAAGTTTCAATTAAATCTGCACGTTTAAAGTGGGTCAAAATCGAGTTCAAAGGAGTCGGTTAGAAACATACAAGCATACAAACATACAAACATACATACAGGTGAAGCTAATAAAAGCGTGTTAGAAAATTTTTTACAAAACAAAACAACAAAATTATATAATTACACTACATTCTTGAAAATTTTTAATCCATTTTTTATGACAAGTAACAGGACAACTACCCCCCCCCCCAAAAAAAAAAAAAGTTACATATTCGGTAATCGGTACATTATACGAAAAAAAAGTAATTTTAGTCTGTTCTTACGTTGTGCATGGGTCCCAGTATGGCCGAGTGGATATAGACACTGAGGATGGTAGATAGCTGAAGTGTGAAGGTCCAGGGTTCGGGCCAATTGCGCGGCCATATGTCTAACGGTTGCGTTTTAAGTGGTTTTCTCCAGAGGTTGAATAAGCGGAAGAACCCCTTAAAAAGTCCTCCGTCCAAAGCACCGCTCCTTAGTCAAATAGCCCTTGAGCACCTTCGCCTTAATAAACGGTACAATACAGTACTTGCAATGTGTATGCTCGTGCAGCGTACCTCTCTCCGAATTTGCACACTAGAGGAATTCCCCGTATTTCGATTAAAAATAAAACAAACCTTCATTTATAGAGAAGTACGGGTACAATGAGGATCAAAAGTAGCGTTCATAATACTGGGATGTTCAAATTAGAAGGTCTTCAGAATGCAAAGAGTTCATTTTATGTTAAGTCTACGGAGTTTCGCTGGGAGCGTCGTAATGTGTTCATAATACCGAGGTGTTCACATCAGAGAGCGTTCATTGTATACTAGTTAAATAAACTAATTGAAACGTGAAATGATAAAATGGTGATTCAGGCGAAGGATAAAACTGTTTTGTTAAAGTGAAAAATGTAGAAAGTTAATTTTAAAGCAAATAAGATTTACAATTGTACAAAAAAAGGTTATTTAAAAAAAATATCAGTCAAATGATGTAAGGAATTTTACATAATTTAAAGGCTGTAGTTTGAAAGTTTAATTTGCGTGATGCACAGTGAAAATATGCAGTTGTTAAGCAGATACGTTTGATGATTGCTTGCACGCCATCCTCTTTTTCTACCATCACAGAACATGTGTCATAACCTTCACTGTAAAAAAAAAAATAATAATTTCGTGAAAACGCTGAAAATGTACTGGCCACTGGGACGCCATTACTATTTCCGTATATTTACGGAATTCTATTCCTGTAAATTCCACTAGAAATTTTGTACCAGTGAAACGCTGGCCCTTGATACACAGAAATTACTCTGTATTCAAATATAAACGAGGAATTTCCGTAAAATTTTACGGAAAGTTTCCAGTAATTGTACGGTTATTTGTGAGAGTGTTGTTCTATTAGTTTTTTCATGTTCGGTCCGATATGGGAACATTTTTCTGTAACGGAATGAGCAAGTGCTTTTCAATTTTTGTAGGATTGAGAAGCCTAGAAATTCTTTAATTATCAGCGCATTTGTTGAAATCTGCAACGGATTAATGCAATTTTGTTTATGTGTGTGTGTGAGAGAGGGGAGTGGGGGGTGGACGAAGGTTAGTTGGAAGATTCACATACACAAACACAACCATTTTATGGAAGTAAAATAGGGTTTTTAAATTGATTTTTTTTTAACGAAAGGGTGTACGTCCCTTCCCTTTAATTCGTCCTTGGTTGAAACATACCAGCAATTAGGAAAATAATATTTTTTTCACAGAAATTTTACAGCAAGTTGTTACAGTATGTTAAAATACATAAATTACTTTACTTCCGGAAAAGGGGCAGGTGACATTTTTTTTGTATATGATGCCTAATTTTTTTTAAAAAAGGTCACATTTTCAGGGGGGGGTCAAGTGACCCGTTTGACCCCCCCTCCCGACGCCCATGATGAAGGGTACACAGCTAGTTTGAATTACAAATCGATCATTCATTACAAATAAACAGGATTACTGTTCATTACAACGTTCAGTACACAATTATTGATAACTAATAAATTCACGTACATAATTATTGATTAAATAGAACAAAATACAACATGTGGAGAAAAATGTGTATTGCTTATGTATACCGTACGCATATACCAGCTGTGTCACGCTGCGGCCTGTGCGCGCACAACTTTTTGAATTTTAAATGTGCACACAAATCGAGCGCGGAATTCGAAAAGTATACCCTTACAGCCTTAAAAAACATTATTATTATTTTTTTTTACAAAGAATTTTAAATGTATAAAAATGTGAATAAACGTTCATAAATGTTTATTAAAAGATAATGTGCCAAAACCTGTTTAATTGCATAAATAGAAAGTTTAGAAAGCTTGACAAGAAGTTTTCAGCTCGTCTGTTCAAGGGAAATCCCTGGGGTTTTTTTGGGGGAAAAAGGGCTCCGTTCGCTCCGATTCATTATACAACTGGTCGACTAAAAAGCGGGGGAGTGAAAACGGTCAGCTTCCGTAGAGCCCCCCTCGTCAGAGATCAGCTTGGCTTTTCGAACTGCGGGGAGAATCTGAGGAGTGAAAGGGGGTAGGAAAGGAGAGAGTCGACCAGTTGTATAAGACAGCGCCGGGATTGCTGCTTACGTAGTCGTTGTCATGGCAACGGCGCTGCCAATTTTCTTTTCAGCGCTCTGGGCTGAACAAAAGATTTTAACAATTGAATTGCGGGAAGATTAAAGTGCTTTTTTTCTGAATGAGCGATCCGGCCACAATACTTTTTTTTGCGTTTGGTTTTTTTCGGAGATTTTTTTAATTTACCATAGGAATTCCACAATTCTAATCTGAATTTAGGAAAATTAGTAGAATAAATTATTTTAAAGTATGTGCTGATAATTTCAAGTGCAGCCCGGCTGTACTTGCTGTATCCCACGAGCCGCCACTGATGAATGCCATAATTTACAGTTTTTCCAAGTTTTTAAGTGGTCTGACAAATTGGAAAATCTACCTGCTCCTGCATTCACAAAGCCTGGATCTAGATGTGAAAAATTCGAAATTAACAAAAGAAACATTTTTTTCAATGCGACACTGCTGAAATATTAATTTTAATCTTCAAATATTTGTTTGATTATATGATAAACATTCTCCAGAGCTACCTGACATATTTTTAGATGTCTTGCTTTTGTGCAATACAATCAAAGTGAGTGTATCTAATTTGAAAGTTTTAATTTATATTGCTGGACATGTTGCTCATACTGCAGCAGGATCTTGTATTAAATGCAAAAAATTACTTGATGTCTTTACATCGTGGTGGACTTTGCTGGCCTACTGATTTTTCTGTGACCATCTGTGTTTATAAATTTTTTAACGTCTGTATCGATAGTAAATGTGAGGAACATTATTTAAAACTTCAGCAATATTTGTTATGTGAATTACCTAAAGTAAAATAAGATGAGTTACAATTTTTTTTTATCAATTTGTATGTGAAAGTGGCAAATCTCAACCATTTTTAGTTCATAAGTGTATAAAAATCATATCAAATATATTTATAAATAATTATACAAGAAATTTTAAATGGTGAATTGCGAAAAAGTCTGTGTAAGCATAAGCCGTCTACATACTACCAACAATAATTGGTAAGTTTAACTTTTTTTTATACAGTATACATCAGAATTTAATGAAAGTTAGCTTTTTCTCTTTTTGAAATCTCTTTAAAATGTGCATTTGCATTGTAAGAAAAGCCATTAATTCAATTATAAGCACTATCAACTCATAAAAATAAGCTTTTCCTACTAAAAGTGTTGCTTTAAAAAAATTATGTATTACATAATTTTTTTTTATTTGAACATTTTAAAAATTAAATGGTTGTATAATAATAAATCCCCAATGCAAAATTGAGATGTCTGACTAATTAATACTACATAATAATAATAATTAATTAGTTCTTATCATAATTTCCATGTTCCATAAATATCACCAGCCCTTTAAAAATTTTCAACATTTGTATATGTTGCCTTTTTTATGCATTTAGTTTCTGTATTCGAACAAAACTGGACAATGGAAAAAGAAAAATACTGTCTTGCCTCTAAAAATATTTATGGTTGCTTTCAAAATATATATTGTATATGTATAGTCAGAGGCGTAGCCACGGGGGGGGGGTTAGGGGGGTCACAACCCCCCCCCATGAGGAATTTTTTGCCATACAAAATGTATATTCTTCACTCCCTTATCACGCACATGTATGCATATATGTGAGTTGCAGTAGTCGTAACCCCCCCCATGAAAAATTTCTGGCTACGCCCCTGTGTATAGTATATTGTTTATCTAGCATACACCTTAAAATGTTACTTGGTTTCATCATGAAAATTTTTTAGTAAATAATCAAATTGTTGGACACTAGTTTTTCTGCTAAAATATATTCTCCAAATGAGAGATAGAAAAGGTTAATTTGTTAATTTGACAATGCAGTCAAGTATGGTTCATTTGTAGATGTTCTGTTTCATTTTGCATGATTTCAGAAAAATAAAAAATCGTTTAAAATATTTTATTTTGAATGTCATTATATTTGGTAAATTTAGAAGACCTGTATGATAAAACATCAATTCCTGATTCATTAATATTGTCTTAAAACAATTGATTTAGTTTTCAAAAACATTTTCAAGGTTTAATGAAATATCTTTCATAGTATATTTAATATTTCAGTGTATTCTGTTTGTAAACCATGTAGTTATTTGCATCCAAATATTAAGTATTTTGCTGAAAAAAAAAATGTAAACAATCTATGAATATGTGTTCATTAATAAAAACTAAGTAACAGTTGAGTTCTTAGTAGTAGTCTACACTTGAAATATTGTAGTCATTTTTATGTTGTAAATTATTGAAAATTAACTGTATAAAGCATCTCTTATACCTGTAATATATTATATATATATATTCCTTTGAATATTAATTATTAGTAATATTGAGATTAATTGGAAATTAAAATTTGTAAATTCATATCAATATTTGTCATCTAACTGCATATATGTGTGCAATTAAATTAACAAAGAAAAGGTACTTTAAAAAGTATTAGAGCCTAGTCTTTAATTGCTGAAAAAGAAAAAGCTTTTATTGATTATCTTATAAACAACATTTACTTTTAAAACTAAGCACATTGTTTGGTTATCTTATTGACTATTTTAAACATTAAAAATAAGGGTAGGTATTCTATTACTTTTAAGAATAAATATTTTTGTGAGAAAAAGTACAAAGAAGTTTAAAGAACAACTAAGAATAAAACTTCATTTTATTATTGTTTTATGGGTTATATTTGCAATGTAAATACAGATAAGCCTGGTGAGTAAATGTTATAAAATTTTTTTATAAAACTGTTATTGAAGTCTGCTACTGTCCAGCTTGTTGCAGAGCTCTAAAAAAGTATTACTTTACCAATTGAGTTAAATTGATTTTTAACACTTTGTAGAGATGAAGTGTTGAAGAAGTCAGGTGGTGTCATTCCACATATTCTTTAACTAATGTTGAAAATTGTGGTATGTTCTGAAAAATTGTTGGTGATGATGTTGCAACTTTACTTGACATTGTGGAAAAATATATTAAATAAATTATATCACAAAACAGTGGCGTATGCAAACTTCCTTCAAGGGGGGGGGGGGTATAGATATAACTTTGTGTTAAAATGTGTAATATTTAAGCTAAAAATTTATGGACATTTTATTTAAAGAACTTTGACAAGGGGGGAGGGGGGGTGAAGGCCCAAACTGCCCCTTTGTATATGCCACTGTCACAAAACTATATTAAACAAAAAAATATAATTGGAAAACATTAGTTATTCAGATTTTTTTAAAATGTCTTTTTCTGCTGAGTATTTAATTAGCATTTGAAATCCACAAAATGGAGTAATTAGTGTGATTGCGATCCTAAACCTGATTTTCAGAACATGCAAGCAAGTTTCCTGAAAAACTATAATATTCAGTTGTATTAAGTAACTGAAAGAAATTAAGAACAAGCAAAGTTAGCCCCAAAACAGTAAAAAGTATCTGGTTTAAATTAAAGGACCTTAATTATTATTTCTTATTTAAGAATATAAAAGTAAAAGGCAAAGTACATTTTACCTTTTTGTTTAAATTGCAAAGATACTTAGATTTCTCTAATTTGTGCAGGTAAGTTATACCATACATTGATTCGTGTGTATTGTTTTTGATCCTTTTTTCAGTGATAGAGAACTGGTAATTTCTAATTATGAAGCTAAATATTTTAATGAAATAAATGAGTCAATTATAATTCTCAGGCCTGCCTCTCAGAGGAGGGGAAATGGAAATTATAGTCATGAATCTAGAATTTTTGAAAGAGGAGTCCATAAATTATTATTCAAAACCCAGTGTTCTGTTTTAGGAGCCTAAATATTCCAATCAAGGTATCTATAAATTGGTAATCCTCAGGTCTATCTCTCAGTGGAGGGGAACTGGAAATTCTAGTTCATGAAGCAAAAGAGTTCTGTTTCAGGAAACTAAATATTCTATTCAAAGTATCTATAAATTCTAGTTCTTAAAACCATAATTTCCAGTTGTGAGATCTAGAATTATTTTCAAAACCTAGAAATTCTAATCCCAAATACAATTTTTCTAGTTCAGGGAACTAGAAGATTCTGGGTACCAGGTTCGGAATATTTAACTAGAACTGTCTCGTTCTTTGATCTAGAATTTATAGGGATCACATAGTCCTAGAATTTCTAGTTCCCCCAATTATTTTCTAGATGTCAGAGGCATGTTTTTTTTTCAGTGTAAGACACGCTTTTATCAATAATATCTCATGAGTGTTTGGTAAGGAAACAAGAGGGACATCTGCCTATGGGGGGAGGATCCCTTGGACGGAGGTCTTTTTAAGGGTTTCTAACGCGTATTCACGTTCTATCAACCACCTAAAAGTCGAGACGAGACCGTTGGATCGACAGCCGCGCGGTAGGCCCGGAACCTTCGCACTTCAGCCATCCACCCTGTTCAGTGTCTTATCCACTCGGCCATCGTGGGGCCCGATGTCTATTAAATGTTAAATATGAGTGCACAAATAACTTCTTCATTACGAATCAAAACAGTTTGAAGTTTGTACTTCAAACTGTTTTGATTTTGAAAAAATTTATTAAAACTAGTTGTCTGCCAGTGGTCGAAATTCGACCCTAAAGCCTTCATTTTTACTTTCTGAACATGTACCCTGTAAGGAAAGCATTGTAATCCTGAAAAAATTCGAATCCGAGTTTTTGGTGTATTGACACGTTTTGAAGTCTTCTGAATTCATTTATGCTATTTTTACGAGATGTATGTATGTGTGTGTGTGTGTGTGTGTGTGCGTGTGTGTGTGTGTGTGTATGTGAGTGAACACGATAGCTCCTAAACGGGACATTCGATTGAGCTCAAATTGGGTATACATATTATAAACCACCATCGTAAGACCGGTATTGATTTTGATGTGTATAGGACTTGTAGTTTTTCTACAGGGCTACGGCAAAGATTTCTTTTACATTATGGTCTATGCTGGGGGAAATTCTTGAAGGTGCGCTAGCGTTTAAACGGTCCATTCGATTGAGCTTAAATTGGGTATAGATGTTATAAACCACTATCGTTAGACCGGTATTGATTTTGATGTGTACAGGACTTAAAGTTTTTTACAGGGCTACGACAAAAATTACTTTTACATTATGGCATATGGGGAGAAATTATTGAAAGTGCGCTGGCATTGAAACGACGTATTCGATTGAGCTTCAGTTTGGTATATATATTTGAATGATTCATCGATTCAAATTTATTTAAATGCTGGGTCATAATCTTAATCGTAAGTGTTCGGAAAGTCGAGTGGAGTCACTCCAGATTTTTTTTTTTAATTTGAGTGTGAATAAAGTTCTTCTGTCAAAGAATATGTGTCACCATTCCATATACACTGGAACCTACTAAAGTGACCTCCTTGGTTAAGAGACTATCTGTCTTGAGTGAGCACTTTTGTGCAATTTCACTTTGCAACCATCACACATTTCTGTGAAAACGGTGTTTTTGTAAAAACTCTATCCTATTTTGCTAAATACAAAGGCAGCTCCAGCGAATGGGTCATAGGGTGATCTCCCTCTACCGACCTTGGATTTCGCGCATTCAGTTTGCATTTTGAACAATTGAAGCTAATCTAAAAATTCTAGTGGCCTCCCTACGAAAATTGAACCTGAAACTATCCTCGGCTAAAGGCCCATTATGTTTGGAGTTCTAAAATCTTAAAAAGTCGAATGATTCAAGTCTGCTGGCCGAGGCGTGCCATTTATGAAACCTTGCTGCCTCAATCGATTTCCCCTTTTATCGAATGATTGTCCTTGAGATTTATTGACTATCATCGCAGTAGCAGGTATATTTGGAAGTTGAGTTTTTTGAAAGGATATGGTAAAATACTACCAGAATATTTTCTTAGTGGAATTAAAATTCTTTTATTGCCTGCGGTTCCAGTTCAAACTTCGCAATCAATAGCATTAGGATGTATAAACTGGATGCGCATTCCTGTTCCATAGACTAATGCTTCCTTTAAGTTTCTTATTAGCATAATGATGCAATTTACTAACTTATGGGGTGGCAAACTCCGTTATTATTTTTTATTATTTTATTTTTTTGGCCTGGTGCAAATCCCGCCAACTGTTTTTTCTGGGAAACGTTCTGGTGTATATTTGCTGTTTTATTACTTTCAATGGTTACTTTAAAATAGGAAAACTTCAGTGAGCTTTTCAATACACAATGATATATTCAGTTTAAAGTTTTATTTCTTTAAATAAAAATAATTTCTAAAAGATAACTTTTAAAAAGTCACTTGACATTTTTCTAAATTTTTTAGAAAAAATTCAAAAAATTTAGAGATTTACATTAAAGTGGCTTTATTTACATTCATGTGTTTCATTTGTAAATATTTCATATGTAAATATTTCATTTGTAAATTAAATTTATAAGCTTTTATTTTTCATCAGCTAAAGCGAAATTGAAGATCTAGTAATAAAATTAACATTTCAGTATATCTTAATTTTAGTCATTTTTATTGGATCATAATGAAATAAACTAAATTTCATTAACTAAAATTATGATTCGTTTAAAATGCCCTTAAAATTACCTGATAATTACACTTATAAGCAGGTAAAGTGCAGCGCTGATGAAAAAGTTTACAGAGTGAAAGAAATCATCGATAAATCATCTGCAGAGGTAAGTGTTTTGTTTTTATTTCTGATTGTATTTATTCTTATATGGTCTTTGAAATAAACATTTTCAATAATGAATATAAACAAATATACTGGTATTTTTCTACTTACATGTACTACATTTTTTTTAAAAATTCGGTTGATTTAAATAAATTTGTATGTATCAGGTATTTTTTGAATGTTTTAAAAATAAAAGTAACTGCTCTGTAATAATAGGATGCAATAAATAAGTTACATACATTGTTTTGTTTTTCTTTAAATAAATAATTAAAAAAACTTAAAAAAAATAAGCTGATAAATATATATAACAGGTAAGTATTAAATATATACATCCATTTCCATTAGTTTTGTACTTTATTGTTTTTAAATATCTATCTGATCTATTCTTCTACACATGTCTCAAAAAAGTAATGAGATGTTTCATAATATTATGTTAGTTAATTTTGTATATATAATGAGAAATGTAATTAGGCATTATTTATTCTGTATTATACACACAGGAGTTTTATCAACAAGAACAAAATCAAAGAAACAAAATCTGTCTCACTTGGTACACTGATTAAAATTAAGTAATTGCACCAAGGATTAAAAAAAAATTCAGGAAGTGTTTACAAGCTGCACTACACATTGATATAAATTTGAAAATGGTGCCTTCTATGAAACTTCCAGAAAAAAAATCTTAAACATGAAAGTGCACAGCAAAAATTTTCTAACAGACAAGTAATTCAAAAAGTTTAATTTTAACGAATTTTTCTGAAAGTTTCATAACTAATACAGGTTTATCGTTTATTTTAGTGCGGTACAACTCAGTAGCGTAGCCAGGATTTTATTTTGAGGGTGGGGCTGGGTATCAAATTCTAAGGTAATTAAAGTGTTCCATTTTTTGCCCCTCCCCCTTTCTCACTGTCTATGCTCCTGGTACAACTTGTAAATAGACATTTTAAAAATATTGAAGTGCTCATAGTTGTTTCATATTTAGGTACCGAAATCTTGTGTTCTTTTCAAGCTGCACCATTAAATACAGTGATGTTGCATACAAATAGGAGATGATGTCATTCTCAGCTGTAATATTCAACTTAAATTATTCAAAGTTAAAAAAAATCACGTTATTTTAATTTTCTAAATTTTTGTATATCGTGGAAGCCTATAATTTAGCTCGTTTAGCAGTTTTCATGTGAAAACCTCATAAGCGAACTTAGTTTCTAAAGCAATTTTAATCTCGTGACATCCAAATGACGAAGATCTCATTTATGATAATACCTAACTTTCATACGTATATGATTCGTAACATGACTTGTATGTCTCAGCAATTCGTAAAATATCTAACAAATTGGGATATCGGGAGAGCTTTATAGACGGAAAAAGGACGAAAAGTAGCTTAAAATTGGAGAACAGCTGTATTCAGAGAGTTTTAAAGTCGAGCAAAATTCGCCTTGTGCTTTTTCATATGACGTCTGCGCACAAGGAATATATTGTTACGAATTTTCGGGGCTACCCGTTGTTCTTGGGCTTAAAATAGTTCAAAATTCGCATTCAAATAGTTAAATTTTGCTTTTTGTTGCATCAAAATCCGTCAACTAGAACTGGAGATACGAAGGTTTTGTTTTCTCCTGTTTTTATATGGGGTTTCTAGAAATCTCGAGAAATATGGGTCCTAGGGCCTCGTTCTATTCACTTTTGGGGACTTATTTTTAACGATATTTTGGTCATTGGGCGCAATTTTCCAATGGGCCCTGAAAGTTTGTTTTCCTGCATTAAAAACACATAAAAACCTAACATTTCTCTTCTATAATGTAATCAAAATTCCTGCTTTATGTAGAATCTCCGAGAAATAGATTTTTCTGGAAGCTACTCGCAGCTTCTGCCTCCTCTATATATACCACCAGCGCGCTGCTCCGAGAGTTAAGAAAAGTTATCGAAATCACATTTCTTACAAAAATAAAGCAATATAGCTAATGGTGCGTATAAAATAGACATTCGTGATTTGTTAACTCATTTTAGATTTATGTTTCGTTTTAAACGTTATAATACGCACACAATTTAATTTTTTAATTATAAATATATTTAATTAGCACGCCATTATTACATAAATGCAAGTCTACGAAAAAAAAATTAAAACACAAGTAATAGTGTATTTTAAATTTTTTTTGTAGACTTGCATTTATGTATTATATTTTACATACGCTCATTTCATTCTGAATAATGTCTGTTATGTAAGAGAGAAAAAAAAAATTCAAAGAGAGATAGGAAATACAACTAATAGATATTTTAAGAAAATCATAGAATAGAATATATATTTTTGGAAATACTTCTTTGTCTACGAATGAGTCTCATAAACGATTATCATTCAGTTCAAAAACTATAAAATGACAGCAGCCAGTAACGAGTTAAAATGATTTAACAGTATTTAACTATTCGCCTTATTAAAAAAAACATGATTTGGTCGAAAAAAGAACATTATGATATTTTATATTGAATGCATTACTGTCTATCATTAATTCACACTGACGATTTTATTGGATTTTTCCACCTAAAAAGGTGCCGCTGGACGCAAAAAGGAAATTTTCACTTATGCGTTTTTTTTTGTTTTTTTGTCGATAGGAGAGAACAGTTAAAAAGGTGAAAGAGATTCTATTATAAATGTTGATTATAAATGAATTTGATTATAAATGTTGGCCGTACTGGCCATCTTTCAGATTTGATTCTTCAATAATGACCGCCCGGCACTTTTTTTTTTAAATGTAACATTTATATTGCTGTTTATAGCTGTGAGTGTATTTCTTATTTTTTACAGCATATACCAATATTATAAACAACCTTTAAGGATAATATTTACAACTAATCAGAAGTTTGCAATAAGCATATGAATATTCAATTTAAAATTTATTTTAAAATATTCTTTCTTCCAATTAATAAAAAAAAAAATAACCACAAAATTTCAGATAATAGCACTAGTAACTCTAATATTAATTTTTAAAACTGGAGTTTTGACAGCAATTCGTCTAAAACTTCCTTTATAGAAGTAAATATTATGCATTAATTGTTTATTAATTTTTTTAAACTTCTATGTAATTTGGCTTCTGGTGTGCACTGTGTTAATTTGTTTATTTATTGAACATGAAAAGCTAATGGTAATGAAGCAATACACTAATTTAGAACTCTATAATTCTTTGATTTAGAGGCGACAATCTAAATTCATCAAACTTGCATAGAATGAATGTGAATAAAATAAAAATTATGTTAAAATGCAAAGCGTTTCTGTGATTTTATAACTTTTCTTTACACATAAATTTATTTTCATATAAAATGCATTTCTTTATTAGTAAAAATACTTTTTAAGAAGAAAAATAAATTATTTACTAATATATTTGTGGCACTGGCATTGTAATACTTTTCTCCGCTTCTGACTTTAATTTTTGAGAAAACTCCCTTTTCAATAAATATCCGGTTGGAGGCTCATGGTTATGAGTCAAAGTTTTTCTCGTGCATTTATGGGGTTCAGTATCCTCTGTTATTACACGTGCTTTGCAGGTAACTTCATCACATTTCCAATAATTTTTTGTTTTATGTTTTTTGTTTAACTGAAACAAAAAATTGTTTAAAACCAGCATTGGTTTTCCTTTGGTTGACTGGATGTACGCTATTTCGTCCATCGTAAAAAGACAAAAATCATGCAATGCGGACTAACAAAATGTCAACTAACTAAAGAGTGTCTTCAAACAGTAAAACCGGAAAAAATATCTCTCTACTGACCGTTACAGTTGACAACGGGGAGAGGGGACAACTTAATGGCTTTTTAACGACCTTCAAATTGCCCGGTAACGACTTCATTGACCTCTGCTTACACCTTCAAAGATCGGGAAACCGCATATAAGTTAGAAAGGATTGATCAGAAAATAGCACCTTCGCACTTTCTTAACGACCCCTATTTTGAGCGGACTTTAATGACCAGATGTTGTAATTGGCACCCTATATGCTTTCCCCCATTTTCGAGGAAAGACGGATAAACCTGAACAAAACACAGAAAACAGAATGATATTCTCTACTAGGATACCTTGCTTGTATGGTCAAGGTCAAGGCGAGAAGCAAGGTATCCTAGTAGAGAATATCATTCTGTTTTTTGTGTTTTGTTCGTGTGTGATCTACTGCCCGTGTAAGGGGCATTTGGACGCGGATTGCCTGGAGCTATAAGAAGATACCCCCGAAATGCAAGGCGAAAAAGACGTCCATTTTTTCCCACTGTCGAAAGAATTCAGCAATTAGGGGAGAAAAGAGCAGTTGCTGGGCGATAAAAAGCGGTCATCTTACTTCTTATCTTTCGTGTGGGTCATTTTCCCTAAATGTCCTGTACTTTTTCCCCTTGCTTTTTTTTCTGTTTTTTTGTCGTAGTACAACCTTTAACCCCCTACCCCCCCCCTAAAAAAGTAAAAAATTTCATCTGCGTATTTGCATTAATGGTCAAATTAAAAATATTATTTTGGAAAAAAAAATAATAATATAATGTACTTTCCCATAAATAAAAAGAAAAAAGCTTGAAAAAATGAAGCCGATAATTTTAGCTGTTGCTAACAATTTTACACTTACTGTTATATTCCCTCCTTTCAAATACCAATATCGAATTTTTAAAGTTTCGAATTTCTGAGCTATTTCAAATGCATAATATTACAGAAGCAAAGCGTGAGAAATTATAGAAATCAAAAGAAAACTTGATAAGTTAGTATATTTGTGTATATATTTCGATACAAAATTACACTTCCCATATATTTTTTAGCAAGGAGTTGTTTACTAGCAAGTATGCAAATTCATTAAAATATATACAAGGTTAATCTAAACTCTTGGGCTAAACTTTAAGGGGTGGTAGTACAAACAATAATTGCATAGGAACATAGGGTCGCAAGCACCTCCTTGATGTACCTTTTAATAATAACTTTGGAAAAAATGCTGAAGTGTTCGTCTACTTTCTTAACTCAGTTTCATTAACTATGGGCTTGTCTCTGAAGATTTCATCAATAAAATGAAATGAAATGAAGTTTTTAAAGTATCAATTTTAGTCAAGTGCTTTCTGTAAAAGGTCCATTTATTTTTGAAGAACCATAGTAGGAAAGTTCACTAGTATTTGAGGATTTCTTCCTAAGTGATTATTAATAGGTACATGAAGGAAAAGTTTGTGCCTCTACGTTCCTATGCAATTATTGTTTGTCTTGATGCGTACTGTCACCCCTTGAAGTTTTGCCCAAGAGTTTAGATTCACCCTGCAGTGCAAAGTTTTTTTTTGAATTGAATTCCTATTTCTTTATTTAGAATTTTTAAATATTAACCAGGATTATATTTTAAACGATTTTTTTCGGTTCTTTTTTTAACTCAACTTCCCCCTAGATTTGATGATATCATTGGAATGAAATTTAAATGATATTTTATTACGTTTTAATAATATGAATTGTAGATGGTTTTGAAATAAAGAAAAAAAAAGACACTTGTTGTTTAATTGCTTAAGTTTTGGGTAATTTTATGTCGCATCCAGTGGTGTAGTCCTAAGAAAAAAAGTGGGGGACGCTCAATTTTGAAGAAGTGTAACTTGTGTGGAATTCATTCAATATAATTATTCAAAAATCAATAAGCAAAATTATCTATGTTATTCGTTTTTAATACTTCATTAACGGTGTAGCTCGGAAAAAAAACATGTGATTTTGGTACATAAATACAAATAAATTAATTATGTAATGCACTTCAAAATTTTTATAATGTCTCTTTACAAGCTGTATTATACACTGTAATAAACGATAAACCTGTGTCAATAGCGAAACTATCAGGAAAAATTCTTAAAGTTCGAAAATTTAGCAGGATATGCCACTTTTCAAAACTTTTTGGCCGTGCAATTCCATGTTGAAGGATTTTTTCGAAAGTTTTATAAAAGGCATCGTTGTCTCCTTTATTGCGGCGTGTAATACAACTTAGAAAGAATCATACCGAGTTTTTTCGAGCCCCTGGTGCAATTAGCTTATTCTGATTTGTGTACTTAGACCGTGAGGGAGATTTTATTTTTTCGAACTACACCCTTAATATACTAGCTGAAGTACCCGTCGTTGACGGGTTAGCACTTAATGCAAATTTACAAAAAGCAAGAACTTTCATCAGTATTGCAGGAGTACAAATGATGGGAGTAGCATATTGTCAAAAGTAAAGAAAGAAATGTTATACCTTTTATGTATTGTTAAAAGATTATTATGTATTGTTAGTTATTTCATTTCAGTCGCTTTAGTCGTCATTATGTGATGCGCGAACGAAAATTTACGCATTTTGAAATAATTTTCGCAAATTTCAAAACCTAATCAACATTTTTGAAAAATTGGAAGCATAGAATTTAAGTTGAGTGACCACCTATCATGCCACCCAATATCATTTCATTCGCTTCAGTCATTTTTACGTGATGCGCGAACAAAAAAAAGCGTCACAGACAGAACGACAGACAGACAAATTTTTTTTTGAAGGTCGTACTGGATTCCCAAGTACTTGAAACGGATAGAAATCGCAAAATTTTTGAATTCCAAGTAATGTACAGACAAAAGTTTAATTTTATTTATATATATTATTACTAACAATTGTTTGGTAAAATTAATTAAGTGTTTATAAAAAAATGTAATTTTAATTAGCAGCAGCTTAAGCAAGATATAATTTTCCCATCGCCATTGTTCATAATCCTATATGAATAAATAGATTTTCTTTCAGATTTGTGTTAGACACCTCGCAGCCCAACTTTATACCTTTTTCGACTTTTTAAAAAACAGATCCCTTTAACCAACAGAGAGAGTTTGACAAAATTTCATTTCTAAGTTGACATTAATAATATATTATATTAATAGTGTGTTTATGCTATTTACATTTACAAAGAGATTGTAAGTAAGTCTTAAGGCATCCAAAAGGGTTCTTTTGGATTCCTTTCTGGCGCTCAATTAAAAATTTAAAACCTTAAAATTAAGTTTGAGCATTCTCCTCGAAAATAGAAAGTGGGAGGGGGCGCACAATCTAAAACGAAAAAGTAGGGGAGCGTCTCCCTTCGACTACGCTACTGGTCGCATCTCTCTAAAAACCCCCTTGTGAAAAACGGTCAGGCAGCTTGAATATGAAGGATGGGAAAATGTGAAATTATTATTACTACAGTATTATTATAGAATATGTTATCTTATTTATTTTCGCTCAATTGTTTCACGATAAAAACATTGTCAGGTTTAATATTTGTTTAATTTTATTTCCTACTGAAAGAAAAATTATTTTTTGTCTTTTGACAGGAAATGTTATGCAGAATATCAAATGTACAAGTCAAAAGTTATGTCAAAGATACACTGGAGCTATCTGCCTAAGGGTAGGTGATGCCATGGGCGGAGGACTTTTAAAGAGGTTCGAACGCGTATTCACGTTAGATCTTAAGAGAACAGCACCAAACTCCAGACGGCTAGATCGATAGCCGCGCGAAAGGCTAGAACCCTGGACCTGTACACCTCAACGTCAACCATCTCCCAATGTTCAGCGGTTTTATCCACACGGCCATTCTTCGGCAATGCAAGTCAAAAGCTGCGATTGTAATAGGGGCATTTTAAACTTCTTCAAATGACAAAATGTACTTTCAATTCTAATATTTTATGTGTTGTTAAAAAACCTTAGTTTACAAATTATGATCATATAATATGTAAAATAGGTTAAGTAAATTATCTTAACTTAAAAGACTTGAATGCCATTAGAGGATAGTTCATGTCATCGATAATGTCGTTAGAGTTTATTTCTCCCTTCCCGAAAAGATTCCCTCTAGAAACTGCTAATAATCATTGAGAGGATTTTTAAATTGCGATTTACACGCGTACCACGTGTCCACCATTGTTTCAGTTTTAGTTCGGGAATCGAACTTGCAAACCTAACCTATAGTTACTACTTCGATATCTCAACGAATAGCTTGAGGAGGAACTTCTAAAACAATGGACAGTGTTTAGAATTTTAATTTACTAGTGTAAAAAAAAAAAAAAAAAGTTTCAGAAACCGGTGGTTTATCAAACTTCTATGAGTAAATTTTTCATAATACTTCTGAATTATATTTTAATAAAAACAATTATTAGAGCTACTTATTTTTTAACCGAATCCGAAAGGTTTTGAACACGTGCATATATGATTGAAAATTATACTTATGTACCTAGTAATTTTAAGTGATTCATAGGTATTTTCAATTTATTTTGAAAATAGTAACAACAAGAATAAAATTAATAATGTTTCTTATACTTTTTTTTTTATTTGAAAAGTATTTTGTACTTCTGTGTGGATGGTGGTGGTGTTTTGAAGATGTATTCGGATTTCTGTGCCTATGCTTGAACTTCCGCTTATAAATCCACGTCAGCGAAAGACACAAACACATGGGGGAGTGGGGCGCAAATATCTTAGGCGGAGACTTTTCTGCGCACCTAATGCATATTCATGTTACATATAGAGAAAACCACACAAAACTCTATACCGTTAGACCGACAGCCGCGCGAGAGACCAGAACCTTGTGGATCTCCACTTAAGTCATCTCCCAATGTTAAGAGGCTGTATTTTGCTCTCTCTGTCATTAATGTCTGCCAGTTTTCTTAATTTTTTTTCCTAAATTTCTTTTGTTGCTGAGCTTATTCTTGAAACTAATATTTAGCATACAACATTTCATACTTTTTGAGCTCTTTTCAAAGGTTTCTACCTATCATAATCTCCTTAGGACAAAAAAAAAAAAAAAAATTCTTTTGTTAGCATACTTTTATAGCTGCTAGTTTTAAAATTTACTAAAAATGTATTGTTTGCAGCTGTATCACCGATTATATACCCGATTGTTTGGAAAACGAAAGAAGCTATTTCGCTTTGCAAGATTTTGCACCTTGCAATGAATGTTGTTTAAACATTATTAATATGTTAATTTAAAAATTTGAAAATAAAATAATTCTACGTGTAGTTTAAATGTACACAGAATGCATTAAACAAAGCTTTAATGAGGTCTTTGCTTATACGAATATACACACAGTTTATTTTTTAATGTATGCTATCTTAACATAATTCAAAATAATAGGTAGGCGTATGAATTCAAACATATTTCAGACATTTTAAAAGAACATCATTCATTAAAATTCATCTTCAAGAATTGCATTGAAAATGCACGCAAAACACAAGCTTTACCGAGGGAAAAATTTTCAGGATATTTTGAAGGATGAAGGGATTTCTACGTGGAAAGTTCTTTCACCGCGTTCTTCGAAAAGCTGTTAATTAATGAAGGACAGATTCGTATCCAAAAGCCCCATAAACGGGGGGAAGAGAGACTCGTCCAATTGCCCCCTCTGAAACCAGGAAACGATTTCTTCGGTTTGGCATTTCAGAGGAGGGGAGAAGCTCGCGTCCAAAAGCCCCATAAACCCTACTGCCGATGTGTATGCAAGTTGTGTAAAAGGGCTGCACAGTACGAAAAGGTTGCATGTTTTTATTGCAATGAGCAAGTTTTGATTTGTAGTTTATTCAGGGAACGTTAAGGTCACAGATAAATTTTGGTTTCTGATCCTGGTGCTGCAGATTGATACAGAAAATTCTTCTACTGGGGATGTCATTTATTCAATGTTTGTTTACGTTTTAAGCCTAATGGCCAACAGCTCAGAAAAGCTATTATAACTTATCAAAAAATTCTACTAGTAACCATCTAATTTGGACAGGAAGAAAGTAAACATATTTATTTAACATCATAAACATAAATATTCACTTACATGAACAGACACAAATACATACGAAACCTTTCAAAGCGAGCATGTGTTACAAACTTATCCTTTGAAACAACCGATGACCACAGCACAGATAATGCAGATGTCCTTTTCTGGTTCATTTACAATATAAAAGTTTTACTAGCTGCTGTTATGACTTTTCCCATTTATTTCACACCAAATCTACAAGATATAAGGGTTTCTCTGATAAAAAAAATCATTTTTAAAATATTTTTTTTGCCACAACGTAATGCAGAACAATACAATTAAATTGGCGGGTTAACATTGTTTTACCTACACCAGCTGATTCAGAGGTGTCCTTCTTCTCGACATGAAAGGACCCCATTAACATGTGTAACAGTCATAACTACGTCTTGCCAAAATTTGCTTTGTGGTCCTTAATCTTGCCTTGTGGATAACTAACAAGTTCCTTATATGCTATCGTATATAGATTGTATCATGAATTTTATTAAAAATAAACTACATTGCACTCATGTTTTAATTCTTTTTTCAGATTTGAACAAGGTAGTAGGAGTAAGACAGCAGATCCTCTAATTCAAGATTACCCAGCTGTTATTACCTTTAAAAACCAGCATAACCATCCGATTCATTGTGCTGATAGCCTCAAACATAGAGACATGTCCGTAGATACAAAGGAAAAATTATGTTCTTTATTTCGACGGGGGCACAATCCGTCTTCAGCTCATCATTCATTAAAAATGGATTTAATGCTAGAACACAGAGATAATTATTTTAAAGTTGCCGCTGATGGGCATTATCTTCCCACAGTATCTGTAGTTGATAAATTATATAAAAAGGAATTTTCACATGAGAATGGTAATTTTGAAGGAGATAAAATGTTTCAAAAATTAGAAGAAATGCTACAGGAATACAACAGCTATTCTGGTGGTTCTGTGAAATTTCACAGAACAATAGATGAAAAACATTATTTTGTAGTTCTTTGCACACCAATTATGCTGCGTGTACATGCAAAAGTAGCACAAGCTCGGGAATGAGTGCTGTTAGATGCGGCTGGGGGAATGGACAAACAAAGACATAGGATATATGCATTTGTAACCCCGACTGTTGTTGGTGGTCTTCCACTCGGCATAATAATTACTGATTCTGAAAACGAATATGTTTTTACAGAAGCATTAGAGTGCTTTAAAAATTTTGTTATAGAAAATGGCTTTTATTTGCAGAAATTTCCTACTGTGTTTCTCACAGATAAAATAATTGAAAACTAAAAAATATTACTATATACTGAGTAAGGGTATTTATGTTGCAATTCACTTCACTAGTTTATATAAATTACCAGAATTGCATGTATCATTATTTCAAAATTTCTTTTGTATTAGTTTTGTTATGTTATTGCTAAATAAACTTTGTTTTATCTATAAAGACTACATTACTTGTGCTTTTGTATATTCATAAGGCACTATGGTAATAATTATATAATGTTAATTTTGCAATTTTCTTTGAATGTTACTGCTACTGAAAAACAATAGACACACAGTAATAAGGGATTTTTTTTTTTTTTTTTTTTTTTTTTTGAGTTCAATATAAGAATATTGTTGGCACAGTCAACACTCCTTATATTGACCATACATTGCAAATACCAGTGATAAAACCTGGACTGTAATTAAAAAAAATACTTTTATGAAACACACAGATAAAGTGCAGTATGAGCATTTTGAGTGGCACAAAGAGTCCACCCTTTTTCAGCTGCAGCGCAACCGAAAACCAACAGCAAATCAGAGCCTCTCTTTATCCATTGGCACTTTTGAAGCTAAAGAATAGTGAACCCTTTTTACCATCTGAAAAGTTTATTACGCTTTTTTCTTTATCTGTGTGTTTAATGCAAAGTATTTTATCGGTGGTCAGTCCAGGAATTTTTTCTAGGCTCCCATTTTTGTGAATTTCAATACTAATTTTGCGAAACTCAACACTGATTTGTGTGAATTTTCATACAAATTTTTAATAAAAGTCACTTTTTTCTTAAAATAATTGACACAGATTAAATTGTACGGTAAAAGGCCATTGTTAAAACAGATTAAATTGTAAGGAAAAACAGACCCAGTTTTCGTTTGCATCGACCCCTGCTTATTGTAATTATATCATAACACCAGTTTTGTTAATAATCCCTGATTGTGTATACCAATATGCTGTATTTTTTTTTCTTCTTGCATAAAAACTGTCCAGTGTCATCTTATCCCAATTCAACAGACACTCTTTTCGTAATTTTTCCAAAAAGAACATGTTCCCAAACATTAACTTGAAATGACTTTAGTGCAGTTGCGGGTACACTCTTCTCTTGACTACAAGTAAACCTAAAAATTTCTCGAGTTGCTAAAGAGTTTAACCTGTTCACTCTCATCATTGAAAATGCACAATGAAGAATACTTCTTAACCGATGTAGCTTCCAAACATGCGTCAAAGATAGAAGGTGAGTCTGTAGCCTTTTTTCAATGATGGCAATGAAAAGGTTAAACATGGGTTCAAAATTACAAATGAACTGGGGGGGGGGTAAAGGAATGACCCATCTCTGGTAAAAATCCTTCATCTTCTTGAAATTTTGTCATGCGAAGCTCAGATGTAGTCTTCAGTGTTACGGTAAAACTTTCGATAAAGGAAAAAAATTAACTAGCCACACACTGAAATATATGTTTAATTTCATAAAATTTTATTTGTAATACCAATGATAAAAGTAATTTGAGTATTGAGTTGGAATCTTAGATATAAAATTTACCTTTTTTTATGCCACCCACTCCAAATAACAAAACATTTCTTTCTTCATACCTGCTTCGCATGTATATGCAAATAATATAATTTGCATATACATGCAAATGGCATTGCAAATCCATGAATTTTTTAAAAAATATCTGTGTAAGTTTCATAAGCGTAAAATTTTCAAAATTATTGGGGGGGCCGGGCCCCACAACCACATATATTCACGTCAGTGGAGTAGCCAAGGGGGGGGGGTTATACACCCCATGAGGAATTTTTTGCCATACAAAATGTATATGCCTCACTCCCTTATCATACACCCGTACCGTATACGTATATGTGAGTCGCAGAAGTCGTACCCCCCCCTTACCCTTAAAAAATTTCTGGCTACGCCACTGATTTATGTACATATAACTTACTCTTAACTGCCAACTAGTACGGAATAGAATTAACCACTTTTTCTACATGATTTTTCGGCTTAAAATATAGCAAAATTTTTGTGCTGCGCGCTCGAGCTGGTTACTATTTTGAAAAAAATAATTTAAAAATATACTGTTTACAAAAAGTGGTTCATTATATTCCGTAGTAGTTGGCAGCTATGACTTACTATGTGTAAGTGTAAATTATTGGAGGCGCTCGAGCTCTATGGGTCCATAGAATTCTACACCTATGTAAGGTAAGTATCCATGTTAGTATCTTTCTACCATGTTATAAGTTAAAAATAGAAGCAAAGAAAACGTTTTTTAAACGTTTGTAAATGGCGTGAAATACTTTTTTTTATGTTAGTATAAATTAGTTTTCTGTATTGAGTGGTAAATTATTGGGTGGGCTCAGCCCCTATTCACAATTTATTAGGGGGGCTCGAGCCCCACGGGCCCATATAACTCTACGCCTATGGTAAGTTTACACCAAATTTGAAATAGAAAAACTGTGGATTATGCATTATTAATTTAAAATTCAAAATGCACAAATAAAAATCAAGACTAAATTATTAGAAATCGAGCATTTCATAAAGTAATTAAAATTCATTTGATTTAAATAATTTCTTAAAACTAAGAAGCAAAAACTTTAAATCTGTTTAATAATACTAATGTGAAATATTGTTTTTTTTAAATAAAAAATACCTTTAATAAAAAATTCAGAAATTTACATTAAAAAGCCTTAATTTACATTTCATATGTAAATTAAGTTTATAATTTAACATTTTTATGCTTTTATTTTTCATCAGCTAAAGCAAAATTGAAGATCTGGTAATAAAATTTACATTTCAATATGTGTCGTCCTCTATATATTCATTATCACTATAATAAACTAACTACATTTTCACCGAACAGATGGCGCCAGCACCGTCCTTAAAGCTTTGTGCGGTTTCTTGGGTTTCCGGCACGAACTCAGAGGGTTCAGGACAATCATCCAAGCATTGTGAAAGAACTAAATGAAATTTGCCTAAAAGGTGGCGCTGGGGGTCGTACCCATTATCATTAAAAGGGGGTCGCTTATTTTCCTCTCAGAGGCTGACGCAGTTTCGCCCGTCTGCCGCTTCCCGATGACCGTCCTAAAGCCTCTTAGTCCGTGGTTTCCGGTCTCTCGATCTCGCTGAGCATGCGCAGACGCGGTATTCGCGCGGGCGGTTGGGATCGGCGAAAATGCTCCCTGCCTTCGCTGGTACCACAAGCATGCGCAGACGCACTTATTGGCCCAAACGGTTGGGATTGGCGAAAATGCCCACAGCATGGACTTAGATTGGTAACTCCATGGCCCACAGCATAGGCTCCTAATGCTAAAAGACTCAAACCAGCAGACCAATCCATCCCGTTCCCCGTACTGCTTTTCCTCCGGCTATCCTAAGGCGACCATAGGCCGATTTACATGGGAAAATGGAAAGTCCCTGGTAAGCAGTGTATTCACATGACTTCATACACTGAAACTGAGCGCCACGCAGCGGTAAAATTCGTAAGCTAGTTTTGTACAAACAAACCGTATCAGAGCGTTCATTTTATGTAAACAAGCTGTATATTCGTGGTTTATCTTGACAAATAAGTTTTAATAATGGTGTTGTGCGCCGTAATAAATTGTAATAACCGTTCTGTGCCCAAAAAATAATGCATGGTATATTGGTTTTGCTCGAGTCATTTTAAATAAACGGTTAAAATACGAAACTTAACATTTGGTTTCGGTTTCCGTCCAATAACTTTAAATAAAGTAGTAAAACGGCATGAGACTTAATATTTTTGAAACTTCCCATTTTATTCAGCTGTTTTTAACAAAAATCTACTGTACCAATAAGTTTGGCATTCATTATTTTAATCAATAAATCATTATCACATTCTTTGCTTTATAAAGTATGAAAGAGTAATCCTCTAAAAAAAGTATTCGAGCAAGAGAGAAATTTCCTATTTTAGATTTGTGAATAATAATTGAGTTTTTGAAAAACGCATAACTTGATAGAAATATGGAAAGTCATATTTATACATAGCCTAATTCATATTCTATGATAAATAATTTTTAATATACGAAACCAACGTAGGAAATTTCTCTCTTGCTCGAATACTTTTTTTGGAGGGTGTACAGCGTATACTTATGACTGATGACCAAGTAACTTAATCTTGGATATGTATACGAATCATTCAGTATTTTAATATAAACCTATGTGTTTGCTTACCTTCCCTTTCGTAATAGTTCATTGATTGGATATTCGCCATACCATCATTTTTTTTACTAACAAGTCCAGTTGTAAAATGGTTGTGGAAGGGTTTTGAAGACTTGTAAGCAAGCTTTTTTCCCGTGTCACAGAGATGTAGCTAAAACCAGACAATGGCACTTGTCTATGTAAGTAACATCGAACCAAATACATATATTTTCTTTGTACGAATCATCCATATACAGATCAATCTATGCAATTTTGCCAATTTTATTAGCATAATACTTTTAGTACTATCTTCCAACTTAATATAATAAATTGAATGGACATAACATATTACCATGTACACCCTCCAAAAAAAGTATTCGAGGGCAAGAAAATTTTCGTACGTCCATTTCATATTGAATGCATGGTTCTTCATGAAAGGTGATGAATCATGAACAAAACTGAAAGGGGAAATTGGGCTCATAGTCGGATACTTTATTGAATGTCTGTACACGCTACACATACAAGGACAACAAACGTTTTCAGGGATCGAATTTCATTGTTTCTCTGAGTAAATGGCGTTTTCAGTTGCTTTATTTTTATTTCTTCAGTTTTTTCTGAAAGAAATAAACTAAACGGAAACATTCAGGGAAAAAAAAGTACAAATCTTTAAATTTGGGGACATTTGGGGACAAAGTATTTTTGGGGACAAATGAAAAAATAATCTAAATTTGGGGATTGTCCTCGAATTTCGAGGACGTAGGCTGAGCCTTATTATCGCATGGGCAAATCGGGACTTTGCCCAGGGCCCCCGGCTCGAAAGGGCCCCCAATATCAAATGTTGTTCTGAAATATTCACATATATCAAAATCACATATATCATATATATCAAAATTTTATGAAAAATAAAACAAATTTCATAGATAGGGGCCCCCAAATTCATCAATGCCCGGGGCCCCTGTTCGTCATAATAAGGCTCTGGACGTAGGGTCACCTTAGTTAAATATATACATATGTAAACCAAAAGTTGCAAAGTTTGTCGACTTTTGGCACAGTTTTTGAGGGAGGTGGGTGAATGTCAACGAACCAGTATCTAACTATATGGTAGGATGGTATTCTGCTTGAAATGGATGAATGTCTCTAAAACTACCATTAACCATAATGTGTTGGAATTTTTTGAGTATTCCTGTAGAAGAATTGTAAGTGATAAAGACACCATTTTCGATGACAAGATTCATTTTCCTTAACAACATATATCACTTTTGATTCATTTGAAATAATTTAATCTCTCTAAATGACACTTTAATGAATTCTTGACCATACAGAACAATGTATGAACATAGATGTTACAACAATCCTAAATATAAAATTTCAACATTGTACGACTCATAGATGTTAAGATACGCAAGTTATAAATGTACATACGAAGTCAGGGAAGCACTGATCAAAATGGACTTGCCGTCGGTCAAAATGGGTTGCACATGAATCTACATACAATGAGATGTCTCGCAAAAACTCTTAAAATTAAATTCAGAGCAGCCAAAATCTGGATGCCGAAATTTTTCGCAATCACATTACTTCCTTGTACGATATACAAGGAAGTAAAAATGTTACTGTTTGTAAATTGTAGTGTATATACAGGGTGTCCAGCCTTAATGTGACCCAATAGCTAATTCCCGAACCATTCGGTTTAGATATGCACTTCCAATTTGAAAAATGTTTTAAAAAAGGTAAAGAATACGGCTGTATGCAATTGCAAGCGACTACACAGCAGATTTTTAACGTTCGCCATGATCAGTATCGCAGCAAATCAGTCTGAAGCCGCAGGCAAATAAGTCTATTTTTTTGGAACTGCTTTTAAAAAGTTTTCTTCGTCCAAAATATTTTATTTTATCTATGTTTTACACGTACACAGAATAAATTTTGTTTCTTAAGTACTCAATTATTGTAATATTAACGTAATGTATGTACTTTTAAATTTAAAAACGATTTACATAAGAGTGACGTGCAAGAGCGAAAGTTTCCTGGCAGAGTTCCAATTAATTTCACTTTGGAGACGGTTCCTTACTAGCTTCTTGAAATTGGCCGAGAAAATGGATTAAATGTATGATTTTCAAAGTTCCATAACTTGGTCAGTTTTTATCGTAATAAAATGAAACTTTTTGTGTTTACTTTGTTTTTGTGTACTGCATCTTTTCCTAAATATAACTGATAGGACCTGGGGACCGTATAAAAATTTAATTTTTGTAATTTTTTCTAAATGGGTTTTTTGGTTCGAAAAGCACGTAAAAACATTCTTTACCCTTTTTAAAACATTTTTTAAAGTGGAAGTGCATATCTAAACCAAACGGTTCGGGAATTAGCTATTGGGTCACATTAAGGCTGGACACCCTGTATATAAACGCACACACACACACACACACAATGACCCTAGAAAGTGATAACACGCTTTAATTCTTTATCTATTAAACACAAATAGTCAATGTGAATTGAAAAAGTGCTTAAAATAAGGTAAAAAAAAAAAAGACTATGTTAAGAAAAAATTCCTCTTGTTGCTTTTAAAAGAGTTACACTTTTTAGTATGGTAGTTGTATGCCTTTTAGATTAGCATACAACTACCATACGAAAAAATTACCAGTAAGTAAAACGTACCTCATACACAAATGAGATGATGAACGAAATTTCAGCCTTTCATCTTAAAATGTCTTAAGAGATATCTATAAAGAAAGATGATTGGGGTCTATACTTGAATTTGAATGTAAATGATTATTGTTACACTGAGAAAAAAATATTCTTTCATAATATCTGTACAACCCTTAAAATGGGATTGCTCAACTTGATTCTTTCCCTTCAAGAGCTACTGAAAAGTGGTTTAAGTCAGTACCTATTTATCTTCATACCTTTGACACTTTTCAGGATATAATTCTCAAATTGTGTACATCACCTCATTAGCATATGGAGCCTATTTTACTGATTGGGAATATTTTTGTATGCAAAGGTTATGTACAAAAAGTGTCATTTTTTAGAAATTAACGAAATAAATTTTTTAATGAGAAAACATTTAATGGCTCCAGGGCTTAATTTAGCAAACAAAGGTGCCGGAGCCCTAATATTCTTATGTTCATACCCAGTAGCAAACTGTAAACCCCTGCAATATGGGGGTTGGTGGCCCATTTAATTAAAATAACCATAATTTAACGATTTTCCCATATGATAATTCTTTGACATATTTTTATTATTTCACAGAACAGTGAAACGAAATAGTCTCAAATTAGAAGGAAGAAATATAAACAATATAAAGAAAAGAACTAAAATCTGGTGTCTCAGGACTCTCAAATCTGTATCTGTTCAAGGTGAAGCGAGTCTGATTTGTCCGTCTGCTAAAATCAGTTTGTGTGATAAAAGGGGAACATTTTTGAATGAATGTACTAGTGTGGGGCTCTGGAGCACAATATTCATGAGCTTCGCTGGGTTTTGCCAAATATGTAAAAATTCACCCAGGGAAAAGAAGTACAGAGGCGGAGCTCCGGTGAACTCCTATGCAAATTAAGTTCCGAATTGCTCCATCCAAACTATGCAATGCCGATCATTTCTCGGAAAGCCTATTATGCAAGTAAATTCATTTTATATGTAGAATAGGTTTATAGGTTTATGTTAAAAATTTTAAATGAATAATGAACTAATAATCAAATTAATTTTATTAATTCTATGAAATAGCTTATTTTCCAATTTTTCTCCCAGTTTGGGACAACGGGTCCACACTCTCTTTGGATTTCAATATTGTTCATCGCATATAAAAATCAGCAGCTTTTATTAAAATTAATTTAGCTCAGAACAGACAATTTTATTAAGTGGCAGGTACTAAAGTGAAATTAACAAACATTCAGGTTAATTTCAAATCGGGACAATTCAACTTCATGCTTATTGACACTGAAGGTTTCTGCTTTCATAAAAGTTATGTTCAAATTAATAAAATTCTGAACTTTTAAAACTGCTATAGTAATACATGGGACAGTAGAAAATGTGAGTTTCACATAATCTACAACTATATACATCACTGGTTTTTGGCAAAAGTTATATAAAATAGATAAAAAGGTTTTTGATTTAAAGTTATTATTTCAGTTTTAGAATTTGGTTTAGATTCTGATTCAAACTTGGAGCAAAACTTAACTGTATATGTAAAATAGCCTCTGTTCTAAAATATAGGTTGTTGGAGTAATTCCTTCTAAACTACCTTAGTGACTGATTTGTCTATAAATGTTCATAAGCATTCATTCTGGATTAATTTATTATGCTTAATTTACATATATACATTTAAGACAGAGGTTTTAGAAGTTTAGCCGTTATCAGGCGAACATGCCTGTCTCTCATTACATCAGGTTCTTATCTCTCGTGAAACATACTGAAGTAAAACATACACAGTGGCGCTGCAATCGCGCAGAAATTTTCTCTTCGGAGGAGGTAAGGCTTAAGATTCTACATAGGTAAAGTAAATCTATTTGATTTAAGTTTTATTAAGTTAAGATTTAGTAATTGATTTAAGTTTTAAAATCAATTTTCAGTTTTGGTTTAGATATTAAGTAGTTATTGCTTCAGTTTTTGATTTGTGTTCCGATTGAAGATTGAACCAAAACCCTAAAATTTAATTGTAGAATTGTTTAGTACATTTTTATGAGTTAACATTGTTGAACAGAAACTTTTTCCATCTTATAATAAAAACACATAAGCTTTAGGTTGCATCATGGAATTATCATATATTTACATATTGCACTCATATTTACTGTTAAATTTAAATAATTATGTAACAAAGTACAGATTACATTAATTGGTCAACGTCCTTCCTTTAGTTGATTTATTAGATTATTTTTAATGGCATTTTCATACGTATTAGATTAATTACCAATACAAATGTGTTGTGCGATGCATATGTTACACTTTCTTTTATTAATCGGATAACTGGTCATATTTTACTGGCATTTACATATTTAAAAGAACACTATGACAAATAATAACAAGCAGTTCATTTTATTTTTTATTAAAAAAGAAAAAGAAGTCTGAATATATCGTAATAGGAATTTAAATAAACACTTTTTTAATATAAATATTAGTGCTATTTCATGTTTTCTAGGTCATACAGAAAATCCGATGAATTGTAATTAAAAAATAAAAATTTATTCCTGCCATAAATCTCACAATGTAAGAAAATTTCGCATGCACAACGATATTTGAAAACAAACAGCAATCCGAATAACCTACCGAATCTTAAAACAAACGTTGTGTTTATTCCCGTACGCAGTGTTGTCTTTCCGAACTCAGTACCAGCAGAAAAAGTCTCTTAAAATATCGTTAAAATATTCTATGTTAACCCTTTAACGCGCAGTGTTCCCGCTCTGGGAACACCAAACTCTGATGTTTTGACTGTTGTCAGTCACGAAGAATAGATTTGATTTCTATAAAACCAAATCTATTATATCATTCTCCCGCGCCGCAGGAGAGAGGAGAAATCCAATGGAAACGCTTTGCTTTACCTACTCGGTGTGACGTCACAAGTAAGAGCCGCGGCTTTCCTCTCTAGGGGGCGTTGATATAATTTCTAATCGACTGGAATCAGCTACCCAGTGGCGTACCTAGGAATTCATTTTGGGGGGGTGCATAGGATCAGGTATAGGAGTTCGAGTCCCTCCCCCATGATAGCCACCGGTATAATAAACAATTTTATAGCATACTGAAATCTTTCAAGTTATTTATGTTTTCAAGTATTTGAAAACTCAAGATGAGCTCCTCAAAATACACGGATGGCCCAAACGACCGCCCATGGATAAGTTTCTTGTTTCTCCCATTCAAACCTGTTCAAAAATTAATATAATTTTTATCAAGTTATTAGAGGTTACAAAATTGAAGATTATGGGGACAAAGTAGTAAAGATACCATAAGAACAAAAATTCGTATTGACCAGAACCGGCGGAATCCAACATCGTTGAAAATTCGATAAAAGTCCTTTAATGATTGGAAAAACAGCCACGATTTAAAGAATGGTCAAAAAGAAGTGTTTATAATAAAATGAAGATTTTCATACATATTATTTTCTACACGGTTATATTTATTCTCCCTGTTTGTTTTTGCAAAATATTTAAGGCTCCTTCACTTATAAATATACTTTTTACACATGTATAACAGAGACCATTTAAGCACATTTCAAATTGACTGTTTCTTAAGTAGTTTATTAAATATTTCATAGTTGAAAACGGCCCTTCAGTAGTACATGTTGTCACAGGCAAAGTGACTAAAGTTTTTAAAAGTTTATGGATATTCGGGAAAACATCAAGGTTGCATACTTGTAAAGCTTCTATAGCAGTTAATCTAATCTACTGTGCCAGTCATTTCTATTTACATAGCTGATGTTCTATGATCATTAGCGTTCTTAGCCTTTCTAATTTGTCTTCATCTGCAGGTATGAGGTTATTTCCCGTGAAAGTAAAATATTTATCTCAAAATGTCTTTGTGTTTTCTGAACTTTTCTTTAAGATGTAAAATCACAGCATTCAAAAATTTATTACTGTTACTTGAAATTGTAATTTAATGTACACTTTTCTGCTTCAAATAATTTTTTTTCGCACCAGATTTTAAAAACATAAAAGCGACAACTGATTCCTTTGACTCATTCTCGGATCAAAAAGATAAGAAAAGGATTGAAAGGAATTTAAAGTTGTAAAATTATGAACTTAGCAATTCGAGAAAAGAAATTGATTGAATGAGATTTCCTAACTGCTCTTCGTTTATGCATACGAAATCAGAGATGACTGGTAACTGTTCGGAGAGGGGGACATCTTCCATAGAAATAATATAATATGCCATAGATATTTTATAGGAATGCACCCTCCATTCTCTCTCCTCCTTCAAACTCTGACCATTGGCCTCATGAACACAAGGCACATTTGTAGAGTCATCAAAGATTTTCTATTATTTTTTCAAGAATTCACTTAGCTGCAATCATGTTTTCCTTTAATGATGAAAACATTTTTCGGGGGAAAAATTCAGTTTTTTCCCCACCTGAAATATTTCAATTTTGAGAAATCTTCGGGGGTGCATATGTTCCTTTGCACTTGGGTACTTCACTGTTGCTATAAGCTCATTGGGATGATTTCAACTTCTATGGTATCCATCATAGAATTGGAGCAGGGGTATTGTGTTAGTGGGAGCAGACTATACAATAATTTCTTTTTCTTTTTCCAGGAAATAAGTTAAGATCCACAATAATAACAATAATATTATTATTATTATTTGAATTTCGGAACGCCGTTCCGGTTCCCCAAAAAGTACGGCCCCATCATACCCCTGTTCCTTCCTAACAAAATAGCTGGGTAACAGGTGCGTTATTTTCCTGTCTTGCGGCGATCGATGCACAAGCCTAATTTTGAACTGATACCTCCACCTCCCGTCGGGGGGATGGGAGTAGAAATTTTTAGACGAAATGGCGTATACACCCACAAGGTTTACCTGTTTCGCCGTATAATGACACACACGAGGACTTGCTAGGAAGTCAATATCAAGTCACACATACTCAGTGCTAGAGAAGAGAAAACAAAAATGAATGTCTACGTAGGCAGTCTGTCTTGAAAGATGACCATGGGAAAACACTTTCGTTTTGCACGCAGGGACGGAAATGGCTTGGTGAAGCTGCATGTTCTAGAGAGGGGCAAGCGCCCTGAGCGTCCTAAGGCTCCTTTTCTGGTTTCAAGAAAGTGGCGCAAAGCCCCATACATAATTTCAAAAATGCCTCTATACTTGGTAATGAGAACCGCGCCTACAAAAAATCCGTTGGCAAGAGCTCACAAAAAATGAATAGCCCGACCCAATATCTTTTAATTTCTGATTTTTTGTTAGATATTTTAGCAATATTTTATGTATATATATATATATATATATATATATACATAATGTATATATGTATATATATATATATTTGGCTATTATAAAATATGAAATCGAGTAAAAGGACTATAAATGCATAGTTAATTTTGTACTGACCAAGTACTGACATTTCAAAATTAAAAAAAAAAAAAATCTACGATTTGCCTTCTCTAGTAAAGTAAACTTAAACTATATTATATTACGCAAATCCTGCCTTCACTCTGCAACCCTCATTTTGGACTCGCCCCTGAAAAAAAAAATTCCTGTGTTCACCAGTACACTCAATTATTTTAATAATCTTAAAATGTATCTTAAAATAACTTTGCGAAAAATAAATGATTCCATGTAATCCAATGCTACGAAGTAGGAGCATTAAAAGCAGGGGGTGGCTAACAACCAACGTGCCAGCGAGTAAACACAAGCTATGGAGAAACTACATAGTCGTGGATAATTTGAATGCTCAGAGAAGTATTTATTTTTTTGCTTGATCTTTTAGGATTCAATTAGCTTCTCAATGACACTGACACCCATATCGACTCATTAACAATTGTTTTCTGAACTCTAAAGCAGGCCTTGAGGATCGCTGGGGATGGACTCGACGCCATGCGAGATGAGAAATAGCTCAGGTCTCGTCTCGTTTCGCACTTTCACATCGAAGTATCGTCTCGCTGTCTCGTTTTCGTGCGAGACCGCGAGATCCGTCTCGCATATTGTCTGACGCCCAAAATTATTTATAATTTCTTGTATTAAGTAAATAATGTACAGTTGTCTCACGCATATCGCGGTTTCACATATCAATGGTTTGTCTTCATATCAATGGTGGATCTAGAATTTTTTTTTAATTGGGGGGGGGGGTGCGCAAAGCTTGAATATCGCCAGAATTGCATGAAATACGCCATTGTCAGGTAAGAAAGCCATTTTATCTCGTGTAAATATGTATCGCTCGGCAGTAGCGGATCCAGGGGAGGGGCTAGTGGCTTCGCCCCCCCCCCCCAAAAGAGATTGCTAAAGGGAAACATTCTGCTTTATCATACAATTTAAATAGCTAAAATGATCCTATTTTATAACTTAGCCTCTCCCAAAATCGTGCACATTGGTTTAGACTAAAATTTTAATTTATAGTACATTTTAATTGGGCGAAATAAGCTTTTCTAAAATTTGAGCCCCTCCCCCCCAAAATTTCTGAATATGCCACTGTCTCTCGGAAAGGATGCGCGACCCCTGCGCCCTCTCCTTGGATGAGCCCTTGCTTCCTATTGACTTCCGGGTAAGAAATAGGGTAATGTCATGCAATGGAATCTCTTTGCAAATTACTTTGAACACGAACTAGGGATGGTTGCGAGGCGTACTTGAGAACAGAGCCGGACTGGGGCATCGGGAGGTAGGGCGACCGCCCGGTGGGCCGGTGGGTTGGTGGGCCGCAAAGGCTGTCCTGGGATAGCTCTCGATTCGAGCCAAGGACAGCCTCGCGAAGCTCTAGATTCGACAGCGACCAGCAAAGTGGCGACTCCAAATGTGCAAGGGGACCTATCTTTGAACAATGGTTCCCCCATCGAGACTACCTCTAGTCTAATATACAAAGGGCAAAGGGCATTCCATAAAAACTGAGAGTAAAATCATAAAAAATCAAGAAATATATTGACAGCAAAAAATACATTCTCTTTTTCAAAATACCTTCCGTCAGATGATATGCCAAGGTCCCATCGTTCAACCCACTTTTTAAAACAAGTAGAGAAGCCCTTTTCTGGAAGCTGCTTCCAAGAACCCTCCACTGATGAAATAACTTCAGAATCTGTGTTCCATTTTCTGCCACGGAGCTTCTCCTTCAACGTCGGAAACAGCCAGAAATCGCAGGGTGCGAGATCTGGACTGTAAGGGGGATGTGGCATGATTTTAATATTGCATTGACTAAGATAAGAACAGAAGTAGCGACAGAAGTAGCGACGCTGAACAGAAGTAGCGACATGCGGCCGAGCATTATCGTGATGTAATGTCCAATTACCTGAATCACTCATCTCCATTTCTATAGGGCCAATAAAACAGTTCTTTAAACAAGCACGGAACTACGAAAATAAAATAGTCTGCTTCCTTTAGAACTTTCAATAAAAGTACAGTTAACAGTTTTAAAAAATCACCTGCACTTCTATTTTTTAGTTTCGCGGTGTTGCCACTACGTAAAAAAAATAACTCTCAGTTTTTATGGAAGGCCCTTTGTATGAAAATTGTTGTATATTATATATAATTATTTTCATATATATATTATAATACATTACGTTTGTTTGTTTGTCCGGTATACAATTCTACACTGCTGGAACGATGGACTTGAAAGTTTGCGCAGGTATGTAAAATGAATAGTACGGAGAAGCCTTGCCCTAGGCTAGTTTAAAGTTCTGTCCATTCACCCGTTCCCAATGTTCCGTCATTTTCAGCTCTGGAAAGTTTCCTACTCAATGAATGAGAAGGAATGGATTGAAAACTCCATTATTTTGTTCAGTTCTCGTCGTACAAGAAGGGGGTCGGTCGGATCGAATGGCCCGAACCGTTTCATCGGTCCTGCTTAAGAACCCACTTTTACGTCTGTATGTTAAAATTATAAGTGTTTTTTGTAATGTTATTGCAAAAAGGACTCAGAAAATTCAGCCTAGGACACCCATTGTTTGAATGCTCTGCAGGGGTCACTTCCTTAATAAAATTATTTTACTTGCACTCGACACAATAGCCCATGAAAAAAGTTTCAATCATTCACTTAAATACTTGCAAGAAAAATAACAGATTCATTTGCAAACAGGGGCGCCCTTAAGGGGGGGCAAGGTAAGGCACTTGCCCCCCCCCCCCTAGAAAAATTCCTATGGCCGCCCATCTTTGCAAAATGCACTTTTTTTTATAAAGGATAATCATTCAAAAGGCCCATTTGAAGAAAGTGGATTCTAAAATTCCCGTTTCCTTGGAGTACCGACTTGTAAGCAATGTCTTCTATACCTGAGAGACTGACTCTAACCCTATTTGTCAGTTTTAGCTGAGCCGAGATATCGTCGAGAGTTGGAGGTATCGTCTCGTACTTCGAGGTGTCGTCTCGCGCCGGGCCGCAACTAGGGGTGGGCAAACGGGACATGTGCCCCTGGCGCCGTGATAAAGGGGGGGGGCTGCAATAAGTTATGGTTCCATGAAGATTTTTGTTTCCCAGTTTTGTGACTTTGTGCCCAAGCATCTTGTCCGAAAAAGCTGTTATTGTTACACCTCTTTAGACATACACAGTTTTTCGAATGGGACATCGTGGAAACGTTTTGTCACAAAGCAAAGCAAAGAGCCCCTGGAGACCCATTGACTTGAGTCGAGGAGTCGAGCAGGTCCGATTGAAGGCATAGTCAGAAGCGTAGCTAGAGTTTTCAGCTTCCGGGAACCAGTGAAGTTTCCGCATCTCTTTCTGTTTGCTAGAATGGACAATAATGATAGTTCGAAATTATAATTGGGCCTCGCTGTGTGCTCTTTCCGGAGACACAGGACACGCCACTGGACGCAGGCGGCACTGGTTCAAGGAAAAGGGTGTGAGATTTCACTTACGATTCAAAAAAAGCAATTTTACATTTGTAGAAAAGACGTGATTATGGTTTTAACTGTGACACTTTAGCCAAATTGGCTTCCAATAGATCACTTTTTTATTTTCCACTTTCTTTAAAAGAAAACAGTCAAACTAGAGGGTCAGCAAGAATGAAAGCCGTTGAAGTAGTTTATAAATATTTGGATGGCATTCACCAAGTTCTGGAAGAATTCACATCCAATTCTCTGTCTACATCGGAAACAGAGGCTCTCTCTTTGAAAAAATGCATAAAACATTTGAATTTGTTATTTTCGCGTGTTTTAGGTTGAACATTCAAAAAGAAGACCGCGTGAACCCATTTCTCCAAAGAAAGGATAGAACCGTAGATGAAACAGTCAGGCGCGTACTAGAGGTCTTTTCAATCTTCAGGAATTCACCACAGACAAAGTTATATTCGCTGCAATAACAGAAGCAAAAATAATAGCTCATAGTCATGGACTGCCTGATTTGAATGAAAAACAAAAATGGAAGGAAAAGAGGATGTTTTTTGAATCTTGCGAAGAGGAAAGTTCGAAATTTTCAAAGATAGAAAAATTTAGAATGCCTCTATTAGAAATGACCGACAAAATAATGAGTGAGCTAAAATCTCGTTTTCAGGCTCTCGAAAGGACGATGAATCACTTTGGAATCCCGAAAGGGATCCGATGAATATAGAACTGATATCCGAAGCTCAAAAGTAAGCACTTCTATATAAAAAAGGACCTCAATTGAGAAAAGTTTTTAGGAGAAAGTTTTAAAAATCCCTCTCTATGGATGGACGACGCTGTGGAAACAGCCATCCTTTTGAGTCTCATTCATAAGAATCACTTGGAAGAAGGCTATCCAAATGGGACCACAGCCTTCAAAGGATTCATTCTTCCACTAATACTTGCATCAGGTGAGAGAAGCTTTAACAAGCTGAGGATTATAAAGAAACTCTATCGAGCAAAATAGACTTTCCAATTGGAGTATTATTTCGATCGAACACAAAAAAGCGCTCTTGATTTCTTACTTGTAAAAAAACACGATTAGAAGTTTCGCTGCAAAAATAGCTCAAAAGCCAAATTTTCGAAAAAAAAAAAATTTTTGATGTTTCTTCTACTTTTCTGCGTCCATACGAATAGATTTTTTTTTTCAAGTTTTGATTTTAAATTGTAAATGACATCCTTCATTTAAGAAGACGCATGTATGTAAAGTGAATTCGAACTGAAATGAAATAGATTTCAAGTTTCGCCGACTTCCGAATGGGTCATAAAATGACATCTTAGTGATGTTTCAAGGGTCAAAAGGCTAGGTCCTGATTTTATTTCTTTCTAACGGCATGGATTGAATATCTTTCCGTTCATTTTGTGGTCTTCCTTGAATACCTGACCCGAGTTCCAAAACAAGAAGTGGCATCAGGCATGTGTATATCGATTTCAAAGGGATGTTTGTAAATGGCTCCTTTGTCCAGTAAACCCCAAAAAAATTTCTATTCGCAATACTTAGAATCGTTATAGGTACTATTGAGCTAGTAGCGACATAGATCATAGATTAAATGAACGTTTCTCCAGCAGGGGATCCATTCCTATTTCTCTAGCCAGGGATATTACATTCTTCAGCCGGGGACGATCCCCGGCATCCCCCCCCCCCGTCCAATCGCACCCTGTCTGCGACCCTAAGAGTTCAAATGTTTAACATTGTTTTTTCTTTCGCCTAACGTCTGCCACTGTCTCAAAAATTTCAGAGTCACCATCGTCGATAGAAAAATAATACGGAAAAAAACTATCCATATTTTATGTGATTTAAAAGGCAAATGATCCTTTTGAATCTATTAACTTTTGTTCAATGAATGTTACTTGAAAAGTATAGAATGGCTCCAAGCTCTCTACTTGATTATGAGAGAACTCATCTGTTGTAGATAATCATAATCATTATCCCATGTTTAGTTCATCCATTCGAGTTAATGTTTAATTTTTTCATAAATCAAATAAATCTTTTGTTGTTGTTATGAAACATGTCTGTTATTTTCTACCTGCAAGGATTAAAAAAAAAGATATCGCTGGAAAAAGATTCTGAAGAATCACAGCAGAATGACTCGTTTGTGTAACGAGAAATTATCGTTAGGATTTTTGGAGCACTAGAATGACCTTTTGTGTGTCTACCCGCTAGCATATGGAACCATGTTCATATGCCATGTTCATTTTCATCTGGGTGTAAGCACCCGATTATAGAGAAGAGATCTAAAACTTGGGTAAGTGGTCCCAGAAATGTATCGTTCTATGATCTAGTATTGATAGGGAGTACATAGACTCATAAATTGTAGTTCCACCCATTATGCCTCACCATGGCACAGTGGTTATGCCACTGAAAAGGGTAGATGGCCGAAGTGTGAAGGTCCCGGGTTCGGGTCCCATCGCGCGGCTGTCGATCTAACGGTCTGGAGTTTTGGTAGGTTTTCTCCAGATGTAACGTGAATACGCGTTAGAACCCCTTAGAAAGTCCTCCTACCAAGGCACCCCCCACCCTAGGCAGATACCCCGCGTGCAGGTTTGCCTTAAAACACAACGCACACGCACACACTTAATGAGTTTCGTCTAGGATGGTTAAAGAATCATTCTATCACGCCTTGGTACCGGGTTCGATTCCCAGTATGGTTTGGGGTGTAAACTCGTCCGTACCTTCATAGGAATAACGTTAGCCTCTCGTTCGGTGTCCCCATAATAAGATGACCGATGCCTTTTAGGCCTAGGGATGGACGCGAGACGCGAGAAATCTCGCATTGTCTCGCGTTGAGACGAGACAGGCAATTTTTTTGCGAGACGAGACGCGAGACGAGAAAGGAAATATTTTGCGAGACGAGACAGAGTCTTGTCTCGCGCGAGATTTCTCGCGAGAATTTTCCGTCTCACATAAGAAGCTTGTGAGAACTATTTTTGCCAGAGTATATTTTAAGACATTTTTACTAGGTGGCACTAAGGTTATGAGCTAAACCTATGAAACATACCTGTATATACTTTTCGAATTTCCTGTTTTCGCGTAAAACGTCAAACTCCATTTAAGGAATTTAAAAGAAAATGAAGAAGAAAACCCAGGGCCGTAACCAGACGGGGTCAACGGGGCTGACCTAGCAGGCTTTCATCTCCCCTATAGGGGAGGCTACCTGGCAGGGGCTACCTAGCAGGCTTTCATCTCCCCTAAGATTTTCAAAAAAATTTGTAAATTCGCAGATAAATACGAAATTTTAGAAATGACTGATTTTTAACTATCGTTAAATCTTAGCAGGCCAGGACTGGGAGGGTAGGGGTCCGCACCTTTCAAGAGAAGGAGGGGGCAGGGTTATTGTGTAACCGATAAATGAGAGGATGTGTTGAACTTTCGGGGTACAGGTGTGGTATGGTGTTATAATTAATTAATATTAATTAATTATGATGGATGAATCAATGCATTAATAAAATTATTATAATTAATTTATATAATTTATATAAAACTATTAATTTATATTAATCATGTAATATTAATTATCCCCTTGTTTGGGACGCCTCTCTCAAAAAATTTTGAGAACAAATTTTTCAAAAAATTTTGATTTAAAATGAAGTGTTTAGAAGATTTCTGGGAGCGCAATTGCGGTTGCAAAAAATTTTGTATGTCTCATACTTCAGTTCAGTGCTTTCAGTATAGCGGTTATGATTTAAAATAAAAGACAAATCGATACATTTTTACAACTTGTTGATAGTGAAAACCAACCCATAAAAGTGATGTTGCTATTGATTAAGGGCGTATTTTGAAGAAGCAAAATATCTCTCACGGTCTTGGCACACACATTAAGATAAACTTGAAAACATTCTTGAAAATGAAATTGCACTATAAAATTTTTACACATTCTGCAAAATTTCAGATATTTAAGAATTTTTTTCCGTAAGTTTGCTATCTGATATAGGTTTATCACTAATTTAAGTGTATAGTATAACATGTATAGAGAGAATTTCCAAAAATCTTGAAGTGCTTAACATAATTAGTTTATTTGTATTTGTGTTACGGGAATCAAAAGATCATTTTTGAAATATACTGTTAAGGGTGTTCCTTTTCAAAAGGGATCGTCCTTAGAGGACTTTTGAACAGCTGTAAAAACAAACTAAAGATGTTAAAAACTCAAAAAAATTAATATAAGTTACTCACTAACTGTATTATGTTCTAATATTAACAGTAAACCTGTCTATCGCATGCAATTTTCAGAAAAAAAATCTTAAGCACGAAAATTGTCTTCAAAAATGGGATAAAATGTTACCAGTTTAAAAAAGATGCTGCAAAATTCTGCAAGCTTAACATTTTCTTCCCCTGAGTATTCCGTAACTTTTATAGGTGCACTGCAGACACGTATCCAGAAAAGCATTTTGGAGGGGGTCCAAACGGTTAAAAAGGCAGAATTTTTCCCAATAAGACTAGATCACTATCATTTTAGACACAAAAATCAACATTTCGGGGGGAAGTGTGTGTCCGGACCCCCTTTAAATGCATCCATGGTGCACTGATTCTAACAGTTCACGGTACAACTTGTAAAGAGACATTCTTAAAATTTTCCGAATCTCTAGCGCAATTGGATATTTTAAAAAGCTGCTTAAAAGGTTCAAGTTTTCCTAAAAGAACAACATTAATGTGAAGGTTAAAGAAGGAAAGGTGGTCAGTTTTCGTGAATTGGGTACGGGCTTTCGCAAAGCTGTAGACTCTAGAAGACTTTGATTTAAGGCAAATATAACGCCACATGGGTGAGATATGGATGCCGTGAACATGTGCACACCAGACCGGCTGCTGGGTTCTTCGAGTTTCAAATTTCAACGTTTTACAGCTATTTCCAATGGTGGAATGATCATCTTTTCCCAATAAAACTACTTAAATTCTTGTAAAAAAATTTATTTACAAAAAAATATTTTATGATAAAACAATACAGAATGAACACCGAGTGCACGAAAAATTTATTTACAAAAAAATATTTTATGATAAAACAATACAGAATTAACACCGAGTGCACGAAAAAGTTCTTAAAACAATATTTACAAGTAAAATTACCAATTAAATAAAATAGAGACTCAATTGTGTAAAGACAATGGAATGGAACTTTAAAATATTCATAAATGATAATATTTACTTAAGAAATTTGAAAAGTAAAAGTTGAAAACATCATTTTTGATATTAATCGTATTAGACAAGCATTAACTGTAAAAAGGAAATATATTCTTATTAAACAGGTTCTTGATAACGTAATCAGACTATCGAAAAAGCCAATATCCATAACAGAACAGCGTTGAAATCGGAAAAAATCTGAATCATTTAGCACAATATTACTATTACAATTATGTGGCATACAGAAAAGCGTTGTGTAACGACTATAGAACTCTCGCTAAAAATTATTGTGGAAAAGTACTAATGGACAGCAATCAACAAATAAATAAACTGTTCAGTAATTTAAAATACGTATAAACAGAAAGTAAGACGTCTATTAGCCACCTGAGATACTATAATGAAAACTAAAAATGCACTCACAGTAATGCTATTAGAAATATTATGCAAATAATTATAATTATCGTTAATATAATCTTGTTTTCATTAATATAAAAATTAGACTTATTTAAGAGACTTGAAGTTGTCGTTAGAGTAAACAGTAGAGATTTAATCAAGGAGGGTAAAGGCGTACTATATCCGCATTATTCGTAATATTGCTATTAGGTGTACCGGAAAATAATGCCATTTACACTAAATTCAAACAAATAAGTTTTTAATTGCCATAAAGCAGGGGCGTAGCCAGAAAATTTTCATGGGGGGGGGTTACGACTACTGCAACTCACATATATGCATATATGTGTGTGATAAGGGAGCGAAGAATATACATTTTGTATAGCAAAAAATTCCTCATGGGGGGGTTATGACCCCCCCCTAACCCCCCCCCCTTGGCTACGCCTCTGCCATAAAGCTCTGTCTAAGCATAGGATTTATATTTTTTACAATTTAACGCGAGATACTGATATTTATTTTTCTTTGAGGGCGGCCATCGATCCTTTTTAGAGAATTAATTTCAGAATGTCCATAAATTGAATTTTAGGTATTCGCGGGGACTGTATTTTACATCAAGAATGGTATATATTTTTTTCCTTAGAGATTGAGGGATATGTGAAAAGAACGTTTTTGTCGACTATCCCTCCCCCCTTCCGTTCCATAAGTTAAGGCGTCTTCTTACTTTGAAAATTAAAAAAAAACGAATTTTTTTTTAAATTTTAAAAGTACATATCATCAAAAATGTTATATCAAAATTTCATAAAGATCGGACGAGTCTAACTACATTACCCAAAATAACAACGAGTGTTTCAACAGCTGTGTCTGGGCAATGGCACCGAAACACGTTTTTACGGGAAGAAAAACCGTGGAAATGGCTTGTCAAACAGCAGCATGCATTTATAACGAAGGGCTACAACCTGTTTTAAAAATTTTGGAGGTGATGGGTGTCAAACTTGGCCCTATCGCCGCTCAATACGCCGAGAAACGCGACAGTGATCGCGTACGCGTAGGGAACCGCCGCAGCTCTAACGCTTCAAAAGAGACTAGGTCGAGACGAAGGGAAGCTATTTTGGACGAGCACAACTTCTACGAAGAATCGGAAGGTCCATTGTATGGAGCAGGCATCGCTGATTAACCCGAGGTAAGGTTTTTTCATGATTTTTCTGCAACCAAAACTTTAAACGCGTTTATCTCAAAACAAGGTTTTTCAGTGCCTTGTGGATGAAATTTCGGAAACTATCCGGCCGATTGTCATGAAATTTGAATGACATATTCTTCATAGTTATGGCTATAGCGCATATCATCAGATTTTTGAAATTTTGATTTGAAGTATTTTTTTTTTACAAAAAACTGCAAAAAACGGTTTTTTTTTTCGAAAAACGTGCGCCATTTTGTTATTTTCGCGAATATCAAAAATCGGATGATATGCGCTATAGCCACTGACATACTGAATCTAAAACTGTTTTATTTTTTTGTTTCAGATGACCTGTCTCGGAGATACCATCAACAAGCCACGAACATTACATTTCTACACGGGTTTTTCGATGCTACTGTTTTATTATAATAATTGTTCAAAAAAAAAAAAAAAATTCTTGTACTTGAAATATGTGTTTATTATATAGGATCCATTTTATCCCATAATTGTTTGCAAAAATCCTCGAAAAAAAATCGCGAAAATAGCCTATTTTCGAGGTGACTAAAGTGAGAAGACGCCTTAAGAATATTGATTATATATATTTATAAGAATAAATGTTTTAGTCTATTCTATAACTAACTTATTTTGATCAATGACCTTTTGCCTTTTTCCTAAATTTCAAAAATGAAAAGCATTAAGTATCGTCAGTAGATTTTGCGCACTTCAGTAAACAGTTGTTTAAATCTGAGTTTTGCAAAACAAGGGTTTGCAACTTTTACTCTTGAAAAGAAAAAAAAAGGAAGGGAAGTGTAACAAAGTGCATGACAAATTTTGTTTACAACGAGTCTGGGAACAGACTCAAATTCAGACAAAATCAGATTGTTTGTTCTATTCAATAATAGATACACAATCTACGTACAATGCCATTCCCAGAGAAAACGGGCGCTCATCTCCACTCTTTCACAGTAGGAGGGGAGAAAAAACTTTCAGTAAAAGAAAGCCTCGCCTATTTTGCTTGCTACTCTGGACAACAGTCATTATCGAATTCTAGGAAAACTCGTGTGTATGAGGAGGATCTGCCGAAAATCTCCTGTCTTGCCCGGGGGCGCTTTGGCACCTCTAGGAGCGGCTCAAGTTCGAAAGAAAGGCTGATGGGCTTTGCAATAATACACATGTAAACAAACCTATTACTATCGTATAGTCGTTCATTTTTAAAGGATTTAAAATTAATTTTTTAAAGTTTTCCGTACATTCTGAACACATTGAATTAATTTTAGGTAACTGAACACAGAGAAAAAAAAAACGAGCTTTTGGTCATCTTATGGTATGGAAACGAAATTCGATGGTTTTCACTCACAGTCGTACAGATAAATGCTTTGGCCACACAGTGGTTGCGATCAGTGGTTTTCCCCCTTGTATTTGATCCTGTGCTTTGCAGTTGCAGTGCAAATACTTCTGTTTTAAAAGTTACAAACGCAAAACAATTGTAAAGGTAATTTGTCCTAGCCTCTGTACGAGGTTATTAACATCTGCGTACATTTTATATACATTCGACTCGCAATTTAACGACCTCCACGGGACACGGCCAGGGCCGGACTGGACCGCTGAAACGGCCCGGGCGATTCGACCAGACCGGCCCCCTAACATCATGCGGGCCATGTAGGATATTAGTTTAGCTGGGGGGGGGGGGAGAGGATGCACAAATATAGCTGAATTCTGATATAATGAACTCTCTTATAAAGTTAAGATATTATCTATAGGTTCAATCACACGCCTAAAGTGCGAACCTCGCTTACAACGCACTCGCTTATAGCGTCCTAAGTTATCTGTTCCCTTCAATGACTTTAAAATCGAGTTCATTTGCATATGGCATTATTAGAGAAAAATGTATTAAATACCCAATATTTTTTATTAAAGTTTCTTTGAAAGACAACTTTAAAATATTTTAATTCAATAATTCAAAGTCTCTGAAGAAAATTTCATTTTGATTTTTAACTTTGGAAGGAGGAGTGATCAGACCCTTTAGTGTTTAGCCTCCTTCATGGATGCGCCTATGCCTAACATAACTTGATAATAAGAATGAAATAAAATAATACCTAGTTTTCAATGTAATATTTTTTAATTATTTAATTGACCACCAAACAATAAAACCATACTAAAAACTAAACGAACAATACATACATACATAACATTTTAAATTCGTTCTATAAAGTTAATTCAGTTAATAAAAGAATGTGAAACATAATACACATATTTACAAAAATATATAGCAAATGAGCCGAAGGTGGCCGTAATTAAACTTAAATATTAGGTGATCATAGTATTCTGGTTAGGTGTGAATGTGGCTTTTATTTTATTTATTTATTTATTTGTAAACATAGTTGGGCAACTTTCCTGCATACTTTTGCTACGACAGTGGCAAAAACTGATAAATATCAGGAAAGTGGGAAAAAAATGACTCAAATTTAGCACGCAATTATTAAATATAACATATTGTAAAGGTACATGTTTCGGTACATTACTTGGTGAACTAAGAATTATTACATTCGTTTATCTGAGTTTAATTAAAATGTTTTAGCTAATTAAATACAATTAAATTATTTTAGCACGCTTTAAATTCTCAATTTACATTTTTATCATTAGATACTTAGAAGTAGTTATATTCAGAAACTATGATTACTGTTCAAAGTTATTGTCATTATTTTAAGTCTGTCAAATATTTTTAATTAATAAACTGATAGGCACATAGATTGATTTCATTTAATGAGAAAAATACATAAACATACAGATCTTAAATACTCTCTCTGTTGGGAAAATTTGAGGTTAAATATTGATCAGAAGATTATGAAGGTAAAGTAAAACTTTAGTTGGGTAAAAAAATTATGTAATAACTTCATTTAATTTAATTGTCTACTATTTAACCTACTTCGAATCAAAGTCACGAACTCAGAATTAAAAGTAAACCATAATTGCTAATGAAAAAAGTAAACAATAATGAAATAGCATTTAGAAATGGCTAATGAACACTATGAAGAAATGGATCCAAACATTGTGAATCGTATTCAGGATTTCAATTTTCAAAGACTAGTAAAAGACCTTATAAAACAGTATCAATTGCTTTGGACACTATACAAAACCATTCAGCTCTCATAGCAGATGCGTGCCATGTAATGGTGTGTATCTCTCTATCTAAGAATTTAAAACCTCATTATTCTCAAAAGTAGAAATTTGAACAAGCCATTCTGCCATGTCACCTTGTTAGTATATTTACTACACCCGAAGTATAGATGTGAATATTTAAATTATAAGAATGAAGGGAAGCATGGTTAAGAGAAACTAATTCTGACTTTATAATATGCGGTATTAACTCTGGATTGAAAGAATACAAAATCATTCAGCTATCATAGTAGGTGTGTGCCATGTAATGGCGTGAATTTCTATCTAAAATTTTGAAACTTGATTATACTCTAAAGTCGAGATTTGAAGAAGCCATTCTGCCGTGTCATCTTGTAGTATATTTACTACACTCAAAGTACAGAGGTGGATATTTAAATTATAAGAATGAAGGGAAGCGTGGTTAAGAGAAACTAAGTCTGACTTTATAACATGAGGTATTAATTCTGAATTAAAAGAAGAAGACCCAATTCCCATATCTATTTTACAGAAAAAATAGTCATAACTGTCAAGGCTGATAAATGATGAAAAGTGTGTCGAAAATTTGTGAAATTTCTAATGATTTTTGCTCACTACCTGTACACATCCAAATTACTTGTACACCTCCTCTTCGTCCAGCAAGCAATGCTGCTGTAGAAATATTTTTTTCAACCTTATCTTTTGTACAATTGTACAATCAAAAATTCGAAATAGACTTTCAATAAATACACTTTTAAAACTGGTTTATTGCTATGATAAGGTACCAGAAATTAGATTATGCAGAAATTGAAGAATTGAGTGGAATTTTAAATTTTAGCCAAATAAAAAATTTTAGCATTTCAGTTTATTTCAAATTGGATGAGCTTATTTTAACTTTATCAGGTCTTACGATATGTATCTATGTATAATCCATTTTTAAATGAATTGGGTAAGATTCTTTAAGATTTAAAATAATCATTAATAGTTAACGAAAATTAGTTAAAAATTAAAAGAAAGATTGACCAGTTAGTCCTCGCGCCCACTCACTTAATGGAGGCTGTTGGCGTTTTAGTTAAGGAACTTGTCTTAGATGCTCAGATTTCAGATTACAGGCCTAGAGTTATACGGGAACATATAGATGGCGCACGAGCCCCTCCAATAATTTACACAATTATAGGCAAAATTGAAATCACTTAACTACACTGCTGGCCACCCAAATTGCAACACCAAGAAAAACAAGAGATATCACAACAAAATTTATTGTGTAGATAACATGTTGACCAAGTAACAAATGATTAAATTTACAGCATTCTATGAAGCGTGGTTCCTGCCAAAATCAGTACCCAGAGTAGCCGCCGTTGTTGGAGATCACAGCTGCCACACGCCTCGGCATTGATTCAAAGAGACTTTGAATGTGTTCTTGGGGTACAGCAGACCAAGCAGCTTCCACACGTTGCCAAAGTTGATCTGGTGTGACAGCTGGGGATGAACTCTGGGTCAGTCGTTGAGCAACCATGGACCACATGTTTTCTATCGGCGAAAGATCCGGAGAGCGCGCCGGCCAGGGAAGCAATTCAATCTGGTGATTGACGAAGAACCCTTGGACAATGCGTGCCACGTGTGGCCGTGCATTATCCTGCTGAAATATGGCTGTTGGCAAGCCCTGAAGGTAAGAAAGGACAACTGGCTCCAACACCTCGGAGATGTAGCGCTGGCTGGTTAAAGTACCGGCTATGCGTACTAGAGGAGTGCGAGAGAGATATCCGATACCGCCCCATACCATAATACCCGGTGCAGGACCAGTGTGACGGTGCATAATGCAGCTGTTCAGCATCCTCTCTCCACGGTGTCTCCAGACTCGAATCCGACCGTCGTGGTGTTGCATACAGAAGCGTGACTCGTCAGTAAAGAGAATTTCATTCCATTCTGTCGTCCACATCCTTCTTTCATCGCACCATTGGCGGCGGAGACGTCTGTGGTTCCGCGTCAGAGGTAGACAAAGCAACGGACGTCTTGCGGACAGACCATTCTGCTGTAAACGACGTCGAATGGTACGCGCAGACACTGGATGATGCGTTACAGACTGAATCTGCTGTGATATGGTTCGTGATGTGACTGAGCGGTCCGTCACTGCCATGCGTACAATCTGCCTGTCATCACGTGACGTGGTGCACTGAGGTCGATCACGTCTGTCCGTCGTACCCTCCTGCACCCAACGATCACATATCCGCATCACAGTTGTTTGGTTTCGTCCAATACGACGACCGATTTCCCTGAAAGATAACCCACAATCTCGGTATGCCACTATCCTTCCTCTGTCAAACTCGGATACTTGATCAAAAGATGATCGTTGTTTCCTACGAGGCATAATTTATCGTTTTTTTGAAAAAAAAGCAAGAAAAACACAATTGCTGTACTTGAAACCGTCGAAATCTCCAAGCCTTAAATAGCGCTTTGAGGTGGCGCCACAGGCGCGCTTGATGTGCGTCTGCGCTGAAATTCTAATCATTTGCATATCTCACCTCAGCTAATGCATGTTGTAAATTTCATATTATTTGCATGCTTCCTTCAGGGTGTTGCATTTACGATGGCCAGCAGTGTAATTTTCTGTTTAAGCATATGACAGCCAATGCAAAATTCGTGTTTTGTATTTATTTGGCTTTTCTTTCCACAGACTCTGTGGGGAAAAGAAGAAATATTGGACTCAGCTCATTTTAAAATAACGTTTTGAAGTATTTTTAACACCTGCAGCAAATTCTGTTTCTTCTTTTTTCAACGGGTCATAATTAATCTAGATTTATTTTTGTGGTATTACGGCCATTTATCTACACTTGAGGTATAGACCGATCGGGGGTGCCCTCCTTGGCAGTCTTTCTAAGTGCTCTTAACCCAAATTTACTCTAAGTTTCGAATAAAACCACGGAAAACTCCGAACGGTTATGTTGGCGGACGTATCTTGGGCTTGAATCAGGTAACTTCCATCTCCTAATTGAAGGCGCTATGTGCTCGGCCACGGATGGGATAGTCTAGAAATGGTAATTAAAAATTTCTCTATACGTAAAAGAAAGCTTTGAACATTCTTTTGTTTTGTTTTACTAACATCACTAATAATACATTACGTTTCAACTAAATACAGCATATAACGTCAAAGACGCACACGGAAAAAAAATTGTAAATTTAGAGTTATCGTCTATTTATTTCATTTTTTCACACGAATATGGGTGTGCTAATGTTCTTTTTTTTTAAAAACACATTTTCTTACCCTGACAGGTACTTTTAAGATAGTTTTGAGTCATTATGACCTAAGTGTATATAAAGGTGCATAGACAGTAATGTTTACAATTTTTAGATACGTCAGGCTTTTTCAATTCTCTATTCTAAGGAAGTGGGGATCGTCGCGTCGGCCCCGAGCTTCCGTTTCGCGCCGGTGCTAGTTTTTTTCTTTTGTATTGTACCCTGCTTGTCCCAATGTGTGTTTTAAAAATGTTTTATAAAGCTCATTGAAATTTTAATCTTTATCTAGTTTAGATACCGGAGCCATTATTCAGCATAAAACATACATAGACCCCACCTTTCAAATGTTGCGTTGCGAAATTGCGGGTTTAGGCCCTCTGCTTCTATAGAGCACCGGCCCATTCGACCACCAGCTCATCGGGCGATCGCCCGACCGCCCGATGGCCCAGTCCGGCCCTGGACTCGGCAAGTTGGACGTTAAATCGAAAGCTTAGAAAAGGTATTTGGAAAACGGTCTGGACTTCATCAGAGGGTCGTTAAATCGGGAAGGGTCGCAAAATCGCGAGTTGCCTGTATTTTAAAGGATTTTTCAGCGGTAAGATGAATTTTGTAGGACCACGGTTTTTCATACCTAACTGTAAACTTTTTCAATTGAACACGTCATCTACTTTTGCTTTATTTCATGAGTGGATGTGGAAAGAAGCCCCTATTTCAATTAAAAAGTTTTGTTTAAATTGCTTTGTACGATTAAAAAAAGCATTGACTGAGCCAGTGATGACGAGGACTGTAACGAGAGCGGCAGTAGCGCCAATGAGGATTACTAATTATATTAATAAATGTAATGTTTCTAGCAGTGTTGTATGAAAGAAGTGTTAGTAGAGAAAAATACATGTAGCAAAAAATGACTTCGATTCAGTAAGATTTTTCGAGTTTTATTTTCTTCTTCGAGTACTTTTCTTGATTCAAACTTATATCGTGTGATTATATGCAGCAGTGAAAAATTATTCCGAGTATAACGCGCACTAGAGATGAGACGGGCTCACCCCGAGCCCGAAAGCCCGAGCCCGAGCCCGAGCCCGGGCCCGACTCGGGCTCGAGCTCTGTAATTCACGATTGCGTTCGGGCTCGGGCGGGCTCGGGCTCGTGAAAAATGTCTCCTTTGTTGAACATACTCCTTGAAACAGATTTTAAAAAGTGATTCATGGGATAAATAGACGTACTTATTTCAAAAAATAGCGGCACCGGGGACTAGAAGGTGTGTGAAGCTCCAAAATTTACTGTATCCTCTTAATAAAGTAGTCAATTTTATTTGTCTTTAGCTGAAATTTCGGGCTCGGGCGGGCTCGGGCTCCAACTTTAATAATATTGCTCGGGCTCGGATTAAAAGTCTTCGGGCTCGGGCGGGCTCGGGCTTCAAAAAAGGAGCCCGAACTCATCTCTAACGCGCACCCGGAGTTTTTGCCTTAAATTTTTGAAAAAAAAGTGCGCGTTATACACGAGTCAATACGGTACTTACGTGTGATTTCTTTGATTAAGGCAACGCTACACTAAGGCGATCTCCTAAGGATGGGTGGGTGCCTTGGCAGGAAAACTTTCTAAGGGGTTCTACGCGTATTCACGTTACATCTGAAGAAAACCTACCAAAACTCCAGACCGTTCGATCGACAGCCACGCGATAGCATCCGTACCCGGGACCTTCACAGTTCGGCCGTCTACCATTTTCAGTGACCACTGTGCCGTTGCGAGGCAATGAGTACTTACAGCGAGTGCATGAAATACAGTTAAACTGTATTACAAAATCATTGAAAAAAATAGATAATTATTTGATAATTAGCCTCCCCCTCCCAACTGATCACTGATATCAACATAGGTAATCGATTTCATAGTTCTGATATTCATGAGCGTCGCCAGAAAATTTTCCAGGGTGGGTCAAAATGTGGAAATACTTGCAGTCACTGGGCGGGGGGAGGGGGAAAGAAGTGATAAAATCGATCTGAAACAAAATTATTGGGATATATACATTTCGTGGTGGGGATATAAATTCGTCGTGAAAATTTGGATGACCAATAAAAGAAAAATTGGCAAAACTGCTTTTGCCCCGACAAAATGCGGCCTAGTTTCTAAAGTCCTATTGTGTACGCAAGTGGGAGGTCGTACACGTAAAATCTGTTCGTGACTCCAACGTCCTCCATGTTCAAACAATACCTCTGAGCCGATCCAGGTGCTAGGTCTCTCATCTGGTTTTTGTTCAACTCGACCTAAATCGGTCCCCGAGACCGTAGATTGGAGACCCCGAGCTAAATCGGTCTTCCACCCACTGGGGCTCATTAAATTGGAAGCCACTCTCTTTTGATCATCGCCGTTCTATATGGAGGATCTGGCTCCTTTCTGCAGTTGCCAGAGGGTATTAGTAACAGCAACGGTAGACTGCCTAATAAGCCATGCTGATTACCCAGATGAAGGACTTGACTTAAGATTTGGAGGCTATTGTCAATTAAATCAAATTAAATTCAGTCAAATATATAATGTACTTTTTGCGTTTTTTTTTTTTGTTCTTTTTTCTCTTTTTAAGGCAAAGCACATTAGGACTCTCTGCCACAGGTAGGAATGCCTAGAGCAGAGGACATACTAATCGGTTCTAATGTGTATTCACGCGGAGAAAACTGCTCAAAATTCCTCACCGTTAGATCGACAGCCATGCGGTAGGCCAGAACTCAGGGACCCTACCACTATGTTATCGGAGAATAACAGTGACGGATAGTTCTCTCTCCCGGATAGTCCAATTCTTCTGAAAAATAGCCGCGACCTTCCATTTAGCGTTAGCACTATGAATGTCGAATAAAAGAAGTGAGTATTTTTGTACCTGCGAGGTCAATCTCGACACTGGGACCGATCGACCAATCAAAACGCACGGATTTCTCTCCTTTTTCTTAAACAAATGCATTGTCTTCAGAATTTCCGAGGGATAGAGAGAAATCGATCAAGGAAGGAGTGTATTTTTTAACAGGGAGGATGAGTCAACCTTGCGAGGGAAAGGATTTCTTTTGTGGGAGTGCTTAACACACCATAATACACGCAATAAAACACCCATCCAAATTCTACTCTTCGTTATCGGAATGCAAGTTTTCGCCTTTGTCTGACGTGTCGGAAAAAAAAGTTATTTCCGATAGTGAATACGACATCGGAGCGTTTCCGACCAGTGTCCAGTGTCTTATTCCATCGACCATTGGTAGCTCTTTATTTTACTTAAAATATAGTTTAAAAAACCAAAAAACACGCTTTGGTGATAAATTGAACTAACTGAAAAGCGAAAAATAATTCTTAATATAGAAATAAATTAATGAACGAAAAATAGTATTATTGTGAAAAAAGCGTGGGGCGCTTTGTGCTATATTTTTTGTATCATTTTTGTACTAATAGTACCGATCGAATATTCTCAAAAACTGATGCATGGAGCACCCCACGCTTTTTTCACAATAATACTATTTTTCGTTCATTAATTTATTTCTATATTAAGAATTATTTTGCGCTTTTCAGTTAGTTCAATTTATCACTAAAGCGTGTTTTTTGGTTTTTTAAACTATATTTTTATTTTTCACTTTTTAGTTCGATTTGCTATAAAAGCGTGTTTTTTAGTTTTTGTTAAACCGTATGTATTTAAAATTTATTTTTAATTTTCGATATATCTCATAACACACTAAATAACACTAAGTTGGAAAGTACAAACTGTGAGATAATTTATTTTCACAGTGCACCAGTGGCGTAGCCAGGATTTTATTTCGGGGTGGGCTGGGTATCAAATTTAAAGCTAAAGTTCAATTGTAAGCTAAAATCAAATTGTACGCTAAGTTAAGGGTCCCATTTCGGGGGGGAGCAGCCCCCTGAGCCCCCCCCCTCTTGCTACGCAACTGCTGTGCACCAAAGTATTAATCAACCTGCAGTTAAATGCTACCTTCCTCACTAAAAAGGAAAAATAGGTCTCTAATCAACAAATAAAAGCGTCTTAAAAAGAATGGCCTTAACATGTTCTTTCACGATATTTTGTAAAAATGAAAATATTGTCGTGCCCAGGATTCGAACCTGGGTTATCGCGGCCACAGCGCAACGTACTAACTACTATACGATCACGGCCACAGTAAAAAAGGTTTTCTTGAGATTGTAATCTTTGGAAGTGTTCTACTTTCAATCAGGATAAGAAATGAGGAAATTATTGAATCCTGGCGATCCTGATCAGGATAATGAGATAAACTTATAAAATTACTAGCGGCTACCCGCGACTTCGTCCGCGTCGGCTTTAGAATTAGGTCCCGAGAGAAACGAAGCATGTGTGAATAACACATATGTTTGCGACTAAAGAAACTGCATTTAAATATTATTTGCTCTTTACTTATTTTAAATGAAGTATAATGCATGGTAGTATACTTCATTTAAAATAAAAGAGTATGCAGAATTACTAAATTTAGATTTTTTTCAGGCATTTGGCGAATAGAGACAGTTACGATAGTATTTGCGAACTGTTTCGAGTGTTCTTGTAAAAGAAATATTTAGGCTATATGCATAAATTTTAGCCTATGTTAATCAGGAATAGTGCAGCTTTCTATTAACGAAAAGTTTTAGAATCGGTTCTGTAGTTAAAGAGATGCCCATAGAGCGTAATGTATTAGAATTATTTTGAGTGTTCCTGTAAAGGAACTATTTGCGCTACATGCATGAATTTTAGCCTATAATACTCAAGAATAGTGTAGCTTATTATCAGTGAAAAAAGTTTTGGAATCGGTTCAGTACTTAGAGAGATACACATAGAGCGTAATGTAATTCTTATGAGTATCCCTGTAAAAGAACTATTTGTGATATATGCATAAAAGGTAGCCTATAACACTCAGTGTCCCCCCAGTGTCTAAGAGGGTCTGCTCTCAAAACTGGAAGGCGGGAGGTGCCAGGTTCAAACTCCGGTCGTGCCTGTCAGAGGCGCCGACTTTACAAAATTTCTGTGGGTGCCCTAAAAGTCCGTGGGGGGGGGGTAACAAAATGTTGAAAGTCGCACAAGGTGGTTTGTAATTTTTGATAAAGGATCGCTAAGTTTGGTGCCAAAACGTGACAATTTATTTTAAAGGGGAAGTACAGTTGGTGTAAAATAGTTTTAGTAGGTGATTTTAAGGTAGATTTCGATTCCGAAGATGGGTTTTTATGGAACAAAGAAGAAAAATGCGGCACACTCATGAATAACGATACACTTTCCAACCTTATGGAATCTTTTCCAACTACCCTTCAATCTTTTCCTATAATTATTTGCTTCCTTGCTCGTAACAACTCAATCATTTGACTTTTCGTGCACATTTTTACCAGTGGGAAATGGGTAATACAAATAGTCATTTTAGCTCCACATAAAATATCCAATATCTGAGGGTATAGATCGAAGAAACGATATCTGTCTCACGGTTTTGGTACACAAATTAAAATAAACTAACTGCACCAAGGATTCGAAAAAATTCAGGATAATTCTTTACAAGCTGCACTACACACTGCAATAAATGCGAAAACTTTCATGAAACTTTCAGAAAAAAATCTTAAATGTGGAACTGCACAGCAAAATATTTCTAAGAGTGGCCATTCTGCAAAAAATTTTCGTTTATTCGGGTGTCTAGTAGAGCTTGTGAACCTACATCCTAAAGATTGTGAAGTGCTTGAGATAATTAGTTTTCTTTTTTGTATTTATATACCAAAATTGCGTGTTTTTTCCAAGCGCTGAAGGTGACATTCAAAGTTTAATTTAAATGAATAGTGTGAATTTTGGCATCCGATTATCTGTACTACGGTGAAGCAACGCTGGGCATAGAATGAAAGTCTCCACCGTTTTGTGTCTTAGTAACGATAACAGCAAAGCAGTTAAAATCAAGATTCTTTTTAAAGTAATGAAGTATTTCTGATGAAATACCCTTCTTTTAGAAAAATCTGCTTGTGCTGGAGTCACCTTAAATTTGTTTGCCTTACGCAAATTCTCTGTCAAAATTCGAGAATTCCTGGGCGCACACCCCCTTTGCCCTTGTAATAAATCAGACCCGAAAGAGGTGTATTACACTATTTCACTTTTTTTTTTTTTTACTTTTAGCTATAGAATTTTGATTGGTTTTAACTAATCATTATAAATTTCAAAGCAAAAGAAAAGTGTGTTGGGGGGGGGGGGGGAACATGCAACAATAATATCACAATCGGTCAAATATCTTGTCATGCAAATGGAAATTTTGTATAAAAAGTGATTCAGTTTTCGAATGTAACAATTCACGATCAATGTTATTCTTGTTTAATCTATCTCATCCCTGTGTGAAATCCCCAGTTTTCAAAAAATGTTATTCATAGTATTGTTTCTCAGCTCATTCATTTCCTGTATTTTTTTTTTTTTTTTAACATTTTTGTACCCCTGTAAACAGCTGCAGCTAAGCCTTGACTATTTTCTTTTCTTTTTTTCCCCAACAAATTAAAAAAATTACAAACATTATACCTTTAAAATTAAACTAGATAATTTCCTCAGAATGAATTAATGCAACGTTTTCTATGTTGAAATGTGTGTAGGACCACATAAAAAAGATTGGTAACTATTTAAATGCAAACAGAAAAATAAAGCAGAACAAAAAAAGTTGTTTATCTTAGAGTTAATAATTATTCAAAAAGTATTTTTAATTGTAGGCCATATAACATCCAGGCATGATTTTGAGCATCCTCCTGAAGTAGAGCTATTTTACCCTCTACCCTTATGTGTTCAAATTTGCAAAATTACGAGAGACATACATTTCAGTAATGTGTGTTCATGCGCCCATGATTTCAGTATAATTTTACAAAAACAGCATTGGGCTAGATCAAAGCAAATAGTACCTAATTCCGCTTTGTTAAACAAGAACGAAAATTGAACAAAATATTCGCAGAAAATGAAACAGAAGGCATCTCGAAATGTTAGTGTGGACGACAGTCTGTTCCATCCTTTTCAATAAATAACTGAGCACTAAAAATCATTCAAAAATAAGAAAAGGAAATTGAGACTTTAGAAGAAAGTGACAAACCTTTATACCTTAGAAGCCTCGCCTCAGTCTCATTCAATTAACACCAAAGCGCCGACACTTTTTGATGAATGGGCATCTTTTTTTGTTCCAGAGACATACAAAGTGTTGTATATTAGGTGCTTGTAAACAGACAGATCTTGATGTTCTCTATTTACAATAAAAACAATTAAACCTACTCACTTCGGAATCCTGAAGTAATATTATTAGAACTATCTCAAAACATTTCCATAATGGGAATGTCTTTCACCTAACTCCTGTGTTATCTTTCCCGCGTGAACTTCTGATTGTAGCCAGCGGCTTTGTCTCAAATTCTCCGTTTTCCGGTACTCTTGGGCTAACATAGTAACATAGTATCATTGTATTCATGCATTTTCCCATGGAAAATGAGGATTCTGGGATGAGGTCTGTTTGTGTGGGTCAGAAAGGGGGGGGGGCACAGTGGGCAAAGGCATTGCCTGTGGGGCTGTAGGGAGTCGCACAGGCTGTAGGGAGTCGCATTGTGAAAAAGCTTTGAATTTTAGAAAGACATTGTTTCCGTGGGCGCCAGATAGGAAGGCAAGTGGCAGTGGGGGATTGAGATTTGAGCCCGCCTAGTATAGTAAACATTTTTACAGCATACTGAACTTCTAAGTATTATTTTCGTGCTAAAATGTCTGAAAGTTAAGATGACCCCCATACACCTCTAAATTAGTACTCTTATGAGAAACTATTATAATAATTATTATTATTTTAAGTAGACAAAAATATTACCTGTTTGGATTCCTTTTTTTTTTCCATGCACTTTTTAAAATTTTAGAGTATGTGCTAAGTTACTACTTATTGGAATTTTATTATAATTACTCCAGTTCCGAGGCACATAAGGGTGTATGCCGAAGAAACAAAATCTGCATAACGGTCTTAATACACAAATTAAAGTAGACTATCGCACCAAGGATTCTAAAAATTTAGGATGATTCTTTATAAGCTGCACTACATACCGAAATAAAGAATAACACTTCTTTAAAATTTTCGATTTTTAAGAATTTTTTCTAAAAGTTTCGTAAATGATACAGGTTTATTGTTTATTTCAGTGTATAGTGCAGTTTCTAAAACATACATCCTAAAAATTTGAAATATTTGACATAATTAATTTTTTTGAATCTATGTACCAAAATTTCATGTTTTTTTTTTTTTTTTCCCGAACTACAGCGATAAGTTGAAAGTAGCTGTCATTCAGTTGCCTTTAAACAGGGTTTAATTTCTATCCAAAAAAGTGCAAGAGCCCTGATTTTTTGTATTGCAATTTACAAAATTAATTACCTAATTTAAGGTATTATTAAGTTAATTTTTGTTACCTCTGTATTAGTTTGCGATGTAATAAAATTAATATCAACAGAAACAATTACGATGGTAATTAAAAATTTAAATTTAGTGTAAAATTTCCCCGAGAAAAAAGAAGTAGTGGAGCTGTGCTCCCTCCCATGCAAATTAAGCACTTCCTTTAAATACATGCAAGTATTTAGCAACCACGAAAACTTTTCTGTGGGTGCTTGAGATCTGACATACTACATAAAAAAAACAACTGTCCCTCACTAAAATTTTATTTTCGAATTATGCAGTAGCAAAGCACTCGTCGTCATCAGTGGCGTGACTATACCGTTAGGGCCAGTAATGAATTCATTGGATAGGGTCCTTCATCATTGTACAGAATCTCAACCAACATGTTGCAGTTCACTTTTTCTAGCTTTCTATTTGGGAAAGGCTCCCCCTCCGTCCGGGGGACCGTGGCTTTTGCCCGTTCTACCGCCCTATAGTTACGCCAGTGATTGTCTCATCGAAGTTTCTCATGCGCATCTAAATTATAAAGGACATGGGTGCTCATATAGGGAAGTAGGTGGGGGCTCGGGTCCCTCCCTCTAGCCGTCGGTATAGTGAACATTTTTATATTAGCTAACCTTTTTTTCACTATTTCAGTACTAAAATGTTTGAAAGCGCGATTGCCGATGACCTTACAAATGCCAGAAATAACCCCTCCCCCCCCCTCGTCTTAAAGTACTCATATGGACGTCCATGCCGAAGCACCCACATACATTTGGCCTCATTAAAGATTTTCTTTTAAACTTTTAAAATATCACACAACTAATAAGCAAATAAAACATTTTAGTACTGAAATAATGCAAAAAGTTCCGTATGCTTTACAAATATTCATATTACGTAATGGCATAATTGGGCCGGGGGAGGTGAAACCCTCCTTGAGTGTACATCACTGTGTTGGGGTTATCAGACGATTGCTGGTGCTCAGCATTCAACGTAATTTTTTTTACAAGCCCGAAGCACCCACATAAACGCCTTTTCCTAGCTCTTTCTGGGAAATTCAAATTATGACTTGGCACTTAAATTTCTGTGGGTGCGGAGCACCCACAGAATTTTTTCAGTGGGTGCTTGAGCCCCGGAGCACCCACGTAGTCGGCGCCACTGGTGCCTGTCGACCTAGACGCTCGCAGTTTTCCGTGTTTTTTTCCAAAACCTCGCGAAAATACGGGCTAGGATCCCTTAGGAAATTCCACACAGAGGAATTCCCCATATAGGCCTAGGACCCTATAGGCCTAAGACCATATAGGCCTAGGACTTTCAATCAGTGAAAAAAGTTTTAAAATCGGTTTAGTAGCTACAAAATTTCCATAGAGCGCAATGCATTAGCATTATTTTGAGTGTCTTATTATTATTTATGCTATGTGCTTGAAAGGTTGCCTGTATGTTAATCCAGGGCATAAGCTATCTTCATTACAAATTTTTCCAACCATTTTTGTGTAATTCAGTCAAAAACACCCAAACACATAAACGTACACATTTATATTATTGGTAGGATTTGGAAATTTACGAACTTTAAGAAACACATCTGGACTTTTCTTGGTACTTACATATTATCCCGGCGGTCATTCCTACCAAACTGTTTTTCCGTCAAATGAGTTGCCAAACTGTTGCCAATCGTATTCAAAACCATTAATAATTTCCTGTGCCCGGCATTATTAATGCCGGGCACAGCATCTCGGCAAAAAATATATTTATCTCGGCAAAAAATCGCTCGTCTTGGCGGACCACCGGGATAATACGTAAGTACACTTTTCTTTATTTATGCTTTTTAATTTGGAGTAAAATCAACATAATTTCCATACTTATTTATGTTTTCCAAATGCATGTGATTTTGCAAATAGAATTTCTGCTTTATTTCAAAAGCATAAATCATTTGGTGCGGGCAATAAAACGGTTTTTAATTAATAGTTAGAAAAGAAATTAAAATTTCTGAGCCTCAGGTACACTTTACCGAAGTCATGGGCCCAGTCATGCTCAAATTTTCAAAGCTCTGCTTTCTGTAGATTTGTCTGGAGAACATTCATTTTTATTATTAGAGATAGATAGATTTGGCATAAAACTGGCATAATTTCCGTATTATTTAATGTTTTTCAGATGCACGTGCTTCTTCATTGAAGTAATAGCATTCTTGTTGGCTCAAAACATGAATCACTTGATACGGGCGAAACTCGCCAAGCATGGCAACGTAAAAACGGTTTTTAATTAATAATTAAAGAAGTAATTAAAAATCTAAAATTCTAAGTAGCCTATAACCTTCTCCAGGGTCCCATCTATTTCTAAAACCAAAATTCATCATAATTTATTCAGCGGTTTAGGCGTGATAGCGTCATAAACAAACAAACAAACAAACTCACTTTCGCATTTATAATATTAGTTAGGATTGTATTGTCACCGGTTCTTCATAAATGTACAATGTTTAAATTAAATCTGACCGTTTAAAGTGTGCCAAATTTGATGCCTGTATGAGTCGGTTACAAACATACATACAGGTGAAGCTAATAAATAAAAGCGTGTTAAAATCAGGATAATGGGATAAACTTATCAAATTATTGTATTGTCATCGATCCTTGATATATCTACAAAGTTTAAATTAAATCTGCACGTTTAAAGTGGGTCAAAATCGAGTTCAAAGGAGTCGGTTAGAAACATTACAAGCATACAAACATACAAACATACATACAGGTGAAGCTAATAAAAGCGTGTTAAAAATTTTTTTACAAAACAAAACAACAAAATTATATAATTACACTACATTCTTGAAAATTTTTAATCCATTTTTTATGACAAGTAACAGGACAACTACCCCCCCCCCCCAAAAAAAAAAAAAGTTACATATTCGGTAATCGGTACATTATACGAAAAAAAAGTAATTTTAGTCTGTTCTTACGTTGTGCATGGGCCCCAGTATGGCCGAGTGGATATAGACACTGAGCATGGTAGATAGCTGAAGTGTGAAGGTCCAGGGTTCGGGCCAATTGCGCGGCCATATGTCTAACGGTTGCGTTTTAAGTGGTTTTCTCCAGAGGTTGAATAAGCGGAAGAACCCCTTAAAAAGTCCTCCGTCCAAAGCACCGCTCCTTAGTCAAATAGCCCTTGAGCACCTTTGCCTTAATAAACGGTACAATACAGTACTTGCAATGTGTATGCTCGTGCAGCGTACCTCTCTCCGAATTTGCACACTAGAGGAATTCCCCGTATTTCGATTAAAAATAAAACAAACCTTCATTTATAGAGAAGTACGGGTAAAATGAGGATCAAAAGTAGCGTTCATAATACTGGGATGTTCAAATTAGAAGGTCTTCAGAATGCAAAGAGTTCATTTTATGTTAAGTCTACGGAGTTTCGCTGGGAGCGTCGTAATGTGTTCATAATACCGAGGTGTTCACATCAGAGAGCGTTCATTGTATACTAGTTAAATAAACTAATTGAAACGTGAAATGATAAAATGATGATTCAGGCGAAGGATAAAACTGTTTTGTTAAAGTGAAAAATGTAGAAAGTTAATTTTAAAGCAAATAAGATTTACAATTGTACAAAAAAAGGTTATTTAAAAAAAATATCAGTCAAATGATGTAAGGAATTTTACATAATTTAAAGGCTGTAGTTTGAAAGTTTAATTTGCGTGATGCACAGTGAAAATATGCAGTTGTTAAGCAGATACGTTTGATGATTGCTTGCACGCCATCCTCTTTTTCTACCATCACAGAACATGTGTCATAACCTTCACTGTAAAAAAAAATAATAATAATTTCGTGAAAACGCTGAAAATGTACTGGCCACTGGGACGCCATTACTATTTCCGTATATTTACGGAATTCTATTCCTGTAAATTCCACTAGAAATTTTGTACCAGTGAAACGCTGGCCCTTGATACACAGAAATTACTCTGTATTCAAATATAAACGAGGAATTTCCGTAAAATTTTACGGAAAGTTTCCAGTAATTGTACGGCTATTAGTTTTTTCATGTTCGGTCCGATATGGGAACATTTTTCTGTAACGGAATGAGCAAGTGCTTTTCAATTTTTGTAGGATTGAGAAGCCTAGAAATTCTTTAATTATCAGCGCATTTGTTGAAATCTGCAACGGATTAATGCAATTTTGTTTATGTGTGTGTGTGAGAGAGGGGAGTGGGGGGTGGACGAAGGTTAGTTGGAAGATTCACATACACAAACACAACCATTTTATGGAAGTAAAATAGGGTTTTTAAATTGATTTTTTTTTAACGAAAGGGTGTACGTCCCTTCCCTTTAATTCGTCCTTGGTTGAAACATACCAGCAATTAGGAAAATAATATTTTTTTCACAGAAATTTTACAGCAAGTTGTTACAGTATGTTAAAATACATAAATTACTTTACTTCCGGAAAAGGGGCAGGTGACATTTTTTTGTATATGATGCCTAATTTTTTTTTAAAAAGGTCACATTTTCAGGGGGGGTCAAGTGACCCGTTTGACCCCCCCTCCCGACGCCCATGCTGATATTGCTGTGTTTTGTAAATATTTAGATAGCCGAAAAATTAGGTTTAAATTGCAAGTGAGTTTTAATGTCTAATTCATATTGACGCATCATCCAGAATTATGAATAAATTATTCAAGTATGCTGTCATTCTATTTTCATGGTGGAAATTTCAAACTGATTTAGAAAGTCTGGGTATAATTATTACATTTTTCAAATACTTGATACAAGTATGCTTACTTTGATATTTTATGCTCTAATTGTGTACTTAATAATCGGGATTTTTTGTTTACTCATAATATTGGCTACATTTCATCAAAATGGATGAATACATATGTAATTAAATTTTATGGATATTTCCTATTTTTCTCTTCAATAAATTAATATTTATAAATAAAATGCTTCATCAGTTATTAAAAATGTTTCTTTCACCATAAATAAGGTGACCCTACGGCCTTAATTTTCGAGGACAATCCCCAAATTTTGTGCTTTTTTGCAATTTGTCCCCAAAATGTAAAAATTCCAAAATCAAATAATCAAATAATCAAATGTATTCCATACAGGTTAGCCACTATGATATAGCCTTTCGAAGTAACGTTCAACTATCTGCTTCTTTGACATCCTGTCACTCTATTCGTTTATTTCAGATTACTTAACACAAAATTTGTGTTAAGAATGGGTAAGATATTTAAAAAACTTTCAGTATGAACCGATCATAATCTTTTTTTTTTTTGAGGGGAGGTTATTGCAAGGGACCCCGTTTTTTTCTTCTGCCCAGGGCCCACAGTTGTCTGGATCGGGCTCTGGGGCCCAAGCCGAACTCGAATTTTCTAATACGTTCACCTGTATTCCCAACTGGAAGATTTTAAACTGGATTCATACTATTCTTTCTCTTTCCTTCATTTTATAGGCGAGCCCTTTCGGACCAAATAACCCCACGGGCCTTTCTTTAGAAAAGACAAGTTCTATGGACTTTTAGAAGTGAGACTGCATTCCACTTTTTGAGTTCTCCCATACTCCAAAAGTGGAAAAAAGGGTGGCCACGGCTGCCGGATCAACAGGTCGTTTCTATTTCGAATGGCCTCCAAAAAGGAAAGCGTCCCATCCGTCACTCTGGAAGGACCCGATCCATCTCTCAGACCGGCCCAGAGGGAACATTCGCTCATCCAGTCTGCTTTTTTTAATCTTGAAAGATGTCTCTCATCCATTCGAATTCAAAAAAAAAATCTGGATCAGACTACCTTTCCCGTTCAGTTTCGACGGACGATCGGACGCAATCCCCAAGAGATAATCCTTCCCAGAAAGAGACAAACGCTTCCGGTTCTCGAGAATCTTTTGGATGCGTTTTTTTTTTTCTTTTTTTTTCTTTTAATTCGTTCGCAGTCCGTTTTTGCTTTCTCCTCCGCGCCCAGCCGAGCGGAGCGGCAGCGCGCGCATGCGCGGTGTTCTCCTCGGAACCACGCGGCGTCTCTCTCTCCGCCGTTCATTCGATTGGAAGCGTGAGCGAAATCAGAGCGAAAGAAGCCGGTCGTTGTTCCAGGTGTCCAGGCGCTTCGAAAGAAAGCCCATTTCCACAAAGAAAGATGTCCAAGTCGGGGAAAGGCCATTACAGCAACGTGCCCAAGAAGGAAAATACGATGGAGCCCGCGGACGATGCCATCTGCTTGAAGGCGAAGATGGGACTGGTGAACGGCATTACCGTCATCGTCGGCAGCATTATAGGATCCGGAATTTTCGTAAGCCCCAAGGGCGTGCTTTTGAATACCGGCAGCGTCGGTCTGTCCCTGGTGGTATGGATCGTCTCCGGCGTGTTTTCCATGATCGGCGCTTTTTGCTACGCCGAATTGGGCTGCATGATTACGAAAAGTGGAGCCGATTACGCGTATATCATGGAAGCCTTCGGACCTTTCGTCGCTTTTCTAAGACTGTGGGTCGAGTGCATGATCGTGCGGCCTTGTTCTCAAGCGGTCGTGGCGCTCACCTTCTCCTTCTACGTTTTGAGACCGATTTTTCCGGACTGCGACCCTCCCGATGCCTCCGTCCGATTTCTCGCCGTCCTCTGCATATGTAAGTATTCCTTTCCAAATACTTCTCCTACGCGAGTTCTTTCACTCAACCGATCGACACACAGAGACTTGGGGGCCCCTGCACAAAGACTTCATTCCATTCAGTTCAAACCCACGATCCTTCCTAAGCGAACCCTACTGAAACATTGTAAAATCGGTACCCCTTCTACGAATTTTTCGATTTTGAAATGTTTGGAGGGGTAGGGACCGCCGTCGCACACCTTTGAAAAGATAAAAGGAGGATCCTGCTGAGGGGGTCCGAACGAATGTGCGAAAACCGAATGTCGAATCGAATGCCTCCTTTTGAGCGTGACACGTGACATTCCATTCAAAATTTTGAATAGGTGACATGAAGTCATCAGAAATTTTTCTCTTGAGAGATCCTTTGAGGAGGGATGAGGATGACCTAAAAGGAAGTTTTGGGGGCCCAGGGCACGTGCCCCGAAGGCCCCGCCGTCCATCCGTCCCTGCACTGAACCCTGCACCGCATCCCGCCGAAGGCCTCAGAGCAGAGCTCAACCCCGCGGACAGTCTTTCAGTCGGCCCCGAGGAGCGCACCTCCCGAAAAATGGAGTTTCCAGTGATAGAGAGGGACACAAAAGTGGAACCCCCCAGCCCATTGGGCTCCGTTTCACAGGCCCCTTTAGAAAGGGATCGATCCAACGGCCCGTTCGATTCGCAAAAACGCAATCTATGAAAAGAATCTTTCATTGGCCTTGGACCGTCTATTTTAATGGGTTTGGTCCATTCTTTTCACAAAAAATGGGACTTTTACAAAAATCGGTATGAAAATTCACAAAAATAGAGGTTGACATTCAGAAAAGTCGATCTAGAAATTCGAAAAAAATCATCCGTTTTCACAAAAATGGGACCCTGGAAAAAATTCCTGGATCGACCCTTGCTATAACATACTTCTACAACATACTATGAAATTCATACTATACTATGAAATTCTACACCATATTATACACTATACTATATTCTATACATTCTACACTATACTATGAAATTCATTTTGAATGAGAAAGGGGCCTTCCTTTAAAGAACATAATGTTTTTTTAGTGTCCTTGTTTTAAAGTAAATTGTGGCTTGTCCTATTCTGTATGTTTTAAAACAGACCTGAAAATGTCTGCGTGCCTTATAAAATGACTGTTCCTTTAGAAACGACATTCCATTCCAACATTTTTATTGGAAGCTGAATGGACGAATAGCACTTTCAAAAGGATGGTCGAGACATTTTGTACGTAACCAGGATCGATCCATGGATCGAGTGACATTAAAAATCCCTCGATCCAGGACGCTTGACTGGCCACGTGTTCGACTGCATGTCTCGAAAAAAGAGGGCTCCATGCGGAGCGGAATAGGGCAAAAGCCACTTCACTGAACCCTCTCGTCACCGAATGATGAACATCAGAGAAAAAAATCTGTCTAGTCTTTAATAGGCATCTGAAATACTATTCTAAATCATGCAAAAAATATTTTTTTCTAATGTCGATTCCTATTCGATTTTTCTAATATTCATGTCTCCATTTTCGAAGCATTTTGTGACGCTCAAATGAATTTAAAAGGGTGCACCTATTAGGTAAAGGTTGAGGAATAAGAAAAAAAAAAAAAACCTATACTTGCCTTAAAAAGAAAAAAAAAACGGTCCAAAATCAGCGCCCCTATTTTCTTAATTTTTCTCCCGAAACCATGAAGCGAAAACTGTCAAAAAGGATCTCAATGGACTCGTACTGCAATCGAGGCACGATTTATGCATCTAGTTAGTTCCACATATACTTTCTATATGAATGAATGATATGGATATCACTGAAAGAAAAAAAAAAAAATACTCCATGTAATTGTTTCCTCTCTCAATATGGCTATTGGAAGTAGGAGCCTCCTAGGAGGTTCAGGGTGACGAGAGGGTTCACATATTTTTGACTGAGTTCAAAAAATGGCAAGTTTTTATTTTTTTCTTGGCAAATAAACAACTCTGTACCTATCCAAGTTTGATTTTTAGGAATCTTAATCCTCTTTTCTCGGGAACTTCAAAATTGGAATGGTATCTTAAAATCAATTATCTTTAGAAATGGAGCTGTGACACATCACGCTAGAAAAATGCATTGGAAACTTTTTTTTTTTTTTTTTCTCTCCTCGTTCTTCGAAAAATAGAGGATGGAGAAAAATAACATCCCGTACTGACGATGAGATTTATTGAATGATTCATTTTCCGAACTGACTCACACTTTCTGAGTTATTATTCAATTAATATATTTATCTCTTTTTATTTTTCAAAGACGCTGGTCTGAACATGATTTATTTTACTTTAGTTGTTAGCCGTGTTATTGCTTTCGCCTTGGATATTCTAAATGTGTGTGATGTTAGTAGTATTATTTTGGTTAGGACGCGCTTTTTCTATTGGAAAACAATACTGTACCCATAAAACGAAGTGATATCCTCAATGGGTAGTATGTACACGAACGAAGAAAAATAACAAACTAATTGGCTTCAGTAGCTTTTTTTTTCTTCTGTTTTTCTAATAGCTAAGTGATTGGACGAAATAAATGACTTTAAATAAAATTTCTATTTTTCTGGAGTGAACGAGGCAAAATTCCTTATTTTTCATGACGTATCCTTTTTTCACGAGGGGGACGCTTAAAATTCGTTTCAAATGAATAAAAGTTTTTACCTCAGGAGGGAAAACCAAAATAGCCTTTCGATCGCCTAAGTAGACCGTAAAACCTAGACCCCATCCAGTTCTCCAAAAGAGAGATCTCCCCAACCCAATTTTAGTTCTCGAGTCTAAAAAAATCCAATATTTAATAAAAAAAATTGTTGCAGTTCTATTGGGCTTTAATGGTTTTTTCAAAAGCAGTAGTAGAGGGTCACGAAAGAGAAATGCTTCCGACCCACAAAATGGACTTGGAGAGAGAAAGGGTTATGATTTTAAGTTCAGATCGTCACGGTATTTTGCTAGAATGGAAATGTTCTTCATTTTTATTACTTTTTTGATACTAGGGAAAGGGAAATTTTCGTGTGTTTCAGGACGAGGGAAGGGGGGGGGGAGGCAGAATAATTAATATATATATATGTGTGTGTGTGTATGACATATATGTATATATACATACATACATACACACACACACACACACACACACACACACATATATATATATATAATGTAAAATAGCTAGACTTACAGTATATGGAAATCCAGCCAAGAACCAACAATTAATCTTATCTTAAAAAAAAAAAAAAAAACAAGAAAATAAAATACTTAACGAATAAAAAATGGCATCGCAGGTCATATATCCACAGTGCCATTTGCATTTAATAGTGCCATTTGCTTCGATTTCAAAAATGTTTCGATGGATTTTTTGTTTTAGTATCCATTATTCATAGATAATAAACTAAAATAAAAAAATATTTTTTAGGGAAGATTTCACAAGCACAAACTTCCCATTATTAAAATAAATATCGGATGACTACTTTCTAGATTTCATTCATACAAGACATTGGATTCTGTTCGCGCAGTTTTTAAAGATAGGGTTGATAGGAGCTGTAGGACTGTAAGACAATCCATCCATCCATAAATTAGAACTAAAATAAGTCAATATTCTTAAAACGAACCCGATCATTAAAAAGAAATGAAACAGAATGAAAAACACGTACAGACAACCTCAACAAAAACAGGGCCTGATTAGGACCAACAGGCCATCGATGAATTTGGGGGCCCCCTCTATGAAACTTGTCTTACTTTTCATAAAATTTTGATATAAAAAAGAATATTTCAGAATAAAATTTGAAAGGGCAAAGTCCCGATTGGCCCATGCGATAATAAGGCCCTGAACAAAAATGGTCAGTAGAATAATAATAATAATAAAAATGTTCACGAAAATGGTATCCTACATGAACGCAATTTCTTGCATGAAGTGCTAGGAATGATGCAATAGTTTCCCTACTGCCGTCAGGCCCCTCCGTTTTCTCTCACCCATATTATTCAACACGCAACTTTCTGCGAGGATTATTGGATGGATGCTCCCTTCAAAGAGGAATGATGCAAGAGTTGTCGCTACTGCCGTCAGGAGCATTCGCTTTCCAATGGTAGCATCTCCAGAGCCTGATCCTAGGGGGTTAGAAGTTATTTTGGGGCCCCTATACTATCACAAGCATTTTAACTTATTTTTGTTGGCTGTTGCATTTTCCCGACCTAAAAATAAAACATTTTTAAAGAAGACTCAAATTGAATTAAAAATGAATTGCCTATCTATTTATATTTATTTTTGAGGGTCATTCCATTTCAAATCAACCAGTAAATTCCAAAAATGTCACCCACCGTCTCGGATTTCTTTGAAAATTTTTATAAATGTAGCCATTAGTGTTCTAACTAACAATATAAAATTTTACTTCAATATCTCTAATACTTTTTAAGATAAAAATTATTAAAATAATGGGAAAGTGACCATAAATGGCGTTTTTGCAAACACTTATTTTATGGGTGCTTTTTCAGATAAAAAATCATAACTTTCTTTATTTTCAATATATTAAATTGAAATTTATACCAAAAAAATCACAAAGGTTTGGAGATTATAGAAAAAATTAATTTGATAGTCCTGCTTAAAACTGGAACCCCCCAAAAATTCATAAACTTTGTTTTTTTTCAAAAAAATTTCATAAAAACAATAATTTTGCAAAAGCTGTTTCAGAAAATGGTGTAGCTCTTAACAAAGCAAACTATTTTTTTACTTGCATGTAAATGCATGAAGTAAGATAATTCAAAATAAAAACGGTGGGTATTTGAGTCCTAATAGGTTAATTTAATTAAAAACCAAATATTTTGAAGATTTTTCTTAAAATGTTATGCTGCATGCAAATGTTATTTAAAATATTTTTTTATTTATTTAATTTAAAAAAGTGGTTATTTTATTTAAAAGTTAATAAAGTTATTTTACTTAAAATTTAAAATATTTTAAAATTTTTTAAACAAAATCGGAAATACATATTGTTTGCGTCAAAATTTTTCTAGCTTTTTTTATTGTCAACTACAAATTAATACTTTAGTTAAAAAAGAAACATTTTTCTTAAAAAATTTAGCTGTATGCAATTAAATGTGTAAAAAAAAGGATTTATTTAATTAATACTTTCTTAATTTAGACAAAATTTAAACATTAATCAGAAAATGTGTGCTGAAGATTTTTTGAACATTTCTTTGAATCACTGACTACAAATTAAATAAGAAACATACTAACTTGTTCTAGAATAAAATGAAAATATTGATTATTATGACTAATTGTGACACTTGTGTTCTGTATTTTTCCAGAAGAAAAAAAATAGTAGCTTCTTTTCAATCAATCAATTTCAATGGAGATTCACCTATGTTTTGTAATGATACATTAACATCTAAAGCTTCTTGTTTTGAAATTGACAATTTCAAATTTGTGACAGTTTCATCACTGCCAGTTGATACTTTGTCATCAAGCTCAGAAATAAGTTTGTTGACCTTCTTCGTACAAAAACTACGTATTTTTTGACCAGGAATCGATTTTTCACAGTTTGGCAATTTGTTAATTACCTCAGATAAATTTAAATTAATTGTTCTCAATTTTTTTTTCTTTTTCTTTTATGGCACTTAAACGGGTCAAATCATGATGTTTGAAGTATTTCAAATTTATTCAAATAAAATAATTTGTGATGTTACAAATATTAAGTAAAAGCTCTGATTGTACATTACTTCTCAAACTTATTAAGTTCAAGTCTGAAGGGCATTAATAATGCAGTATTTGATACAGTTTCTACTTGAGTATAAGTCTTTTTATGGCATTCAGTTCCATTTTCTTAGCCAATACTACAGCATATTTGGGAATGTTCTGCTGCCATATTAAATGGAACTGATATTCAGTAGTAGCACACACACACACACACACACACACAAAAAAAAAAAAAAAATATATATTCTAATTTACTTACAATTAGATAAAGAGAAATGAGCTTACATATCAAGCTGAATAATTTAGCTTTGGATAATTGGTTTAACGCTTTAAAATAACTTCAACAATCCCAGAGGACATCAAAAACATTTCCGAATTACTCAAAGAACATCTTCACTTAAACAAAGAAAGGCAAAACTGATTCCAATTCTCAAAGCATCTGACCAAGGAAGAGATATTCACACCTGCAAACAAGAGGATGACTCATTGGAAAAGGGAGTGGACCCCACCCCTTTAAGGCCGCTTGCCACATCGAGAGGGAGCCGCTAGCCGCTTGGCCAATTATCACTTGTACGCAATAAATTTTTCGCACTGCAGAGAAAGAGGGAGATACTCCGGACAAAAGGTAATTGGGGACCGTGGATAATATTGCGGTTTCACACTCTATCTATTGTTTGGTAGAGGACAGCCCATGTGTCGCCCGGCGTAAGACGTGGCCAAATATCCCCATTCAAATACATTGTAGCCGCAGCAATCACTGGATGTGGGCAATGGCCTTTACTATTCTACACTACTCAGTATCTCCCCCTGCATCTTCTCATATTACACCAGCTCCTTACCACACAACATACAGAAAGCATGTGATCTGATCTAGTTACAGTCCAAAAGCCTGTTGACTGAAAAGAGACTACTGTCATAGTTCTTTTAAACTGATGTAAAAATAAACAAAGTTATGATAAAAAACAAAACAGTTTTTAAAATTGTTTTAATTATAAATTAATATAAATTAATAAATTTTATTTATAAATAAATAACTCTTTTATATATAAACAATATACAGATATGCCTTCTTCATGCCCCCAGGCAATTTATCCCCCCCCCCCCCCAAAAAAAATTACATTACAAATTGGCTGAGACAACATTTAAATTTGAAAATTATCCAACTCTACAGCACATAAATTCAACTAAATTTCTTTTTTCTGCATGTTTCATTACTGTTAGAATAACTGTTCCTAAATGTGCATAGTACAACTTCTGAAGAGACATTCTAAAAAACTTTGAATCTCTAAATTTGGATAACTTAATTGCATAAAAATACCTTAAAAAGTTGCATCATTTCTGGGAAAAAAAAGACACCCCCCCCCCAAAAAAAAAAACAAAAAAAAACAGCCCGTTTTCACTTTTTCTCCCCAACCCCCATTTTTTTATTATTTGCTATTGACACACTCTCTCTTTTTCCTTTTTGCTTGAACTGATTAAAAAAATACAGATTTAAGCATTAATAAACTATTTTAACTTGATTTCGTATGACACATTAAAAAAGTTTCAATTAAAAATAAATAAATACCTTTACCTGACAGGGAGATTCCTATTGTAAAATAAAGCATTGTCTACATTAAAAAAATAAAATTAACAGTTATATTACTGCTCTAAAATAAGTCAGAACGAGTGTAATTTAACTTGTAGTTGACAATTAAAAAAAAGAGAAACTTCCAATTTTTGACACATGTTTACTATATGTATATTCAGATTTTGTTTAAAAAGTTTTATATTTTAAAAATAAAAAAATTAAATTTTAAGTAAAATAACTTTAACTCATTATTAACTTTTAAATAAAATAAGCACCTTTTTAAATCAAATAAAAAAGAGATTATTTTATAATAACATTTGCATGCAGCATAACATTTTAAGAAAAATCTTCAAAATATTTGGCTTTTAATTAAATTAACCTATTAGGACTCAAATACCCACCGCTATTATTTTAAATTATCTTACTTTATGCATTTACATCTAATTAAAAAAATAGTTTGCTTTGTTAAGAGCTACACAAAACATCATGTTTTGACCCGTTTAAGTGCCATAAAAGAAAAAGAAAAAAAATTTGAGAACAATTAATTTAAATTTATCTGAGGTAATTAACAAATTGCCAAACTGTGAAAAATCGATTCTTGGACAAAAAATATGTAGTTTTTGTAGGAAGAAGGTAAACAAACTTATTTCTGAGCTTGATGACAAAGTATCAACTGGCAGTGATGAAACTGTCACAAATTTGAAATTGTCAATTTCAAAACAAGAAGCTGTAGATGTTAATGTATCATTACAAAACATAGGTGAATCTCCATTGAAATTGATTGATTGAAAAGAAGCTACTACTTTTTTTTTTCTGGAAAAATACTGAACACAAGTGTCACAATGAGTCATAATAATCAATATTTTCATTTTATTCTAAAACAAGTTAGTATGTTTCTTATTTAATTTGTAGTCAGTGATTCAAAGAAATGTTCAAAAAATCTTCAGCACACATTTTCTGATTAATGTTTAAATTTTGTCTGAATTTTTTAAATTAAGAAAGTTTAAATTAAATAAATCCTTTTTTTACACATTTAATTGCATACATAGCTAAATTTTTTAAGAAAAATGTTTCTTTTTTAACTAAAGTATTAATTTGTAGTTGACAATAAAAAAAAGCTAGAAAAATTTTGACGCAAACTATATGTATTTCCGATTTTGTTTAAAAATTTTAAAAATTTTTTAAATTTTAAGTAAAATAACTTTCTCATTATTAACTTTTAAATAAAATAACCACTTTTTAAAATTAAATAAATAAAAGATTATTTTAAATAACATTTGCATGCAGCATAACATTTTAAGAAAAATCTTCAAAATATTTGGTTTTTAATTAAATTAACCTATTAGGACTCAAATACTCACCGTTTTTATTTTGAATGATCTTACTTCATGCATTTACATGCAAGTTAAAAAATAGTTTGCTTTGTTAAGAGCTACACCATTTTCTGAAACAGCTTTTGCAAAATTATTGTTTTTATGAAATTTTTTTGAAGAAAACAAAGTTTATGAATTTATGGGGGGTTCCAGTTTTAAACAGGACTATCAAATTAATTTTTTCTATAATCTCCAAACCTTTGTGAATTTTTTGGTATAAATTTCAATTTAATATATTGTAAATAAAGAAAGTTATGATTTTTTATCTGAAAAAGCACCAATAAAATAAGTGTTTGCAAAAACGCCATTTATAGTCACTTTCCCATTATTTTAATAATTTTTATCTTAAAAAGTATTAGAGATATTGAAGTAAAATTTTATATTGTTAGTTAGAACACTAATGGCTACATTTATAAAAATTTTCAAAGAAATCCGAGACGGTGGGTGACATGGCCTGGTTGATTTGAAATGGAATAATCCTAGAACAAGACTCTGTATTTAAAAGTGAATTTAATATTTTTTGAGTCCGTTTGTATTATGAGCGCACGGGTGCACTCATTCAAGGAATGGCCATGACGAGGCACGGAAGCCAAGTTTTTCACTCCAAAATATTTTCTGGATACACCAAAATGTTCGAAAGTTTCATTCCTTCATCATGAAATAAAAAATGCTAACTAATCTATATTTTGTGATAATGGCCATATATAGGGCCATAACATACGTTTTCAAAAACTACTCACTTCTTGTTGATGGATCCATGAGTGTTAAAGACCCTTCAATGAGAAGAACAGAAAATAAATCTGTAAGTCCATGGATTGTTAAAAATTATACTACCGATATTACAAAGGAAATTGAGTTGCAAAAAATTTATTACAGTATATATGAATAGGTAATAAATCCTGATAACAATAAATCGGGAGATTGGGGGGTCCTTATTTTTTCCGGGGCACCGGGCTATTGCCCTGCATGCCCGCGTGATAATCAGGGTCTGAGCATCTCAAATCATTTTTCATACTTATTGAGTTGAATGAAATTCCTCTTAAAATACATAACCAATGCAAGTGGTTTCCCCCTTAAATAACCTACACAGTTATGACTCTGTTGTCTTATTTAAAGGTAAAACTTGAATTTAATTTTATTGCTTCTGATGCTGCGTTTTGTAATCATGACTAGGCCGACCCGCTTGTATGGAGGATTGGCCGTGGATGACATTGTGTCCGTCCCGTCATACGTTAGTCCACCTACTGGGTGCCCCCAAATTAAAGTGAACAACAACTCCGGTCAATGCCCGCCATTTGAAAAAAAATAATCATCACTAGAAACACTTGCTTTGAGATTCAACATAAAAGCGTTTTTAAAATGGAGAAAATTTAAATGAAGTAAAACCCGTTTAAGGGGATGGTGGACATTAAAAAGTTTTTTATTTTTATTTAATAAGATAGGATTATGAAATTTTGTATTTTAATATATTAAACTAAAAGCATTATAAACAACTGAAAAAATTTAAAAAAATATTAGTAATTAATTAAAATAATTAATTAATTTTTTAGTTTCGAAAAAATGCTCCATGCGTTTTAATTTTAACTTTTTTTTAGTCATTTTGTTTTATAATAGCATAAAAATATATTTAAAAAAAGTCTGTGTATCTGTTTTTGATTCGACCGAGTAGTTCATTTTTTAGAAATATTTTCATGGATATAGACCAAACTTTCCCGAAATTTTTCAGTTTTCGTAAATAAAAGTGACATTTAAAAAAAAGGATACACAGATTTATTGTAATATAGGAGAAGAATGTTTGTAGTCAATTTTGTACAATTCCGACCAAAATCAATTCGCATGGAGCATTTTGAAGGCAAGAAAATCACAAAAAACATGATTTGGAGAAAATACAGTTTAAAGTGTTATTTTCCATTTACCTTGAATACAGTCTCTTCTGAATAATTTTATTTATGATTTTACCTTAAAACATATTTTTAAACTAATTTCATTCGAATATTAGCTTATTTTGTAAAACGTTCCATAAAAATGGTGACGTGTTTATGGACGCGTTTGTTTGCATTTTTGTGGACATTGAACTGTCCCTTTTAATTTTTTCAAACCCTAATATCTGTTAAAAAAATTGCCGTAGACATATGCGGTTTTGTCTCCATGGTTCAGCTTTAACTGTAGAATATGAGTATGTAAAAAAGAAAAAACACATTTTTTGGCCAATTTTGATGATTTGGGCCAATTTTGATGTTCCCAGTTTTTTTCGTATTCTTACAATGTTAAAGTAACCGTTTCAAAATTTTCTTTCACTTCTATCTTTACTTTCAGAACGTGTTTACCTGTAGCTTTCGCTTTTTTTTTTCTTTACTGCTTGTAAATTCAATATTGGGGGCTGAAAACGATTCTATTGGTATGCGAAGTGCTTACAGTGGATGAAATAGGTGAGGTTACAGATGATAAAGAAATGAGTGAAGCTGAAAATTCTTATCTTTTCGGATGGTGTCAAAGGACTAGAAACTTTTCGTCGTTTAATTAAAAGCGTTACTTGAAAAGTATACGAAAAAGTTTTTAAAAACGTAAAACAACTGGATCGTTATCCATTAAAGATTGACAATTTAAATTTTGAAGTCAATCTAAACTTTATATCATTTATTCGATACTTTAATAATGTGAAAGAAAAATCCTGAATAATTCTACTGAAATTACTTTTTAACATTATTTATACTGAAATTATTTTTCGAAAAATGATTCTCCCGTTTTAGAAGTTTTTGCCTTTCATCCCCTTGGGAAACTTCTTGAGCGGGTTTTACTGTATCTAGCGTTGGGCACTTAGGATAGGAACTTCAAATTTATAACGGATCCAATTTTAAGTGAAATTAAATGACTCAATTTTTGGTTAGTTGCTGTCGTATTTAAAAACAAATGCTAGTTGGGGGGGTTGATGATCATTTCCCTCAAAATCATTTGCATTTTGAAACTGACTTAAACTACTTTTGAAAAAAAGAAAAAAATCCTACCGGAAAATTGCGCTTCAGGGGCTGCACATAAATTACGAAAGAAAACAATGATTGCATAATATTTTTGCTGTTATTGCTATTGTATAGCCTCCTACACACTTCGTTTAAACACATCTCGCAGCCTGTTTAGCTAAAATTTTGTCCATCACCTAATTAATGTATGGGAAGCATTTCACTGGGGGAACTATTACTAACTTCCATTTTTTTTTTTTCCGTGTAAAAATTGTATTTATTTCGATTCAATTTGAATCCATAGAATAAAATGGTGTACCTTATTTTTCTGGGATCCATATTTAAGGAATCCAATCCATGGTCAGTATTTTTGCGACACCCTGTATTATATATATGCTTATATGAAACTAGGGATGGACGCGAGACGACTTTTGGCGAGACGAGATAGAGATTGACAGCTTTTTTGCGAGACGAGATACACATTTTTAACATTACGATATAGGGATTTTTGCGGGACGAGCCAAAGATTTTAGGCTATTTTGCGAGACGCGAGACTCTATTTTTCGGGATGGTTGAGGGAGTAGTCGTCCTCATGTGCCTCTAAATAATCATTTTGGAACCATGGTTCATCCATGACTAATGAACCTTTCACAGAGAGAATTTGACTCAAATGGATTATTGATTACGAAAATAGAGACTCTAAAGTGATTCCTAGCAAGTCAATGAAAACATCATTTCCGACTCAACATTGCATTAAATGGTGGGAAATACTAGCAACTATTCAATAGATTATACCAGGGAGCATAAGGCCGGGCCGAGAGTAACAACTCAACATTGCTATCTGATTCCTGATTCCTTCTACCCCCTTTTCAATATTTGCCTTTTGGGCCGTGGTAGCCCAGTGGTGAAGGCGTTGGACTCTTAACCGGAAGGTTGTGGTTTCGATACCAGCGTACCACTCAAAACCACCGTATACATGCGGTGTACGTGCACGTTCAATCCGTGGTTCCGAAACTCCTCTCGGCGGTCGCTAGCCGTTTCCGAGGGGTGCCCGTATTCAGAAGTCCCCCCACCTTCAGATGAGGTTCCCAAGGGTGGCGGGAAATTCCGGGAAGGACGTATAGGTAGCTCTAAGCGACCCATTCAGTGACGCGAGCTGTCCTCTCCTGGCAAATAAACAAATAAATTTTTGCCCAGGACTCTATGTACATTTATTTATTTCCCTAGCTCATCAGCTCCTTAAACTATTTCTCTTTCCGTTTGGCTGAAAAGCTCTTAGAAATAGTCTGATAGTTCGGAAAAAAAACACTCAAATTACTGGTGTTAACCCTCTCGTCACCGAATTATGAAAAATCAGAGGAAAAAAAATCTGTCTAACATTGAATGCATCTGAAATACTATTCTAAATCATGCAAAACTATTTTTTTCTAATGTCGATTCATATTAGATTTTTCTAATAATCATTTCTGCATTTTCGAAGCATTTTGTTCTGCTAAAATGAATTGAAAAGGATGCACCTATTAGGTAAAGGTTGAGGAATAAGAAAAAAACTATACTTACCTTAAAAAGAAAAAAACGGTCAAAAAGCAGCGTCCCTATTTTCTTAATTTTTCTCCTGAAACCATGAAGCGAAAACTGTCAAAAAGGATCTCAATGGACTCGTACTGTAATCTAGGCACGATTTATGCATCTAGTTAATTCCTCATATACTTTCTACACGAATGAATGATATGTATATCACTGAAAGAAAAAAAATACTAAATGTAATTGTTTTCTCTCTCAATATTGCTATTGGAAGTAGGAGCCTCCTATGACGTTCAGGGTGACGAGAGGGTTAAACGATAAAGTAAATAAAAAACTTTCTAAAAAACACACATAATTTTATGTCTTCTTACCTATAACATCTTATGTGTGTTTTTTACAAAGCTTTTTATTTACTTTAGTCTGATAGTTCGTTCTAGAGGTGTGCGTATCGGCGAACATCCCAACAAATAATCCGTTTTTGTATCCCTATCCGTAGATATAAAAACAAGTGATCCGTTTTCAGATCTAACTTTGGCACACTTCTAGTACGTTCTTTCAATATCAGACGGTGTTCGATGCGACTACTGAACAGTGATGGCACCAGACTTTCCCCGACGGGAGGGCCCTCTTCCCCGACAGGGGAGCCAAACGATAAAACCCCCAAATTTTACGTTTCAGTACTTGCACAACCTCTCAAAAAAGTATTCGAGTAAGAGATCCATTTCCTACTTTGGTTTCGTATATTCAAAATTATTAGGATGAGATGGTCATTCATTATCTATTCTTGGTTAACAGGAAATCTCAGTGATTTTCACCAAAGTCGTAGTTAAAAAGGTCTTTACGAAGTCAATTGTCAGCAGATCGGGCAACCCTGCTTACCCTAGAAATGGGGTTCTTGTTCGCTGGTTCCTTCGAATCCCGAGAAACAGACTCCGAGCTGCAGATAATCAATATTCAGTATATGAATTTCGTATCATTCCAAGCAGAATGAGAATGGAAGTGAACGGAACCTCTACGATCGGGTCAGACACTTTGAATGGAATTTCTTATCTGGTTGCAAAATTTCCTTTTTTTTTCTAAACCAACAAATTCTCCAAAAAAAATCCCCGACGACACTCCCCGACAGGGGGGGGGCATGCCCCCCACCCGATCCCCCTGGCGCCACCCCTGCTACTGAATTAAACTGTGTGAGATTTTTTTCTCTCACCCATATTATTCGATAGCCAATTTTGGGTGAGAATCATTGACATGGATGCTTCCATAAGAAAGGGTGGCGGGAGTGATGCAATAGTTTCTCTACTACCGTCATAGACATTCGATTTTCCAATTATAGCGTTGGAAGCTACTCAAATAATTTTTTCCTCGAGCGAAACTTGGAGAAAATGGATTTGTGTCCCTTAATGCAAGTGTTATTAGTTACCTAAAGTGTTCAACTTAATCTATTACTGTCGTAATTAAAAAATTATTTTTATTACATAAGTGGCTGAATTTAATAATCATGACTAGAAATGCTTGATTTTGCGAGACTTAATTTTTGTCAAGTGAGTGTGTTGCTGTTGTACTTAAAAGTATTTCTAAAATGGAAAAAACTCAAATATAGAGAGTAGAATGCTCATGATATATGAACTTAATATTTATAGAATTAAAAGGATAAAATTTTATGTTAAATTACATGATTGAATTTTTGTTGATGTAACTATACTGCTGTCGTATTTGAAAAAAAAAAAATGTTTCAGTGTCTAGAAAAACTGAATTCAATTTTCATTTAAAGGAGTGTGTGACGCTTAAATTCAATAATTATTACTGTTTAAATTTCAGTGTTTTAACAAAAAAAAGTCTCTTAAATCAATCTATTTACTTTTAAGAACAATGTTTTGTGAGAAGCTTTATTTCATTTGACCTTGCTTTCGAATTGGATCAACTCGAACAGTGGCGTAGCCAGAAATTTTTCATGGGGGCGGGGGGGGGGGGAGTTACGACTACTGCAACTCACATATATGTATACGTGTGTGTGATAAGGGAGTAAAGAATATACATTTTGTATGGAAAAAAATTCCTCATGGGGAGATGTTGTAACCCTCTTATCCCCCTCCCCCCCTTGGCTACGCCACTGAACTGTATTTCACGTCCAATTTCGACTCAGTGTTTTAACAATGATACCTGTTTTTGTTTTTTAATAAGATACAAAGAAGTCTTTGAAAACTATAGCTGCTGCTAAAAAGCGTACGTGAGAAAAAAAAAAAAAATCTTAAATTTCCTAATAGATCTAATCTGTGATTATCAGTTTCAAAACCGCATTTTTTCGTTGATTTAGCGTGAAATAATTGAGCGCTTGAGAGGCCCGAAAAGCAACTCAATTTTAAGCCCCCCCCCCCCGAAAAAAAAAACTTCACTAAAGTTATACCTTTACATTGCGCGTTCTATGCATACATTTTTTTACAGTAATTAATGATTTACTTAATCACTTTGATTAAGAAGTATTAAATTACAACTGTCTTGTGGCTGGCTATATTTAAAAGGTTGCTAATGTTCCCTAATGTTCCGATTGAAGTAAAAGTATTAAAACGATTGGATAATTCTTGGCTAGAAAAAAATACTTTACATTAAATTTACCTCTTATATGTATTTTTAATACACTGAAACACGTTTTTGTGCTTTTTTTGAGCGGTATATGAAAATTTCAATCAAATTAGAACATAATTGAGTAAGTTATCAATAAAAAAATTTACTAATCTTGATCGGTTATTTAGTTTTTTCAATTTTCGACATCTATTTCATCCTATTACATTAAATATTGCATTCTATAATTGCTTAATTTAAGTGACTTTTTTTTATGCTGTCCCTATTCACCGCAAAAAAAATACCTTTTTAACCCTCTCGTCGCCGAATTATGAAAAATCAGAGAAAAAAATCTGTCTAGCATTGAATGCATCTGAAATACTATTATAAATCACGCAAAAATATTTTTTTCTAATGTCGATTCCTATTAGATTTTTCTAATATTCATTTCTGAATTTTCGAAGCATTTTGTTACGCTAAAATTAATTTAAAAGGGTGCGCCTATTCGGTAAAGGTTGAGGAATAAGAAAAAAACTATACTTACCTTAAAAAGAAAGTCAATAAATAAGTCAATAAATGTGTGAAAAAGCTTGTCAATAATTAATTTAAAATTAAAGTTCAGTTTTTTTTAAACGGAATTTGTGTGACAAAATCCTTTTGATATTGAAACGAAATATCTCCAGCAACACTGGATAATAATATGTAGAACTAGTAGCTATTTAGTCTATGCTGTTTGATTTCGCAGCTGTTTCTGGTATTTGCTTAATTGGAGGTGTTTCAACAAAACTTTATTGATATACTTATAACGTTTTCCCCCTCCTCTCTCTCCGCACCAGTGAGAAAGTGTGTCCAGTCCAGTCACTCGTTTTGCGATTTATGAAAAATGAGCGAAGTCTGTTATAAAAATGGAATGGATCCATGACGATAGAAGTGATTTTACCAAAAGGGATGTATTTGTATTCCTTATGGATTTTTTTTTAGAATGTTTAACCCTTTAACGCGCAGTGTTCCCGCTCTGGGAACACCCAACTCGGACGTTTGGACGGTTGCCAGTCACGAAGAATAGATTGGTTTTCTATAAAAAGAGTGGCGGGTGACGTAGCTCCACGAGAATACTTTACTTTTGAGCACGTCCTATCCCGTAAAATAATGGTCACGATTATTTTTAACAGCACTGACATCTGCTGAAAAATAGAAGAAGGCGAGCACAGCTGGATAGATGGCCCCATGCTGAAAAAAAGGGCAGCCGTTGCCATCGCTCGACCGAACGATCCGCAAGAGGGCGGACGATCGAAACGTTCATCGCGTGCCACAGATCGAGAGACCCTTTTCTGGACGATGTGTAACATTCTCCACAACCTTCTCATGAACCCTTAAAATCAGACATGTTCTTTTAAGGTATAATGCAATATTTAAAAGTTTTTAAAGCAATGAAATCAGCCATTGACTCAAAAAACTGAAAGGGTATCTTTAGAAGTGAGTAGCGTTAAGAAGTATCCAGAAAAAATAAGCAGTTGTTAGTTTATGTTAGAATTTCCCATAAAGTTTGGATGCCGATTGTACAATCGCAGACCTCTGCTTTTTTGGCGCTTGCTAGATATTGTTATTTGGAAATGTCAAGGATGTTCCCTTTGAACAAAACAGACTAACGATGTTAAACACTCCAAAAAGTGCATAACACCCCTTCCAAAATGGGCCGAGGAGTGACCTGTTTAGGAAAATATTACGAAATTCCGTACTTTTAACATATTTTTTCCTGAGTGTTTTATCGGTTCCTTCAATTTGTCAAGACACATTTTTCTGAGTCTAGCGGAATTGTTCTTTAAAAAGCTCTTCAAAGGTTGCATGATTTCCAAAATAAATAACCTTAATGCCATGTTTGTGAGAATCCCACTGTATTCTTGGTGTTTTCCCGTCTCTCAGGGGGAACGTCCAAAGAAAAAGGTCCCTTTTATTGGGATTGAATGGATTTCTTAATGAAAACACTGGGAAAAAAATGCTTCTGGCCTGGAAAAAGGCCTAGAAAACTCGAATCCAATTTGCGGTTTTCACGGCAAGTAGTTTCTACAGAAATGTTTATTTCTCTTTTTATCATCTGTGGCTAGATGTTATATTTGTGTTTTTAAGCTCTCTCAGCTTAAATTGTAAACTACTGTGTAGTAGCAAAAATGAACTGCATGCAAGTCTATTTCAGATTGATAAAAGTACGAAAACTGAGTTAATCGTGCATTGAAATCTTGATACTGATTACCAAAAATAAAGAGTACCAAAACAGAGTACCAAAAATAAATTAATTAAACAATGCTAATAATTATAACAGTAAGTTAAAAAATAAAGTGTTTTATGGATAAAACAAATGAAAAAGGACAGCATACATAAGTTTAGAAATGAAATTTAACCCACTCTCCAAGAAAAAAGAACTCCGTACCATGAAAAATATATATTTAAGTATTTATAGGGGCATTCAAAAAATTTGAATTTGTTTAAAAAATCGCACTCTAAAATACCTAATAATGCGAGTGTGTGTAGTGCAGTAGTCATAAGAAAAGCTCTTTGAAGGTTTACAAGTTTACATGTTTTCGAATTTTGTTGGCTCAATTTTTTGCATTCAATGAAAAGGAAGTTTTGTTTTCATCTACTTTCTCATGTCATACCGTTTTAACTATCTCTCGTCACTGTTGTAGCAATTTTGTAATTCTTAGAAGTCATGCACAGAGTACACTGCCCTCAACAGCAACTTGCAAATAGGAACAGACTAATGATGTTATATGAGATAGATTATAGTGTTTCATTAAACTCTTTTACAAGATAGAATTTAAAAGCAAAGTAACAATAATAAAGCTGAATTTTCAATGGATGTACAATGTTTCCGATCTAATGCAATATGAAATGTTTTAAATGTAATATAGTTGAATGTGTATAAAATATTTCTGGATTCAAGTTCTGTTTTACCTCGGGTGCAGAAAATGTCATGCCGAATGTTTCCCCAGAACACCCCCCCCCCGCCCAAAAACCCCCCCCTAAAACACCGTAGCCTATTTTCCTTCTAGTTTAAGCGACTATTAGTATTACTATATACTTAGATTAGACTAATAGAGCTCTAAAAAGAAATACTAATATTTATTGAATGAAAAATCTATGATGAAAAACATGTTTAAAAAAAAAAAAAAATCAAAGATAGACTCAAAGGTGTGAAATAATTTTTGAGAAGCTAAAACACATTGCAGCACACAAATCCAGCCTAATGAATCGATCAGCGGAGATACTTCAGAAATGGATTCAATATTATTTTTCCTTAAAAGTAAACTAATATACAATTTTTAAAGCCCACTAAAAACACTCTCTTCGAATCCTGTTTTCCCCGAATGTCAAGAAAACACCGAGTACCTAGTGGGACAGCTGTGATTTTTGGAGAAGGCAAGGGAAAATAAAGAGTGCAATACTAAATTAGAATTTGGAAAATTTGGAAATGGGATTTTATGTTTCAAAAAAACTATAAGAATAAAATAGGCAAGCTTATGCTTCCGCTTCTTTCAAAAGAGAGCCTATACAGGTTTTGATGAGAGATTCTAAATGTTTCCATGTCACAGCAGTCAATTGATTGTTTAACTGTATTTTTTGAACGACTCGAGTCAAAAATTTTAAGAAATAGCTTCCATTACGACAAGCTCCAGCATTTTTATAGACTCTTAATCAGGAGTTTAGAAAAAAAAAAATACTGTGTAGGGTGCAGGGCTCGAAATAAGTCACGGCAACCACGGCGAATGACGCGAGATTAGCCCCCATTGCGAGATAATAAGCAATTCCCACGACAGGTTTTGCTGCAAGTATTTAAAACTTTATTACCCGAGTGTTTGATTATCAGGTGTATTACATATGAAATGGAAGAATGCTTCCAACAAGTACTTTTCCCGCTTCTTATTGCATTATTAAATCCATTTTTTGACACTTGACAAGTAACAAACATATAAGATTAAACAAAAAAATGTTTTTAAAAGCAAGCGTTTTATTCAAAGATGGACTAAGATGTATAATAATTTTTGAGATCATTTTCAAACTCAAACACTTATTGCAACCCAAAATTTCCTTTTTTAAAAATGTAAATGAATGTATCATTTTTAAAAGCATGAGGCGTTTAACTACTTACTTCTACAGGAGGTCAAAAGAAGTATCAGCGCCTCAAGATTTTAAAAATTATATATTATTTCAAATAAAAAAATTATATTCTATTTCACATACAAAAATGTATTGTTTTTTCTATGGAAAATGGATAGTTTCATATTATGTTTCGATTTCGTAACATTGGCAGGTCAACGAAGAAAGCATGAAGATGGAATGTCTATAATGTCTATGAACCTACCCAGCGAGACAAGGGCGGATTAAAGGGGGGGGGGGCGACCGCCCTTCCTATTGATGAAAAAGAAATGATTGATGATCGCTATTGATGAAAAAGAAATGATTGTAAAAGATCTTATTTTACTTCCATAAAATGGATGTATATGTCCATCTTTTGACTAACCGCCCCCACCGACAAACTTGCATTCATCCGCCACTGCAGCGCGAAAACATAGATTTACAGTGTACGTTCGCCGCATGTATATACGATAGTATTTGAAGCCGAGTCCTTCCACCCAAAGTTGGATCACTAGCCACCCCAGCCCTTATTTAATAATGGGAGCCTATTGACTATCCAGTCGCCGAAATTTTCCAATGAATGAAACAATACTAGGTGGATGCATGGGCGTCGGCAGAATATTTCCCAGGGGGGGGGGGCAAAGACTACTTCAAAGTAGAGTTACCCTGTTGGAAAGAGCCAAAAAGCAAGGGAAAACACTGCATACAAAAATCCACCCCCCTTTGCCCTATGCTGCCGGCGCCCATGGGTTGATGTGGGGGAGCCTCACACTTCAATGAAAAGGATTCTTCTATTCCGTGCATTTATTAATACGCTGCTTGCAACGTCATTGTTCGGATTCAGTACCTGCTCATGTGTTCCACACCTGCTTACGGTCACGTGTCCCCTAAGCGGAATGAGTCATCGACATCTGGCACAATAAAAACAAATCTTGGACCTCTTCCAGATCTTAAATCCGATTTTGTAGGCATAGATCTTCTTCCGCCGTAAAGATGGATGGGGTATTAGTGAACAAATAACTGGTTTTTTTTGCTATCTCTCTCGTCTTCGTTTATACGCTCAAAAGCTGTTCCGCCTTTTTTTTTTTCTCTTCGTCCAAGAGTCGCACGAGGTTACCACGAAAGAGGTTTTACTAGAATTTGCACGGAGAAAAGTGGCAAGTTTTCAACGCAGCCCTATTATAGCGTTCAGGTGAACTTTGAAACCGCAATTTGAAAGAAATCGCGGTTTCAAAGACTATAGTATATAGTTGAAAAGAAATTCTTTTTATTTAAAGTTTGTTGACCTTTTTTGATGTCCATCTTCCAGTTGCCGTCCTTTATTTTCCTTTGAGCGCCTCGGAAAAGCGCAACGTATCCATTTGTTTTCCCTCCACAGTGATGTGGCGAGATCATGGATTTGTTTTCATGACTGTTTGAGAGCGTTGTGTACATTTCTGAAGCAGAAGAATCCAGAAGAATCCTTTTTGAAGTGAAAAATTCCCTTGAGAGGGTAGCCATTAGAGATGAGTTCGGGCTCATTTTTTGAAGCCCGAGCCCGAGCAATATTATTGAAGTCGGAGCCCGAGCCCGAAATTTCATTTAAAGATTAAAAAAATCCAATGACTTCATGGATAGAATACAATGTATTTTGCCGTTTGTGCCAATTAAAGACAAATAGAGTTGCAAACTCTCAATGCACTTTCTAATTCTTTATTGATCCATATGCTTATCCAATAATGTCGGATCTCATGACTCACTCATGAATATAAGCCGCCGTTCAGAAATATCTAAAGAACTTAACGCACCTTCTAGGCGCCCGTGCCGCTATTTTTTTTTATAAGTACAGTTAACTCCGGTTATAGTGAACCCGGATAGAGTGAACCATCGGCTATAGTGAACGCAAACCATGAGTCCCGATTCACATTGAAGACACTTGGGTCTTGTGACACTTAGTGAACTTCGGATAGAGTGGACGAAATGGGAGGGTCCCCAGAGGTTCACTCTAACCGGAGTGGATTGTACTTTTATTTTCCTCACGAATCACTTTTTAAAATCTGTTTCAAGGAGTGTGTTCAATAAAGGAGACATTTTTCACGAGCCCGAGCCCGAACGCAATTGTGAATTCCAGAGCCCGTCTCATCTCTAGTAGCCATCTGCTCACTGGTTACAGCCGCAGAATTAGCGTTGCCAGGCGTCCGGATAAAACCGGACATAGTTAGGCTTTTTGATTGCGTGTCCGGTCAAACTGAACGGTGCCCGGCTTTTGTTAGGCTTTTTACTGGTGACTATGGCTGATTAGCAATAATGTACTTGAACTGATTGGGCATTCGATGTTATTTATATTTCATTAGAATTGAACAAGATTCATGGTAATAATCAAAAAAGCTTCGTTTTACATACAATTTTTTTGTCGTACCTATTAATACTGAGACAAAATCCTCAATAGTGTAGGCTGTCCGGCCTTTTTACCCAAATGTCCGGCCAAACTGGCTGGTCTGTCCGGCTATTTGGTTTGGCGACCTGGCAACCCTACGCAGAATGCTATTGAGAGGGAAAGTTTCATGAGAACTGTATAGATTGAATCGCCCCAATGGAATGGACCCCCCCTCCCCTTTCGGAGCCACATGAAATCGCTTCATTTCTTCCACTTGGATATCCATCTTCACTCTTTTAAAGTCTCTCCTACTGCACTGCCTCTCCTTCCATAGATAGTGTCGTCTATCCGTGGACTCCACCTTGCCATTGTGTTTCTCGAAGAGCACAGACCCTTGAGTCATCTCGACTCTCAAGGCCATTTTGTTTCTGCACTATTTATTGAATTCTTAACATTTTGTTAAGAATTCAATAAATAAATTTGAAATGAATTTGAAAACCCCCTTCTCTGTATCCTTTTTTTTTCTTCTTCGACATCGAATCCATAACTGGAGGGATGTAGCTTGTAGGTTCGATTCCCGACTGACTAAAACGTATGTGCGTGCTAAAGTCTGGGTTCCAAAAGACCTGTCGGCGTTCGCTAGCGGTTTGTGAGGTTGCTTCCATTCAGTAGTGTCTACTTCAAAATCTGGAACCTACAACAGGATTGAAATGGCACTCGTATCGGAAAATTCCTATCGGCACATCCTGCTGTAGAAATTTCAACACCGTCCAGCCCTAATCTATTGAATCTGCTGTTCGAGGAAAGAACAAAAGTTATCACCTAAACAAAATAAAGCAACACGTTGCACTAAAGCAATGTCATTTTCTGGGAGGGGCTCCGTTTTAAAGAAACTTATTTTCTTAGTCAAAATGGGCAATCAATGTTCCCCTTCAGGAATGTCTTTTGGGGAGAGGGCTGAAGGCCCTAGGCCCATGACTGTCTGTTAATAATGTTAGTTATAATTCAAATATTGACTGTTATTAATTAATTGAAATACTATAAATCGAGAAATGAATTATAGTAGGATAGTATTGTAGTATTAAAGAATGCTCTATTTCTATAAATTATAGGTATAGGGTGTCCAAAAAGGAGGGCTTCCATTGTTTATCGTTTAGAGATAAATGGACAATACCAAAAGAGGAAATGTTCAAAATCAGGTTGGAAATAAGATTCCGTTAACAAAAAATTCCTCTCGTTCATTTTCAAACAGTGGCACGTTTTAAATTTTTAGACGTCCTTCTCACAAAAAAATGGGGTGATATACAAAATTTCAGCTCTTCGTGATAAAACGTCTCTGAGATATCTTTAAACAAAGAGGATCGGTGGCTATGCATGAATTTGAATGGAAACGTTTATTGGAAAATATATTTTCTTTCGTCATTTCTGTACGACCCCTGAAATGCGATCCTCCGATGTTTCCTTCGTTCTATTTTTTTCCCTTCCAGAGCCATTGAAAAGTGGTTCAAGTCAGTATATGTTTATCTTCCTTCCTCTGACAGTTTTTAGGATGGAATCCTCAAATTTTGTACATCTCCTTATGAGTGTGTGGGGCCCATTTTACTCATTGGTAAAAGTTTTGTACGAAGGTCGTATACAAATTAAAAGAATGTCACTTTTTGTAATGAACGATTGGATTTTTTTGCTCCTACCTTATTTTGAGCATTTTTTTCAATGGACACCTTTCTACTTATAGATACTACTGACAGATAAAGAACGAAAGCCCGTTACCACCTTTTTGGGACACCCTGTCTAACTGAAGTATGCTCCTGTGACTTTCTTTAAAATGAGAACTCTCTTCCAACCTCCAAATGCAGCATCCCAAAAGCTTGTTTATTACGACATTCGGCTTATTATTATGGAGACCCAAATAATCTGGCTCCTTGAATATCATTATCACCGAGTCGAAAACGATTCCTGAAAAATTCTATTTCTAGTTTGTGGATGCACTTTGAACCGCCTGCTTATTTAAAAAGTGGGATTTATTTTCCAGTTCCTTTCTTAAGTACTTCCTATTCTACTTGTGAAAGATAATGTTCTGTCTAGTCATAATGCAATGTTATTGATTAGAATGTGTTTTATTTTTCTGACAGGCCTTCTCACCTTCGTTAATTGCTGGGACGTAAAATGGTCTACCCGAGTTCAAGATTTGTTCACCTTCGGAAAATTGTTTGCTCTTGCAATTATAATTGGAACGGGTTTCGTTCAACTTGGTAAAGGTATGTATATTCATTACTAAGATTGGAATTTTCACTGTACTGCTGTTTTTATTTTGAGGGGGCTCGAACCACCACCTCCTAGACATACAAGGCCCGAGAACAGAATCTTTTACGTCATCACTAGATCTTCTAAGATGACGTCATCACACTTTTCATTTCGCAAAGTAAAACTATTTCAAATTTCTGGTGAATGATACAAATTTCACAAAATATCTTAAGTTAAAGATAAAAAATAAAATACCTTTCTGATAAAAAATTATTTATTATGATCTGTTTCTATACCATATTATATAATGAGTGATAGTTAAAATTTCCCATGGGTCGTAAAATTAAATTTTCTATCTTAAATCATTAAAATGTTTTATACGGGAGTCAATTCACCACAAACTTTGAATAGTTTTACTTTTTGAAAATAAATGTGTGATGACGTCATTTTAGTGGACCTAGTGATGACGTAAAAATTTCTGTTCTCAGGCCTTCTTGATCTAGGAGGTGGTGCTCTAACGAGTATTCTCGTTCCATCGGGGGAAGACCGACAGATGAAGACTGGACGCCGATATTCACCGTCTACATCGACAGCCGGTTTTCAGCAAACTCTCGGTCCTGCTGCATTGGAAATGCTGCAACAGGCACTCAAACTCAGGCATCCACTCTGCGAATGATAAATACCCCGTTCTACTGTCTCGAACGAACTGTCGGAGCCCATTTCGGTCCCGCCATTTGAATACTCTAACTGTTGGCTCTATTTCTTAACTGTTGGGTAAGGTGACCATACGTCCTCGAAATTCGAGGACAGTCCCCAAATTTAGATTTTTTTTTTCATTTTGTCCCCAAAAATACTTTGTCCCCAAATGTCCCCAATTTAAAGATTTGTACTTTCTTTTCCTGAAAGTTTCCGTTCAGTTTATTTCTTCCAGAAAAAACTGAAGAAATAAGAAAAATAAACCAACTAACAGAACTGACTAACAGTTACTCAGAGAAACAATGAAATTCGATCTCTGAAAACGTTTGTTGTCATTGTGTGTGTAGCGTGTACAGACTTTCAATAAAGTATCCAACTATGAGCCAAATTTCCCCTTTCAGTTTTGTTAATGATTAATCACCTTTCATGAAGAACCATGCTTTCAATATGAAATGGACGTACGAAAATTTTCTTGCCCTCGAATACTTTTTTTGGAGGGTGTACATGGTAATATGTTATGTCCTCGAATAAGTCCTCGAAAATATTTTCTAGTGTCCCCAAGTTTTGTTTAGATTCGAGGACAATGCTTGATTTGTCCCCAAATTACCGTTTAGAAATAGGGTCGCCTTACTGTTGGGTCCCTTGAGAGATTTCACTGTGTACACCCTCCAAAAAAAGTATTCGAGCAAGAGAGAAATTTCCTATTTTAGATTTGCGAATAATAATTGAGTTTTTGAAAAACGCACAACCTGACAGAAATATGGAAATTCATATTTATACACAGCCTAATTCATATTCTATGATAAATAATTTTTAATATACGAAACGAACGTAAGAAATTTCTCTCTTGCTCGAATACTTTTTTTGGAGGGTGTACATACAGGAAATTCCAAATTCTATTTTATTAGCGATAAAATGGGGCTATTTCAAATTTCCTTTCATTGCTTTCCATTTCCAGAAAAGTAAAAAGATCCACGTTATTGCCAAAAGAGAAACCATAAAGCATTATGAAAACAGGATCCACTGCCTTGGGGGTGGCTAAACTCGGACTTCCTCCCACTAAAAATGGAAGGCGCCCCCCCCTCTCTGCCCATCGCCTCTCTATCTGGCACTGCATGCGATAAGCAACAGAGCAATAGACAACCCATGTGTACAAAGTTTGCAAGGCTCTTAGAAAGGTGGAAGAAGCCCTTCCATTTATAAAATCAGTTTACAGGCTCTTGAAAAAACCCTTCCATTGGGTAGAAAACCGACAAAACGACCCATTCTTTTCTAAAATCTTCTAAAATCTTTCTTTTCTAAAAGCTGAAAAAAAAGAAATTCCTTTTCAGCTTTTATTGTGTAGATGTGTCATCCCATGACCAAAAATATGGTTTTCTAAGTTTTCGCCTTTTAAAAACTTCCCAGTTTTTTCTTGCTCATGTTAATTTCTTTTTGATCTTTTATAATTTTCTTCCTAAACTAAGTTTTTATTTTTTATTTTTATTGTTGTAAGAGATTTGAAACAAAACCGCATCACCATGGGGCACAGTGGTTCTATCACTGAAAAGGGTAGACGGCCGAGGTGTGAAGGTCCCGGGTTCGGGTCCCACCGCGCGGTCGTCGATCTGACGGTCTGGCATTTTGGTAGGTTTTCTCCAGATGTAACGTGAATACGCGTTAGAACCCCTTAGAAAGTCCTCCTACCAAGGCATCCCTCATCTTATACAGATACCCCTCGCGCAGGTTTGCCTTAATCCCTCACAATTGAAACAAAAACATTCAGGATTTTAAAGTTTCATCTTATCCTTAATATTAAAAAAGAATAATTTATCTTTTTGATTTCAAAAAGAAATATCTACGAAAAAATCCAAATAATGTTTCATTTAAAAAGTATATTTTAAATTAAAACTCAAATGGATAGTTTGATTGAAATGATTGCTAGTTTGATTATGTAACCAATATTCTAAACGTATTTCTTAATTGTAATCTTAAGAAACAATTGACTAGCCTTGAAAAATAATGAAATAGGCTTCATTACGGAGCGAGCCGTCGTGTATATTGGACAGAGATACTTTAGACGCAAAGTAGGACCCAAAATGGCTGCCTTATTAAACGAGTCAAACCAAAAGAAGATTTTTTTTTTTAACCTCAATGATGATACCCTGGAACACCAGTGATACATTTGAACACAAATATCTTTCGATTTCTTCCCCTCTGTGAACCCTTGAAAATTATTTTCCGCTGTATTTTTTTTTTTTTTTTTTTTTTTTTTGAGGCAAGGGGAGAGAGACGCCTTCAAAAGTCTCCTAAAGCCAGATGTACGGGGGAGACGCAAGCCCATCTTCGACTACTCTCCCAAAAATTCAGAGTTATCCATGATGTGGCATAGGGGAGGCCCCATTAAAACTGTAGTTGGAAAAATCACGTGCTATTGGATGCATGCATACATAAAATAATGACGTTAGGCACTTTTCGGATGTCTCTTCCCAAGCTGTACCCTACAGGGTGTCCCAAAAAAGGTGGTGACACGCTTTCATTTTTTATTTATTAAGATAAGTTAAAGAGCTCACTGCAGGGCCAAGGCCTGTGTTGCGAGACCCACTCGAGGTACGAAAGGCTGAGTGAACCTTGCTAGCCCGGGACTCGAACCCCGGCACGGTAGCACAGTGCGCTGACCGTTACACCACCGGGCTTATTAGAGGGAAGTGGGCAATGCCAATTTTAAAAAAAGATGAACCCTTCAAACCTATATACCCAATGGAAGCTCCATCGAATGCGCCGTTGAAACGCTAGCGCACTTTCAAGAATGTCTCCCCATAGGCCATCCTGTAAAAGAAATCTGGGTCGTAGCCCTGTACTAAGTCCTCTACACATCAAAAACAAGACCGGTCTTACGATGGTGGTTTATAACATGTATACCCAATTTGAACTCGATCGAATGGACCGTTGAAACGCTAGCGCACTTTCAAGAATGTCCCCCCATAGACCATCCTGTCAAAGAAATCTGGGTCGTAGCCCTGTAGAAAAACTATAAGTCCTATACACACCCAAATCAATGCCGTTCTTACGAGGGTGGTTTATAACATATATACCGAACTTCATCTCAATCGAATGCCCCGCTTAGGAGCTATCCTGTTCACTCACATACACATACACACACACACATATATACAAACACACACATACATACATACATCTCGTAAAAATAGCATCCATGAATTCAGAAGATCTCCAAACGTGTCCATACACCCAAATCTCGAAGTCGAATTTTTTAAGAATGACAATACTTTCTTTACGGAGTACATGTTCGGAAAGTAAAAAAGTTCAAAATAAGGAACGAAAAACCAATCTTTCACAAACACTTCCTATTTTTACCATTATTCGCATTGCATACCCTCTCAACTTTGATGAAACGTATCTGTGACTCTTTTTCTGAAGAAACTTTGCAAGGACGGATACACGGTCTCTGGAAATCCATGCCACTTCCATTTTCTTCAAACACACGTACACATCATGCATAAGTGTATATATATATATAATTACAATATATCTTCAAGTGAGCGGCCCACCGGGAAAATTCCTGAGAAAATAGCGGTGGAATATTTTCTGAAAAAGTTGGCAGGTATGTATTTACAACTTGTCTCAGAATCTAAAAAAAAACGATTGTTGCCAAGTGATTGTCAAAGTTTTTTGAGTGCAATGAAAAATAAAGAAAAGAGCCGTTTCAAAATCCTAATGAAAGATCCGTCTCGTAACAGTAACCAGAATAAAAATGACTGTCTACCCCGACCCGTTTAGAAATCAGGGCTTAAGAAAAATTGCGAACAAAAGAATGGTACGTTTCCTTTAAGGAAAGTCCCATTTTAATATGGATTCGATTCTTCTGATATTTATTAGACATTCTAGTATGACTCACGTTGATTCATGGATACAACTAATGATTACAAATTGTTATTTTTGTAATAAATAACCTACTGAGATGAATTTTTAAAATTCCAACCTCGAAAACAAAACACGAACAATACATTTCGATACATAAAAAAAAAAAAAAAAAATATGTCGATGTAAAAAGATTAAAAATTTCATCATGTATCATGTGGCCTATTAAAATTTTATGGATAGAATACTACGAACAGAAGCTTCTTGCAATACAGAAAAGCCTCGCAGTTTTCAATATTTTTGCAAGAAATAATATTTTGAGTCCGTTTCCAAATAATAAATGAATAAATAAATAATAGAGTTTTATTTACACGTATTAATATGGATTTGGATGTTAAAATGTTTATCTAAATGTTATTTTCTTTGCAGGCCAGACTCAATATTTTACATTTGAAGGATCGGAATCGGATGTCACTAAAATAGCACTATCGTTTTATTCTGGATTATTTGCTTATAACGGATGGTACGTATTATTTTAAAAAATTTCGGACTTTCAAATCGTGATCTTTGGTTTATGATATATCCACAAATGAATCTATCCGATTGTAAGAATCAACATGGAGTTTCCTCACCACGCATTTGCGATAGTAACGAACCTTTTTATTATTTATTTATTTTTTCAATACTACGCACAAGAAATTTAAATTAAAGTATTGTTGTTAAATCACTCAGAATGCTATGGCAGAAATCAGTTTGACAGAAAGTTCTAACTACTTTACGGTAAGGTTTGAATGAAGTCGCGGCAACGTGCCATGAGGTTAGTCTAAAAAGCGTCGTCGATCCACCATTCTGTGGCATGTTTATCTACAAGTATTTAAAACTTTATTACTCAAGTGGTTTTTTTTTTCCCTTTCTGTCTGAGGTGTCTCTTACGGTAACATGCGGGATGCTTACAAGAAAAGTGAAGCATTTTTTTTTTTAAACTTCCCATTGCATTACTGACTTTTTTTTTTTTTAAGTTAAGAGAAAAACTGTTACCGTTATTACGAAAATTTGAGATTTTACTTTGAGCTGAATAGTTTTTGCTGCCAGCTTCGAGCCCCGCTGTTCTTCATGAATTTTTGTTAATGAATCAACAACAATTGTTAATGAGTAAGAAAGTGGAATTACGCATTTGTAAAAGAGATCCATTAAAATAAAAATTAGTAAAATATCCATTTGTATGGGATGGAAATAATTGAATGGGGCGTTAGAAAATACTAGAAAACGTACCGCACTACAACTTGCAATATCGATGATCCCTTTTTAGTTTGCCGTCACGTCATCTTTCTATTTTAGATTTTCCTTAACCTGTTCAATCGGATTTACGTGGTTTTTCGTGTGGGGTATTGAAAGCCAAAAAGGCATGACTCCATTGAATCTATTTATAAAGAAGTCAACAAGAGGATGAAAATAAAAAAAAGACCGATAAGCATTGAAACCGGCGATTTTAATTTGCCAAGTTTTCTGCGATTCCAAAGATATGTTCAGAAACGAGTCTCATCACTCAAAATGTGTCGGCCGGAAAGAAAACCATGATTCTTTCAGCAGTTCCAAAATCCTAATCTACAGTAGTTAAATGGGTGGACATTGAGAGACGAGATAAAAAGCCATGACTGAAGAAGAGGTTGGTATGGGGATGACGTCGCCCACATGAGAAAAATTCCTTTTTCTTAACTTCTAACTTTGTTTATTTTCTAAAGCAAGCATGTTTATTTCAGATTGATTTATCTCGATCTTTTTACCAAGGAGTTGAGTGATTTTTAATTGCACTTAAAAGAAATCCAAGATAGCGTAACAGGACTTATCCCGACTCATCCATCTTTCTTTTTTCTTTTAGTCTATCCTATCTACAGTTATCTTCTTTTCCGTAGTATAAAGGATACTCTATGCACATCTACACTATGCGTTCCTTTCACGTCCTCCTTTTTCTAATATTCATTAAAAAAAAAACTTTGTTTTATTTAAGAAATTTCTTTAAGGCGACAATGGACCATAATTATTTTTTTCTGCATTTATTTGCCAATGGCTGTAAAATTTTGTATATTAACATAGTGTTATTTGACTAGTAAAAATACTTAATCAAAGTTAACTTCAGAGTTTAATTAATTAAGAAATTAATTAAAACATGCTAATTAATGATATTATCTAAAAATGTTCCATGCGCATCAATTTTTGTCTGTGACATTAGATTTTTTTTCTTAAGCTAGCTTTATGTAGCTATAATAAAAGTTAGTGCGCAATTTTTTTTTATAATCAAAACTTTAGTAATGAAAAAATTATTTTCGTACACATATGTGATTTTCGGAAAATTTTCAACTGAAACAACACAAAAACATAAAAAAAACTAATATTTTTTAAATATTCAATAAAACTTGCACTAAGTTTCATTAAGACATTTATGAAGTATCTTTTCACCAAATTTCAGTAAGATACATCAATACTGATTGCGCATGGAACATTTTTAGATAATATCATTAATTAGCATGTTTTAATTAATTTCTTAATTAATTAAACTCTGAAGTTAACTTTGATTTAGTATTTTTACTAGTCAAATAGCACTATGTCATCATACAAAATTTTACAGCAATTGGCAAATAAATACAGAAAAAAATAATTATGGTCCATTGTCGCCTTAAATAATGTAATATTAGAGGATACTTTATCAAAAATATGTGTTAAGCTTTTATGAACTAACGTTCATCTTCAATTTTGTGATCTACGAGATGAAAATTTAATTATAAATTTTCTGTAAATATTGGTAATCCATATTTTAGGTATTTATTGAGAGTATTGGATTAATATTTGGATAAAATTGAGTATTTTCACATTATCCAGTCATTCCGTCGAATGTATTGAGATTCTTACGTGCCTGAGAATAATTTATTTCAAGTAATAAGAGTTCACATTCCTTTCCTGATTGCAAATTGGCGACGAATCTGGCCATTTTCCTCATTTCTCGAGTCACTGACCGTAGTCCCGTAGCTGTCTAATCTTCTAATTTAATTAAGAACAAGCGACTTAAGTTTAGACCAGTGACAGCGCAAGAGAGGAAAGGAAAAAGAACTTATCTCTCTATTCTAAAAAAAAAAAATAAAGGCCGCTGGCGCTGTCAAAGCTTGTTGGCCTATCTCCTCCTAAACCGTGGGGATTTAAGTTTCGACTAAGGTGCCCACAGATTCGAAAAATTCCGAGGAACCTGATAAGCTGACTTAAATTTCGAAAATCGAATTATTTTAGAAGATATTCATAAAAAACTGAAAAAATAAACAGAATGGTTGCCAGATTGGACATAAAATCATTCATTCCTTTGCAACAAAGCGTTTCCAAGTATGTAGTATCACGTAAAATTGTCAAACATAAAGTAGAAACACACCCTTTTTACGCCAAAATAAAAACTATATGAAATAAGTAACTCAAAATGTGTTACACAAAGTGGACCCTTTTCAAATAGTCAGTTCGCTTAGACAACAGGAGTTTAGAATGAGCGATGATTCGTTTTTCCAAAACAGAATAACTAATATCTTGTGAAAAATAATTAAAATGCAGATTATTTTAAAGCCGGTTCGGTCCAGCTGGATTATTGGCTACCAGTAGAAATATTGGACGGCGTTCACTATGTCATTATAGCAGTTATACACTTTGGATATTGGCTAGCGCGACGAGATGGTATAATTCGTGGTGCTAAGTACGCCCATCTGCAAACGATTATGTAAATGAAAATATGGATAACGGTTTTCCGGTAACCTTAAATGAACAGTCATTATAGGTTGTGAACCTGTGTCAATCGCCAAATAATGAAAAGTCGCCATGGGTGGCAAGCTATCCTATCTGTTCCGTAGCTTTTATTAACTTTACATGTACGCAAGTCGCCAAATAATGAAAAGTTAGTTCATTGTGTTGAAATCCAAAAATTGGCTAGATTATCATCGTCAAAATTGAAAAAGATCCCTGAACAGTGATAAATACAGAATACTTTTTAAATAAAATTTATATGAATGCAGGTTTTTAATACTTTCTAAATATAAATTGAACATGATTCCATTTATCCTTACATTAATTTTTATGTAATGTATTGATGATTTTCAAATTTTCGTTTTAGGAATTATCTAAATTTTGTCATTGAGGAATTAAAGAATCCGCACGTGTGAGTATTGTTTTCTCTACTGAACATTCTAATATTTTATGCTAGAAATGAAATAATGTTGACACATCTACTTCTTATTTCAAAAATGTGTATTACAGGAATCTCCCGAAAGCAATATTCATTTCATGCATTTTGGTCACTTTTGTTTATACAATGACAGTCGTTGCATTTCACACTACTTTATCAGTACCAGAAGTTCTAGGCGCAGAAGCTGTTGCTGTGGTAAGTGGCTGTAAAATATATATATATATAATTTTTAGCATAATTAATTCTAAATATAGGGTGAGTCGTGCTAAGGTAGACATATGGGGAAAATGGTCACAAGCACTCTATTTCTATTTGACACTGTGAAAACAATTTACAATTATACATATCCCAGCAAAAGAGCATTGCTCTAGACAACACGAAATTGTGCCAAAAGATTATTTTCGAGCCATTTTATGGAATGGAATTCCATTCAGTCCGTTTCAGAATTTTACAAGCAAACTCTTTTCTTTTTTTCGTATTTTTGGGGTTTTATCCTAACGTTTCACATTTAAGTTGGGTGGATGACATTTTTTTCGATAGTTGTGAAATTTAATTTATTGTTCAAACATATTGAAAGCAATCAAGAAACCTATTTCTCCCGATAAATTTCTTCAATTATAATTGTAATTGGCTATAAAACTGCTTTTTTTTTATAAAAATAAAATTTACGGTTCATTTTTACCAAATTTAATTCTCATATCTTTGAATTCGTGGCCTAAAAGGGTTGCTAGTCAGAGTGACTCTTCCCTTTGACTCCTCTGATATTGCTTAGAAATAGGCACAGGAGAAAGTGGATACATTCGGACGAGCCTGCTTAATGGGCTACTTTCAGACACGATACCTTCGAGCACGACACCCTATTATCAGTCTACACAAAAAGGCCAGAATGTTTTATGTATGAGCAAGCATTCATCAGAATGAAAAGGGTCCCCTAAGAACGCCTGTCCCAGTCACTGGTATAACCGGGGTTCACAGCCCAGCCCGTGTCCCTCACCGAAATCCGTACTTACTAGAGATGAGACGGGCTCAGCCCGAGCCCGAGCCCGGGCCCGGGCCCGAGAAAATTTTTTGTTTTATTGAACATATTTCTTGAAACAGATTTTTAAAAATTGATTCATATGGAAAATAAAAGTACTTAAAAAAAAAATAGCGGCACGGGTGCATAGAAGGCGCGTGAAGCTCTTTGGGTATTTCAGATCGGCGGCTTATATTGCTGAGTGAGTCATGAGATCGGACATTATTTCATAAACATAGATATAAAGAATTATGAAAGTGCATTAAAAATGTGCAACTGTATTTGTCTTTAATTTGCACAAACGGCAAAATTCATTGCATTCTATCAAAGAATTACTTCTTTGAATTTTGTGGAATTTTATTTATCTTTAGCTGAAATTTCGGGCTCGGGCTCCGACTTAAATAATATTGCTCGGGCTCTGGCGGGCTCGGATTAAAAGTCTTCGGGCTCGGGCTTCAAAAAATGAGCCCGAACTCATCTCTAGTACTTACTAGAATGGAGCTCGGTTTCAAAGCCAAGAGACCTTACTAAGCTTGTTCTGAATCCAAAATTTAAGTTTATTCATAAATAAAAGAGGGTGTCAGTCCGGCCGTGAGTTTGTTATCCGGCTCACGATGATCCGGCCTAGTTAAAAGAAAAAGAGGAAAGCGACCGTTCGCTACGTACCTTGTACATAGCAACCAGGGGCGTAGCCACGGGGGGGTTATGGGGGTCATAACCCCCCCCCCCCATGAGAAATTTTTTGCCATACAAAATGTATATTCTTCACTACATTATCACACCCATGTATACATATATATGAGTTGTAGTAGTCGTAACCCCTCCCCCCCCCATGAAAAATTTCTGGCTACGCCCCTGATAGCAACAGTTCGTGAATGCAAAATCCGCGTAATACGTGAGGAAGTGAGAAATAGAAAGAGAGAACTTAAAAAAGGAGGTCAGGAACTCAGGGTAAAGAAGAAGAGCGGGGCCAGAAAAACTAAGTTACAAACTAAAGGAGAACTAAACACTGGAAGTTTGGACTCTTATCTTATGCGTAACTTTTCACTTTTGTTAATGTATCAATAAACACTAAAATAGGATCGAATCGTTTTTTTATCTAGGCTTACGTTTTACGTAAATTTTTTGCTTATTTTAAAACTGTACGTAGTGCATAGATAAAATCTACTTTATTAAAATGTGTATGCACTCTAAAACTGAGTCTTAAATTTTAGGGTAGCCAGCGTAAAATGTATTGCATTTGTGTTTAATATCATGGTGGGGCGGGGCAGGAAGCGAGTCCATATTTATAGAACGACTGCTCTTTTGTTATCCAGCCTGTCCTTCCGCCCCATTAGGCCGGATAGTCGGGAGTTTACTGCACTTTATTGCTTCTATCACTCAAAGTATTGCTAGAAGAAATAGTGCGAATGAAATACATCCGTCATTTCCTCAAAGAAGGAAAAGGACATTTCAAATTCAACTCAAAATGGGCTACATCAAAATAACGAAGCGGGATCCATGTAAAAATGTTCAGGGGACCTTCCCGAATGCCTCCATCAAGGTCCCACAAGATCTAGTTGCGGGTTTCTCAATGACAGCCGGTTTTAGAACTTTCCAAAGGTCTCGCACGCGACTCATCAAAAATAAACCACAAATATATGCGTCAGAAAACGAAAATCAGTGGGATGTTTATATTACGTTGCTAGGAAGACGCCACTGGCTGAGGACGCTTAGTTTGATTTTGATTTCATTTGAGAGGTTGGTTGATTGAGACCCTTAGCCAGGGGTAGGGTTGCCAGGTCGCCAAACCCAATAGCCGGACAGACCAGCCCGTTTGGCCGGACATTTGGGTAAAAAGGCCGGAATGCCTACACTATTGAGGATTTTGTCTCAGTATTAATAGGTACGACAAAAAAATTGTATGTAAAACCAAGCTTTTTTGATGATTACCATGAATCTTGTTCCATTCTAATGAAATATAAATAACATCGAATGCCCAATCAGTTCAAGTACATTATTGCTAATCAGCCATAGTCACCCGTAAAAAGCCTAACAAAAGCCGGGGACCGTTCAGTTTGACCGGACTCGCAATCAAAAAGCCTATGTCCGGTTTTATCCGGACGCCTGGCAACGGGCTGGCAGGGGGCTGTCTTCTTGATTGTTCCGAAAGGGTAAAGCTTAGCGGAGGAGAGCGAAGGTCGCTTAAAAATCTGTTCCCAGATTATTATGGTTTTAGTTTGGTTTTAACAATTGTCTGTTGACAGTTTCTTTCATTCTGATTAGGCGTTTAGTAAGGGAACCGGTGCTTGGAGATGAACGGCCTGTCCTATTCCACGCTCATCGCCTAAGCGTAGTTGTCGTGGGTTCGATTCTCCTCAATCCAATGGCGTTTAAATTTGCTTTCTCTATGCTAGTAAAACTTAAGTGAGTGGCTTTGTAAGTGAACTTCTGCACTTTAGGCAAGTGACTGAACGTACACCCTCCAAAAAAAGTATTCGAGCAAGAGAGAAATTTCCTATTTTAGATTTGCGAATAATAATTGAGTTTTTGAAAAACGCACAACCTGACAGAAATATGGAAATTCATATTTATACACAGCCTAATTCATATTTTATGATAAATAATTTTTAATATACGAAACGAACGTAAGAAATTTCTCTCTTGCTCGAATACTTTTTTTAGAGGGTGTACAGAATATCTTAACGTTATAAGAAAGTTATCATTAGTATAAAAGAGTTCAACTGTATTTGTGCATCCGCTAAATTAATATTGTTTCATGTTAGGGGCCAGTCTGGTCCAATCGCCCGGGCCGTTTTTGCGGTTCACATCGGCCCTGGTTGTATGGTTATATCCTTGATCAGGAGATTCTCAGCCATGTTCATATAAATAACTTGGCAAACAGAGACTCAAAATTTTAAAATGTATCTGTGGTAGGACCTGGGGAGCTGACACCCTTCGTAACACTTAGATTGCAACCCATCCTTGAATATGGTTTTCAGGTCTGTCGTGCTGCCTCAGATAAACTGAAAAGGGTTCAGCTTACTAACAGCACTTAGAATTCGCTTTAGCACACTAATAATCACGTGAAGTTTGGAAGCCCTAACATTGGTTCATTCTGTTAAAGAAGGAAAAAAGTAAATGGATTGCTGTAAAATATCGCTGAAGTACGCTCTTTGTTTAGCATCGTCTGATTTTTGGACCACTTGTGATTTCAAATCGATTCTCTGTTGCGCTGAAGAAAATCCGATTATCATAAGCATCTTGTAATCGACAAAATAAATAAATAAATAAATAAAATGAGGGCATACAGTCGGCGGCTGTATTGAAAACCTTGACTATTTTCAGTAATTTTTCGAAAACTTTTACAAATGACGATTTTAATGATTGTCAATTTTCAAAAATCAAATTCGTTTAGCACACTCATAATACATTTGCAACTCTTTTAAACACGTGAAGTTAGGACCCTTGCTAGGGGAATAGTAAGGAGGGGGGGTCTCCTTAACATGGGCTCATTCTGTTACACTTGACAAAATTCGAAAACTAGTTGGCGAGTTTAGGGCGAGATTCAAGTGAAACGCGCGCGATCGAGTTCGAATCGAACGCTTTTCAGTGTCCAGTTCCCAGTTCAGTCCCCAGAATGTTTCCAATGAACCAACCTATCGCGCTGTCACGTGATCCAAACACGATTGTTTTGTTTCCGTTGAATAAGAAACATGGATCTATTTCGAAGTTTCCCCTGTTCGACGCGGAAAACGTTCGAATTGTGTTTCACTTGAATCTCGCCCTTAGTTAAGAAGAACAAAAAAAAAAAAAAAAAAAAAAAAAGAGAGAGAGAGAGAGAGAGAGAGAGAGAGAGAGAGAGAGAGACAGAAAGGAAAGAAAGAAACAAACAAAGAAAACCATAATTCACTTTTTACCTCTGATAGACTTCACAAAATTAGGGAATATCATTAAGCTTTAAAAAAATAAAAAAATAAACGCGATCTTTTTTTAATTGTGGGAGGCTACAAAGTATTGGAAAGCTAATTGGAGTACTTGTCTTTCCCTTCCATCCAAATCGAGTAGGTTTGGCAAAACTACGAAGTGAGTTGCAAAACTTTCGATTAAAACGTCCACCATGACCGAGGGGATAGGGTAGACGGCTGAAACGAAAGTCCCAATTTCGGGCCTACCGCGTGGCTGTTGATCTAAGGGTCTGGAATTTTGGGCGGTTTTCTACAGATGGAACGTGTATAAGCGTTAGAACCCCTTAAAAAGGGGACCGACCGAGGCACTCCCGGGTAGGCTTGCCATAACACAAAACACTCGATCTTTAGAATAAAACTCTGCATTGTGTCTGTTAGACTTCGCAAAACTACGCAAACCCAGTTAGAATTTTTTTAAAAATAAAAACCCAATATTGGACCTCTCCCTCTCGCAAAAAAGTCGTTGCAATGGCCCGACATAAAGGTAAAAAGGCATTTGTTCACGAGGAGGGTGCGTCGAACCAATCTGGAATCGGAAACAATCTCTTACTAACGGCGAGGTAGTCAGCTATTAAAACGTTCTTTTTTTTTTTTTTCCTAATGGCGGATGCCAATTTCTTGAACAAGGGAGGATGTCTTTTAAAATCATTATGTATAAAAATTGAAATGTCAACCTCCTACTGGGTCATGTTAAAGTATTTTGTGGTTCAATACTCGCGAATAAAGGCTAGGAAAAATAAAAAACGCTTTCGATGGATAGCGAAAATGCCGTCCAAAAAAAAGGAACACTGCCCATCAATGGGTTCAATGAAACAGGATAAAGGACAGGTAAAATAATACCTGTTAACGGATATTATTTTATCTGTCCTTGATCACGGATGGAATAAACGGGTAAAGTAATACCTGTAAATTATTAATTTACCTGTTAATGGACGCCTGCTTCCATTCCATTTAATCTATATTATTGTTTGCGTGAGTGCGAAAGGGGCTGCTGAATGAAAGCGTTCCCCTAGCAACCCCCGCCTGTGACGCCATGCTACAGGAAATGAAGAACAAAAATCTTTTCGTTCCAATATGGATTCTGTGGATAGCCACTTTACAACGGCTTTAGTTTGACACCAAAATATCGTTCTAGAGGGATTTCGCTGTATTTTACACCATCCCAAATACCATGGATGTGTCATTTGCAAAATATTTCAAACGGAGTGAGCCGCAACGTTTTGGAATTTTTTCAAACCGTTAGGTCGTGTCATTTGAAGTACGTTGTCGCTGGTATTTTCGCATGTGTTGTTTTCTTTTAATATTCGATGTACTGACATACGAGAATTTTTGTAACAGTCGGCGTGTCGATGAGCCAACTTTATTTTGGCGATTGCCAATAGCGATTGGGCTGTTTTGTCATCAAACGAACGAGGACGACCCCCTTTTGACACATTCCTTACCTTCACTGCATGCCTTAATGATACTTGATACAATTAAATCGTTGCTCGGAAGACTGGTTGGTCTTTAAAAAACGTTGACAATTTGTTTTGTCGATCCTTTTCTAACACAAGGACGTACCCAGGGGGGGGGGGTCCGGACCCCCCCCCTGAAATTTCAGTTTCTGTTAACAAAATAATTTTGTTGAAGTCTGTGAAAAACTCTGCCTTTTCCACCGTTTGGACCCCTTCCGAAATTTTTTGGACTCTCCCTGAATTTTTTTGTCCTGGGTACGCCCCTGGGTACAAAACTATGAATAATCTTTCGCAGCTGGTCTTTGGATGGCATTGCTAATAGAAATATTAAACTTTTTTTGACAGTAAGGTGAAAGTGTTGAGCCTTTTATGACCATTGCAGTGCCATTGACTTCGCAGTACCTTTGGCACTCAATTCAAATCGTTCAATATTTTTGTGACACCCGTTAGAGGACAGAAGTGAGATGAGAGTGTATAAAGTTTCAGTGTGGGACTACAAACAACAAAACTTAATATTGGACACCACCGACATCAATGCATTTTGCTCTCATTTTTCTTCTAAGAAAAATGAAAGATACTGCAGGAATTATCAAGTTTAAAAACATTGCGTACGATAGCGTTAAAAAATATAAATTATATACGAAACACTAGTAAACCAAACGAAAAAGTAAGTTTTTAAAAAATTAATTCTATATTAAAACAAAAATTTTGGGGATTGATCTTTCAGACAGTGCCACCTTTGCGGATCGTAGTTCTTTGGGGCCCTAAAGCTTTCTGGGTCCTGGTCACAGGAGAAGCTATCTCAATTACAATTTATAAAATAGCGCAGCTTTCTGGACATTACCATAACAAAATAACAAATAAAATAGCTAGTCGAAAAGCGTTTTACAGAACCCATTTCTAGCGACTTTTAAAAAAATCGCCAAAAATATTCAAATTTATATACGACGCCCGATCAAAGCCTTTTCGAAAAGTGAATGTCTATGCTTTCTAATTATACAAAAAATGTAGTTTTCGGACAATTATTCAGCTCACAAAATGAGCGAATTCAGCCCGAAAACTCTAGAAAACCTTTTTTTTTCAAGAATTATCATTCCGATTAAAAAAAAAAAAAACAGCAAAAAAACCACTATAATAGCTTTCCCTCATTCTGTTTAGCCAGTATGCCAAATTGGGTCCAGATCCGACGAACGGTCTAACTGCCTATAGTGAACAGACATTCATACTCTGGCTGTTTCACTTGAAAATCATGGAACTTTTGAACAGGTTTTTAAAAAATTTAATTGAGCTAGGAACTTTGAAAGTTTTAAAAAGTCTCTTGACAAGTTGCACACTGAGAATGAACCGCTAAGAGTTGTCTGAAGAAAATGCTTAACATACGGAATTTCGAGATCTATCCAAAAACCCAATCCTCGGCCCAATTTTTGAAGGCGAATTTTGTTGCACGAGACATACAGCTTGACTATTAATGTCAGTCCATAGGGTGAAGGAGCATGATTCATTTTTATGAGCTGTTCCAAAGTCCTATGACGACGATCGCTCTTCTTGAGTACGGGCGGGTATTACAGTTCGGTGCATGAGTTTTTAACATAGGTGATGGATTAGATAGCATTCTCGCTGTCAAGGAAGGACTAAAATTTCTTGCAACTTCAAATATTTAAATGTATCTTCCTTGATCAATTTTGGTAGAGTGAGAAAGCAGCGGAGTTAAAAAAAACATACTTCATACTAATTAAGTTACTTTACATTTATTTAAAAAGAATTAAAGACAAAATTGGCTCACATTTTGAGCATAAATAAAACAAGAATACAGGAGCAACCGCTCCGTACAAACGGCAGGAAGAACTGGGAAGAACGAAGCACATTACGCATCACCTTTTATTCCAAAACCCAACACATTAACATAAATTTACATACTGCCGACAATGTCGGAGAAGGAAAAAATGAATGCTTAATTAGTTTACGAACACACCGCGATTCCGAAGAACCGAGCACTCAAAATTGACGTCATACTTTGACGGCTCAATAACACACACGGCAATTTAGCCGGATAGAAACAGACACAGCAACACGGCAATGCCGATTGCAAAACACAAACATGCTTACGAAAAGCACGCGATACCAATGTGTAGCACAGTGGTTAAAGCCACTGACATTGGGAGATGGCTCAAGTGGAGGAACAGGGTTCTGTCCTCTCGCGGGGCCGTCGGTCTAGCGGTCTGGAGTTTTGGGCGGTTTTCTCCAGATGTAACGTGAATACGCGCTAGATACCCAGAAAAGTCCTCCCCCGAGGCATTTGACCCCCCCTTGTGTTTGTCCTTTCTTTGACGTGGATTTATAAGCGGTTCCTCGTGAACAAGCACACAAATCCGAATACATGTTCCAACAACAACAACAACAACAACAAGCACGCGATCGGGAGACGACAGCGCGAGACTTTTAAGTTCTTTTCCCATCACTCGCTACCTATGGGGAAGGGACAGGGTACGCTGCCAAAACATTCTTCTAACATCATCTCAAAGAAAAAAAAAGATATCTGTAAAATTTAATACTCACAAATACTTAAAAACACTTATCAAATATTTAAAAAAGCCTCACCATGGCACAGGGATTGTGTCACCGAAAAGGGTCGACGACCGAAGTGGGAAGTTCCTGGCTTCAGGTCCCATTGCGTGACTGTCGATCTAGCGGTCTGGAGTTTTGGTAGGTTTTCTCCCGATGCAACGTGAATAAGCGTTAGAACCCCTTTAGAAAGTCCTCCTGCCAAGGCACCCCCCATCCTTTGCAGATCACCCTAGTGTAACATTGCCATAATCATGCAAACAATAAGTACATAAAAATCAATGTCTGGGCATTATGAAATTTGTCCTGAAAGGAAGGTAGTTCCCCCCCACCCCACCCGCCTATTTGAATTTAATATAGGAAAATATGTCCCGGTCCATCTAATATTTGGAACAGCTTACTTTTTTATAGGAAATAATTTGTTTATAGTAATTTTTAATAAAATATCGGTAATATAAGCATGGGCTACAAAAATCGCTCGTTAAACAGTCCAAAGAGCGATATAATTAGAAAATATTCAGTGAATAAGTATCCTAACGAATCGTACCACCCCAAAAAGTAGAGAAGTTTCACAAATTAGATACAGTGCGTGAATCGCTCAGCTTGTAACGGCTTATCTACTAGCTATACCAATATGAAATCGAGATCCCTTCTCGTTTTATAGTTCCTGACAACATAGAAATCCCTGAATGATTCCTCGTCACTTCCTTCCTAATTAAGATGAACAGAAAATTCCCTCCTATTCTAAAGAACATTATTTTGTTGCCAAGTTTGTCACCAAAGGGGCATAGCTAGCTTTCCTAGATTTGCAACAGTGCTTGTAAATCTGCTTCTTCCATCATACACTCAGTATGGCAGGAAAGCGACATTACAGTTTTCAAACATTTATATCTGAATTGTAATTTCACAGTGATTATTAATAGTCTGTTAATGTGTGTACAATAATCAAAAAATATAAATTCAAACCTGTGCAATACCTTCAGTTATAATTGTCACAACTGAAGCTGTTTAGACATGGGATTATGATTTAATATTAAAAAAAAAAAAAAAAAATACAAAGCAGCCCCTTCATAAAATTAAAATTGATTAAAATGGCCTTTTCACAAAAATACAGTTGAATAAAATATCCCTTCATTTTTATTAGTTTTGTACATTATTTTAATAAAAAAAGTAACTCTAAATGAAAATTGGTCTAAATGAAAATTGGTATGAAAATTCACAGAGATAGATGTTAAACTTTACAAAAATAGTATTGAAATTCATGAAGAGTTTTCTCAAAAATGAGACCCTTGAGAAAAAATTCATTCCATTTCATGTTAAGTTTATTAATGCGGGAAATCATCCTTTTGAAAAAAAAAATATATATATATATTGTAATATTAGAAATGAGCTCATGTTCAAACATCAGTGCTAATAATAGTCTTTTCTTTTTTAAATAGACCTTTGCTGATAGTTTATATGGCGTGATGGCTTGGATTGTGCCTGTATTTGTTGCCATGTCAACTTTTGGCGGAGTGAATGGAATTCTTTTTACTTCATCCAGGTAAGTACTTTTCTGTGAAGAAATGAATTATTTGAGTTATCTCTGACTCTAGCAGTGATTAATATTAAATATGGAATTTTAGTGTTTATGCCACAGTAGCAAAAAAAGTCTTAGATTATTTCATTGGGTTGATGTATTGGTTTTCTACCAGAAATGTTTTCAGTAACTTGAAGGTCACTCCTAATGATTAATAAAGACGCATAGGGTCAAGTGGGGCTAATTACAACCCTTTTTACAAATTTTAGCTTTGATAATTTTTAACTTTTTTAAATAATAGTTTTCATTAATCGGGGGAAACTTTGATTAAGAAAAACCTAGTAAAAATTTTATTTTCGTAGGATTATTCGCTTTAAAATTTAAGGAGTTATTATAATGACCGCCTTTAAGGTAATTATGACCTTTTTTAATACTTAATATTTAAAACTTTTGTTGAAGCAATTGAGACTGCTATTTTTGTATTTGTTAAAGTTATCCCGGTTTCGAAATAATTGATAAAAATTGAGTAATAAATTTATACTTTCTACTTATTCAATCAAAATGGCCTCTTCCTACCAAAATGTGTTGAAAGTCATTCTTCTTAAAAAAGAAAAATATTGACTAGAGAAGACTTAATAAGAATTCTTGAAAAAAATGAAAGAAATAATATTTCATAATGTTTTTTGACCTTTTTAAAAACAAAAGATAATCAGAATAAAGAAATAAAAAGAAGTCAGGATCAGGGGCAGATTGGGGGGGGGGTTAGGGGGCAACCGTCCCCCCCCCCCGAGACAAAAGAAATTAATGTAAAAGATCCTATTTTATTTCCATAAAATGGACGTATATGTCAATCTTCTAACTTACCACCCCCACCGACAAACTTGTATGAATCCGCCACTGGTTAGGATAAATGTTACTGTTCTTGATATGTTGTCTGTTTTTATGATAATTTGAAGATTAAAAATGTAACTATTTGTTTAAAAGAAAAGCCCATGGTTTAAATGAATTTTTTGTATTTATGTGTTTCATTTATTTTTATTGCAAATTCTTCTCTGGTATGATTTTAATGACTTGGAATGTACTTCTGGCTCTGTACACAGGCCATGACAGTAAGTTTTAAGCATTTAAAAATTTTAAAAATAATCAATAGTACGTTTTCCCTTCTGTAATTTATTTTCAATTTAATATATAACAAATACATAAATTATTTTTCCTGGAAATTTTTAAAAGTTATATAAGACAAGTCTGTTTTTTCAGGTCAGAATGACTTTCTTGACTATGTTTTTATGCATGATCATACTTATCCCATTTTTTAAAAAACTGCAGTGTAGTTATGACCAGGGATTTAAAAATATTTAATTATGCTAGAAAAAATAAAAACATGTCTGAAGCTCTTAAATTACCAAGATACTTTTTAATATGAATTAGCCAGCCTAAAAATTTTTCCTTTTGCACCAAATAACTGAACACCAAAATGACAAACTCATTCTGATAATGATGTTTGTTTTTCAATTGTTACTACCTTCAAAAGACATAATATTAATGAAGATACATATCATGAAAAATACATTATGAGCTTTATGCTAAATATTTTTTCAAAATTTATCATTTATAATTAAAAAAAAATATGCTGATTGTAATTACCGCACCTGGCCCTATATCCTCAATTGTGGGTTCTTGCTGCATTCAAAATACTTTTAACACACCATAATGCTAGCTTATTATGAGGATGGATAAAAACGGATCCATGGGTAATAAAAAATTCCTAACAGTACACAGAAAATTTGAAAGGGAATTAAGAGAAGTGATCACTTTCCTACATAATCACCAAACCTATTGAAGCATTTATCAGAATGTAGTACATTCAACCCTTAAATGCATCAATTTTAAAGATGTTCACTCGATAGTCATAAATTTCCTGGAACAGTTTTGGGAAGAACTAACATGTTTCCAAAAACACTCAGTTTGAGAAAAGTATGGGAAACTTTTTTATTTAATATATAAATCATTTATTATTAAAAACTATTTTTTATATATATTAAATTGAAGTAAGAAATTTGGCTTCTACTCTAATCCAGCACTGAAAAATACGATACACATATGCAACGCTATTCATTTAAGGGTTAACCCATCTCGATAGAAATCATATATCTATGAATTTAGTCAGCTCTCAGTGGCTCTTGGCAGCAGTGGGATGTAAGGACAGAATTTTGTTACATTTGTGGTAAATCACATTTAGATAAGAAGACTAATCTATCATATTTTCTACTAAGAAATAATAAGATATTTGCATACAGGAATATACAAAATATAACATTATTTTCATAAGTAAGAAAAATATGTGCATAACTTTTAAAACAGACATTTTAACAATGAAATTGGAAAGACTTGTGAAATACACCTTTCGCCTTAAAACTGATAAAATATTCGAAAGCCATACACTTGAAAAATGTGATTGTAAAAGCTTTCATGCATGGCATTTGGAAAAGAGGGGGGGGGGGATTCTTAGAGGATTAAAATTGATTTTTTTCTACACTTTTGAGCTGCAAACTCATAAATTATGTAATCATTTTCAAATAGTAATAGTATAATTCAAATAATAATGATAGTACATAATTTTCAAGTAATAATTATAATAATAATATATTCTCACAGTTGTGAACTTATAATATTCCATCTCATCGTTACTTTCTTATGGAATTTGAGAATTTTTAAAAGTAAAAAAAATTCCCTAATATTTATAGACAAAAAATATTTCCAATGATGTCTTAACATTTGAAGAAGTTTTGATTGAATATATTAAAAAAAAAAAAAAAAACAATGCTCAATGTATGATTGTATATTGTACTATTGTAGAGGGCTATAAGATAGGCTAATGAGTCTTTTTAGCACTTAACCACAGTTAATGTGATAAGAGTTATGCAGTCATTAAAAATATTAATGAGTGCTTACTATCACTTATTGTTGACATGGAGAATGTAAAAATGGCGTATTGTTGCATGAAGTACATAAAAATATTTCTTGTTTTTTTTTTTTTTTTTTTTTTTAGTCATTTGACATTATGTATTTTTCAATGCAAATTTGAAAAACAGACTTTTAAAAGAATAACTTTCTTAAACGCAAAAATTTTTGTCTCTAGAAATCGGTAACTTTCAGGCCTCAATTGCTCTGCTGATAAATAGATCCTGCTCATTAAACTAACTAAACTCATAAATGAAATTCAAACTTGCTGGATAAACCCATTGCTGTGTTTACTGCATGTTACATCCTTCCATTAGACTTAATTCCTCTGATGCAATGCTCTGATATTTCTGAGCTGTCAAAAAAATTTAAAATGTGATTACTGTTTATACCTTTACCTATCGAAAACTTTATAAATCTGTCATCAATTGCATCATGTATTAAACAAAATTTTCAAATATTCTTAGATTGTTCTATGCTGGAGCAGAACAAGGACAAATGCCAAGGATATTAGCAATGATTCAAGTCAAACACCTTACGCCAGCTCCAGCTGTAATTTGCATGGTTTGTATTTTAATATATTTATTTTTGACTAAAAGAAATATTTCTTGATTAATATTAAGGTCTGTGTTGAAATACAGTGAAGCACCTTTTATACATTTCTTGTTTATACGTTTTTATCATTTATACGTTTTTCTGAACGATCCCGGCAAATTTCATAGGATTTTAATGTTAAATAATTTCAGTTATGTGTTTTTCTGAAATCAAAAACTTCATTCATATGTTTTTTTTAGAAATGAAGAAACTTGTGTGATGCAAATTTTCAACAAGCTTTGACAGGTTTTAGTTTTATGCAAGAATATTTAATATCTGACGATTTAAATGATAATGTTAAACAGGCACTTTTAACTATGCGCAATGAACTTTTTTCTGTGCATTCCCACACAGCCATATAGCCAAAAATTACAAAATACTTTGTACATGCTGAATGAATATGAATACAAGTACTAGCTGTATTTTAAATTCAGAATAAAACTTGGTATAACATACCTATTGTGTGTTTTATTTTCATACAGTAATATAAGATGCAGTATTTTAATTTAAATCTGGCTTTTTTTGTTTGTTATTATGAAAATGTATGTACTTTTGAGAATTTTGTTTTTACGTTTTTCTCATTTATAAGTTTCCCCCCCCTAGTCCCTTGAAAAACATGTAAACGGTGCTTCCCTGTATTAAAATTCATAACTGATGAGATAATGTTAGGGAAGAATATAGAATTCACATTTTACATTATGTACTTTTCAAAATATAAGTAATGTGAATGCTGCATACTATTTCTTTGGAGTATCGTTAACTGTCTTCGTGGTTTTGGAGAAAGTCAGTTTAATGAAGAATTGCGCATTGTTTTGTAAGTTCTGGCATGCATTCAGAGAAACTTTCATTTTTTCTTAACCCAAGATCACTTGTTCCTGCATATGATACATACCCAGGTAGCACATACAAGTTGTCAGAACGTGATTACCACGTCTTACATTGTGCAAAATGCTTTCTGGTTCAAAATTTGTGCATCGGCTCATTGAGATTCAGGTTTTACTATTGTACTCTGAAGTATCTACTATGAAAGGTTTTCTTATTGGGACTGCTTAACATACAGACAACAGATTTTACAATCCGTTCTATAATCCACGTATGCTACCATACACTAAAAAGATTCAATATAGTGCAAAACGATGACAAAAACACCCACTAGAGGGCCACTACCAAACCACATCTCTTAAACCAACGAGAAGCAGTTCAGACACCTTACCCAATCAGCGCTGTTTGCCGCCAAAGACTTTTGGTTGGACATTTTGCTGTTTTGTACCTTAACAAAGTAAGTGCAAATTACACAAACAATGTTGTAATATAGTATTTATAATTTAAAGTATGATTTATAATTTGAAAATTTTAATAAGCAATGTCCATCCTATTAATTAGCCGCCGATTCCAATAAACAACGAAACTGATTCAAAAAAAGCTGTAGAATTACGGTTGCTTACTTAATGTTATAGTACGTCATGCATAATGAGCCATACTACGTTTTAAGTAAGTGTGAAGAACACTGAACTGTACCCAGATTTTGACGAGTATTGTACGTGTTTTGCCCGGACATTCTGACATAAGCGACACTGTAAATCTGTACGGGATGGTAACATGCTATCTGAACGTGGAAATTACGGCCTTTGAACAAGTTTGTGCTACCTGGGTAGTGTTTTTGTATTCCTGAGGTGTACAAAACACATGAGAGAGTGATCTTGGGTTAATGTGGGCATTCTTGTCTCCACAGTGTTTCAAACTGCATTATTTCAGTCTTCTACTACAGCTTGGTTATGTGCATTATGTTTTGAATTTAAGAATATTAGTAGATTTATAAGTAAATAATTTTCATTTGAAGAACTGTGAATGTCCATTTAACTTCATTTCGTGAAAGGTATAAGGCAATAAGACTTATAGAAAAAAAATTCCCTAGTAGGAAAAAAAAAAGCGACTCATTTTCCTTTGTCATTTTGACCAATTGTCTTCTTAGTGACTACACTAATTAATTCTTAGATTGTCAACTAGTAGACTGTATGATCAATTTCAACTTCTCAGCTACTCTTGAGCTGAGACAGCTAGCTCTTCCTGCTAGCTAGACAGCTAGCTCTTCCTTAGGACTCTTCACATTTTAATTGTATTAATATCAAATTTAATACATATAATTCCCATGTCATTTTGACAAGTTCCCATTTTTCCATATCATTTTGACTAGTTTTCTTCTTAGTAACTACACCAGCTTATTCTTAGATCACCAACTTGTAGAACTGTCTCATCAATTTCAACTAAAAAATAAAAATAAAAAAAAAAGACAGCTAGCTCTTCAGGACTCTTCATATTTTAGTTATATTAATATCATAGCTTAATTACATAATATTATATTTCATATCTCTATGCATGATTTCTTGTGTAGCACTATGTTACTGACTCAAACTTTCTCATTTTAGGCACTTTTATCAATTTTATACCTATGCTCTAGTGACATTTATGCTCTTATCAATTACGTTGGATTTGCAACATGGTTAGCGATTGGTTTAGCTGTAGCTTGTCTGCCATATTTAAGGTGGAAACGACCAGACCTTGCACGACCTATCAAGGTATGGAAAACACAGAGATAATTTTCCTTTATATTCTGCATGAATTGTAAATTTCTAAAATTTGAAATTTGTATAGCAATTGCTTCCCTGAAAACAGTTCAATATGCAGGTAAACATGCCTTTTAGAAAAAATTCTAAGTATATAACAAACTTTATAAAAAAATAAAACACTTTAATCATGTCACATCATACGAGAACTTTTTCAACTAAAAAATTTGTAATTCAAGTGATATTCAAATATAAATGTGTATAGTTTTCATTGATTTGAAAAAAGTAAATCTTTTTAAATGATGTTCCCTAGAAAGTGCTCAAGTAGGCATAGGAGTTAATGTGCCCCCCCTTTTTTTTGAGGGGGAGGGCTGGTAGTATTGAAATCAAGAGTAGAAAAGGGAAATATTTAGAAACAAATATTTTAAATAAAAATATTTTTATACCTGGTTTGGGGCAGGCACTTGCCCTCCAATTCTCAGCCTATTAAAGTAAATAGAATTATACTTAGCAGTAAAATTCAGAGACACCTTTTCTGAAATTTAACTAGTCCAATAGTGACAATAGTCCAACATTGCGTATAGAAGGAAGGCTTATAATTTTCAAGAAAGGAATGAAACGCTCAACATAGTAAAAATCAACCTTTTTAAGTCTGCCTTTTCTACTTTCAATGAAAGTGGAAAATTATCTTTCTTATACATCTTATCATTGCTCTAATATCTACAACTGAGGCTGTCTCCCTAAATCAACCAAAAACTTTGAAGGATATCTAAAGATACATAATTATGCCTGAACATGAGCATAGCCAAGATTTATGGCAAGTGGAAGGGGAGGGGGTCAGGACCATGAAGGAAGACATTGGAGTCTAGCTACTCACCCCACATGGACACATTTATTAACCATGTAAGGCTAGTCTGGATACTAATTGCACCAGGCTATTGCACAATATCCCTGAAACACAAGGGAAAAAGACTATCATTTAATCAATAGATTTTAATCCACCACATCTTTGATTACTGTCAAGAATTCAGAATAGTCCATGAGAGGGTCGCAAGTAGAAGAAACGAAAAGAGGTAGAAATGAATAGTTGTATAAAATAATGGCTAACTTGTCTCTCTTGGTCAAAATTAGATTAGTAAAATGTGAAGCATAAATAATTTTCTTGAGAAATAATGTAATAACTAAAAGCACAATATAAATCATAATGTTTCTTGATAAAATAATAGTTTGTAATAGTACATGCTCATAGTTTCAATGTGCTCATTAAAATATTTTAAAACTCAGTGTTAGCTTGTGCAGAGCCTGATTATGACCAACGGGGGCCCTGGGCATTGATGAATTTGCGGGCCCCCAATCTATGAAATTTGTTTCATTTTTCATCAAGTTTTGATATAAAAAATATATTTCAGAAGAATATTTCAAATTGGGGACCCTGGGCAAAGTCCCGATTTGCCCATGTGATAATAAGGCTCTGGTTAAAAGTAATCATGGATTTTCTAAAAATAGCTGATAAAAGTTTTCATATTTTAATGAAATTTTAAAACTTCAATGCTAAAAATAAGTGTGGATTATTTTTTAATTACTGATAACCTTTTCATTAAAATATTTTTTAAATGCAATATTAAGGAATCTGAGTTTTTTTTTCACTGTCCCATTGAAAGAATTTAAATAAATCCTGGATTTTTTTCTTTACCATTTAAATAGATCAGTTTTTCTGGTTACAGAATAGATACCCCCCCCCCCCCACCTTTTCAAGGAATTTTCTTTGAAAAAATATAATAATCAATCCTTGTTATCTGGAAGAAAAAAAAACTTAATAAAAACTATATCATGAATTGTATGCACACTTCTAAATATTTTTTCTCTAAAGTTTTTAAACTAATATTTTTCTCCTTTCACCTCCTCTCAAGGTAGCAGCATAAATCCATGAAGAAATAAACTTGCATTATTGAACTTTTAACTCTTGCATATTTGAGAATATCATGTTGGCAAAGTAACAATATACCTTTTCTTTGTAGTTTTAGAAGTGTCATCTAATATATCAACTGATAAATTCTCCCAAATTTAAATATTTTAATTTTAATTCATGGAATTTTTTTGATAAAACTGTTGATTCTATAAAAAGCACATTTTTAAAATTCTAATATTTTATCCTTGGGCTTTATTAATAAATTCAATTATTTCTCATCTGCTGAATTAATTTTAACAATACACATACACAAATCTTCTGAGAAACATAACTGCATCAGCAAAACTTTGGTTGAAATATGCATTTTATAAGTGTGATTTCTTTTCAAAATACTGTGGTAAAAAATAGATTTTAATCCACCAGTGACTTTATTTACTTCTTCAATAAATAATATATTTTTATCCAGTTGTTGAAATCATTTTTTTTTAATACTTAAGCAAATAGGGAGAGAATTTTAATCTAAATTGTAAAACTTATCTTTTTAAACAGTAAAGGATGCAACAGTAACCTAAAGTTGTGTTGTAGAGGTTAAAATTTATAAAAATTACTGAGATAAAGTTCAAATGAATCACATTCATAAAAAGTAAAAGCATAATTACAATAATTAATAAAAAAAATTTGCACTCATTGCCATAAAAATTGGCACATCAAGGAGTAATTGTGAGATTGTAATGAAGCTTAGCATAAAGGTATGTATGTGTAAGGCAGATATGCAAATAATTAAAAAGAAGCATGATTCAGCATTTTGTAATGCCATCAAAGTGTATTGAACTTTGTTCTCCTTCGAGTATAACAGCTTGTTTTCACGTAATAAGCTGTTCCCACAGCTTTGTGGGTAGAGCTTGTTTCCACATAATTAATCTGTTGCTGAGGGAGGTTTTTTAAATAGAGATGCTGTTATACCTCCATGAAAGACAATATGAGCGACTGTCAAAGTCTAAGAGAAGAAGAATCATTGGGATGATGGAAGCCAGGTGGTTAGCTCGGTGAATAACCCACCACCCATGCCTTTCTGATTTTACTGTCAGAAAGTATCTGGACCAGTGGACAAGAGAGAGGTCACTTACAAGGAGACCAGGCTCAGGATTCCCTCGACAGTAGTTGAAGACCGTCACATCATATGACATGCACGCATAGGGCCAACTGCCTCATTGTCCACCATCTAGGCACCGGCAATACCTTCACTACAGGTCCCAGTGTCTTGTTTGTGCAATCGCAAGGCACCTGATTGGACAGGCTCCTTTGGGAGCTTTCCTTTAGAGATTAAAAAGAGACTCCTTACTGGAGAACTTAGAAGAAATAGAATATTAGGACATGTAATATTTGAAAGTTAGGCATACATGCCTAAAAACCATATTTAACTGTTTTAAAGCTGTTGGGGCCCCTAATTCTTTAGGGGACCCCTTGTAATAAAGGGTCTGTGAGGTCCTCTGCTACGCCACTGTGTAAGGCAGGTATGGGCAACATTTGAAAAGTTGCTGGCCAAACTTTAGGATGTTGGCAAAGTCACGTGTCAAACGTCAGGGTGATATCAAAGTTGCAGGCCAAATAATTGGAATTTATATGCGATTTTAAATGGTTTTTATGGATTTTAGATGGCATTTTGATATGTTACATGGGTCAGATTAAAAACTGCTGAAATCACATATTGCTTTTTGGCACTAATATATAACCCCTGTCCTGTACTTTATGCGGTGCAAGTTATATACAAGCCCCCACATCCGCTCACAACATTTCAGCTCTTTGTGGTTTATGACCGCAGATTTGCTAATTCTTATTCAGTATGTTAAAAGGAATTTCTTTTGTAGCTGCTCTCTTTGGGCGATACTGTTCTTTTTTTTGCTTTCTTCAGCAGTCTCCCATGATGTCATGTTGGCGATTTTCTTCATTGACACGTTTTAGTAACCTTTTTAAATTTCTGTGCCTAATTGTTTTGGTTTATAAAATTAATACATTCATTTATTCTTAACTGCTCCAGATGTGTGCCCCTATTTTTTGTATATTGGCATATTTTGTGTTAGCACTGCATTGCCAAGTTTGTTGGTTAGGTCTAATTATTTCGCTCTGTGAGGAGATCGCTTTTCTCGGGTTTCAGGATCTGGTAGGCCGCATAATTTGGCAGTCCATCCCTGCAGCCTTGCCATCCAATAAATTTGTAAGATGTTTGCCTGTCTTCAAATAAAATCAAGTTAAGTCGTCTTGTTGGAGAATTTCTCTGAGTTATTGCTACTTACACAATACACAAAAATGGAATACTACATCATCTAATCCTTCTCTACCTCTTCTATGGCCCTTGAATAAAAGCATGCATAACTTTCATCATAGGGCCCTCCGCAGTTACTGACCAGCCGAACTGGCCAGTCCGGGCCTGTGGCTGAAGGACATATGCTATCGCGGTGCCCATTACATGTGCTGCAAATGACACCCAGACACCATTTCCTTCATTTAGAGTGGTGTCGCAGTCAACGGGATTGGACTGCAACTAAATGGCACCGAGTTCTCTTCAGTGATGAATCCATATTTGATCTGGGTAGTGATGACAATCATGTATGTGTGTGGAGGTTCCGTGGTGAGCACTTCAATTCTGTCTTTGTTTTACAGCTGCGCTATGCACTAACAACTGGTGTGATGGTATGGGATGCAGTCACATATGATACACGGTTACCCCTAGTATTGATTCAGGACACTATGATAGCACAGAGGTTTGTTTGTGACATCCTGCAACCACATGTACTCTCACTCATGGCAGAGCTTCCAGGAGCTATTTTTCAATAGGACAGTGCTCAATCGCACACAGCAAGGATGACACAGGATTGCCTTTGCCACATTAGGACCTTTCCCTGGCCTGCTTGAACCCCAGATTTGTCACCAATCGAGCACATCTGAGATCACTTGGGACAACAAGTTGGGCAGCCTATGAGTTTGGTCGAATCAAAGGTTAGTTTACACCAACTGTGGATTGAAATTCCACAGGACATCATACGGAACTTGTATGTTTCAGTACTTTCCCGTATCTCCTCATGCATTCATTCTAGAGGTGGCTGAACAGGATATTAAAACCTGCATTCATTTGTCTTTTTTCCTGCAATAAATGATCAGTTTACATTGATTTTGTAATCACTTACTTATATGTGACATTGTACTTATGTATGTAAAATTTCGCTTCATTCTAACAACCCTTTCTTGGTTCGTTAATTTTTATGGCAATGAGTGTACATGTATTTTTTCTTTTCCTCCTCCGCCCAACCCTTTTAGAAAATGTTAAACAATTCTGTCCAACTGTCTTTGTGCAAGACTACAATATTATGAAACCTTTACATTCAAGCTTACTAAAACAAAGAAAAATTACTCATGAAAAATACATTGATAATGATTTTATTATGTATGCAAAATGTATAATATTGATAATACGAATCTATATTATTAACTAGTTTAGAGTTGGAATATAATTTGTAGCATTATTTTACTTTATTTTTATAAATGTAAGAATTTATCTTTATTCATGCTTATTTATCTCATTACCTGTTTTGGTTTTAAATAATAAATATTAGAATAATAAAAGTTTTATATGTGTAAATTTACATATAAAATGTACTTATTGTTGAAAATATTTAATTTTAACACCATCACACTTGTTTTAAGTATGTCAATGATTTTTTTTATCAATGATATTAAGAAGTCAATTAAAAAGAAACTCTTTTAGAACAAGCTATTTGAATCAAATGTTAGTATAATACATAATGTTTTTAAATACGTTTTTATTTCTGAGTATTAAAAACCTGTTTTTAAAAAAAGAAAATTAGTTTAAAATGTTTTGCTTTAAAATGTAAAATTGGTTATACATAACTGTGATTAAAATTAATATTTAACTAGATTACTACTATAGTTTGAATAATCAAGCTATTTATACTATCATTTAAAATTAAGTGCAAGAAATATAATAAATTTTGGGGGTAAAGTAGACTTTAAAGCTTTTTTTCAGGAATGTAGCCAGAGGAGGAGGGGAGACCATGGACTCCTGGGCCCGGTCATAGAGGGGGCCCCAAGTCAGTCCTATGTAGTTTCAATTTTTAATTACTATAACAAATACAAACTAGAAAAAATATTTTGAATATATTTTTTATCCAACAAAATTTTAGAAGATTACTGCTAATTGTAAAAATTTTTTTAATAACATATTTAATGATGAACCGTTTATCATAAAAGTTTAGTAAAATTGTTGTTGCATGAGTTGGGTGAACTTTGGTGTGTATCATCTCCATTCTTTCTTCCTGCCATACCAGCCGAGAGAGGAGAGGGGTACTAGTGACAATTGTCCCCAGGGTCCAGGCTTTAGGGGGCTCTGTAACTGGATGGAAATTATATCATATATAAGGTTTTGTTTTAAATAAGATGTCAAATGTAACCATTACTAGTAATCCTACAGATTAGCTCTTTAGTTTGAAGCTGAATACTTTCATATGGTACTTAACTCGTGTCATTTTGCCATTTTAAAGTAACATAATAAAGTTTATTTTGGACTTATAAAGTAGTTACCATAATTGTTCCCTATATTTGCAGGTTAAATTAATTTCTAAATAGTATATGGGTAAGAAATAACTGTGTAATTTCAATGTGGTGCACGTTTTGAAAAAAAAAAGGGGGGGGGGCCCGTTTCTAATAATGGGTCCAAAGCCCACAATCAAATATGGGGGCCATAGGGGGGATACCATCCTTTTTCCATTGTCAGTATAATTGTGTCTTTTCACTTTCTTCTCCCCCCTCCCCCCATCATGAAACATTTTTCTTGCTATGTGCCTATCCTATTTTTCTATGGTAGTGGCTACCCTCTGACGATGACCATGTGTTTTAATATCTTTGATCATCAGAATCCTCCAGCGTACAATAGACATTCAAATGTTATATCTGTACACTCCCAGAGGATGTCATTTTATTTTTCCAGGAGAAAAGAGGAAGATTTTTGGATATGGGTGGATGTGTGATAGTTTTTGCATGAAAGAAATCTGACATATTTTCACAAGCTTTTGCCATTATATTTGACCATTTTAGGAATTATGAAATCATTATCTGTCATGATTTTTTGGTATTACTATCACATCCCTGATGATCTGAGTAAGAATTAATAAGAAATCATCAAAACATATTTCTCGTATAAATATTTTTATTTGTTAATAATGCTTTATTACAAAAGATTATTATTATTAGTGTATCTGTATGTGTGTGTTAGATTCTAAGAAAATATTCTTTTAGCATTAAAAAACACATTTTTCTTGCATTTAAACTTGCATTTGCTTTGAAATTCATGGTTATTTTTTTTATGTAAACTTCAATGCTATTTGAATATTATCATTTGTTATTTTTTTTCCAATAAACTACTCCTGATTGTTTGGTATTTATTTTTTCAGGTTCATCTCATATTTCCATTCATCTACATCATAGCTTCAATTTTTATTACTGTGATGCCAATGATGGCCGACCCAGTTGGAACTGGTATGCAATTATATTTTGTGTAAAATAACTTATAAAAGCAATGTAATGTTAAATTTAACTTTAATCGACCAAAATTGCTATAAAACATTTTTGTAACATACTTTAATGTACTCTTAAAAAGTAATCTGTTCCTTTTACCATAACAACTACTGTAAATGACGCCAATATACTGGCTGTTGGTTGTATTAAACTTTAAAACGAGGTACTTACTCTAATCAATAAAGGTAAATCATTCATTAAGCAGTGTAAATCCTGCATGAGCCTGTGTAAAGCTGTGTAAAGCAGTGCCTGCATAATCAATCGTAGTCTTAGTGCTTAGTACTAACATGGATAAAAAATTAAATATTCCTAAAGATTTTATTTATTTTTTTTTACATTTCAGCAATCATTACTGTTGAATTTTGCTGATATTTTAATGATCAATTAGTAAAGTAAATAAATGGTTGCATTACACCTCATTTCAAGAATGTATGAAAGAATAACAACTTTTCTTGCTTATGATTTTGAGAAATATGAATTGATGCACTTAAAACTGAATTAAAAATGAGCATCTATTTTTGTATATCTGCATATTTCTGTAAACTTACATTTTTGGATTTTATTTTAGGGTTTGGAGCTCTTATTATTGCTACTGGAATTCCAGTTTATTTCATTTTTATTTACTGGGAAAACAAACCAAAAGCTATTCGAAGAGCATTTGGTATGTATGGGTAAAGATTATTTTACTGCCCCACTTGAAAAATGATTCATTTCAAATTTACAGTGCTTTTATCCCTTCATCCTGATTGCTGCATCTAAGAAACATATATTTTTAAAAAATCATTAATTGAATGCGATTCTTCAACATGTCTGTGACAGGAAATACTTTATTTAAGTCTTCAATAAAAAAAATTGTAATTATTTTGCAAAATTGGTGAATTTTCATTATTTTTCTCACCAACTGTCATTTTTTGCTGAGGATTTAACAATGTTATTCGAAAGAATCATGTGATTTTGGTACATAATTACAAATAAACTATTTATGCCAGGCACTTCAAAATTTTGAAACTGTCTCTTTACAAGCTGTATTACATACTGCGAAGACAGGCCAATCTGTATCAGTTTCAATACTTTTAGAAAAAATTCTTAAGAATTGGAAATTTTCGCAAAATCTTGCAGCTCAAATCCATGTTTAAGAATTTTTTCTGAAAATTTCACAAAAGCCACAGAGTTTTCGCTTATCGTAGTGTGTAAATCAGCTTATGAAGAAACATCTGGAATTTTTCGGAGACCATGGTGCTATTAGTTTATTTCAATTTGTGTACCAAGACTAAAAACAGAGTTCTTTTTTTTCGAAGAACAGCCTTAAGATTCTCGTGGCTATATGTGGGTTCTCCACCAGAACCTAAATATCCACAGAAATGTTGCGATAGCTTCTTAGCTTAAGGATAAATTAAAACAAAAATTTAAGAGTGATAGATGCATCACCTAGAGAATTGTTTCCCAACCGGTGCTTCATGAACCCCCTCAAAAATAATGTACTAGTATACAATGACTATACAAGGGTTTTGTTGAATTGAGATTTTAGAAAAGGTTTGCGGGGAGAAAAAGGTTGAGAACCACTGACCCAACCTTTTTCTCCCTCCTTTAAGTATTGTTTCTGTTTTGCTAATAATTCTTTCTAAAAAAATCTAATTATTAACTCAAAAAAAAAAAAAAGCACATAAGCATTATAGACATTTTTTGGAATCCAATGCAGAAGATTTTATCCGGCTTTATAGTGTTCATTTGTTTAAAAGAAATTGAATAGAATGTTCTGTGAAGGCAAAATATTGAATGTTATATATATGTATATATAAATATATATATATCCCCAGTTGTAGAATTTCACCATGCTTTTTGCATCAAGGTTCGAAAGTGCAAAAATCTTTCTGCAACATGATATATTTATGCATGTATGTACACACACCTAAAAGATGTATGTGCTGTGGAACAATGTTAATGAAAACATTTATTTTAAAAAAATCACAATTTATGTTATTGATAATTAGTAAAAATCAATTATTCAAAAAACATGAAATTTTACAGTACAGAAAAAGTACTACATGCAATAATGGCAAGGTTTAGTGAGCTTAGGGTTATACAAGAAAAGAGCTCTCACATTTCCTTGCACCTTTCACAAGTTTTTTTGAGAGACCCAATAACTTAGAAAAACATGTTTTCAATGCCACAACACCAGCTATTTTATCTAAATTTAATAAATCTGCACAGGGTGCGAATTGAATATTTTTTCCAATGGGGACATTTGAAAGAAAACATTCTCCAGGTGGGGACACTTGAAAATAAGGGCAAAAAAAGGAGGGAAGGTGTAAATGCTTCACTCACATAATATTACAAGACAAATACAGTCATTGGCACGCCTGGTAACTGACTTATATTCAAACAAAAGTCATAGATTGTTTGTTCTATGGAATCACAGATACACAAGCTACATACGATGTATGTAATGGCTAGGTTCACAGCACCATTAAAGGAATATTCTAACAGCATGGGCGGAGCTACAGAAAATGTCACACATCTCATGGTTTCTCCATGTTAGGTGTATTTTCACATCAAATACAAGCTAGCCGGTGTGTTGGAATGAGCTCTGCGAAAGCACAACGACTTAAATTTTCCTGGATCACATAATTTCGCCATGAAAGATTATTTTCGCAGAGTTAAATAAACTAGTTATTTCGGTTTGAAACAAGTTGTTTGTTGCTAACTATTTACTCGATTATAACATTTCATCAACAGATTAAGGTGTAATTTCTTTTTTGCATAAATGAATTGCCTTTTAAAAGTATTTAAAAGGAAAGTATATATACTGAACAAATATTTATTTCCTATTTAAAAAATAAAAAGTTAAAAAAAAAATTTTAAACCAATTTATTTTTTAAAAAGTGCTTACTTTTTCAAATATTGTATTTACCCGCATATACGTCGATCCCGCGTATAAGTCGCCTCCCCCCTTTGCTTGATTAAGAAATTTGAATTTTTTAAAATCCCACATATAAGTCAACCCATCACCTTTCTGATCAAGAAACTCTTTTTCAATGCATTTATTCAAAATCATCTGAAAAAAAGAAAGTACTAAATATAGAATAGTAAAGATAATAACACATATAAAAGTAGTATACAAAATTAAACTGATAATAAGGAATAATAATAATATGACACTACTTATAGTAAGATATGGTAAAGTACTAATATACAAAATTAAACTGATAATAAGGAATAATAATAATATGACACTACTGATAGTAAGATATGGTAAAGTACTAATATACAAAATTAAACTGATTCAAGATCCGATTCAGTATCGGATTCGTCAAACAATTCACAAAATTCCTCATTATTATGCATGTATTGAGTTAGGATCCCTTAGAAAGACCTCCATGGGGGCACCCTACCCTTTGGCTTAGAGCCCGTAATTGGCCCTTATCCCACAATAACAAGATACACGTTTGAATCTTTGTCTCACTATATTCTTCCTGGTATGGAAATCAACCTTAAATGACGTCATTGTATTATGGAATACGGGAAGAGAACAATTGTCTTTTAAAAGGGCATTTCTGACTTCTGATTTAAAAAAATTAATTAAAAATTAAGGACCCTCGTGTGAGTCGACCCTGCCCCCCCCCCCCCACTTTAAGCCTTTTTTTTGGTTCAAAATTTCTCAACTTATATGCGGGTAAATACGGTAATATCTATCTATCTACTTAGATAGCTTATTATTTAAAACACACAATTCATAAGAGCGCTAAGACTCCCACCGCTAATATACATGCACCATCAATTATTTGGTCCCTCTTCCCAACTTGTGCATCAATCAACCTGTCTTTTCCATTCCCACCTGATCAGACTTAAATTTCTACCAGAAAAACTAAATCCTTGTACATTCACAGAGCTTGTATTTCTCAGCTTGCCCTTGCCGTGAAAATACATTGTTTACAGTCACGTGATCTGTGACGTTTTTGTTGTTGCTCTGCCCATGCTGTGAAAATAATCCTTCCATTGTGCCTTGAACCTATCTGCGACATACAATGTACCTGTATTGGAAGCTTCCCTTGAGGGTTTTGAGTTTAGAAAAGAGACAAAATTTTAAGGCAATCACCTTAGAGTATTGTAACAAGCGATAACATACTACATTCATTTTGACTTCTTGACTTCAATCACCAGTTTAGCATTTCTTCAGCAGGGGATAAATAGTATCCCTTGCAGGGATCAATTAATATTTCTCTAGCCAGGGATATTACATTCTTCAGCCTGGGATGAGCCCCAGCATCCCCCCCCCCTCGGTCAATTCGCACCCTGAATATGCATCCTGTTGGGCTATAGTAGATAGACTGACAGAATCTTGACTGTATAGATGGACCAGATTCAAAATCTACACAAATGTGAATAGGCATGTGCAGTGCATTCTTATTGGGTGGTTTAAGAACTTCACAGTAAAGTGTTCTGGGTGCAGAGAAAGTTTAGTTTTCATATGCAGACCAATGTCTCAAGTAATGTTCATGTTCTGATCACTTCATTTCCTTTTTAAAGTATCACTGACTGGGTTTTAACTGTCAGCATGTTGTAAGAGTACCCAAAATTTATGTGAAAAATATCCAAAAATGTTGCTAATTCCAAAATGGAACATGTATCCCCCAAGTTTAATGAAAAATCACTAGATTTATTGACAAAATCTGATCTCCTGAATCTATGGTAAAGGGAATAAACAAAACTTTTGGTCTTTTCAAAAGGCTTGAGTTCTGTTAATAGCTCCAATGCTGCTAATAGAATACAAAGTGCTTTCATGAAATTTCTTTTTTGTTCATTTGGAAAACTGTTAGAGTGTAACACAACTTCGGTTGATATTAGTATTGATGCATTTAGTTCTTAAAAACTGTCCGTCACCTTATTAAACTAATATATTTTTGATTTGTTTAATAAGTATGTTGGTTTTCAGTTATATTTTACACGTAATACTTTATAGATATTTCTTGTATTCTTTTACGCTGGACCACAGAAGCATTTCTCCAAGAAATCAACTATATGGTCAAAGATACAGCACCCTGGCTTAAATTAACCAAAGTACATGGTCCACTGAAGAAACTTGTTTATGAAACTCAGTCAAACTGCTAATACAGTCGGGCAAGCATGTTCTAAATGATTAACATGTTAGGAAGAAATATACTGTATATATATGGAGAAACATAGGAAATTTGCTTTATACTCAAATATTATTTCAAAAGGGATATAATGTACACTAAAGTGCAAGAGTATTGAAAGCATTTAAAGAGGAGATAGCCTCAAAATTTAATTATTCCTTAGGGCTTTTAAGTCCTAAATCTACCATAGTCCTAGGGCTAGAGGTAGATATTAATTACTTGCCATCTTTGAGACATAAGAGGACAGATAAGTCTCTGACTCTAAAAAAGATGTCCCATATATCAGTAGCCAATATGTGGATGACATACACTGCACCAATTATTCAATATCAATCCAATTATTCAATATATATCCAATAATTCAATATGTAGTATTGCGATGGCAATGCTACACCTATATTGCTAATTGCATGTGGTCCAGTTGCCAAAAAAAACTTTAGTCACCTGCCCAAGACATCCAACACTAAGGCAGATAGTTTTCATGTAGCTTTGCCTGAACAAAAAATAAACAAAAAGAACAGCGTTACCTTAGATATTTATATTAAAATCTTTATTTATTGTGTACAGGTTTTATGATAATTATTAATGTATTTATATGTATGATCTTCTGTCATATTGCATTGAGTTATTCTCATTTAAAATTGCTCTTATATGATAATTTCTAAATTTTATTTTAGAAATAATTAATCAGGTTTTATTTACACTTTTCTTTTCTCTTTTTTTTCAGACTCTGCAACTTGTGTACTGCAGAAATTATTTATTGTTGTGTCTTCAGAAAAATCTTCATAAGTTGCTGCTATTTAATATGATCACACTTATCAGATTTTTTGTGTGTTTCATTATTTTTATAATGTTACAAGTTTAAAAATTTTTAAATTTGAACTGTAAGATTAAATTACTATTCCTTTCAGAGACAAACTATCTATGTTGTAAAATTTACTACAATGATGACCAAAGTTAATACTTTAAAACTCTGTTTTCAGAGATTTCATTGTAATAATTACAATGTAACTTTCCTAACCTTAATGTGAGATCTGGCACGTTTTTATAAGAAACGTGAACTTATACAATAAGGCTGATTTTTTGCATTGTTATGTTTTTATACGTCTCTTAATAAAATATTTTTATTAATATTAGTGGTGAATTAATGTGAATTTTGGCATAATTTATTTATTAAAAAATCAAACTTTAAAAGCTCATTCACCTATTAAAGTTTGATGGCAACTTTTTTATATTTTATAGACAACTTTTGTTGCCTGCACCAAAAGCAATAAAAGGGTTATTTTCCTACAAAATCAATACCACGAACCTGTTAACAGTACTATTTGCTACATTTTTGCTCAGTAATTATTGGACTGATTGTCAAAATATACATTATTCAATTAAAATGACTTTTAAATTGAAAACATATGTGTATATGCAGTAGAATGCCATATGTATTTAAAAATAAGTTCAGATCCTGCTAAATTATGCATCACCAAGCAGTAAAATCATAAAGACGATGCACACCCTATGTAAACACAGTGGCAGCCGCTGGAGCTTGGTATGCGAAAAGAACGTTTTGGCCCCTTACGTCAACCCCGATAGATAGAAAGACCTTCAACGGGAGAAATGACATCACAATTGTTAGGCTAACCTTTCCCCCTACTCCGAGGAGGGAATGTATTAACTCGAAATTTTTTCTACTTGTTAATTATAAATGAGATCACTTTGTATATGCACTCATTACACATAGTGATTATAGTATTTATTGAAATTAACTTCTTGACCAATTAAAAATTGATTAATGAAAAAGTAGTTTATTTAGTTTTTCTCCCTATGTAGAAGCATTATAACATTTAGAAAAAGACTAAAAAGAAGTTTAATATTAATTAAAACGTTTCCAAAACTCTTAATTATCACCTATAAAAAATAAAGAAAAACAAGCACATGGACAGTTTGAATTGAAACATATTTATTAAGTAAAATATAAAGGTTTTTACATTATTTAGATTTATAAGCATATTCATATTCAATTAACAATGCTTGAATGTAACAAACTACTTAATACTAAAAGATCTGAACTATATCTATGGGCTGTTTTACTTAAACCAATTAAATTAATCTGTTCATATAAAAAAGTCTATTAAATCATGGCTTCTTTCAGGAACAATTAGCTTTAACTCGCAACAAATATTTTTTACTAAAGATTTTAGATTGTTTAATTTATCAAATGAAAAACCATTGTAATTTATAAATTCATGCAATAGAGACAGCAAATCATTTATATTTGTAGATTGCATTGGGAATTTAAAATTGTTATGCTCAGTTATAGGTACTTTATGATAAAAAACACTTACCATTAAATTTTCTTCTATTATTATTGATAACGATAACTCATGTACTGGCAATGAAGATATTTTTAAAAACATAACTGTATTTTCAGCTTTAACAATCGTAAACACATCAGGAATTTGAATATCCTTTAGTAATAATAATAATTATTCTAGAGTTTGAAAGGAAGTTTTTGATTGATATTCGTCAAATGATTTCACATTTAATTCATGAGTCTTTTGCAGTTGCTCCTTTTCTCTCCTTTCAGCTTTGTTTTCTGGAGCTTCTCTGGCCTTGATATGTTTTGATAAATATGCAGGACAGCCATGAAAAATTGTAGGCAAAGCATCATCCTTAAGTCTTGGTTGTGTTAAGGTTGCCACTATTTTCTCACCCACCCGTTGCTGGATTGTAGCATTCTGAAGTTCTCCTAATATCTTCTTCTTTAAAATATAATTCACAGACCTGCAATAAATAGTTTTCACTAATTAAATAAAAAAGCCTACATTTTTCTAACAGATAAATATCAAGTGATCAAGAATTGTGATTACTATTAACTGTACTTATGAACTATGAGGTTTAAATAATGCTATTACTTATAATAGTAATAATTTTATCATTATTATATATTTGTAGAAGTATTAAATATCAATCTTTATTAATATTATTAATTCGTTATTTGTAATTTTGTAAAAAATAAATTTTCAAAACCGGTAATGATGACAATAATAAATAAGTCATCTTCAAGAATTGCAGTTTTCACTAAGAAAGCGAGATAGATCATTATTAGTTCATACTTCCAACTGTAAATCAAATAACAAAATATGATTTTATTTTACATATTGTTTTCAAAATTTCTGTTATCATTATTATTATTATTGTTTTGCAATTTTAAGTTCTGCTTTTTATGTTTTCAAAAGAGGAATTAAAAAGTATTGATAACACACACACACACACACACACACATATATATAGATATATATACACCTGATTGATTACAATAAAGAAATAGCAATTATTAATAAAGAATGTAAAATTATTTGTAAACTGAAACGAAATTCATGAAATCAGAAAAAATTTAATGCTTATATGAATATAGAAGATTTATAGATCCAAATATACTAAACATATTCTTAAAAATAAACAAAAAAGCACTTACTTTAAAATTCTTTGATGGATTAATATTTGCACGTGGAATGGCATTTAGCAATTTCCTTTGTAGTTCTTCATTCTTTGGTAAACTGAAAACGGATACCTTGAGGCCGTCTGCATAATTACCTTTACAAAAAGGTACTGAACACTTGTATACCATGTTTTAAATACAATTAGCAAGCATAGTTTTATAAATAATGGACATTCTTCAAGAACTTCGAAGCAAACAAAATCCCATTGATGGCGGAAAAGTATAGTACACTATCGCCAATTCTCTTTCACCTGCGACGATTTACCTGCCGTTCGACCGGTTTGACGTACCTGCCCGTGTTCACAATAATAGTACCTGCGGGATCAATTGGCGATAATACTCCGATGATAAGCGAGCGCAGCTAGTAACCCAGTCGAAAAACCTACGGCCTAACTTTGCTTTCGTCACGAGCTTCTATGGTTGCTGTGAGGGGTCTTTCTTATATCGGAGTTGACGCCCCTTAACCCCGCTTGGATGAAAATTTAAAAAAACCCTGAAAATGACTTTTAGGTATTGCTATTACTTACTTTTTAAAGCAAGAGTTTTATGGCTATCTCTTTTTTCCTCTGAGATATGAAGGGAAATGTGTAAAGGACGTTAAAGTACATTTTGGCACCTTATCCCTGTTTGGGTGCGAATTTCAAAAAACCCAGAAATTGATTTTTAGGTATTTGTATTAGTTACATTTTAAAGCAAGAATTTTATGGCTATCTCTTTTCCCCCCTGAGATATGAAGGAAAATGTGAAAAGAACGTTTTGGGTCGCCACCCCCATCTGGGTTTGAATTATTAAAAATCGCTTCTTGAATGACGCCTTGGGCACAAAAGCTATAAGCTCCTAAAATTTCATGTCAATATCTCCGTAGATTTGGCTGTGTGATGATCGTGTGTCAGTCAGTCAGTCAGTCAGGACATCTTCCTTTATATATAGAGATTGATGTATCACATCAACATATGTAGGTACAAATACTGAGACATATACATACAGGATTACTAGTGAGGTGTGATAGTGAAGAAAAAGCGCTACAATTTTAACCCTTATATGTATGGCTAAAAATAAACCGTTTTAAAGAAATTTGATTCTCAAACTTTTTCTTGGATAACCCAAAAATTTGAAATTCAAATGCAAATTAAAAGAAATCTACTAATTAAATGGGTTTCATTTAAATATGTTTTCGTAGCTGACACTCTAAGCTGAAGTAATTAATGTGCGAAAATAATTAATTTAAATTCATGCACCTTTCATGTTTTTTTTTTTAATTTTAATTTAATTTTTCCTTTCAAAAATGTTAGAAAGATGGACATTAATACCAAAAAGATATTAATGTCCATCTGAAGACAGAGGTAATTCATAAACAAGGATGAGTTTTACATTTTTTGATAGCTGAAATAGTATTTTCTGAGATAAACAGAATTTTTTAAACAAAAAATGTAAATAAATAATAAAAAGAAATACATATGTAAAGTGTGTGAATTTAATTTTTGAAGTATTTTTGTACTTTTTCATAATTACATGCACTTAGTGTCAACTACAAAAATAAACTAAAATGAAACCCATTTAATTAGAAGATTGTTTTTTAGTCCATGCATGAAGCACATTTGCAATAAGCTTTACGAGTGCTTTGCAAAAATGTGGACATTAATATTTTCCAGCAGTTTGATTTTTGGACAATTGAGCTTTCACTATACTTAAAAAATATTTTTTTTCTTGGTTGCTGCAGTTTCTTGTAAGTTTGAGAGCCAAAATTGCTATGAAGGATAATTATTAATTTCATAAATTTTCATGATGTATTTATTTGAGATTTTAATTAATTAATTAAGAATTTAGATTAAACGCTTTTTATATAAATAAAATAATCATTTAATAATGTATATGAGAAACTTTATTTTAATAAAATGGTATTAAAATGTAAAACAAGCAATGACCTATAATCCATAATACCATTGATCCTAGCTTGCACAGATTAAAGGGAGCTAATTCATTGCATAGCAATTTGTTCATAATGATACTTTCCTAAAAATTAAACAATAAAGGAGTGTTTTTGGAAGAGCAGATAAATAAATAAATGTAAAATAAGGTTGGATACCCTGGCAGTACCTGTAGTTAGCGAATTGGCAGCTGAGTATCTACTTTATTTGTATATCATCCCTAATACCACCTATAGTCATGGCACTTTGCAGTATCTTCTATGTGTGTTGCTCATTCATGACCAGTATGTGATGTCATTGAGTATCATGGTCTGACATTTTTATGACTTCAGTGTCATAAATTGTGTTGTCATCTGTAGCAGACATTGCGACTGTTCAATGATTATATATTTTGAGTCACAGTGAGTACACATGACATCCACTTGACTATTTTTCAGGCAATGCTATTAATGAGATATGTTTACTAATCCAAAAAGCATCGAATGTAAGGTGATATTGCAATGACTTCCATATGTGTTGCATAATCCAGCCATACTCAGTACATTTAATGAACGTTACAATATGATTTATCTGCTTGTGACGTCACTCCATTATCTTTGTAACAAATACTTGTATCGGATCACTGTTGTCATTCTGTACGGTTTAATTGCAAGCGAAAAGTGACATAATGTCTCACAGTGACTCTTGATTGACATAGTGTGATTACCATGCTATTACGCAATGTCACAGTCAAATTCTAATGTATGTCATATCGGGAATGGTATTTGGAAAGTTGGCTCAATATTCTCCCGCCATTTGTTGCCAGATTAACTCTGTAACAATGTGTTATGCATTTTGAGTATTGATCTGCTCATTAAGGATTTAATTTAGTCTAAAATTTATGCTTGACACATCATATAAATTTTGTATTTTGTTAGCTAGAATTCAAGAAATTGATATTTAGTGTTCCCACCGGATAGCATTAAGGTTGATGGTTTCTCGCGAAATATTGGCAATATCACTAAACTGGGTTTAGCTTTGGTACCCAGCAAATACACACCTGCTGGCAGAGTACCTTGCCAGTGCCTTTCAGTCATTATGTCCAGCACCGGTATGGCACTCCAAAAGGTAACTAAATTGTAACAAAAGCAGTCGCCTGAAAAGTACCTTGCCAGAAGCTCGGGAAGGAAATGGCGCTGTCCTGGCACTATGGCACATGCTGGCCATCATTTACAATAAAGGCACTGGTCCCATTAAATTTAGAATACCTAAAATGAAACAGCTGGGTGTGGGCTATTATTAAAATAAAGGCACTGGCCTGGTATCTTAACAGTGGCTGTAATATAATCTCATGGTGCTGGCTTAGTGCCTATTTACAATAATGCTGCCACAGTTAAAATACGAGCCAGTGGCAGATCCAAGGGAGGGGTTAGGGGGCTTATTCATTAAACCTCCCCCTCCCCTCCCAAAAAAAAACATTGCTTAAGGGTAACACGATCGCTTCAGCGCAGAGAAATTTATTTCAAGAAATGAATTTCTGGTAAGATAAATAATTAGATATAAGATTAGTAAGATAGTATAATTAAAAAGTAAATCCCTCCCAAAGAAAACTACTTCTTTAGGAAAAGTGACGCAGTGAGTCAAATACATATATGTATCTAAAAGAACTGCTGTGAAAAATACTCATCTTTTTCGAAAAATAATACTTTTTTAATACAGAATTTTTCTACAGTTGGGGAAGTAGGGGTAGCCCAGACAGCACAGCAAACTTGCATCAAACTTGCAGCAAGCTTGATTTATCAAGTCATTAAGCTTGAAAATTCCAGTCGTGTAAGCTTGATGCAAGCTTGAATCAAGTGTTCTAGTTTACACTTGCCCAGCTTGCATTAAGCTTGACATTTCAAGCTTGAATCAAGCTTGACATTTCAAGCTTAAAAAATTTTCCAAATACACAGGGCACCCACTGGCTAACGCGCCCCACATAATTTATTTTTCCGTGCATTTTCCCCCTCTACGCTGAAATTTCAATTTAATTCCATTGAGTGTTCGTCGCTGGGATAGAACCCGGGCCCTTCGGCTTAGCAGTCAAGCACGCTATCCATTTCGCCACCGCAGCCTTGTGCAGCTATGACTAAAGTTTGAAGTAACTTACCACGCTGTTTTCTCGCCAAATTGATAAGTGGGTGATGTGTTATTTGTTTCTTTTATTTTTCCATGGGATACATCAAAATTAAAATAATGCATCAAAATAAATTAAATTAAAATCAAAACTAAAATAAAAAAACACGTTTTAAAACTTTCAGTACCGCAACACTCATGAAGCAATACTGCTGGCCAAAATCGAGACAAACGACAGATTTTGAAATCAATTTCGTAGTATAATTGTATTTTATTTTGAAGAATTTCCATATTTGGAAATATAGAATGGGTTTACTTAACACAAATTTTGTGTTAAGTAATCTGAAATGAAAGAAACAGATAGTTAAACGTTACTTCGAAATGCTATATCACAGTTGCTAACATGTATGGAATACAAACACTTTAGTCATTTTTGTAAATATTTCTTAAAATAACAAATAATTGAAAAATTTTGCTATTTTTTAACGCTAAAAATTCTCTTTACAAATGTGGTTAGTTATTTTCCTACATATTGGTATCGATATAGAGCATTTCGAAGAATTAAAAATTAGTTTAAATTAATTTATACAAATGTAAATTTGAATTGTTCATACTTTATAATTAAAAAAATTATTTAACTTCTGATTTTTTTTTATCTTTTGTAATTTTATTTTAAAACTACAAAAGTGTAAGATGTAAGATTTTTGGGCCCTAAAATCTGTAGGCCCTGGGCAGTTGCCCCGTTTGCCTTGCCGGTAATATATATGGCACTGGTAATAAAAATAAAACACATCTTTTACTCACTTTCAGCAAATTTAAAGGACGCTGACAATTAATGCCCATTCTCTTTCACAGATGGCGCGATCAACGCTCTCCTTTAAAAAGGAAAAATCACGCGAGTATCAATTTTCAAGCTTAAATCAACTGTATTTAAGCTTGACAATTCAACTTGACTCCTGCCAGCTTGCTGCCAGCTTAGAATGAGTTGAACTGTCAAGCTTGCATTAGTGCGTGAAATTCAAAGAAATGTCAAACTTGATTTAAGCTTATGTGCTGTCTGGGAGTCTCAGTAAGAAGTTGTCATACGTATCTTTTAGCAACACACATCGATAAACAGTCTCTGAGGTAGACAGCATCTATTCAATAGAATCGAAATCTTTATCCTAGTATTAAAACAGCGAAGCTGTGATTGCAAACATAGGTGATATTTTAAGTTATTTATGGAAAAATGCTCGCTTTCATTTTCAGCATTTTTTCGGATAATATTCAATGCTTTTAAAATACGAACGAATACTTTTAGAGTGTTTTTTAGTTTGACATCTTTTGAATATTATGTTGTTTTCCAGAAACACATGCAATGCAGTGTTTGTTAGGCCTATGCAATGAATACAAGCAAATCCGTGTAATGGGGGCTGGCTGTCACAATCTGCAGGTGTGGGTTGTCACTATGTTAGGTATATCTACCTATCCCATATATACCAAGCTTCATAAAACACCTCTAGGGAAACAAAGACAAGATTATTACAGGAAATAGGCTAAATAAAGTACATTTTAAATATGCAGAGTAATAATGCACGCATGACAGTAAATTAGAACATGAAATGTATTGAATAAAATGAAACATGATTTCTTTTCATTTTTCTGTCTCATATAAATGCATTTAAAGCCTTGATTGCGCTAACTATTAAGATGACTGATGGAGTTCCAATAATACGTGAAGGAATGAAATATATTTCATTAAACTGGATAGGCCTACTCTATAATTTACTAACTGTTCGCCAGTGTGATGCTGTCTGTCGGCTTTGTCTGCCAAAACGATACCTCTGGGGGTGGCAAAATTAAGCCTTGAGGTCTTCTGCTTGTATTTACTTCAAAAATAAGAAGTTCCATTGGCGATCGGTACAGCTGTCATCTATCGGCTCTCGAATGAAATAGAAAGGAATTCTTCGGGAGTTTGTGGTAGAAATTGCCGCTATCGCTGTAATCTGGATTTGGGATTGGTACAAAATGCTGTAAAAGTATAAGTGCCTAAGCCCCCAGAATCCATGAAAACAAAGGATGAGAGAGTGTTTTAATACTTTTAATAAATCAATGAACAGTTGGATGCGAAATTCAGAAAATGCTCTATCTTCGATGACAATTCCTGTGTATTGCCTTCAGTTATATCCTACGCATTCTTACGCTTACGAGAATAAGGAAACGTCTTCAATACATATTCTACCAGAGTTAATTAATGAAGCAGGTCTAAGTGCAATAAAAACAGTTACTCCTCAAGAAATTAAACTATTTGCTCTAGCACATCCAAAAGATCCTTGGAAACCTAAGAGGAGATCAGGAAGATGGGTTATCTACACACATACTCCTGAGAAAAATTCCATTGCTTCAAGAGAGAAGCATAAATTTACAAGCAAAAAGAAATGCGAGGAAAGAAGACGGATACAGCCTATACCCATGATTCTAACAAAAAAAAAAAAAATGCAAGAGGAAAATTGTTTACAATTCTTCAGCAAGTGAATCACCGAACAACGAACATGTGGAATTTGAAACAGAAAGCGACATCTCAATAGAGGACGATTTGGTGAGCAGAAAAAATCGTAACATCCGAAGCTTTGAGATCGATGATCAATTTTTAGGCCATTAGGATCCTGGCTCAATTTTTAGGCCAGAATTCAGTGAAGTAAGAATATAGACGATACTGTCCGATAGTGATGGGATTTGAAACGAAGTTCATAAGGCGCTTGTCTTCCATGAATGGAAAAAAAAAAAAAAAAAAAAAAAAAAAATTGCATTTCGCAAGAACGACGATATTTGCCTTCATCTTATAAACGATGCTGCGCTGTCTACCACTGTCAGCTCCTGTTGGTGCTATGAGATGTAGAGATCAATACAAGATTATTTGTAAAGAACTTTTTGAATGTACTGTGCAGCAGGCTTATGAGACAACCAACCCCGCTATGGGGTAGGTTGTCTCATCCCGAGCTTGAGTAAAAGCGAGGATTTTCGATACAAAACAATTCACAATTGTTTTTCATGTTAACGTGACTATAAGACAATCTATGGCCAATTTATTGGCTACAAAGTTTTTTTAATAGTATTGTTACGAGTCGAATTACTTATCAACATGCGTTAACCTACCCCTCCTTCCTTTCCACGTCCCTGAATCCAAGTTAGAACCTAGTGACATACATAGTTTGAATCAGTGTACAGACAAAAGGGTGCCCTACCACGAATGAGTGGATATGATAAACGCGATAGAGCCCCTTAAAAACTCCCCCGTTCAAGGCACTACCTCTAATAAGATATCCTTCGGTTTGCTTTGATAAAATGCATACTTGATATTTAAATTCAGCGTATTCAAAGGTTCAAAAACCATTTATTCATAATCATATAATGCATATAAATGAACAAGTTTAAAAAGGCAAAACTAAAGAGTCGTTTCAGAACTGGTATGCATTCCGAATATTTATTTTATTTCAAAAAGTCATTTTTAAAAGCCTAGAGATACTGTCATAATCCCCAAGAATGAAAAATAAATGCATTCTAGTGACAAATTTCTATAAATTTTTATAAAACTACAGCTAGTTGGGCATGAAATCTAGTACTATAAAAATGAAACGATTGTCATCCGTGTCTTTTATTTTCATTCATTTCTTTGGGAAAATGCTAGGGATCTTCTCAATGGATCCAAGTTAAAAGTATATATTAATGGACTCAAAATTTCCAGCATTCTGTTACATATACCTCGAAATTTTCATTTTCTCTGTGAGTTTCGCACAATGTTCATTTTCATTTATTGATCTTGAGTTCTTTGACGATGCTTCCTGAACTTTCTTTTCCTGTAAAACTCGTTTTTCTGCATTAAGAGTTGAAATGGAAACAGTGGCTTTCTCATCCGAATGATATCTTTGAACTTTTGAAGGAACTTGGCTTACTACCTTTTGATTGGGTATCAGATCTAGACATTTAGAGATATCTGAATTGCTCTAATATATACGAATAACAATATTGAACTCAAGTCATACTCTCTGAATCTGTTCTCGTGAGAAATGCATGATCTGACTCCTATGTAGAATAGAAGCGAATCCCGAATTGCAATTCTTATGAGTGGCATTCTCTGAACCTGTTGTTGAGAGTGCCAATTCCAAAACACACTCTACGGAAGAGGACACTTCTGTGAAAATTCACTTTCGATCCACCGATTGTGCTGGGCCAAAGATCAAGTAACGATGGGTACAAATAAAGAGATATCTGCCTCCGTGAACAAAAAAAGGAACAGGTTAAAGCAATTTTTTTTTTTTTTTTTTTGGCACTACCATTTGAACCTCAATAATGAGAGTTATTTTGCTACAAATGAACACTTTTTTGACAGTATTTTTTAACGTAAATTATATTTATAGAACTTTTATTTCGTTTGAAATTAAAAAAAGGAAAATCTCTAAAGGCCTCTGCCGATACCCAGAGACCGTCGCGGCTACAATGTATTTGAACGGGGAAATTTGATCTGGTTTGGAAGCGGCGACACATGGGGTGTCCTCTACCGAAGAATAGATGGGGGGGGGACCACAAGTGTAAAAACCGCAATATTATCCACGGTCCCCGATTTCCTATTGTCCGGAGTATCTCCCTCTCTCTTTCTCAGTGCGAAAAATTTATTGCTTACAAGTGATCATTGGCCAAGCGACCCGCGACGGTCTCTGGATATCGGCAGAGGCCTTGAGTGTGTTGTTCATAGAGTTTCTCTTGTATGTGTTTGTTCATAGGTCTTTGAATCTCCAAGAGTGAGAAACGACTACATGGGAATGACATTTCACTCTAGCAAACTCTTAATAAAGATAAAAAGTTTTTAACATCAAGCTTTTTATTCAAAGATGGACTAAAAGCTACAAAAGCTTTTGCGAAAATTTTCAAGTGCGAACACTTATTACAACACACGAATCTATCCTAGCTTAAATCCACACTAATCCTTCTACCGATCATCGACGGAGGTACTGATAAAATTCATTAAAGGTTACTTCTTTTAATGTAGAATAATATACAATTTTTTTATAATTTTTAAAACGTTGATTCTCTTAACTACTTGCTTCTACACGAGGTCAAAAGAAGTATGACCTCCTCAAGCTTTTAAAAATTATATATTAGTTGGCTGACGTGTGCAAGTCCACGGTTCTGGACTCTCGCGCGGCTTCGATCTAACGGTCAGGAGTTTGGGGCGGTTTTCTCCGGATGTAATGTGAATAAGCATTAGAACCCTTTATCTTTCATTATATCTTTTATTCGATTCAAGAAAGGTAAGTCTAATCTTTTGACATCTTTACCTAATTATAAGGATTTTTTTTATAATTCTTATAACAGGATTTGTATAATCCGGAATCGATAAAGTCCCTGACATTCCGGATTTAAGAAGTTCTTGGGTACTGAGTGAGAGCGTTCTAATTCGTCAATGATTTATTGAAGGTGCGGCTTTGTACTGAGGATGGATGATTTTTTTCGCAGCCGCAAGCAAAATCTACCGTTTTTGATTAAAAAATTGTGAAAAATCAAATATATCATATTTTTTTATAGTTCTTTTGAACGATTTAGAAAAGGACATTCCGTATTCATTGAAATTTTTAAATAGGTAGAATGTACAGTAGGGCGGTCACAAGTTATATGGGGGGAAAAGCTTTTAATGTTATTTTTTTTAGGGCACCCCCCCCTCTAAAAGTTGCCAGTTTAGAAGAAAACGAGATTGGTAAAGTTTTAGCTCAATTGCATAATATTAACCTGTGCCGTATCGGGGTTAGAAAAATTACGAATTTTGCCCAAAATATCTAGTTTTTCCTTCATTTAGTATGAACTATTTGCTCTAGAAACCTGGTTCTTGTTTTATTTCATAAAAAATGTTGGTGCTTTGAACTTTTACTCTCGACGAAACCAATATTTAAGGACATTCAGTGTTTTTTAGGTCAGTTTGTGAATTGTACTACCAAAATCTGCGTTTTTGTAAAATTAGTGAAAAAGAAATTAAGAATTTTAGAAAATTTTGACCATTTTTTGTATTATTTGAAAAAAAAAATAAATAAATCAAGAATTTTCATAACTTAAACTACAATTCGTGAAATATTTTTATATATTTGGTAAGCACTTCTGTGCTTCAGAAGAAAGATCTTGATTTGTTTTCTGTTATTCTTATTTACTTTTAGAATGGACATGGGTGCCCATATGTATGGGCAGGGAGGGGCTATGCCTCCCTGGCTCCCATATTATGGTTATGATTTACACACTGGTATAACGTAGAAGTGGTTCAACACTAACCCTTAATATCTTCTGGTGAAGGACCTTTTACGTGCAATAAGACTCCGAAGACAAGAATTTCAAAAACAAAGAATTGATCTCATAAAAAGCAAATTTTAAAATTCTGATTTAGAGGGTGATGTTGTTCACTGGAATGGAAAAATGCTTCATAGTTTGAATAATGTAGAGAGAATAGCCATTTTCACACATTAGCTGTGGCGATGAAGAACAGTTACAAGGAGTTCTTCAGATTGAAAATAGTATGAGAATAACTCAAACAAAAGCTGTATTTTCAGCAGTCGAAGAATGGGAGGCAGTTGGTAAAATCCAGGCAGTGTGTTTTGATACCACTGGTTGCCTTAGCGGAACGTGAAATTTTGCTGCAGCAATTACTGGATCGACATCTTTTGTATTTACCTTGTCGCCACCCTATTTTAGAAATCATCCTAAAATTTGTTTTGAATGCGAAGTGGGCAAAACTACTGCTCCTCGTCCAGATATTAAAAAAAAAATTAGATTGGATGGTCTAAGTTGGACAAGACAAAGTATAAAACTGCTACTGAAGATGAAACTATTATATAAAAAATACGAAATTTGGAAGAAATTTCAAATTTTCTTGCAGAACATTTAAGAAATCAACAGCTCAGAGATAACTATAATCCAGCATTGTATAATTTTTATGGGAGTCTCCCCCAAATAGACATTTCTTTCAGATTATCTGGTACAGTTCATCATACCAGGTGGATGTCTAAGGCAATGTATTGTCTCAAAATACTTCTTTTCAGACATCGGGTCTCATTAACAGATTTAGAAAAAGGAGGTATTACAGACATTTGTTTATTTATAAATAATATTTATGTAAAGGCATGGTTCAACACTCTCACTCAGACTTTAACCACCATCAAGACTTAAAATTATTAAAATCACTTGTTCAATACAGAAAATTTGATAAAGAGGCTGCAAACAAAGCAATCTATAAAATGATAAGTCCTATTTGGTACCTTAACTTGGAGAAAGTTGGAGAAAGTTTCATTTTTTTGACGACACTTTGGCAAAAAAAAGTCAAAATAAGCATGGCTGTAAAATAAGTCGCATTTGAAAAAGAAAATGATGATGAGAATGATAAAGATGTAAGAGCAACAATGTTTCAACGAACTGGATCATTTATTGGACAAAGAAGTTGATTTTTTAAATTTCATCTCAAACAGTCATTTTTTAAAGAGATTTAATTTTAATATGCAATTTTTGAATACTGATCCCGATGTATGGTGTGAAAATCAGCATTATTTGAAAGAGAAAATAAAAACTGTGAAAGCTTTTAAGGTTTTTACGGCTGTATTCACCAAATACTTGACACCAGGATTAATCCAATTACATGTGTTAAAGTCAACGGCAAGATATCTTACCCATGACTTTAACACGAGTGTTAGGGTTAATTCACGTGTCAAGTGTTTGGTGAATACGGCCATTAATGACTCAGCTAAAAGGGGAGTAAAATTAATCCAAGGATTCCATTCCTGTTTAACTGAGGATGAAGAACAAAAGCAGTTTTTACTATAGGTAGTATCCGAATGTAGGAAAACTTTTCCAGACTCTCCGAAAGCCACATTATCTAAGCCTTGCCACTTTAACAAAAAATTGTAAATAATTGGCAATTTATTTTCTTTATAATGTGCTTCCTTTTTGATGCATAACTTTAATAATCAAATAGTATATCTGAACGCTAGTCGTTCTCAATTTTATGCCTTCTCTGACCTTATTTTCTGTTCATTCTTTTACGTAAATTTCATTTTTTTTTTTTAAATTTCAGAACCTTTTTATTAAAACCTTTATTTTGTAAACAAAAAAGAAAGAAAAATAATAAAAACGAAAGGAGGAAAAATGAAATAGAATTTTTTAAATTTTCATAAAAAAGCCAACTTTTAGAATTCGGATCCAATCTAGTTCTGAAAAAAAGCAGAGATATATGCTTTTTTCAGGACTATATAGGATCCGAATGTTACACTCTGAGCGTTTTGGAAACGGGCAAATAATCTATTGTTGTTTTCACTGTAAAATTTTCATGCAATTTTTAAATTATAATTTTTTTTTAATAGGAAGATTTGCAATTACTAAAAAAAAAGGCTAAAAAATTACATACAAGCTTTAATATCAAACCCTATTTTATAATATCTCAGTGTTATAAATGATTAATTTTATAGATGGATTGCAGTGAAAATTGGAATAAAGTGAACGGGATTTGACATCCCAACCGCTTGGTGAGTTAAATGTGTAAGTTTACATAAAAGTGATGTGTGGTTCATCAAGGCAGGAAGTTTTTTTATGAAACGAGACCAACATTATGTTTCTAGACTCAATGTTATCCATTTAATGATGGAAAAACTACTTTTTTTTTCGAAAAACCGCGGTTTTTCTAAACTTTAACGTCAGTGCGGCACGGGCAGGCCCGGACTGGGAGGGTAGGGGCCCGCCCGTCTCAAGAGAAGGGGGGGCGGGTTATTGTGCAACCGATAAATAATAGGATGTGTTCACTTTCGGCGTATGGGGGGAGGTATGGTATTATTATTAATTAATTATGATTGATAATTAATGCATTCATAAAATATGGATCTATTAATTGATATGCGTCATTCATATTAATGAATCCCTTGTTCATTCGGGAACCCTCACTCAGAAAGTTTTGAGAACTACATTTAAAATGAAGTGTTTTGAAGCCTTCTGGGGCGCAATTGCAGCTGCAAAAATTTTTTTATGTGTCAAACTTCATTCAAGTGTTAGCAGTAAAGCACTTTTTTTTTCTTTCTTTTTTCTGTTTGGGGGCAAGCCCTCGGCAGGGAGGGCCTAATGTAATGTACTGTAATGTACTGCTGAGTAGTACCACCCTAATGTAATGTACTGCTGAGGGCGGGGGGCCCACCCGTCTGCAGACAGTCGGACACCCTGGCCAGTCCGGGCCTGGCACGGGTTAATATTATGCAAATGAACCGAAACTTTACCCATCTGATTTTGTAGCCTATTGGCAACTTTTTGGGGGGTACCCCCCAAAAATTCGAAAACTGATATCTTGTGACCACCCTAATGTATATTTTTTTCGCTGTCACGATGTATAAAAATTGAAAGCAATAATTGATCATTCTTTCAAGAATTCATTAAAAATTTAAGCTAGAGAATCGAAAATGATTTCAATTTTTTCAGAATCGAAAGAGCTTTCCGATGATGCAAAAATAAAAAATGTCCGATCAAGAGTTAAAAAGATACGCGCTGATAAGTGCGAAAAGCCACGACTTTCGATATAACATAATTAAGAATTACAAAATAAATAAATAAATAAATAAATAAAATAGAAAAATGAAAAGCAGCAGTACGCAGTGTCATTGGACTTATGCAAAGTCTCAGCTCGATTGGACAATAGGAAGGGGGGTTAAAATTCGCTTACCATTTTTGAATTGGAACGACACATAAAGATCGGGCTAATAGAAAGCTCGAAAAAATTAGTCAGCCTCCAAAGACTCAAAAGTCAGGAGGTAAGATATAACTCAGCTGAATATTTTGTATGACAGCATGTAAGTAAATTTTCACCAAGGGGCCATTTACTTATTCGAAAGCAGCCAATTTTTTTCATCCAAACTATTAATATAACAATATTTAAGGGAAGCAATACATATTCTGTCAAAATGAAGGTCATGTAATGGTCATGAAGAAGAAGCAAAACTATTTATAGTTATTTTATTTTTCTTTTCATACATAAATGTATTCGTACAAGGTCATATAAATACAACGAGTAATACACAAAGTAAAATATATACAAAAGTACAAATATACTTACAGCATGTAAGTAATAGAGTAGTAAGTTACAGTAAGTAATTACAGTAAGTAATTACAGTAAGTAAGAAACAGCATGTAAGTAAGTTACAGTAGATGCGCATATTGCATAAATGTACATAATGCTCATACACATACGCACAGAAAGCTTATTCACTTATGCCATAAAATGACCTTATTTTGCAATATTTTGTAGCATCCGGAATGTCAAAGATTCATTCAAATAATGATACAGCTAACTCACTAAGCCATATCGTTTCGCAAATTTCAAACAGAATTAATCCAAATATATGAAAATGCACCTTGCTTAAGGCCACTTAGTTCCAAAGATAATGATGATCAAAATAAAAAAGATGTCGTACGCTCGACGGGTCGAAAAATTGAAAGAAGTGAACGCAAATATAACCATGCTATTCAAATCCTCAAGTCCTTTCCCTGGAGGATTTCCTTAAGAAATTCTATGTGTGCGGGCAAGGGTTTGGTAGAGGAGATCGTCAAGGAAATTGCGCAGACTTTTTCCTTGAGGACTTCCTGTTAGGGTATAGCTACTTTTAAGTTTAAACGTTTCAAGCAACATTTTGAAAATATGGAAGTTACGCTATCGACGAGATGTTTTACTTTAGTAAACAATATAGTCATTAAAGTACGACTTAACGTTTTTATTTTATGGTCTCTATTTTCTAAATACTGGTTTCATTCCTTTCTGATCCTCTTTTCCTCCAAGAGAACAGCAAATTGTTAAGCCAGATCCATTTTAGCAGGGTATTAGAATAGAGCAGCACTTTTAAATGTACCAAAGGTAACGGAATAGCTTTCGAAAAAGCTGAGCTTTGGGATATTTTTAATAGCTGGTTTCTAATAGATTTCTACTTGTTGTGAAAAACGTAAAATATTAAGGAAATATCTTAGGACGGACGAGTTTGAAATTTAGCCGCTGGTGCACAAAGCTTTCCAGTAGGTATTGATTTGGAGCAACTGGCAGTGGGGCTAATATTAAATCTAAAATTCATTAGAAACATACTTTTCCATTTTAGAATGACATAATCACAAGGGACTTTCTAAATATGTTCAAATTTTAATGAGAGTTTTCTGAAAAGAAATTGAACTCTTAAACAAAATATTTGATCCACATAAGATCCAGTTTAAAACAAATAAAAATACATATTATCTAAACACAGTCCTGCATGTAAAGAACTGAAATCTGCCATTGAAAAAAATTTTTTTTTTTTGGGGGGGGGGGGCAAAAGTACCACCTCATCTGCAAGCGTTGCTTCTGGGGAAGACACATGACCCTAACGTGTTTAGCAAAGCATTCATTTCAAACTTTCTTTCAAAACCTGAAGAAACCTATCTATTTTTACTCTCAAATGTGCTACGTGTCTCTGCCTCCTCTCCAAATTTTTGCGGCAATGCTACGCCTATACCCATCAGCTTTAACAACTCACTCTCCTCAATATACTTCTAAACTTTAAAAAATAAATTATTTTTTAACAAAATCGCCATTTGTAAAATTTCAATTATTAAATTATTCGAAAATGATTATGCGTTTGACAACTGCAAAATAGTAACATTGGCTTCTGGTTTTAAACTAAATGACTTCTTTGTCATATACTAGCTCTTCTGTTAATAATTATTACCATTTACTATTACATAGTGTAGCCGAAAAAAATACAGCCAGAATTGAATGAATTCGTGACGCTGTTTCAATTTTTAGATCTATAAACGAGTGGCTATTTCTGCTTTAGAATTGAATGACATAAAATTGACCATAAGGGGAATAAAGAAGAACAATTGAGTAAAAATGCATTATGTATTCAAAGTAAATGGATAAATAAATAAAAGTATGGTTATGTCTAATTTAGCATGTAAACTACAAGAGTCAAAACAGAACATTACAATAAAAAACAGAATTTACTTAAATACAAAAATAAATAAAATAGATCATTAAGTTTAAAAATTAGAATAATCAAAAATAAATAAATAAGTAAGTAAAATATTAACTCGAAAACTTAGAATAAATCACTTCAAAAGTAAGAATTCAATAAAACATGAAATTATAAATAAAATAAAATAAAGGAACATTGCAGTTTCTGAATAGAAATCTCAAACGAATGTATAATAGTCATTCATGCTTGCAACATGTTGACTGGCCCTCTTAAGGGGATGGTGTAAATTAAAAAGTTTTCTTTTATTTATTAAGGTAGGATTATGAAATTTTGTATTTTAATATATTAAACCAAAAGCATTATAAACAACTGAAAAAAATTTAAAATAAATTTTAAAAATATTAGTCATTAATTAAAAATTAATTAACTTTTAGTTTCGAAAAAGTGCTCCATGCGTTTTAATTTTAACTTTTTTTTAGTCATTTTGTTTTATAATAGCATAAAAATATATTTAAAAAAAGTCTGTGTATCGGTTTTTGATTCGACCGAGTCGTTCATTTTTTAGAAATATTTTCATGGATATAGACCATACTTTCGCGAAATTTTTCAGTTTTCGTAAATGAAAGTGAAATTTCATAATCGAAATTTTGACCCTATTTAAAAAGGATACACAGATTTATTGTAATATATGAGAAGAATGTTTGTAGTCCATTTTGTTCAATTCCGAGCAAAATTAAGTCGTATGGAGCATTTTGAAGGCAAGAAAATCACAAAAAACTTGATTTGGAGAAAATACAGTTTTAAAGTGTCATTTTCCATTTACCTTTAATACCGTCTCTTCTGAATCATTTTATTTATGATTTTACCTTAACAAAACATATTTTTAAAATAATTTCATTCGAATATTAGCTTATTTTGTAAAACGTTCAATAAAAATCGTGACGTGTTTATGGACGCGTTTGTTTGCATTTTTGTGGGCATTTAACTGCCCCTTTTAATTTTTTCAAACCCTAATATTTTTTTTTAAATTGCCGTATACATACGCGGTTTTTTCTCCATGGTTCAGCTTTAACCCATTTATGCCTAGTGTCCCTTTTTTGGGACGGCATTTTCGCTATGAGTCGAAAACGTTATTTATTTTTCCTAGCCTTTATTCATGAGTATTGAGCCTCAACTCTACAAAATATTTTAACATGACCCAGTAGGATGTTGATATTTCGATTTTTATGCATAATGATTTTAAAAGAAATCATCCCTTGTTCAAGAAGTTGACATCAGAACTATATCTATCATTTCTGTTATCAGTAAAAATCGAAGAAAGTCGCAAAAATATCCAGGCACAAATGGGTTAACTGTAGAATATTAGTATGTAAAAAAGAAAAAAAACACATTTTTTGGGGAAAATTTTGATGATTTGGGTGTCCACCATCCCCTTAAAAGTCGGAATGTAACAATAGCAATCTAGAGTAGTGATATTGGTTCTAATGAAAGATGCTTCAATGTTCTTGTTTGAAATACATGAATGGTTTGACAGAAAAATAAAATAAACTAGGTATCATTCATTTTGAAACTGTATGAGTGAAGGGAGAGTCAGTTTCGATGTCTGGTTCTAACATACCTGCTTCAAACTAAATTCCATTTCGCTGACTTTTTTTTTCTTCTTTGAGGATCGCCGTAGTCCGCCCTATTAATCGTAACGTAGAAGGAAGAAATACTCTGACTGTCTGGAATTCGAACAACAAAATAAGCAACTTTTTCGCCTTCGAACAAGAAATTGGATATATTTGTAGCCACGGTAACGGGGAGGAATTATGAGAACAGGCCTCAACACAGCTGCAGAAATCAAGTGGCTCATCTAAATCAAACACGCGTTATACCCCGTTTAGTGGAAGTAACACGATGTACGAGGCTCATTTTGCCTATGTTCTTTGTAGCACTCCTATCGGTAGCCACTTCAAACATCCGGAAAATGTTGTGCATATTCCAAAAAGTCCGGTTGTCTGTCCAACGTCGGCATTTTGATCGCCTCTTGAAATACTGTACATGTACAAAGGATGCACAAATAAAAGATTTTTCTTACCAATTATGAGTCCTGTTTTCTTTCTATTATTTAACCGGGCTCATGTTACCCTGCTACAGGACACCTACGCCCATGCTTTCCAGTGATAAATAGTCATTTCCCTACCACCGCATCGAGTATTAAGGATGAATTCGGTTAACACCCTGGACGTGTGGGTTTGAAAGACGATACTCTTTGTTGATGTATTGCAAAATTTTTGCAACTGACTGTACATGTTTTGTTCGATTTAGAAGCTTGAAGGTACTTTAGAAAATTTCGCTATACAACATTAGTTTCCAAAAGAAGGGCTGCGACAAGAAATGCGAAGTACATTCCAATAAGACAGAACCCGAAGTAGCGTTTAGCGTTAAACCGAAGAGCTGTCATGGTTATCATGGTAGTTAGAAGAATGGTGGTGATGGATGCGTAAAGTAAAGTTGTCAGCTTCTCATACTGCAACTGAAAGAAAAAAAAATTAATCGAAGCGTTGTTTCATTAGAAAGTTTTTATTAATGAATGAGATGTTTATTAGTATATCATTACATTTGGAAAATACAGAGAAATTCGCTTAAGATGCTGCTTTAAGTTGGTCACCGGGCATTTCCTATACTAGTCAATGTAAAATTCACTCGCTAAAACGCTTTATTCTACTCTGTATTTTCGGATAAGAAGCTCTTGGTTTCTCCTTCCCCGCTCGTCTCACGTTTCTTGAATGGGTTGAGGTACAAAAAATGTCTTCTCATGGATATCGGCATGTTAATGCTGTTCAGTTCGTGTATCCAGTGATTTTGTTATGCCCAGTAGGGATGAAATATAAAGCTTTCATTCGGACAAGCCTAACATTTTGAAAAAGGATGCGCGGCTAAAAAAAAAAGGAGATTCCAGATGAACTAGACATACCCAATGTTTGGGATCATGCTGAAGAAATGTTGACGTCAGAACGTCCTCAAAATGGATCATTTCCTCTCTGCAACACATATCCAGAATCGAATCTCATACAAACGGAAATACAGGGTGGCCATCATTAAACTGCAAGTGTTCAAGGGGTGCTAGAGAGAAAACTACCGAGAATATTCCAGTGAAATTGGGTATCTACACGTTTCAGAACATGCGCAAGTCAAATATGCAAAAATAAAAAATCGTCATTTTTACCCGATAGAGGGCGCTGTACCGTATTTCAAAGCTCACCGGTGGCCTATACAATTTCCAAAACCGATAGACAGAGCCTAGTGACATTCTAAGAGGCATATAAACCATATAAAACATCATTTACAGTTTATCAAAATTCCATACAATTCGCTTCAGTCATTAAATTAAAAAAGTAACATGTAATCAAAAATGAACGCAAATTAAGATCACGAATTAAACCATTCATAAAGACGCTTCGGAAAACAATTAAACCATTATTTATTCTCATGGACACTCATTGGACCTCCTCTAATTGTTTCATACGCCGGTATTCTTTCAGAGTAGCTGAATAATGGCTACCATTCCGATAGAATATCTTCACTAACAATGCACGTTCCTTATTCAGAGTCATAATGGACCCTTACTGAATGGGGTCTTGTTTTTACACAGTTCGACGGGCTTAAAATTTGCATGTAGGACGTCCATAAGCATTGAAACACGATAGAGCGCCATCTATGAAAATGGCGATTTTTTTTTGCCTATTTGACTCGCACATGTTCTGAAACGTGTAGATACCCAGTTTCGCTGAAATATTCCTGGTAGTTATCTCTCCAGCACCCCTTGAACATTTGCAGTTTAATGATGGCCACCCTGCAGATACTTTCTTTCCCAGCACATCAGAAATGTAACGAATTTCAGTACGTATTATTATTATCATCTTAATTCGTACAATATTGACATTGTAGTACTTTCTTTTTTAATTTCGAGTTTCTGCACATGTAACCTTCATCGCCACTTGATTACCCTTCGCAGAAACACGAATACTTTGGAATGACTCTGTCTGGAATTTTATCTCGATCCGTTGAACGGAAAGGAATCCATATTCATTTTCATAAACGAATTCATCCAATGATGTCTTCGGAACATAGATGCTTTCTATCGATTCCATCTACGTTCTAAAGACTCTGTGAAAGGTTATTCAAAGTTACAAGTTTTCGAAAAAGTCTACCCTGTGTGACATCCTAACTCGCGTGGAAGGGGTTCGTTCCGCAGTCATTTAAAATGTTGGACCGAAAACGGTCCATGACAAGTGGCACACGTGACAACTGTCAAAAACTTTCTCTTCATTCCAATAAAAAAGAAGAGAAAAGTTCTGAAAACAGAATGGACGCATCTTAACTTGAATCAGAATTTGCACCTTCCCTGTATCTTTAGCGGAGGGCGATTTCTTTTACATAAAGTTGTGCGTATCCTTTGAAAAATTTTTAATTTATAAACTGTTTTGTTCATAGAGCGAAGTGAGAAAACATTCTTATTTTTTTCTCCAACTCCATCGTCATTTGGGGGCGATAGAATTGAAGGAGGATCTTAATAAAAAAGTAGGTGATATTTTGAACAACGTAGTTCTGATATTTTTCAGAATGACTAAAAGCCTCCTTCAGCAACCACTCTGCACTCGTAAATCCAACCACGATTCTTCCATTCGTGGGTAAGATGAAAAGTAGTCATTTGAAACCACTGACCCTATTGGATTCTATCCAATTTCTCCATTCTACAGGGTGTCCGAAAAAGGTGGTAACGGGCTCTCTATCTGTCTGGGTCATGTCCGTTGAATCCAAAGAAGGTCGGGAAAAAGAGGACGCTACGAAAAATCTCCTCTCGTTCCTTTTCAAAAAGTGACACTGATCACTCCAATACACTCATGCGGTGACGTAGAAAATTTGAGAATTCTATCCCTTCACCCTTTAACGCGCAGTGTTCCCGCTCTGGGAACACCCAACTCGGACATTTGGACTGTTGCCAGTCACGAAGAATAGATTGGATTTCTATCAAAAGAGTGGCGGGTGATAGAGCTCCACGAGAATCCTTTACTTTTGAGCCCGTCCTTTCCCGTCCAAAAAGGGCCACGATTCTTTTGAACAGCACTGACATCCGCTGAAAAGTGGAAGAATGCGAGACCCGCTGGATGGATTGTCCCATGCTGAAAAAAGGGCAGTCTTTGCCATCGGTCGACTGAACGACCCGCAAGAGGGCGGACGATCGAAACGTGCATCGCGTGCCACCGATCGAGAGACCCGTTGGCTGGCTGTGCGGCATAGCCGGCTGCGTCCAAAAAGGGTCTCTCGGTCGGTGGCACGCGATGCACGTTTCGATCGTTCGCCCTCTTGCGGGTCGTTCAGTCGAGCGATGGCCACGGCTGCCCTTTTTTCAGCATTGGGAAAGGGTTGCGCCTCAAAGGGTTCAAGATATCTCCGAGATGGAGGATGAAAGGCTGTTGGGTACATCACCTCACGAGGTATGGATTTCTATATGGGTATTGGGGGTATTCGAGGTATGGATTTGGGCCCCATTCTGCTCATTGGGATTTTTTTTGTACGGGGGGGTCGTATACAAATTTCACACTTCCACTTTTGGAAATAAACGAGAGGATTTATTTCTGAATGGAGTCTTATTTCCAACATTTTTTTTCCCCATTAACATTGGTTACTTATCTCTAACAGATAAAGAAGGAAGGACCCTCTTTTTGGGATACCCTGTGTATGAAAATTTAAAATTAAGATATTGATTGAATGAATTAAAAAGTTCCCAAAGACTATCAAAAACTTTTATTGATTCATTGAATGAGTATTTATTATTGAATAAGTATTTATTAATTTAAAACTTCAATTTATTTTGTAGGACCCTCCAATCGATTTGAAAGAAAAAAAAACCCCAGATCCAGTAACCCCTCGTTGTAGAGCGCGCATTCGGATATTTTTCTATGTCTCCCAATATTTTGGAAGAGCGTGAATACACATGTGGATTTGGAAAGAAAATGCCTCTTTTTTTATACTTTAGGTTACTTTTTGTTTAAATACCCGGTATTGAACATGGCTCATTTTTTGTTGGATGTGTAGAATGTTATAAACGTAAACTTTTTACCCTATCCTCCCACTCCCTGATAGATGGCTCCATTGGATAGATAAGCAGCCATACTATTGGGTATATAAGCCATCAAGCAGATATCGCGATGCATCGCGTATTTTTCGGGTCTCCCGACAAGCACGATAGAACGAGGGACTACTGTATAAAATTCTATTGTCTTCTTGGTGACGCTCCACTGGGGAAATTGAATCGTGAATTATACAGTGCCGTAGTTTAATGTTAGCCATTGTAGGAATTCATTGATTCAGAAAGAAAAAAAAAAGTCAATATTTTCTTACTTCAATGGGCTTGTTTTCGGTAGCTATATGAATACTGAACGGTATACCAATTCCCAGTAACAGGTCTGAAAGTAATGTCAAGGAAACTTTCAAATATCTTTTCTACATTGAATATTAGAAAAAAGTACAATACAGTGGAAACTGCCTAATGTGACCACTCTCGGGAACGACAAAACGGGTCACCTTACACAGGTAGCACTTTAATATATTTGTTTATGCTTAAAGCTCAAATAACACTTGCACAAACACTCTACAGTTTATTTATAACAAGATCTCAAAATCAATCCATATCCATGAACAAAAAAGAGGAATGTAGGGAGTCCAATACTGAAACATTAAAATGCACGTTGCATTCAAATGGTGTGTGACTTCCTTATACTTACGTTTCAATATGTATTTTAATACTTCTTGGTCACAATGAATGATAAAAAATAATAAATATGAATCAAAAATATAAATTTCCATTTTGCAGCTTGACCTATTACTCAAGTACGGTTTGAATGTTTAGATTGTTTTCATGTTTGCACAAATATAGTTGCACAAATATAATCATGCACAAATATAATCATGATACCATTTTCACTAGTGTCCATCCAGAGTTGTTTAGATAACACACTGTGCTGTAACAGCAAAGTTCTAAAAGGGCCGGTCCCAATTAAATCACTAGGTTGACAAAATGAAAAGAAATGTTAGGCTTTATACATGTTTGGCAAATTTTAAACGTGACTCGCCACAGGGGTGATCAGAATATAGTTTTTGTAGCCTAGACAAAATTATTGTAATCCTGTGGGAAAGGAAGAAAATTATAAATAGATTCACAGACTACAGACGCCCACAAAATGCATTACAAAGGCTAAAACCAAAGTATTAGGTTGTAACGAAAGTTTCCCGCCACCCCAAATATCGACTGCAAACAGTTCACGTTGGTGTGTTTTCTCATATTTTGTCAAACGATATTTGCCATTTGAAAGAAAGAGACTTACTTTAGAACACTGTGTTGTTAAAAAATATCGTTATCATTAATTGCAAGGTGTCTGAAATGGAACTATCACGTTACTGGATTAGAACCATCATTTACTTCCAGTTCTGTTGCAAAAAGTGCTACAGAATGCCAAAGAATTGCGTGTGTCATTTAGATTCTAATGTTGTATCATATGGCACTGTGAAGGTTTGGTACTGAAAGTTAAAAAACAGGGTCTATGACATTGAAGGAGCAGAGCTATCTGGCCGGCCTACTGATGTTGTTGGGGCCACCTGCGAGAACTTGTGGAAGAAGATCACTTGAGAGCTAGCTAAAGAGTTAGACATTAATGCCAGCCCATTAGCCATGCTATGATGCATCACATAAACTTCATGTACAAGTTCAATCGCTGGGTGCCGCATGAGCTGACTCAAGCAGATTTGGCGGAGAACTTTCGTTACAATCTGATAAATTAATAAACAGTTCAATAACATTATTGACAGATGGGAGATTACATTTAGAATAGGTAAAGGGAAATCAGAAGTACTCATTAATGTGTGATTCACTTCATCCAAAGTAATTGTAAATATGGGATTAACTGCATCCACACACCTCTTACCGGAAACCACGCTGAATCCATTTTAGCATCAACAGAAATATAAAAGAATCTAGACTAAAACAAGTTTTCCTTTTTAATTTATTTATCTAATTTTTTTATTTATTCATCTAGAGAACAAGTGTTACTGAAAAGAGAATGAGTGTTGAAATCCAATCTTGTGTTAAACAACTGAAAAGGGATATAGCATTCTATATTATCTGAATGCGTTTTATATTTAAGAGGCAGTTTATAGTGGAAAGGGGTCCCATTGGACAGGTTCAAAAACTTAAATTTGGCAGATTATCGGATCACTCTATAGTTTTCGCAGGTGGTCACTTTACAGGATATTTTCCCCGTACATTTTTTATGAGTTATAGTGAAATTTCATAAAAGTGTTCACTTTAGACAGGTGGTCTCTTTACCAAGGGGGTCACTTTAGCAGGTTCCACTGTACTTTACTACGTCTTTCAAATAAAAATTCATTGCGTTCCATACGCCAGTTTCTTTATCATTTCTTTAAAATTATAATTGTAAGTGAAAATGAACTGTTGTTGCCTCTCAACCTTGTAACCTTTTCACAAGTGGATGAGTTATTTGTTTGTCAAATGCTTTTCACCGAATGTATACGATCCTTTTATTTCTATTGTGAGTGGTCACTTAGTTTCAAATTCAACGAAACTATTTCCAAAAGTACCCTTTGAAAATGTTTGTTCTATCTGTGTTGGGCTCAACTGACACGACTAGTATAGCAACCATTTCTAAGAAAAGTCACTTTTTATCCTTGAAAGCAAAAATTATAATGAGTACATACCTAAGAATGAGAGAAGCACATTTTCAAAAACTTTTCCGAACGTTGCGAAGACATTTTTTTGTTTGTTAAAGTATTAAAAATGAATGTCATTTGCGATTTTATATAGAACTCAATCAGTTAAGTAATTGCATTTTATTGTATTTTAGTATCAGGTTGTAACGAAAGTTTTCTCAACTATTGACCTAATATGTCAAGTTTTTTATGCTTAGTGCGACTCATGAACATGGCACTAAAGTCTAACTCTTTTAGCTAGCTCTCGAGTGGATGAATATTTTATCTTCTTCCACAAATTGTCGTAGGCGGGACTCATTAGCATCAATAGGCCGGTCAAAGCGCTCTGCTTCTTTAATATCCTGGTCCTCGTTTTTGAACTTTCGGTACCAAATTTTCACAGTGTCATGATTCAACAGTAGTACCTTAAGCAGTATACATGATTCAGTGTCATTCTGTAGCTGACTTTTTGCGATAGAACTGAGAGTAAAGGATGGATCCATCTGGTAGCGTGGTAGCTCCATTTCAGACACCTTATACTTAATCATAACGATATTGTTTTACAGATTTCACAACACAGTTCTTTAAAACAAGTCTTTTCTTTCAAATAACAAAAATCGTTTTACAAAATATTGGCAAAGACACCAACGGGAACTGCTTGTGCAGGCAATACTTGGAGTGGCTGAAAACTTTCGTTACAACCTAATATAAAGAACCAGTTCTCTATAAAGAATAGGTTAAAGAGCTGGTTCTTTCGAAAAGAACGAGAACAATGTATTTCGAAAAGAGCATTCTTCGAAAGATATTCTTTTCTCATCTCTAATAATAACAGAGCAAACGAATCAAAAGCTTGAAAGAATGTAACGGGTGTCGAACGCAAAACAAATGGGGTTTTCATGGTTAGGGAATCTCGCATGCGTCGATTTTCGTCTTCGATTTCGGGCTTTAAGCTTGACTACAGATTGCAAAATATCACACGTTTCAATTTTTTCTTGAATGCTACCCAACTCTTTGAAACAGCAAAAACAAGTCTTTTTCATTTCCATTGGCAAATGAGAACTTAAACATTGTGTTTATCATTTGGAGTCCATTTTTGTGCGCAAAAAGAGTAGATGAGTGTAAACCCCCGTCTAGCGAGCGTCTGGTGACGTCCAATGATTTGATTCTCTGGAGTGTATGGGATGGTGGCTCGACTTTGACATCCTGCGAGTCCCGTGTTGTCTCGTGGTTACGGAAATGGCCAATTTAGGGATCTCTGAGAATGGAAGATCATGGGCAGTCCCATCTGGCAGGATCTGGCAGCCCCCCCCCCCCAGAATGGGCAATCCCATCTCCGGGGACTTACCCCGGAGATGGGATTGCCCTCCGGGACTTTCTAAGGGCTCCTAACCCGTTTTGACGTGAAGTTTCGGAGAAAACCACGGAGAACTCCGAATGGCTAGGTCGGCAGACGCGACCTGGTTTCGAACCAGGCACCTTCCGTCTCCCAGTTCCATGTTGTTGTGTGTGATGATGGCAACGCTACACTATTGCGATCTGCCAAGGGGGGAGTGCCTTGGCAGGAGAACTTTCTAAGGGGTTCTAACGAGTATTCACGTTCCATCTGGAGAAAACCTACCCAAACTCCAGACCGTTCGATCGACCGCCGAGAGATGGGACCCGAACCCGGGACCTTCACACTTCGGCCCTCTACCCTTTTCAGTGGCATAACCACTGTGCCATGGTGAGGCCTCTCCCAGTTCAAAGCGCTATGCCGCGGGTCGGGCCATTACGGGAATGGAATGATGTTTCAAACGTGCAGTCAGTGCCAGAGTGAGAGGTGTGGTGGCCCCTCATTATTTCTCAAACAAGTTAACCATTTTTTAGACCACCCGTGTGTCATTTCTTGAGTATGTAATAGTGTTATTTTGGGATTGTTTCTCGCAAATATACACAGGATGGATCGGATCGAAGAGTAATATTAACCCTTTTGAGAAGAATTCGATACGCGCTCTGGAATGTTTAAAATGAAACACGAGAGAAAAAAGTGAGAGAACGGATCTTCCATTCTCAGAATTTTATTAAAAAAAAACTATTTTGCCCATCATTCGGTATTCGTAAGGAAATTTTACTTAAAAATGTGTATTGTGGGGGGCCCATCTCTTGTGGAGTTAAATCCGGCCCTGGTGCAGTGTCCATCCAAACCATTATGACTAACCGGTATTACGTAACAGTTCTAACAATCTTAAACATCGTTACTTATTGTTTAGCTGAAAAAGGATTTGAATGTGACCTGGATCTAGCACCGTAATATTCCTCGGAAATCAGTGTCAAAATGGCTCCTCTAATGGCAGTTTTGAAAAGATGGAGACGGTATTTCAGACATTGTTAGAAAGTGGTTTTAAGCATACGGATTCCCATTCAAAAAGTAAACACGTTACGGAAGAAATTTTAAATGTAATTTTCATTTACTATGAAAAAAGTAGCTACTGTAAACTCTGTGGAATAGATATTTTAATTTCCATAGGAAATCTCCAAAATGTAATGTTCAAAATAAAAATATAGTTTAAAAAACCAAAAAACACGCTTTAAATTGAACCAACTAAAAAGCGAAAAATAATTCTTAATATAGAAATCAATGAATGAACGAAAAATAGTACTATTGTGAAAAAAGCGTGGGGTGCTTTGTGCTACATTTTTTTGTATCCTTTTTGTACTCATCGTACCGATCGAATATTCTCAAGAACTGATATAGGGAGCAGCACCCCACGCTTTTTTCACAATATTACTATTTTTCGTTCATTCATTTATTTCTGTATTACGAATTATTTTTCGCTTTTTAGTTAGTTCAATTTATCACTAAAGCGTGTTTTTTGGTTTTTTAAACTATATTTTTATTTTTCACTTTTTAGTTCGATTTGCTATAAAAGCGTGTTTTTTAGTTTTTTTTTTTTTTTAAACTGTATGTATTTCAAATTTATTTTTAATTTTCGATATCTCTCATAAGACACTACGGAACACTAAGTTGGAAAGTACAAACTGTGAGATCATTTATTTTCACTGTGCACCAGTGGCGTAGCCAGGATTTTATTTCGGGGTGGACTGGGTATCCAATTTAAAGCTAAAGTTCATTTGTAAGCTAAATATCAAATTGTAAGCTAAGTAAAGGTTCCCATTTCGGGGGCAGGGGAGCAGCCCCCTGATCCCCACTCTTGCTACGCCCCGGCTGTGCAGCAAAGTATTAATCAACCTGCAGTTAAATGCTATCTTCCTCACTAAAAAGGAAAAATAGGTCTCTAATGAACAAATGTTCTTGTACTCAACTCTTCCATAATGTGATGGATCACGATATTTTGTAAAAATAAAAATATTGCCGTGCCCAGGATTCGAACCTGGGTTACTGCGGCCACAACGCAGTGTACTAACCACTCTACGATCACGGACACAGTAGAAAAGGTTTTCTTAAGATTGTAATCTTTGGAAGTGTTCTACTTTCAATCAGGATAAGAAATGAGGAAATTATTGAATCCTGGCGATCCTGATCAGGATAATGAGATAAACTCATAAAATTATTGTATTGTCACCGGTTCTTCATAAATGTACAAAGTTTAAATTAAATCTGACCGTTTAAAGTGTGCCCAATTTGAGTTCAAAGGTGTCGGTTACAAACATACATACAGGTGAAGCTAATCAATCAAAGCGTGTTAAAATCAGGATAATGGGATAAACTTATCGAATTATTGTACTGTCATCGATCCTTGATCTATCTACAAAGTTTCAATTAAATCGGACCGTTTCAAGTGGGTCAAAATCGAGTTCAAAGGAGTCGGTTACAAACATACAAATATACATACAGGTGAAACTAATAAAAGCGTGTTAAAAATAAATAAATATAATAAATAAATAAAAATAAATAGAAAGGATACTCAAAAGGGGTCCTCCATAACATGCTGATATACCCATTCTTGGGTATCCTTGCTTTGCTATTGACAAGTTCGAAATAAAATCTAGAAGAAGAAAAAATGAATGTTGAGCAATTGTACTTGTTCAATAAGAAAAGGCAAATTTTGAATGGGATTCCATTTACCTCCAATACTGTTTCCCCATGCAAGGACTGTTAGACCAAGAATAGCATCACTCACATTGAAAATTAATCCTGTAGTCTAAAGGCAAGAAAAATAAAGTAAGAAAATCGTATTATGACAAAGAAAATACTAACGAGAAAAATATTTGAATGGAATTAATTGTGCGTGGAATGTCATCTAGAAATTTGAGCTCTTTCCCGTTCTAAGCGAGAGAAAACTCTGGCTTCAAGCGAATCATTTATTAGAAAATAGAAATAAAGGGCTGTTTCTTTCACTCTCTGGCATTTTCAAAAATAAACTCTTATTAAGCAGTTGAATCTAGGTCTTTCTAATAAAATAAGTATTTTTCATTTCTTTACAAAAACCAAAGTGTTTCACTTCTGTCGTGCTAGTGTTGTATTTAAAATAAATAGAGTACTCTGGTTGACGATAACAGTTAAGACTTGCTGGGAAAATACTGCTATCCTATACAAAATTGTTTAGGAAATTTTCAATAGTTTGTTTCACTACATATATCAAGGCACATCACTTTGAAAAATTGAATGATTTTTAAATTTAAACATGTGAATCTGAGCTAAAAACGTTCGTATAATTAAAATCGGAGTTACCTTTTCATAAAATGTTTTATATCTCACTCAGTTTCAAAGATAGTAAAATTTAGAAAAAGCCACACCAAAGAGTTAAGAGCTGAAAGTGTAGACGATGAAAGTGAAGCAACTATTTTATCTGCTTCACTGTTTGAGTACTTCAGTTATGCTTTTGAGCCATTTGGAGAGCTTTTGATGTATGGGTGTCAATCGAAGAACTTAAGAAGGATTTTCTTTTCCCTTTACTTTTGCATTTTACATGCGGTATAAATTGTACCCGGATAAAAATTATAGCTCCAAGCAAATTTAATTTTAAATTCACTTTAATGGGACAAATGCGCCTACCAGACTTCTCTCCATTTCAAAAAGGCAGGAATGAGATTGCTTGTTGAGATTCTCATTGCAGCTTGCAAGTGAACGCCTGCCAAAGAGCATCCATATTGACTCTTGTTGATCTTCAAGCAAGAAAAACTTTGCTCAAAAATATACGTAGACCCAATTATAGAAAATAGTTTCCCAGTAAAATTCATGCATAAAAATTTTTCAGCAGACAAAAGCAGGTTTGTAAAATTCAACCAATAGTGCAGCATTAAATAGTATGATCTGATTGCGTGTCAATCAGTTCAAACTGCAGCTGTGTCAATATCAGCAGTGATGGGATGAGACAGCAAATTGAATTGAAACTCTTTCATTCCTGATATCTTTTTCTGATCTCGTTCTGTATAACCTCTGCGATAATCCTTAATCTTAACAAAAACATTTTTTGAAGTAGGAATTTAAAAGTTTTAGTCTTGGTAATAATTATTTTTTTCAGAAATATCGGCTCAAGGGGGATTTTTCAGACTGTCTTGGCGGGCCATAAAAAAGAAAAAAATTAAAAAAGAACTGTCAGCGGGCCGCTATTTTCCCACCCCTAGTTTAGAGCCTGGACAGCAGAGAACTGAGTACAACAGCCCTTCAGAGGATATGCAGGGCCCGATTTATACCCCTGGGGGCCCCGGGCCAAAACTTCATATGCCCCCCCCCCCATACATCTTACCTTCTTCGAATACAAGAGTGATTTTATTTTATAGGCTGGTATGAGTTTACACATAATTTTGACAGGTATACATAAGCAAAGCATTTTGTGAATCTAATGAAAGAATTTTTTTTTTAATTTTAGAATTCCACTAAACTAACTCCAAACATAAAACAATGAAAACTTTGTAAATAAACACTCATAAAATGATACCTTTTTTGCAGAAAACGCGTTTTCGTACTGAAAATTTCAGTATATCCTCAGTCTAAAGGTTCACAATTTTAGGCTGAGGAGGTACTGAAATTTTCAGTACGAAAACGCGTTTCTTGCAAAAAAGATATCATTTTATGAGTGTTTATTTACAAAGTTTTCTAAGGATAATTATATCTAAGGTCTAATATTGCCCTTAGATGAGAAATACGTCAAGTTCGAAAATTATATTTTGTTACGTTTTACAGTATGTCAGAAAATATGAGCAAAATGTTAGATGTACAAAAAATGACTGCGTATTTTTTTCATTTTGGGCCAGTGCCCCGAATGCCCCGCCGTAAATCAGGCCCTGAGGATATGAAGACTGATTCCTTCTTATCAAGCTTGCACTTGCATTGTATTGCTTCAGTTTTGAGCTTATCTAATTTTTATTTTGGAGAATTTTCAAATTGAGGGCATCTAGTGGCAGTCGGGGGCCGTCCATCAGGTCCGCCACTGATTCAAATCTGCCGCTGGTTCGATTTCGCATTGCATATCCAACATTGTCGACCTTGGTTGAAAAAGGCTATCGTAGAACTGTTTGACTACTCAAGGCAAAAAAGTAGCGCATAGTGACTCGGTGTCATTTTGTAGTGCATAGAGCTATCGTGTAATAAATATATTCTTAATGAACTTAACTAATTTATCATTAGTGTAAGTAATATAGGGAGTCTATTTCTTCATATCCAATTTTTAATCCTGGTCAAAAAAATGTATTCAACATTTAATAAAAAGTATTGTTTGCAGTTTGCATGAAAGTGAAAGACCCAATAAATTAAAATAAAGCTTATGCTATTTTAAAATTTAAAAAATGAGCTAAAATAAAACGGATCAATTATATTCCTGTAGAAAAATTAAATTATCAGCAATACCTTCAATAAAGATACTATTTCTGTAGCAATCACATAGATCCACATCACAGAAGTTACAAATCCAAGGTATCCGAAAGCTCCATGATAAATAGGGAAAATATCATTGGAAGAAGTAAAATAGACAACGCCGGCCAAAACTATGCTTGCAACCATTATCAGTGACCAAAGAGGGAAAGGTCCTACATGGAGATTATGATCTAAAAAGAAAAATAATGTCTCTTGTATTAAATCTGTTCGTGTATTTAAGGGATCTTTTCACTTAAAAAATGAACAATACAGAGAGCATAAATATGGCTTTTAGTTTAAATAATTAGCTAAAAAGAGGGAATAAGTACTCATTAGTACGAAATAGCATCTTCCCCAAAGTACACTGATCTATGAAAAATATCTCTAATCATTGAACGAAAAGGTTTTTGATTTATTTTAAAAATAGGCATATAAAATATTTAAATTTTCATCAGAAAAAAAAAGACTAGTCATCGTATTTTGCATTTATGATGGTTAAATATCTCGTAGTCTACAATAAAGGGAGCTATTCACAGAACTTTAGTGTGTATTCACACACACGCACACACACATTACTGACATAACGAAAAAAAGAAAATCCTCTACAGGTGTATCAGCAGATCACCTGGTTTCTGTACCTGACTATTTTATCCAATTTGACAATAAAAGTAATACAAAAATTTGAATCTCACAGATAATATCAACCTAGTTTACGCGGGAAAATCTCCCTTATGGGTCAAGAAAGGGTATTTGCTGTTTTTTAACGGAGGTTCTGTTAAATTATCTGGAATTCTTCTGAAAGTCTAGTTCTATAAGGGTATTTTCCTTTCTCTTTTTAACACCTGATAGCTTGGACTCATGAAGTGTCTCCAGTCACTTCCGCTCGTCATTAAAATAATACCCACAAAGCTGATTTTAGCCATTTTCAATGCGCGATGTTCGTTGCTCATTCTGCCTGCAGTTCAAGTTGTAGTTAAGATCCCTTCAACGTACAAAAATATCGTTGCATTGAGCATGTAAGAGACAACTGCGGATAATTGGTATATAGTATTTTACTGAATGTTAAGTCCTTTGGCTGTGGGTGCTACGTTAATGCAGTGGACGGTGACATGTGAACGGAAGACATATGAACGGAAAATAACCGTTTTCTCCGACACCGGAAATGGGAAAACGGTTATTGTCAGGTAGCATTGCCGCAAGACAATGACCGTTTATTTCAGGAACTTTTTATAACAGTGTATATATATATATATATATATATATATATGAAGAACGATAATGAAACATAAAATTGTTACACGATTCCAAAATAAGATACAAATCATAAAATCTACTAAGAGCAATGTTGACTGTCAATTCCAAATAAAATTCAATATGTAATCAGAGTTCTGGGTTCTCATAGTATAAGCAATCCAAAATATTTTTCGCAACATTTATCAACTGAGTTGTCCGACATGCAATTTTATTTGGTTATATTAAGAACAGTTCTTAATACAAAATATTAGGTGTACCGAAAACTAATGTCATTTTTTTCACAAGTAATTCAAACAAATACATTTTCAAGAAGCTTTTAACTACAAAAATGCTAAGCCTAGAACCAAGATTCACATTTGTAACAGTTTGAAACAAGAATTTTAAATTTTTTATTCACTCATGAATTTTCATACACTGTTTTTTTATGACTCAAAACTTAAGAGAGTAAAAGAGGGCCATTCACATTATTACTTGATTTGTTAAGTCTATATGCTTTTAAAGTACACTCTCTAATTGCTTGGGAAGCAGTCACCGGACGTATACATAGGTTTTTTTTTTCTATTTTCTTTCAAATTACATTAATTAATCAGTGTTGATCATTCACAGTCTAACTAAAACAAGAGAAAATAAATAGTTTCTGGTTGATATTCTTAGAATTTTTTAATAGAGTAGATAAAAGGTTAAAGTCTCTCGAAATAAAGCTCACACACTATTATCAGGACGTTCAAAATCGTGTAAAATGCTGAAATTCACGGACAAACAGAGACGATAATTATTAAGCACGGAATTGTCCTTACATTGTAGTGCTATTAATATGAACATTGGAGCAGTAACACAATGAATAATATTAAGAGGTCGACACCAGTTATTTTTATCATTTTCATAATCGACGACTGGGACAGTAATAATCAGCAAGAAGCATACCGGTGCCTGAAAAAAAAATGTACAGGAAGATTTTATAACAGTACATCCATTTAATTAAAAAAATACAATTTTAGAAATATGTTTAAGATTAATCACATTGTCATATTATTACATTTTGACACGTTAGGGTAGGTTTTGATGACTGTTAAAGTTAATATAAGATAAAAAATTTAATTGAATGGTAACATTATGCTAGTAAAAAATGATTAAGATTTGTTATAAATTTGAAATTGTAAATAGCATAAAAGGAAAGTTGTAATTTTAGTTTTACTTTTTACAATTCCAGCGTGGAACATCCATTATATTTCCCATTCACTTCGGTCCTGAATGACTTCGGTCCTTATGGCCAGTATGTCCATCCAAGTGCGATGACTGCTGACAATTTTTTTTTCGCATCCGAAGAAAAGCAGTTCAAAGTTCGAAAAATTTTTGTGAATACTTTTGCCTTTCATGGAGATGTGGGAGTAAATTACTTACAGGAATTTATTTTGTGAGAAAAAACTCCGCATTGAGCTATTCAATACCAGAAAAACGTGGAAAATCCTACTAGCAGCCTAACAATCTATGCGACACAATTTTCCTCAACAGCTACTATAAGGGCTAATGCGATAATATACAACGAGCTACAGGATCGAATATAGGGGAGAGCGGGGATACGATAGGTCATTGAAGATATTTGTGGTTCAGTGAATAGTTATGAAACGAGAAAATTATTTAAAGTAGGTATCCAATATCTTAAACTCCGTGAAAAAAGTTAAACATCTCATTTTGATTGTGGTGGGAAGAAAGAGCCATTTTGTTTTCTGATCATCTGCTTGAAATTTGTAGAAAGTAAGACTTCCTGTTAGTAAACTTGAAATTTGTCAATTAAATATGAGTTATACTTATATAGTCTAAATTACCTTATTTTCTATTATGTTGTACTTAAATGAATAAATATTTTAACGATTTGGTATTTTGAGGGGAAAAGTGATACATTGGTTCATGTAGGGGACCCACTGTGTCCCCATTTATATATTTATTGTCGTTATGCAAGTTTCTTTCTTTTTAATGTTTAGATGATCGAAATTTATCAAAATAAGTCTTCCACAACAGCCAGCTAATATTTAGTTTCTCAAGAAAATTGTATAAAACAAAACATGACACCAGAGATGGTAAGAGCCTTTTCCAAACTCTGATGCAAAAGAGAAAGAAATCTGAGAGGCAATCTTTAAAAAAAAAAAAAAAAAAAAACCAATTAGAAATTCTTACAGATACGCTTGTGAAAATCACAATACAAAATGAGATGATTGAAAGAAGAGGAAAAGACTTAATGATATGAAGTAGAAGAGAAAAAGAAACTGCAAGCAATCACAAGAGTAATTCAGCTGAAGAAGAGGGAGAATTAAATTAATCTTTTTTTTTCTAGAAAATCTGACTTTGAAGATTTGGTATTTAAAGATGTAGGATATATTTTAATGTTCTCGTTGGAGGTTTCGTATTATTCCTGGTCTAAGGCAAGAAAAAATGCAGTTTTAAATATTATGTTACTGAAGTTATCCGCAAAAATGAAAAGGAATTTGAATTGCACTACATGAAAGGAATTCTGCTAAGTTATGCACTTGTCTTTTATGAGGCAGACATTTATACAGTAGAGAGTAAAGATATTGTGAGCTGCCAAACCCGAATGCATTGCAAGGAACTGAGAGAACAGTGACAAAGGTGACTTTTGCTGTAGATTTCAGTTATGTAATCTCCAATACTTATTATAAAATAACAGTTTTTGATTTAATGTCTTAAAAATAACTATAAAAGTAAAATTTCGTTAAATTAATAGGACTTAAAGTAGTATTATCTAACTAAAATCTTTTTCTTTAATTTATTAACAAATTTAGTGTGTGTATATTTTAGGACAATAAAATTAACATGTACCTTCTAAACTTTGAGCTACTTCAATATCTAACTTAATACTAAATTTCTCTTTTCAGACTATAAAAAATTTTAAATTACTCACTGTCGAGTGAAACAGAATTTTTTATTGCGTTTCTCGTTAGCTGACCCACTTTACCCCATTTGTTGACCCAGTGTACCCCTTTATGGGGTACAGTGGGTCAACATGGGTACTTTAGAAAAATGGTTTTTTATTGCACAAAAACTTTTCTTAGAATTGAACTAAAATTAATTAGGATAGTTAGTAGATCAGAAAACATAATGCATTAGTTTGATATTCTGGTTTTGAAATTTTTGAAGAATTATATTTAAAAATCTAAACATTGACCCACTGTGCCAGCGTCTCCCCTACGCAGGGCTGGTTCTATATGTGAAGGAGCCTTTGTATGAAACAGAAAAATGAGTATGAAATAGAAAAACAGGTGCTTTACAAAATAAATAAATAAATAAATAAACAAATAAATAAAATTTTATGAAGTAGGTTTTACCAGTTTCTGAAATTATTATACTCATATGTGTGTAATACATATATTCATATGTGTGATAATAAAAATAAAAATCATGTCCAGCATGGAAAAGCTGACTATAAAAAATAAAAATAGGGGCTTTCAAAGTTGACTTTGAGCTTTAAGTTGTAACCTCTGTTACCGGACAAAATCAACTCAATGTAGCGTAATTATGTTTCAATCAATACACAATTTTTTATATATTAACTTACTTTACAGGTCTTTCGTCCAAAATAATATTTTTTCTGAGTAAAAAAAAATATTAATTGTAAATAATTATTAATATTGATCATTATGATCTATTAGTAAGACAATCAGTGTCTGACTAGTGGTAAATAAGTATGGGCAAATTAAAAGTGTTATAAAAAAAAGGAGAAGAAGAGTTATTGTAGTTACAGAAGTTAACCTAAAAACAAAAATCATTTGCCTTTAAACCAGCACTTGTGAAGAACAAATTCAATATGGCACCAAAGTTTTCTTGGAACTATATTTGCCTGCAATATAAGCTGATAATGACCCCTGGTGGTAGATTTTGAAGTTCTTTAATGTCGCGGAATAAGATTTAGTAACAGAGGTTACAGTAACCATGTGGCAAAAATAAAAATTTAAAAAGTAGTTTAAAAAATAAATATTCATTGAATCAGGGAAAATGTATGCAATTACTAAAGTTATGAATCCTATAAAAACGGCTAAAAACTTAAAAAGTAATAAACTATTAAAGAAAATAGGGTCCAAAATTATGCTCATGGTCATTAGGACTGCTTGATCTGCCGGTTATAAAAGATATAAAACAAACGAACTGATAAAATAAAATTTTAATGAAAATTTCTGAACTATTATTTTCGCTGACAGATCAAACAAAAATCAGTACTTTCTTCCCCTATATGGGGTAGAAAAAGTTTTTCATCATGAACAGAACCCTTCAAGTCATTCACAGAAAAAATTATCCTATAATGAATCTTGCAAGCTCTTACATAACTATAACTGAAGTGTTCAAAAACAAAATACATGTGATAAAAGGATAAAATTGCAAAACTTAAGAAATATTAAAGTTTTCGGTAATGCATTATAAAAGTATTAAAAAGTAAAGCGAGTAAAAACAATGAATAAATTTTGACCGCCTTTTATTTCGACCGCTTGTGAGGGGTGCACAACATTCACGTATTGAAGAACCGGCTCTGAACATACGATCTTATTAGGATCGGTTTTAGTTATATAAATAGAAATTTTTAAAATTAATAGTACAGAAGTAACTAACCTTTTCTCCAAAAGTTGTGAAATGCACTCTCATTTTACACAATAATTATTATTTTATATGTATAATTGTTCTTGTAATTTAGCTTTTGATTGAAGGATTCATACAAATACCCTCTTCCTTCTTTCACACAAGCAACTATTTTTTTGAACATTTGTTGGTGCTATTTGAACATCATTTGTTATATGAAAAAAAAAAGTTTTCTGGCAATGGTTTCTTTTTGGAGAAGTGAGGGACTGAAAAACTACTGTCCCCAAGAAAAAGCTTATTGTCAAAATACTAAAAAGTACCCACTATTGCAATGTTCCGATTTTGAAAATTCCTTAGTGGATGGGAAGGGGTCGTTTCTCCAGCAACCCCCCATTAGGTAACGCTCACTTCAAAATATAAAATCACAAAAGAAAAATTTTCTGGTATAAACGACTTCCAATATTTTTTTCAAAATTTCGTTCATGGGGGAGAGCTTTTGTCTTTCCAGACTCTACAAAAGAGATCTCTTTTTGAAAGTAACCAATGAAGTGCAAACAGTTACGAAGAAGATGTGGACAACAGACACCCGTTATTTCTGTAAATTCGTTGATAGGGACTGGTCGTTTTTCCAGCCAGCTTATAGAATTAGGATCGGTTACCAGCAAATGAAAATTTTGCTGCTACAAAAGATCTAAATTAATTTCATCTAAATAGGTTTAGTTGTGACTGGTGAAGCAATATCTTCCATTTTTGGGGACGCAGACAAATTGTTAGTATGCTTGTTGCCTATACCGTTGTAAGTTGCCCTTCTTCCACTCCCTCAAATAGTAGGATGTGGCATAGCAGGATAGATAGAATGCTCAGTCTTGGCTTGGAAGCCATTCAAAACGCACCCTCGAAATTTACGGAATTCAAAGTCATGGTAGACAAGATTATTTTGTGCCGTCACAGCCAAGTGGTTAAGGCGTTGGACTAGTTACCGGGCGGTTAAATACCGCTCAGTACATGCGGTTTAGGTGCACGTTAAATCCAGGGTACCGAAATTGCCCTCGGCTGTCGATAGCAGTTTCCGAAAGGCGTCCGAAGCTCAATTTTCGGATGAGAATTCAAATTCTGGCGACATCAGCTGTACTCTCCTGCCAAACAAACAGGACTATTTTTATTCATTCATTCGTTTTGAACGGTAATGATTGTTCAATTTCTAATGAGTCAAAATAATCACTATATCATGCTACTTAGAACTAAAAGGATTTCCTCACCTACACAGACTAGAAATTTAAAAATCAAAATAAACAGCTAAAAAAGTTTAAAATATAGTACAGCTCACTCTATTAAGTAAAAGTCAAATTGAGTTATTCATTTACCTTAATAACTTCAATAATTTTTCCGTACCAAGCTCTTTCTGGCCATTCTTCAATATCGATTGGAAATATTTGGTAAAAAAATTGACGCTTGACAGAAATGACGTCGGTTGATGATAGAAGACTAGAAAGACTGGTTTTAGAAATTTGAGAATCCAATGGTGGTGGATGACCTGAAATTTTAACAAATAATGCTCATTTTAAAGCATAACAGAAATAAACATATTATAATAAATATTACTTAAGTGCAGAGTAGTTGTCAAAAGATTTAAGTAGAGATTAAGTACAGAAAGTGGATCGAAAAGATTTTCAGCACAAAATTTCGGCAATTTAGCTGTCTTTAAAACGAAATCTCTGTTATTTCAAATAAAAAAATTGTTTTGATTCGCAAAATAAATAAATAAATAAATAAATAAATCAGTTTTTATTAAAACAATAAAAAATGAAGAGAGTTTCTTTTTTAAGATAAGAAAAAAAATCTTTTGAAGATGCAAAGAATCAAGGCCGTAGGTGTAGGGTGGGGAGGGGGAGCGGTGGATCCGGGACACCGCCCCCCCCCTTGAGAAAAATATTATAAATTACATATGTATTTACGTAAGTATAAAGGTGTATAATGCGCGTAAACACTTCTGGCTATAGATTTGTGCAGATTTTCTAGCAGTAATAAGGCAGCATAAAAGAAAGAAAATTTAATAACTATTCACGAAATACCCGTACTAAAAAAAAAAGCCATAAAAGATAACGTTTATTAAATGCAATTTGTTTCACTCCTAACGTGTGAAAAGGCTTAATCAGCAGATTCCTGCCGTTTAAAAGTAAGATAATTAAATATTACATACAGATTGAGGGAATAAAATGAGATTGTATGCATCTCTAGTTTAAAGTGCCAGAGAAGTAAGCTAAATAAGATGCATATCTATGTAAACTAACTGTGTAGCTGTGTTATAACATTCACAATGAGTAAACAGCAATATTAGCCAATACATTTAATGCCAAATTTTAAATCTTTGAAAAGCAGAAAATAAATAGTGTCCCAAAGCTTTACAGACCAATGCAATTTTATGTAAATTTGGTATGATAATCTTGACGTCGTTTGTGAATTTAGTAAATAAGTACGTTGTATACTAGGTCTGCGTCTCAAGATATCTAAAGGGCTTATTGCAATTTCCAGCAATTTGGTTGCCGCAACCTCTTTCCTGGAAATTTCACTCAGTTTACCTAGGGAACGGTCAACTCCGACTTTTTCGTTCAGAAGCGAAAATGTATTGGAATGCCAGCTAACCGCAGTTTTTCCTATTTCTACGTTACAAGTAATTCGCCGAATCTCTGGCGTTTGTGAGTACCCACAGAATTCCTAAGCACAGCGCCGAGTTTGTCTACAATGACAGCCCTGCATGTTCATTCGGGCTCATCGACTTGCCGGAATATGAAACGTTAAATGCCGCCCCATAGAAGGAGGTCAGTTTTCTTTGGCGATATCTAAGGCCTGGACTCCACGTTACCAGAAAGCTGAACTTTCTCGCAGAACAGAATTTCTGTCGGGATTATTTTTTGTCGGCACTTGACTCCATTCTAGCATAATACGTCTTAGCAGATACTACGATGTAAGCGCATCTATCGTCTACATTTTAAATCGTTTATTGCTCGGTACATTGTATGATTGAAACAGCGCGAAAAAATACATGAATAACGATTAATTTCTCTCTAAACTAAGCATTCACTTTATGACTCGGACGACTTTGATTAGAACACATGAAATTAAAAAACGTAAACATAGATTATGAGTTTAAAGCACTTTACTAGTAAGAGAAAAATATGGAATTTTCACAGCATTCATTGAATGAAGATCCTCGAAATGTAAATGAAGTACTATTTTAAATACAAAAACGTTGGTTTTAAGAGAATTTCCTTTTTTCTTATTTTTCTTTTTTATTGAATACAAATTTATAACACAATAAGAATAGAACATGCCAATCTCAGCATCGAAACGTGACGCCATTTTGTTTTTTGGATGACCGCCTCTCTGGATCTAGGCGAATTCCTATTGGCTGGCACATAGCAGAAAACGCTGGCAGAAACAGAAAAGTTCTACATTTTAAACTCCGTTTTCTGCTTGACAGAAACTGAAAAACCGGAAGTTCGTCAATTTTCAGTTTCTGTTTTCTGATTCTGTCGCTTTTTCAGATAATGTGGAGTCCAGGTCTAACTTTCGCCAGCATTCGAAATGGAGTTCTGCCGTCACCTCCGATTATCGGAGGACGGCATGTCTAGGAGCATGAACTACGTAAAAGTAATTTGCCCAGCGACTGCAGGAATGCGAAACGAAAATTGGATGAAAAACAATTTATAATATAAATTTTATTATCTATTTTATTCAAAGCGTTCTAGAAGGGTGGAGCATTGCATCTACTTGTACCTAGGATAGTTTCTTGTTTTTATTTTTTTTTTGGGGGGGGGGCTTAAAACTAGTTGGTTAAAATGATCTTAAAATTAGCAATTTAAATTAAAATGGAAAGTTTCTAATAATAATAATGCTGCTGTGCTGAAAAATTATAATGTTTGATCCATATTTAAATAAAATATTTAAATTGGCATTTTAATGCATTAAAAACACCAATTTTTTATGGACATCTTACGGATGTACGGATAGAAAGAATAGCTTCAAGTCAGAAAATGTCGGTTCACAACATGAAGGGTCGTCAATCGCCAAGAAGACTGTTTAAAGACGAATTATTAGACGAAGATCTTATGATGTACGCAAAAATGCCAGTTACATTACCATTTCCAAAGCTACAAGCGATTACAATGGACTTGTCACCTTACGTGACAGGGTGATAAAAGAGTAGCTGTCCTTTTCAGCGATGAAAAAAGGGAACATCGATGGACCTGACAGGAATGCGTGTTGTTCTATTGAATGGATTGTTCCTAAATGAAATATTTTCAGACTTACCATTCTGATATGCTGGATTAGAGTGAACTTGCATGGATTGAGTCAATGCTTTAATGACATGTTCATGGTGAGAATGGGATGACGATGCTCTTTTTTTCGGTACACTTATACTACCTCGAAAACTGAACCCTAAAAAAAGAAAAGGTACTCTCTTGAGACAATTCCATCTTGATCATTTTTATATATAATAGTATGATATATGTTGATATATAATTTGTGGATTTCTCATTTTATTTAATCAATAATGCAATGACTATGACACGCAAAATTCCGTGCCTAGATACAACAGACAATGCCACTCAATGGGCAATAGATGCCACCTCGTTAAATAGAGCGCTTCCCATGGATAGCATTGGAACATTCTCTTTACAGTCCGGATCTTGTACCCAGTGATTTCTATCTCTTCGAGAAGAACCTGGCGAACGTCCTTTCCAAACTGCTGCCGTCGTCGTCCAGTGACTCAGGGCCCTGATTTTTTCGACGCTGGTTTCGATAGAGAGGTACACAGATAAGTCCTTGGATGACCATGGAGACTATGGTCAAAAATAATCTCTACCAAATGCATTGCTATGTCTGTGTGTATCTTAAATTTAGTAAATAATTATTTTGGATAAAAGATTTGTTACCTTACTTTTTTCCTTATGCGAACCTCTTACAGACTTACTTACGGGTTACAGACTCATGTGAACCTCTTACTTCCTCAATCGGTTCACAAGAGTCTGTTGCTCATATAACTAATATAAATCTGGGGAAACTTCTATCATGATGAAATTATTGAAAGTTCTTGAAAATTTGTTTTATCCTATTAAACATTTAAATTAGAATAGGCATACATATGTAGTTAATCTCTAAGAATGAATCCGTTATCTAATTTTTAAAAACTTGTTTCATTTTTTGCTAGATTCAGCCAATGTATTTCCAAGTAAACATAACAATATATATACTTTGGAAAAAAAATAATAGTTCATCCAATTTACAACGCAATCAGTTTGAAAAATGCTTTTATGAGTGAGAAAATACACTATGCAAATGCAATATCTATTTTTTTACTGTTAAAACAATTATTACATTCAAGAATTATTTGATATCAGCTTCGATTGATATCAAAATCAATCAAAATCTTCGATTGATATCAAAATCGATTTGATATAAAAAAAATAATCTTTTGATATCCCCTACAACCCGATTTATTATCTATCAAAACATATAGCGCAAGGCCACGTTTTAAAAAACAGTTATTCTGAAAGCTCCATTGCCATGCGAAAATAATAATAATCACATCAGAATTTTTTTTTTTTCTATGCAGAACATAAATTTCATTTCCGATTCCAAATTGGAAAATACGTATAATAAAACCCATTTCAATTTCCCATTTACTTACTTCTTAGCACAATACCTTCGGCTTCAGGATCATCTTCCATGCCACTGGGTTTGAAAGAGACAGTCGGTTTCCCATCTTCCGTTTCTGGACTTTTAATTTCAATCTCTTTTTTAAAAAAAAGGATTATTCATGAATGGTTAACAGAAAAAACAAAAAAAATGCCAATTAGAATACACAAAGGTAAAAATAAGTATAAATGGTTTTAATCAGTCTTTCAAACTTGTTTTTTTTTATACCTTTAAATATATATATGCAAAATGTCACGTGGGTAGGTCTAACGGGATTTATTTGCATGTGATGGGATACAAACATAAATTATATATATTCAGTCAAATGAAATTCAACTAATCCTCGTGAAAATTATATTTTAAAATGTATGATAAACGGCCTTAGATAAGGTGCCATTTTCAAGAGTAATGTTTCAATCTGAAAAATAGAGAAAAATGATAACTAGGGTCATCTGAGGGAATTATGGGTCAAAAACCAACAACACCTTAATATTTTCTAAAGTATGAAAGATAAAATGCTTTCATTTGGCATGAAGTAAGCTTAAATAATTAAGAAAGTATTCAAATAATCACTTTACCTGAAATTGAATTATTATTAATTTCACTTAAATGATTGAGTGGGTTCATTATGGGTCAGATATGGGGTCAATATGGGTCACCTTTTTTATAGTAATGCATATCAAAAGTCAATAATATACTCAGTTCTGAAAGAAAAATCGTGGACATTTTATAAATTCAATGCTCTTCTCAAAATAGTTTCTATTTATTCAACTAGGGCATTATTAACATTCATAAAATAAATGAAACAAGATCGATTTCTTTTTAAATTGGGAAGAAATAACTGTTTTAATTAAACTTTTGTCCCCAATTTTTGTTTTACATTTTGGGGATAAACTGAAAAAAAAAAATTGAAATTGAGGACTGTCCTCAAAACGTTTGGTCTCCTTAATCATAATACACAGCAAAATATTTCTGTTGTTCACGTACAGTGTGAATTCCTTATAGAACGGAATCCTCTAAGAAGGATTTTTTGTTGCAACTTTTTCATTGCAGCTTCTTCAATCTTATTTTCTTTGTCATTAGACAGTCCTTTATCACTAAACACTTCCAAATTAGCTCATTTTACATTTGGGAGAATGTCTATATCTTCCAGTTAAAGTAAAATATTTTACAGAAAAACATAACAGTAAAAGTAAATACTAATATTTTTTACACTGAAATAAATTTAAAAAAAAACACTTAAAACATCAAAAACTATCAGTGGCCAAGAATTACCCCAGTAAACCGATTGATAAATGACCATACTTCAAAATTGTTTTTTTTAAATAATGAAGAAAAAATATATGTACGTATGAAAAGCTTAGACCCTCTGCAATTAAGAAACAGCACCAACAAAATTATTGTTTCAAAAATGTTTCACTGACACGAATCTTTAAAAAAAAATCATGATTTTGCAGAGACATTCTTTGTTTTAAAAGTAGCGTAAAAAGTATTTTTTCCTCTTATTTGCTTTATAGTTATATTGTTTTTGAACTTGATGTAAGAAAAGAATTCGAAGATTCTACACAAAGCGGGAATTTTGATGACGTCATAAAGAGAAATGTTAGGTTATTATGCATGTTCATGCAGAAAAACTAATTTTACAAGCCCCGTTGGGAAAAATGCGCCCAATGACACAAATGTCGCCAAGCTCGTCGACTTTTGGCGAACTATCGCCCCATTGGGTGCCAAAAAAATAAGTGAAGTGACCGAAGGCCTAGGACCCCTATTTCTCGAGATTTCTAGAAACCCCACACTCATGAATACGGAAACTGAAACCTCCGTATCTCCGTTCTAGTGGACCGATTTAGATGCAACACAAAGCAAATTTGAAATATTGGACGCGTAGAATACGAATTTTGAATTATTTTAAACCCCAGAACAGCGGGTTGCCCGAAAATTCGTAACAATACATAACCCTACTATAGGATCGTGTGTGAAGGCAAGTCTTAGAACGAAACATAAAGTTCATTCAAAATAAAAGAATTCTAGGAAAATCCTGTTTAAAATATCACCTTATAGATCTAAACTTGAGCAGTTGACTAGTTGAATGCCAACCGAAACTTTAATTAAAGTAAAAAAAAGCCCAAGAATAATTTAAAAATATAAATACAAAAGCAAAAACAGACGTTTTCTCCTGCGCATAGTAAAATTCTGCAATTCTCCTTACAAACACGGTTAAACGACCTTAGCTTTCGCCGGTCTAGAAGTATTTCATCGAAATAAAAGTGATTTAGTTTTTGACAATGATCCTCCATCTCGCGGTATGATACAGGGCATGACTTAAAGAAAAGTTTGACAATTTAACTTTTTAATTTTAAATTCTTAATCAACGTCAAAAAGTACTTAAACATTTTTTTAATTTCAAGTGCAAAGAAGTATTGGCCTTCTAAATACGTAAATCACGACCCTTTAGAATATACTGAAAACGATATACAAGTAACTCTTATTATAATAAAAAAATTGAAAAGAACTTACTCGAAACTCTTTGGCATACTCTCAGGCATACTTTGTGGAAAAATAAACTTATTTTACTAAACATACCTGGAACTTTGGGTCCATTTTTCTCTCTGTTTCGGTTATAAATAAGCCTGCTTATTACAACCACTAAGATGTATATGATATAAAGAATAATAAAACCTAGAAAAGAAACGATCTTCAATATAATATACACAAATCTATAACATGGTTATGGTAAGTTTTTTTTAAATGCTCTTGAATATTGGTTCATTTTGCTGCTTTAAAACTTTGGCAAGCCTTACGGACGGATCTTATTTTATATTCTCGGACTCATTATCTTTTGTAAAATGTAGTCGTATTGTTATCCTCAGATATAACAAAATTTCACTCTCAGTTATACATTTATCACACCAAAACATCTTACAGACGTAGTATGAAAGATAGTTGGATGCCAGTTTTGTTTCGATATTTTATTAGATCTCTCTTTAGAAAAGGTAAAGTTCCTTTAAGCAAGAGCTCCATGAAAAATGACTTTAAACCGTTTATTTTTCATGAAAAGTAGAAAACGATGATTGAAAAGTGGCTAATCAGTTATAGAATAGCAGCTAAATGAAATACTTTGGAAGGAAAAAAAAAGAATTACCGTTAATAATTACACTATGCGGTCGATCGTTTTCTGAGTTTTAAAATTAATAACTTGTACTGTTATGTAACAAAAGCAGTTTTCTAATATAAATAGGTATTGGCACCAATTTTTTGCATTTTAGTGGGAGGGAGATTTATCGATTTTTGAAGGAAAAATTTCAGAGAATTATATTGCGTTCAATATACCGTTCAGTACAATTGAGCATTTATTACGGCACATAATGTTGAATGGATTTCAAATATAATATTTAGTACTGTTATCCCTTAAAAAATAGAAAATGTATATTCTAAAATAATTCGAAATTCGAAAATTTTTCAAAAATTGGCTAATATATATGAATCCGAAAATATAAGATAAGATCCGCCCGTAAGGCTTGCCCATTCGAAAAATTTTCAAAATTTTCTTGAGTAATTAACGAATAACCTTTTTTTTTTTATAAATTGTGATTAGTTGAGTACTACAAAAAATCATTTAGACTGTGTTTCATGCAGACTAAAAGAAAACCTGTTACTTTAATGAAAATAAAACTGATTTGAAAAATCTTTCATAAAGTTACAACCATTTACACTCTACTTTTATCCGATGCACTACCTAAAACTTATTGCAATTGAATACTGCATTAAATATACCGCACGATGATTAAAGTTATTGGTTTAAAGTAATGCGTATTTCTAAATTATATGTGCTGATTGCAAGCTCCGTATCGTATTAGTATCCGCAGAGAAATATACACCAACAATCGGTATCTATTTTTCTATCTGCGCATCCAGAAACAATAATTCCTATCCGTATCCAAACCTGGATTTTAAGTTTCAGCCCATCAGTCAATTTTTTCAAAACTTCGTTCATTAATTATCTAAGGCAGTTCTTCGACATCGGTGTGCATGTTTTAGAATCTATCACTTAGATGTTCCACTTAGTGCCCATTCTAAAAAAAAAAGCCTGCATTTTAGCAACAATGATCAGATGTCTACTTTTTAGTTGTATTGAACATAAAGACAAGAATGAGAAACAAAAAACAATATTCGGAGAAATATAACATTGTAACCAGTGGCGGATTCATGCAAGTTTCTCGGGGGGGGGGGCGGTTAGTTTGTCGGTGGGAGCGGTTAGTTAGAAGATTGACATATACGTCCATTTTATGGAAGTAGAATAGCTGCCCCCTTTAATCCGCCCTTGATTGTAACTAACATTCGTATTCATTCTAATCAAAGAAAATTGAAATTATGTTGAGACGTTAGATCATTATAATTTGGTTCCCTGGTTACTAATTTCAATCTGATGTGTGGTTTTACATCCAAAAGAGCTTATTCCTTATTTTTGACTCAATATTTAAGCATTCTGGAAAAAAAAGTGGATATTCCATTGCAACCAGGACGATGTTGAAGTACATTCCTTATGTTTGTTTTTAAAGAATCCGTCTGGAGTGCGTATCCCCACCAAACTCTTCCCGTCCCACACTTAGAGAAAAACGGGTCGGAGGCAATGGGACTTGAATAGTCACCTTGTATACATATTCACATACCTTTGAGAAAATTGAAATATTATGAAAGAATGAAAGAATCATCCATGTTCAATAACATTTTACCGTGTGTCTGATGCGAACCATCCAAAAGTTGCAACCTCTGGACGAAAGTTTTGACGAATAAATGAAACTTCATAGGATACTATAAATCATTTTAGTACATAAATTAAGCTCATGTTGATATTCATTTTAACTCTTAACTGATAAGACAGCATTATAAGCTTCCTAGAGCATTAAAAGTATAATTATACAGAATGGCAAGAATTTCCTAGCTAAGGAAAGTCATTCTAATTATACTAAACATCATTGAAGAGGTTATATATTAAATATAATGTAATGATAACAGTTTCCAAAAATTACAATCCATGTATAAAATTTTGAAAGAAAATCCTGTCAAAGAATGTTTACTTACCAACAGAATGCCAAAGAGTGAGCTCTTCATAGTAGATTCGTAAAAAAGCCCAAAATGCGGCACATAAGTAAAATATGAGGTCACGGAGAAAGGGTCTCTCCATTATTTTGAACGGCTTGACGGCAATTATAGACCCTACAACTACAGATGTTACAAATATGCCACCCCCTAGAAAAATAAATAAATAAATATATTAACATGTATCAAAGTAATTTGAAAAACTATAATAAAACACTTATTGGAACATGCAAATCGGCCGCAGCTCACTGATTAACCGCAGATGATTAACCTAATCGGATGATTAACCTAATCTAACTGATTTACCTAATCTGCCGCAGCTCACTGATTAAGTTAGAAAATGGATTCAATTGGACTCTTTTAAAATTCAAAATACAGGATTTCTAAAAGCTCAAGGTGCTTCGCTAGGTATTTATATATGAAATTAAAAGATGCGTAGATGCCTCGAGCCTTTATGTAGCCATTTTACATTTTAATAAGAGAAACATTGAATGAATTTTCTAAGTACCTTATCGGTGAGCTAAGATGGATTTGTGACTTATAATCAGGGTTTGAGTTTGAAACTTCGCCCAAAAAATGCTTTGAAACTTTAAGTCTATCTTTAAATAAAAAGCTGGATTAAAAATATTGTTTATTAAATTTTTTCTATGAATAACTTTAATATTTGAAAAATCTTATTATGAAATCTGTTTAGCGAACAATGTTACCTATGGTATTATGAAACTGAAAACAGTGGGTTACACCGTAATATACAACGGCGGTATTTACCAACGTATTCAAGAAATGACCCAAGGATCCAACAAAAAATGGTATTCACCAAGTCCCATCCGATGGTTAAAAGTCGTCATTTTGGCTGATTCGTTGCCGGCTATATTTGAATGCATGCGCTGTAAAGGTTGACAAACATGGCGGATCACAGCATAGTGGAAGAGAGAATATCTGAGAAATTTTAGAGCTTATTGAGAGATGAATGGGTGAGGAGCGATTTAATGATTCAGATGACGTGGATGAAATGAATATTCGGACACGTTTCAATAAATAAAGGGTGGAAAGATGACTTCGAAAAGTGCTTTCGAAAGGTTCGTCAAAATCCTCGGGTGTCGAGGTAGTGTTCACACGTTCGAACCTGGAGATGGCAGATTTTGTTCTAACGTGGTTACATTTTTTCCCCCTTTCACTTCGCCCTTTTTTATGAAATATTTTTCTGCGATAGGTTTCTAGAACGTTTAAGAATTATTTAGGATCTGTCGTTCTGTTCTATTTTCTCTCAGAAAAATGGATTATATTTTACTATAAAATTATTTATTATATAATTGTAATTTATGAAATAATATTTTTCTGCTGACAGAACAAACTAGTTTATACCAGGATACTTTCAACAAAATACTTACTAAAGTGCCATTAGAGAGTGAAACAATAACAAACACTGATTGTTTTTAAAACATTCAAAAAAGCTGGCTTTCAATACAAAATAAAAATAAATAGCTTTGATAAAACACACAGATGCAGAAATAAATCTGTAGGAACGTTCGGATGCAACCTCGCTTTTTGCCCGGTTGTGAGTGGGTAATTTTACAACGGATGAAGGGTGTGTCCTTTGTGCTATCCGAAACGTAGGTACTGATTTATTTCTGTATATGCGTGTTCTAACAGAGTTTTTTTGTTGTTGTTGTTTCACTCAATATCTATTTACGTATGTTATATATCCATTTTCTTTTCAACGGTCTCACGCAGCATTGTATTTCACACTGCAGCAGTCAGAAATTTTGTACTTCAAATGAACATTGAACTTTCAAACTTGAAACCTTTTTACTTCTAAAAAACTTGGCATTTTGGGATGAAATATTTAGGCATCCTAATTAGGAGTATAAACTATATCATTCAAATATGTAATATCATTCAAATAGAGGATCATCCTGTTGGATGGTCCCGTTGGGAGAGAAAAGGTGCTCAGTTTTTGTTCATTTTTATTTATTTATTTGCATCGATGCACTGCAAAATGGAATGGGCGGCTCCATGGGGATTAGCAAGCCCTCTTCACGTAAATGCTGTGAGATTCGATTTCATTCAGCTTTCTCAAATTGCAGTGGAAACGAAATTTCACTTTTTATTTCCGTATTCAATGTTTCGACTCATGTCAATTTTTAAACAGGTCTGTTTAACTTAAGGAATTACATTCGTAAGTTTATTTATTATATTTATTTTTAATAGCATACATTTTTAAGGTTTTGCAGGATTAAAACATTCTAGAAATTATGTTCTCCTTGAATGCTATGTTTGGAGATGAATCTACCTTTTAAACAAATCATCGGTTCTGGGATGGAACAAGTTTATTTAATGAGTCAGAATATGTTAGTTCAAAAAAAAAAAAAAAAAACACCTGATGATAACCCATTTTTAGGCTGTGTAATCCTGACCCTAAAATACTTTGATGATACAGAATATATCATCAAAAACAAGGATTTTTAAAAAAATTATAACATGCAGCCTTGAGGCAGAAATCCGTTTATACCAGTTTTAACTGTTTTAAGAGAAAAGGTAATGAACTGGTAAAAAAGCTAGAAAAGTGTCTGTTCTAAACTTGTAGTCAATACGTATAGTTACAGCCAATAAAAAGACAAAGAAAAAAGGATCTGTTTCATAATTTTTTGTGTTAGCCCATTCATACATCAGCAGCAGAAGGCATATTCGCCCTAAATATTTAACTTAATCCAATTTTATTGCTGTATCTGATCTATCCTTTATTCCGTTTGTTTCTGTTTTATTTAATTCAGTTTTATATTTCACGATATCTTATGACTTCTAGATTAAAAACTGTTAGTTAAGAAAGTTTCGAGAAGAGAATTTCTAGGATCTTCAGAGATTTTCTAGGTCGTAGTAATGGAAGATAAGGGACAGCCTATCCCGTAAGCACACTAAAAATGGATTAACAGCTCGTTTCTAAATTATCTTTGAAGTCCGTTTCGAAATAATTCCATTTGAATAGTGACTTAATACTTTTGATTTTTATTGTGTGAACATGGTCACTCGTTTGCAATATCTGGGTGACCAAGATAGGGTCAAGAGATTCACTAAAGTAGCGATAGAATATGCTCTTAAACAAGTAGGAAACTAATTTTAAGCACTTGCTATATTTTTGGTTGTAAACTACATAAAAAAATTTTCTATTGTCTTATTTTGAACGCATTATCTTTAAAAACAATTCAAAGATATTAATCCAATGTCGCAGGTATATAAATTACCGAAATATCAACAGAATATCTTAAATGAAGAATTCAAGTATTTTCAAATATAAAAACAAAATGAGGTTTAAACACCCGCTTATTTTGAATTATTTTTCGCCTAGATCCATCACGGACAAGCTTTCATTGTAGAATGTGCCTACTTGGAATCACGCGTGGATGAGGAAATCAATAGATCTAAATAGTGTAACGGACACCGCCAAGAAAGTAAAAAGTTACTGGCAACCCCCAAAGAGAGGGAGAGTCCCTCTCGAGCAGCAGAGAGAAAAGGACGCTGAGAGGATGGGCTCCGAGAAAATTTTCCCTTGTGATACCGAAGGCGTTCGCTCGGTTATTGAAATTGTAAATATGTGTATTTTTGTGTCGTCTGTGTGTAAAATTCATCCATGTTAACCAAGAATATAACCTAAATAAAGTTAAGCAAACCACATGGTTGTGTGCGGCTGCCTTCCTTCAGCTTCTGAACGGGGCGATACGTTACAGACGATGAGAAATTGGAGGTTCCACCGAGATACCATGAATGCAAGGGTATCAAGGTCAGGTATGTTCTCCACCTTTTACCATAGCCAGGCCAAAGGGAAAAATTAAAAATTTCTATAAGAGTATCTTGTAGTTCTCACCCTGAGAATACAGGTTCTGTTGTTTTATAATTTGCATCCTGTATTGTATTATACATGCGGAATATTGCTTTTCAATAGCTCTAATGTTATTAAAAGTAACTTCTAACCATTAGAAGTGTATTAAGTCCATATACTCACCAGAGTATAATATTTTACTGTGAATTATTTTATTTATGTACACGCCAGTGTACGAGCATCGAATTTCTCATCCTGAGGAAAATAATTTTTATGGAATTAAAACTTTCGTCCTGAAAGTATAGGTTTTGCTGACTTAATAGATTAAGTACATTAGTAAGATATGCTTCCAACCATTGGAAAGGCATGAGAACATTTCTCACCTAAGTTTATTATGTACTTGAAATATTATTTTTTTTATGCACACCAGTGTTAATATTATTAATTCTGTTTATTTCAAACTTTCGTCCTGAAAGTATACGTTTATATATTTCCAGCCATTGGAAATTCATGAGAACAATTCTCACCAGAGTTTATTGTGTCTTTGAAATATTATTTTATGCACAACAGTGTTAGTATTATTAAATTATTAATTTCAAACTTTCGTCCTGAAAGTATATGTTTTATATATTTCCATCCATGGGAAATTCATGAGAACAATTCTCAAGAGAGTTTATTGTGAATTTGAAATATTATTATTTTATGTGCACCAGTGTTAGTATTATTAATTTTGTTGGTTTCAAACTTTCGCCGTGAAAGTATATGTTTATATATTTCCAGCCATTGGAAAATTCATAGTATTTTTCTCATCAGAGTTAAATAACTAGAAGTATTATATATTATGCATAACAGTGTTTTTAAATACTCATCAGAGATAATATTAGTGTAAATCCCTTATTTTTATGTGCACAAAACATATAACTTCCTAGTATTTGCACCAGCGAACAGTTTTATAGTACGTGTGTTTATATTTTGTTTTGAACTACTTCTCCCTCTATGAACGGAGATAAGAGGGCATTGCAGGATTCCCCGCTTCACACTGTGCAGGTGTCCGAGCGGACATTTGAGCCTGACTCATTTGTTGTTTATGTTGTTTCTTCGCTTTTTCCCTGAATCTGCGAAGCTTTCAGAAAAAAAAAAAGTGCTATGAGTCATTGCTGTGTTTTGATGGTATGGTAGAAGAATTTAACGAGCTTGCTTTTCCTCTTTTATTATTTTTTTTATCGCACTGTAGAAATTTGCTTTAGTGAATAGGTGTTAGACATTTTTTTTTATCCCTTATATTTATTGTATGTTCTTTTGCTTTGAGCTGTTACTTAGATATTTTTTTTGAAAATGTCCTATTTAGGGAAGGGATTAAAATCGGATTTAATTTCGGTAGCCTTAGAACTTGGTGAACAGGCTACTGAAGATCTACGTGTAATCGAATTAAAACAATTAATCCTTGGTAGTAAAAACTATGAGGAAGAATTTGTGAGAAATCTATTAGATAGCACGATGAAAGAAAGATTAGACAAAAATGGAAAAACAAAATAGGAATAGAGAATATGAATTGCAGAGGCAAAAATTAGAAATGGAAAAGCAAATTAAAGACGGAGAAATTCAATTGGAAAGGCAAAAATTAGAACTTGAGTGTTTAAAAGCAAAACAGGGGGTCGAAACAACAGTATCCGCGGCTGTGGTAGATTCCAATTATAGTCAAAATTTTCAAAAACTAATGCCAAAATTTAATTTAAAAACCGATGATATAAGTTTATTCCTGGAACTTTTTGAGAGGCAAGCTAAATTGATGCAGATACCTAAAGAGAGATGGGTTTCTTACTTAATTAGTACCTTACCAGCGGAGATAAATAATGTAATAGCGCGAGAACCGGAGAAAGAAACTCAGGATTACCAATATGTTAGAACGTTGTTGCTTAACAGATTTAAACTCAGCGCGGAAAAATTTCGGCAAATGCTGGTAAAATCTCAAAAAAATCCCGATTCCACTTGGCAAGATTTTTATCACGAGTTAAACACTTTTTTAGAGGGGTGGCTAACAGGCCTTGAAATTAAAACATTCGAACAACTCAAAGATCTAATGTTGGTAGACCAGATTAAAAGGCGAGTGCCAAACGATTTTAAGGAACACTTTTTGGATGAGTGGTCTACAATTACTTCCCCTAAAGAACTGGTTAGGAAAGTTGAGGAATTTGAGGATGCTAAGAAAACCATAATGGGAAAGAGTAAGTTAGGAGAATCTTCAGTTAAGGGAAATAGTAAACCAGTAAAGAATTTCTACAATGGTAATGTTAACAAAAAGCCCTCAAACGGAATTTCTAAGAAAGAAAATGACGGGCGTACCTTTGCAAGGAAAACGGGTGTAAACTTTGAGCATAAGAAAAAGCTCAGCTGTTTTGAATGTGGCTCTTACGACCACTTACGACCTCAGTGCCCCAATTTAAGAATTCAAAAATCGGAAGCATATAGAATTGGACAAAAATCTGAAAAAAATTTATTAGATCCCTTCACTGTAAACGGGAAAGTTAATGGATTTGAGATGCCCATTCTCCGCGATACCGGAGCCACAGTAGACGTTGTCTGTCAAAAATATGTTGACAAAGACAGAATGACCGGGGAACACGTTTGGGTTCAGCATATTTTCGATGACCATATGACTTGTTTACCCGTTGCTGAAGTAGACGTAGAATGCGAATTAGGTACAATAACCACCAAGGCAGTTGTAATTGCGAACAAGTTGGATCAAGGGCGGTATATTTTAGGGAATCAAACTTCGGCTCTCTTAGAGCAAAGTAGAGAAAATGTCCCATTAAGTACTGAGAGTGTAAATGCTGTCTTGACTCGGTCTCAAAGGCGACAGCTGAAAGATGATAAAAATTCATCAGACGAAAAGTTAGTCATTGAGGAGCCTGACGTTCCATTGGAGGGAAATAATGAGGACGATAACTTAAAGAATATCGACATTTTACCTCAGGTAGATTCCAATACTATCCTAGATAATATATTTCAAATGGATTCTCAGTCTTTTATTAATGAGCAGAGGAAGAGTAAAGAATTAGTACCGTTATTTGAGTCAGTAAAACGGGAGGGTGACAAGGCTGATTTTAAAATCCAAAATGGAATTTTAGTTAAGACGAAATTAAATAAATTTGGTGATGAGCAAAACCTGATTGTTGTTCCGGAAACTCTCAGGGAGCAAATTAAAAATTTATGCCATGATGACATTTCAGGCCACTTAGGAATTCTTAAGACAAAAGATAAGTTAGTGAGGCACTTCTACTGGCCAAATTGTTATAAAGAAATAGAAGAATATGTGAAAACTTGTGATCCATGTCAGCGTGTTGGAAAGGCGACTGACAAAAAGAAAGCACCGCTAATGAGTGTACCCATTATTTCGGAAGTTTTTAGCAAAATAAATGTTGATGCTTGTGGTCCTTTGCCAACATCAACTCAAGGGAATAGATACCTCATAACTGTAATTTGTTTAGGGTCTAAATTTCCTGACGCTATCCCTGTCCCAGATATAACTTCTAAATCGGTGGTCGATGCACTTTTGTTGATTTTCAGCAGGATGGGTTTCCCAAAAGAAATTCAGACGGACCAAGGGAGATCCTTTATGAGTGTTCTAACGGTTGAATTTTTAGAGAAGTTTGGGATAAAAATCCTTCGAAGTTCTATTTATCACCCACAGACTAATCCAGTTGAAAGGTTTCACCGATCTGTGAAAAGGATATTGAAAGTTTTATGCATCGAAGCTGCTCCTAATTGGGAAACTCAAATACCAATTGCTCTTTTTGCTTTAAGGACTGTCACTCACGAAAGTACAGGCTTCAGTCCTGCAGAACTTGTATATGGCAATAACCTTAGAACCCCTAATGTGTTATTATACGAAAAATGGTTAGAACCCCCAGAGGAAGGGAATACTGTAGTTGAGTATGTGTTCGAACTGATAAATCGATTAAAAAAGAGTAAGGAGCTAGCAAAAGAAAAAATGGAAGAGATGCGAGACAAAAGAAAGAAATGGTATGACCGTAATGCCATAAAAAGAGAATTTCACGAAGGAGATTCCGTGTTAGTTCTAACAATAAATCAGGCCCATAAATTAGCACCTCAATGGAAGGGACCAGGTAAAATTGAAAAGAAATTATCCGAGACAAATTATGTCGTCAGTTTCGAAGGGAACCAAGAGATAAACAAGGTTTATCATGTAAACATGATGAAACCGTATTACAGAAGGCCCGAAATTTTAAATTTAGTGACATTAGGCGAAAATAATGAGTCCTTAGACACACCAGAGTTAGACGGGGATTTTCCTTACATGTTAGTTGATCCTAAAGTCTTTGATTTTAACGAAATAGTAGAAATAAATCATTTGAAAGAAAGACTCAACGATGACCAAATTATCGAGTTAAGAAATTTGTTACTAAAATATATTAATATCTTTTCAAACATCCCCGGCAAGACACACTTAGTTCAACATGATATTGAATTAACCAGTGATAAGCCTATTCAGCAAAATCCTTATAGAATGACAATTAGACAAAACGAGTTGCTAAAAGCAGAAATTAAAAAAATGATACAATATAATGTAATTGAACCGGGAGACTCCGAATACGTTTCTCCAATGATCCTCGTAGAGACGCCAAATAGGGATCCTAGGCCCTGCATTGATTACAGAAAATTAAATGAAATAACACGCACTCAGTTTTATCCCATTCCGAATATAGAGCAGCGAGTTGAAACAGTTGCAGCAGCTACATATATCACTTTAATCGATTTGACAAAGGGCTACTGGCAGATTCCGTTGAGCCCAAGAGCTCAGAAAATTGCGGCTTTTGCCACAAACTTTGGCGTATATAGACCACTACGTATGCCATTTGGTCTTAAAAATGCACCGTATTACTTTAGTAAATTGATGAGTGAAATTTTGAAAGGGTGCGACAATTATGCGATTCCATATTTAGATGACATCGCGATCTTTTCTCAGACCTGGGATGAACATTTAGGACATTTGCAGGAGGTTTTGGAACGGATAAAAAGGGCTAATTTAACTATAAAACCTGCCAAGTGTAGATTTGCTCAAGAAGAGGTACAATACCTTGGACACGTTGTAGGACGCGGAAAACGTTCACCAGCTGAACTCAAAATAAAGGCTATACAATCTTTTCCGGTCCCAACGACAAAAACTGAAATCAGAGCTTTCTTGGGATTAGCAGGCTATTACAGACAATATATTCCAATGTTTTCTGTAATAACTGCGCCTCTAACAGATTTGTTGAAAGGGAAAAACAAGAAAGGTAAAATTACTTGGAATGAGGAATGCGCTGCTTCATTTAATTTACTTAAAGAAAAACTCACTAATAAACCTCTCTTGCACGCGCCAAACTTTTCAAAACCATTCATATTGCAAACAGATGCATCGGATTTAGGATACGGGGTTATTTTGTCACAAATGGATGAAAATGGGGAGGAACATCCAATATTGTACCTTAGCAAAAAATTTACTCCAACTGAAAAGAAGTACTCTACCACTGAAAAAGAGTGTGCGGCCATCTTATATGGCATTAAGAAGCTTAAAGGGTATATAGATGGCCAGACAGAATTTTGTATCCAGACGGATCACAACCCACTTGTGTGGTTGCAAAGAAATTCCGGCAATAATCCACGATTAATTCGCTGGGCGTTAGCCTTGCAAGCTTTTAATTTTTCAATTAAACATAAAAGAGGAAAAGAAAACTCAAATGTTGACTGTTTAAGTCGAAATCCCAAATATGACACTTAGAAAACCAAGGTCATAAAAATGTTTTTGATTTTAAAAGTGTAATTATTGTGTTTAAAGTTGTGTAATTATTGTGTCTAACGTTGTGTAACTATTGTGTGTTAAATTTGTGCTTTATTCAAATTTTGGTGAGAAAAAGAAAAAAAATGTTTTCAGTATAACAAATACCATTTAACTGGGTGGATATTTTTATATCATCCTCATTGTTTGTACTATTATATGTGTGAACTTATCTGTATATTTACCTAAAATTATTATGGCCTGGTAATGGGTGGAGGACTCGTTAAGGTATCTACACTGAAATGAGAACTCAATTACAGTTATTTTCAAACTTGAACTGTGAACTCTTTAACGTATCTCCACTGAAATGAGAACTCGATATAACGTTCTCAGATTTGAAGTGCGAACTTAATTACAGTTTTTTTTCAAACTTGAACTGTGAAGTATAACGTACTAAACTGTGAACTATAAAGTGTGAAAGTATAATGTGCACACGAACTAAGAACGAATTATTACATACTGTACATAAACTTTTTTTCGTTGTTTTCCCTTGTATATCGGGAAAGCCAACCTTTTGTGGAAGGAGGGGCTGTAACGGACACCGCCAAGAAAGTAAAAAGTTACTGGCAACCCCCAAAGAGAGGGAGAGTCCCTCTCGAGCAGCAGAGAGAAAAGGACGCTGAGAGGATGGGCTCCGAGAAAATTTTCCCTTGTGATACCGAAGGCGTTCGCTCGGTTATTGAAATTGTAAATATGTGTATTTTTGTGTCGTCTGTGTGTAAAATTCATCCATGTTAACCAAGAATATAACCTAAATAAAGTTAAGCAAACCACATGGTTGTGTGCGGCTGCCTTCCTTCAGCTTCTGAACGGGGCGATACGTTACAATAGTTGGAGAGAACCGTTTTGGGGGAACTAGTGCGTGATCAAAATGTAAAGGTCAAACGCAGGTCAGTGGATCTACCGATTACCCAATCGTTTGGTGAATACTGCCGAAAAGTTACCATTTAAAATGGGAGCAGTCTGGTGTACATACTGCTTCGACATCCACCCCGAGGAAAAGTAGAAACGAGACAGCAGAAAAAAGTCTTCTACACGCTTAAATCTATTGATTAAAACTAACACTCCTTTATTGATTAAATTTCTTATCGGCTGATTTAAATCCTTTTACGCTAAAAAATAACCATTAAAGACAATAATTTGTTATCTCCTCAATTCGCCTCAATCCTCCCGATTCACTAGATTCTACTTAGCTCAATTTTCACAAAAATATTCTCTATTTAAGTATTCTGTCTTTCTCCCCCACGACCCATGTCCTATTACTATCACGTGACCAATGCTCTTAACGAATAACGGTTCATAGTCACAAACGCGGGCATAGTGGTGTGTGTATTCGCAGGTGATAATTTTATGTTATATCCGAATACCAAATGCATCTTCTTCATATTCAGAGTTGTGAAATAAATTCAGCCTAGATATGGAGGAGATGCTTTAGGTAAAGATTTCGCTTTAATGACATAGTTTCTTACGACTGGATTATAAAAAGCTGTTGTAAAACAAATGAAGTTATGATATCTCCACTCAAAGTGAGTCAGTAGTATTTTACCTTTTTCATGTCAATAAATTGGGTTGCTGCTTAATTAAATCTCACAGCTGGTTTAACCATGATTGCATTTCTGTATTTTAGTTTAATAATTATTTGCTGTTACTTAATGACTCGAAAAATCAATCTTAGGTATCACCATAAGTAAAAAATTGAACAAAGCTAGTCTTGAAAATGGCGATTTTTTTATTGCCTATTTGACTTGCGCATTTTCTGAAACGTGTAGATACCAAGTTTCACTGAAATATTCCTGGTAGTTTTCTCTCCAGCATAACTTGAACACTTGCAGTTTAATTATGGCCACCCTGTAGTTCTTTCTAGCATTTTATTTGAAAAATGTTTTGGATTGGATAATTTATAAAGTATATTATAGATTTTTTTTTTCTAAAGCAATCTTACCGAAAAGTGTTCCCATCACAAGTCCAGGACGGTTTTGTTTGGCACCAGCAACGGATGAAAAGATGTCAGGAGCGCCGTTGCCAAACGCTAGGAACGTTACACCCTGAAAAGATTCTCTTAAGGAGAAACAATCAAAAAGAAATTTCACTTTCTTTGGTTAATTTAAGTTCGAACGTCTAATATATACAACTCAATATATACTGGAAAACTGCCTTTCCTACCGAAGCTTTTATATCTAGATTCTTTAACCCTGTCAAGTCACTATATGATCCAAATACAATACCTCGCTATGTGGCAACGAGTGGAACTTACATTTTTTTTGTGTATTACAATGACGGCTAACTTCTATATATACTAATATGCATTTTGGATTTTATACGTTAAAAAAAAGTATAAGAATTCAATTACACAATTCACGTGGCCGTAAATGGAAATACAGTTGCCATATTAATAAAATAGGACAGCTTTTGCACCTCGTGCAAAGAATGGCCGAGCAAATAACTGCAAAAAAATGAACCTAGTGCTAGGCCCAAAGTCTGACTTGCGGCAATATTTATTAAAAATTAAGCTTAATTAATTTTTATTTGATTTCCTTTTTTGAATAGCTAAGTGTAAAGAGAAAAAAGCTTGACATCTTTCATAATATTTGAAATTTTTCATCTGAGTCATTTTCTTTTTTATTGCTTTGAAAGTAATCTTTAATTTAAACGTTTAACGATTTAATAAAATAGTATATATTATTTAATTTACCATTATCGTAATCAAAATATTGATAGAAAATGTATTAAAGCCCTGCCATCTTGCCGTTTTTATTAAAAATCTGCAAAAATCATGTAAAAAAATTAACTTGAAAATCAGAAATTGAAAAGGATACAGCTATGTTTTGAGATAAATGTAATGTCTTCGTAATAACAACTAAGGACGGACATAAGCTGAAAAGAAATATATGCATATCAATATTAAATGGACTTACTTTTACATGTTATTTCATAAAAAATAGGATTTCAAAAAGTAAACTACACAAGCAGATCAGTTTCATGTCTCAGGTACTCAGACATCTAGGAAAATTGCAATCAGACTTTTATGACAAAGAAGTTTATGTGCTCCCAGACTGGTGTGTGTCCCATTTTTGGTACCTGTTTACAGTTGTGTCATTAGCATCGCATTTGGATATTTGAACTGAGTGTATTTTTCTCATCGAACAATCAATTTTCAACGTCTACAATCATGTGAAAAACTGATCTGAAGTGAGATCGTTTGTCGTATCTTTAAGAAAATACCCATGAAACAAGTCTATATTATTTTTATAGTATAATGATAGGGTCGGCCGCGATTACGTATGATAGACTCGATAGAGAGTCCCAAAAGAACGTTTTTTTTTCAAAAATATTGTCCACAAACTCTTTTACCCTTTCTTTTGGTCCTAATATAGAGCACGAAGTTCAGTCTTCTAAGTTAAAAATTTGCCTGTAAAGGCCCAAAAATTAAAAAAAAATCTTATAAAAATGGAGAACATTTAAAAATTTTATGTAGTTACCAATGATTTGAAACTGGATTATATGTGTTCCAACAAACATGTTCATTTAAAATGTAGCCTCACCATGGCACATTGGTTATGCCACTGAAAATGGTAGACGGCCGAAGTGTGAAGGTCCCGGATTCGGGTCCCATCGCGCGGCTGTCGATCGAACGGTCTGGAGTTTTGATAGGTTTTCTCCAGGTGTAACGCGAATACGCGTTAGAATCCCCTCAGAAAGTCCCCCTACCAAGGTATCAGTCATCCTTGGCAGATCGCTCAAGAGTAACGTTGCCATAAACAAACAAGCAATATTTAAAATACAACTACAAATCAGTATTAACTGTTACCTCAGCTATTCATGACACGAGAAAAGCATAAAATTATGAAAGTCTGTACTAGTTCTGAGTAGTTCTTTTTAGATGCACCGTACGATTGTTACAGTATGTTAAAATAAAAACTTAAATTTACTAAAATGTTAAAGAATGAAAGTTAAAATAAAAAATTTACATGAGTCCATGTTATAACTAATTGTAATGAACTGTCACTTGCTAGAAAAAATATTATTTATTTTGTCATCTATCTATATAAATAAAACAGTGTGTAAACTGTCCGTTTGTCTGTCTGTCTGTGTCTCGCGTAGCTCCGAAACGGGTGATCGTAGTAACGGGTGATTCCGTACAAAATTGGATCGTAGACCTACCCAATTTTGTACGGAAATTCTCCAAGACGGGTTTCGACACACCTCGAAGCGATTTTTTCGAAATTCGAATTAGAAAATGGTTTATTTTATGTTTTGTCCGATTTTTAGCGATTTTTCTTGCGTAATACATAATAACGCCGCTAATTGCACTCGTAAGAAAACGATAGTTACATCATCGTATAGAGGAGAAAATTTTCTTTTAAAAACTGTTTGTTCGGACTGTGTAACATAATTTGCAGATTTTTGGGAATTTTTCAAATAAAATTAAATTGGACGCTGACTTTCGTAAAATATTTTTAAAACTGCTGCATCTTGAATTCTATCTGTCATAACTTTTTTATATTTCGGCAAAAGACGGAGCACACAATCCGCCCACTTTTAAAAGAAGAACGGAGGAAAAATATAAATTAGGAGAATTTTTCCGAATTTTTAAGTAAAGAAGGATTTTCATTTCAGTAGCACCTGCTTATAATTTTCGGTTTGATATCTTGCGGTTTGGTTGTCATGGATGCAGTAACAATGATTAAAATTGCCAGTTGAAAAAAATAAATAAAAACGGGTCCCGCGAGCAGACGATTTCTTTGCTTGGCTCGATTTCCTTTTATAAATACTGGATTTATTTGTGAGAAGAAAAATTAAACTGCATAATCTAGAAAAACAATTTTAAACCTTTATAAATAGCGCAGTCTTATCTCTTATCTCTTTTCTTTTTGTAAATTGTTGGAAGAGAGGGTGACGTATTTTTAAAATTAAAAAAATGTCCATTTCATTTAGTGTCTGAGGTATTTAACGCTAAAACGTGAACCTAAAAGGCAGCATGTCTGAGGAAATAAGACATTTTGAAAGTGAGAAGTTCACTGCAAACGGTCATTTTCACTTTTTTGATACCGAATGACATTGACATAGTTTTTTTTTGTGTGTGTGTGTGTGTGTCCTTATATTGCAACGATCTCAGGTTATTACATATATGACGCAAATTTTAAGTCAAGAGTGAAATAATTTTGCATTTTCTAGATTCCACATCACTGGAATTAATTCGAATGACACATGTGAGGAAATTTTACGTTTCCTACCGTGCGAAGAACGGACACGCAGCTAGTAAAAAATATTTAAAAAAGCTGAAACTGGATGTTAATACGAAATAGTGCGCTAATAAGGAACAGGTAAACTACCTGTTCCTTATTACAGGACTATTTCGACCACTGAAAACTAATTACAGCTCATAAAACATAGTTTTTTTAACCATAAAAACCATATTTTTTTTATTATGAGCGAGTCATTTCTGCTACGAGTTTGTTTACAAAACTCACAGATATAATCTTCTTTCTCTGCTCTGATTCAGTCAAGATAAGCCGACAGAGAACAGCTGAGGCATGGAATTCAAATTGGATCTCCCTGATCTTCGGAGAATTTTCCCTAACAGAAGTTACATCCAGCGTCTTTGTTTTTCGGTTCTTTAGTGGATGTCATGAAATCCATTACTGATCATACGCCAGAATGAAGCGATGTATCCCTTCTAACATTGGAGTCATCTCTAGTAGTTTTAGGTCAAGAAGAGCGATTCGTTTTAATTTTCTAGAGAAGGAGGTTTTTGAATGTTCGGTTTTTTTACTGTCCTGAAGCTTCTGGTTCCCTCTTTTTGTGATTTTCTTCCTTTTTTAACTCTTTCTTATATGGATAGCATGTTATTACAGAAGAAGGTCCGGCTTTCCTGCCTCTATTTGACTTTTGCTTCTTTGGACGTGGTGGTGATACAGAGGGTGTTTACACATTTTAAGAACGATTTCGATAAAGAATTTTAAAAAAGTAAATGTTTCAGAATAAAAATTTTTGGCAACAGCTTATTATTTGAAATGAGAAATATCGTCTGCTACTTTTAAATTTATTCTTCTTTCAAAATGCCATATGTAAAGAAGCTGTGGATTGAAGGATATGTTTTTGCGCTTTCCGAAGAGAAATATTCTTATTCCATAATTCAAAAACGTTGTGAAATGCATAGTATTAAAATTTCTAAGTGCAAAATAAGCAACATCGATAGCAAGTGCAATAAGCAAGTGCAAAAAACAAATCGGCAAGGTAAAAACCATCAATCGTTGTTTCTACATGGAAAGAAGACTCCAAACGAATATCCGTAAAAGGTACGTACTGTTTCAAACGTTTCTAAAGTGAAATCGCTGGTAACAAATCCATTCCATTGCAAAGTCTTTAGATACATCTGTAGCAACAATAAATAAAATAATTAACTAAGATTTACAACTTAAAAAAGCTAAAAAACATAATTTTCACCAGCTTTTGCCGAGATATGTGGCTCAACAAAAGTCATACTTCGAAAACTACCACTGCATTCCTTGAAAAAATGAATACTGATACAGGTATTGCATATACACCTTTTCAACATATTCCTGCGAAGTCCCCTGACGTTTCACGTATGGACTATTGTGCCTTGGGTCTGTTAAAAAGAGCTCTTTCTAAACGCAAACCCACCACGATAGATGGACTCTGGAAAGTAGTGGAAGAGGAATGGAAAGCAATACCCCTGGAAATTTTACGAAACGCTCTTCTATCATGGAAATCACGATGCAGACTAATAGTCCAGAAAAAAGGCTATCAGATCGAACATTAAAAAAAATAGTCTTTACATTTTAAGCATTCATTAAACGGCCCCGAAATCGTTCTAAAAATGTGTAAACACCCTCTGTACCTCTACATCGGTTGGACAAAATTTGCTTACTTCGACGTCGGGTATTATGAGATACCTAGTATTTCATAATATACGACACGCCTGCTTGGAAAATGAACCTCTAAACTGATGGACAAAACACTGTCAGCTAAAAACGATCACAGTACAACAAACAACCATTATTTTAGGGAACATGGTGCTCGCCATAAATGTTTAAGTCCTAAGTGTACTAATAGAATAAATTTTTGAAAACTAAGAGGTAAAAACTCGTAACAAAACACACTTTGTTTGAGTTTGAAAGGTGGGTTGGATTGATACCCTTAACCTGGGGGCTGTCGTCTCGATTGCTCCAAGGAAAACACAGTTTGTTCTGTAACGAATGGTACGACAACAAAACATGATCAACTTTCACTGCAGCGCATCATGGGAGTCTTTCTTGAGTAGTTCATGGTATCGCATTGATATTTCATAATTAAATTCCCCGACCATCCCTATTGTCTTTCTGTCCTTTGATACTGACCAAGGGGAGCTCAGACGTTGATATCGCGGTTTTTGATGAAATGGTGTTGGATTTCAAAGATCTCCAGTGCCAAAGAATTAGCCTTCAAATCTCAAATATTTTCAAGAAAATTCCATTTAAAAATTGGATACACTATTATATGGCAATAATTTCACGCTTCAGTGTCTGTTCGCTGTGGCGCCATCGTCGCTTCTTGAGCAAAAGTTTGCTCGTTCGATCCACATATTTCACCCATTGCTATTTTTCTTAAAAATTAAAAAATACAGTTTTGAATGATATATGTTAGAAAATGAATGTGACTTCTTGGGTAAAATTAGTATTAAGTTATTAGTTGTGTACATATTTATATACTAATAATTCTAGACGCCCATTGTAGGGAAGGGCGATAACAATGGATTTGCTTCCGACTTCATTTAGCTTAACAAAATAATTCTTATAAATGTTTCATTCAGCTAAAACGAACCCAATGCATTTCACACGCATGTAATTTCACGTGATAGATGTAAATTTACTATTTAACATTTGATTTAATTAAAACTGTTTAAAAATATAAAATCTATTTATAATATTATCTCTATAATAGTATCTTTTTATGCATCAAAATGGGCTAATAGATAATGAATAAAAAAGATTTGCTTGAATTTGAGAGCTTATCGAGGTATATAGGCTAGACTTCGATATAGGCTTGCTTTCCTTGAAACACCGTTAATAGAAGTAGCTCAACATTTCACCATAATCTTCAACATGATTTAGCTTAAGAAACAAATTATGGTGCAACGTTTTTCCATAAAGAATATGTCAACTAATGCAGCACTGTTTTAGGATGAAAGTTTACAAAAAAGCGTCTTTTGAATGATTATTTATATATATACTTGGTGAATGTTAAAGTGAATAAAAAACTTTCGGATTTACATAAGCGTTTGCATTACTTTCATCCAAAGATTCAACTAAGCCAGTCCACAGATGTGCTGACAAGAAAGATTTCAAGGAATCTTTAAATCTGCATATTACTAAATGGACAGCCCCTCCGTGAGTGCGCGTAGGGTTCACTTATTTACATTAATGTATCCCTCCGCAGCATGGCCATCATGAGGAACAAGAGATGTACATAGGGTTGCCAGGTCGCCAAACCAAATAGCCGGAGAGACCAGCCAGTTTGGCCGGACATTTCGGTAAAAAGGCCGGACAGCCTACAATATGGAGGATTTTGTCTCAGTATTAATAGGTACGACAAAAAAATTGTATGTAAAATCGAGCTTTTATGATTATTATTACCATGAATCTTGTTAAATTCTAATTCTTGTTAAATATAAATAACATCGAATGCCAAATCAGTTCAAGTACTTTATTACTAATCAGCCGCAGTCATCCGTAAAAAGCCGGACAGCGTTCAGTTTGGCCGGACACGCAATCAAAAAGCCTATGTCCGGCTTTATCCGGACGCCTGGCAACGCTAGATGTACAGCGTTCAAACACACGGTTGAGTCATTCATTTTCAGTTGAAATTGAAAATGCAAATACGGTACTCAAGTACTGATCTGTACCGGCATGTACTGATATTGTTATTACAAATAGGAGATTGTAATAACAAAATCAATATTTAAACATGCCGTTTAACTTAACTCATCCGATAGTAGCAATATAGGTTGTTAGTTGTACAGGACATTCAGGGCCTTTGTGTGTGAAGAGATTCTTCAACTGCCAACTTCGGGGATTTGAGTCATTTTGCCATGTCTACCAGGAAAAGAAACAATATCATAGTTTTTATTTTAAAATATTGCAGCTAAGTTTAGTAACCTACCAGTTTTTGATTGAAGAAAAAAGAAAATTTAGACGTTTTCTAACTCGTTTTAAAATTAATTTATTAAAAGAAAAAAACTTAATGATAGTCTCTTATCAGTAATAAAAAGTGAGTTATAGATTTTTTGATCAAGTTTGCCAGTTTGACTCCTCATTTTGCTAAGTGTAACAGAATGTAACAATGTTGTGGGGGAGACTCCTCACCTTTAGCAAGGCTCTTGGAGACATTATCTAAGATTTCATAAAGTATATATGCGGTATTTTTTTCACCTACGTAATTAAGGAATCTTTCATATAAATTATCGTCCACAGATTAGGTATTTATCTTAGTAACAACAGGATGGAATAACCCATTTGTAGTATAAGTAGACATTTCGTTCTTTTGTTTTCGAAAAAGACAGGCATATTTTATATAATAATGTTTCTCTGTGATTCCGTGCTCCTAGACTGGATAAAAATGGATATGTGTTTTAAAAGTTAACCTATGAAGATAATCACGGAAGCACATTACATATATTTCTACTAATGTTTGAGTATGTTGATATAATGGTAGTTTGTTGAAAAAACTTGTCACAGACAAATATTAAAATTTTACAAAACAAATTTTCTTAAAAAGTTCATAAAATTAAAAAAACGTAATTTTGTACAGTACATGTAGTCGTTTTCGAAAAATTATTCAAGACAAGTTCATAAAAATAAAAATAGTAACTTACAAATCATCTGCAGTTACACCTAATCCTATGAATAGCAGCATGAGCCATATGAGCTGAAAAAAAGCATTTTTTTCAGTGAATAATCTTTTTGCATAAATATAAGGTAAATTATTAGGCAAGTTGGAGTGTATAGGCTGATTAATTTTATTTTTCACCAACTATGCGAAAAATTCCAGAGCTGGGATCGCATAGTTGGTGAAAAATAAAATTAATCAGCCTATACACTCCAACTTGCCTAATAACTTGAAAGGTTGATGGAATCGCTTTCTAAAAAAAATATATATATGGTAAATTTTTTAGTTATAAGACAATTATTATTTCTGAGTAGGATTTCTTTCCTCAATGAAAGAAAAAGTAAAGAAGTAATACAAGATTTCTGACCATGAACTGATGGTTTCACAAGAAATTTTCTGGCATGTAAACATTTTTAGAAATCATCTGAAAAATGCTTTATGCTTATGATTTGCGATGCGAATACTTCTGATAGAAAAATAATGCACGCTTCTGAAAAATAATGTGATTATTCGGGAATGTAAATTTCAAAGGTGTTCAAAATAAATCATAGCAGTTAGAATATCAGTAGTCATATTCATGTAATCGATATAAGAGAAAACATTTCCGTATCCATTCGTGAAAAATATTAACAGAAAGTAATAACAAAGTAAATCTTTCAGACACTCATAATAAATAAATAAATAAAGCAAATAAAGCCCATAGATTTGCTTTAAGACTTAAGATTTGAGTGAAACTATTGAGTGGTACATACAACAAAATAAAAGAATGATAAATAACAACAAAAAAATATATATTTCATAAATTCTTCGAATGTCTTGCAATATATAGCTACAGTTATGGAAAATTTGTTCGTACTTATAAATAAGACTCACGCTTGAAGTTCTCTCTCTCTCTCTTTTTTTTTTTTTTTGTACAGAGCCACGGCCAATATTCATACCGGCCTGGGCACTCAGTTACGTCTCATATTCCTAGGGTCAGCTGACTTTCTACTCGTAGGGTCAGGAGAATTTCAACTCGTAGAACGATTCATTGGTCAGAAATGGTTGCATGGCCAATCTGTAATCGAGTTGAAAGTTTACACTCAACGTTATTGAGTGTCCAGAGCACTATGAAGATCAAATCTCACACTTGCGTATTAATACACTGGTTATCGCTGATTAAGAAGAAATAACAAAAATTACGATTATTCTAAAAGTTAAATGTACAATTTAATGAAAGAGATCCACAGTATGCAACAAATAGTAAGCTATGAAATAACATAAAAAGAAATTAGCAGACAAGTATGGTGTTATAGAAATTACCAAACGCATAAAATCAACAAATAGGGTGCGTCAGTTTGGTATCTTCAATATGGAACAGGTCCCCCTAGAAGCAATACAGCATCTACAGCGATGTGTGATACGGCCAATTATGCAGTCTATCACGTCCGTCGGCTTGAAAAGCAATTGCAAGCGTATCGAGGGTCGGAGGAGGAGGATCGAAAGTAGATATAAGTTTTTGGAAATCGCCCCAGACATGCTCGATAGGATTTAGGTTCGGTGATGGAACTGGCCACTGGATGCGCTGAATTACTTTGCTGCTGAACATAATCCCCCTCGATGCGAGCCCTGTGCGGTCTAGAATGGTTGTCTTCATTTAGGAAATCATCACCCATGGCTCCGGCATAAGGGTGCCCATAAGCATCAATGATGGCGTCTCTATAGATCTGAGCATTTACAGTTCCACACGGAAAGACATGGAGGTCCGTGCGTCCACCCAAAAATATTTCACCTCAAACACAGACACTGCATATGCATCTTTTTCGCGGATGCTATATGGATGATAACGGGTTCCGGTTTCGCTCCCAATCAAACACCGCCTACTACCGCTTTGGAGGCTAAATCTGGACTCATCCGTGAGGACAGCTCTCCACTGATTAGCAATCTAGTGGACCTGTTGATGTACCCACCTCAAACGTTCCCTTCTGCTGCGTATGATGAACAACGTAAAAACAATTACTTTTCACGATAATAAGAAAAAGATTCTCTCTGTTTTATTTTTTTAAACACAATCGTTTTATTATTTTAGTTCTCATTTTCTGAAGTATATAGAAGCGTTTTATTAAGACTATCAATGTAATTTTTACATCCACGTCAACTGTTTATTTTATGGAATTTCAAAATTATATTTTAACAACCAATTTACGATTAAAAGTGCCTTTTATATTTAGTTATTCAGTCATTAATGGGGCCAATAGAATTGAGTGAATGCATGTCAATAAATGCATATTAATTCGTTCACTATTTACAAGTATCGTAATATTTCGAGTGTTTTCTTTTCTAGGTTAAGAAGTGAATACCATTATCTAGGACATAGGTTCCCAACGTGGGTGATAACGCCCCCTTGTGGGCGTTTGAGGCTTTCAGGGGGGCGGTAAAAGATCCAGAGAAAATGAGGAGGCGTTGATAGGGCACGGAGGGGCGTGGGAAGATGAACCCAATAGAGTCTAAAAAAGACTTAAAAATCACTGATAATTCATTTCTATCACGTGTGCGAAAATTCACATATTTCGATAGGAGACTTCGCTGTTGAAAGCGATACCTCTGTAATATACCTCTCTAAAACTTTTTTAAACGAAGAAGAAATTCAATACAGTTTCAATTCCAACAATATTCTATCTATTAGTCATTTTTTTTATTTAATTCTTGTTTTCACCATGCATTATGTACGCTCTTACTTCTCTGGAGTGGGAGGGGGGCGGTATTGAAATAGTCACTAGAAAAGGGGGCGCCCGTTCCAAAAAGGTTGGGAACCTATGATCTAGGAGCCACTGCGCCACCCAGAGTCGTTTCAGTTACAACCTATCCCACGTGATAGTATTATGCGAAAAAGAGAGAAATTGGATAGGGAGGTTGATCGAGACCCTTAGCCAGGGGGCTGTCGTCTCGATTGTTCCGGAATACACTTGCGAGACATTCCAAATAACATTTTTATTTACAAATAGGACAAAAATGGGACAAACACAAACATCCATGCCCGTGCCAGGATTCGAACCCGGACCCAGAGGCTTGGTAGTAGGGCGCGCTAGCCACTACACCGCCGAGAGAAAGAATCCATGTTTTCGATTTGGACCCATCCAAGTGGATCTGTGATTGTCGACATAGACTGACGATTGTTTTTATTTCTAATCAAATATTCGATATTTCAGTGAGGTTTTGGTCTATATTTACATCCTCTGCAGAATAGTGACATTCTCCACATTCGGTCTGACGCCGTAGCGCATACAGAGGGGGCCGTTGCTAACGGTGCCCATTAGCTATTTCCTGAATCGTTAGTCAGAGAGGTATACAGTAGAACCCCGCCACCTTTGGGACTGGGGTAGAGTCAGAACGCAAAAAAGGCCGGATTATCAGAAAATACAGGATTTACAGCGGATTTACAGTCCAATCAACAATCTCTCAATTCAACAAAATGAATGGATGTATTGTTCTCTACGGTCAAAGCATTACAATAAACCGCACAAAAACAGAAAAACTGTATTTATTGACTGTGCATACATATGTAATGTAGGTAATCAGTCACCGATGAGTCGGATCCAGCACGGTCGGATCCACGGCAGTGACAGACCCGCCATGACCGGACGAGAGGGGCTCTACTATACTGCCTGTTGCACAAATATTTCCCTTATTAAAACCTACTACCTCACAAACATTCTAAGTCAACCCATTTATTCCTGTAAAAATGACAAAAATTTATATTTTTATATGGCCTTCCGCGATTTGACCAGTTCTATGTAAGGAAATTTTCCTCATACAATTTCACGCAAAATTGGAATAGATCATCCTTTTAGGACCCAAATGCGCAGAGTTAGAATGCGGCAAACGTTCCGGCTGAGGTCATTCTTCCCCTTAGGGATGGACGCGAGACTCACGAGACGAGAAACAAGGCTGTCTCGTCTCGTCTCGCAGTGGTAAACTTCTGTCTCGTCTCGCGCAAGTCTCGCAAAATTAAGGACAGCGATTTTGTTACCCTATTTTTAGTAACATTCATACTATTTCGTGAAAATTAATATTAATAATATCCATTAGTAATACATTACCCTATTAGTACCTATATGAGTGACCCCATTAACTCCTATGTGCGTTTAAAGAAGTAAAAATTTAGATTGAATCCGTATATAGAATGTGAAATGACACCGAAAAAATATTTTCTTTTCTTTATTGATTTCCGGAACTGCGTCCATGTAATAGGTAGGGTGGATGGGAGTTTCATTGGCTTTCGAAATGATATAAAGATTTGAATTCTGTTAGAAAGGATGCGGAAATCGGGACAGGCTGCGCAGATAAAATTTTAATCCAATTCAGCGGCCCCGATGTCCGGAATAGTGATTTCACAAAAGTTTCAATTGGGGACGGGATCATGATGGTTGCAGAATACTCTGCTCGTTTCCTGGGTTCTTAGCGCTCAAGTCCAGTGGGTGTAGAAAGTTCTAGTCAAGAGTCCACTTGTTAGGATGGAGCACAACTTCATGGCTTCTAGAACTGAGTCGAACCATCCGCTCTACAAAAATTCACAGGCACTCACGGTCAGCAGCTCTTTTATCTCAGTACCGAAGCTCTCACACAGGCTGTAATTCTCACACACAATAAAACACCTCCACCGACAAAATTCAGTGGAAATAGACAAGGGATATCGTACACAATCCCTTAAGACACAGCCATGGACACACAGCACTTAAAAATCAGCTTCGAAGAGCAAGCGGAAACACCCCTTCTATAGCGTCCAAACACAGTCTTACGCTTTGGCAGAACGGCGTCTGCTTCGCTCTTAGGCTACAGCAATACGGACTGACTCAGGGGAGCCCGCTTTCTTTTGATAGATGTCGTAGAAGCTACTCGAAATTTCCCGAAGGTTCACCTTAAAGCGCGAATTTGGATGACGTCATAGGAATACTGCTGAATCATTAGGTTATGACGTGATTTGAATGATGAAGAAGCCACTTGACAAGCCCCATAGGGAAAATGACCAAAATGGCGCCACGCTTGGCGACGTTTTGCTAAATATCACCCCATTGGGCGCCAAAAGCCCAATAAGTCTCCAAAAGTGAAGTGACCGAAGGCCTAGGACCCCTATTTCTCGAGATTTCTAGAAGCCCATAGAAAAACAATGGGGAAACCGAAACCTCCCTATCTCCGGTTCGAGTGGACCGAGTTGGATGCAACAAAAAGCAAATTTCAAATATTTCACGAATATTGAACTATTTTAAATCCCAGAACAGCGGGTTGCCCCCCAAGATTCGTAACATTATAGAGAAGCCTGCTGATTCCTCCTCTCGTTTTAGTGGATGAGATAGGGGCTTCCTATTGAATCGGGAACCCAGGATTAACCTGTTCATTCACACCATCAAAACGAAGACTTGTGAGCAGGGTTGCTTCTCAGCATAGATCTTTGAATGCTCTGCTGAGACCCAGCGTTGTATGAGCGAAATCGCTCCAGTAGATCATTCATGGACGTTCGCGCGCTTTGGCTTAGGGTGAAAGATGAATTTTTAATGACTGATGAAACATTTTATTTAGAAATATTCATTTATTGAAGAGAAAAATAGGAAATATCCGTAAGATTTAATGACATATGTATTCATCCATTGGGATGAAATGTAGCCAATATATCAGGGCCTGATTTTGAAAATTCTTGACTATAGGCACAACTCGGGATGGGGGCCCCATAACACTGATGTAGGCAGCGTGAAACTTCCAAAGGTAAATGACAGTCTGACTGTGCCCTGCTGTCAAAAGTCTGCGCTCCTCCCCCCCCCCAAAATGGCGATCGTCTATTTTTTTCATGATGAATTTAACTAACAAATTCAAGCTGTACATAAAATATCTAAGAATTGACGACTTTTTTCAATCCCTGGTTATAACCATCAGATTGGCAACTTGTTTAAAATAGTGTTTGAAAAAAATTGAATATGCATATAAAAATCTGCTTTTAAAAATAGATAAAATAAAGAAAAGTTGAATTGGGATTTTGTTTGTGGAGGCCGCAAACATTCGGGGGCCCTAGGTCCGGCCCTAGTGGGCCTTATGGAATATCAGGGCCTGCAATATAGATGTAAACAAAAAATCACAATTATTAAGTACATAATCAGAGCATAAAATATCAAAGGAAGCACATTTGCATCCAATATTTTAAAAAACGTAATAATTATAGCCCGACATTCTAAATAAGTTTGAAATTTTTTCCATGAAAAAATAATGATAGCATACTTGAATCATTTATTCATAATTCTGGATGATGCGTCAATATGAATGAGACAATGAAACTCACTCGCACTTCAAACCTCATTTTTTAGCTATCTAAATATTTATAAAAACAACAATTATCAGAAGTATGAAACCGAATATCTATGTTGATATCAGTGATCAGTTGGAGGGGGGGGATAATTAAAAGAATAATTTTAAAAAAAGTTCTCTAACAAGATGATTGAATTCCATTGGTTGTTTTTTACAAGCAACGATTACTCTGCGCAAATTAATAAATGAATGGTTTCTTTAAAAATAATAATTCTGTAATTATTATATATAATGGAGGGTTTTTTCCATAAAATGACTATCTAGATAAACATATAAGAATATATAAAGAGTGGAACCCACTTATACAACCGACCCTAGACGCAGATACAGATGGGTTACAAATATTAAAATAAAAATAATTTTTAAATGTATCTTGCTCAAAGTAATTTTATAATTCAATTTAGGAAATATTATAAGAGCTTTGCATGCGAAACTCAACAGCGGTCAAAAATGGGTTTAAATGCTTGTGATAGTAAAAGGGACCCCATCTAAATAGGTTCAGGCTTTGGACTTACCAGCCTTTCCTCTGTTTAATTATTAATTTTTCTGTCTTCTACTCTTCTCTGTTTTCTTTCTTTTTCTCCAGTTTCTTTCTTTATCCTCTCCTTTGTGTGTTTTGTATATCCCTCGTGCTGTCCTAATTTTAAATGTTATGTGTTTGTGCGCATTGTCGAGTGTTGATAGTATACCAGAAACGATAACACAGGAGACGCAAGTCAAACGGTAGAGGCTTCAGGCAAAGTGTACCCTGCCTTCTCAAGAAAGCATACCTCCTCAAATAGAGCACCGCAATTCTGATTGAAAAAGTAATTCGTATCGTATATTTATGCGAGACAACAAATTCTAGCGAGAAATCTCGCGCGAGACCAGACACTGTCTCGTCTCGTAAAATATATCCTTTCTTGTCTGAACGCGAGACAATGCGAGATTTCTCGCGTCTTGCGTCCATCATTACTTCCCCCGCTTAAAAATGTCCCGTTGCAGAAAACAGTTAAGGGACCCTAAAAATATTTAAATTTTCTATCGTTGGTTTTAATTTCATTTGGAATAAAGCAGAGAAAGATTCAAAGCTTATCATAGAATACTAATCCTTTTGAAACTCTGTTGTGTAAACTAAGAACAATGCAACAGCATTTCGACAAGTCGTTTAAACCAAAAAATGCATTGTTGTAAAAATTACGAATTTAAATTTTTTAGACTGTCAATAAAACAGTAATAAGATCTAATAGCAGCGTACTTGCACACGGAAAACAGTCATGCACACCCAATCTCAAATATGAAAGCCCAAAACACCTCAATTTTCATATTGCTCCGAAAATGATGCAAGCCCCATTATGGTGCTGCTATCTCGTAATGAAAATACGAAGTAAAAGTTTTAAACCTTTCCCAAATTAAAGGATTTTGATGGATACGAAAGGAAACAAAAAATTGTTAAATATGTGGGGAGAAAATGACTCACGAGAGGACAAAGTGTTAACGGATTTGCAAAGTGGTATTTGGATAAATCGAATAACAATATCATGTTTCGATAAAGTGGTTGACAGACGACCCTTATTTAACATTCAGTTTTCCTTTAAAATATGGCAACCGCGATAAGCGTTCAATTTTAATACTTTTTCCAAAGCTGAAGAACTGTTGTTTTAGTTTTTAATTAGTTTCTTCTTGTTCGTCAAAAGTTTAGGATGTTCGTAGCTAATGGAGAGTGAAAAATGCAAGATGATGTTTAATGAATAAACTGAACTGATGAAATGGACGGATAATTTCAACGGAATAAGCGAGAGCTTGCGAAATAGTATGCTAGAAAATTCGAATCAACTAGTGCTATATTAAAAGAGCTGGAGGAAAATTGGTAATGTTGAAGAATATCACGGACTCAACAAAGCACATACCTGTGGAGGATGTCCTATTAGAATTGATAGGACCGTGAAAAACTTTCACTTTTGGAATTGTTATAGGAATTGATCGGTTCATTTCGACTGCTTCTGAGATAAAATTGTCATCAATGTATGGCTTTAACGGATTTCGTGAGCGTTTCCGTCCTATTATCCCAAGGAAAAATAAATAGCATGGGAACAGTTCACTTTCATGGGTGTTTCATTTAAATTTGCAGCAAAACAGATCACCCCGATAGAAAGGTATTCAAGAAAAATTAACTACCTTTTAGTTTTTGCCCTTACAATATTCTTCGATTTTATTTATTTTTTATGGGGCTTACATTTTCATAGGAAATATGAAATTTTTCCCCCTAGAAAAAGTGGACCAAACCTGGTACCTTGATGAGGAAATAATATCATATTTTATAAAAACATTTTATAAAAACCGGATATATCTATCATAAAACGTAAATATACGTTTAGAAAACTTGATTCAATTTTTTTTTTTTTTGAAAAGTTATCTGCGGCTGTAAAAGTTTGGGAATCCCTAAGGTAAAAGCACCAGTTGTTGACCACTTACTTTTAACCTCCAAAAAGTATATTAGTTTCATCTAGTGTAAGTAGTCACTATGTACGGGTAATGGGTGATCCATAACTGGCGCATTTAAATAAATCTGAATTCATTTTTCGCTTCTGTTGATACTAGATACGCTACAGAAAGCTAGTTCAATATAATCGATTCATTCTACTATAATTTGTATGGGACAAAAAGAGTCAGTTAATTGTGTTAGTTTTATCCTAAAAGTAGTGTACTTTCAACACATTATCGGGATGAAATAAAAGTTTAGTGAGTATGATTCACATATGTGAATATTTTTTAGTAGTTATTATCTGCCACTTGGGAAATGAAACAATCGCGGATAAACATTTTTCAGAATGAGCTTTCTTCAAGAAAGCGAAAAAGATGCATTTTAAGTAAGAAATTCTAGTAACCATTTGTATGGAAAGCACTAGAAAATGACGGAAACATACGTTTACCCATAGCATTTCTTAAGTACCTTTGCAAAAGGATTTTCGCACAATACGCCGGATGTCCAAAAAGACAAAGAAAGAAGGAAGAGAGCGCGGATATTACGAGAGTTTCAGAATCGATGAACATTTTTATTCTTTAAATTAAGAGAATTAGTTTGTTCACTTTTTTTAAGGTATTACTTTCGAAGTTCTCTAATACCAGAGCTACATAAAATGCGTCTTTCTATTTTGAAGTTGTAGAGATGGCAGCATAACAAATTAGATAATCAAAATATCTGAAAGACTATGCTATCTCTTCTTTCCCCGTTAGATGTATAAAAATCTTTAATATAACAGTTTTGATAGACTGATTTAAAAGTATAAACTATAGGTTTAAAAGTCGGTGCCAGATTACTACCGATAAAAAATTTTACGAGAGTTTCATTTTTGAAGCAATATCAATAGTCCAAAGCATTGTTTTCAGTCATTAAGTACTTGACTCTTTTGTTGATACACTTTTAATTATTTTAATAGTTAGAAATACTTTATAATTACTTTTGAGTTCTATTGGTTTTCCAGAAACTGACATCTTCAATCAATATACTTTTTTATAATAAAGTGCAGTTAATTAATAGCGCTCAAATCTTCAAAGTAACGTAAATCATACTTACACAAACAGCAATGCCAATCCATGAATGATCTGGCTTCAAGGCACAAAAAATAAAATACATATAATCAAAGTATCCATCAGCAATCGTTTGACAATCTGGTGTGTTTGTAAAAAAACTACATTTATCCGTTGTCTCGTGTATAGCGATGCACTGAAATAAAAAGATGGATTAGTGCAGTGAGGTGAGATAATAGAACTGCAAGTAATAAGTGGCAATCAAAAAATTCGGGGTGCCGTTTGTTACTCTTTGCCTAAACAACAGAATGAAAAGTAAAATATCATTAGATTCGCTTGCTATAAATATATGCGCAGCTCATTTGAAAAAGATATTAAGATGAAATTTAATATTGCATCTGCTTTGGTTTTAAAATGTAACGCTCGCTACTTTTTCCACAGATTGGTAGAGTAAAGTTTTTTAAGAAAAGGTCAATTAAAATTTCCAAAACAATAATTCATCCAGAAATTTTGAAGTTGGTTATACTTAACAAGTAGGACTGAGTGGAGATGATTGGGACAGTTTTCATTATTTAACTCATAACATTGACCATGTGTAACTCTGAAGTTTGGAATATTGTTCATAAGTATGCTTCAATAGTCAGTATGTCTATTGAAGCATACTTATGAACAATATTCCAACCCATTATTAGTGTCTAATGTAAGTAACTTTTATTAAAAACATATTATTTTAAACTATAATATTTTTTTTAGCATGCATATAATCGAGGCTGAATGAGGAAAGTACCAAATTTTGTTAACCTGGCTTAATATTGTTTCACAACTGAATGGACTCAAACTGACATTGACTGAAGTATTGGCGCAAATGAACATTAATTGATTATTGACGCAAATTAAGTGATGGATTGATTCCAATTAATATTAACTGATGTTTTCACTCAGATTAACATCTAAAGACAAAATTTATTTCATTCTTGTACTTCCCAGAGCCCTAGACTTTAGTCACTTCATGATGGTTCTTTCATATCCTTCTTCTGGTCACTGGCTGCTCTCCGGGATATTTTGTGCCACTCCTCGTCCATTTGCACTGCGTCACGTTTTTCACCTCCCTCCGTTAAAATTTCGATTACCTCTTTTAGATAACCGTAATGTCTATTTTTGTAGTTTTTTGATTTTCTCATATTTTCGAAGTCTATTGCGATAGGGGTATTTTGGAGCAGATGATATTTTCAAAGTCTTTCCTAAAATACCCCCCACGCAATAGACTTCAAAAAATTGGTAAGCTACAAAAAAAGGCATTACGGTTATGAAAGAGATTCAATCGGAATTTTAACTGAAGAAGCCGCGGTGAACAATATCATGCATGTGCAAATTGGCAAGAAGCGGCCCAAGGTACTTCGAAAGGAGCTGAGAGCAGCCATTGTAGTACAAGTCCGTGTAAGGGGGCCGAAAGTGCTTGCAATGGTACGAGAAAAAGGTGCTTTTTAAATTTTACTATTAATTACACATTTTTTCATGTTACTTTCATCACTGTATATTACAGATTTCTAAGCTAATGAAATATTGAAAATGTATAAGATTTGTCTTAATATTATTCTTGTGCAAAGTTTTAAACTGGTAAACAATGGAACATATCCCATTTATCCCCATTCCAAATGTCCCATTCATCAAAACCACCACTTAGTTACGTAAAACAAAAAAATTAGCTTAGTGCACAATTGTCAATATTCTTACTAAACATCATCCATACTATAAGAGATTATATGTTTTCACTACATAAGAGGATATTGAACTAGAAATAAATACTCCATTTCTTAATTGCTACTCTAATTGAGGCACTAAAAACTTACTTTGGTTGCTGAAAAACACAGTTCGAAATTTTTTCTTTCCTTCTATGGTGCATACAATTATTTTCCAAGTGTGTGTGATAAATGAGCGCAGAGCTGCCTTTTATCAGACAAAATATTGAATAGCCAATGATTGCAAAACATAAAAATTCTGTTGTTCCTGCGTCCCCTTCAACCCCACTCTTCTCTACATTTATGCCTTTCCACTCTTAGAAAATACTTCTGATTTTAAAATTAGGAGCTTATTCAAGCCTTTCGTAAATTTATTACATTGACTACCCAAATTCAATTCGCAATATTGTTTTAGATTCGAATGACCCTTTAAAAGTGAATGAATCTTATGTAGTTTTGAATTTTTTTTCTTTTTATTATAACATATAGGTATATAAAATTCTGCATTATTAATATACATTATAAAAGTATTAAGTTGTAACGAAAGTTTTCCGCCACTGTAAGTATTGTCTGCACAAACAGTGCTCGTTGATGTCTTTGCCAATATTTTGTTAAACGATTTTTGTTATTTGAAAGATAAAGACTTGTTTTAGAGCACTGTGTTGTGAAATCTGTAAAACAATATCGTTATGATTAAATATAAGGGGTCTGAAATGGAACTATCACGATACCAGATTGAACCATCATTTACTCTCAGTTCTGTTGCAAAAAGTCAGCTACGGAATGACATCTAATCATGTGTACAGCTTAAGGTACTCCTGTTGTATCATACGACTCTGTGAAGATTTGGTACCGAAAGCTCAAAAACGTGGACTAGGACATTTAAGAAGCAGAGCGCTCTGGCCGGCCTACTGATGTTGATGAGTCCAGCCTACGAGAATTTTCGGAAGGAGATAAAATATTCATCCACTCGAGAGCTAGCTAAAAGAGTTAGACTTTATAGTGCCATGTCCATTAGTCGCGATAGGCATCGCATAAACTTGACATATAAGGTCAATCGCTCGGTACCGCATGAGCTGACTCAAGCAAATCTGGTGGAAAACTTTCGTTACAACCTGATAATATTATGTTTTTTTTTTTGCAACAATCTTTAAGAGAGCAATTTTACGGCTGTAAAAGTATCAGATTTTAAACTTTTTTAGGTTTTGAAATTAATAAATAAAATTAAGAAATTTTTCTATATATATATATATTTGGCAAGGAACTTCGGATCTTCCATAAAACGTTACACGTGTTATTAGTGTTTATTTAAGTAGAATTATCTAAAACACTATGTGTTGTCATATTTTCTAATTATTTAAAATGCATAATATCGGAAATACCAATTTATATTTGTTTCAAACTTTTACACCAGCGGACCGACAAAAAAGAAGGAAAATATTTTCCCGACCAATATAAGCTAAAAAAGTTTCTTATTTACTAAGTCTAATGTTATATAATTTTTAGTTAGTGTTAGATTTGTTGCTACTTAGTTTTGAATAAATTTGAAATATGCGGACCAGAGGTTGGGAAGCACTGTTTTAGAGAATTTTAAAAACCCACTTTTACAAATACTTTTATTACAAGTTCGGGGGTTTCACATTTCCTTGTAAATTACAAGAGTAGACATTATAGCTGAAAAAAATAAAAAAGGTGCGAGCTAGATCACTTGAAGCATAAACAATACATATTATCATCGAATGACCTCCTTCCTTTCAAGCTGACAATAATTGCATTTAAAAGCCTTTCCTAAAATTATTTTCATTTTATTTATCTACTATTTTGTTGTTGTTAGTATAGCAATAATATAACTAGTAGTTTTATTTCTATAATGAAAACAATGAACATTAACAAAACCATAATCTTACTTCTTGATTGCTGGTGGCCATTATTAACTTAAACACCACATAAAGTCTTTGTCCTGAAAATTAAAAATATCAATTACGATCGGTTTTACAAAGTAACTTTAGCGCAATAAAAAATTAAATGTTTAAAAGAATTCTAAATTCTACTTCTATTCACTCGCTTTATTTTTGAAAATGTATGTTTAAAATTTGGCCATGAAATGAACTTATTTAAATGCTGCTGTGCCGTGAAGTATAATTTGACTTATTTTGCTTTCATCTCCCTAGGGTCGCGTTTCCAGAGCAGTGGACTTCACCTTCGGGAACAGAATGTGTGTTTTACAAAAGAATTTAGGACACAAATTGGGAAATAAAATACTAGTTTCAAAATAAAAATCTCTCTATTATTATTATTATTTTGGTATTTTTAACAACAATTTCGACTACCATTTATTTTAGTTTATTTTTAACAAAAGAAAGCTCCGTATTCGTTTGGAGTGAATTTTATAATTCCCAGGGAATGTGTAAGTATGTATGTGGGGACTTCCAGTGGAAGAGCTGGCATGAAGCTGTGTGCAGTTCTGCAGAAACAAACTCCAAATTAAACATTCATACTGGGCGTGCATTGCTCATAGTTTAACAAAAAATAACTAGAAAAAGGAGTTCAGCTTAACCTCTTTGCTCCACATAGGGGGACCTTCGCGTTTCCACTCTTAAAACGATCCTTTAAGAATTTTTGGAGTTAGGAATGGACGTATGGCTGCTTTCATTTTGAATCGAACTCATGTGACTGTGTCAATTCTGCACTGATGCGCGCATTCTATTTCTGCTTGCAGTTATTTTATTTTGTTTGCCGTCACGCAAAATAATATTTCAATGTTATTGAAATTTCCTTAGTTGAATTTGTGAATATTCTTTTTCATGTAGCTGAAAAGAACTTGTAGGAAATCATTTATCTAAAAAAGTTTCTTGACAATCTTCGTTTATGGGTGATAGCCACTTTTTACTACTGAAACCGATTGGGAATTTTGCCTTTATTCGAAAAAAAAAATATTTGAAAATTACGCTTTTTACTTGTCATTTTTAAGTCTAACAGGTTTTTTATGAGATTGATCTTTAATTCGAGACGTGAGATTTATGTCGGGTTTGAAGCGGTTCAAAAACAATAAGTATAGCAAGTTGTTTAACCTAACAGATAATAACTTTAGTAAGTATATTTTAACCTAATAAACAATAAAAATAGCATTAGTTTAACAAATAATAATATCAAGACAAGAATCTTCCGCACATTCAATGGTACATGCATACAATTTACAAACAAACACCTCAAGAATCTCAAATGCTTTCTAAAATAATGAAAAGCCCGCATAAAGCAATAAAAATCTTTACAATTAAAAATGCCATACATTCTATTTAATTTAATAAGGGATAACTACGCTGGTTTTTATACGATTCAAAATTTCTCCATTGGGCATACCTGACTTTTAAATTATGTTCCGATACATTTCAAAGTTTTCATATTTTTAATATCATTTATTGGGCTCACAATGACGACGAAATATGACTATGTATGAAATCCAGTGAAAATTTCTAATGTCAATAATACTTAAAAGGAATTCATTTTACAGCATTTAAAACCCTTTTAACATAAGGACATCCTAAAAACTTTCAATTTAAAACATTAAAACTTATTGACATTAAAATATTTTAAGCCTTACTATCATAGCATAGCTATCTGTATTTAAGCTATAAGTCAAATAATTTCTTAACTCTTTTCAAATCAATTTAAAAAAATAGATTAGGGTCTATAATAAAACTTGTGTATTTAAAAACTATATATGGGAATAAAAATGCAATACAGTATCCATGGCGAATTTAGTATTATTATGAAAGCAGCATAAAATAGCCTGTTAAAGGGGTTTATCGGCTGAAAAATAGTCTTTCTTGTATTCTAAACATATTTTTAAAGTAGTATACTCCAACAATTTTTACAGAGCTGCGTTTAAAGAAGAATATCAAAAGACAAACAAAGCTAAGCTAAAAAATTGAAAATACGATTTCAGTACAACACTACGAGATTTAGTTTAAAGTAGAAGCCTTTGAAAAAAAACTTTTTAAGGAATTTTTTTCAAATTTTAACCCAACTACAGTGAGTATAATTTGGAAAATGCTAACTTTCGAACCACAGAAGTACTGAAAGAAGTCATTTCTTTTTCTTTTTGAAATAAATAATTACGGACACATATTGGATGATAATGAGTAACATTTTATATCCCGTATTTACTAAAACGATAAAAGAAAACACATATACATGCAATTTTTTTACTTACTTACTTTGAAACATTGCTTTGTTTTACTTGCAGATTGTGCTTAGGAAAATATATATAAAGTAAAATGAGAGAGAGAAAACTTTCGAATCCCATTTTTAGCTCCTAAAATGGATGCCGATCATTTGTGCTCAATAATAAAAGGAAATTTCTATTCACTGACTGAAACCTGTCTGACATATCCAAGTGAAAAAAAGTTCCGGATATGTTTCCGCTTAACGAAAAAAAGAAGGGAAATTCAGTAACGGAAATAGCTCAAGAGGCACAAACACCTTTCGATCATTCAGAAGTCAATAGAATCCCTTATTTTCTTTCTTCTTTTGTACATGGCATGTATAACGCACATTTTTTTGCAAGAAAGCGATTCTCCTCTCCTCTTCCCCTCCAAAATGGAAAAAATTGAGCGCAAAGCAATTTTCAGGACTTTTGTAATCTATCCATAAAAACTAAGATTTCGCAATTATTATTATTATTTTAATAATAAGTAAATTATAGTAACAACCAAAAACACTCAACAGAAAACTGGTGTTTAAAAGATGAAATAGTTAAACTTTAAAATAACACACGCAAAAAGCATTTCATCTGATGAAGGGTGAACAGTTTTCGATGAAACGCTCGTCCTGAACGAAGTACCTTTTGTGTGTGTTATTTTACAAAGTTTTAACTATCTCATAAGTTATCGTATGTTTTAACAAAGTCCAGTAAAATAACATCGACAGTGACAGAACTTGAAATAAAAATGTCTTACTTTGTGCGATGAGGATTGAAATGTAATCTTTGAAAAAAAATGAGAGGCTGTATAATTACGTAGAAAGACGCCAAAGAAGTACCAATGAAAGCTTTCGGGCATGCTTTAGACTGGACTGGAGGAAAAACATAACTAGTGGTTTTTCAAGTGCTTTTTTAATTAAATAGAATGCTTTTTTTTTCAATAAGTGCATCCAATTCAAATAACTGTCTTATACCCTATGAAGAGCTATTGAATTAGAGGTTGGCCCCTAATGACGAGCCGCCACTGAATATCAATACACCCAGAAAATAGCAAAATGAATGAAAAGGATCCAACAGCATTAACTCACAAGAGCCGGAAACAATATAGGAACATGGGAGCAAAATTAAAACACAACACAAAGACGATATTTATATAAATGCATTTGGTCTGAAAAAGATAAAAAATAAATAAAGCACTTTCGTAATTCAAACCATCACCTTCAGCAATAAACTTGATATAAAAAGAAGCTTTAAAGATTGTTTAGTTAAAGAAGAGACTCAGCCAGATCTGAAAGTTTGTATGACAAATCCATAATTAAAATACAATGAAGTTAAAATCATATCTTGAATACGAAATTCATAAGATTTATGGAAAATCTCAACTAATATACATCTATCGATGTATATAGAAATCGTCTAGCATTCGTATCTAATTTTTCAACATAATTCTATTTGATTGAACAATTTTTTTTTAATTTAAAATACTTTTTGCCACTTACCCTGAATGAGTGTGTACCCCTTTGAACGTTGTTCACTTCCCCACAGTTCGACAAGCACTGACCTAGACAGTTTTTCATTCAACTGGTATTTGTCTAATTCCTAGTTGTGCTCTATTTTTTAATCTAGATAACTGAATAACGTTTTACAGTTTTAGAAATATTCGTCATTTGCTGATAGGCAATTTTGATCTGTTTTCAATAATATAGAAAATTATCTTTTCAAATCACTGTAAAACATTGATTGTTCAGGTCAATTTTATTTATAATTTTCATGTATTTTTCTTATTTTTAATAACGCGTGTTAGATACTTTTCTTTTTACGGTTTCCTACTTTATAACAGGAAAAATTCATAAAAGTGGTGTGAATCCATTATGAAAAGATTACTGTACAGGGTATCCAGATAATAACAACTTTATTTCAAAATTAAAAACAAAGATGAATAAAAGAATGCAGCAACCTGTATGTTTATTACGGAACCGATCAAAATTTTATACACAAGTTTCGAAATAGTTAGCTACAGTAGCTACTAACATACAGACTTCCTTTTAGGAGAAAGGGATCACGTACGTAATCTTAATGTTAAAAGGTATAAATAAAATAATTATGGATTTTATGTTCAAAAATCTTTTATTAGAACGCCCAAACCCCATTTTGAGTACGCCACTGATTACAGATGTCCCAGCACAATCTTTTCAGAATGTTTACTCTTCTGACACGCGCAAATATCTCCTCCCGTCCGGGGTAACGAGTCAATGGGAATGGATTGGAATAGTCACCAAAATATCATGAATTCGTTACTCTAAACTCACTACCTGTTACTCTAAGTATTCGTTACTCGTTACTTTCGTTACTAGTTCGAACGCGAGAAACAAGTCCTAGAGCCAGACGCGTATCTAGAGGACGGGAGAGGCTGCAGCCCTTCTTTCCTAAATCTGACCCTGTACTTAGGTTGCAATGTGCTATTTATTTACAATTGATACTTAGCAATTTGATACACAACCCCCCCCCTGAAATAAAATACTGGCTACGCCATTACGTACGATTACAAATGTTTAAAATACTACATGCAATTCCATTTTTTGGTTTAAAAAAATACCATAAATTATTTTTTAACTTTAGAGCGTAAGAGTTGTATTTAGAGCTTATTTTCTCCGATAAATAGAGCGCCCATAAAAATCTTCCAAAAACATGCTGTCCTCGCCCCCCATAGTCTCCCTCCCCCTATTTTAATTCTGAACTCTGGTTTAACCTGTTCATTCTCATCAAACAAAATATAACGGAAAGCTTGTGCCTAGTGTTGCTTCTGAGCGTGGATTCTTGAAAGATAGGGGGTCAAGTCGCCTCCCCCCCTTAGACGTCAACATTTTAAAAACATACTGAACTTTTTTTAATTATTTTAATACCAGCGTACGCAAGGGTGGGCGTAGAAATCCCCGGTCCCTCTCAACATTTGTGTTTAAAACAAAACGATAACTTAAAAAAAAATGCGTTTTAAGTTTACATGCCAAATATTTTTGTTTTTTAATTTCCAAATAATATTTTAAATAATAAAAATGCGTGAATTCGTTTACTTTATAAAAATATTTTTGAAGGTGTATTTAAATTACTTGTTATTTATTACTCATATTTCGGTTCAAGCTCAAGCATTTAAAAAAATAAGTTCTCAATCCTTCGGGACCACGCTGAAAAATAATCCTGATGACACCACTATTTAGTACTAAAATGTCAGAAAGCACGAGGACCCTCTTACTAACGTGCTTCTATTTTTATAAGTATTGCTCCTCTTCAATTGCAAGAACACCCCCTTCCTCCCCTCCCCAAAAAAAAATAAATCTGATATTGGCACCCACGCATAACATACTATATACCGTATATCCCATCCCCGCATTGTATAAAACCGAGGCCATGTCTAATCCCATATCATAATAGAACAGCAGATATTGTATTTATCTCCGTAACTGATATTGCATCATCAGTAACGATAACAAGGCATACCGATACTTTCAAACCTCATCCAAACGATACCATTCGGCACATGCGAAATGCAACCCCGTTACTAGTCAGTAAAGAATAGCGGAACATACTGCTACTCTAATACCTCGACTCATTTTCCCCTTCCAACCGCGATCCTACACAGCTTCCAGTATGCAGTAACGAATAACAAAACATATTAGTACTCAATTACCGAAACTCATTTTCAACCTTCAAAGCAAGCCGGGCAGTCTGTGTCGCAGTTCGAAGCGGGTCGATCCGGATGCAGTAACGACTCCTATTCGAAAGCAGCAATGCGTTACTTCGAGTCTGAGTGATTATCCGCATCTCAGTAACGAATACATAGGGTTTGACACAGCTCTACAAACGAATCGACGATTCAAAATCGTCCGGCATCTTGGGATGCTTCCGGTAGACAATTTCTTTCAATGTGCTGATAAATAGATGCGGGCTTAAACCGCTTTTTAATGGCTCTCGAAGGGGAAAAAAATCCGTGTCGGATGATCGCATTTCAGGGGGGTCGTACAGAAATTACGAAAGAAAAAATTTTTTTTTCGTTTTCAATCTAGCAATAAACGTTTACATACAAATTCACGTATAGCCCCCAATCCTCTTTGTTTATAGATATCTCTGAGACTTTTTAGGATGAAAGGCTGACATTTTTTGCAACCCCTTATTAGTGTATGCGGGACGGTTTACTAATTGTGATTTCTTTTCTACCGGGGACGTGTACAAATTTAAAAGTGTCACTTGGCTAGTGAATGAGAGAAATTTTTTTCTTAACGTAGTCTCCTTTCGGTCTTTCATTTTGTACATTTTTTCAATTGACATTGCGTACTTATCTCTTATAGATAAGGAATTAAAGCGTATTACCCCCTTTTTGAGGCACCCTGTATCTATATGACACGCATATATATCATATATTATCTATAGGATACGCAAAAACAGTGAAAATGTTTTGCATCTGCTAATAATTGCAAGAACAAAACAAGGCCTAAGTTTCTAGTCAAGAAGTGATTTTTTTTAAACCGTTCTTCACTGGATCGTATTCAAAATTTGTTAAGTGTTCCCATTTATCTCACCGTATGTTATGTGTCTTGAAAATAAAGAGCGTGAAACGAGTGCTGATATATCATCCTACCTTAACATAACCCAAGAATGACATCTCTGAATCTGCAATAAGAATAAAATTTCCAAAACGCACTCGAGGCAAGAAGAGCGACAACATGCAATCTCTTCTACAGTGAACCGCTCTTATTCCATGGGATTCAGGATCGTTTTGAAGCAACTTACTCAATGCAAGAGTCCCCCCCCCCCTATTTGAAAATGGTGTAGATTCCGATGGGAAACATTTTATATTCATGAAAAGTAATTTATTCTATTCTATCGTATAGTGGAAGTAAGCAATAACCCGAAACTCCATGCCGATAGAGAGTTGTACTACATTTTATTGGCATTATCAATAGTTACAAATTATATACGGTTATTGCGGTGTCTGGCAAAATAGCGACATGAAACGTGACCTTACAGGGCAGAGACCAAAGCGTGAAGCGTGTGAAAAAGGTCTGAGAACCCAAAGCCAACCTGGCGATAGAGCAGAGCGCTAAAAGGGAACTGTCGCCCAATCAATCGCCAGATTGTAAAAATGAAAAGAAACGTTGGGCCTTACATGCGTATGCTAAAATTTAAATGTGACACGCCACAGGGGGGATCCATAGAGATAAAATGTAACCTATGCAAAATTATTAAAGCCCCGTGGGAACGAAGAAAATAAAATAAATTCTCAGACGAAAGGCACCCACAAACTGTATTGCAAATGCTAAAACCAAAGTAATTTGAGAAACAGTTAAATACATTATGTAGAGATGGGAGATTTAAAAATGGCAAAGAGTATTCAATTTAGAATAGGTGCAGGGAAAACAGTAGTCATTATAAATGTGTGAATTAACTGAAAGAAAATTAATTATAAATATGTGATTAACTGCATCACAGTATTTTCTACAATGGGATTCATTTTGCCCCCTCCCTGTTACATGCCAGTTTACGTCAATGGTGCCAGGCACTTTTTAGGAAGTGAATGAAAGGTTCATTTTAATTCGATAGATTTAATTCGATAGATTTGTTTGAGTAACTCATATAAAGTTCCCTGCTTTATCCTTCCATTTTATAGGCCTCTTCCTGACACCGAGAAACCGAGAGTTTGATCAAAGAATGGACGAGCTTTAGCCGATCTCTTCAATAGGTTCGACTTTAAATAAAATAATGAATATCAAGACTTTCAGGAATATTATGAATCCACAAAGAATCGACGGGCTTATCTCGTAGAAGTGATCATGCGGAAAATCATCATTTATCCTTCTCTCAACCATAGAGACAAAACAATGACCTCCCACCTATTTTTCAAACAAAGAGTCTGCTTTGGCTATGTTTCATGTAGCACGCAACACTGGAGCCTTTATACCCAATTTCATCCCAAAACCGAGACCCATTTCAAAAGGAATTTTTAAGGAACCCTTTCTAACTGTTCTATCAATATTATGCAGCTCATTCTTTCACGTTATCAAAAGATACAACCAGAATAAAATAAAATTTCAACTAAAGTCTACTCCTTTCCTCCAGAATAGAGAAAAAAGAAAAAGAAGAAACAGAAACACAGACGCCTTCTCTATGTACAGTGGAGAAACTTCTTTTGGTTGATTGAGAAACTTCTTTTGTAAACGAAGGATGTTCACTTTTACAGTATGATTTATAAAGTATTATTTTTGCGCGTATGTATGGGTAAAGTGTACTCTATGGTTTGAGTGGATGCAATCTTTTCTTTTTTCCTGAGTATTATAGTGAATGTGGAATGGGAAGTATGTCTATCGGAACATCCACATTCAGTACATTCGCCTGAAGAAATGGATCTTTTTTTATAGACACATTTTATATCGATCCATTTTGTAGGTTTTTTTTCCCCCCTTTAGCATAAAGATGTATTGGATGAATGACTTCTGCTGTTGAATCAGTCTCGAATGGATTTAGGGAACCAACAACAAACTTAAAAAGAAGAAAATTCTTTCGGACCGTTCTACGTTAGTAGTATAGGCCGCTGCTAGGGGGACAGACGTGACGTCATCAAGGGGGCGTGGCTGAAAGTGACGTCATGAGTGGCTTTTTTGGAGTTATTTTCCTCCTGGATTGTTGAGTTGTATTTTTGCTGGATGTTGGTTTTGCTATTAGTTTCGGTTTATTTTCGTGAAAGGTTACGAGGCTATTTTTTTCTACGGAGGAGGCATCGCTGAATTTCTTTTAACGGAATGGCAGCACTGTTCAGTTTCGGTATGGGACTTGGTAATTTTTCGCAGAATCTTTGGCTGGCCTTGCAACTTTTGGGACAGCTTTTAATTTATTTTAGTTAATTTTATTTAATTATTAATTAATTGATTTTAGTGCTGCCGTCTGTTATTGAATTGGATGGGCTGGACGCAACCCACTCGCTCTCTTCCTCGCAAAGACGCTACGATAGACATCGTTACTTCCGAGCTGGACTGTCTCAATGCGAACAGCTTCGAATTACAATAAACCTACAGCTACACACAAAGTTTGTCCAATTGTTAGAAAATAATGAACGCTGGAAAAATTGGCGAATATACGCAATTTAGCTTAGAAACTGGCATGCTTATGTCTAGGTATTAGATGAAATTCTTAGCAGAAATAGGGACGGAGTGCATTCTTAAAAATAATCTACAAGTCCAAAAATCAATATGTTATAAAGGACACGAATGCTTTTTCAACCTCATTCACCCATTCAAAATAAGCAGCCAGTACGAATTTGCAAACTATCCTAAGTACTGAAAGTTAAAGGATTATTAAAAATAAGTAAAGTATGTTAGCATTTTTTTCCATACATTATTAAGAATCCAATTTATATTTAAAGCATCCACCTTATGATAAATAATCATATCCTTTCTTTCGTGATCAGACTTCAATCGAATTTTATATGAAAGTTATGAGTCCTATCAATTGATTACTTACGAAAACTACGCGTTTGATATACTTTTTATGTATGGAAAAGGGGGGGGGGTAAGTATACGCATGGATAATTGTCAGCTTTGCAAGCAGAAGCAAAGGATCCTATCAACGCCTGTGTTATCAGCTCTCTCAAGAGATCGTCATTATTCTTTTCATCCTTGTTGTCTTTTATTTATCAGGTAAGATAGGGTTTCTTTATGTTAGCATGCAATTATCTGAGAAGTCAACTCTTTTGTAAAAGAAAAGGACTGATGTTTACTTTGCAAGTACAAATAGTATAGTGAATATCATAATGAGGTTTGCTCCTAGCCGAACAATGCTGCTACGTTAGAATATTCCCTCTAAACTTCAACTGGCGGTTCACCCCTCACCATGGCACAGTGGTTATGTCACTGAAAACGGTGGAAGGCCCAACCCGTGGCATGGTGCATAGCGCACTGAACTGGAAGACGGAAGGTCCCTTGTTCGAAACCAGGTCGCATCTGCCGACCTAACCGTTCGGAGTTTTTCGTGGTTTCCTCCTAAACTTAGCGTTAGGACTCCTTAGGTTAGGACTCCTTAGAAAGACCCCCACGGAGGGCATCCCACCCCTAGGCCTAGATCCCCCGTGCTGGTAATGGGCCTTAATCCCATCCCACAACACAACACAACACAACACTGGAAATGGTATAGACTGCCGAAGCGGGAAGGTCCCGGTTTCGGGTCCCATCGTGCGGCTGTCGATCTAACTTGGAACGCTAACGGTCGCTAAACTAACGATCGCTTGGAAAACTCGACTGTCAGTCCAACATTCATATTCACCATTCACCTGGGAGAAAAAGTGACTGAACCAGTGGTCACTCAACTACAGGTTGAAACGAGGCCAATCAACGGGTTGAAGCGGAGGATCGGTTGACAGAGCCGTGCTTATGGGGTGGCAAACTGGGCAACCAGCCCTCTAAAAAAACTCTTGAATTCATGGATATCCAGTAGTCTAATAAACTTCCTGACCTAGAACTGAAAGCTGCACATCAGTGAGCGAAACCGATAAAAAATACAGAATTTTTAATTTCTTGTATAGCTTTCTCTTTCAAATGGGTGAGTAGCTAGATGCAGCTTTTACGTTATGGAAACGTATTGCATTCAAATCTTAATGAATCAATCCAATTGACATAATTAGAGTCAGTAACAGCAGCGGGTTTTGGCTGGAGAGGGTGGAGGGCAGGTCAAGATCCACTCTTTAGTCAGTAGATAAATTTGAAAGACCTTCAATGGCTTTTCGTCCTGGGCCGCTTAATATGTTTCGAGCTAAACCCCTAAGCACATCCCTGTCGGTTGAAATGGAAACTCTGATGGGTCAAGTGTCCACCAAGAGTTCGCATCTCGTGGAAGCTGTTTCTTTCGCGTCTCTCCAAATGACCCCACAATCCCTCTAAACTTCAACTGGTGGTTCACCCCTCACCATGGCACAGTGGTTATGTCACTGAAAAGGGTGGAAGGCCCGACCCGTGGCATGGTGCATAGCGCACTGAACTGGAAGACGGAAGGTCCTTGTTCGACCCTTCTGCCCATCTCTTTGCATCTTGAGAGGGATGGATGCGCAGAAGCTCATTTTTCCAGGAAAAGACTTAGCTGAGCATGCTCGGTTATTTGAACCTAGCTATTGAGTTTCTCGATTTGAATTTAGCTATTATATTCGGCTAGCTCCGGCCCGGTCATCAGTGATTACCATTTCAGCATTTGAGAGCATCATGGGACTACTGCTCAATTTCAGGGTCCCTACTTTTATTATCACGTCCTGCATAGATTGAGGAAGAGTGCTCATTTCACATTTCTTTTGATTTTTTATTTTTAACATTGTTTCCTTTTTAATTTAAGCTTCTGTCAACTTAATAACAAGCAGTACAGATTCGTAACATTATAAGAACCATTATATCTAGATTTTACTGTTTATTTTCTGCTGTATCACATTGTTTGCTTAACTCTGAACGTAAAATCTACAAAACTAGATTTCAAAATATTGATAAGTGAGAAATTGGAGATGTGATAAAGATTTTTTAAGTAGTAATCAGTCATTTAGATGACCGCCAGTAACTTTCGATGATTGTCTGAATTATCTTCCTTTAATTCTTTAATTTCCTTAAAATGAATACTACAAACTCAAGTAACCAGTTCAAATGTCTGATGTTGCCTTTCTTATTATCTGATCTTCTATTTATGAAATTTTTCTTAAGTATACTTAGACAAGTTTTGCATCGATTAAGCGTTACATTGTAAATAGAATTCCGAAAATGCATCCAGTATTTAAGGTAATTTTTATTGAATGCTTAGAAATCATCCAACAAATGACTAAAATTCACCTAATTCACACATTTTCTCCGAAAAAAGTTACAAACACATCGGTAAAACCTTAAAACATTTAGATAATAGTAAATTCTAGTTGATTTTTCTAATGTAGACTGGAATGCATGTGAATTTACGTAAACGGACTTAAAGAAACATTGTTCCCCCACCCCCCAAAAATATCTTTTGCTGTTTGCTATTTTCGGGTTATGTTCATGAATCTGTTTTACAGTGTATGAATATAAAAATGGGCAAGATGATTGGGCATGTAAAAAATTGGGTTATTTTTTATTTAACTATACCTTTAGTAAAACAATTTTATGGGAAAATAATAAGTTTTTTTACTTTATAAGACATTTTTTAGAACTTTATTCAGTAGAAAATGAACTTCATTGAAACACTTTTCTTTTGCTGCATTATAAAAATAATATAAATATACTATATAATATGTACGTACTATAGTAAAAGGCTTATTACACAATGATTATTTTTTAATTTCCTTTCTATAAACAAATACTTTACAATCCATGAGAGCAAGATTACACTCATGAAAAGAGCGGTTAAAAACAATAGCAACTAACAATGGAACTCAGGATTGCCTAATTGTTAACATCAAAAGTGATTATGAATTGAAATAAAAAGGGGAAAGGGAGAAAATACAGTATTATATAAGTGTTTAAACATAAATAAATTCAGACATGAGAAGTAAAAACTAGGATTCGAATCGAACACAGGTCAATAGACCGGGATGCTAGAGCGATAACCCAATCGCTCATCTCACAGTAAGTAAAGCAATATTCTGCAAAAATAAGTCAAATATCCAGTTTCTATTTTTCGGCGAATTTTGAAAGCAAATATCTCGTAAACTATTAAATTGAGACTAGACGTAGAAGCAAGTATTACAGAGAACGTAGAGTCATGCCAATATTTTTCCTTTTGGGCCGTGGTGGCCCAGTGGTTAAGGCGTTGGACTCGTAACTGGAAATTTGCGGGTTCTATACCGAAGTACCACTCAACACCGCGGTGTACGTGCACGTTCAATCCGTGGTACCGAAAGTCCTCTCGCGGTTTCCGAGGGGTGCCAATCATCACAAGTCCCCACCTTCTGATGAGATTCCAAATTCCGGGAAGGACGTATAGGTAGTTCTAAGCGACCCATTCAGTGTCGCGAGCTGTCCTCTCCTGACAAATAAATAAATAAATATTTTACCTAGCCGAAGATAATAATACAGAAGTTGGCATGTATGTGATAGAGACGAAACCGGGCTCATTTTTGAAAGTCCGAGCGATATTATTGCAGTCGGAGTCCGAGCCCGAATTTTCAGCTAATAGATCCATAAAAGTCAATTATTGCATGGATAGAGTATCCTAAATATTGCCGTTTGTGCCAATATAATAGCAAACTCTTAGTGCGCTTTCTAATTCTTTCAATTCAAGTTTATCAAAGAATAATAATGAGTTGATTTCTCGTATGAAAAATGTCTTTAAAATCTGTTTCCAAGGAATAAGTTGAATAAAGGAAACATTTCTCACGAGCCGAACACAATTATGAATTTCAGAGCCTGAGCCCGTCTCATCTCTAGTACGGGCTCGGAAAAAAAGATTTCCTTAATCCAAGGGATTCAATTCACTCGAAGTGAAAAAGAGATATCCATCCAGTTCTTGCTTATAGATGTAATAGAAAAATCAGTTTGAAGAAAATTTCATATTCGCTCTTCAGAAAGCACCTTTTGTCACATATCTTTCTTGAAAGAAACTTGTTCGCGAAATTCTTGCTACAGAAATGCAACAAATAGGAATCTATTGTCTAGGCACCACTATGTCATCAAAAACTTGTTGAAAAAGGATTTATTTGAATTGAATGTTAAGAACATTAACATTGTTACGGGTCGATCCATTACGGGGAAGTAATGAATCGACATTACTTTCAGGTGCAGCTAATAAAGTATTAACTTTGGAATACTTAAGTAGGAAAAATATTGGCTTGTATAACTGCGGAGTCTAAGATCGGAGATCAGTGCTAGGAGCTGAAAGCTCCGATTTCCTTTATCATTTCACGTATCATTTTGAACGGACTGATCCATCACGACATGTTGAGTGTCAAATCCTTTCCACCGTATGCCCTAAAACCTAAACATCGGTCGTATTATGCACACCTTTCAAGAAAAAGAACAATTAAGAGCACATAGAACATGAAATGGCTCAAATGCTTGAATTTTTAATGATCGGCTCAAAACATAAGGACTGAGATCATTCCATACATACATAAATTATATTTGTTTAGAATATATAAACATTCAAAATAGGGCTCTTGAAAATGTGAACAAATGTAGTGTAGCTATAATAAAGCTTTGAAAAAGGTACACTATCCAGTATTCTTTGCCAGAACCTATATTTTCTGCTGTTATAAGTGTTTTTCGTTCTCTCTCTAATAAACTTTTGAGCAAATGTACACACGGTAGAAATCAGAATCCAAATGAGAGTTTCAAACAATGTTTATAGGAGTGCTTACCCAAAAAATATTTTTATTTCAATTAGTATTTTGAAATTGGATGTTTCAGGTGCTGTTATGTGTTTTAATAATAGTGCTTGCCAAACTCAATAGCCACATAAAAGTTTTATAAAATATTTGGAAACTGACCCGGGCCATAATGTGAAATATTCCTTGAGAAAAATGGAGCTCGAGAAGCATCACCCAGCTTCCAAAAACTCTCGAAATCAGACAGAGGTACTTAAAAACAAAATGAGAAGACAAATAAAATGGATGCTGAAATGTTCAATCAAAATGATGATGGTGCTGGAATGATTTAAAGCAATATATATATATATATATTAAGTAGTCTGAGTATGTTTTTAGTTTTTTGCCTTTTTCTCAAAATCTGAATTTCTTTTTATGCTTTGGTACACTTTTCTAAAACTCTGTTTAAAGAGTTGAAATTTACCAAAATTGTCGAACTAACTTGTTTCTTTAAAATTACTTAAGAATAGAAATCTGAGTGAATAATTTTTAAAAATAATGATTTTTTTTTTTTTTTAGGGATATTTTTAGCGTTTTAGTAAAAATATCCTAGTATTTTTAATTTTATTTCTTTTCATCCAAAATGAAAATTGCTTCTTATTATTCTCAGATAGTATGTTTTCTGATACCATACCAAATTAAAAATTTGGTACGGTATCAGGGGATAAACTTAAAATTTGGTAATAGTTTTTTTAGAAAGGTGTACGAAAGAGACATACTGTTCAAAAAGTTCCGTAGAAATATCTCAAAAGTTAATTAGCTCTTAAAAACTAATTTAAAGATATAAATATTCTTTTATTTATATATGAGCTATAATATGTGTATATATAGTGGACAAAAATGTTCCTTTCTATCTCTATCTCTATTTTTAAATAAAATACATGAGGTTAAATCTTTAGCAAAAACTGCCTCTTTTTACTCGTCGAGATATTTCTGTGTTCTTAAAAGAAGGGATAAAAATTCGATACCATCAGCAACCAGCTCAACAGAGTGGAAGTGTACTGATCAAGCAAACAGGAAAGTTTGACTAGTTCGAAAACATTAATTGTATTTATGTAGCAAAATCGCATGAAATAATTATCAGGGACTTCAAAATTTAGGGTGCCTCTAAACAAGTCGTACTATGTAATAAACAATAAACCTGTATTGTTTAAGGGGTGTTTTGAAAAAACAATATAAAAATTTTGAAAAAATCTGCAGTACAATTCTACGTTTATCTTTTATTTTCTGAAAGTTTCATAAAAGGTACAGATTTTTCGTTCATTTCAGTGCTCAATATTTTCAAGCCTCTGGCACATTCATTTATTTTAATTTGTGCATTAAGACCGTGAGGCAGGTTTGTTTCTTCGAATGACAGCCTTAAGAAGCGCAAATGGAAAAATATTGGTTTAACGGAACTCATACAAAGAATTTAGGTTAGAGAGGGATTTAATTAGAAAATAATTGTTTCATGTAGATCACAAGAAAAATTAAAACTGTCTGAAATAGCATACTGAAATTTATGTCATTACGAATGAATTTTGTGTAATATCACCCTATTTATGCACAAAAAGTAAATCTTGTCGACATTGTTTTGTTCCGCATTTTACTTAAGACATACATATTTCGATTTCTCTTCTCTTAATCTACTATAAATAATAACAGCATTGAGCTAGAAAGATGTTTTTAAGGACTCGTCATTCTTTATTTTTTACATTTGAAAATGAATTTGACAAAAAAGCATACTCCAAACATTCCCACGTCTTTTAGTTTTTCCCTTCAAAGATTTTTTTTTCAAATTTTGTTACTAATGACTGGATCCGGTATTAGAACACCCAATGCATTCGAAATAATTGTCTCTCCATCAACGTGTTATTGAAAATGATAATCACTGAACTTACCTTTGACTGCAGAATGGGTCGTGCAATACTTATTCGTCGACTAGGTGCACCATTGTTCGGGTTCCAGAGCGAACGGTGGATCTACGAGAGCTCCCGAAAAGATAAGATAGTATCAATGGAACTCAAAAAGATTATCAGAAACATTTGTTCTTCGATTCAATTTCCTAACCGGGAAAAAATAGTGTTCTTTCAATCTAAAGTCTAATTTATTGAAATGGAGGATGACGCAAAATGAGTAAGGATTCATTTGAGAGATTCCGAAAGAATTCTTTTGAGTCTGTTTTCATAAAAATTCTGTCATCCCGTCAAAAACTCGTCCTCATCTCATAAGCTTCGATGTTGAAAATTTTAGGAAGGGGGGTAGTCAAGAGTACACTCGTAATATTTAACTCTATTCAAGTTTATCAAACATTCACAGTCTTAGCTATCTATACAAATAACAATGATCTCTTTCATTTCCTGGCAAAGGGTTAAGTTTCTTCCTCCCAAATTTTTGAGTGGACACATTCTCAAGAACCCTTACTAGATGTTCAGTACTCAAGGAAAGCAAAAGGTAAAACAGTTTGCTCAGTCTTTAGAACTGCAGCTTAAATAGTCAAGTTGAATCAAAATAATAAATTGAATGATAATGATACTTTGAAGCAAAAAAAAAATATATTAATCAGGGCAAATATCAGTGCAGTTATAAATTTTTAAAAATAACGCTAACATGGATAACGGCTGATAACGCAAATTTTGCTGATTTATAAATAGAATGACGTCCATTCGCAAAATATAGGATTGTACACAAACATTGCAATCTTACGGGCAATGTTGTATTTGCACTATTTTTAATCTTAATTATATATATGTGTACATATAACCTCTCAGACTTTGTTACCCACTGATATTTCTGAAAAAGCATTTTGGGACTGTCATTCAATTGAAAAAAAGCCTTTTTTTTTCATTTTGACGTAATGTGAAAAACAGAAAATGACGTCAAGGCTTCAAATATTCCTTCTTAAACATAAGCGTATTTATTATCGTGTCAACTTAAGCACGTGTGAAAATTGAGTCTCTTTTGTCATTTTTATTCACCCATTTTTCTTTAAATATTTGAATTTGTAACTTTTTTTCTTTTGTTTTCCTTCAAGGTTATGTTTAAATTCTTCATCCCAGATAAACTAGGTGCTTTAGTAGTACAATTTTGATAACATGCCATGACGTCAATCTTTGTGTGTGTTTCTATTTTTGCTCTCGTTCTTAAAATATGTTTTATCATATCAGTTGCAATAGAGTTTTATAGCTGTACATCAATGAAATTATGGGTATAACTGTTTGATAATTTTTGTTTACAATGTTTATCAACATAACTTTGTTACATTTAAATGGGAATTAGATTTGCTTGACATCTATTTCATAGTGTATTTGAGTATGAGAGCTGGAAGATTTTAATTCATTGACACTTTCATATATGAATGTTTAAGTTGGTATCGGTCAGGAGTTTTGAGCAATTTTCTCTAGATGTAACTTAAAAATGTGTTAATACCTCATAAAAGGACTTTTGGCCAAGGCCCTTTGAAAGATAGCCCTAGAGTGCTTTGCCTTAACAAAACAAATTGAAACAAACAGCCCACATTTCTGTGACTCTTTTGGATAATATTTAACGAAAAAGTCAATGTTAAGCAGGTCTCAATTCTTATTTTTTGAAAGCTTACATTATACCATTCAGTATGAAAAATAATATCGTTCATGTGAGCACCACGACTTCTCTGTACATACCGCATTTTGTCAACCCAATTTTCCATCCCTCTTTCACATAAATGGGGTGTTGTTTCACGAATAACACGTTTAATGTTGGTTTTGAACAGCTCAGTTGTTATTGGAGGATCAGCATAAACTCGTGACTTAACCTATCCCCAAAGAAAGAAAGCACAAGAACTGAATATTGTCGTCCATGAATTCGTCTCACATTTCTCTCAGAGGTCTCACCATGGTACAGTGGTTATGACACTGAAAAGGGTAGACGGCCGAAGCGTCAAGGCCCCGGGTTCGGGCCCCATCGCGCGGCTGTCCATCTAACGGTCTGGAGTTTTGGTAGGTTTTCTCCAGATGGAACGTCTATACGCGTTAGAACCCCCTAGAATGTCCTCCTACAATGGCACCCCCCACCCTTGGCCGATCGCCCTAGAGTAGCGTTGCCATAATCAAACAAACAAACAAATTTCTCTCAGTATTCACATATGAACACTGATTTGGATGAAACAATTGAATGATTTCGAACCGTTATTCAAGCGTGTATCTTTCCATGATTCAATGGCATAGCATACTCAACAGAAATAACACAAGAAATGTCAAAAGGAATACGTAGTGTTGTCATTCTAACCATTTCAAATTGCATCCAAGGTAGCACACACTTGTTCAAAGGCCGTCATTTCCACGTTCAGATAGCACGTTACCATCCCGTACAGATTGTCAGTGTCGCTTACGTCAGCATGTTCGGACAAAACACGTACAATGCTCGTCAAAACGTTGTATGGCTCATTATGCAGGAGGTACTATAAAAGTAAGTCAATAAGCGATATTCTACAGCTTTTTTTTTGAATCATTTTCGTCGACGGCTAATGAATACGATTGAGGTAGCTTTTTAAAATTTTCGAATGAATTATAAATCATATTTTGAATTATAAATGTGCTACAACATTGTTTGTGTAACTTGCACTTACGTTGTTAAGGTACAGAACAGCAAAATGTCCAATCCCCTGTCTTTGGCGGCCAACAGCACTGATTGGGTCGAGGTGTCGAGGAACTTCTTCTCGCTGATTTATGCCGTGGGGTTCATTCAACGTCCCCTAGAGAGGAATGCCGCGGCGCTTACTTGTGACGTCACACCGAGTAGGCCGCGGCTTTCCTCTCTAGGGGGCGTTGGTTCATTTCGGTAGTGGTCCTCTAGCGGATATTTTTGTACTACATTGAACCTCTTTAATATGTGGTAGCGTACGTGGATTCTAGAACGTATTGTAAAATCTGCTGTCTGTACGTTAATCAGTCCCAATAAGAAAATCTTTCATAGTAGATACTTAGGAGTACTGCAGTAAAACGTGAAGCTGAATTAGCTGAAGTACGCGTTTTGCACAATGCAAGACGTGGTCATCACGTTCTGACAACTTGTATGTGCTGCCTCGGATCATCCCTAGTGAAAAACCCTTTATATCATGAAAAACCCTTTATATCATCTTTTAGCTTGAACTCAATCTTTAACAAGTTGCGTGGAGTCTCCTCGCAGTAGGAATGGATGTGCAAATGTCAGACAGTTTCAGTCTGTGGCAGAATGGAAGGCCGTCCTCTTTGAACATTGGGGTAATAGGGATGTCCCCGTCCTCCAAGGCTTAGTAAAGGATCTGTTGCATCGATTCTTCAAAGCCAAATGGAAACATACCGAGGAGATTGGCTATTAACAGTATTGGCTTTATTTCACATTTATTTTGGATTCCCACCCAAGTAGGGCAGGGAGTCAGTTTTTTCCTTATCAATGCGTATTTCTGTGTGTACTTTCTTAATAGATTTGTTTCTTTCTGACTCGTGCATCTGTTTCGCATCCAGGAGCAGCACAAAATCAAGGTGTCTTTATTGAGGCGAGACACACTGGCTGTATAGCTAAAAAGAACGACCTATTTTTCAGAATGTTTTTGTTTGAACCTTTTACAAATTTTTACAGCTCCTCTCCAGTATATGGGACACATTTCACGAATAGGGAATTTTTTTTTGTTCAGGGATCGTATATCAATGTACAAAGTGTCACTTTTTGAAAATAACGAGAGGAATTTTTTCTTAACCTATGTTATCTTTTTCCTACCTTATTTTTCAACGGACACTACTGCCCACTTATGTGTAATAGGTAAAGAATGAAAGCTTGTCATCCTCTTTTTGGGACTCCCACGATATATATATACAGTGAAACCTCTCCGAGCGGCCACCCCTGTATAGCGGCCACCCCTCTAAACGGCCAGCTTTTCATGGCACGGATTTTTCGTCTCATAGACTTAATGTTAAAATAACCTGTATCAGCGGCCACCCGACCCCCTCTAAACGGCCACCGAGTGGGATCGCCCATCTCATTTTTGGGGAAATTTAATTTTGAGCTTTAATTTTGAGCGGAAAAACTCAAGGTCAGGATTATGGTCGGATATTAGATCCAGGAATAATGGGAATTGAATCTGCTATCTCTTTTGTATTCTTCCTACACCCTTAAGATGGGGAATCCTTATTGCACCCCCCATGGAAACTGAAGGAGGAACTAGACAATCAGGCATCGAAGGTGTCCTACAAGTGAATTTTGTCCCTTTCAGGCTCTCATTCCGTCCCTGACGAGGAATTTCCCGATGTTTGTAATGGCGAGCAAGCTACACTTTCAACACAAGCGAATTTAGGGAAAATCGATGAAAATTCCGAAGCGGTTTCAAACCAATCGGTTAGAGATCTGCTTTTAAAAGTAAAAAACGTGCTTGAAAAGATGGTTGTTTCAGAGAAAAGTAAAAACATAAAACAGGAACAAATTAAACCCCTTTTTTTCAAAAAATGTAAGCATTCAATAAAGTACTATTTTCTCTTTAGAAAAGTTTTAAATTTCATTTTAAATAAAGGATATGTGTTGGACTTGTTTATATTACACATTTTAGCAATTATTTTATAATAGTAAATAAAACCCTTCAGAGCGGCCAAATATTCTCGGTACGGTGGGGTGGCCATAGATATATATGTACTTGTATTTATTTTCATTTTATCTATGACCTCTAATAATGAGGGCTCGATGCAAATTATTGATTATTATAATGTTGGGCCCAGAACAAATAAAACATTTTACGCCTTGCACCCGATCATAATTTTTTTATGAAAATGTGTATTTAAGTACTATTAACCATTTTAGCTGTTTTAGATGCATAGAGTAGCCGTACAAATATATTACATGTATAAATATTCAATATAGTAACAAAGAAGTATGAAAGGATTTTTGCAATCAAGATTACGCGGATATACAAAATGTTACTTGCACGAATAACAAAAAGAGGGGCACAACTTCGAAATAAACTTGTTAACAAGAAAAATGAAAAGATTGCGGAACATGCCTTTAACTTTAAAACCGATAAGATATTCGAAAGCTATACACTCGAACAATATTATTGTTTAAGTTTTTGAAACAAGACAACATGGAGAAGAAAAGAACCCGTCACAATTTCTCAGAGGATCAAAATTGCACGTGACTAACCTTTTGAGCGGCAAACTCGGGAATTATCAGTAAAAATATCATTTTGAAATAACAGTATTATCTTAAACCTGAGAGTATCTCCAGTTTCATATGCATTCGAGATTTAAATATTTTCTAAAGAAAGAAAAAAAAAACTGTTCACCCGAACAGTTAACAGACAAAAATATTTTCAATATGGATTCAACATTTGGAAATGTCGATAACTTATTTGTAGGTATAATATTGAACATAGGATACTGTATGGTACTGTTGCAGAGTGCTACAGGCACGATAGTATGAATCAATCTTCTTTGTTGGCCTCGAAGTAAAGTAAGTAGTGACTGTGATAAGAGATATTCGGTCGTTTATGTGTCATACTATGTGCATGGAAAATCTAACAATTGTCTCTTTAGACTTTTTGAAATGAATATATTTTTCAATGTAAGTATGAAAAAGAAATTCTAAAAATGCGAATTTTTAAAGAACAAATTGTTTGAATGCGAAAATATTGAAATGGGTGGGCCTTTTGGGTGCCTTGCAGTTACACGTGTGATCAGTAGACCTTGCTCGTCATAAAACGGATTAGAACCATGGCAGCGGAGGAGGGGTCCAGACTCTCCTATTCGCTGCGCCACTGCAGAGGACATACACAGCACATAGACACAAAATAGGCTGTCAGGCACCCTGTCAAAAGCGACCAACATGAACACTGGGAAAATGTTTGGCTTAAATGGCAGTGACCCGTGTTTACATTTTGAATTTTTCCAAGGGCTCCGTGCCCTGCCCACCAGAAAAAATTTTGCATCGAAAGATGAGGGTTTTCTTGTACAGTAATATTAAAAACCATTACCAAATACAAAAAAAAATTAATTAATAACAGCATAATTTGATTTTTTCACTTCAACTTATCCTGAAAAGCCATTAAAAGATCCGCTTATTCCGGATAATTTTTTTTTTTTTTGCTCAGATGGATCCAGATAATGTATTTTCGCTCAGACGGATAGTGATAGGGTTACGAATCTTTTCTGTCTTAACAGAATATCCGTAGATACGGATATCTGTCACACCTCTCATTGACATCTGCCTGTCCATGGCTTCATCATCTGATGAAAAGGATCCCGATTCTTTAGAACATGAACGTTATTTCAGGGTAGAAACAAAAATCTTTTGTTATGAATACTAGAAGGTCGGTTTTTCCTACACGTTTGTCCAATAAAAACCGAACCTTGTTCTGCACGATCATGAATTCTGATAAACAAAAAGACAACGTAACACGAAATCACAGATGAACGTCTAACAATAGTTGAAACTTCGAGTTTTTTCCCAATATGCGTTCCAACTTGGCAAGCGGAAAGGAAATTCAGATAGGATTGGAAAATCCACTCTTATCTCTGGCTGATAACATGGGCTCAATAAATCGAGTGAAGTACATTTTCTACTATTTCAACTAAAATGCTGATAAATGAATAATGGATATTATTCATCCGGTTCAGATGTCATTTTATGCTTGGATATTTTTCATAGATCTTTTAAACTGTATATAGAAAAAAATGTATTTTAACCTATTTTGATTTTTTTAATTTATTCATTAGAAAACTTCGACATTTTAAAAATGATTGAATGCAAGCGTGCAGTTTGGTGATGTGTATTTATTTTATTTTTTATTTATATTTTTTTATGAATGTAATAAATATAGTAAAGTTTCATTTATTTCTCATAACAAGCAAGTATTTTTTTTTCAAATTTGAATGGGCTTCTATGCAAGTTGTACACATTTTTATCCTATAATTAGAATAAACCTATGTCAAACCTAAATTCTCCACCATAATTATGCGGGAAAAAGTATTTCAACTAATAACAAATACATTATAATCTTACTTCGTTTACTTTCGAGATTCACACTTTTTCAAACTTGGTTATTAAAATAGCGATGACGCTATACCTTTTTATGCTTCGAGTTTTGATAAATTATCTTAATTGATTTCTTGAATAATATGTTTTGCAATTGATTTTAACTGTCAGGGGGTTTATATTTAAAAATGATTGAAATGCCTATATATATATAATGAAGGAGTAAAATACAAAGAATATACTGCGAAAATTACGTACCCCGTAGAAAAAAAAAATATATATATACCAGCAGAAACAGAGGGCCAGACAGTATGAAGACCGAAAAACATTGAACCATAAATTATACAAAAATTAATGGAATGGACATTATAACCTCTGGGATTCTCATCAGGGCCATACCCAGAAGATTATAATGAAAGATAATATAATAGTAGAATTTCGGTTGTGTGGTATACCAGAAGAGATATTCTCTCCACCCATTTAGGCCCTATCCTACTATATAACAAGAATCTAAAGCAAAGAAAAGAAAAACATAAGTATTTTGAAAGCAAAATAAATGCAAAAAACACTGCAAAACAGACATACCCAACAGGAACAATGGGTCACACGGCATGAGATAATTGAGTATATTCAGAAAATTTTTCTTTATACAATTTCATCCACAATAAAAAATAAAAAAAAATTTCGTCCTCATACGACCAAAATTCACCGAGCTATGAAGCAATAAACATTTTGACTTAAGTCACTTTTCCATGTTCAAAAATGTCCCGTTACCATGAACCGTCAGGGGACTGTATCAATATTGAAATTTTAAATTATAGGTTTTAATTTAATTTTCTGTCATAATGCGGAGAAAAAAGAAAAACTAATTTTAGAATACTAATCTATAAGCAGAAGGTTATAGCGAGGCTCCAGAAAAATTGAACCAGGGTCTTTCGAAAATCTTTTCTCTAAATGAAGTAACAGAATTTTAGTAATTTGTGTAAATAAAAAAAAATGTTTTGTCGAAACAATGAGAAATTTATTAAAAAGATAGAATATCTAAACTTTTAACAAACTTTTGAGTGTATTTGAATAAAGTGAAATGAAATATCGTGTTTCAGGTAAAATGGTTGGTAGACGATCATTGCTTGAGATTCCGTTTTCCTGCTGATATCGTAACAGACGATAAACATTCAATTTAAGTATTTGAATGGAGTTGAAAAACGATTGTGTAAGTGACATTGTTAGACTTAGTCTAAAGTTCATGATATTTGAATTCGTAGTTTATTGAGTATAAAAATCGAAAGAGGATGTTTAATACTAATGAATACACTGAAATGGTGTTACTTTACTTTATCGGAATAAGCGAGAGGCTGCGAAGTAGTATGCTATAAAATTTCCGAATGACAATCACCCATCTGCTAGTACAATATCAAATGTAGTGACGTTTTTAAGAGAAACCGGTAACGTTCTAAATCGTAAAAGATCAAGAAGCATCATGGATTTAACAAAGCACGTCATGTGGAAGATGTCCTAGGATATGCTCTCGCTCATCATCCACAGTCTAGTGTAAGAAGCGTTAACGAAGCATGGGGTTATTCTAAATCGCAAGTATGGAATATTTTAGTACATAGGATGCATGTCCGTATCATCCCACTTTGGTACAAGATTTATTGCCTGGAGACAAAGAACGTAGATTTGATTTCTGCAATTTCATTTTGAAGAAACAAAATGATAATATGTCGTTCGTTAGTGACATAATGTTTACCGATGAGTGTCATTTTAATGGACAGGGTGTTATAAATACACAAAATAGTCACTATGGGTCTCTGCAAAACCCGCATATCATTCGCCCGAACAGACATCAAGTGCGTGGGTCGATCCATGTTTGGTGCGGCATATGGAAAGAGACCTTCATTGGGCCCTTTTTTTTTCGATGGCGCATGAACATCCGAAAGATAGGCACAGATTTTAGAGGGCTCAGTGACTGACTTCTTAGACGAGTGTGTTTCACTACGAGATCTGTCACAAATGTAGTTTCATCATGGTGGTGCTCCAGCACATAAATCACTCAAGCTTCGTACTGTTCTAACAGAAACATTTGGAAATAATACAACTGGGTAGGGCGGTCCTGTTGAGTGGCCTCCAAGATCACTAGACTTGAATCCCTTAGATTACTTTCTCTGGGGTTTCTTGAAAAATAAAGTATATCAAAAAGAATCAACAAGTCCATCAAACTTACTAAACCGTATATGTTTAGCAGGCAGATGTGTTACACCGAGTATGCTACGCAAAGTACAGGAAAAGTTTTTGATATGCTCTTCCTGTAAGTACCACTCTATATTAAGCAAGATGGTTACTACGGATTTATATATTTTATGTTTATTACCAATGATTCCGTGTTTATGCAGGCTATGAGAATAATTTCAAGTCGTAATTTCCTTCAAATAAATTTCCGTTCCTTATATTTTAGAGCGGAGAGTCCTTCAGGTTTTGACATGGGTGCATGTTTGCATTGCAGCCGAAGGAAGCTACTTTGAGCAAATGCTACACTAATAGAACTTGTAATATTATTTGAAGTTTCTAAAATTGCATAGATTCGTATTTTAAAATGTTTGATCTCCTGATTTAATATTGATTGAAAAGTTTAATTCCCTTGTTTTTTTTAATGTTATGGAACGCAAGTTCATTTAAAAAACTCTTTAAAAAGTTCTATTTTCAGTACAGGCTATATTTTTATGTTAATCTATTGGATGCACATAGTTCTACTTACATCTTCTTTATTACAATCTACAATCCTAAAATATTTAATGAAATTGCTAATCAATATGACAAGGCTCAAAACCATGTACATTGATTTTTATCAAATTCATTTTCTATACATCCCTATTTCGCAGCTCGAAAAGTGCTCTCATTTCAAGCAGCTGTCACTCGGAGAATTTTGGTCGTAGGACAACGATTTTTTTTAATCATTTTTTTATTGTGCATGAAATTGGATAAAGAAAAATTTTCTAAATATAACTGATAGGACCGGGGGGGACCCTGTAAAAATTAAATTTCGTAATTTTTATAGGATTTGATTTATTGACTTCGATTGTTTCTCATATAATAGATTATACATTTTCGCAATTGGAGCTATGTGTCTCTGACTAACGGATTAGGAAATAGCCAATGGACAGAGTTAGCACTGGACACTCGGTACATATCATGCAACCATTACTGCTATTTTTTTAAATTATTTAATTTCTGACATTATTTAACTTTCGAAAGTTGGCATGTGATACTTTTTCCTCATCTTTTGACAACAGTGTGAACATTCTTCAATCTGTCTTGAAGAGAAAAATAGGAAAAAACAAAATAGGACGTCCCATCCGGTGCGAGGAAAAACAACTCGAAACATTCAATTGGACACTGGATTACATATGCGGGACTCTGTGTTAAGGCAGCTATAATCATTAGATCTGGCACCTATGGATTTCTTTCGATGAAAACTTTTGAAAGAATTGATCTATCGAGTCCTAATTATAACAAACAGTGATTCAGTCCCCCCTTCGTGCTGGTCTATTTATGTGGGTACCAGATAGATGGAACGTAAGCAGTTGGCCATTACACTGCGCACGCATGCAAGCCTCGATTTGCACGGTGGACATTTTGAGCATCATTTTATGAAAGCATATGCAAATATATATATATATATATATATATATATATATATATATATATATATATATATATATATATATATATATATATATACTATTCCAATAAAGGCTCTTTTCGTGCACCGGAAATGACGTTTCTGCTTTTTTCTCGCACATTTCTTGAAAACTACGGGCAGTACAGTTATGGCTCTTTGGGCACGTATTATGTAGTGTCAACGAGGAATCTGGCTGTGCAGAGTTTGGGCGCTATTTTTGGGACACCCAGCTGTTATATTTTTATGCGAGGTATGTCTTATTTGTAGTATGTTTTGTGTTTTACTTACTAGTTATATATATACAGGCCTCTCAATTGGTCCTTGTTTTTTAAAATTCCTGCCTTCATCAAAGTTTTATTTATATAGCCCAGTATTTTAATGGTTTGATAGACGAAACCTTAACATCTAAAAGAACATTTAACAACTGTTGAAGAAGCAGAACATTTTTCTCTATTATTTATAGAGGTAGGAATTTTAAAAAAAGCGGACCAATTGAGAGGCCTGTATATATATATATATATATATATATATATATATATATATATATATATATATATATATATATATATATATATATATATTATTTATTTATTGAGTTTCGTTACATGTAATATAGAACTTTGTATTTAATTTTTAAAGAAATGGAGGAAAATTTATTTATTTAAGTTTATAATAATAATACAGCTTAGTAAAGTTCACAATTTTCTGACACATTGCATTTTCACAAAAATTAAAGAAAATAGTGCTGTTAGTTCATTAATTATTTTGCGAGAGTTACAAATAAATAATTTCTAAAATTTTACGATACACAGGGAGTAGAACTATTCTTTTTAATCTTTCAATAAAAAATGGTCTCTTAAATTCACTAGCCAGCAAAACTTAAACGAAAATTGTAATTTCACATACGTTCTTTATGAGCTTAAACATAAAAATTCGACAACAGATTATTAAAAAAAATATCTAGAATACAGTCTCCCGTATACTTTGAATCATGTAGTGTACACTTTTACACGGCATTTTATTGTGCCAAGACACATATAAGTCATTTTAATATCTTAGTCAAGACATATACCGCAAAACCTCCGAAGCTTCTGATAAAATCCAATAATTCCTTTCTTAAAACTCTTTTCTTCTTTTTAATATATTACTTTAGATCAGTTTTAACTAGTTGCATCGGGATGTTACTTCATTTCGTTGACTTTTACAACTGTAAGCACTCAACTTTCAAATTTATATTTCCTTTTACGGTTTTACTGCTTATTCTTCCTTTCGTTTCTTCATTTATATATACATGTTTCTTTGACAAGCCACGATTAGAACATTCTGGGATTTAACTGAGATATATGTCACGGCCAGCCGCTTTCAAACGTATTTTATCAAGCTATTTGATATTTAAAAGAAATTTTTGTGTTTGTGAGTTTCTTTAAATTACTTTTTACAAAAAGTAGTAACACTCGTCGACTTTTATTTTTCTTTCTTTGTTACTTTACTTTTTACAGGAGTAAAATGTTTCCTGCAAGAAGAACGAAAAATCAAGAAGAGGTATTTCCATGCGGACACTGAAACATCAAGAAATAAAAAAAGAAGAAATAATACGCCTACTTCTCAAATCGATCGGTTAAAAACAAAGTACGTGTTACAACGAGACATTTTTTTAATCCAACCGCGAGAAAGTTTTATTGGCATTCAAATTGCTTCCATGTTGAAAGTTAGACCCTTACCCGAAGTCAGTAGACCATGACCTTAATAATGTACGATTGCAAAACTCAAAATGAAAGGAAGATCTTAGATCGGAAGGTCTCCTTTCAATTACAAAATACATTCCATTTTATTTCAAAATTAAAACTGTAATAATAGGCAAGATTTACTTTTCAGGCGTGCTTTTTTTTATCCATCCATAGACTTGTAGGCAGATAAAATCAATTTTTACCCGTTGTCAAAGATTATTTTGTATTTATCTTAACTTACTGTCTATAGGACTACTTTGAAGAAATTTAAATTAATAAAAGAATGAATGAGTGAATCCGTTAAAAGAACTTAAAATGACAAAAAAAAAAAAATCATCCATAAGATACAGGTTATTTTAAACGGAAAATGTGTTTCCAAAAAAGTGTTTTTGAAAATTTCATTCTTCAAAAAATATTTCGGGTCTGGAGTTTTGGTAGGTTCTCTCCAGATGTCACGTGAATACGCGTTAGAACCCCTCAGAAAGTCCTCCTACCAAGGCACCCCCCTCTTGGCAGGTCGTCCTAGTGTAGCGTTGCCATCATCCTACACAATACAATACAATACTTACTGAAAAAACACTCAAAATACTGGTGTTAAACGATAAAGTAATTAAAAAACTTTGTAAAAAACACACATAAGAAGTAAAAGGAAAGAGGATACGCGTTTCGTTCAAAAATTGTTTTGAACTTCTTCAGTCCAAGCCCTTCGACGTAAAGAACACAGGGAACTGAAAAGAGAAAAACTCTTCTCTTTTCAGTTCCCTGTGTTCTTTACGTCGAAGGGCTTGGACTGAAGAAGTTCAAAACAATTTTTGAACGAAACGCGTATCCTCTTTCCTTTTACTTCTTATGTGTGTTTTTTACAAAGTTTTTTAATTACTTTAATACAATACTTAATTCGATGCACAAAAAGCATCCGCGCTACGACGCCTATTTCCCGCCCAACTCTCGTAACTTCAATCAGAAAATCAGACCTATTCGAAAATCTTCAACGACTGCTTGCCGCAGTCAAGGACTCACTTCTATTTGTTTCCTGTGGAGCGAAATTTGTAGACGTCCACTTTGACTGCCTTTGTTTTACAATCGAACGATCGGTGTAAAATTCAAAGGGTTTATCCGTAGCCGAAAACAGACACGTGTATTCAAAAATCTTTCTATGGATATCATTGCTACAGCGAAATCACTTTATTCAATCATTCTTGGATCCATAGGAGTAGCGTGAAAAGGGCTAGGAGAAGCAGGTTCTCCCTTAACCCTTTGAGGCGCAACTCTTTCCCAATGCTGAAAAAAGGGCAGACGTGGCCATCGCTCCACTTAACCCTTTAACGCGCAGTCATCCCGCTCTGGGAACACCCAACTCGGACGTTTGGACTGTTGCCCGTCACGAAGAATAGATTGGATTTCTATAAAAAGAGGGGCGGGTGACCTGGCTCCACGAGAATCCTTTACTTTTGAGCACGTCCTTTCCCGTCAAAAAAGGGCCACGATTCTTTTGAACAGCACTGACATCGGGTGAAAAAGAAAAGAATGCGAGAACAGCTGGATAGAGGTCCCCATGCTGAAAAAAGGGCAGCCGTGGTCATCGCTCGACTGAGCGACCCGCAAGAGTCCGGATGATCGAAACGTGCATCGCGTGCCACCGATCGAGAGACCCTTTTTGGACGCAGCCGGCTGTGCCGGCACAGCCAGCTGTCGTCCAAAAAGGGTCTCTCGATCGGTGGCACGCGATGAACGTTTCGATCGTCTGCCCTCTTGCGGGTCGTTCAGTCGAGCGATGGCCACGGCTGCCCCTTTTTTCAGCATTGGGAAAGGGATGAGCCTCAAAGGGTGAACGACCCGCAAGAGGGCGGACGATCGAAACGTTCATCGCGTGCCACCGATCGAGAGACCCTTTTTGGACGACAGCGGGCTGTGCCGCACAGCGTTTCGATCGTTCGCCCTCTTGCAAGTCGTTCAGTCGAGCGATGGCAAGGACTGCCCTTTTTTCAGCGTGGGGCCCTCTATCCAGCTGTTCTCGCATTCTTCCCTTTTTCAGCAGATGACAGTGCTGTTCAAAAGAATCGTGGCCCTTTTTTGACTGTCCGAATATTGACATGTCCGAAATAGGACATGGAGCGCTGTCGTACTGGAAATAGCATCCGTCTATTCCATAAAATTGCAAAGCGTCAGAAAAACCTTATTGTTTAATATATTCATGAAGCACGGTAGTTGAATGGATCAGGAATAACAATATCCTAGTGAACCTTAACAGGCCACGTGCGAGCACCCGATTTGCATAAAAACCTAGATACAGTCCCATTTCATACAAATCCAATTTCATACAATCTGACCAAGACTGTATCTAGGATCGTCCGGTCCATTATTGTAGGGTAGTGAATGTTCATGGACTCTTCAGAAGTGAATGTTACTTAAAAAAGTAAATACTTTTATTGAATGACAGTATGTAAGACATGTTGCATTCCTTCTTGGATTCTTTGTTTTTTAAGGAGGGGATATTTTAAAAGAGATGTTTAAGTACTTCGACAAAAACGGTCCCTTTCCCTCAATAATAATCTATAAAAATAATATGCAACTATTTTTTATCTTATTGTTTAAGCCCTGCGCATTGAACAGAAAGGCTGCAACTGAAAAAATAGCCAAAAATCTCAAAACGATATCATAGGGGCTAGTGTCCATGCTTTGTGTGCTACTATCATTCCAAAAACACAAGTAAAAGCTGCTTTCAAAGTGCATAATTATTTGAAATGCAAGGAATAATGACATATTGTTATGAATTTAGATTTCTAATCTGAAATTTTTGCACGCTATCGTCGAAAAGCCAGTATTCGATTATATATAAAGTCATTCGGGGGAAAAGACGCAAATGTACAGATGTCTTCTTCCAGTGTACAATTAGATTGTGAATTTATCTTAATGGATCGCCTTGAATGTTTTTGGCTCTGGTGAGCATTTAACCTACTGATTAAAGCTCTTATCATTTCGGTTGCTCCTATTTAAATTTCATAAACGGATGTTTTATTTTATGTACGGTATGAGTCATTTGTGTTCCGCATTCTGTTTCACGCACAGGGGAAGCAGAACCCTTCAGCAATACTAAAATAAGAGTGCGTGGTACCTTCAAGACGCAATGGTTCCGAAATAAATTAAATCAACTTTTCATTTTATTCTATAGACTGCCTATTACATGCCCGATGCATAGGAAAGTCCCTTTAACCTGAAAATACTGGCGAACGGAGAGAGCCCCATCTATGCAAGGGAGGCCAACACGCCCGATTGAATGCAAACGACAGCAGCGCCCCTTGTGCTGAAATTGGGCATCTCCCATTGAAAGCGAAACGAGCAAAATTTCGAACTAGAAAGTTTTAGAGCATCGGCTAATGAGTACGGTGCGACATTGGGTTCACACGGATAAGAACCCAAAAGTCTTCTTCTTAAAAAGTGTCTAAAATCGATGCACGCCATTTTGTGTCCATGTTCGAAAAAAATAGCCATAGGTATAAAGAAATACTCCCAAGATTGCATTCAGTATGTACTTACGTCTATACAGTTGGATAACATAACAAGTATTCAAAAAACATTCCAGGGTAAACTGTTACAGACGGATAACAAATGACAGTCGGGTATGTTCGAAAAGCGGGCCATGGCTCCCGATGCACGTTGGTATTGGTGAGAGCAGGGCAGTCGTACGGGCCGGTGCTCGAGAAGGCCTAGACAACATCTGCAAGGTGAGGGGCTATCTATACTGTAGGGTGAATAATGTGGCCCCGATATCTAAACTATCTTTAAAATGACAATGAGCTTTGTAGAACCTTTTAAAACCAGCCATTGAGACAAGCAGAGTCCGAAGCGAAAGGGAAAAATCGAGTCACGGAAGCATCATCGATCCACACTTCAGACATTTCAAACAGGACTGTCAAGACATCTTTAGACCAGACCCAGAATGTCTCGAAAAACAATCATTCCTGGGACAAAATGAAACCAATGAACGGGAACTCGAAATTCGCCTATCAAGATACCGTTAGACCAGACCCAGAATGTCTCGAAAACAATATTGTTTCAAAAAATAATAATTCCTGGGACAAAATGAAACAAATGAACGGGAACTCGAAATTCGCCTATCAAGATACCGTTAGACCAGACCCAGAATGTCTCGAAAACAATATTGTTTCAGAAAACAATCATTCCTGGGACAAAATGAAACAAATAAACGGGAACTCGAAATTCGCGAGTTTGTTGCCATGTCTGTGTTTTAGGGGTTAACATAATATAGCATTCGTTCGATGAGTAGAACGAAACAAAACCATCTTGAACGATTTCTTTTGCGTAGAGAGGAATTTTTAAGGATCCTTTCCAGACTACTGAGCCCCACCAGTGGGCGAGCGAATAGCGCTCTCGACGGGGAGACGGACATTCTCACGTCCGCCCATCCTACGAAACTTAGGGTCCATACGACCCTCATGGAGGGCAGCCCCCTCGGCCTATATCCCTAACATAGAGAATCGGTCGGAATCCCGCAAACCAAGAAATCTAGGCTACTGATGGCTCGTTGAAAAATAAAGTGTTTGCTGAAAATGTGTTCAAAAATACTTCCAAACGTTAGTTTCAAATAATCTGAGTCCAATACGTCCATAGAGTTTGGGGGGAAGCGCCGTATCAGTACAAAACTCGAATTTTTCAATGGCTGTCACGTATGCTATAGAACTGAAAGTGAGTCCATTATTGCAATTTTGCCTAAGTTTGGAATCCATTATTGGAGGGACCCATCCAGGGTCCCGTAGCCCAGCGTTCGGACCCTACGCCTGTGGTCTGAGCATATAAAACAAGTTTCTTAACTAAAACGCCAACAGCCTCGATTGAGTGAGTAGGCGCGAGGACTCACTGGCCAATCTTTCTTTTAAGAAATTCTTAACTTGTTCTCTTTAGAATTTAGAATCTTCGTTAACCCTTTGAGGCGCAACCCTTTCCCAATGCTGAAAAAAGGGCAGCCGTTACCATCGCTCGACTGAACGACCCGCAAGATTTCAGACGATCGAAACTTTCATCGCATGCCATAGATCTAGAGACCCTTCGAGATCGTCCGCCTTCTTGCGGGTCGTTCAATCGAGCGATGGCCACGGCAGCCCTTTTTTCAGCATGGGGCCCTCTATCCAGCTGTTCTCGCATTCTTCCCTTTTTCGGCAGATGTCAGTGCTGTTCAAAAGAGTCGTGACCCTTTTTTGACGGGAAAGGACGTACTCAAAAGGAAAGGATTCTCGTGGAGCTAGGTCACCCGCAACGATTTTTATAGAAACTAAATCTGTTCTTCGTGACTGGCAGCAGTCAAAATGTCCGAGTTGGATGTTCCCAGAGAGGGAACACTGCGCGTTAAAGGGTTAATAGTTAAAGATTCTCCCCTAATTCAGTTAAAAAAAACAGATCATACATATATATATGAACTGATCAATTAAAACAAGCTCATCCCATTTGAAAAACAGAAATGTTAAAATTTTTTAATAAGCTAAAGTTTTCAAGTTCATCCAATTCTGTCATTTCTGCATAATCTAATATCTACTGCCTTAGCATAGCAATAACCCGTTTTAAAAGAGCCTTTGTTGAAAGTCTATTCCGAATTTTTGATTCTACAATTCTACAAAGATTCTAAAAAGTATTTCTGTAGCAGAATTGCTTGCTGGACAAATCTCGAGATGTGCAAATAACGAGCCAAAATCATTAGAAATTTCACAAGCTTTTGACACACTTTCCATCCCTCATCAGCCTTGACAGGTCTGACTACTTGTTCTGTGAAATAGAGTTGGTAAATGGGTATTCTTTTAATTCAGAGTGAATACCTCATTTTATAAAGTTAGAATTAGTTTTCCTCAACCACGCTTTCCTTTATTCTTAAAATTTCAATATTCATCTCTGTACTTCGGGCGTAGTCAATAGTGTTGCTGAAAACTCTGCTTGTTTCCTCGTTCTAAAGTCCAGTAAGTTCTAGTACAGAGTCCACTTGTCAGGATGGAACACTCACTTTATGACTTCTAGAACTTCGTGGAACAATCAGTTGTACAAAATTGACAAGCGGAATCAGCCAGTCATGCGCTCATGACAGTCCGCTTAGAACAGAAGCTTCCACAAATGCTGTATTCTGGGAAATCGTACACAGTCCCTCAAGACTCAGCAATGAAGAATTCACACACAGCGCTCAAAAACGAGCTCCATTTCGGTTTTCCAAGCGCCCATACAGAGCCTTAATCTTTCACAGCAAGATTGACTGGATCGAGGCCACCCGCTTCTATTTATAGGTGAAGCAGATGCTATTAGAATTTCCCGAAGGTTCCCCTTAAAGCGCGAATTTTGATGACGTCACAAGAATACAGCTGAATCATTAAGCTATTATGGAATGCTAATAAAGTCAAACAAACTTTAAAGGCCCCATTGGAAAAATCGCGCCCAATTTCGAAATTTCGCCACGCTTGGCGACCTATCGTCCAATTGGGCGCTAAAAATGAGTCCCCAGAAGTAAGGTTAGCGAAGGCCTACGACCGATATGTCTCGAGATTTCTAGAAAATGCTATAGAAACCAATGGAAAAACATAAAACTCCACATCTCGCGTTCTTAATGACGCGATTGGATGCACTAAAAAGCAACATTTAACTATTGGACGAGTAGAATACGAATTTAAAACTATTTTAAACCCCAGAACAGCGGGTTGCCCCGAAAATTCGTAACAATATGCTGGAAGATGACATGTCAGAATATCTTGTTCAAATCTGTACTTTTGAGAATAATTAAGTTTTAAATTTTTGAAAGGAAGAAGACTTAATAATAGAAAATTAAATAAAATGAAGTTATTTCACGATTTCTTTTCTCAATTCAAGTTTTATTTTAACTTTACCTTCATAATTTTCTAATCAATATTTAGCTTTAAACTTTCACAGCAGAAAAAGCTGTTATGTAAAGTATTCAAGATCTATAAGAGCTTCTGTATTTTTCTCATTCAATGGAGTAATGTATGGATCAGTTTATTAATTAAAAGTATTTGAAAAATTGTTAAAATAAGGACAATAACTCTCAGCAGTCATCAAGATTTTGTTTCTGAATGTAACTATTATCTAATGATAACTAAGTAACTAAGTATCTAATGATAAAAATATAAATTGAGCGTTTAAAGCACACTAAAATAATTTTGTTTTATTGGTTAAAATATTTTAGTAAAACTCAGATAAGTAAACGTAATAATTCACAGAGTAATGTACAGATACATACACCTTTTATAATATGTGATATTTAATAATGACCAAATGCTAGATTTGAGCAATTCAATTTTTAAAATTTTTTCCCATTTTTCCCGGTTTTATCAGTTTTTGGCACTTTCCTAGCAAAAATATCTTTATGCCGGCAATTGCTCAACAGAAAAAAAACACATTTATCTAACCAGAATATTATGATCACCCAATCCCCAAAGTTTAACTAGGGTCACCTTTAGCTCATTTGCTATATATTTTTGTAAATATGTCTATTATGTTTCACTCCTTTATCATCCAAATTAAATTTTATTGAACAAATTCAAAATGTTATGAATGTATTGCTAGTTTAGTTTTTAGAATGGTTTCTCATTGTTTGGTGGTCAACTCAATAACAAAAAAATCTGGAGTGACTCCACTCGACTTTCCGAACATTTGCGATTAAGATCATGACCCAGCATTTAAATCAATTTGAATCGATGAATCATTCAAACATACATACCCAATTGAAGCTCAATCGAATGCACCCTTTAAACGCTTGCGCACTTTCAAGAATTTCTTCCCATAGGCCATCCTATAAAAGAAATCTTGGTCGTAGCCCTGTAGAAAAACTATAAGTCCTATACCCATTAAAATCAATACCGGTTTTAAGAGGGTGGCTTATAACATATATATCCAATTTGAGCTCAATCGAATGGACCGTTTAAACGCTAGTGCACTTTCAAGAATTTTCCCCCATAGGCTATCCTGTAAAAGACATTTTTGTCGTAGCCCTGCAGGAAAACTATAAGTCCTATACACACCCAAATCAATACCGGTCTTGTGACGGTAGATTAAGATTTATAAACCCAATTGGAGCTCCATCGAATGCCCGTTTAGGAGCTTTCGTGTTCACTCACATACACACAAACACACGCACACACACATGCACACATACATACATATACATCTCTTAAAAATAGCATGAATGGATTCAGAAGACCTGAAAACGCGTCCATACAACCCCAATCTCGAAGTCGAATTTTTTCAGGATGACAGTACTTTCCTTGCAGGGTACATGTTCGGTAAGTAAAAATATTGTATTGGAAACTCGGTATTGTTCTGTTCCATTCTCATACTTCTCAAGGTATGTTAGGCATAGGCGTATCCACGGAAAAGGCTAAAGGATCTGAAGACTCCCCCTTCCAAAGGTAAAATTCAAAATGAAATTTTCTTCAAAGTCTTAGACTCTCTTAATAGTTCTCTGAATTATTGAATTAAAATATTTTTCAGTTTTCTTTCAAAAAAAATATTTTGCATTCAATCAATTTTCTCTGATAATGCCGCATGCAGAACTCGATTTTAAAGTCATTGAAGGGAACAGATCCTTTAGGACGCTATAAGCGATCTTCTGCACTTTCGGAGCGTGATTGAACGTCCAGAATATCTTGACGTTAGAAGAGAGCTATCATTCTATCAGAGTGGAGCTACATTGGCTAAACGAATATCCTACATGCGTCACTGATATTGGGGGGCTGTTTCAGCGGTCCAGTCCGGCCCTGCGTGAGAGTCATTCTGCTGCATGGAAGGTGTCACACTATTCTGTAATACGACGACGTAGATCCAGCAGACTCGTATGCGAAGTTGCATAAACTGGATGTTTTAGGTGAGCCCACGGGAAGAAATTGGGATCGTAGAGGCCATTCAACACTCTCACCCTACCACTCATTTCTTCTCTAAAACAGTCTTTCAGAAAGCTTCGCACTTCAGCTGTGCGAAGCTTTCTGAATGGACTCCTCTGTGCTGGACAGAGGAGTAGCATCGTGCTACTCCTCTGTCCAGCCTCTACCAAGTCAGGTATGCTATTCAGTATAAAAGATTCCATTTCATGTACTTTCCTAGAGTAGAATCGTCCCGCATCGATTTCGAACACTTTTAGGTATACATGCGACCCTTTATCTTACCCGTGTGAACCCAATGTCGTTTCTTACTTATGAATGGATGCTCTAGAACTTCCCCATCATAAATTTTGCTTTATCTATTTTCGTTTTCTATTTGCAATGCCTCACTTCCAAGTTTCGCCACCCAGGGCGCTGCTGTCGTTTGCATTAGGTCGGGCTGGGTCGCTTGACTATACCATTACCTCATTTGCTTAGCTGTAGCTCTCCCCGTTCACAATTATTTTCGGGTTAATGGGACTTTCCTATGCACCCGATACATATGGAATGAATTGTTACAATATTATAATTATTATTTTCATATTATTTTAATGAACGTAATATTTATTATTTTATATAATATTTCACACTGCCTATAATAAATACGTATAATAGTTTTGCCTATTTTCTTAAGCTTTTTCTCTTTTAATATAGTAATAGTAATTTTAAACATATCGTATAATTCATATTTCATTATTATATCTCGAAGCAAAACTTCTTCGTCATAATCCAATTTATTCAATGTAATAGTTAAGTTATTGCTGTGAATTAAACTTGAACTGCATGTAAAGAATACTTGTAAGCTGAAAAATGTCTCAATAGAGATTGGATTCAGCGCTTCCAATTCAAGAAATAGTGACACATAGATTGCAATGGTGGAAATTTGAGCAAAATGAAATGTTATGCGGACTAATACTCAAAGCTGTCCTCTTATTAAATTTTAAAAAATTAATTCAATTAACAGATTTGTTTGTTTCTCAATAGTTATTGTTAACTCACTGGTAATGTTCCAATTCTTTATTTCTTATTCACTGGGGCGTTGTATCTTTCCCCATAGGAGGTAGCATCTTCCCCGTATATATAGGGGGGAACATGCCACTGTTACACGAGTTTATTGAACAGTAAATTTGTCAATCAGGGACATACTAGGAAAGGAATTAATTGTTATACATAACTAATTAAAGATTGAAGAGCTTGGTGCATTTTTTTCATCCTCTGACAATTTCGATTTTGGCTTCACTAAACAAGGAATGCAATTATAGGGCGACTTCCCATGAAATTGCTCTGGTTTAAACCAATGACAAAACGTGTCTAATTTCTTTGTGATCCTATTTTATCTCCATTTGACTTGACAAGGAAACACTCGAAGCGATTATACGACGATACCATTCACAACATCTAGCAGAAAGATAGCATTCTGTTCGCATAACACTTTTCTTAAAAAACAAAAACATTCCTAATAACGGCACTAGGATCAAGAAAGAGTTAGATTTGCAGGGATATAATAAAACCCAAAACTACTCTCAAACATATTAAAGAGTCAGAAAAGCAAATCTTAAATGTGCCTCCTGGCAATCAGACCCTATCTGTCACATTGCCCATGAATATTTTATGTCACATTCATTCAGTTTTTGGGCGCTTTATCCCATGTGTTGTTTCAGAGTAAATGTGCTAATATATACTAAATCATGCTTATAAGTGAATTCATTCTTTTATCGTAGAATTTTTTTTCTTCATTTGTTTTAAACCCTTTAACGCGCAGTGTTCCCGCTCTGGAAACACCCAACTCTGACGTTCTGACTATTGCCAGTCACGAAGAATAGATTGGATTTTTTAAAAAATAGTTTCGAGTGACAGAGCTCCACGAGAATCCTTTACTTTTGAGCACGTCCTTTCCCGTAAAACAAAGGGTCACGATTCTTTTTAACAGCACTGACATCTGCTGAAAAATGGAAGAACAGCTCGAACAGAATGCGATAACAGCTCGATAGATTGCCCCATGCTGGAAAAAGGGCAGCCGTTGCCATCCCTCGACTTAACGACCCGCAAGAGGGCGGACGATCGAAACGGTCATCGCGTACCACAGATCGAGAGACCCTTTTTTGACGCAGCTGGCTGTGACAGCAAGCTGTCGTCCAAAAAGGGTCTCTCGATCTGTGGCACGCGATGAACGTTTCGATCGTCCGCCCTTTTGCTGGTCGTTCAGTCGAGGGATGGCAACGGCTGCCCTTTTCTCAGCATTGGGAAAGGGTTGCCCCTCAAAGGGTTCATCCTAACCTTCTTTTACAAAATGTTTGTTATCGGTACAGGACGTGTAAATTAAAACCATTAATAAGTATTGAATGGATTTTTTGTAATATTAAAATATCACCTCTTTAAATATATTAATATTTCTTAAAGGTACACATTAATGATAAGTTCTTTTATTCATAAAAATATAAAGTTCAGTAAAATTTGTTTCATTACGCAACATCTTAGCTGTTGAGGCTATTCACTTTAAGAATGGATGCTTTCATACCAGAATAGCCTCCAATATTATGACTTAAAATATTCAGAGCCAATGTAACAGATAGGGTATGCTTCTCAAAAACACCCAAAAAGAAGTCTCAATAAGAGTAAGACAGTAAAAATAACTATACATTCTTATTTTAATAATCGTAAAAGAAAGAGAAAAAATGACTAATATTTTTTTTTTTTTTGAATGTTTCTTTTTACGCCTTCTTCTTTTCTGAAGTAGTTTTTCAACATGGATCCCTTTCAGACCACGCGTCACAATAGAGGATGCACATTGGGAAATAATATTACAAAGAAAAAAATAATCATTTCAAATCGAAAATAATTGCGTATATTTAAGAAAAATTGAATTACCCCGTTTTTATTTCATTTATTGGATGACATCTGTAATTTCTATTTTTGTCGACTTTTTTTTTCTACTTATGACTCATAGTTTTATCACAAAATTCACTCCCCCCCCCCCCCAAAAAAAAAAAAAAATCAAGTCACTTAAATTCATCTAAAGTGGATTTGTGTATTTTCGGATTCAGTTTTAATCCGTTTTCCTCGGTCATTTATTTATATTTTATTTCTATTTTAACACCGAATATTATTTGGGGGGAGGGGGAGAATAGCCAGATTAACATCGTAACAGAAATATAATATTTTATGTTACAGTTACTTTATATTCATAAGAGCAAAAATATTTTATCGTATGGATCGAGGGGGAGCCGAAAATTGGCAATAATTCCATTAAAGAAAAATCTCCCTAGTAGCACAATTAGTCCAAAAGACGTTTAAAACACGTCTTTTCACGTCAAAAAACGTGTTCCCAACGTAATTTGAACGTTTTTTGAACTAGTTGTGCTACTGGGGCTGGAGTGACTCCACTCGACTTTCTGAACACTTACGATTAAGATCATGACCCAGCATTTAAATCAATTTGAATCAATGAATCATTCAAACATATATATCAAACGGAAGCTCCATCGAATGCGCCGTTTAAACGCGAGCGCACTTTCAAGAATTTCCCCCCATTGGCCATCCTGTAAAAGAAATCTGGGTCGTAGCCCTATAGAAAAACTGTCACTCCTATACACATCCAAATCAATACCGGTATTACGATGGTGATTTATAACCTATAGACCCAATTGGAGCTCCATCGAATGGACCGTTTAAAAGCTAGCGCACCTTCAAGAATTTCTCTCCCATAAGCCATAATGTAAAAGAAATCTTGGTCGTAGCCCTGTAGAAAAACTATAAGTCCTATACACATCCAAATCAATACCCCTCTTGCGACGGTGGTTTATAACCTATAGACCCAATTGGAGCTCCATCGAATGCCCCGTTTAGGAGCTATTGTGTTCACTCACATACACACAAACACACACATGCACATGGACATACATACATACATCTCGTAAAAATACCCTAAACGAATTCAGAAGAGCTCAAAACATGTCCATACACCCCAATCTCGAAGTCGAATTTTTTCAGGATGACACTACTGTCCTTACAGGGTACATGTTCGGAAATTAAAAAAAGGAAAAATAAAAGTAAAAAACGAAAATAGCTTCCATAAATGTTTCACTAGAACCCTATTTTAATACTGAACACAATATACGATACACTTTTTATTAGATTTTATCACGATGCTTTTATCCATTTACTTTTATTCAATTTTTATCACGAGAAATCAATGGGATCTTATAAAATAATTATAAATAAACCGAGAGGACACCTTAGTTTGACTGTCTCTACTCTTCAAAGAGGACTGTCATATAAAGATTCTGATATTTATAAATGAGCGTAAAATACGTACCCCTTTCGATCTGAAGTGTAGGAAGACTGGATGTACCTACGAATACGGGCTCCCAGAATGAAATCTAGAATCACTTTAAGTCGGTCTCCAGTTCAGGTTTCAATTTTCTTTCCTTTTAACTACAGCTGGGTGCGTGTTAAAATTCCGATGCATAAAAATGAAAACTATAATACGTATGAATTGAGAAATGGGAACTCATTTATTTTGAATGTTTCTTTTTACGCCTTTCTCTTTTCTGAAGAAGTATTTCAACAGAATAATATTACAAAGAAAAAACGAATCCAGTCAAAAACGATTGCGTCTATTTACGAAAAATTGAATGATCCCGTTTTTATTTCATGGATTGGATGACATCCATAATTTCTATTTTTGTCGACTTTTTTTTTTTTCTCCCGAGAAAACTTTCTGAATGAGGTTTGAAATAGTGAAGAGAGTGTAGATATGTTTTCACTTACTTTTCTCGGTCCTCCGGGTAAAAGAATACGTTTCTCACGTGCATTTGTTATGACATTCGAGATAACGAATGGGAGGCGCTGTGGGCGAAGGCTGCCGAAGCACTGGGACGGAATTCAAGTAAGCGTTTCGACTACCTTTCAAACAAGTAGCGCGTCCTTACTACTTCCCCCTCTCCCTCATAAAAAAAAAGAAGAATGAATCCGAAAAGAACTTACAAGGAGCGTCTCTTTCATTCTATGCAACAGGTGTAGGAAAATATAGTTTTCAATTACACTCGCACGATCCAAGGATATATTTCATTACATTGAACAAGTAGGTAGGTTGTTCTCGTAGTATATTCATCGAAAGGGTTCAATACACACAGCCTTTTCACTTCTCTCTCTATGTGTGTGTGGGAATGGATGTAAAAAAATGATCTCGACTTTTATTCTTTCAATATTGAACATATATAGGTCGGATATTACGTAAAAAAAAAAGAGTACAGAATAACGCGGGATAAAAGGGGTATAGGAAAGCCTTTTTTTTATTCATTAGCTATTTTTTTTTTTATGAATAATGTTAGAAACGCACCTTTTTAAAATGACTTCATGCACTGCGCGTTCACCCCCTTCGCAGCTGAAAAGATTTTATAGAACTATATTAGCTTTCAATGCAAAAATAATAAAATATTAAGAGCTGTTTTTTTCCATAAAGGTGGTGTAAAATCGGTAGCAGGTTGGGTAAAATCGCTAATCGATTCAAAGAAGCACACAAAATTTCCTATTCTGGCTTACAAATTATTCAAATTTAAAAATAGTATGCCCAAGGCTGTTACTTAGGTTCTAGATAAGCATTGTACTCTTCCGACCTGTCCTTTTGGCAAGGGCAAGGTAGGGGTCAAATGAGTAGGTATTTCTTTTTCATCCAAAATATAAATTGTTTGTTTTTCAATGATTTTTCTTTTTTAGTCTAGATTTTCAGACGTGTATAGGTAACATGGATACTCATTAAAAAGTTATTAGGAGTATTTGGAAATGAAAATTAACCATTTTTAACCATCACACTGAAACAAAAGTGAAAAGAAAAATATTTTTAAAAATTCTTACTTTTTCTCATAGTAAGCTGTTTAGATCTTTTTTAAATTGAAAATAATAACTGCACTCCTCAAAATTTCAGAATTGTATTCATTTCTTGAAAATTTTGGGCAGCACAAGAAAAGAACTCGGATTTAATAAGCAAATAAAAGCCAATATTATGTCTCCAATGAACAAACTTTTTAATGAGTATTAAACTTGCCAACTAATGTCTTAAAATATAGACAAAAAGAGGAATATCATTATTTAAAGAAATCCTTCACCCCCACTGTAGCCTACCATTTTCTGAAATCCATCCAAATTTTCACGAGATTAAGAAATATAATTTTTTTTTTGTTGTTGTTGTTGAATATCCTGAGGAGAGAAAGCTCCCAATGAGTAAAATGGGATTTATACTTTAATGAGGTGATTAAACCTGACATTTGAAAGTACTATTAGTAGTAGGGGAGCCCATGGTGTTTTGGGGGATTTATTCGAGCGCGGCAGATGAACATGGGGGGGGGGATACCTTGCATCCTGTTGAGTACCTCCACCCTATGTAAGTCCTGTATGTAGGGACGTGCGTCTAGGGCAGCTCATCCGATTAGTAAAAAAAAAAAAAACGGATCGTCAGAAATACTGAAGCGCGTCAGATTAAGATAAGGTGGGTTAATGACTAGTTAAAAAGTGTACATTCAGAAAATCTGACGATTTGAATGTAACGTAAGGGAGTGGGAGGGATACAAAGTTGGGGGGAAAAAAACACGGTGTCGTGACACTCTCGAGCGCGGTTGAATTTTTGTTATTTTGAAGGAAAGGATGCAAGAATCACGAAAAATATATAATCTGCCGATTTCCACGAGCCGAAGTCATAAAAATACGAGCCAAAGCCATAAAAATACGAATTAAAGAAATAAAGATCGTCCATGAAGATTAGAGCGTGCAAAGAGAGCTCGATCCAAGAGAACGAGCACGCTCTTCGAGTTAGTGTAGATGAGAAGGAGTTCTACCTCTCGGGTCCTCAATAAACAAGAACAGCCAATTTTCAGAAAGAATTAAGAAATATCAAGTCCAAAGAAGCTTTTGTCTAGTTTTTATATAATCATTGAGCTGATCGGGAGATGGCTACTCTTATTAGTAACGAAACAATTCATCTTAATCATGATATGCGTTATGTATATTCAGTTACCGATAATAAAGTTACCTGAACAATCGACCCTGAACTCTCATGTCCTGATCACGCAGAAGCAGATACAAAAATTGTATTTTTGTATCTGCTTCTGCGTGATTTCAAGTTCGAAATACAATCAAGCGGCTTCGAACGTACTAGTAAAATCTATGGGGTAGTATGGCATTCGTTTTTTAAGCTTGCTATTAAAAGAGGGAATAGCCTTTCTCAAAGGGTAGTACTGAGAGTTGTGAGAAACTGAATCGATCCGCTCTAGAGCATTCCTGAAAATTATGTTAATAGCTTCAAATGAGTCAACTAAGCTACGATATATATATAAAAAAAACTTTTTAATGATCCATAATAAAATAAATGCTCTTTTGGCAGACATGATATTTAATAGTAAAAACAAAAAAGTCCATATTGAAAAAGCGAGGGAGGGAAGAGAAACCCAGTGCTTGTATGCTAAAGCTTCTCTAAACAATTTAACATAGAATCAACCCTTTTAATTTTTCTCCCGAATGAATCAAAATAGACCGGGTGTTTCAAAACAAATGTTACAGCGATTCTCTTTTAAACCGTAAGGGATAGAAACATACTTTCAATTAGAAAAGCTAGTCCTAGGTTTAGTAGATTTCAGATAGGGTCATTTTTTGACTGGGGGCTGTATGCCTATTAAAATACGAAATTTAATGTTTAGGTCCCTTCTTTCCTATCACTTAGAAAAATGTTGCCCTTTGTCTAAGAAAATGAATGAAAAATATCCCGTGTCTCTAAGGGAAATAGTGAGAAAATCCATTTTGAAAAGGATGATTTACACCCCTTTACCTACTGTGTTGGCGTCCGTTTTCAGGCGACAAAAATCTTTACTTTATAAATCTTTACACTATGAGTCGATCAAAAATAAGATCTCACTGTTGGGAAAAGCAATGAAACGTGTTCGCAAAAGATAAATCAACACGCAAGTTCATATAAAATAATTTCTTAATCCAAAGCATAAACTTGACACAACTTAAATGTCAGTTTCATAAATTCCTTTATCAAGTTTTTGTTAAGTTTAATTGTGTTAAAGCAATTGAGAGAAATCGTTCAGTGCTCCCTTCACGAAAAAAACTAAGTGCCTTTAGTACACTCCATTATGAAGGGAACTTTGGCTCAGGGGGGGCTCGAAATTTTTACTCCCCAGGGACTTCCAATGAAACATGAGGAGCCCACGTGTCGAGCTTCGAGATGAAACCTAGGCGTTTCAAATGATCACGCAGTAGCGTGATTAGGTTAGGGGGGCGGTCCGGTATTTTAAACCTTATATTTACTAGAGTTAATAGAAATGTTTCAAAATAGCAGATTTTAATACCTTTACATTTTCAGAGGGGGGGGCGGTCCCTCTCCCCTACCCCCCATAATACACCGCTGATCATGAACGGTTGAGTTCGATCACTTCAATTCCTTAGCGATCTCTATGGCAATGATTGCCCGGTTGGATCCACGCTTTTATTTTGTCTTCCACTGCCTTCCGGAACAGGGTGCAGCTTCAACATTCAAATTCTGTCAATCCCACCCACCCCCCTCCCCTATAGCTGCAAACTTCCACCCCCCCCCCGAAAAGGTTTTCCCACCAGAACTTCGACCGTTTCAATACATTAAAAATTCGAAAAAAATTTCAATTCAAACTCTTAAAACACGTTAGTAATGTATCAATCTCGTGAAAGATGAGTATAAGTTTGAAGCCGTTGTTTAGTCACCAGCGTTCTGTCCATACATCTCCGAAGATTCTGCTTTTCACTTTCCATATTGGAAAGAAAGTGTACCCAATACTGCGTAGTATCCATCTAAATTGGACAAAAGCAAGCATTGCTTCATCAGCTGTCAAAATGTAGCATCATGATGCGGCTCCAGTGAGAAGCCAGCTGTAAAGGAAAAAGGGTTCTGTTGGCAAAGAACGAAATTCATTTCCGAAAAACCCAATGCATTCAATGTACCGTTGACATACAGAAAATCGTTCCAATTGAACTCATTTTTGAGCCGAGTGAATGAATGCACATTCAATATTTTCAATAAAATGAAGACTTCTTGATCCAATTGGACAAAAATGATAGATTTTTAAAAATACCAGATCTTATAAAAAGATCTTTCCTACATCCATACTATTCAGGTTCCAATCAAGAAACTTAAAGACAGAATGACTCATTTATTGTACAAAAAAATTACACGTTTGGCAATATCGGGTCACCAATATCAAGGCATAACAATTTTGTTCAAAGTTTAGCTTTCCCACTATTTCAATTTCTGCAATATAACATTCTATGACGGATGACATTCGGTCTATGGACAACTTTACCTTCAAAATGCGAAGTAAGAGTCCATCGATAACAGTCGTGATAAAGAATTCGCAGTTTATCTTCTCGGAAAGTTCAAAGTTCTTTGCAGAAAGTTCAATGCTTTGGCCACATCCTTCCATTTCATGCTCTCAGCGCGACAACGCACTGCGATGAGTTTGCTGATGTTGCACGATGTTAAGAAGATTGGCTGATGCACTCGCAGAAGCGGACCTCTTGTTGGGGGTCACGAGCTCCGGGTAGTCTTGCGAAAATTTTTGCTTTTAAACCGTCCTTCCAACCATCGTGCAGGCTCCTACTGGTTCCATTCAATGCCGATCTAAGACAACTTATCAGATTCGCTGAACATATAAGTATCGTACGTTTGGTTGAAGTTGAGAAATATAACCTAAAACAAAAAGATTCATTAAACCATTGCGTGATATACACCAGATAAATCATGATTTTTCAGTTTAAGTGAAGAGTTAACTATTTTGAATCACTCATGAAAATTTAAAACTAAAACTTAAAACTAGTGCAGCGAAATGGTACCGTGTTTTGGAATGATTCACTCTTTGTTCAATATGTTGAAATATGCATAGAAACTACGAATGCGCAAGGAACAGACTTTCGGTTCACGCCCTAGGTTTTAATTTTAGGGATTTCAATGGGATTGTTATTTTAGGACATTTTTATTTTGAAAAGGCTGAAAAAGAAACTGAGCAGAGCTTTTAAAAAACACCACGTTTTCCGTTTAACCTTTAAACTAATGAAGTCTTATACCCACATGGGAATTCGAGATTACAATTTAGAGATTTTGTTTTAGCTGCAGAAACATTTATGCTGCACCGATATTCGATTTTGCTTCTCATAGCAGCAGTTGAAGAGCTTAGTTTCCCCATTCATTCTTATTGCTCAAAATCGGCAATGCATCGGGTCAGACAGCTTCTTCCTATGAAACGGAGCTGAATCAATTCCATTTTGGGGGAAACAGTTGGATAAAAAACATTTATGTATGCCTTTGCATGCTAATTTTATAGGAGTAAGCTTTGACAATAGGAGAGCTCCGATCCAGAGAAAAAAATGTTAGTAAAGTGGAATTAAAAAAAAAAAAGTTCGCTGCTTAGAGATATAAATGCTGACGCCGTCCGAAGTTTCAGGCAAAGCCAGCAGGTACGTCTCTTCCAACAGCTGAGGAATCCAAAAAGAAACGACAGGACAGCAAAAGTAGTCTGGATCATCCTCTCCTTTGTCATGAAACTACTGCAACATTAGTACATTCCAATTCATTTTTGGACTCCAAGCCAATATATTCATCGGAAATCCTAAAATTTCAGATTTATTCAATCTTTAACATTAGTTGTTTTGGAAATAAGTCATAAAAAATTGGACTCGTAACTCCGAATAAATTTCGCGCGAGAAAGCTTTACGATTCGGCATTTTGAACAGTAACCGACGACTTCCAGCCCAAAGAGAATCCAAAATATTACAACGACGCGCCGATTTATTTTTACAGGCTTCAATTTAATACGAGAGCTACCAAAAGCAAGTTCACACCAAAAGCATCGAAAGAGCGGGAACAGGCAAACTTCCCACAATTGCAGATACCTGTTGGGAAAACTGGAAATTCTCATGATTTTAACTTATTTTATTCTATTAAAGCCATTTCCGAAATACACTTAGTGAGATTTCTCCTATGTTACACGCAACATATGCTTTCTAAACCTTTATAAGCTCGGTAGTTTAATAGACTCATTTAGTGTTCCACATGGGTACGACTATTTTTCACTAGACAAGAATTCCTCTGTAAAGAATAAAGATTAATGGCTCGCCAGGACCTGTTCAATTTAATATTTTCATCTTCAATTAGACTTTTACTGCTTATAGCTGAAGTCGCGGGACTCAATGTTAAGTAACCAGTTCATAACCAGTGGCGGATCCAGAAATTTTTTTGGGAGGGGCTAAAAAACTTATTTCACCCAATTAAAATGTGGAAATCAAAATTTTAGTCTAAACCGATGTGCATGCTTTTGGGAGGGGGTAAGTTATAAAACAGGATCACTTTAGCTATTTAAAGTATAATAAGGCAGAATGTTAACCTTTAGCAATCTCTTTTGGGGGGCTGAAGTCCCCTAGCCCCTCCCCTGAATCCGCTACTGCTCATAACCATTGCTTACAACGCTGTATCGTTTCTATACCATTTCGCTGTGTAACAGATCGAAAGGCTTCAATTTATTAAAATACAAAACTGGAAACTCAATGGTTGATTTAGATTTGCGTACATGCATTTTCACCAATATAGTTCAGAGAAAGTTATATTCTAGAAACTGACATTTAGATTTTCACAACTACGGAATCTACACCTACCCGTTTATAATTTTATCGTTAGCTTCCTTTAAATTTAGTATAAATAAAATTGCCCTGCAATTTTAACGCCTGAAATATGTATCGATCTCAAGTAGAACTTTGAACACTTCTAGGTGTTTATGGCGCTTTGACAGAGCAATGTAAACACCATAACAACTTTGAAATTCGCTTTAAGATCTTATTGATTACAAAACCTTACATTTGATTGTGTTGGGTCAAAACTATACTTACCGACCATAGACTACTCACGACATTCTTAAATATAACATACATACCGCGATTAGATTACGTCACCCGGGACAAATGTGACCTTTCCATTTTGGAGCTCAACATTGACAATTTGCATTGATAGGTTTTAATCCTATCTTAAATATTTTTTACTCAAAATAAAAAACTGAATAACGTATTAGAGGGCAGGAATGTATTCCAAACATCGGTACATCAATAATGTTCAAACGAATAAACACTGCAAAGCTGGCCTCAACTGCAGATTTCTTATTCATAAGAAAATTAAAATTAATGTTCATATGAATATCTTCGAAGAGTAAGTTACGTTCAATGGAATCTTATCGGAAGTTTTAAAATTGAAGGCAAGATTAAGACTAGTACTTTGATTGTGACGTTTTACACCAGCAATAGTGTGCCAATATCAAGTTGGTGTGCCAATTAACGTTTGTTAAATGGACAGTTGAGAGACAAATGTGTGGAGGCAATTTCAATATTAATAAACACAGATTGACAATATTGATATAGAGCTCAATTAAAAAATTCGCGATTATGTTCACTTTCTAAGTCTATACTAAGAATTTAAATTAAGTTTTAAAACTAGTTAAAAATTAGCCGCATTAACTGCTAGATTTCTCTAGATGAAATATTAAAGCATGTTATTAGCACAAATCAATTTTTATAGGGCCCAATGCGAATTCCACACTTTGAAAATATTTCATCTTTTCTCAAGCTTTGCATTTACATAATTTGAGCTATTTAAGAAATCCCGTATTAGTAATGTTGATCTGAAAAATTATCGCATAATCCAAAATTTTCACAGTTTAGCTGTAATCTTAAAGCGATTTTTTTACATTGAGATTTTTCACATTAAGAGATCAGCTTGTCCAATCAACTGCCAAACAAATTAATGTCCTCTTCATGTATCGAACATTTTTTTAGATTATTATACCGGGGAACATTTCATCATTTAATTAAAAAGGATAATTAATTTATGTATTTGATTTTTCAGACTAGAAGTATTGTAAAAACACCGTTAACAGTATGGAATAAATGTTTCTCCGTTATGTTATATCACTTGCACCCATTCTGCACGAGAAATTTCTGAGAATTAACATTAATTTTTCCAGTTTCAACTTCGGAAACAATTGTATGAACTGCGCGCTCTAATATATAGAAGGTTGTGTAATCCAATGCAAATATTTTATAGCTTTACACCGAAGTTTAAACTCCAACTGATAGTGGTTATCAGATCGTACAAGACTTGATATTTATGCCCGTTAAATTTATCGGATGTTCCAATTATTAACTGCTGTCGCACGCGTTATTTATATCCATTATAACCATTTAACAATCAGCACTATTATATTGGAGGAAAAAAAAATTGCCTTGGTCATAAATTGCACCGCTATCCAATATTTGAAGTTTATAGATGCTTTAAAAACAAAAGTTAAACCTTTGAATTCTTTTTTAAAACAAACACTTAAATTCGTTGTACAATTTAATGGATCAGTTTTTTTTTAAAACCTATTTTGTTTGAGTGTTGCTGGTTCAATGACAACACTCGTAGTAAATTTATTTTGAGCTCAAGGAACTGTGTCGACGTTTCCAGCGATCATTTTATCACCATTTTCACCGTACCTTTATTTCAAAATACCGCCCGCTTTACTGGGTTGAAATTACCGAAATAATTGCTTTCGAAGAAAGATACAACACTTAACGGTGTTGTTCGAAAAAATCCTTAGATTTTGGTACATAAGTACAAATAAACTAATTATGCCACGCACTTCAAAATTTTGCATCTATCTCTTTACAAGCTGTACTACATTTTTGTGAAAACTGCTATTTTTGTGACTACTATTTTTGTACTACTATTTTTGTGAACTAAACTACTATTTTTGTGAAAACTGCTTATTTTTGTGAATTTCAACATCCATTTTTCTGAATTTTCATGCCAATTTTTATAAAAGTCACTTTTTTTCTTAAAATAATTTGCGAGAAAAATTAAAATAGGCAGTAAAATGCCAATGAAGGTTGTTTCAATTGATTGTAATTTTGTGAAAAGGGGCCGCTTAATCAATTGTAATTTTGTGAAGGGGCCGTAACAGTTCATAAAATCTAAATTTCAATCCTTTATGCTCCGACGCCAGTGAAACTACTTAATAAGACATAATTCCGCAATAAATAACCAACGAGATTTTAATTAATATTTAATTTATTATGAGATATCTGTAATACATGAAAAGATTACTTAATAAGAGATATTTCTGATGTTACATTAAAAAAAATCAAAACTTACTTTTCACAAGGTAAATTAATTTGGGACATAAAGGGTTAAAAGATACAGTATATATATATATATATATATATTTTTTTTTTTTTTTTTCACAAAGAAGTTTAAACAGAAACTAATTTAATGTAATTATTTTTTTAAAAAAAAAGGAATAATTTTAATTGTAATTTTATTTATTTATTATTATTATTATTATTATTATTATTTTGAAAAGGATGTAATCATCCAGTGCCCGTGCTACTCCAACAGCAGAAAAATTATTTTTGTCTATTGCTTTTTACTTTCCGAACAAGTACCATGTAAGGTCGACTTCGAGATTTTAGTGTATTAACACGTTTTGAGGTCTTCTGAATTCATTTATGCTATTTTTACGAGATGCATGTGTGTGTGTGTGTGAGAGAGAGAGAGAGAGAGAGAACACGAGGAGTATTCGATTGAGCTCAAATTGGGTATATATGTTAGAAACCACCATCGTAAGACCGATATTGATTTTGGTGTGTATAGGACTTATAGTTTTTCTAAAGGGCTACGACAAAGATTTCTTTTACAGGATGGCCTATGAGGGGGGGAATTCTTGAAAGAGCGGTAGCGTTTAAACGGCGCATTCGATGGAGCTTCAATTTGGTATATATGTTTGAATTATTCATCGATTAAAATTGATTTAAATGCTTGGTCATGATCTTAATCGTAAGTGTTCAGAAAGTCGAGTGCAGTCACTCCAGATTTTTTAATAATTGCATACTTGCAGAGATCTGAGAATTTCCTTAAATTTAGCTGTTTCTAAATAATTTTTCAGTTTCTTTACTAGCTCTAAGTTCTTTGTTCTTTTTGGAGAGGGATAGGGGCTCTGACATTTGCTTTTTTAATCGATTTTATCTCCCCCCCCCCACCTTTTTTTATCTGCGAAATGATCATTTTATGACTTGCTTGTAACACTTACAGAAGAAACGAGTTTTTAGTGATTGGTACTAGTTCAGGCTTGGTTTATTGCATTGCCAGCAACAAGTTCTTAAAAATCCTTAAGGGGGGGGGAAGAGACCAAATTCCCCCTACAAAAGAGACTAAGGTAACTTTTTTCTTTTCTTTTTTTGAAGGAGAGGGAGGGGGGAGGGAGAATATAACAACTACATACACATTAAAAATAAATAAGTAAACCTTGCACAACAAAAATCACAGCATTTGTGATATATTTTACATAAGATAATTTGGAATATCGAACTCACTGACTTATATTATTAAAACTGCATTTAAGAAATATTTTACAGTACCTTTTTGAAACATCACAATCACGTCTCACTAACAGGTTTCTCTAGCAAAACTAACATATTAATTGGAATCTTTATGAAAAGAGCAAAGAGCTAAATGTATTTTTTTTTTCTATTAAAACATCAAGAATAAGACTTCTTAGCTGTCATGATAAGGTGACTAAGGCAAAAAGCTTCGCTTTAATATGTTAAATAGCTCAAACAATGCAGTATCTATATAAATAAAATTAGACTTTTGTCTGTATATTTCTTGGAATTCAAAAATTTTGCGATTTCTATCCGTTTCAAGCACCCGGGAATCCGATGCGACCCTCAAAAAAAAGTTTGTCTGTCTGTCATTCTGTCGTTCTGTCGTTCTGTCATTCTGTCCGTGACGCTTTTTCTGTTTAAGCATCACGTAAAAACGGCTGAAGCGAATGATATGAAATTGGGTGTCATGATAGGGGGTCACTCAACTTAAAACATAGGCGTCGAATTAAAAAAAAATCTTGATTATATTTTGAGATTTTGCGAAAATCGTTTCAAACTGCGTAAATTTGTGTTCAAGCATCACGTAAAAACTGCAAAGGTGAAAAAATGATATTGGGTGAAAGGATAGATTGTCACTCACCTTAAACTATAAGCATCTAATTTTAAAAAATCGATCCGATTTCGAGATTTTGCGAAAATCGTTTCAAACTGAGTGAATCTTTGTTCCCGCATTACGTAATAACGACTCAAGCGAATGATATGAAATTGGGTCACATGATAGAGGGTTGCTCAACATAAACTATAGGTATCCAATTTTTTAAACATTTTCATTAGATTTTGAGATTTTGTGAAAATTCTCTCAAAATACGTTTCTATTTCTTCAAACATCACGGAATAACAACTCATACGAATATTACGAAATTGAGTGATAGGATAGGTAGTTGCTAATCTTAATTTATAGGCGTTGAATTTTTAAAAAATTTTGATTACATTTGGAGATTTTGCGAAAATCGTTTTAAGGGGAGTTGCAACCTTTAAATCGAAAAAATTATTTTGCATTTTCCAAAAATTTGAATCTTTCTGAATCGTATGCTTCAAACTACATGAAAATATTCCTATTAGAACGCGAGTCATTGCAAAAGAAAATGTGGATGCAATAGAGTTTAAATAGGGGATTTAAAACTTTGAACGCGTTTTCCTCAAAACTACTTTTTGCGACTTGCGCGCATGATTGTAAAAAAACTTACGCAGGTATTATCTTGAAACTTGTTGGGTAAGTACGTGTTATTAATGTCTATAACCTACACCTGTTTTTTCATGTTTTTGTACCTATTTATTATTTTTAAAAAACTTTTTTATGTTATGAAAAGTAGAGATTTTTTCATTTTCTTTTTTTATTGAACCCTGAGGGGGAAAAATTGAAAATTAAAAATATTATTTAGGTGTCCGGCGTCGATATGAAGTCCTAGAACCCATTGTGAGATTGTACGCTGCAGCAGTTGGCCCTACTTTTGTTTGAATGGACGATAACGCACGTCCCCATAGAGCTGACATTGTCGATGACTACCTGGAGAGTGAAGGGGTTGCGCGTATGGCGTGGCCAGCCTATTCGCCCGACCTTAATCCCATTGAAAATCTTTCGGATGCTCTCGGTCATGCTGTATCTTCCCGTTTCCCACCTCCAGCCACTCTTATTGAGCTGGAAACTGCTCTACAAGAAGAATGGCGATTGCTTCATTCTGCGGTGGTTGACCACCTAATTGAAAGCATGGTGACAAGGTGTAAACTTTGTATACAGATGAGGGGGATCCCATACCCTATTAATGTCCCTTTTTTTTCAATTTATGCTATTTATTTTCACTTTATACATAATTCTGTTTAAGTCTCCAGTATGTCATTATCTGATACAAAAATTTAATATTGTTTTCATTTCTGTATATAATTATTCATTTTGTTTTTTGCATAAATATATATGCTTCTTTCCTGCCGAATTTTATGTCAATCAAAGCAGTATTGGTTGATTGTTTTGCATTTTACATCTTCGTGCTTAACTATTGGAAGTGAGTGTAGATTTGTTTTTTTTTTTTTCATTAAAAATTTAGGAATGATTTCATCTTCAGCAAACTTCTTGCAAACATGGGATGAACATCTGTTACGTTATGAATGAGCGATTTCGTTTGGACACCATAAAAGATTATTACAATTAAAAATGTCGAATACAGCTTGCAATTATAATCGATAAATTAAAATAAAAATATAGTTTAAAAAACCAAAAAACACGCTTTAGTGATCAATTGAACAAACTAAAAAGCGAAAAATAATTGTTAATATAGAAATTAATGAACGAACGAAAAATAGTATTGTTGTGAAAAAAGTGTGGGGCGCTTTGTGCTATATTTTTTGTATCCTTTTTGTACCAATCGTACCTATTGAATGTTCTCAAGAACTGATATAGGGAGCACCTCACGCTTTTTTCACAATGTAACTATTTTTCGTTCATTCATTTATTTCTATATTAAGAATTATTTTTCGCTTTTTATTTTGTTCAATGGATCACTAAAGCGTGTTTTTTGGTTTTTTAAACTATATTTTGATTTTTCACTTTTTAGTTCGATTTGCTATAAAAGCGTGTTTTTTAGTTTTTGTTAAACTGTATGTATTTAAAATTTATTTTTAATTTTCGATATCTCTCATAAGACACTAAGGAACACTCAGTTGGAAAGTACAAATTGTGAGATAATTTATTTTCACTGTAAACCAGTGGCGCAGCCAGGATTTTATTTCGGGGTGGGCTGGGTATCCAATTTAAAGCTAAAGTTCAGTTGTAAGCTAAATATCAAATTGTAATCTACGTAAAGGGTCCCATTTCGGGGGGAGCAGCCCCCTGAGCCCCCCCCCCCTCTTGCTACGCCCCTCCTGTGCACCAATGTATTAATCAACCTGCAGTTAAATGATACCTTTCTCACTAAAAAGGAAAAATAGGTCTCTAATCAACAAGTAAAAGCGTGTTAAAAAGAATGGCCTTAACATGTTCTTGTGCTCAACTCTTCCATAATGTGATGGATCACGATATTTTGTAAAAAAAAAAAAAATATTGCCGTGCCCAGGATTCCAACCTGAGTTATTGCGTCCGCAACGCAATGCATTAACCACTATACGATCACGGTCACAGTAAAAAAGGTTTTCTTAAGATTCTAATCTTTGGAAGTGTTCTACTTTCAATCAGGATAAGAAATGAGGAAATTATTGAATCCTGGCGATCCTGATCAGGATAATGAGATAAACTTATAAAATTATTGTATTGTCACCGGTTCTTCATAAATGTACAAAGTTTAAATTAAATCTGACCGTTTAAAGTGTGCCAAATTTGAGTTCAAAGGAGTCGGTTACAAACATACATACAGGTGAAGCTAATCAATAAAAGCGTGTTAAAATCAGGATAATGGGATAAACTTATCGAATTATTGTATTGTCATCGATCCTTGATCTATCTACGAAGTTTAAATTAAATCTGACCGCTTAAAGTGGGTCAAAATCGAGTTCAAAGGAGTCGGTTACAAACATACATACAGGTGAAGCTAATAAAAGCGTGTTAAAAAAAGCAACAATAGTTTTTCATTTCAGTAAATCAGCTGTTTTAAATTGCAAAATAATAAATGCAAGAGGTCAAACTGCTGAAATGAAAGAGCAATTCTAATGTAAACAAGCTTTTTTCCACTCAGAAGAGTGAAGAGCCAAAAATATTGTCAGCAAAATAATTTCGTTTTTAACAAATCGTTATCATTTCGAGTATTCTTAAAAGAAGCAATAAAGACTTTCTGTAGAAAAAAGTTTTAACTTTCTCTATATAATAAATATTTTACTGCAGATGGGAAAAAATACAAATTTCACTTTTCAAGGAAAAATTGGACGAATAATTGAGTAGATTGTATATCACCTCTCACACACACCCACTGGGCTAGATGTTTCGTTTAAAATTTTGGATGCATAAAATGAAAATATTCTACCGCAGTTTAAAATCTGATGAAAAAATTATTACTTCACAGCAGATGTTATACAAATTTTAAATACAGAAAATCGTAAACATGATTGAACGAAGAAAGTTTTGTCCTTAAGAAGCTTTCAGCCTAGTATCCGGCCCATTTAAAACAGAGAGTACCCTATTTTGTTAATGAGAAGCCCCCGAATTTCGTTGGGGGGGGGGGCAGTGCCCTATTACCGGCAGGGCAAACGGGGCAACTGCCCAGGGCCCACAGATTTTAGGGCCCAAAAATCTTACATCTCACACTTTTATAATTTTATAATCAAATTACAAAGCATAAAAAATTTCAAAACTTAAAGGATTCTTTAATTATAAAGTATGAACAATGAAAATAATTCAAATTTACATTTGTATAAATTAATTTAAACTTATTTTTAATTCTTCGAAATGCTCTATAGTCAATACAGCCTACCAATATGCAGAAAAAAATACATTTTTTAAAGAGTATTTTTAATGTTAAAAAATAGCAAAATTTTTGAATTATTTGCTATTTTTAAGAAATATTTACAAAAATGACTGTTTACAAAAAGTGGTTGTATTCCGTACAGGTTAGCAACTGTGATACAGCATTTCGATGTAACGTTTAACTATCTGTTTCTTTGACTTCATGTAACTATATTCGTTTTTTTTTTTTTTTTCAGAATACTAAACACAAACACAAAAACTAAAACAAAATTTTTGTTTTGAAGGGGTAAGATATTGAAAACTTTCAGTATAAAACAATCATAATCTTTTTTTTTAAGGCGGGGGTTATTGCAAGGGGCCCCATTTTTTTCTTCTGCCCAGGGCCCACAGTTGTCTTGATCGGGCTCTGGGAGGAGGGGAGGAGACACTCCCCTTTAGGTTACGTCCTTCGAGATTTTGGTATAATCTTTAATATTCCTCTCAATAAAATTTTGAGAGTGCAGTTTAAAATATTCGTTTCATCTGGGGACCTCCTACCTAGGGTCCCCTCCTGCTTTCCTAAGATACGCCACTGCCAGCGCGGTAATCGCAGCCAATATTTCTCTCTCCGACTGTTCTCTCGACGAAATCCGAGCAGATAACGCCAAACAACGTAACATTTTTCCGGGATCGTCCCAAGTTTGTCCACCTGTAAATGGGAACGGCGACATGTGCAAGGCGTGATGTCACGAGCGACTGGACCCCGATAAAGCACGAGGAAAATTGCTAACAGAAAGAAATGGCGCCATGACGTCAACTTAATGCAAACACCTGCACCTCGTGTTGCCCCACTGCATTTATCATTTTGGTTTCGTCTCTTGATCGAGCATGCTGGTCTAAAAGGAACTTCAGTAAAAGAATGGAATTGGAATTGTTTTGTTTTGGAAATGGACACTTGTAGGAGGTTAGGCCCCTCTAAAAGTGTAACGTTACTTTTTAAAGATAACGGTACGACTGCCTAGCGAAGGGTCCATGACAAGAGCCTTTTGGAATATCTTACGGAAACACGACAAACGAACGGTTCCCTTCGAATCGTCATTTAATAGCTATTTAATAATACTCATCGGTACGGTAAAGTAAGTATTATAGAAATTCTTTTTACTTTAATATTTATGTGTTCGTATGAAAAAGGAAGTATTTTTACAGGCGCACTGGACCGCAGCTCCCACATCCCCAAGCGAGATACAAACTGAATGAGCTTAGCATTCAAATGATTTAGCTATTACTGATCCAAATGCAAAAGCAGGATTGACAGCGACACTCAGCATCCGACAAAGACATTTTGAGGCCTTAGGCCTAGCACTCTTTTGGGTCATACCTTGTTGATATTTATACTCGCAGAATACACAAAGGGCCTCGCCATGGCACAGTGGTTATATCACTGGAAAGGGTAGACGGGCGAAGTGGGAAGGTCCCGGGTTCGGGTCCCATCGCGCGTTTGTCGACCTAACCATTCGGAGTTTTCTGTGGTTTTCTCCGAAACGGAGCGTCCATACGGGTTAGGACCCTTTAGAAAGACCCCCACCCTTCGGCCTAGAGCCCGCGCGTAGCTAATCGGCCGTCATCCCAGAAACAGAATACAAAAAGTGGTTCGTAGTGACGTATAGAAGGCGGGGGATTTGTGGTTCAACTTCCCTCTTTCTCCACGAATCCTAATCTTTCATTCCCCGAAGTTATGTTTCAAACACTATCACGCCCATGAATACTCCACGATGAAATGCTTTGGACCTACGTTTGTTCCATCCTGGAATACAGTGTAAACAAACGTTTTTGTACAGCGGTTTGTGTTGCAAAAGTGCCCCTTTTTATGGATTGTCATGACTGTTGACAATGCTCAATATGTTTAGAGAATAGAACTTAAAGATCCCCACTCTTTTGACACACGGTGTGTTGACTATTGAAGAAGGCTGCCTATTTTTAGGCCAAAACGATCGTCCAGTGCGATAGTACCATTTTATGCGTGTTATTCTGCACACTTTTATTTATTTCATATTGGAACACTTTCTTTTTGAACGTTTTCTGTTAGAACTTCAACTATTTTAAACGGAGGGGCCCCATGTTGTGGACTGGTTGCACTGTAAGGTCATCCGTACCGGATGGTGCGCCACCGGTATCGATCCGTCTGCCGGTAGAACCCAGCTCCCCTGCACAAACATATCCCGTACCCTTTGTGTGTAGATATTGTAAGTTATTCATTGTTGTTCGACAGACTGTATCTTCAGCAAAATTGAAAAGACTCGTCAAACTATACAGGGTGTTTACAATAAAATAACCCCATTTTAAATGGCTATAATTTGCAATTCAATAAAAAAAGTGACATCCACTTAGGAAACATTAAACCCCAAAAAGATATTTCAATTTGAATTGTTTGTTTGTGGGATGACGGCCGATTAGCTATGCGTGGGGGGTCTTTCTAGGGGATCCTAACCCGTATGGACACTCGGTTTCGGAGGAAACCACGAAAAGCTCCCCACTCTTAGTAGTCCAGTCAAATTAGGAAAAATGAGGGAAAAAATTTATATATTTTTGAAACTTGGGGAAAACACTCATTGGGTATGTAGTTGTATGAAACAGAAAAGTTCCCCACTCTCGGGGTGCGGCGTTCCCCCTTTTGCCCCCCCCCAAAGGTCACTTTTTTAGATTTTCACTTCTATCTCAAAAACCATTCGTCTTAGCAAAAAAATGTTAATTACAAAATGAAAGCTGATAAAATTTCCTACAAGATTGTAACTGATTATTTTTTCCTATATGCAATAGCTTTCGAGATATGCTTTAGACAAAATCGCTTTTGGACAAAAGTTTTGGAAAACGCTTCTTTTTATCCCGATTTTTAACCAATTTTGTCTTTTAACCCTTCAACCTCCAGTTTTAAAGCAATTGTTTTCAAAGTTGTAGAGTATTCAATTACCTTTAAAGTGAGTTATTATTTGCAACTTTATCTTTAAATGATCAAAAGTTATTGCAATTTAAAATTTTCAATAAATTTAGCAAATTCGAATGAAAACTACATTGCGCATCAAAGTACGACAAAATCTAGGAAAAAAATTATACAGATTTGAAAGTTGAGGAAAACATTGATTGGGGATGTAGTTGTATGAAACAGAAAAGTCCCCCCCCTCTCGGGGGGCCACGTCCCCCCTTTAGCCCCCCACATAAAAAAGGTCCTTTTTGGGGATTTTCACTTTTATCTCAAAAACCGTACGTCTTAGCAAAAAATTGTCAGTTACAAAATGAAAGCTGAGGAAGTTTCCTACAAGAATGTTGCGGGTTATTTTTTTCTAGATACAAAAGCTTTCGAGATATAAGTTTTAGAAAAAATCGCAAAGTTTTCGAAAACGCTTCTTTTAATCACAATTTTCCACTATGCGTTATACTAGCTCTTCAACCCTCACTTTTACAGGAGTATTCAATTTCTTTAAAATAAGTTATTATTTGTAATTTTATCTTTAAAGGATCAGAAATTATAGCAATTAGGAATTTTCAATAAATTTTAGAGAATTCGAATGAAAACTACATTGCTCGACCAAGTACGACAAAATCTGAAAAATAATTTATAAAGTTTTGAAACCTGAGGAAAGCACTGGCAGGGGGTGCAATATTAAGAAATAGGAAAGTTCCTCTACCTTGGGTTGCGCGTCCCCCTTTCCTCCAAAATTTTTTTTTATGCAAAACGGCTCTTTTTTCCAATAATAATTTATATTACATAAGCGTACGATTTGGTTTTATTTCGTTTTTTTTTTTCTTCCTCCTATTGTTTCTGCTGAACTAGTTACATTTTATTCGTATATAAACGCATATTTAACACATAAATCTTAGTACTAAAGTCTAAATGAACCCCCTCTCCCAACGCCCCAAAAATGTTTTGAAAGTGATATTTTTTACATCAATAGAATTCTGTAATGCAATACATCTGTTCAATATTATGCACTTTGATATTTGCATTTCAGTAATCATTCATCATCAGAATTAATAATGTCAGCAAAATTAATAAAAAAATGACTGCATCAATATAGCACACTTACTTTCTCTTGTGTGCAACATCTGTACAATAATAGTGCAACAAACCTATGGAACAATTTCATTTTTATAAAAATGTATCTTCATAATCTTCCTGCACATTGCTGTATAGCGCAAATTGACCTTCACACACGTGCATTTCTTTCCGCAAGTTTGAATGCAGCCTCATGAAATTAGTATATTGTTTCTGGATATTATTGTTTCTGGAGCATAATATGGTTACATAATATTGTTTCTGGAGCTGGTTTTCGTTTCCTATAAACTAGAGAGAGCGACGAGTTCAGTTCTCTCCACCCCCAGTTTCTGGGTTCCAAATTGTTCTTTGTTATCCCCGCTCATTTCACTTGGCCGTCTTTTGAAGAATTTTCCCAGACTTTCGGACAATGATTTTAAAGATAAGGAAAATGTAACAGAAGAGAGGGGAATTTCTTGAAAAAAGGAGATTACAAATTTTGATAATTCGTCTGTTCGATTCTCTGAATTAAGAATCAGCAGCTAGAAGGAAAGTGAGTCGAAACATGGGATGAATAAAAGCGTTTTTCATAAATTTGCCAGGTTTACTAAAACATATCTCGAAGCTATTCGATAGAGAAAAAAATATTCGATATAGAAAAATAAATACTAATAATAAAAATATCGAATAATAAATAATTCGATACATAAAAAAATAAAAATTATAAACTTCTAGGAAATTTTATCAGCTTTCATTTTGTAATTGGCATGCTTTTGCTAAGAAGCACCCATTTTGAGATAAAAATGAAAATCTAAAAAGGGAACTTTGAGGGGTAGGGGGCTAAGAGGGGGGACGCGGCACCCCTAGAGACTGTTTCATACAACTACATACCCAACCAGTGTTTTCCCCAAGTTTCAAACATTTATAAGCTTTTTCCTACGTTTTTTCTTGCATTCTGACGCACAATGCATTTTTCATTCGAATTCCCTAAAGTGTATTGAAAATTTCAAATTGCTGTAACTTTTGATCATTTAAAAATACAATTACATATAAAAATTAAATTTAAAGGTAATTGAATACTTTAAAACTTTGCTTTAAACCCATTCCTGTCAAACTGATGGTTGAAGAGCTATAAGGCAAAGTGAGTGGGAAATAGTGATAAAAAGAAAGAAGCGTTTCCAAAAATTAGCGATTTTTTCTAAGACATATATTTTGAAAGCTTTTGCATCTAGAAAAAATAACCCATAACAATCTTGTAGGAAATTTCATCAGATTTCATTTTGTATTTGACATTTTTTTCTAGCATGCACGGTTTTTGAGATAAAGGGGAAACTCCAAAAAGGTCCTTTTTTTGGGGGGGAGCTAAAGGGGGGAAGCGGCACCCCGAGAGGTGGGAACTTTTCTGTTTCATACAACTACATCCCCAATCAATGTTTTACTCAACTGTCAAATCTGTATAATTTTTTTCCTAGATTTTGTCGTACTTTGATGCGCAATGTAGTTTTCTTTCGAATTTGCTAAATTTCAAATTGCAATAACTTTTGATCATTTAAAGATAAAGTTACAAATAATAACTCACTTTAAAGGTAATTGAATACTCTACCACTTTGTTACGAAAACTATTGCGGTAAAACTGGGGGTTGAAGGGTTAAAAGACAAAATTGGTTAAAAATCGGGATAAAAAGAAGCGTTTTCCAAAAAATTGCGATTTTGTCTAAAACATATCTAGAAAGCCTTTGCATATATAAAAAATAGCCAGTTACCATCTTGTAGGAAATTTTATCAGCTTTCATTTTGTAATTGACATTTTTTTGCTAAGACGAACGGTTTTTCAGATAGAAGTGAAAATCTAAAAAAGTGAACTTTGGGGGGGGGCAAAAAGGGGGACGCGGCACCCCGAGAGGGGGGAACTTTTCTGTTTCATACAACTACATACCCAATGAGTGTTTTCCCCAAGTTTCAAAAATATATAAATTTTTTCCCCCATTTGCTGTTTTTTGGTCTAATTTGCCTGGACTGCGACCTGGTTTCGAAGCAGGCACCTTCCGTCTCCCAGTTCAGAGCGCTCTGCGTTCTACCACTGGTGAAGCTATTCGATTTGAAATCCCCACCCTCCAGAAATGATGGCCGAAGCATAGATGGGGCGAAGGAGGGGGGAGTTCATTTCCTCCCTCCATTCGAAAATGTCAAACACATCTATTTCTTGCCGAAGAATCCATTCACTTTTAAGGAATAGACTGTCACTGAATATGCAAGTGCGCCCTTTTCAGGTATTCCTTCGAAAATTTCGGGATGTGCGTGATCCCTACCTCTGTGGACTTAGTTTCTGTTGGATTATCACATTCAAATGGACTATTTAATAAACTTTAACCCTTTGAGGCGCAACCCTTTCCCAATGCTGACAAAAGGGCAGCCGTTGCCATCGCTCGCCTTAACGACCCGCAAGAGGGCGGACGATCGAAATGTTCATCGCGGGCCACAGATAGAGAGACCCTTTGACGACAGCTGGCTGTGCCGCACAGCCAGCTGTCGTCAAAAAAAGGGTCTCTAGATCTGTGGCCCGCGATGAACATTTCGATCGTCCGCCTTCTTGCGGGTCGTTAAGGTGAGCGATGGCAACGGCTGCCCTTTTTTCAGTATGGGGCAATCTATCCAGCTGTTCTCGCATTCTTCCATTTTCAGCAGATGTCAGTGCTGTTCAAAAGAATCGTGACCCTTTTTTGACGGGAAAGGACGTGCTAAAAGGTAAAGGATTCTCGTGGAGCTATATCACCCGCAACTATTTTTATAGAAATCCAATCTTTTCTTCGTGACTTGCAACAGTCAAAACATCAGAGTTCGGTGTTCCCAGAGCGGGATCACTGCGTGTTAAAGGGTTAATCATTTAAAATTGCCGTGAACTTCTTCAAGTGCTCTATGAGGGGCCGTGGTAACCCAGTGGTTAAGGCATTGGACTCGTAACCGGAAGGTTGCGGGTTCGATACCGGCGTACCACTCAAGACCACCGTGTACATGCGGTGTACGTGCACGTTCAATCTGTGGTTCCGAAAGTCCTCTCGGCGGTCGCTAGCAGTGTCCGAGGGGTGCCCATATTCAGAAGTCCCCCACCTTCTGATGAGGTTCCAAATGGTGGCGGGAAATTCCGGGAAGGAAGTATAGGTAGCTCTAAGCGACCCATTTAGTGACGTGAGCTGAACTCTCCTGGCAAATAAATAAATAAGTGCTCTATGAGTTCATTTTTTGAATCAAATCCTGGGGTAAAAAAAGTATGCCTTTGAACATTCATCCTCAGAGGATATATGCTGGGTATTCTAAACACACTGACCTAGGCTTTCATTCATAATGATTCATCATAGGTATGTATAACCAATTACAAAGTTACACACAAAAAGGTACAGAATTTTGTGCTATCGATTAAAATTTGCAGGGGATTCAATCTAAGAAAATACAAAATTTAAATTTTGGTATGGCCTCCGTAAAACGAAATCCCAACTATGATGAAACAAAGTTGCTGAAGGACTGTACAAAATCAATACAACAAAAGTATGCATTTATGGAATGACACTTATCTTTTGTAATTTGCGTACATACCCTGAAACGCGATCCTCCGAAGTGATTGAATCCCTTCGAGAGCCAATGAAATATGATTGAAGTCAGGAGATATTTATTTTTATATGTCCGTCACTTTTTGAGGTAAAGTGCTCGAATTTTGTGTATCACCTAATCCATGCGTGGGGCACATTTTACTAACTAGACAATTTTTTTTGGTCGGTGTCCGTATAAAATTAAAATTATGTATTGATTTAGACTTAAATCTCTTGAAAATTTTAATCGGTACCCTGAAATTCTGTACCTTTTTGAAGTAAAACTTCTTTAGGCGCAACTAGGGAGTAACTCAGATATTTTTCTGACGGATGTAACGCTCAGTAAAGGAAGTGACGTATATGTCATATACTCCACGCTGACCCTGAAAAAGAAGAACCCCTGAAAAACCTACTTTTTCGATCGCTCTGCTGCTTTCGCCGACTTCATCCTGTAAAAGTGCGCGGAACCTGTTAGGGAAAGAAACGGCGAGAAAAACAGTCGAGTGCCGTAGCATGAGACCGTAGCGCCGTAGCTTTGAGACATCCATCTTTATTTTATATATCAATAAGCGTTGTAAAGGTACACCCAACACAATATTTTACATGTAATCCCAACCTCACAAGAGGTTCGCGATAATCCTTATTTTTAGATGAATAATATACATGGTTTTTGTAAAGCACAAAGAAACGGACCCTGGCTGCAATCAGTCCCAAAAAATAGACAGAAACTGCAGTTTAAAAACGCGGATACAGAATAATAATTCGAAACCTACCAGCAGACGAAATTAACGCTTAAGAACACTGTGATGGAAAAACACAAAAAAAAAATTTACACTACCTGCATTCGAACCCAACAAACAGAAAAACATCAGTTAAAGAACACAGTTAAAGTATAATACTAGACTATGGACATTCCCCCCATTCAAACCCAACCTCCAGACGGAACAATGGTATAAGAAAACAGTCACAGAATAATACTACAACATGGACACTTCCTGGATTCCAAGTAATTATCATGAATGACCGATGATTCTTACTGGAGATTTTAATGTTCATTTTCGCTCTCAAGAATCTCAGCCGTTAGTGGATTTTTTAAAAGAAAAATTGGATCTAACTATGAATGCTTCTCGACTTCAATCAACAACGCGTTTCGGTACAACGATAGATGCTGTATTTTCAATAAAATTAGCCAATTTAGAGAGTAAAATTTATGTTTCACATTATAGTGACCACAAACCTATCATTTCATACATAAAAAATGACGATGACATTCAAGTACCTATTTCCAATGAATAATATGAATATAACATTTATATAATCTTTGTAAAGTACATGAATAATAATTAAATTATAATACGATATTTAGTTAAAGTTTAATCATTTCAGTGATATGTGTCGTAAACGTCCAAGAAGTTTTACTTCAATCGCGCGTAAAGATGACACGCACACGCTTTTTTTTTTACGTCACTTTGTAATTTATTGTATACGTCTAGATCCATATTTCAGGAATAAAAGTCTAGGTCAGTGGGGTATTGGGATATTCCACCCACCCACCCTCATACATGCACACACGTCTTGCACCTTTTTCATAGGTATATCGGGAACAGCGAGTGCCCTTTTCCTCGACAAATAGTGCCCTTTTTGATAAATCCGCCCTGTCTCTTTTGAAAAGAAACCTAAAGACGGTATATAGGGGAGACTGAGAGCTCATGGGATACATTTGACATTTTCTGCTCTAGAAACTCGAAGTCACCAAACTTTTTTTTTTTTTTTTTTTTTTTCTGGACAGTTGATTCAAACAGCTTTCGGTTGCTGGATAGAAATTTAAAAGGGATTGTTTCATTATTAAAAGAGGAATGCTTTTAATTTTTGTGAAATGAAACTGGGGCCCCTTAGACTACAACTCTGGGGTTGAATGAGACTTTTCAGGAGTCTAATGGAATATATTAATCAAACAATGCTAACATTTATAGCATCCTTTCAAAATATTACACTTTTCTAGACTGTATCCTGCACTATTATCGGGGAGAGTAACACAAGACGCTTCTCGCCTTTCGGAGCAGTCATTATCTAATAGTGTTAAAATATCATCCAAGTCAACCGAAGACCTATCTGATTTTTCAGGATGTAGAAATTTCACAGTCATTTTTCTTTTTTCTAAAAAAAAAAAAAAATTTGTTTTAGTTCGCTGAAGTGTGAAGGTCCCGCGTTCAGTCCTACCGCAAGCCTGTCCATTGAACGTTCTGGAGTTTTGGATGGTTTTCTCCACTTACAACGTGAGTAATCGCTGGAACCTCTTAAGAAGTCCTCCACCCAAGCCCCCCCCGTAGGCAGATGCCCCTCGTGCAAGCTTGTCATAACTCCAAGCACTCTTTTTCAAAAAATTCGCATGAATTGATTTGTCTGGCAAATGGATCTCATCACGGACGTTGATAGGTAGGGAGGGGGGGGGGTGTAGACCCCTCCCCATCCTCAACCTACGTACAAACACTCATTATAGCAAAATATTCACTTTTCAAAACCATCGTTTAAAATAATATACGGTAAAAAAAATTTCTATAAATTTTGTAAGCTTTCTATTAAAATTTTAAAATGTATATATTAATTTTGTAAATTTTCTATTTTAGTGCGTAAGAAGCGCAATTGAGTGTCCAATTTTGAGTGGGTTTAGCAGCTATTTGTACTGAACTTTCACAGTAAGAATGGACATGAGAAAGCTCTAGCCATATCTGTGAATCTCGTCAACAATATAGCAAGAAACTATTGAGGAGTTTGTTTCCTAACCAATCTAATTATACGTAATCCTCTAAAATAAATAAAAACTTTGTGAAAAAAACACAGATAAAAGGTTACTTCAAGGCGTAACGATCGTTTCGACCACAAATTCGTCCGGCTTCGTCAGACAAACCCTTCCGTCAAACAGAGGAGGGAACTGAAAAAGATAAACAATCAAGCATGTTGCCACCAGGAAACAAGAAAAGGCGGAAAAAACCAAGGAGTGGGGAAGGAATACAAAGAAAAGAAAAGAAGGACAAACAAAAATATATAAATAAATAAAAACAATAAAAAAAGCAATAAAGAACACACAAAAAAGGAAAAATAAAAGAAAACAGAACAAACAAAAGAACATAAAACAAAGAAAATATAAAATCGCAAAAATTAATTAAATAATATTAATTTATATATATATATATATATATATATATATATATATATATATATATATATATATATATAGACAACATACAGGACAGCACAAAAAAAAGGACAAACAAAATAATAGAAAAGGAAGGGGAAAAAAAGGAGAGGGGGGGGGGGAAGGAAAATGGTAGCACAGAAGAGAAAGCTAATCTATTAACTTTCCCCTTTCTCTTCTACTACCATTTCCCCCCCCCTCATTTTTCCCCCTTCCTTTTCTATTGTTTTGTGCTGTCCTGTATGTTGTCTATTAAAAAAAAGTATATATATATATACAGGGCCGTAGCCAGGGGGGGGATATCGGGATATATCCCCCCCGAAATTTTTGGATGAGTGATGAAATTCCGTCTATTTATACACATATAAGTTCATATCCCCCCCCCCCGAAAATTCTCCTGGCTACGCGCCTTTATATACATACATATATATATATATATATATATATATATAATTAATATTATTTAATTAATTTTTGCGTTTTTATGTTTTCTTTGTTTTATGTTCTTTTGTTTGTTCTGTTTTCTTTTATTTTTCCTTTCTTGTGTGTTCTTTATTGCTTTTTTTATTGTTTTTATTTATTTATATATTTTTGGTCCTTTCTTTCTTTTCTTTGTATCCCTTCCCCACTCTCTTTTTTCCCCTCTCCTTGGTTTTTTCCGCCTTTCCTTGTTTCCTTGTGGCAACATGCTTGATTGTTTATCTTTTTCAGTTCCCTCTGCTCTGTTTGACGGAAGGGTTTGTCTGACGAAGACCGAACGAATTTTCGGTCGAAACGATCGTTACGCCTTGAAGTAACCTTTTATGTGTGTTCTTTTCGCAAAGTTTTTATTTATTTTACCTTTTAACACCCGTTTTTTGAGTGTTTATTTTCACGTAATCCTTTATTTTAACCTGTGCTCCGAACCTGCGTTTGCTATTAAGGAGACACAGGATGGGCTTTCTAGTTTGCGCACGTACAGAAAAATCTATTTTTCTCGGAAATTTAATATCAATGAGGACTTCCATTTTAAGAAAATAAAATTGTTTGAATCAGGTCTCTAAGAGTTCGTGTTAAAACAAAGTTTCTGTTTCTGTGTCGCTGTCTTTAGTTTCTTAAATATTTTCCGAGTGGGCAGCTTCGAACATTTTTGTAAACGCTTTGAAAAAAAATCTCTTTCATTTCCATATTTTCATATGTATTTGTACGGATCCTGCATTTTCTCAGCTTCCTACCGGATGCTGTATATTAATGAATAATAATATCTCAATTTGAATTTTCTTTGTTGTAAAACTAGACGACTGAATTTTGAGATCCTGGTTGTCTGGGGCTTTTGTCGAAAGCAAAATTTTGAAACAGTACAAAAAGAATGAAAATATAAGAATGATTCGCACGAAATGACTCAAAAAATATTATATGCAAATATATGCACTTTTTATACCTACTGATTTCTGGGTGTAGTGAGACATGTCTCACTATGTTCCATTAGACCCCATACCCTATATCATTGCTTTTATCGTTACTGCAAATGAATGATGGACCATTGACACAAAATAATGGTTTATAGTGAAAAAAACATTTGTTCGGCGCTTCATAATAACAGAAAATATTGTTTGAAAGACTGAATAGGGGAATTAAAACAAGGCTTTATTTAATATGAAAAAAAAAAATTATCCTAAACATTTCGCCTATATCATTGACGTATACAATAACGTACAAAAAAAGTTACAGAATTTTATGGTGTGGATTCAAATTTTTAGGTGATTCAATTTGAAAAAATAAAATATTAAAACTTTTACATGGGCTCCGCACAAAAATTTTCCGATGACTAAAACGTGCCCTATACCTTTATAAGGGGATGAACAAAATTTAAGCCATTTATCCTAAAAGAACTTAGCGATGTCTGAACAAAGTGGGTGTGTGGGCTATACAATACCAATAATAGCAGAATTATTAATATTTAGCAATCATTATTTCGTGATTTGAGTACGACCCCTGAAATATATTCATTTGACATGATTTTTCAACTTCGAGAGGCATTGAAAAGAGGTTTCAGTCCGATTAAAACTATTTTCATATCTCGAAACTTTTTAGGATAAGTGTTCATCCATTTTTGATACTTTTTTAAGGGAGTCCAGTCATCCACCTTTCATTCAAGAAATGTTTTTAAAATTTTAAATAGCTCATCGAAGTTTTTGTGCATTTTGGTAAAAGATTTTTAAAAAAAGCTGTTCTCCCTTTTCCGCTGGTATGTTTATCCTAAAAATAGAATCACCATGAAAAACAACAACAAAACAAAAATCTTACAAAGATTATTTACAATAATAATGTTTAACTGGCTAAAAGTTCGATTCTATCTGTAAGGTATATAAACGATTATTGACTACTTAAGACAGACTGAAAAATAATGAATGGCCTCGAAGACAGATCCCATTACTCTAAGTGGACGAATCACTGGATCCCAAAAAATTTTTCATAAATGGCACTTTTTGTCTGCAGAGGGTCTATGGGAACTCATGAGTAGGAGGAGAAACAACCACCAAAAAATTCATTTCAATAGAAAGTTGAAAACTTTGTTTTTTTTTTTTTTTTTAGTTCCGTATATAGCATTTTCTTTTTTCCTTAGTTGATAGTGTGAAAATGAGTCCTTTCCAAGAGAGCTCGGGGTCCCGAGAAGTTCCTTTCTTCTGATCGCCCCCAGCTGTACTCGCAGTCGCGATGACGTCCACTTTCTGGTACCATCTGTGCCGGTGCCTGGTACGCAAGAAGATGCCCCAGGAAGTCGGCGATCCTCGGATGGCGGGAGTGCGGGCCAACCACCCCATCGAGTTCGTGGTGCCGACCCCATCCGTGTTCGAGACGACGGAGGATTCCGTGTCGGAGACAGACTATTCCTCCTCCTCCAAGAGCCACCGAAAGAGAGCCCCTTTCTTCCAGATCGACCCCTCCGACTTGCAGCACGGGCTGTACGCGGGCCTGTCGGAGAGAAGGGTGGGCAAGGTCGGCTTCTCGCTCCGGTACGACCTCCGACGCAGCCAACTGACCGTGAAGGTGATCGGCGCGAGGGACTTGCCTCTGAAGAACTCTTGCGTCAAGGTGGTGCTCTTGCCGGAGAGGAGCACGCGGTACGTCACCAAAGTGGCGAAGAACACCGAGAATCCCGACTTCGACGAGTGTTTCACTTTCTGCGTGAGGAGGGAAGAGCTGCATCGCAAGAGGCTCAAAGTGTCCGTCTGGGACTACGACCGATTCTCCCGAAAGTGCCTCGTCGGCCAGCTGCTCTACGACATCCAGGATGCTGGACTCACGAACAGCCTGACCAGTGGAGAGATGTGGGTGGAACTGAGGCAAGAATCCACGTCGGTAAGAAAGGAAAAGTTCTTTTAATAAATAACATAACGCTGGAGATATAGGGAAGGAATGGCCTTACGCCATCCCTTGTTGAAAGGATCGACACAAATCCATTGGGGTTCTAGGTTGACTAGTTTACTTCAAAGTTCGGACAGAGGGAAGGGGTCAGGCCGGCGACCTTTTAGCTCCGAGGCTATCTTCTTACATCGCAGTCTAAAAGCTAAGGCTAAGCTCCCGAAATGTCCGCGCTCTTGCTTAAATACTCCTGAGTCACTACACCTGCTGGCAGGGTGCAGCACGATCTCGAAGGCGTTACTCTCAAACGTAATGAGTTCACTAGATTGTCCATCAAGACATGAGAAACGCCTGCTTACCCAGGAGTTCTAAAAGCGCGTAGCAACGAAACCACAGAAAACTAAAAATACTGCTCAATCAACTATTTGACTCCTTATGGAACTTCAAAAAACGTCTCTGAGCGTAATATCTGTATGGCCGAGAAACAAACTTTACAGTAAGAGTAACAAAGAAGTTTTATCAAATAACATTAAATTAAATTAGATTAAATTAGAAAAGTTTATTTTATTATTACATATATATTTTTTGGGGGGTGGTTTTCGGTGGCCACTCTAAGATCGGGATCACTGGTCATTTTATTACGGAGGCACTTAATAGGGGGGACCAGCATTGCCTCCTGGGAAGAGACCCATGAAATGACACCGAATTCCATGCCAGTCATCCAAGTCGGACCCATAGAGTGGTAGAATGGTTCTTGAGCCACTCCACAACTGACACTGATCAATGACCTTTATCAATACACGGATTTACCAAAAAATGTTGACGAGGAACGGGTAGCAGAAAGATCTTATTCATTTGTGGAATCCTAAGAGGTTTTGATTTAAAGAAAAGAATGAATGGGTCCCATTATTTAAAAAAAAAATCAATATTTTTAAAGTTGGTTTTCTGTTTCATGTAGTACTTCAGCAGAAAAGAAGCACATTGGAATGCCTAGGAAAGCTCTTAAAACTAAGAATTGCTAGACTGTGTGTGCTTCGTGACAAAAACTAAATAATAAAGAAGAGAAATTTCACTAAGGGGGGAATTCTTAAGCACGATCTTCCCCTAAAGTAAAGAAAAAACTTTGTTTTTTACGAAGTTTTTTATTTACTTTATCGTTTAACACCAGTAATTTGAGTGTTTTTTACCGCTAACGATCTTCCCCTTTCGAAATTCGTCATTTGAAAACTTGAGCGACTTATATCTTTTTCAATCTTCGGGCACTGATGGGTAAAGTCAGGCAAAACACCGTTCATCGTTCATTAACGAAGTTAAAAGTGGAATCGTTGATGTTAAGTTAAAAAAATAATATTTTTCAGTTTAATTTCTCTCCGTTAACGAAGTCTGTTGCATTGATTGTTGACATGCTTTTGTTGATTTGAGAGTCAAAAAACGTTCTTGAGGTGCAAACATATCTCGAGAATCTTCGTCCCACAACTACGATAACAGTTTTCAAGCTGTAATATATTATATCCCTGGCGCATTGTTGTATTCGTGGGTCTTTCTTTGTGAAGAGTTTCTTCATAAAGAGGCGCAAACAAAAGGAATAGTGTTAGCATTAATGGAAGTAGCAGTCATTAAAAAGAAAAGGATTTTTTCAGCACTGAAACTCAGTCTGAAGATAAGGCCGCATACCACCAGTCTGAAACACAAAGCTCAGAATTCGGTCAGAGCTTGCTTGACTTAAAATCGAAAGATCACTGTTACAAATGCTGCATTTCTAGGGGAACCAGTGTTAATAAAACTGTTACTAAAATATAACACTGCTATTCCGTCTAGTGCTGCAGTTCAACGATTTTTCTTTTCTACAGGACGATCTATTTTACGGGGAAAAAGATCATATAGTTGCATGCGTTTCTACGTTTCCTTCCTACATGCATCCAATACTTAATCTAATTAAACTACTACTTTTAATTGCCTGCATAACTAAGTACAGCCCCTCCTATAAATATTAGTAATGGTTAAACAGCAGTACAACTTTTAGGTGGTTAATTTTTGTCGGATAACAACTTGCGTTCAACTTTTGAGAAGTTAACGGTTCTCGACGTCATGTTCTTGATTAGCGAATTTACAATTCACAAAGTTAATTGTTGTATTATTATTGCCCTCCTCCGCTGGCGGGTAGGTCGAAATTTCTGGATAAAACTGAAAATCACTTTCCGTTTTCATTGGGTCCATGATTTTTAGAACATTTTTACTGTATATAAAAATTTGTATCGCTATTTTTTTAATGCAGGTCGTCATTTTGTTCTTATATAAAATGAGGAAGTAACCCCAAGACTCATCAGAGATTGCAGCAACTAGCAAAATTTTTGTTTAGAGTTGAGTGTACACTGAAAAAAAGTTTTGTTAAATCAACAAAATTATCTGGTTGAAATAGCGCCAATGAAATTTTTGTTAGATTAACAAAATAATTTTGTTAAAATTATGTGGCTATTTCGATAAAATATTTTGTCAGTTTAACCAAAGAATATTTTTAATGTTTTGTTAATTTAACTAAACTATTTTTTAAATGGTTTATTTGGTTAAAATCAACCAAATTATCTGTTTGAATTAACAAATTTTTTTGTTTATTGGTGTGTTCGTGTCTCATTTAGCAAAATTATTTTATGGATATTACTGTGTTATTTTTTTTAACTCGCAAACAGTTTATTGAAAGTTTCGAGGTAAAACTAATTAATTATCCATTCATCAAAATTTACATCTTTATTTTAGTGTTTTTATGTATCTACAAGTTTAATCTTATCAACTTCAACGTCATGTTATTTTTTTTCCTCCGCATACGACAAACTTACAAGGAGGAGGCATGGCTTCAGGGAAATGGATTTTCCTGAAGCCATGCCTCCTCCTTCGGCATAGTGGTTAGAGATTCACGCGAGACGAGAAACAGGGCTGTCTCGTCTCGTCTCGCAGTGGTAAACCTCTGTCTCGTCTCGTGCGAGACGCGAGACGTCTCGCAAGTCTCGCGAAATTAAGGACTGCGGTTTTGTTACCCTTTTTTTAGTAACATTACTATTTTATTGAAAATTAATATTAATAAAAGCAATCAGTTATATACATATTATCATATTAGTACATATATTAGTTACCATATTAATTCATATGTGCATTTGAGGTGATGAAAATTCAGATTTAATCTGTATATATAATGTGACATGACACTGAAAAATATTTGTTTTTATTTATTTACTAGCTGCGTGCCCGTTCTCCGCACGGTAGGGAACGAAACTTTTTCTTACATGTATAGTTGGAATGGATTCCAATGATTTGGAATCTAAAAATAAGCAAAATGATTGGACTCTTGGCGTAAAGTGACTCATTAGTCATTTGTAAAGTTAGTAAGTACTGACTTGAGACCGCTGTTAATATTATGACGCAAAAAACTATGTCGGTGTCATTCGCGATTAGAAAAGAAAAGCGTGACGGCTTGCAGTGAAACTTCCTAATTTTCAAAATGTCTCATTTCTACATCATACTCTTTTTTAGATTTAAGTTATGCCATTAATACCTTAGATACCAAATGATGTGGAAAACCGTTTTATTTTATAATTAAATAGTTGTGTACCCGCTCTTCGCAAGGCAAGAAGAGAACATTTCCCTAAAATGTGATCATAACTACTTGTGACAAAATAGAATCTGCAAGAAAAAAGAAAGTTCTGTTACATTATTTTCTGTTGAAACGGGAAATATTAACGCGACGTAGAATTACTTAATGTTTAGTTAGCTTAGATGTAATACGGCTGTTGAAAAATGAATAGAAGACTTAGTTTCACGAAATATTTATGAATGCGGTATATTGTGCTTCGATCAATATTGCCTTAGCATATCTACTATTACTTATACTATCATTTACTGATACCAATACAATATAGTATTTTCGTTTTGCAACCGTCAATGATTAATTTAAAGAAACGATTTAGATATTTGCCACGAATGTTGTCTTTTACTCTTTGGTGAATCTTTGCAATTTACGTATTAGCATAAACGATAATCATTTCACTTTATGGTTGCCACTAAATCAGCTCTCCATAAATTTTTACGCATAATTCTTGTCAGATTGGCGTATTTAGCACCAGGGCCCTATTATCGCATGGGCAAATCGTTACTTTGCCTGGGCCCCCGGCTCGAAACGGCCCCCAATTTCAAATGCTGTTCTTTTTTTATAACAAAATTTTATGAAAAATAAAACAAATTTCATAGATCGGGAGCCCCCAAATTCATCCATGCCCGGGAGCCTCTGTTGCTCATAATCAAGTAATGTTTGACACCGCAGTATATTACCTGCGATTCGAAAACGTGTCTCGTTTAAATCTCAATTGAAAATAATGCTGGATAATTCACTGGTGAAAAAACAGCATTCAATTCATTTTCTGGCAACGTAAAATAAAATATAGAATTATTTCATGCGGGGCGTATGTTTTGCTTGTGAGTCCGTTATTCTGATTGAATTTCGAAAGGGGTTTTAAACTCGTGATATCAATATGATATTTCACATGCGAAAACTCAGTTATTTTAAAGTAATTTTATTTATTTTTTTCAACTGGCAATTTTAATCATTGTTACTGTCTCCAAGACAACCAAACCGCAAGATATCATACCGAAATTTTTAAGCAGCTGCTGTTGAAATGAAAATCCTTCTTTACTTAAAAATTCGTAAAAAATCTCCTAATTTATATTTTCCTCTGGTTTTTCTTTTAAAAGAGGGCTCACTCAACTTATTTAGGCTAACAGAAATGGGATCATGTGATTGGACTCAAAGTTCCTTCCTAACGGGGTAGGTTTAGTGCCAATAAACGGATAGTGAATACAGTGCCAATAAGGTAATATCGTTTCAGTTTGTTGTTACAGCTTTTGGATAGAATCTTAATAATATCAGCTGGAATCGGCTTCAGATTCTTTTCATGCAGAGTAAAGTTCTTTGCTGACGTAATCTGAAGACACTGCATCCTTTTCTCCGAATAAGGAAACTACAGGGCGAAGCAGGACGTTTCGTTCCCGTTGTCGTTTTATCCAATAAAGCCAATATGGATTTAATTTATTGTTGTTTGCAATGTATAATAGGATTCATTTTAATTCCTCAACTTAACAATCACGTCTTATCGATTGACACGTATCATCGATTATACAAAGCAGTCATTCCAATGGAATTATAATGATCCTTAGTTCTTTTATTATTCTTTCCACTTGAAAAGGGTTCGATGAGTACTGAGCTTGAAAATAAGTGTTACGAAATTCTTTGGTTTTGACTCGAAGGCGACTTTATTGACCCACTGCAAACTGTCCAATGCATCCGAGACTGTCAATGAACTCCGAATTTATCCTCACAAACTGTACTAAGCAACCTTCCAAAGATCGAACGCGAGTTGTTCTTTTTGTGGAAAAGAGTTGTGGAAAATTCAAGAAAAAAATCTTATATATACAGGATGGGTGTAGCCTTGCTATGTGAATTTCTACTGCAGAATTGGATTGTGAAAGTTGCATTGAACCCATTCGAATGCATAGCAGAGTTTCTCGGGTGAACTTTTGCTCTCTCCACAGTTCCAAACACATGGGGCGAGTGACACGGTGCTCTATCGAAGACTTTGTCAGGAAGCAACGTTGGCCACATGCAAGCAAATAAGACAAAGTAGTTTTTTGAACCTACATTCAGACCCTGACCCAAACATTTTGCAAAAGGGTGGCTTAGAGTCTGAAAGCGGCCTTGTCTAGACTGCGCCGATGCTATGCTTCGTGATATTCCGATAGTGAAAACGGATCAAGGCCACATCCATAGCAATGTATGTGGACCTGCATAGTTAGCATTCACCTTCTCAAAGACTGATTCATTCAGTGCACCTACATTCTACGCTAACATACATTCAAAAAAACCTTTTCAAGCAAGACACTATTTTTGAAACCTGATCTTCTCTCAACAAACTAGGATTTTGAGAGTCATAAGACCAGAAGTAACGCGGGAAATCTTGATTTATTGAACCCTTTCCGGTAGTGTCATTTTTATTTTTAAAAAAAGCTTGTCACGAAAACTCTTACAGAGTGTTCGTTCCAATTATATTATCGATTTGGATAGAATTGTAATGAAATCTCACTCACAACAATAGTGCCGCGACTTGCACTCAGAAATTCTAACGGTAACCAGTATGCGATACTGATCTATGATATCAGCATAAGTAATAAAGGTGCTTCCGGATCCAGTACACTTACTAGGTGCGTAACCGAGGTAGGGGTTCTATAGGGTTAAAACCCCTCCCAAGACAAACTTTTGTCCTTTTTATATATAAAAAAAAAAATCATGAGGCAAAAATCTACTGTACCGGCAAAAAAAATCATGAGGCAAAAATCTGTGTTTACAACGAAGAAAATTAGAAACTTTGATAAAACTTTTTTTTCAAAACGCCAAATTGAACTCCAAAGCAAATCAGCGCGAACTGGATCATCTACCAAAACTGCAACACTTAAAGCAGCTGTGTACCACTAGAGGGATTCAAAGGCACGACTGTGAGTGTGAGATTTTTGAACTGATAGAACGAATTCTCCGTGCTTTTCAGAAAACTCAACCATCTGGTCAGGTAGGGAAGCGGTATCGAATGCTGAAAATCTGTGTGCAATTCAAATACATTGTCCATCCTGCAAGAAGTATTCACTTCCTGCAGGTCTTAAGTCTGCCTTTGAGCAAATAATTACAAAACATCCAAATTAATCTGTCAGACTCAGTGGGACATGCTACAGATGAAGATACAATGAAATAAAGCGCCTTAACGTAGTCAATGACTTATTTATTTCAGCCAGTAAATTGTGTGAAGAATTTGATATTCCTATAAGCATGCAACTCGGTAGTATCGTTGTCGGGAGATAAATTAAGCGAAGCTGTGTGCCTTCAGGCACTCTGGAAGAATATTACAGTAGATCTGGATACATACCATTTTTAAACACTTTTATTCACCCACTCTATGCAAGATTTGTGGATCATAAGAACATTTTGAATTCCTTTCAAAATTGGTTACCTCAGTGTATGACTCCAAATATTGAAAAATGTAATGTAGAACGTATATTATAACTGGCATCCATGTATGAAATAGATGAGGGTTCCCTGAAAGGTGAATTCGCCATGTAGTATCGAAAGTTAGATCACCCACAAACACACTAAAAGCCTTAAATATTGACAGCTGGAAAATGCTTCCTAATATCTGTAAGCTGCTTCAAATAATGGCCACATTAGCAGTCACAAATTGTACTGGTGAACGTTCCTTTTCAACACTTCGCCTTTTAAAAGCGTATCTTCGGAGCACAGTGGGTGAAAGCAGACATAGGTCATAAGTGGAAACTCGGTCACAACATAGCATGAGTGGAAACTAGGTCACGTTTAAAAAGTTAACGAAGGTCCAAATAAAAAGGTCCGAGTGGTTCAATTAAAAACTGCGTCAGGCGAAATGAAAAGACCAATATATAAACAAATACCATGTGCTGCCAATGAACAGTGATACACTGAACTGAAAAAATTTCTTGATGTTTGATTATTTTGTTAAATACCTTTCAGTATTTTTATTTTTGCAGTTTTCTGTTTCCAGCTATTTCTTATGAATGTTGTTTAAGGTAAGTTCTGTTCCCATGTTTAAAGTGTAAGCGATCCTTTTGATGTCCTTAAGGCCATCTGCTGGGAGAATGTTAACGCTCCCAGTAAGTGCTAAGTCTAACACCCTTCATAGATGACGCTTTTGCGCAGAGAAAACTACTCATTGTACATAGTCATCAGTGTGTGTGAAATAAAATCATCGAAAAGAAGCATCATGGCTCAGTCATTTTTTAGAGTGTTTGTGTCGATCCTTTCCGTCGTAGTTCAAACATATGTAATATTGATTTTCATAAGCTATATTGCATTCTAGTTTTTTGAGTTCTCAGTCACCTCCGAAAACAATTCTCGGCTACGCTACCGGTTCCACAAAATTAATTTCTACAATAAACTTAATTAAAATGTCAGTTTCATTGATTATAACTATTGTTTCAGGAATATTTAACTAAAGGGGAAATAGAAATATCAGTATCGTATATAGAACTTTGCTAAGTCTAACCATACCCCCATTTTACCCCATCTCAGAAGAAAAAGTTTTTAAAATAGAAATTACGATATTATTCTTAATTTTTTTTAGGTAATCCAGTTCTTTTGAAGTCTCTGTACTAATATGTATCAAAATATAAATGCTTTATCTAATTATAAGGAATCTAGAAGAAAGTTTTTCCATATCACTTGTTAACAGGCAGTATGTTTAGAGCAAAAACAAGAAGTTTTGCACACATTAATAGTGTTCAAATATCCTAAGACTTCATTAGAAGTACTTGTTATGTTGTTAAACTATATCTCCATAGAAAAAAAATATTGAAACACCTATTTTTTTAGGGCGAAAAAGGTATTTTTCAATATACAACTCCTCATAAAATTAACCGAACACTAGACCCCCTTGTAAAAATTAACATTGTTGGGACGTTTCCACATAGCGCTTTCCTTCTTTTTATTGTCCATTTTGACCGACCACGAGTCTATTTTGACCAGGATTTTTATGCCGTCTGTATGTGCGCATACAACTCGCATATCTCAAAAACTATGGGTCATAGAATGTTGAAATTTTATATTTAGGATTGTTGTAACAGCTACTTGTGCATCTTCCCTTTTGCTCTAAATAGACTGGATCGTTTATCTACAGGACTGCCCAGTAGATTCGAAATACCTTAAGCTCTATGGGCAGAAATTCATTAAAGTGTATTTTAGAGGTATTAGGCTATTTCAAACGGTTCAGAAGCTATATATGTTGCTAAGGGTTACAAAATGAATTTCTTCATCGAAAATAGTGTCTTTATCATTCATAGTTCTGCTACAAGAACACTCGAAATATTTCAAACACATTACGGTCAATGGCAATTTTAGGGACATTCATCCATTTCAAGCACAATAGCGTCCGACCCTATAGTTAGGTAATGGTCCGCCCACGGTCAAGTGCCTTTCTCAAAAATTACGCTAAAAATCGCCAAGCTTGTCGACTTTTGGTGTACGTGTGTATGCATATAACTCAGATCACAAAAACTATTAGTCGTAGAATGTTGAAATTTCATATGTAAGATTGTTGTAACATCTAGTTGTCAGTGGCGTCTCGTGACTTTAAACTTAGGGCGTTGGAAACTGTATTAGCCCTGTGGCCGGTTTTAAAAAGGGCAGAAATGTGCTCAAACAGCTGCGGGGAAATTGGAACTCAGGGTTAACCTGCCCATTCCCATTTTTAGGAACATACTACGGGGATTCCCTTTACAGAATTTTCAAAATAAGAAAAACAAATTTGTATAATATTCATCTATATTTAACAGAAAATCAGTTCGATATGCTCGTTTCAAAATTTTAAAGTTGAATGTTAATTTAAGATGCATGTAATTTATTTACCAATATATCTAGGTGTTTTGTTGTGAAAACTATAGATCGGTGTGGGCAGTTTTATGTCTCAGCTGTTCAGCAGGCTAATTCGCACATCTAAATGCAAAAAAGTTCTCATTTGCCATTTTAAGAATAAAATTATAAAAACGAAAGAAGGGAGGTTATTATTATGTTAGAAATGATAATTTCATTAAAATTATTATAAGACAATACATATAAATCAAATGAATATTTACTTGTATTCATTTGAATTCTAGTTCAAGCCGCCTTTCTTTCTGGAGAAACTTCTGAATAACTGCTTAATAAAATTTGGATTTATTTTCACGTCGTAATTGAGAAAGCAGTTCTTTTTCAATAGAAACAAGACTTAGATTAGTCATTCGGTGTTCAGTCTGAGTAGCGCGGCAGAATGTGTGGATCCTCTTGAACGAAGAGAATGATCTTTCTACAGACGATGTTGTAGCTGGTATTGTGGAAATCAATGTGGCTAATTTATAGATTTCTGTGAACCCACTCACTAAAATCATTTCTATCAAATGATTAATCACTTCAATAGGTGTTTTATTCCGTCCTTCATTGGAAGCGTACCAAACGTGCAGCTCATTCTGCAGTTTAGAAAAATTAAAAATATCCCCATAGACTTGTTGCAGCTTTTTCAATATATCATGAGGGAAATTTTCTCTTTTGCTGAAGTACACCAGTTTCGATGGATTTAGAAGTTCAAAATACTGCAATTTTTCAAAACTTGCAAATCTAATTAACATTTGGTTTTTAATGTTGTCGATAATTTCGAAGTAAAGTCTCCGACAATAATCCTTTTGTGTTTCACTAGTTAATCTTCTTTTTTTTTATTTGAATTAACTCTTCGTCTTCATTAACAAAAGACCACACTGTTTCAAAATGATCTCTTTCCTTTTGGAGTTGATTTTGAAATTCCGTAATTTTATTACTGCAGTACAAAATATCGACATTTTTGCACTGCAGTATGTCGAATAAGACATCTGAGAAAGCAAGTAGGTTAGATAAAACCTTTATTAAAAATATATTTTGTAGATTTTTAAGGAAACTGCAGAATCCTCTAGCTGTCATTGCAGCTAAATTATCAAAATCTCCCATTTCACTAACGTGATCAAAAAACGCAATTAAAGCTTCTCTATTTTCACATACCGTGTGGACAAGCCTCGAGGTAAAATTCCATCTAGTACTGGCTAATGACGGCAGTTTTCTTGACATGAAAGTGGAAAAGTTCGTGTAGCCTCTTTGGAGAGTGTGAAAAAAATGCGGTTAGTGATTTTAATCAGGAAAAAAATGTTTTCAGTTCTCTATTGGATTCTAATGATTGCTGTAAAACTAAGTTCATTACATGAGCATAGCAGTGCGTAAACAAAGCTTTTGGGTATTTTTCCAGGACTTTGGTTTGGAGTCCATTGAGATGGCCGCTCATCACCGAAGATCCATCATATGTTTGTGCAATTAATTTATTTTCACACTTATATATATTGATGATTTCACAGACATGGTTGAAAAGAGCTGTTGCAGTTTTATTAGCGCTCATGTCGCGAAATCCAAGAAACCTTTCAACAATTTTTTTTCTCGTTTTTGGAAAAATACCGCAAACCAGTTGACAGCTGAGATTTGTTGCTTATGTCAGATATTTCATCAAGCATAATAGCAACAAAATCCGTGTTCTGGATTTCTTCATAAATTTGATCCCTTAGAACGTCGGCAACTGAATTAATTAAATCGTTTTTAATGGTTGCTGAAGTGCCGCGGAAAACTGTGGAATTCTGTAAGTTTTCTTTTAACGTGGAATCAAATACAGCACTTTCTATAAGAAATTCCATATAGTTTCCCTTATTTAAAGATTCTGCATGCTCACCATGTGATGGGAAGGGTAGCTCCTGTTTGCTAAATAGCAGACGGCATCAATAAGCCTCTTCAATATTTCTCGATTTTTTTTTACTTTCTCATTATGAAACTCAATTTCCTTTCTTCGTTGGGAATCTAAAAGAACATCTATTCTCGCTGGAGTTGATACAAAAGTATTAAATTTCATGAAACTGGAAAGATGCATTTCAGATTCGATATGCTTCTTCACAGCGGTATTAAGATGGTTTAGATCATCATAGCCTTGATTACTCCAAACGTTTTTCTTGTTTGAGAATAGTAAGCATGTCCAAGAGAAAAACAGCCAGTCTGATAATTCATATAAATTCATTCGAAAATGTCTCTGAAATCCAATACCACTTATGCCTTTCACATTCGTCGAAATTGTGAGATTAGGGCATGGTCGACCATTCTTAATTATTTTCTTTTTCTTAACATAACTAAGTGACGAAAAAGAACTTTTTAATAGTGTTTGGATAACACTATTAGAAGCCATCTTTAAAATCTTTAAAAGCTGAAAATCAACGCAGGAGAGGAGATACAGAACTGGTCAGTACGAATTCTCAAAAAAGAATGTTTTTTTGCAGGGAGAAAACTGAGAAAAGGAAAGGAAATGCGTGGGGGTGAAACCTGAAGCCCAAAGGGGACGGGCTAGCTGAAAGCGTTGGATTTCGTTTCAACGCCTTGGTTAGCTTAAGCAAGAGGTAGAAGACGTACAGCGCATGCTCCAATTAGTAGTGATGGGAATATAGCTGAGTCGTCTCCAACGCCTTGCTTATCTGGACAAGCATGTTTTACTGCCACACAGGAAGGCTCGTAGTCTGGTCATTTCGGAGCTCGGAGGGGAGGGGGTGTGAGGGAAAACTGGGGAAACATTAGGATTCTCACAATACAGTCAAGTAAATTGCAGGATTTTTTTTTCTGTTTTTGATTGGGCGTTAACACACGACTTGCACACCCTGAGAAAACGCCACTGCTAGTTGTGCATCGCCCTATTTGGTTCCAATCTACTGGAGAGTTTATTTACAGGATCACCCAAAAGAATTTCAATACATTAATGTCTATGGACATCTTCAATATATAACGTCTATAGTCAGTCATTGTTGGGTCCATACCCAAAATTTGTCATCGACCTTGGCGAGTTTTGCCGAGATATCGCCAATATTGTCATCAAAAATAATTTCGTATTTCCCATAACTCTAAAACTTTTAACCGTAGAATGTTGAAATTTTGTATTTAAAACTATTGTAGCATCTAACTGTGCTTTTGATTGCAATCGACTGAGTAATTTATTGACAGGGTCACCCAAGAGACTTTAAATACATTAAGGTCTATGGAGACTTTCAATTCATTGAAAGTCTGTGGTCAATGACTCCTTTGGCTATCCCCAAAATCTCGCAAACTGTCTCAAGTTTGTCGGCTTTTGGCGAAATATCGCCAAATTAGTGGTCAGAAACGAATCTTTCAAAGTTAAACCAGCTTGGCGATATCGGAAATATTTGGCTATAGAAATCTTTAAACCTTAGTATTACTGCAGTATTTTATCTCTTTCAAACAAAAAAAGTTTAGAGGAAGTGCGCCGAAAATATTTATGATTTAATAGACTTGCAAGGAAGTATTGTTCATATCAGATTTTTCTATTTTAGCTTTAAATACCGTGGACGTTACAGTTTCCGTGGCAAGGCAATTTTAAATCGGATTTTTAGATAAAATTTCTCTGCTGTTGCCATCTATAGTTTTAATGCCTCCCAATTTTTTATGAGGCTTCTAGTTCCTCCTGAAAGCCTTTGAGCACTTTGAAAGCACTTTGAGAAAGACTGTTATAGAGTGAAAGCAACTGAACAAGTTAGTCCTTTCTTAAGACGCTCAAATAAGTATAGTTTAACAAAAAAACTATGCAACTTTACCCTAGTAGCACAACTACTTCAAATTACGTTGGAAATACGTTTTTTGAAGTTAAAAAACGTCTTTTAAACGTCTTTTGGACTCATTGTGCTACTAGGGTATGTCATAAAAAAAACTTATATATAACTGTATCGAATCGTAGCATAGATTTAAGACGGTTTAAAACAAATTCGCTAAAAGACCCAAAAAATTTGTGATTTTCATTTTTTTTTTCTTTACAAACTCCATTGTGTTGTTGTTACCACAGGTAGGAGCCGAGTCTACATCTTCCTGGAGAGTCCCACAATTTAGAGCATCAGCAGAAAGGGGATCATTCTCGGGTATAAGCACCTTTTCCCCACCTACCAACCTATCCAGCGAGAGGAAATACGACTCCACAGATTTAACATGTACGTTCACCGCATGTACACGGTGGTGTGAGAACGTTCAGCTAGTGTACGAATCTGATTCATCCAACCCAGAGTTCGGCAACCTGCTACCCGGCTTACAACTGCCCAAAGTGAAATGATGTAGAGAAATTGCATTCAGTTACTGTTTTAACTATTCCACTAAGTAAATCGCGGACTTTGTCTTTTGAAGTCGATAAACAAATGCTGCTGAGAATGCCAGCCATTCAAGTAGGGACGTAGGGTAAAATACAAGATTGTTTTTGTACAAATGGGTTCTCTCATTTCCCTTTCGCAGTGTTGGCTCATGTTCTGATTCTCTCAGCAATGATTGAAAAAAATAGACTTCAGTCAATCTTATGGGTTTAAAGGGGTTGACTTATTCTCAGAAAGGGTATCTTGATTCGTGTCTTGAAGCCAATAGGTTAACTATTCGTTAAATACATGCCCAAATAAAGGATTTATCCTTCCAGATTTGCCTTACTATAGCATTCCGCACTCTATTATCCTTAGCCCTTAATGAATAAATCCTTTTTCTTTGTAGCAGTCCGTTCCATTGAAGGGAGAGATGCTGATCTCTCTGTGCTACGACCCAGATTCTGCGATATTGACCCTCTGCGTGCTCAAAGTAAGAGGTCTGGACTTGCAGCAGGATAAAGGGAAAGATACAAGTAAGTGATGCTTGCTGGTCGTGACGAAATAGGGCTCTGGCCTGTTGACTCAGAAAGGGACGTCACGGAGCAACCCTATTGGTTACTTATGCCTACCAGACGTCCCATAGAACAAGCCCATCGGTTAGTTTTGTTTTGCTTACCAAGAGGTGACGTCACCCGCTACAAACCTATTAAAGTTGAAAAATCTATGTACTTTCTGTTCTGTGTCCAATGTTCCAGTCCGCTCCATCGGATGATCAGTGCTCTATTCAGAGAAAATTTCCTCTAATCCATGGGTGGCCAACCCGCGGCTCGTGTTCCGCAGTGTTAACCCTTTGAGGCGCAACCCTTTCCCAATGCTGAAAAAAGGACAGCCGTTGCCATCCCACGACTGAACGACCACCCAGATGTCGGACGATCGAAAAGTTCATCGCGTGCGACAGATCTAGAGACCCTTTTTTGACTATGGTGCGGCACAGCTAGCTGCGCTTTTTTCAGCATGGGGCAATCTATCCAGTTGTTCTCGCATTCTTCCCTTTTTCAGCAGAGGTCAGTGCTGTTCAAAAGAATCGTGACCCTTTTTGGACGGGAAAGGACGTGCTCAAAAGTAAAGGATTCTCGTGGAGCTAGGTCACCCGCCACTCTTTTTATAGAAATCCAATCTATTCTTCGTGACTGGCAACAGTCCAAACGTCAGAGTTGGGTGTTCCCAGAGCGGGAACACTGCGACTTAAAGGGTTAATAGTGGCACGAGATAACTTATTAAGATGTTAAGACATAAAAATGTGAAAAAAATAATAATGTCGCTTTCAGGAACTTTCTAAAAACCGAACTTCCTCATACGTTGTTGAATGCAATGACGTCGAAAACGGCTTCTACTTCACACCAGTATAAAAAGCCAGGGGTGGCCCAAACGTGGCGCATTCTGCCTACTGATTGTTTTGAGGCAGATTGAAGACTTTCGAAATAATTTCATGGCTGGAAAAGTTTGATTTCTTCTAATTTGTAATAGCATTTCTACGTTCCAGAATACACTGTCCTGAAAAATCGAACCCTCTCTGATCCCCTACCAAAAATGAATTCTGGACTTTTTTTCCTCGGAACAACAATTTCAGTCTCACGTGTTCACACGCTATTACTTTTCAAAATAAAGCTTAGCCGTATTCGTATGGTATTTCAACTCAACTTAAAGAAGTGAAAAAGGGACTTGAGTTGTTTTATGAAAAAACATTGGCCCCTGATTTACAAAAGGTTGGCCAGCACTGCGCTGCGGAATCATACGGACGAGCCCAATGTTTTGCATTGCTTTGCTTTGAAGCCCTTCGAGTGCGACGCTCTGTCTAGTTGAGTTGATTTCTGTCCCAGACAGCACATACGCTTAAATCAAGCTTGACATTTCTTTGAATTGGACGCATTAATGCAAGCTTGACAGTTCAACTCAGTCTAAGCTGGCAGCAAGCTTGCAGGAGTCAAGTTGAATTGTCAAGCTTAAATACAGCTTGATTTAACCTTGGCAATTGCTACTCGCTTGATTTTTCCTTTTTAAAGGAGCGTTGATGGCGCCATCTGTGAAAGAGAATGGACATTCATTGTCTAGCGTCCACAAATTTGCTGAAAGTTCGTAAAAGATGTGTTTATTTTATTACCAGTGCCATATTACCGGCAAGGCAAACGGGGCAACTGCCCAGGGCCTACAGATTTTAGGGTACACCCAGTACAATAATTACAAATTAGATTTAAATCTTACACTTTTGTAGTTTTAAAATAAAATTACAAAGGATTAAAACAAAATTCAGAAGTTAAATAATTTTTTTAATTATAAAGTATGAAAATGAAAATAATTCAAATTTACATTTGTATAAATTAATTTAAACTTATTTTTAATTCTTCGAAATGCTCTATATCGATATAGCATACCGTAGGAAAATAACTAACCCCATTTGTAAAGAAAATTTTTAGCGTTAAAAAATAGCAAAATTTTTCAATTATTTGTTATTATAAGAAATATTTACAAAAATGACTAAAGTGTTTGTATTCCATACATGTTATGTTAGCAACTATGATATAGCATTTCGAAGTAACGTTTAACTATCTGTTTCTTTGATTTCAGATTACTTAACACAAAATTTGTGTTAAGTAAGTAAGCCCATTCTATATTTCCAAATATGGAAATTCTTCAAAATAAAATACAATTATACTACGAAATTGATTTCAAAATCAGTCGTTTGTCTCGATTTTGGCCAGCGGCAGTATTGCTCATGAGTGTTGCGAAAGTTTTAAAACGTGTGCTGCTCTTAAGTTTATATTATGTTTATTTCCCTATTAGTAGTCTCTAAATCACACATAAAATTATTTTAATTTTGATGCATCCCATGGAAAAAAAAATAAATAACATATCGCCCACTTATCAATCTGGCCAGAAAACCGCTTAATAATTCACTTCAAACTTTAGTCATAGCCTGCACAAGGCTCCGGTGGCTGAATGGATAACGCGCTCGGCTACAAACCGAAAGGTCCCGGGTTCTGTTCTAGCCACGGACACTCGATGGAAACAGATTAAAATAACTTAAAATTACAGCATAGAGGGGGGAAATGCGCGGCAAAATAAAGTATGTGGGGCGGGCGCCCCATGTATTTAGAAAAAAAATTTTTTTTTGGAAAATTTTTTAAGCTTGAAATGTCAAGCTTGAAATGTCAAGCTTAATGCAAGCTGGGCAAGTGTAAACTAGAACACTTGATTCAAGCTTGCATCAAGCTTACACGCCTGGAATTTTCAAGCTTAATTCAAGCTTATTGACTTGATAAATCAAGCTTGCTGCAAGTTTGATGTGCTGTCTGGGGTCGTGCAAGCTTTTACAACATTTCCACTCTGGCCATGAGTAACACGCAAAAGAAGATAGAAAGATACTGTCGCAATTCCTCATTTTAAAACTGCGTCGGAACCATTGAAGCTTACAAATCGGAATATTGGAAGCGAGTTTCTTTAATATGCGGAGTCTGTGCAGTAAAATTGAACATTTCGAACAACTGTAGGGTGATAGGGCGAACAGCAAATATCCCGCCGTTGCTAACAAAATCTCTAGTCTTAAAGAAGAGGAGAGAATTGCCTTTTAATATTTGGCTGGTTGATAAAACAGCCTTGGCTACAAATGACATTGGCCAGGATGGCCCCACACAAATTGTCTATCGACTACAGCAGGGGTTCCCAAACTTTCTTTACCCGCTGCACCCTTGTCAGGCTAAAAGCATTTCGCGGCACCCTTGTCAGGCTAAAAACTTTCGCGGCAGATTTCCTTTAAAGCAACATGAATATGAAGGATAGAATGAAGCAGTTTGGATGCATTTTACGCTGTTTTTTGTTGGTTTGTTTATAGGTCTAACTATCAAGAAAGTACTCTCTTGGGAAAGGGATATAGAATTTTGACAATACCCCTATTTCAGGGAGTTCCTATATAAAAGAGAGGCTACAGGACAGTCTTGAACTTGACTGAAATATTTTTGTTTGAGCCCACTTAGTGATCGGCTTGGCTCACTTTCTTGAGGATACCGGTTCAGAGGAAATTATTTGATTATACTCCACCAAAACACTTTTCTTGGTTATCTCCAAGGCATCCCTGACATACGCTCGTGGCACCCTAGGGTGCCGCGGCACCCAGTTTGGGAACCACTGGACTACAGTATTGTACATTAGCTTGGGATCACATCGCACACAATGCGCCGTTAAGCATATTGGTGCATCATTACAATCTTGTGAAACAACTTCTTGATTGGCGTCAACTCACTTAAAGTATAGTTTCAAAGAACTTATAAATGTAATTCATGTTAGCAAAATAGTAAAGGGTTCCGCGGCTGTCTAGTCACTGAACTCCTTTCCCGTAAGAACACGGAAATTGAACCATCTTAGAAGCAAACGGTCATCGGTTCCTGAAATGCCGATGATCGGTCAGGGAGGAAGCGTAGCGCGCGCCATGCATGGTTCTTCATCGCGTCGGGAGCTCTTTTCTCGGATTTTGCTCGGGCATGTCCTCTTCTAAATAGTAGGGCTGGATCATCGGCAAGAGAGGGAAATTGGGCGTATAGCCGTTGAAGAGCCGATGCAATTGGGGTTATATTCATCTCGGAAGAGAAAACACCTTGCAACTTAGGATGTGAAGCCTATGACCTTTGGTGAAAGTTTTAAACTGAGCAATCGATAAAAGTTGGGGCATATTCCAGCTAGAAAAAGTTTTAAAAGTATAAAAAAAAGTTAACAAAATCCGAACTTGACTTTTTCCTCCTTTCTTTGAATTTTAATGCTGCCGTAAGACCTAAGAGCTTCAGATTTCAAGCTTCCGAGACTTGGGATCGAACCGGCGGACTAACGCACGGTAGGTGAGCAGTCTAACCACTAGACCGATCCGACACGGAAAGAGAAGACTAAAGTTTGAAGTGATTGTTATTTCAAGTTCGGAATTGGAACATTTAAGTTTCTAAATAAATAAAACTAGACTTTGCCTGTACACTACTCAAAATTATAAAAATTTAGCGATTTCTATCCGTTTTAAGCATTTGGGACCCGTGTACGGCCGTCAAAAAAAGAGTTTGTCTGCCTGCCATTCTATCCGTGACGCTTTTTTTATTCGCACATCACATAAAACTGACTGAAGGGAACGATATAAAATTTGGTTACATGATAGGTGGTCACTTAACTTAAACTATAATCGTCGGATTTTTAAAAATTTTTCATTAGATTTTGAGATTTTTCTAAAAATCGTTTCAAGCTGCGTAAATTTTTGTTCGCGCATTACGTACGACTTAAGTGAATAAAGCAAAATTTAATGACACGATAGGTGGTCGTACAACTTAAACTATGTCCCTAGAGTTTCTTAAAATCTGGATTAGATTTTGAGATTTTACGAAAATTGTTTCAAACTGCATAAATCTCAGCTAGAAAATGTTTGCACTTTTTGTGCAAAAAATTTGCATATAAAGTGAATATTTTGAATGCTTAGGAAATATACTTATGAGATATACTTATGAAATTTTGAATACTTTTGAATATTATGAAAAGTATACACTTTTTGTGCACAATTTTTGACAATATAGAATATTCACTTTTTAGTATGCATAAAAACTGCATATAATTTGCACAAAAAAGTGTGTACTTTCAAAATATTCAAAAATATCCACTTTTTATGCACAGATTGTGCACAACGTATACTTTTTTGCAAAAAAAGTGCAGACATTTCTAGCTGGGTATATTCATCTCGGAAGAGGAAAAACCTCGCAACTTAGGATGTGAAGCCTATGACCTTTGCTGAAACTTTTAAACTGAGTAATCGATAAAAATTGGGGCATATATCGTTGCACAGCATATTTGCTTGTTTATTTCTTTTATTGTATCAATTAATTCATGTATTTTCATATGCATAGATTATTTTATAACTAAATATCCTTTTCTTCAAGGCTGTTCTAGGGAATAATGCAAGTTTTTGAATGAAATGTCATTAAAAATTCACACAAAGGAAAATTTCTTATAAATATATGAATTTCGCACTTTTTGAGGAAACTTCCAGAATTTTTTGTCGCTGACAAATTTCGGTTTAAAAATATTCCTAGTCTCCCCTGTTTGACAGAGCTTGACTGAGAGAGATACACGAGAACACGACAAAGCTAAGAGCAGGAAGAGGACAATATGATTTAGTCTTCCGGTCGCCTGTCTTTCCGCGTAATAGCTTAACCAATCAGTAACCTTAAAACAAACATAGGGTGTGTATATGATGTTCTTTGCACATTAATGAAGGAACGGAGATATCGAGCCGTTCAGCAACTTGGTAGAAAGACCGATATAAACCTGTTTACTCATTTTACCGCTCGCAAACTTGAAAGCGCCTATCAGATCTCAGTGTACAGATTCGATCATCGGGAAAAGGTGAACATACGAGAAATTAAGGATGATCATTAACGATCAGGCGATGAATAGCCGATGCACCGATCATAGGCCTGGTAAAGCCCAAGCAAAGATTGCTACTAGGAGCAGCACCCGTCTTGGCCAGTGCTTCGGAGGGTGAACTCCTCTCGGCTGGGCTGCTGCAGGATCGCATACGCTCATGGGAGCGGGTGCACGTAAAATCCGTCGTAGCTTCAATGTCCTCCATGTTTAACGCTACCTCTAGGGGGTGCCCATTTCCGATGGTGGGTGGGGCCCTACCACGATGTTGTCGGAGAATATCAGTGACAGATAGTTCTCGCTCACGGATAGTCAAGTTCTTCGGATAAATAGCTTGGTGCTAGCACGATGAATGTCGAATAAAACAAGTGAGTATTTTTCTACCTGTTAGGTCAATTTAGACACATCCAGACACACGGCTTTCTCCCCTGTTTCTCAAAAGAAGGCATTGTCTTCAGAATTTCCGCGGGGTTGGAGGACATCCATCAAGGAAAGGGTGTGCTTTTTGGAGGGAGGGTGATCGTCAGCCGTGCCAGGGAAAAGGCTATTTTATATCTGTGAGATTTTCGAATGGAACGCATTTTTTCAAGTCTTAGATACCGTAAAGTCCTGGACAAAAAAAGTCCATTGGGAACTTGATCCAATATTATATTTATCCAAATGCAACTGGTATAAAGATAGTATTTTCATAGGTGTGAATCCATAATTTAACCCTCCGATGGCCTAGGAAAAGGATAAAACTGGTACTGTCTAACAAGTCCAATTTCCTAAACCCTCGACCGAATCGCTCCCATCTTTTCGATTGAGCTAGTGTTTACTGTTTTGGTCAAGGGTGTGGGAGTACAATGTTAGTGACTGCATTCGTAAACGACAAACTCGTTGCACAAGTTTTCGTAAGAAAACTGGAATGCGTGTGTTGAGTGCTGTCAGTGGTTATCAGTTTCCTTTGACTTTACGAACAACTTCAGTTTATTGAGTTTCGTCGCCTAGGAGACGCGCTTGTTTACAATTCCCGAATGCGTTCATTTTGCTTAGGAGAGTTTTTAGTACATACGCAATATAAAATCAGCAGGATTTTTAAAAGAAAGAGTGGCCATCATTGAAGTGCACACATCAAAATTTAGAAATTTCAACTTAATTACATTTTTTCAAAAGTATTTAGCAAGAGAAGTTCAAATTTCGCTCATAACGGATTCAATCCACTTCAATCTCAACACTAAAACATGCATTTTTGAATGGACTAAAATGAAAAGTACAAGAAAATGATTATCTTTGAAAAATGATGAACCTTCGCAGCATTTTCTAACGTACGCATGAATTTCCTCCTCGAAAAAAGAATATTTGCAGCTTTAGTAAACGTAAAATACTTTTCACAACAACATACTTTTCCATAACAACGGACGCCCTTTGAAAACAACAACAACGTGCAGCAAGTGTATCTTCTCAACAACTGAGGAAACCTTAGAAGAGATCGGTTTATTTCGTTTGAAACGAATCGCACTCAGTTTTGTATACGAACGCTCTAGTTTAAAAACTGTATGCACTCAGTTTCCTTTACGAACGTCTTAGATGGAAACTCATGACACGAGTGTCACTCGTTTGGCGTTTACGAATGCAGCCAGTGTTTGTATAGTAAAATGTGTTTCTTTTCTTTTTGAATCCAATGGTTAAACGTGTCCCCTTTTTCAGCCCTGTATGCGAAGGTGACGTTGTACGTTCGTCAGAAGGCCGTGCGAACCAAGAAGACGCCTTCGAGGAAGAAAGCGCCTCACGTCGAGTTCAATAGTCCTTTCTCGATCCACGTGCCCCAGCATGCCTTGCAAGACGTCGCTCTGAGCGTGGCCCTCTGTGAGAGATGGACCCTCGGAGGAAAGAGGCTCTTGGGCCGGAATCACGTGGGCGGACAATGCCCTTCGGAGCTGGGGGCGCAGCATTGGCAAGACATGCTCGCCAGTCCCAAGAGCACGTGTGCGCAGTGGCACGCCCTCTCCGGATGACACTGCACCCGTTCGTCCTACAGCATAAGTCACACACAGCGCTTCTCATGGACCACAACTATTCATCTGTCCATTTGGCCATTTCACGCAAACGATCCTTCTTGAAAGAACCTCATACATGAGCTTTAAAGTTTGCCATCCTTCTCTACCAAAATAGCTTCAATTGCTTTCTAGATCGTAAGACAACCTCAGTTTCAAGAGTTTCGTGAAACATACATTTCGCATGAATACAAATAAGGTTCACTAGCGTTCAAAGTAATGGCCGTCAGACGTTATGCACGTTTCACAATGCGTGTAGGCTCCTCCACATGACCACGTGAACCCCTAGAGGAAAAACTAAACGCTTTAATAAATTCATTTTTTTAAATATTAAGTACACTTCTAGATTTTTGGGGATTTAAAACGTAAGTTTTATTCTCCCCCACTATAATTAAATACGCTTATTATAGCTAACGCACAGTACTGTAGGTTACTCCAACATACTATTTCGTCGCTCGCACGTGGGATCGGCCCTATGGCCTTTTGAACCGCTCTCTGAGAGAAGATAAGGAGAGAATTGTGGGAGAAGTAAGGCGCTTATGATATCACTCCGTTCGCACATTTTGAGTACGCTCACGGACGATTTTTTGGCCGTTATCTCTTCCGGATTCTCCTTCGGTTTGTTAGGATCGGTGAGTGAATCCATTTTTTCCTTTCCTTATTATTTTCTTTCATTTTATCACTTTCCATGGCAATATTTTTTACGAACTAGTGTCATTAAGATGGGGATAAAATAAGTGCTTCGGAGCTAAAACAATTCTATTTTTCATTAGTATCCTTTGAAAAAAAAAATTAAATAAAAAATCAAGGCAGCATTTTTGCAAAACTTATCTTGGTGACGAAATGTAAGAGCAAAGATAACTTGTTTCCTTTCAGTTGCATGCATTGTAACTACTGGAAATGCATATCTATTTTAACTTGCAAGATGCGTGTTTCATTTTTTGAACTTGAATTGAAATAACCCACGAGAAATGGTCTTTTGAGATGTTCAGCGGTCATGATTTGTTGAACTTTTGCAAAATGCACTCTTCAACAATTTTTAAATTTTTGGTTTTTTTTACCCGCAGAAGTAGACATTTTTTTTATAAGTATCGGCTAGAATAAAAATTCTCTCCTGGGTTAGGAATTTGAGTCATTGCACTGTTTGCATTTCACATAGGACTTTATGGGGCGTTATAATTACAACACGGAGGAAAAAACTGAAAAGGGGAGGGGGAAACCAATAAAATATGCACTTCCTGTTCCTGAAAAATCTACTATCGACTTGGCGCTATTGCCAGGGATCGATCTACACACTTGGGGGCCCAGATACCTTTTGGAGCCCCTGCACAAAAATTTTCCGCAGAATATTACTTCATTAAATTAAGTTAAAACCAATTATCATTCCTAAGTGAACCCTACGTAAACATTTACAAATCAGTAAAATGTCACGACAGATATCATTTATATGAATTTTTCGATTTTGAAATGTTTTTATGGGTATTGAAAGCCGTCACACACCTTTGAAAAGACAAAAGGAGGAGCATACCGAACGAATTTGCGAATATCGAACTTATCGAATGCATAATTTTTAGCGTTACAAGTTACATTCAATTAAAAATTTTGAATATGTGTGATGAAATGAAGTCATCAGAAATTTTTTTGAGCGATAATTTTAGTAGCTATTATGATTACATAAAAAGAAAAAAAAGGTGGTGCCTGTGGCCCCTAAAAATCGGGGGCCCAGGGCACGTGCCCCGAATGCCCCGCCGTAAATCAGTCCCTGGGCTGGCTCCTCATCCATCGCGTTATCAAATGGTTCAAATCAGCTGCATCCAACCTCCTTAGTTTTGTAGATGACAAACTTCATATTGCGCTGTGTTTCACAATTTATATAAATTTTGTGTTTCACTGAATATGTAGGATTGCCACACTGCAGTATAAATTCACAGGACAACTTTTTTTATGTATGCGCTGATATGATTTGTGGTTCTAGGAGCAGCCTTTTAACTTCTGTAGGGTCATTCCATGTCAAATGATCTAATGATTTTTACTTTACTATTTTCAACTGTTTTCATTTTAAGTTTTCATTAAGTACTATGAAAGAAGGTCTGAAATCCATGTTTGCTTCATTTTTATCTCATTTTATGCTGCTATAACAAGATCTTAAAAATCCAAAACATTAAAAATTTATGTTATACTATGCTGCACATAAACCTTTATAAAATAAACGTAGAATTAAAATATTTTAAAAATAAATGCATTCTTTTATTCGGAAAATCACAAGCTTTATAATGATATGTAACATGCAGTGGCGTAGCTAAGGGGGGGGGGGGCAAGGGGGGACATCTGTCCCCGGGCGCAGCACCAAAGGGGCGCCAAATTGATGTTACGAAATTTTAGAAGAAAAAAAAATGAATTATATTCGTATTTTTATTTATTGGCAGAAAAAGAGAAAAATAGAACAATCACAAATGAATTTTTTAACAAAGTTGTAATCAAACTTTTCTTAATGGCTTGTACAGGAAATGTTTTTAGCTATTTCAGAAGATTTTCTATGGAAATAAAATTGAGCTTCCCCATTCCTTTTTTCTTCTCTCTTGCGGGCTTCTGTGTGTTTATGGGATTCAAAATTTCTGTCGTGTAACTGCGTTTTTTATATTTGGCCATTTTTGTCTCTGACTAAATTCCTAGGATGTTCAGAATTCTTGTTTGCAGTATTTTATCAAGGTCAGTGGGTGGGGCTGAAAATAACCTGGGTAGGCTCTATTTTCGAATAAAATCTATGGCTTTCAAATAGCTTTAGACTGAAATAAAAGTAAAGGAAAACTATTGTTTAACTCATCGACTATAACAATAATTCATTGACAAAAAATGTAACCCATTAATTGTAATTTCAAGGCAACCAAAGAAAACTAAACTGCAACTATTTTAATTTGTTTTAATCATCTTGCATGTATTAGTGGCAAGTTGGGTACGGAATTTTGAAGTGGGGTGGGTATGTACCTTGTAGGTGCCCACGTGATTAAAGGTCTGTGCAATATCATAACGACTGACAGTTCTGGATAACATACAATTTTATATCAATTTTTAAAAATCAATACAGCATTAAGAACATACTAATTGCTTTGAGATTCCAAGTTTTCGTCAAATTAGGAAAAGGAATCGACAATATTTTACACAATAAAAAAAAAAGTTTTATAGATTATTATCTCAAATACTATTAATGTGTTTCTTAATACAATTCTTAAAATTGAGAAATTTATTAAAAATAAAAATTTAAATAACTTTTTTACTAGTAAAACATTAGGGGGGGGTGTAAATAGCAGATTAAAAAAAATTTCCTCCAGAGAAAGCAAAACCACAACTACAATTTCAAAAGCAATTGATGAAGATTCCCTTCATCAAAACATTTAAGTATATTTAGAAAATATTGTTGAGATTCAACTTACTCTCTGAAGGAAATATAATTCTTTTAATCTATTAATTGCGTCTAAAGGAGAGAATAAAAAAAATTGTAAAAGTTACTTATTAATATTTTCTTAAATATTATAATGACATGCAGTCAAAGTTCTTAAAAAATATATTCCATTGTGATTTTCTTTGGAGCTATACATCACATCCAATGAGAACAGCAGTTTTGGTTTCAATTTAAAAGGGGGGGGGGGAATCAGCACTAAAACCATCGCTCCAATCAAAACAGTAGCTTTGGTTCCAAATCATAAATAAAGATTACTTCAGTTTCACCAGGAGTTTCAAATGCCATGCTTTTTTTGTTCATGATCAGTTCTAAGATGCGCATAGCCTGATTCATGACACTTTATAAAAAAAAAAAAAAAAAAAAAAATTGTTAATACTAGTATGAGTTACTACAATATGGCTAATCTTAAATCACCAATTTGGGAATATTTTTGGGAGTTAGTGAAACAGACATAAATAAGGCAATATGTCTACTGTGCTCTTCTGAATCAGAACAGAAATCAATTATGTGTGGGAAATCTTTGAAATGTCAGTCTACCAAACCGTTGTGGAACTATCTACAATTTAAACATCTTGATATCTATGGGAATTTGAAAAATATTGGACATTCTAGTAAAAAAAAACAGATATTGACGAACTACCTAAAATATTACAGAAAGATGGTAAAAAGAATTTATACAGATAATAGAAATCGTTTGGCTCCACATAATGCTGAAAAACTTTTGTTCATCATGCAAAACATGAAGCATAATAAGTACTCTATTCATGAGTAGAAATAAGAATGCTTAAAAACCTCCATGCAATGTTTGGGGGAAAACAGTTTCTTCTGGAGTTGTTTTTTTTTTTTTTTTTTTTTTTTTTTTTTTTGTGCGTGTGTGTGTGTGCATCTTATCGTGTTACATTCTTATGTTTTCTAAAAATATATACATTTTTTTTTCATGCTTAGTATCTATCATGTAAACATTAAATTGGAAAGTATATACTATAATTAATTCATTTTGACTACGCAACAAAGTATTATTTAATCTGCAACTTAATTCCACTTTCCTCACTAAAAATGAAAAAATTAGACTCAAAATTATATCAATAATATTGAGTGGCAATGATAAAGTGGAAAATTAATATAATGTACAAGATAGTAATAATTGAACTTCCCTTGAATAGGGTTCTTCCACTAAAACGGGTGAACAGATAGTAACCAAATTTGTTTTATAGACTATACATGAAAAGTGCTTAAGAAATTTTGATTAAAAAGTTAAGGTTAAAAATGTTAAAGTTGCTATTAAACATGAAAAAACAGCAAATTTAACACTGGAAACCGATCATTCAACATAAACACACAATTTCAACATTTGTTCAGTAGTTTAAATGGTAGTAAGTTAAATGGTATTTTCATAGCAAGCTGTTGAATAGAATTCGACGTTCTGCAGCGCCACTTAGCGGCGAGCTAGAGAAAAATGGACAGCATAAAAACCTTCTCCATGACAAAAGACTTGGGTGTACCAAATTTCATGGTGATCAGTCAAACAGTTTTGGAGTTTTTCATCATCATACACACCCACACACCCACAAACATGCATTTTATATACATAGATACATGAGAAGTGCTTAGGGAATTTTGATTAAAAAGCTCAAGTTTAAAATATTCAAGTTGCTATTAAACATGAAAAAACAGCAAATTCAACACTGGAAAGGGATCATTCAAAATAAACACACAATTTCAATTCAGTAGTTTTGGGGCACATTTATAACTAGTTAGTCTCATATTTAGAGCTGATTCCATGCTGCAAAGTACTGCTTAGCGGACATTTTCTTAATTTAAAAAAAAACATCTCATGTAGTGCCCATGTGCAAATTTGGAGGTGATCTTTTCATCCTTTTCAGCTGTAGACTGCTGTTTATAGGGGAAGTTTAATGACAAGAACTGTGCAGTATCATTTGAAAAATATGTGCATTGAGTATATGCAGTTTCTCTCATTTTAATACCAAAAATGATGTAAAAATGTAATTTTACGCTCTCTCCCCATGGAGTTTCTCCAATATTTTTTATTTGCTCCAGAAATCTGATAATTAACAAAAACTCCGAGTATTCTGTCTGCAAATTTATTTACAGTGGCGGGGAGATTTTTTTTTTATGAATTTGGTGTCATATTAAGTTTTAGTACTGTGAAAGAATGCTCATCTATTTTAGAAGCTAAACAATTAAACAGATCTATTTTTGTTTTTTAACTTGTAGTTCTTTTTTATTAAAGAAATTGAATGCATAACCTGAAAAATTCTGTTTTATAAATATTTAAAAGGGATTTACTTTTTATTTTTCAATCTCTAAAAGTAATTTAACTTAAAATAAAACTAAAAATCACTTAATGTATTTTAATATTAAAGAATAAAACAGAAAAAAAGCATTAAACCCATGTTTGGAAAAAAATAACTCATCTATCAAAGGTATCTTATCCAATTAGATATCTTATTCTTATATAAATAAATAAATAAAAGTATGCATTTCTTTGTGAAAATAATCTACAATTAGTTATTTTGATAAATGTGTCATGGTTAAATTTATTTCCTTCTGCCAGCACTGTATACATAAAATGAATATTTTAACTGTTTACATTTTAAGTAACATTTTTTATGCACATATATGTAAAGATATTTAGTTTTTGCAAATTATAAGTCAATTATTAAAAAATACTTAAATGATTGCTAAACGTGTTTACAATTTATTGTTCTGATGTCGTTATATAAAAAAATGAAAAACACACTGAATAACTAAATACACGTTTAGTGCCGGATATCCGTATCCGGCAACAGGACCGGCCTTCTGTTTGAAGTGGCCTGGTTGCAAGCATTTTTGGGGGGCCCCAAACATTATAGATGCTAAAAATTCATTAATTAAGAGACCCATTTATAAAGCAAACATTAAGAATGAACTGAAATACCACTAATAGCATTTTAATATTCGTGGTAATTGGGGTTGAAGGTAGCTGGCACCCGGACACGCTAATTTTTGGCGCCCTTTTTAAATAAATCTAATTCGATTATGACGGCTCCTTATTTAAGAACAACCCAGATTGAATGAGGAAATCGGAAATACTTGGATGGTACAATGTTAAGTTTATGGGAGTATAACTCGCTCTTAATGAGTAAAACCTGGTTATATCGAGGAATATTTTTGTGATTTATAAAATTTCTACTGACTTCCACCTCACTAGCTCAAATAATCCTCTCTTAGAAAAAATCTTTTAACATTCCAAAGTCAATAAAGACGACGATGATAACGAAGAATAGGAAGAAACTACAAAGGGAGCTTACCTGACCACGGGCAAGTGGGACAGTCTGACGTTGGATAAACCTCCAAAAGGAAAAAAAAATCCGTTCTCTCTCCTAAGATTATGTTTTCATGGCGCCCCTAAACATATAGCGCCCCGGGCAGCTGCCCGAGTTGCCGGTACCTTGAGCCGGCATTGGTTGGAGGTCTAAACCGCATTGAATATGCATGCTAAACCTGTGGTGCCGTTTATCACCCATTTCAGTTAACCTGCATTACTAATACTGAAAAATGTGAGAAAATATGAATCTCTTCACTCTGGAGTTCCACCGAGCACCGAGAGTGACATTAATTGTTTCAGAGTAGTTTAGTTAGTAATGAAGACAGTAAAATAAATATTTTGTTGACCAACTACCTATTTAAAATTTGGAAAAGAAGCCCACAATGGAAGTTGGGGGGGGGGATGACTTAAAGCTTAGATCAAATTAAATAAAATCAATAATTTTATAATTAAGTTAAATTAACCAAAATGTATGTTTGAATATTTTTCTTCACATTAAGTCCATTAATTTAATATAAGAGGACATTTCATTAGTCATTGCTGCCAATTTAAGGGATTTGTCGCTAAATTTAGCAACTTTTCACTGTATTTAGTGAATAAATTTTTTGGAAAGTGATATTTTTGATGATCTTAGCTCTCTAATTTAGAGATTCAGATGAATTTGAAGTATTGTTTCAAACTGTCTAAGATTTTAAAATCGAATCAGTACTACTTTAGAAGAATGATGCGATGAAATGTTTAAGAATGGTTCGTGGATGAACAGACATATTAGGGACGTAGCCAGAGAATAGGCGATGGAGGCCTCGGCCCCTTCCGAAATTCATACTTTTCTTAATTGGATGTCAATAATCAAGCTTTCTCGTAGAAATGCTGTCTTAATTAGAAATGCCTCCTTTTGGGCCCGCCCCGATTTATCTTTTTTTTCTGGTTATGTGCCCGAGACGTACCAATCATCCAATTCTATGTGTACTTTTATCCGCTTTTATATTGTAAATATTCAAATATAGTATGAGTGCTATTTTAAGTGTGAGGGTTCTATTAGAAAATAGAGCAACATCCATTCGAAATCTATTATTAATTTCAGTTGGTACTTTTTTGGAATTAACCCCTTATTGGTAGAATATTTTTTCGAAATTATTATTTTTTTTTTTTTTCATAGTTACCAACCCTAACCGAACACATCTAACCGCTTTTTGGAAACAGTAAATTTTTAATATCTTTTCAAAATGGTAACCAACGCACACGTACATTTGGAAACTAAATATGGTATTCAGTTGTCCACGATCTTTTTCAATATTCTAACATAAAAATCACTGTACATATAAAGCGGTTAATTATATTCTCTAAATGCTATCAACTGTATGTCGCATGGCACGCGCCGTCGAAGAAGAAGGGGTTAAGATCGATTAATGTGTTTGAAATATTTTATATTCCTAATTTTCAATAAACACAGTTTTAAAAGTACTACTGACTTCTTCTACTTCAGGATAGCTGTTTCATCTGACTGCAGAACTTCGCTTACTCTAAATACTCATTTATTGCTTAAGGATTAAATCGCGTAAATATAAGTTACGGGAACAATCAAAATGCATTTAAAACTTTTATAAATGTGAAACTTAACATAATATAAAACTTTTTGACGAAAATTATCTAATTATTTGCAATCTCGGTTATTATAAACAAAATAACGACTTACCTTTTTTCAAATGTAGAAAACGCGATGATAAAATTGGTAAAGCTTAATCCATAATTTAGGCCCGTGAAAGTCATAAAATTCAAGAAAAATCTTTCAAACAATATATATAACATATACACAAAAGTTAATAGACTCGTACAAAGTCTAATACAAGCAGACACTTCCAATGGCTCAACTTCGGTTAGTCACTTTGAGAGGAGTAACTGCAAAATAGGATTTGACCAACACATTTGCACAATTGTAAACGGGGGGGAAAATGTTCCCATGCTTGCAAAGGTAACCAAATGCAGGTCATTTTTTATTCTTTGTGTACTCTTATCTTCAAATTAATACCAGACGCGTGAAACGTACTTCGTATCAACAAAGTTAGTTTAGAGGGGCCTCCCACAGCCACAGGTATTAATCAATCAATCCTTGCTTTTGATAACATAAAGGCCTCTTCTGCTGTTCTTCGTGTTTCGGTTCTTTTCAAAGAATTCGATAATGAGCGGTCGTTATGACCCATGGTCCAGATCTGATAATTGTATTTTTCTCTAACTGATGTTTTCGCTCTTTCCACGGTGAAAGGTGCGAAGGTAAGTGACATTCGATCAGAGCTGGGGTGTACTGTCAAAGAATACTGTTCGTAGAAAGACACTTTTATAAATGATGTTTAGCTCTGAAAGATGCAGAGACAACACTATCAGTCTACTTTAATTTAAAGAAATCTTTTATATTTTTCACGATAAGAGAGAGAGACATAATAAAAAATATAGAACGGATTTGGGGGCCCCTCTGAAACCGGGGCCCAGGTGCCTTGCATCCGCAGAACCCCCCCTCCCCCTGTGGCCGGCCCTGTCCGGCAGCCAAAGGAGCTCCGGTATCCTGCAAAATCAATATCCGTTACATCCCTAGTATTAAGTAAGTCACTCGTTTAGAGAGGTGGCAAAATCTTGCGTACTTGGAATCCGAAGTAAGTACGTTTTGAAAATTAACTGTTTTCGAAGAATAAAATAAGGATAAATTCTGAAAAAATGTACAATGAAAACTAAGAGTTGTCAAAATATTCTTCTGCGTTTAATTTTTAATTTTAATTAAAAAAAAAGAAATTATTATATAAGGAGAGCGTATTTTAATTAAAACGCAAATAAAAATTGTCCCACTGTGCCTCTTTCTCCCCTGATGTTACTCTTCTTTAACCAGTTTATATAATATTTAATATTTCTTCAAAATTAAGTTTAATATATATATATATATATATTTTTTTTTACTATCTGAAATACGACAGTCATTTGTTTAAACTATAATCACTAGATGGCAGCATAACTTTCGTAAGAATACGGGAAATTGGAAATAATATTTCAGCGATTTAAAGGTAATAAATAATTCAATAAAAGGTACAGCTGCGAAAAAAAAAAAGCCCCACTTGTACTTTTTTCGGCTGTCTTTCGTCGTACAGCAAAGTTACAGATACCGATCGTTTTCGATTGAAGTACACTTTAATTTGCTATGCATAAAAATTGCATAAGGGGCCATCTCTATATTAAAATTCACACCAACTTTTTTTTTCCCAATAGCAACCCCTAGATTTCACTTCATATTTCAAAAATTTAGCTCATTTTAACCCCGGATACCCATTTTCAATAAATCTGAACTGAAAATGGGTGAGTTATGAGCACCCAAAATCCCCCTCCCCATATGTTAAAATATTTCTTCATACTTTAAATCATATCTCATATAATATTGATAATAAGAAGCTGAATTTTATTCGTACTATTAGAACTAAACGACCCAAACATAAATTAATGTTATTATGATTTTAAATAAAATATTAATATGAATTATTAAATTAATATTAAAAAAAATTATGAATAGAAACATAGCCAAATTTCGATGGAAATAGATGCAGAAAGTAATATTACATGGCTGTGCAAAATTTCAAATTTTTACGTTTGGTAGTTTAATTTATATTAAATAAAATATGTTATTTTCATGAGTTAAGGGACCCTATATAAATTTATTAAGTGACAATTTTTTGAAAATTGCTTAAAATAAAAGTAAATTAGATTTATTTTGTGCAAAAACGCAGTAAAAGATAGCGGCATTACAAAATATCAAATTTTGAAGCAAATAAATTAGAGTTTTTTACGCCTCACCATGGCACAGTGGTTAAATGCCACTGAAGCGGTTCCTCTGAAGCGTGCGACCGCCGACAGTTCGGGTCGGCGCTAGGGAACGCACCGACTAGGTAATCGCCAACTGTGGAGGCCGCCACACTACTTTTCACGAGTCTACCACTGGTCTACTAGTACCTCTCTCGAACCGAGCAAGGCAAGATCTAGGAAAGGAAGCAATGCTGGGCGAAGAAGAGATTAAATCTTAGCTGTTGTATCATTGGAAGACATCGCTTGATCAGGTTAAATCTGGCTTTTCTGTTCAAGGATGTGTTAAACTGCCAAATCCATTAAATAGCAGTCTTGGGTTCGATTCCGAATTTTTTGCACGGTTGCTATGTTGATCAACCTCAAGCTTCAAACATCCTAATTTATTTTTAGGCCCGTGGTAATCCAGTGGTTAAGGTGTTGGACCGGGGTTTCAGGTTCGATTCCGACGTACCACTAAAGACCACGGTGTACATGTTGTGCATGTTAAATCTGTGCTTTCGATAGTCCTCTCGGCAACCGTAAACAGTTCCAAAGGGTGCCAATATTCCGAAGTCCACCACCTATTGATGAGGATCCAGATTTTGGCAGAAAACTCTGTGCAGGACGTATGTATCTGAAAACGACCCTTTCAGTGATGTGAGCTGTCCTTTCTGGTAAACAAACCACTAAGCCCCCCCCCCCCCCTACCCTCTGCTCGCATATAATTTTGGTTTCATCTAAAACTGGAAAATGCCACGTTTACTATATAGTAATAGAATACAATATAGCAATAGAAGTGGGTGTGCATTAAAAGCTTTCCGTAAGTGTTCCTAGGATGTCGGCCAGGTTCGTTTAATAGTATAACCGACCTCATTACATGACATTTAAATACATTTATATATATATCCTCAAAAATTAACGAATCAACAAATACATAAGAAACTGTCTTGAACTTAATATTTCATATTTTCTTGACGATTAGCTCCCAAGACAGCTGGACTCAGCGTAATTTTGTTCATAAAATTGTAAAATTTAGACATTATGTCAAGCCAGAAGGGTAAAATAAGACTTTTGTCATCTTAATTTAATCATAATCTGACAAATCTAATCGTACTTGAAAGTTTTAATAGATTATATAAACGTTTTAATAGATTACATAAACGTAATCTAATTGCAATCGGAAAATTTGGTTTATCGTAATCTTGGTCTGAGAGTGGAAATTAATCGTAATCGATTACACATCTGCGTTATCGGCACGAAGTTTGGATGTACATATAGATAAAAATAACGCACTGAAAGGATGTTGAATGTAGAAAAAGGAAGTTTCCTCAAGATCAAAACAATTTGTATACTCGCCTTCAGGGATACATAAAGTGTTGTGTATACAGAAATATTATAGAGTACATGTCTGTACACCATGCGTAAAAGCCTTAGTGATGTGTCAGGAGGAATTGCAGACAGATTTCCATATCTGTCTATACTTTCTAATTTCAGTTTTTTTTTTTTTTTTTTTCATTTTTATTGTATGGGTATTCATGCAATCAGTGCGTGTAGCCTGTTGCATGTGTGTCTGTCTATACTTTCTGATTTCTGATTTTTCCCACATTTTTATTGTATAGGTATTCGTGCAATCAATGCGTGTAGCCTGTTGCATGTGTGTCTGTACTTTATTATTTAATGAATGTATTTATTTTTACGCCATAGTTATTCATTGAATCAGTGCGTGCAACATGTTGCATCTGTTGCGTTTTTTCTCTCTGTGCTTCCTTCTCTGTTTACTTTTTCAAGGCGTGATATCTCGCTAGATATTTAAAGTTGAAAGCAGCTGCAACTTAAAAAAAGTTAATTTTTTAGAAATCTTTCGAACTGTATAAAAATTTTCTGCTTTAAGTTAGAGATAAAAATGTCGTTTTTATCAAAATTTCAACACCGCGGCAGATGCACCGGCCGACAGCGATGAGTCGATCCAGGAAGAGTTAGAAACAAGACATTTATTATTTAGATAGATATTCTTGCAATCGGTGCGTGTAGCCTGTTTGTCTATACTTTTTGCTGAAGAAGGGCAAAAAAGTGTTTGCTCGAAACAGCTGTATGGCCGTTGAAGTAAACTTAATGGTGCTATTTTACAAAGCTAAGTTATTTTAAGCACATCTTTTGCTTCAAATTTTGACGTGATGTGCATAAAATGGGTTACAATGAGTCGATGGCTCCGGTGAAACCCTTGCCTTTTGAGCAGTTAATACAGCATTATCTGGGAGATAATATATCACCAGAATACGCTGGGGGACCCATAGTCATTGCATACAGCTCTTAATTTTTTATTGCTTTTACTTGATGCTACAATGTTGCCATTATTACAGTGTAAAGCTGATATGAATGACTAGGCTGAACTAAGTGAATGAAGTGTGTCTGTGTGATGCAGATCATCACATATCTTATTTTAATTCTTAATTACTTAAATGTTAATTATTTTTAAATTAAGCTTTATATTTGCACCTGCCTTACTTAAAAGAAATCTTCCGTTTTCATTTATTTTTTCTTTTTATTTCCCTTTTGCATTTGTAAAGCCTAGCGTATGCTGTGGCGACGCTGGTCTATTACTTACAGGTTAATACATTTTCTTACATCACGCCACTTCTCCGTTAGGTCAGGGCAGCCAACGTGTAAATAGGTGACTGACTTAACAAATGGTTGGAGGATGGAGTGCCTTGGCCTGTTGAGCTTAATTCCAGTTATCTGAGTAAGAGTCCTTATGGTAAACTGTTAACAATGTATTAAGGTGTGTTCATATTTAGATCTTTCTCCTTCTGATGAAGACCCAAACTGTGCAAGGAGTCTTTATGAAGAGTGAAATTAATTTTAAATACATTTGATGATGTTTGTTTATCTTTAGAACATTTTAAAATAATAGATGCAAAGTTTTATAAGCATCATATTCATTAAAGTTGCCAGGTTTTAATTGGAACTGCCGGATGATATCTAGAAAAAAAAAACTAGAATAATGAATGGGAAGTAAAGAAAGTATTACAGAACTTGAAATTCAGTATATGTACCAAATAACAACAGCTGTAGCTTTATCTGCTGGAATAGAAAAACAGTTTTTTTTTTTTTTTTTTTTTTTTTGGTAATGTTCATTCTAGCTTTCATAAGAAATTAGGAGTTGACGAACCACCGAGACTAGTGTTTTCATTGCAAGAATTAAATTGATAATTCATTTGCTTAAAAATATTGTATATTGTATGTTTTTCTTTATTAAATAAATAGTTTTCATTAAATAAACATTTGATTTGTTCTTTAAATTTACCTCTTATTTAGTTTGCACTATCCAATTACAAAATAAGAGAATGTCTAGCTTAAAATATAGGTATTTAATTTTTGGTAATCGGTGAGTAGAATATACAGTATAGTTAAGAAGTTATTTCTGAAAACAGACTGCCCCATGTACACCCTCCAAAAAAAGTATTCGAGCAAGAGAGAAATTTCCTATTTTAGATTTGCGAATAATAATTGAGTTTTTGAAAAACCCACAACTTGATAGAAATATGGAAAGTCATATTTATAAATATCCTAATTCATATTCTATGATAAATAATTTTTAATATACGAAACCAACGTAGGAAATTTCTCTCTTGCTCGAATACTTTTTTGGAGGGTGTACATTGCAAAAATATAAAAGCACAATGCTAATGAAAAATAGAATTCTAAAAGAATCAAATGATTTTCAATCAATAAATAAAACACTGCTTTTAATATTTTTAACTGCCATAATTTTGTTATGAAAAGCATTCATGAAAAAGATGTTTTTTTTTTTCATGCTTCTTAAAAATTTATACTGAAAATTATTTTTCATAAATAAAAAGTACTATATATCTCTTTCTCCCATCTATATAAATAAAGCAATATGTAAACTGTCCGTTTGTCTGTCTGTCTGTGTCTCGCGTAGCTCCGAAACGGTTGATCGTAGACCTACCAAATTTGTACGGAAATTCTCCAAGACGGGTCTCGACAAACCTCGAAGCGATTTTTTCGAAATTCGAATTATTTTAGGAGATATCGATAAAAAACGTGTCGCAAAAGAATCATTTTTGTTCTCGCCATTTCGCAATTGTATCTCTGCAGTGGAAAGAGAGAGAGTTTAGCTATCTACGCTGCCAAGTTTGGCGAGTTTATTAAATTATTCAGACTCTTGAAGTAAAAATAAAAGAATAACGATTTTTTTTTACATTATTTGTAAGGTTATTTTTTAATTAAACATCGTGTGCATGTGAAATCAGAGCAGGAATGAAATGTTTTATACTCAAAAGAAAAATATGATTTGGAAATTTTCCGAGACTAAAACGTGCAACTTTTTAATTTGGCAACAAATAAAATGGTTGAAATACGATTTTGAGGAGATGTGATTCTAGCGCCAAGCGCTATTTATCGTCTGCTTCTGCTACTTGAATTATGAATACACCTGAATGAGTTTTTAAATTTTATTTCAGTTCGAATTGTGCATTTTTCTGCACAGCTTTTCACATCTATTTCTAATGTATTACATCCAGAAAAAGGATAGAAATATCAATTTTAGTTGTGTTTAATCACACTCATGAATAATGATATACTTTCCAACTTAACGGAATAAGGAAAGAAAATAAGGAAGACCCATGGATTATAATACGCTTTTAATACACAGCGCTTTAGTACTTATTTAAAATCTGAAAATATTTCAGATTTTCTTAGTTTTTTTTTTTTTTTTCCCTTTCCATTTTTGATAAAGGCCATTACATCCAGAAGCTCTTCAGAATTAATATAAGACGAAAATAATTTGTTCCTTTTTGCAGGTTTTTAGCATTTAACCATCTTATTTTTGTGATCGGGGGCGGCCCGACACAGTAAGCAACGCATCTGGGCGCCGGCTTCGAAGGGGCGTCCTTTCGAACTCAAAAACTAAGTAGCATAAAAGGGGGCGTCTTTTTTTACATTAGCAGGGACGACACTTACCGTAGGACCGTCCCTGTTTGTAACCATCTTAATTTTAGATTCCATTCAGAATCTGAGAGATTTGAGTGCCAAGGAAGTCGGTGAAGAACAGGAGTCTCTCCGAACAAGATTTATTAAGATGGCGAACCAACTGGTCGCCGGATGCGTTTAGTGTTAAATATGACTCCTGTTGTGGGGAAAAAATTCGTATTTAATTCGACTAAAGTTTTATAAATTATTAAGGAATATATTTTAAATATGTTTATGCAGTACTCTTTTTTTTTTTTTTTTTTTAGAATAAGAACCATGTTAAAGAATTTTTTTATTCATATTTTAAATAAAACAACATATTGTGTCTTGATCAACCTATTTTGAACGAACTTTAAACATATAAGGTTAACGATGAACATTTAATATAATGAATAAATTAAATTTATGTTGTTGCGTTAATAGAGTTTTGTCGCTTATTATATTATTGAATAAAAAAAGCTTTTTCACTCTCTCGTAAATTTAAATTTGGTAGAATGCTCTGTCATCCTGCCTATAATTCTTCCGAATGACAATGCTAAAAATGCACTTCATTTTTCTTATTTAAGCTAGTAATCTTCTTTCAATGATTTTTTAAAGACAAACCGATATTGCTGAAACGGAAAAAGGCCTGTTTTATTTTATGAAAGTAAATTTTAAAAGCAAAAGCTGCGTAAAATACAGGATGGATCTATTGAATTCGCATGTTATTTACAAAAAAATGACCACGATTTTGTAATGCCATCTGGTGGCTTTAAGCTGCGTAATCCAGTTTTGGACATATCCCGTAGATTTCGCTGGAATGAACAGGTTCGTTTCTGTATAGAGTTCTTGGATCCTGCTAGCGAGGTGGGTTATTCTGGTTATTATAGTGCGTTCGCCGAGTCGAGAGAACGAAACTAAACAATTGCACGTGCAAACTGGCGACGAGTAAACACCTGTCATTTTGATAAAGCGCCCAACACAGTGTGAATTTCTGCTTTCTTCCATTGACGCTGTTTGGAATTAAGAAAGGTTAAATTCGCCTAACTAGGGATGGGTGCCAAACAATGTAACTCTTTGGTAACCCGTTTGTTTACTTTCGTTCTCTCGTTTCCGCGAATAGATTATAGAGAATTGTTGCCAATATTTATTTTTGTTTTCTTGCCTTGGCATCGGATGTGGTGAGATGACCGAAACCGGTTGACGACCGTGACTAGTGATGGGTAAAGTAGGTCCTTTTTAGGATCCAGACCTTTCGGATCCGCTCCTATGAAGGACCGACTCCTCCGGACCCGGTCCTTTTGGATCCGCTCCAAAGAAAAGAAATGGCTCCGGAGCCGTTCCTTTCGGTCCGAAATCGGAACCGCTCCAGACCGAAAGGAACGACTCCGGATCCATTTGGCAAAAAGAGTAAGATCTGAACAGAGATGACCGAATGGAGTGGATCCGGACAGAGGTGATCGAAAAGAAATATTCCAGACATAACAGAAATAAGCAATAATTTCAGAAAGCATGAACAACGTCGGAATGAAATGAACAGAACCAGACTCTGTACTACTGGCGGATCGAAGGGTGGAGGGTGGCAGGGGCACGTGTCCCCAAGAAAAACTAAGTTTACACTATAGCAGATTGACTTCTCTTATTTTGTAAATTCAAGAATGTACCAGGGAAAGGATTCAAAATATTTTTATGCCCCTCTAGAATTTTTTTCTGAATCTGCCACGGTATGGGTACTATTCTTTTTATTTTCAATTTTGGACATTTTTTTATACATGAAAGTTTCACTTCTTTATTTTTCCACACACACACACAATTTTTTTATGGTTCCGCCCCTGAGTTTTTAAATATTGGACATAAACTTATTTTGATTTGCTTTTAATAGTGCTCTTGGATTTTTCAAAAGGAGGGGGGGGGGTCAAGTACTTTCCTGCTCTCTGTATGGACTCTGAATAAATGTGAAGATACTATTTAATTTGATTTTGGGTCTGAATTTCTGTAATTCGGTTTTAAGTGCACTAGTATATATCTTTACCCCCTCCTTTTACACACACACAAACATAAACATCTGCTGTGGTCGTTGCCAGGTTTCATTGACTGTTAAATCATAACTTGCCTAAAACTTACTGTCTGCATTGCTCCCCACCGTCCCAAAGACGTAAATGCAGCGTTTTTCTTCTTGTGTTCATCGTTGTTTCCTGGCACTGTTACTACAATTGAGTACGCATTCAAAAACCCGAACCGGGACGCAACGACGAACACAGAAAGAAATCGCTCAATAGTCCAGTGAGCCGAATATACTCCAAATCCAACGAACGGTCTGGGCGCCTATAGCGAATAAACAAATACAAACAAACAGACAGGGAAAAAATCTCCATATTTTATTTATTTAGATTATTGCATTATTTGGATGACCTTTAATAATACTGAGTTTACTAAATATTAATTTGAGGTTGAAACAGGCAACTGATAAGGAATTGGACTTAGGATCTCATAAAAACATGTACACATGATGAATGTGCACGTAAATGTGTAGAACCGATTCTGAACTATCAATTCTGGTTCTTGTACAACAAAACAACCAAATGAAATAATTGACAAATTATAATGAATTTAATCAATTGAAGTATGTAAAAAGTTAAATTATTTCTTTAACTGATTATTTTAAAGACGAAGTGTTTGTCTGTGTAAAAATCAAAAACTAATTTTGTTAATGCTTAATGCCTAATCTACAAAAGAGAATGTATTATATTTTTTTGTGAATTGTTTTACGCTGAAATAGTCTGTTGTATTTTAGTAACAACGGAAATAATTATGAGAAAACGATAGTTTAGAAGAGTTTTTTTATTTTATTTTATTTTATTTATTTGGGGGTGGGGTGTAATGCAAACACGTATAAAAAGTATAATGATATATCTGGAAGCATTTAAAATGAAGTGAAATAAATTAAATAAAATGCAAAAGATGTTTAAAAAGCATTTAAAATGGCATACATCTCCAAAGACAATTTCAAATTTAGTTTAACAATAAAGCCGAAGAACTTATTAAGAAAATTAAAAATGTATTTAAGTTTTTTTTATCATTTTTTTAACTTATCATGTTACTGTGAAAGTGAATAAAACGTAAATGTGACACAATTTATGTAAGGTAATTTAAACCGTTAAAAATTGACCAGGGATAAAACTAAACTGAATAAAAACTGTTTATTTTTAAATTTATAAATGCTTTAAAATCTAAACATATTACTTTATTATAAAATAAAATTGAATTCACTTGCGATTCATCTCTATAACTAAAGATTTTTTTGAAATCAAAAAGAGTGATCACGGTGCGAAATGAGGGAGGTGTAGACGCACGAAATATACACTTGCGCTTTCATATTCATGAAAAACGATCAAATTAAGAGTGAGGCCTAATGAATATTTTGAGAAGGGCGGGGTCTGCGTCGAAATCAATCCATTCGAAGTGATTTTACCTTTCAGTTTTTTTATTTGTTGATATTAATATTTTTAATTGATGCCCATTGTTACCAAAAGTAAATTTGATGGAGTGCTCTCTCTTGAACTATTTTAACAACTGCCCCTAAAATTTTGGGAGCCCTAGACCGTGGCCTATTTTTCCAGGTGGCATTTCTTCAGCTCACTTTTCGATATAATCTTTATGTAAAAAATGAAAAATATATGGACTGTATATTAAACAATTTTCGGCAAGGGGGGGGGTAGGAAAACTGTTAACACCCCTCCCCCCAGAACAATATTTTTTATGGCACTTCGACCAAGGCATTCCATGGGCCCGTTCGAGAATTCACCGGTCGGTTATACACCGGTGCTACCGGTTGCGGTCATTCTTCGGTTAAGTGACCTCACGGTTGTCAAGCGGTTTCGGTCATCCTCACCACATCCACCGAGAAAACAAAAATAAACATCGGCAACACTACGCTAATAACCGGAATAGAATAACCCACTTCGCTAGCAGGATTATTCTGGTTACGCTCTGGTCACGCTGAGCAGACAACCGCTACATGACAGAAACGTTTTCGAACGTGGTTTCTTCCAGAGCTCCACCTTTTCGAACGCTCCGCTCGTGCACCGGTGCACAACCGATGAATTCTCGAAAGCGCCCTTTGACTGCGCCTCACGTAACCCAAACTTGTGAATCTTCCAACTAACCGCCCCCCTTACTAAATTGCATTCATCCGTTACTGGTCACTGCTCAGACCCATCAACAAACTGAAACTTTTTTCGCGTATTTCTATCGCAAAGGAATGCGTCTTCCGGGAAGCTCTTCTCACTTCTGGAGAGAGAGATGTCGGCAGGGTTTTGCTGTTTGGTGTTCGAGAATTTTCAATGAAATGATCCCACTCTCACTATAATTAGTTTAAAATCGCGATTCTTGTACTTGTAGCAGATCAGCTGTTTCAAAATAATTTAAGAATTACATTTATATATATATATTTATACATAGAAAGGTATATGCAAAAATTTTAATGCACACAAAATTCATTCATGTAAATATATTTTTAAAAAATTATAAAATACATAAATTTGTTAATGTAGCAATTATTCTATTTATAAAAGGTGCATACTAGTATTAACATTTATACAATAAATGTATCGGTTAATCTTTGCTTATACGGACGGAAAATTCAAAAAAGGGAAACACGTACATCTGATAAATGTTCCTTTAAAAATTTTCTATTTCATATTATTTTACAGCTTTTTTTCCCTCCTAAACAACGATAAATTATTCAAATATATCATATTTTTTTTTTTTTCTCAAGTTTGGAACTTTTATTTTCATTTACAGTGAGTTCTATACAAGGAAAACAATATTAGAACAGTTTCGATTCAATCATCTTTTTAATTTATAACAGTATGTATAATAAGACATTAATTTTTCTTCAGAATCACCAGAATTGCAGCTCACTACATAAATTCTAACTGACTCCCCGTCATCGCCGATTAATGAGACACTGAACTTGGTAGATGGCTAAAGTTTGAAGGTCCAGGGTTGGCCTGTCGATCTAACAATTGAAACTTTGGGCGATTTTCTACAGATTTAACGTGAATACATGTTACAAAGAGGTTTTTAGCAAGTCTTCCGAACAAGGCACTACCTTCCTAGGGATATAAATACTAACTCATTGCTTTTGACTGTCTCTGTGCCTATGCCTATTAACAAGCACATTCTAGCAGGTGTGGAGGAGCGTGCTATCAGCTCCTTACAATAGATAAAAATTAAGAATACGTCGAGTGTAACATCCGTTGAGTACAAATACCATCTAGTAAAAACTTAACATTTTATTCAGACTTTAAGACGAGCATGCAAGCTCTGCACGATACGGTCAATTTACATCCAGCGGTACAATTAACATAGAGTTCTGGTAACAACAACAGCAACGCGATAATAATAATAATAATAATAATAATAGTACTGCTGCGAACCATGCGTGAACACACTTCCTTTTATACTGCCGGACCGCACATCAGCGTTGCCAGATTCCCTGGCTCTGCTATCGTGGGAGTAGCCGCTAGCGCTCCTCACAGGATGCGCGAAGAGATGCGCGGAAGCTTGTTCGATGTGGTGGCCGCTGAAGGATCAGATTGGTGGTCGGGAACGCACCGATCGCAGGCGCGGCGGCCGCCACAGTACTCCCCCTCCAGTGACCACGAAACTTTCACAAATATTTTGAATTGAAACGCACTCTCCGACCAGAACGTGTAGTAACAGCCGGAGGTGACGTGATGCAGGATGCTGGTTTGGTCACAGTCGGAGGTGGAGTTACGGAGGATGTGGGCGTTGACACTGTTCAGATGGACATTCTTTACGGTCGGCCGGTGAAGCATTGTCCGTACGTTCAGGAGCCCAGATAAATGCGGGTTTGAGGCGGTCAATGTTTATAACAGACTCCTTGTTGTTTACCAAAATTTTAAAAGTGTTTACATTTCGTTCGAGGACTTTGTGGGGTCCGGTATACGTGGGTGCGAAAGCAGTCCTTGACGCATCATATCTCAGGAACACATGCGAAGAGTTCTGCAAGTCTTTATTCACAAACACAGTTTTTGAGCAATGGGCGCTGGTGGGTACGGGGCGAACAGCTGACATGAAGTCTTTTAACTTTTGCACGAATGTTTACTGGTCGGCACAGCATGTGGGTGAACAGTCCGCTTGCATGAATTCTCCGGGCAGACGGAGACTGGTGCCGTACACCAACTCGGCAGCAGAAGCACTGATATCCTCTTTAATGGCGGAGCGCAGACCAAGTAACACTGTGGGAAGAACGTCGGTCCATTGAATCGAAGTATGACATCATATGGACTGCTTCAATGAGCGATGAAAATTTTCGACAATGCCGTTAGAGAGCGTATGATACGGGCTAGTGCGCACTCTGTGAGTGCCCAGGAGATTGGTTAACGCCGTAAAAAGAAAGGACTCGAACTGACGACCTTGGTCGGTGGTGATTCGCTCCGGAACTCCAAAACGCGCAATTCACAAGCTATAAAATTGTTTGGCAACAGTGTCGGCAGAAATGTCTACTATGGGAATTGCCTCGGGCCAGCGTGAGAAACGATCGATGCAAGTGAGCAAATAAGAAAATCCATTAGATGGAGGTAGAGGACCAACTAAGTCGATATGCACTTGTTGAAAGCGGTCATTTGGCAACTCGAATCTTTGTAGTGGGCTGTGAGTGTGCCTATGGATTTTTGATTTCTGGCACTCAATGCATGCACGTGTCCGCACGTCGGAACCTCGCAGGAACGTAAGGTCTGATCTTACTCCCCTGAATATCACAATAAAGTGATGTATCAGGAGCGAGCTGCATGGGCTGGAGATTCAGACTACTACGGGTTGTATTTTGTAGGAGGGCTTGAAGCTCCGAATCCTGTCTCTGTTCGTTTGCCAGAGCTATGAAATCGGTTGACGAGGGCATCGAAATTTCCTCTATGCGGGACAGAACAACGGCGACGACATTTTCGGCACCATCAATATGGCGAATATCTGTCGTAAATTGGCTGATAAAATCGAGGTGTCTCAGCTGGCGAGGGGATTCTTTGTCGGACCGGTGTTTAAACGCAAAGATTAGGGGTTTGTGATCTGTAAAAATAGTAAAGTTACGTCCTTCCAGGAAGTGACGAAAGTATTTGATGGCGGCGTACATCGCCAAAAGTTCGCGGTCGTACGTACTGTAAAGCGCCTGGGTTGAGGAAAGATTTTTGGAAAAGTAAGCAAGAGGCTTCCAGGTGCCCTGATCGTTTTGCTGCAAAACTGCTCCTAAAGCAGAGCTGGACGCATCTACCATAAGGGAAAGGGGCTTAGACGCCGACGGATATTGCAGGACGGTGGCAGAAATTAAGTCACTTTTGCATTTTAAGAAATTAAGTCACTTTTGCATTTAAGAAATTAAGTCACTTTTGCATTTGCATTTTCTCGTTAAATTAATTTACATTATTTTTCATTTAAATACCAAGGACAAGCAGTGCACGGGTTGTACTTATAATTATAGGAAACATTCTTCTGATACCTACGCCTTACAAAAGATTAAAAATTAAATAGTATAGCAATACTTAAATTTTTTATACGTGAATTGTAAAAATATCAAATATTTTAAATTCTATTTCATCTCCTCGTCATATATTCTGTTAATATATTAATTGAACAATGTTTAATAAATGAAAATTTAATAACTATTAGTTAAATTTATTTTAAAAGTAATAATGGTTGTAACTGCTTTGAAAATGTGAAACTTAAACATTCAGTATAAAGATATGCATAAAAATGCCAGTATCATTTGTGTATTCGTTTACTTTAATGTATACTAAAAGTCAGCTTAATTTGTTCATGTATATTAAAAATCAAGCTAAAATAATGAATCATGAGAGTGAGCACTACTTTGTTTTTCCTTCAAATTACATGTATCTATTTACTTTAATGTCCACGTGTATCATAGTAAAGAAACTGTCAATGAGTTCGTACTTGATTTAGTAATACAGTCATGACTTAAAACTACATTAAATAACGTTTCAAAGCATCGGAAAGCTTAAAAATTGCTTGATGTATACGTGAAGACGTGAGGATCCGTAGGCCTCTTTGGATGACTCATCGAAATACACGCGTAGTCCCGTTACAAATAGCGAAGGCCCCGAATAAACGCAGTTTAAGGTAAGGTGACCATACGTCCTCGAAATTCGAGGACAGTCCCCAAATTTAGATTATTTTTTCATTTTGTCCCCAAAAATACTTTGTCCCCAAATGTCCCCAAATTTAAAGATTTGTACTTTTTTCACTGAAAGTTTCCGTTTAGTTTATTTCTTTCAGAAAAAACTGAAGAAATAAGAAAAATAAACCAACTATAAACGCCATTTACTCAGAGAAACAATGAAATTCGATCTCTGAAAACGTTTGTTGTCATTGTGTGTGTAGTGTGTACAGACATTTAATAAAGTATCCGACTATGGGTGGAATTCTCCGCCGGTGGTTCATGAAATCGTCGGTTGTTAGCTACCAACTGGGCAGTACCAGTTGTTTGGTTACCGACTGCGATAACAACTCCGGAGGGAAACGGGAGGTCTTTTAGCCAATCACATGAACCCCTTGACGCTCCTCCTTAAAACTCCACCTCAAGGCGGGGCAAAGTTAACGACTGCGAGAAATTAACGACGAGCGGAGTATCCAGCTGTATGAGCCAAATTTCCCCTTTCAGTTTTGTTAATGATTAATCACCTTTCATGAAGAACCACGCTTTAAATATGAAATTGACGTACGAAAATTTTTCTTGCCCTCGAATACTTTTTTTGGAGGGTGTACTTGGTAATATGTTATGTCCTCGAATAAGTCCTGGAAAATATTTTCTAGTGTCCCCAAGTTTTGTTTGGATTCGAGGACAATGCTTGATTTGTCCCCAAATTACCGTTTAGAAATATGGTCGCCTTAGTTTAAGGTAAGGTGACCAGATTTTTGTAGTCAGAATCGGGGACATGTCCCCGATTCTGACAAGAAAACTGGGGACATTTATAATTAATGCAATAATTAACAGTAATTTAATTGAAAAACAATGCAATAATTAAAAATTGTCCCCAGTTCCATTTTTACATTCAGGGGACAATTTGAAAAACGTCCTGTAAATGCGGACGTTTATTCGCCTTAGTTTAAGGTAAGGCGACCATATTTCTAAACAGTAATTTGGGGACATATCAAGCATTGTCCTCGAATCTAAACAAAACTTGGGGACACTAGAAAATATTTTCGAGGACTTATTCGAGGACACAACATAATACCATGTACACCCTCCAAAAAAAGTATTCGAGGAAGAGATAAATTTCCTATTTTAGATTTGCGAATAATAATTGAGTTTTTGAAAAACGTAAAACGTGACAGAAATATGGAAAGTCATATTTATACATAGGCCAATTCATATTCACTGATAAATAATTTTTAATATACGAAACCAACGAAGGAAATTTTTACTCGAATACTTTTTTGGTAGGGTGTATACCAGTATACCCATACTTTAAATCTTGACTGACTGATACTTAAAAATGAACTCTAATAGCTATTTATATCAATTGTGTATTCTTATTTATGATAAATTAATGGAAGTATTTCATTCCTTTATAAATATTTACTTAAGCCAGTATGAAAGGGACATCATGTTGAAATATTGCAATTTATTCAAAATTTAACTCTTGGAATAGTATTTGTATTTTTCAGAAGACATTGCTTTTTACATTGGATCATTTTTCATGAAACTTTGTGCACCCTCTAAAAAAAGCATTCGAGTGCAAGAAAAATTTCGCAGGTCAATTTCAAGAATGGTTCTTCATGAAAAGGGATTAATCATTAAAAAAACTGAAATGGGAAATTTGGCTCATAATGGGATACTTTACTGAAAATCTGTACACGCTACACACACAATGACAACAAACGCTTTCAGAGATCGAATTTCACTGTTTCTCTGAGTAGATGGCGCTTTTAGTTGGTTTGTTTTTCTTATTTCTTCAGTTTTTTCTGAAAGAAATAAACTAAACGGAAACCTTCAGGGAAAAAAAAGTACAAATCTTTAAATTTGGGGACATTTGGGGACAAAATGAAAGAAAGATCTATATTTGGGGACTATCCTCGAATTTCGAGGACGTATGGTCACCTTACACTGACTGTAATCAGGGACAAATTTTTCCCAATGTTTGTTTCAAAATTGGGCTCACTATGCTGATTCCATCTATTGTCACGTGATTAGTAATAATAAAAAGGGAGCAGAACAGATACAGATTACAGATGAGCTTTTAAGTGACGTCACGCAAAGCGTCTCGAAGTCATCCCTCGACTCCATGTCCAGCTATTTACAAAACATTTTCATCTACAACTATTGTACTTTTTGTAACATTCCGCATCTTGTAAAGAGTTCGTATGTAACGGTATGATATACGTTATAGGAATGCTTAAATAAAAATACAAAATTGAAATTTTGAAATTATATATTTATTTGTCATTTTAAAGGGATACAACTCTCTTTTAAGTATTTATTATTGTCTTGCGAAAATGCGGATTGATACCGCTATGCGTAAAACGAACATATCGGTAGCTTTTAATTTTCTATGTCCTTCAGCTGTTTTTAAGGATGCTGTATTAATTTACGCTTTTTAAAGCAAGCTGATCTTGAAAAATGATTGAATTTACTTATTGAAAAAACAATTGTGTTGTACAAGCGATGTATTTGAGAACTATTACATATCCACCAGGTGAAAATAGTTTATTTTCCCCTTGTGCTTTGCTTCACTTGATATTTATATATTATCATGAAGATTGTTTAAATAAAATGATAAATATGAAATCATGCTCATATTAGAGTGTATGGGCTTCTAATGCATTTTTGTTTTTTTAAATAGAAGTTAGTGCATGGAAACATTATGCTTTTTTAGAACCTTTCAGTGTGCATCATGCGTATCTTAAGTGTTCCTGCGTTCCATAGTGTATCTAAAAAACGAGAGCTGTTTACTTAGTATTAACACATGCATTGCATCCGTGTAAATATTGCAAAGAAAAAAAGTTGAAATATGCACGCAAACATTAATTTAGAGTCTCCTAAATCTAGAAGGTTATTCAATCAATATGGCCGGAGGAAAATGCAATTTTCGGAGTGGATAAAGAAAAAATCGAACATCGAGCACACATGTGATATAAAATTTATTTATTTATTATTGTTTTATGAATGCGCGAAATATTTATTTTGCCCATTTTTATGTTAATGAGAAGTATATTATTGCAATTGGTGTGGTCGTTGAAATTGCTTGATAGCACTTGAATTTGATAAACATTGCTATACTGATAAAGGTTAGTAATATAGGACAGACTTGATCTGTCTACTAAAGCCCAAAATAACATTAATATAAAACTTTAACAACAACATACATAATATACATCGCTATTAAAATTTTAAGGTAATTCTTTAAGGAAAAAAGTTTTGAACGATTTTTTTTTTTTTTTTATATATAAATCTAATTGCACCAGATTTGAAAAAATGTGAAGTGTCTTATTTCAAGCTCTAATATGCTACAATAGTTATAAGCAGTAGCGGATTCAGGGGGAGGGAGGGGAGGCTAGCGGGCTGCAGCCCCCCCCGAAAGAGATTGCTAAAGGGTAATTATGCACTTTGAATATGTAAAGTGATCTTTTTTAATCACTTATCCCCTCCCAAAAGTTTTTACATTGGACTAAAATTTTGTTTGGTTAAAATAAGCTTTTTTCAAAATTTAGCTCCTCCCAAAAGAGAATTTCTGGATCCGACAAGGTGTAAAAAAATCATGATTAAAAAAGAAAAATCAAATTATTCAGATTTTAAAAATTTAAATCTTTAAAAAAAATCAGCTTTTTAAAGATAAAGCCAAATTTTAAAAAAGTAATTGGATCAGATAGTTTAAATACTTATACAAAGAATGTAGACAGCTGTCTAAGTAGCTAGTTGTCAATAGTATAAATCTGTGAATGAGATATTGCTTTGGTATGCTACCCCTTTCCGCCCATCTCCATGGGGGATCTGACACCACTCCACAGTTGGCAGCAGGGTTGGAAAAAAACCCGGTTTATTTGAAAAAAACCAAAAAACCGTTTTTTTTTTGTTTAAACCAGGTTTTTTTGTTTAATCCTTTTATAATTACCTGTTACATACTTATAAATAAAATTATAAAATATTCAAATAAGTTAGTTATTCCTTCTGAAAGTAATTAAAAAAGAAAATAAACAATTGTTGCTATACTTATGTAGACATTGAAATCATTCAATTTTAATATTTTATTTTTAATATTTTATTTTTATTTTATTTTTTATATTTAGTATATAATATAATACAATATTAATTGTTTACTACATTTTACATGGAATCTTGCACTTAGATTCATCAGTAATAATGGTGATAAGTTGTTCAAAATGATATTTTTAAGGTTTAAAAATAAGTTGTTAAATCACAAAACCTCTATTGTAGAAATAAATTAAAAATGCAGCCTATAATTTAAGTTTCATTAATAATTTAATAATGATAAAACAGTAAGGTATCTATTAGATTGATATAAAAACTTATTGATACTTATAAGGATAATTTTAAAAGATATCGAAAAATAGTCTATCTGTAGTATTCGGAATTTTAAATTATTCTTTAAAAAAAAACCAATTGGTTTAAACCAATCGGTTTAAACCATGCCAACCCTGGTTGGCAGAGGGCATTAGCAGCAGCAAGAAACATCGTTAAATAAAAGAAGTACAAAACTTAATTGGATTAATGAGTGTTCATTAGTTGAATATAATTATTTCTCCTGAGAGCAAAGTTAAGAGACCAAACCATGTTTGATTTCTGTTTGCTGTGGCATGACCATAAGGATTACCATTAGACAATGGTAATAATTCACAATTGAAAACAACACAATGCGTGGATTAACTGCAATGAATGACTGTAATTTCGGGAATAAACCAAGAGTTTTTAATACCATTTTAGGAAAAAAGAAACCTCATTAGTAAAACGTCTGCATTTTTGGGAAATTCAGACCTAAATTAGTATTTTAAACAGAAATATTTAAATGAAAATGTTGTTTGGTAGTTTAAACTTAAATTTCTCTTTTTATATAAATATAACATTATGAAATAATCTAAATTTTAATTTTGAAAAAATTAGTTTTTTAAAAATCAATCAAAAGCTTTTTATTTAAATATAAAAATAGAGTAATTAAGCGTTAAAAAAATCCATTTGTGTAAAAATATAGTTTAGTTATTTAAATAAAAATAATTTTTAACAATACAAAATAGTTATTTCCTAATATGAGCTTGGTTTTTAAAAAACCTTTTAATAGTCATGTAAAATAATCTAAACATTTAAAAATTTATAATTTTTATAGATAACATTTAATTGAAAACATTTTCTAGACCCTCTCTCAACTTCTACTCAACCCTCTGAGAATACATATGGCTGCACAATTTTAACATGTACGATTGTATTCACAGTGGTGGTTGATCAGGGCAGATTTTGAAGGGCTAGTTACTATAGTCCTACAGAATGTATATTGATCACCAGACTTGTATATAGAATGAAGTTATCCTCATTATAATTTGAAGAAATGCAAGCAGATGAAAAATGTACATTGGCTGGCATGAGTACAGTTGTTACAGTTTGTGGTTGTTTCAGTAATGTATTTGTAATTGTATCGGTCATTGTCATCATGAAACACATTTTTGTCAAATGGATATACAGTAGAAGACCCAAAATCCACACAGCTCGGATATACTTTTGCAGACTTTAGAATTTTGCGGATTTTGGTTCATACTAGGAAATTTATAAATTTATTCCATTTCCCTCCACTCCATCCAGAAAATAACAGAGAAAAAGTACAATAAAGATCAAGGGAAGCAAATCATGTTACTTATAATCAGAATCATGATATAAAAATACAGAGGAATAATACAATATACAAAATTATGAGATAATAGTACAACTTATTTAAACATGTATATTCAATAGTAGTTTAGGACTTAAGAAAGTTCTAATTATAGTTTTTTTTAAAAATTATTTCCTGTTCTGTAACACAGCTTTGCTGCTCTACAATCTCATTTCTTTCTCAGAGCCTAACCTTCAGTAAATGTTATTTTATCAACTTTTGGATCGTCCTGACTTGTTACTGTGTCAGAGTATGAGTCATGTGACCACAAATCAGTGCCAATTATGTCTCTCAGTCATTTGAAGGTTATCAATGTTTCCATCAGAGCTCACAAACTCTTAAAATATTTTTTTCAAGTGGGAATAGTTTATTTAGTTTTACTTTGTGGTTATACTGTTGTTTTCTGAACTTGCAGCTGGCAGGACACAATTCATTGTTTACATTGAACAGATAGGCGGATTTTAGGTCTTCTACTGTATACCACTTATGAAAAGCAGCTTTGATGTCAGATGTCATTGTACATTCATGTACTGTTCACACAATAAGAAATTGGGTAAATCACAGGGTATCCATGATTGAAATGAGGGATACACAAGCTCTGCTCCACGAGTCATTATGAGCTCGCGAAACCTGTTCCATTCACCTGCCAACCCACTTGTACTCATCAGAATCCATTCATTCAATTTTTAAGAAAACGAATTAAGTGCGCAAATTACAAATTGGATTTCATTTGTCATAAACATACCAGAAAATGTTCAGCTATAATTTAATAATTGACTTTTATCAATACTTGGTATCCTATTTTCAAGAACTATTATTGGATAATTGGGTGCTTCTATAGTATTGTGAGTATTTGTCATGTCCACAATCAGTTTGTTTGGTTAGAACGAGACAAAAATTAAGTTTGTTTACAAAAAAAGAGAAAAACTGTTCACATAATTCAATTATTTTGTTCAGTTATGATCCATTGAACTTGTGAAACATAACATAAATGCTCACAATACTGTGGAATCAGCCATACAAAATTTCACGAATATCTGTAGCCAAGCGTCTTTTTTTTTGCAATATTTTCTTCACTGCATTAGAAAATATAGCAATAGTTATATTCAAAATGCATAAAAATAATATTGACAAATGAATGAAGAGTCCTGCAGAAAACTCCCCCCCCCCCTCTTAAACTTCTACACATTTGTATGCCATAGCTGCCCTATCTCCCGAGTTTCAAAGCAAACTCCCATAAAATTTATAAATCTCCCGAATTTTTCAAAAATTCTTCATTACATCATTCATTCCTTTCCCAATAAGTCTGATGTTGCTGAAGGTTTTAATCAATGCAATATTTTTTTCAGAAAAATTTTCACAACTGAAATTTTTTGTTGAAGAATTTCTGATTATATGTTAAAAAAAAAAAAAAAAAAAAAAAAAAAAAGGTATAAAACTCACGAAGAAGCTCTAGATGTGTTACAGTCACAGTTTTACAAGCTTCCGTTGGAAATTTTTGAGTCATCTCTTTTTGAAAAAGTCATTATTAAAAAGTGGCTGCTCATGAAAAACATTTAAAAAATGAAATTGGGAAAGAAAAATTTAAGAAATTGGCACCGACTATTATTCAGTCAAATAAGAAGGATTAAAACAGATTTCGGATCACTCAGATGCGTTGGGTTTTTATTAAAAAAGAAAAATCTGCTGTTACATTACATCTAGCAGATGTCTTAATTTAAGAAAATTTTTGAAAATTTAAATGCTATCAACTTGTTTTGCATTGTATGTGTAAATGATGATGGTTTCTAATACATCGAGGCATCTGTGTGTGAATTTTTTTGAATTGTTAACTAGATTTTTTTAAATCTCCCTAAATTATATAAAATCTCCCTAATTTTCATTTCCTAAATATGGCAGCTATGATATGTGAAATTGAGTGCAAATCAAGTTTAATTTTTTTTCTTCTGCTCTTCTTTGGGCATTCTTATTCCTGATTTTCTAAAATAAAAATTGGATTATGACATCGTATCTAAAAGTAATTTTCTGGGAAAAGAAACGGAGTAGAATCTGTCGAGGGACTATAAATGATGTCATGCTTGGAGAGGGGCGCGGGAGCAGAATTATATCCAGTGTTCTGAAAACAGTTGCATATGTTCTTGCATGAATTTTGTCCAAATTTGGCAGACTACGGTAAAATAAAAAATAGCTATTAAAATTAATTAACCAATACTTATTTATGATAAAATATAGTAAAATTATTCATTTAAAACCTAGACACTTCTTTTTAACACTTAACAATAAGGTTTAAAATGTTTGATTTCGGTTGGTATCTGTCCATGCTCTAACTGCTATAAGCAAGTATTGATTACTACTAAATTATGTTATTCTTATGGGCTGTACCATGTACCCTATTGAAAATGGTTAATGTAGCATTTATAGTTCTTTTTTGTTAGCACCCAAAAGAATTCCTATACCTTATGCTCTGTGGGCAGTTATTCTTTAAAGTGTCAGCTATTTCAATGAAACAATTGATATATGTCAGGATTACAAGATAAAGCTCTCCATCAAAAATTGTCTGTATCATTCAGGGGCATATCCAAAAATTTTTCGGGGGGGGGGGGGATACGACTATTGCAACTCACATACATGCATACATGTGTATGTTAAGGGAGTGAAGAATATACATTTTGTATGGCAAAAATTCCTCATGGTGGGGGGTTATGACCCCCCTAACCCCCCCTTGGCTACGCCCCTGGTATCATTTATAGTTCTTCTGCAGGATCACTGAAAATAATTCCTATATTACAGTCAGTGGCAGCTTAGAGACTTTAATCCATTTCAAGCACACAATCTTTATATTAGCTAATGATCAGATGATGATTGTGTGCCTTCCTCAAAAATTGCACCTTAGTTGCTAAGCTCTTTGAATTTTCTTGTTACGATATTTTAATGATTTTTTTCTTAACATTGGTATTTTGCAGCAGTCAAAAATACGAGATAGTGATAATCAGGTGTTTGGATTATCAGAAGGAATATTTTTATTAAAAGAGCACACCTGTAAGTTATCTGTAACTGTAAACTGTATGCCAAAATTGTGGTACTTAAAATAATTATGTATGGAGTAAAAAAATTAGGTAGATTAAAGAAGTTTAATGTGTATACAGGTTGGTTATAATTAAGTTTCCCTATAAACAACATAATGTATCTTAAATGGGTGAGCAGCTTGTCACCAAATTTGGCATATGAACTGTACACAAGCACGGTTTCTACAGACCTAGAAAGTCAGGGATTTGGGAAAAAAGTCAGGGAAATTAGCAGAAATTGAAGAAAGATCAGGGAAATGCAAGAAAATTTGAATTTTGCGGTAAAATCAAGAAAATATTTGCTGTTTGAACCTAAGTATAGAAATTGTTTTATTTTCTCATTCAACCTTATGAATAATTTTAAAATGTGTTCTTTATGAGCATATCTTGTGCAGTTGAAATATGCTTAGTTTTATCCTAAATTATTCTCAAACATGCTTTTTTGTTAGAATCCAGTGGTGTCAAATAAGATTCTTGTATATATTAATTTTATTATTATTATTTGTAAAAGAAAGGGGCAAAATATATAAAAAATTATTAATTAAAGGATGTAATGGTCAATCTAGAAACTCAAAATTCAGGAAAGCGCATTAGATAAAGTCAGGGAAGAGTGTGATAGATGTCACGGAAAGTCAGGTAAGCAAAAGCTGTGAAATCTGTAGAAACCCTGACAAGATACATTCAAAGAAGTTACAAAAAAGAATTAGTTAAAAAAATGCCCTTGAGATTGTGTTTTGCACAAAGAAATCAGCTCACCCCAAATTAGTTAATAAATGCTTAAAAGATTGAAAAATGTTGAAATTGTTTCTACATCCTTTCAAAAAAGTATTGGAATACATAGCATAATTTCCTATTTTATCTTTGGAAATAATAAATTTTTGAAAACTGCACAGTTCAATAGAAATCTGGAAAACTACAGTTATACATAACATAATTCATATTTTATGATAAATAATTGTTAAAATACAAAACCAATGTAGAAAGTTTGACTTTTACTCGATTGCTTTTTTGGGAAGGTGTATATTTTAAATTAGCGATTTCCATTGTAAAATTTGCTGTTTATTCATGCAACAGGGTTAACACTAGGAAAAAAATTGGGTGAGATTCTCCCCCTTCAGCTTCAAAATTAAGTGGGATTTTTAAAAATCTGTGAGAATTTGAGAATTTTGTTTATTTTCAAAAATGTATTTATTTTTCACAATTTTCAAGCAAGATTAATATCATTTTACACAGTGCATTTAAGATTATAAATATCAAAATTAACAGTATAGTATACGAATGAATTTGATAACAATACAATTTGATATCTTTTGATTCTTTACCCCATCAAAATCGAACAACTCAGCATGCGAGAAAATCCCACGAGTGTCATTTTTTTAGGTGGGATTTAGTGTGGTATTGCGGCAATCTCACGGTCTAGTGCAAACCCTGTGCAAAACACTACCTAGTGGTCACTTTTTAAATTAAAATTTTCCCCCCAAATTCTTTCAGCTCCCAGCTCATGAGTAGTCTATATACCAAATGTAGTTGCAATCCACTTATTTGCTTTAGCTATAAAACCCTGTTTATAGGGGAAGTTTAATTATAACCATCCTGTATATATCTATATAAATAAAATTAGACTTTTGTCTGTACATTTCTTGGAATCCAAAAATTTTGCGATTTCTATCCGTTTCAAGCACCCGGGAATCCGATGCGACCCGAAAAAAAAGTTTGTCTGTCTGTCATTCTGTCCGTGACGCTTTTTTTGTTTAAGCATCATGTAAAAACGACTGAAGCGAATGATATGAAATTAGGTGTCATGATAGGTGGTCACTCAACTTAAAACATGGGCATCGAATTTTAAAAATATCTTGATTAGATTTTCAGATTTTGTGAAAATTGTTTCAAACTGCGTAAATTTGTGTTCGAGCATCCCGTAAAAACGACTGAAGCGATTGAAATGAATTTGGGTGTCATGATAGGTGGTTACTCAACTTAAAACATAGGTGTCGAATTAAAAAAAAAATCTTGATTAGATTTTCAGATTTTGCAAAAATCGTTTCAAACTGCATAAATTCGTGTTCGAGCATCACGTAAAAACGACTGAAGCGATTGAAATGAATTTGGGTATCATGATAGGTGGTCACTCAACTTAAAACATAGGCATCAAATTTAAAAAAAATAATCTTGATTAGATTTTGAGATTTTGTGAAAATTCTCCCAAAATGCAGTAATATTTCTTCAAGCATCGCGCAATAACGACTAATACGAAATTTGGTGATATGATAGGTAGTTGCTAATCTTAATTTATAGGTGTTGAATTAAAAAAATATTTTTATTACATTTTGTGATTTTGTGAAATCATTTTAATATGTTGAAATTTTTGTTCTAGCATCACGAAATAAAGACTGCAGGGAATGAAACAAAATTTGGTGACATGATAGGTTGTCACTCCACTTAAATTCTAGGCTTCCAAATTTTCAAAAATGTTGATTAGATTTTGAGATTTTGCAAAAATTATTTCAATATGCATAAATATTCGTTCGCGCATCCCATAATTACAACAAAAGCGAATGAAATATTACTTTTACTCTCTAACCTGTAATATTTTAACAATACATAAAAATTATAACTTCGCTTTCTTTGGCAACATACTACATCCATTCTGTGTACTCCTACAATGCTGACGAAAGTTCTTGCTATTTAGAAATTTGCATTCAGTACTAACCTGTCAACGACAGGTACTTCAGCTAGTATATATATATACTAGCTGCCTACGGCGACCAGTTGGTTCGCCATCTTATTCTAAGAGAATCCTGTTCCTCACCGGCTTCCTTGGCACTGAAATCTCTGATTCTCAATAAAATTTAAAATTAAGGTGGTCACAAACAGGAGTGGCCCTACAGTAAGTGTCGCCCCCTGCTAATATAAAAAAGACTCCCCCTTTTATGCTGTACTTTTTTTGAGTTTGAAATGACGCCCCTTCGAAGCCAGTGCCCTGATACGATGCTTACTGTTTCGGGCCGCCCCTGTTTGCAAAAATAAGATGGTTAAATGATAAAAACCTACAAAAAGGAACAAATGATTTTCGTCCTATATTAATTCTGAAGAGTTTCCGGATATATTGGCCTTTATAAAAAAACGGAAAGGAAAAAAAAGTAAGAAATTCTGAAACACTTTCAGATTTTAAATACGTACTAAAGTGCTATATATTAAAAGCATATTATAATCCATGGGTCTTCCCTATTTTCGTTCCTTATTTCATTAAGTTGGAAAGTATATCATTATTCATGAGTGTGATTAAACAAAATTAAAATTGATATTCCTAATATCCTTTTTCTGGATGTAATACATTAGAAATAGATGGGAAAAGCTGTGCAGAAAAATGCACAATTCGAACTGAAATAAAGTTTAAAAACTCATTCAGGTGTATTCATAATTCAAGTAGCAGAAGCAGACGATAAATAGCGTTTGGTGCTAGAATCACATCTCCTCAAAATCGTATATCAACAATTTTATTTGTTGCCAAATTAAAAAGTTGTACGTTTTAATCTCTGAAAATTTCCAAATCATGTTTTTCTTTTGAGTATAAAACATTTCATTCCTGCTCTGATTTCACATGCACACGATGTTTTAATTAAGAAATAACCTTACAAATAATGTAAACAAAAAAAAAATTCGTTATTCTTTTATTTTTACTTCAAGAGTCTGAATAATTTAATAAACTCGCCAAACATGGCAACCTAGATAGCTAAACTCTCCCTCTTTCCGCTGCAGGGTTACAATTGCAAAATGGCGAGAACAAAAATGATCATTTTGCGACACGTTTTTTATCGATATCTCCTAAAATAATTCGAATTTCGAAAAAATCGCTTCGAGGTGTGTCGAGACCCGTCTTGGAGAATTTCTGTACAAAATTTGGTAAGTCTATGATCACCCGTTTCGGAGCTACGCGAGACACAGACAGACAGACAAACGGACAGTTTACACATTGCTTTATTTATATAGATATATTATATAAAGTACTTTTATAATTAGCAGTATTTTATTTTGAGAAAATATATATTAGTAAATCTTATTTTTTCTTTAATTTGCAGGAATTTTCAGCACTGGTCCTATCTGATTGCTTCTATGAATGTGGTGACTATATTCACATAATTTTTCTTTTGGACTATTTCTCTGAAAGAGATTAACTGCAAATTGGCATGTTTTCTTCATCAAAAAGTATGGATTGCTTATATGCATGTCATATTTATGTATATGTGCAAATTTTCTGTAGAGTAAATTAAGTTTCTTTCAGTATCAATGTACAAAACAGAGTGGCTACAAATCAGGAAAAAGTCAGGAAACTTTATCAATCTAGAAAAGTCAGAATTTCATAAAATATCCGAAAATCCAGGAACTTGTTATTTTTGCCTTTACAATGTGACCATTTTACTGCGAATCTTACCGGAGTGGACGCGATTGATTGTTCGAAAGCAAAATTTCACTAAGCAACCATTCATAGAAACCCTTTTGCACAAAAAGACTTGGATGTAACACTTTCCAGTATTTCTTTTTTTTGCCACCTTGCTCAGCAATGTTCAACTAATTTTTTTTTTTTTAATTTATGAATTTATGAACCAATATATCATGAATATTGTGCAATTTTGCATTTCTCCCTCCCACCTCTTTACCTGTTAAGCATGATAGACAGGGAGATTCATACAGGGAAAAATATCATAAATACATTATTAGTTATAAAAATTTGGCAAAGATAGTCTAAAGAAATAAAAGAACTTTTTTCACAAATTCTCTAGGCACACTATGTACTAGGCACACTATGTAGAGAAATATTTTTCTGCAAGAAAATTTAAGATAAGAAACCATTAAAAAAAATAGATATATATATATATACACACAGTGAAACTTCTATGATCAACAACGTCTATTAAGCGACCCCCCCCCCTTCCCACAAAGACCAATTTTATACGGCACTGATATTTTACCCTATTTACTTAATGTTAAAATATCTTCTAGAAGAGACCACATAACTCTCTAAGTGACTGGACTTGGCTCCTTGTCCAAGTATTTTCCAGCATTTTTCCAGAAGTAAAAAACCACATTCCAGACCAATCGCTCTACTGTAAATTGAAGCAGGCTCAAGTATACACATCACGCACAAATCTTGTAGGTTAGAAAAGAGATACGTTTAAGAAATGAGTGATTTTACCATTGGAGCAACACATCATGTGAGGAAGTTGGCAGTTGCAAGTGTGCAAAAACCGTAAAGGTTTGTTAGTAAATAGACTGCATACACATATTGGAAGAACAATATGTAATTCTGGATGATTTCCTTTTCCCTGATGATAATACTGCAGTCCCCAAACTTTTGTTGGATGATGATATCATTCATAGGAATAATAAAAAAATAAAAATAAAAACCTTACTGTACTTACACCTTTTGAAGCTTTAGCAACGAACGACTTTAAACTGTTATTCTTCATCCCAAAATTATGTTAATGACAGCCTGTTTGAAAATGTATTTAATTTTTAAAAGTTTGTAATCTCTTCTGTGAGTATAATGTTCGTACAAAGAAAAATAACTGTACATAATACTACTATACATTTCCACTTCAAGTAAGTGAAAAATTTCCATTAGTTTGGTGGTTTTTTTTTATATGAATTTTTGGGATAACTTTTAAATATGTACAAAATTACTAATCTTTGAAAATTCTGCTATAAAAAATTTTGCTTTGAGTAAAAATTCATAATATTGGTATAACAAAATGATTTGGCTGGCCCATTGGACTTAGTTAAAATGGAATTCAACTATGTTAACTATTTCAAATATTATTTTTGTTTTCAGTACCCTTTCTATTTTTCTTTTCTATAAAATTCCCAAATACCATTTAAATTATTATTTAAAAAAGACAGCAAAGTTTTTATTAGCTTGAGACATGGTATATCCTTTTTTTTAACTATGCTTTTATTAAATGCATAATTGATTAAATAAAAAAAACCCTAATCAGTTTGTTATTCAACTTATTGCTTTTTGTAAAAATATTACATTTCAGCAATGACTTATCTTAATTTCGGGCTGTTGTGGCAAATACCTAATGAGAATGTTTGTCCATTATATTTGTATATTTCGTTTTTCAACCATTTTCATTCATATAACATCACAGAAATCTCATCAAATACACAACATTCTGATAGAGTAAATTCTTGTTACTAGGAACACCCCTTTTATGAATATTTCACATTAATAAATGAAATTCTGTTAAAAGAAAATCATTTAGCACAATCTGTCAAAATGAAAATTCACTTTAATGAATTTTTCAGAAGTACCAATTTGATCTTCAGTCCAGGGTTTAAGCTGAGCTCAAAAATTTTTTAGCAAAAAAGCTAAAATAAGAAAAAAAGCTTTAACAAAATGCTAAAAAGGATAATTCGATTTTTCTCTCCAGGAGATAGTGTCTGATCTCCTTTACCTCTATTGTTTTTGCAGTGGTCTTGCAAATTATAGACGTACAGGCTTTTTATTTCAATTCAATAATGTTAAAAATCAAAGATTGTCCCCACAACTGTTCTATAACTATTCCATAACAGAAAGTTTTTACTTTTATCCCTGTTTCTCTTTTATATTTCAGTTCCAAATTTTTTCTGAATACTTTCGCAAAAAAGTCTTTTCACATTATGCAAAAAATGCACCCATATCTTAAACCTTGCTTCAGTTCGCTGTTATTTAAAGAATGACAAGGCAAATACAGAATTTTACTGTACTTCTTTTTAGGCAAATTTCCCCTTCAATAAAATGTTTCAATTTTTTTATGAAGCCAAGTTTCTATCAATGTAGTTGAAATGTGTTTTGTGAAATATTAACCTTATAGATAATAAATTGCTTTGAAGTAAAAAAATTTATATAAAAAAATAAGTAACTGTAAATGTCAGATAATACCACTACAAATTACTTTTATTTGTCTTGATAAAATTAGCAACAAATCAAATTAACTTTCATTATAGCTTTTGCTGTTGCTACATAAAATTAACAGATTAGAAACATCATTAATAACAGATTAGAATACAACGAAGATTGACTGTACTATGGTAATAAAATGAGTACATTATAATTCAGTTATATTTAAAAAATCGTTTTATGGTATACTCTAGGGGCAAATATGACTATGTAGCTTTTTTTACACATTCTTATGAATGCTTACTGTCCCATAGGGGTTAAATGTTACAGATATGCTAGAATTCATCTTAAAAAAATGTCCTATAACTTTCTAGGTGTATCCTAAACTCTGAGGTGCTTTACTAATATTGAATAGTGTTTTGTCCTATTTCTGTATTCATTTATACTGAAATATAGCTACTTGTTTTATGTATTTAGCAGATTAATGGCCTGTCAAGATATGGCTCTTTCATCATGTGATGAAGAAGTTGCAGACTTTTGCAGCCTCTGCAAGGCAAAATTTGAACAACCACGTGTGTTGTCTTGTCTTCACGTATTTTGTGAAGGATGTTTGAAGAAACAATTGCCTGACAATGGATTTTTACAAAGTGTCATTGAATGCCCTGATTGTGGGCAGGAAACAAAGGTAAAAAATCTAATTTTAATAATTGTCAGCAACATATTTGTAACTCTTTGATTATCATAAAATATCAAAAAATGGTGCTATATTTTGTAAAGTTTACATATTAAAAATCTATTTTGTCATTTTACAACTTTTGATTAGTTTAGCTGTACTGGTTAACTTGAGTTATCTGTATCAAATATAGAAAAAAAGATTTGTGTGTCACTATAGGTGTGTAACATTTCGGGAAATTTTGTAGTGCTGGAAAAATACCAGTTTTTTCCCTTTTTTCTGGAAAAAATGGAAAAATTGATTTTTTACAAATAAAATTTCTTTTTGTAGTTATATTTTTTTTGGAAAATATAAAATAATAAGCATCTTAAAAACTATGCAATCTAATTTTTTGTTTCACTTAATGTGAATATGTATATATACAGGGTGGGCAAAATGAAAGTGGGCCCGGAAAATATTTTCATGAAGTGGTCTGGAAAAGGTTTATATATGTTAAGACATGACACATGTACATGATTAAGCAATGAGGTGGGAAAATGAAGAATTCTTAACACAGGACACTTTAGCAAACAATTTATTTGCATGAAACGAAATACAGTACATGAAATCAAGTCAGATTGTGGCAACAGGACAATAATATTGACCCCTGAAAATGAACAGGTGAACTGGCCATCACAGTAAATGCTGAAAATGTCCTCTGCTGACGTGGAAGCAGTATTGTGCTTGATTTATTAAATTGCGAGACATGCATTGCAACTCTGCTCAAGGGATAGCAGTAATGGCGTTTTCAGTGTTCTGCTGCAGCGCTTCCAAGTGTTTGAGGATTATTGGAGTGCACCGGACCCTTCAATTTGCCCCACAGGTAAAAGTCATAGGGTAAGAGATCCGGTGAGTGAGGTGGCCAGCTGATTTCACTGCCTTTGCTGACTTGACACAAGGTTGTCAAAGCAGTGTGTGCTGTAGCACCATCCTGCTGAAAATATCCATACAATCATTCATCTTCCGTGAGTTTATCCACAAACGGATTAAACAGATTCTGGACATATTGGTTAGCATTCACAGTATGATGCAAGAATTGTGTGATGGTGCGGATGCCGGATATTGAGCACTAAACACCAAGCTTCAAATTATGCAATGGCTACTCTATGTAATGATGGGAATTTTTTGATGCATAATATTGCATGTTATGCGAGTTCACATACCCTGAGAGGCTAAACCAGGCCTCATCTGTGGAAGTGAAATACGATGGATTTCTACCTCGCTCAAAAACCATCAGCAGAACTCAACATGCGACATATTGTCTGGAAGCTTCAATTCTTGCACAACACTGAATTTGTAAGGATGAAGTTGCAGAATCTTCTTGATAATGTTTCAACACGACATTCTCTTAATGCCCACATGTGCAGATAACGGGTGTTGAGCGGCAGATAGCCCTCTAGTAACTTTGCCTTAACTATAAAACAAAACATGAGAACAACAAAAAAGAAGGAAATGAACTTGTCTTAATCATAACACAAAGGAGATGAAATGCAGTAGAAAATGAACTTTAATGAAAAATTGTATGAATACACTTTTAGGAGAAACTGTAAAATAAATGTTTGTTTATTATACATTCATTTTCTAGCAAGCTTCTCGATTTGAAGTAAACATTTTAGTTCATTTTCTCCCTAGAATCATGTGCATTAAAGACTAGACTGGTTTTTCTAAAATTCTAAGAAAATTGATAACAAATAAACAACTGATTCTCTTCCTACCCTGGCTCAACGCATTCATAAATAGTCCTGAATGAATCCGAAGAAATGGGTCAGAACAGTGGTCCATTAAACACTGAAGACATTAGAACAATAACCAGTAATGTTTAGCAGAAATGCAATAGTCTAGGAATGCAGGCATGAGCCTCTTTACATAGAAAGGAAATACAGATGATTTTGACACATACAGTATGTATTACAGTAAAACCTTGTTAAGTCGTCACTCAAGGGACCAAACAATTTTGACGACTTAAGCGGAGTGGTAAAAAAAAAAAATCCTCTAAAGTACTTTTATGAATTGCTGTAGGATTCCGTAAAAAAACAAGATTTCAGAAATCAATATGCAAATAAATCAGTGGAAAATAATAAAGAAAACGAAAAAATACTTTTTATAGTTACCAAATTCTTTATTTTCTTTTAATTATTAAAATAATCCAACAGTGTCGATTGATGGAGGGCTGACTGGTTGGTGAAAATAACTTTTCTCTCTAATAGACGTAAAGCTCTAAATTCTTCGTCTGTTAAAAAGTAATCTTCGTCTGTTGTTTGAATTGTTGTCAGGTACTTTCGTACTTTCTCAAGGGCTTCCATTGCTTCTGTTTTGCTGGGTGGGGTTTGATGTTCTTCCAGATTTTCGGCATCACTGTCTTCACTTGAACTGTCTTCATGTTTTTCTTTTAAAAATTCACACGTCAAAGCTTTTACATTAGCTTGTGAGCAGATTGCGACGTCATCATCGATATTGACAAACGCAGTAATGTCATTGATAGCGCACCCTTTTTCGTCTGCGATTTGCAGCAAAGATTCTAATGGTTCCGGGTCGATCATGTCTTTATCGCTGAGGATTTCTTCTGACTCTGCATTTTCGATGAACCCTGCATGTCGGAAACAATTTGAAACAGTTTGTGATGATATGGAACTCCAACTTTTATCTATGTAGTCAATTGCATCTAAAACCGAAACTTGAAGCTTTTCTTTTCTATCCAATGCTTTTATCAAGTCTTTTACAAGCAATTTTTTGTACTGTCGTTTGAAGTTATGAATTACCCCCTGATCTAAAGGCTGAAGACGGGCAGTGACATTTGGAGGAAGAAAAACCATTTTGATTGCTTTTAGATTTTCGGGTCGATTGTGGGCAGTACAGTTATCGATAATGATGACAACATTTCTTTTCTGACGCAAAAACTGAGAATCCAGTTTGCGAATATATCTTTCCCAAATTGTTGTTGTCATCCATGCATTGGAATTTGCACCGTATTCGACAGGCAGAAATTTAACATTTTTAAAACAGCATGGCTTTTTACTTTTGCCTATAACAAATGGTTTAAGTTTCTCTCCACTCATGCTAGCCCCAAGCAGAACTGTCAGGTGTTGTTTGCTTGCTTTCCCAGATGTGCACTTTTCACCCTTAAACGACAGAGTTTTATCAGGCAAAAGACAATAAAATAAACCTGTTTCATCTAGATTAAAAACATTTGATGCATCATACTGAGATAAAATCTCCTTGAGAACACTGTTCTTCCAGTTTTCTATAGCATCAGCGTCAACAGCAGCTGCTTCTCCACAAATCGATTTAAAAGAAAGGTATGTCTTTGAAACATTCTAGCCAACCATTGCTGCCTCCGAAATCTTCAATGTTTAACTCCTTGGCAATTTCTATGGCTTTCTCTTTCAAAATCACGGCAGAAATTGGTACATTTTGTGATCTCGCATGTTTCAGCCATCGAACTAAAACTTCTTCAATCTCATCGAACTTCGATCTCCTCATTCTTTTTCTTTTATCTTTACAGTCAGCTTCTTCAAGGAATTTTTTATATGCAAGGATGTCATTAAGAGTAGTTCTTGGAATATTGTGCTCTTTAGCAAAAGCTGTTTTTAAAACATTTGATTTCTCAAACAGTTCAATTAAATCTCTTTTTTCTTTAAACGACAAAAAATTAAGTTTACGTTTCCCTGACATGTTTAAAACCTAATCGCACCACGAAATTGTAAGAGAAAAATAGCCCTTATAGCGGAGCTTACTCGCTATGAAAGAAGGTTACAATAGGAGAGGTCAATAAGCACGTCCACACTCGACAGAGTCGCAACGAGAAGTGTGCTTGTGTGCTTAGTACAAACCGGTCTCCACGAAAGTTACATTCCTGCATCTACTCCGTAAGCCCATAGCTAACCTCCCCCTTCTCCTTTCTCCATCCTCCCTGACCACATGCGAGACAGTGACAGACACTTGGTGTATGAGTGGCGTGGCAAAAAAGAACATACATCACAGCAAGACATAATGAATTGCCAGCCAGGAGGAGGGATTATCTATCTCTGGAATTTCCCGTGTTGCCCATGGCTTGAATTTCTTAAAGGAAAGGGCGGAGCTGAAAGAGCAATTCAATGACATGTAAAATGGAGAAGAAAGACACTTTTGGCTATTTTTTGGGGTGGTGAGTTATCCGGGGAAGAATTAAATTTGTGACGAGTAAATGAGGGTTATTTAACATTATTGTGTATGAAACTTTGCCGGGACCAAAGGAAAATGACGTCTTATCCAGGTGACGACTTAACGAGGTTTTACTGTATCTCTATTAAACAAGGAAAAATAATTTTTGGTCAAATTTTTAATTTGTATAAATGAGATTAACAGTAATTCTAATATAAGTTCTCAAGGGCCTTTTGGTTAGTTTGAATTTACCAAATTCAAATTAACAACTGCCCACTGTCTTAAAAAGGGAAAAAATATTAATTTGCTGATATTCAATGAGAAAAATAGTTTTTTAAACTGAGCCATAAATGTAGAATACAGTACCCGCTGCTTAAAAAAATCACTGGTTCAGCCACTTATTCTGATAAAATTGCCAAGAATTGAATGAAATCAATATAATTGTGTACTAAGACATCTCCTTAATAAAATAAAAGATTGAAACCTGTAAATGTCTGAAAATAAACATTCTAAGATAGAGCAGGAAAAGGGGGAGAGAGAGAAAACATCAACCCATTAACTCACTTTGATGAAACTTATTGCTACCATGGTGTTGCAGCAAACACATGCCTACCCATAGCTTGTCAGGGCAATTGTTTAGATAGCAGCTGTATCAGTAAAAGGAAAATGTATTCTGGGTTCTTGTTCATCTGCTAGTTTGTCCTATCCATCTCTATTGGGTAGATGATTTTATAGATTTTTCCTCGGGCAAAAAATAACCTGGCTGAACATGTGCACTATTGCCATTTGTATGAGATTGGCCAGTGGCCATGAGGGATGATTTTTTTCTCTAATTTCTGAGAGAAATTAGAGTTTCTTGTTTGAAAGCACTTATGATGCCTAAGTTAGAGTTTACTAAAAATGTATTTCCCAATATTACTGTCATGCTAGAAACATTGTTTAATTGCCCCATTCAAACAATGCTACATTGATAGTATTTCTGAAAGCCTATTTCGTAATACAAGTAAAATTCTTTTTGTATGTAGTGTTTATTTATGTTTATACTATAAATTTTTAATGAATGATTTACTAATAAGCAATTAGAAATTAATTTATTAATTTGAATAATTATATTTTATAATTTCTCTCAGAGTTTGGGAGGTGGCAACAGGTAACACATTCTCTTTGAGTTCAAATAATGTTTGCCCCCTATAAAAATCAGCTGCCTACTAATCAGTTTAGCTTGGAATGAATATGATTTTATTGAGTGGCATACACTGTATTGAAATAAGGTGATTTGGCCTAAAATGACCCACTTGTAAATGCTTCATGAAATTCAAATTCAGTATCTCATTTTGTAAAAGATGTTGATCTGCTCAATGCTGATGTATATATTTTTTAAAAGAAAGACTTCCATATTAAATTAATGGCATGTAATCTAAATTTTCTAGCTTAATACAAAAGGTATACCTGGATTACCTTTGGATTACATTGCTTGTAATCGAATTGATTTGAAGGCAATGGAAAAAACTCAAATAGTTTGCACAAGTTGCAAAGCTAAAGAAACAGCTGTAGCACGTTGCACTGAATGTGCAACTTTTCTGTGCCCTAATTGTGTGACAGCACACCAGTTTATGCGATGTTTTGAAAGTCATACTGTAAGTATTAATCAGCTTTGAATAATTTTAGATTTTCAGTTTCGATGTAACTTTAGACTCTTGTGCTAATGTTTCTTTTTAATGCACAGGTACTTTCCTTTGATGAAATGAAAGGAAATGGGGAAAGCTTTACTACAATTCATAAACCTGTCACATGCATGTCTCATCCTGATGAAGTTATGAAATATTATTGCCATACATGTCATGTAGGTATTTCAATTTCATTAAGTGTTTCTTGGATTTCTTGTGACAGAAATAATTTATGCAGTTCAAATTGCTTAAAATATGTAAGCTTATGGTTTATTCTAGGAAATTACATGTCATGGCTCATAGTGCCCCATACATTTTTCTTATAGGGATATATGAAAGCCCTATAAGAAAAATATATAGTTTCTTATATATTTTTAAAACCTGCTAAAAGTGTCCTATATTCTACACAAAGCCGATAAGTACTATATTTAGTGATTTTCTCTATTTTTGTATTGTACTAGAAGGCATGGTCCCTGGCAGCTATGGGCTAGGGTAGGCATTTGCCCACCCTTGAGTGAGGAAATCACCCAGCTAAAATCTGGTCAATTTTTTATAAATTTAATGTTTAAATCAGTAATTTTACTTAAATACTCATAGAATAAAACTGTACAAAATTGTTACCATTGTTAAACATTGACCCAGCTAAAATCTGGTAATTTTTTTAAAAATTTGATGTTTAAATCAGTAATTTTACTTAAATACTCATAGAATAAAAATGTACAAAATTGTTAATGTTCAGATAACTTTTTGAATAATGAAAGTGAAGATATGAAGTATACCTATTGGTATAAAACATGTGGCTTACGTGGTTGCAGTGAAAACTGGTCTAAAATTTTTTATATGAATTGTACCAAATTGCCATTTTTTTCTCATTGAACATTTAACATACAAAATTCTAATATCTCATCAGTCATAGTGGATGCACTGAAAAATTTTTCTATGGTACAAGCCGTACCCAGGATTTTATTTTGGGGAGGGTTCAAAAATTTAAAAGAAAATTCAAAGGAATTAGTCTTAAGTCAGGGCTGCATTTAGGAGAGGGTAACTGGGGCTGCAGCCGGTGCCTCTATTAGAAAGGAGTCCCCACGATAGACATTTTTACTTAAAATTTTCTACAAAATTCAGTCACGACCTTTATCCCCAGAATAGTCAGATGCAACATAACAGCTTCTTGGAGATGGGAGACTATGGCAACTATTTACATGTAATGACAGCTAAAAAGCAACTATTTTGAGAAAAATGGCAACTGTTTTCCTAAGAGTATCAATACAATTTCTGTTTTTCACCTAGAACTTTTCAGTTTAGGGCATGGAACCATGCTTCTAACAACATGATTAACACTGAGTGTAGGCGACAGTGTCCGTCCATAGATTTTAAGAAACATCTGTCAAGAGCAGATAATCTAGATTCATATCGCCTGTGTTGTTCCATTGTAGCACAGTAAAAGATGCGTTTTCATAATAAAAAAATTGACAAACTTCATAATTCCAAAAAACTAATGCAGCTAACTTTCGAAATGACATAGTGGTATATCATTCACTTTGTTGCAGAAACTACTGAATTGTCATATTCATATTGAAGAGTATGCTTTAAAGTCTGGGGTTTGTAGAAAGTTTCAGTAGTCAGTCAAGATGACAGGATGAAACACAAACAAAATTGTTTCTAGAAACTTATCAAGCAATCTTCAATGCACAATTTACAGGAATTTACAAGCAGTAATTATATAGATAACTGGTCGTCAATCTCAGTAACTTCCTCAAATACTGCAATTTTTTACAGTAAATAAAATTGTTCCATTGTCTAAATTATCAGAATACTCGAGTCGAATCCTTGCCTGCTCCACAGCATACAATACTAAATTCATAAACAAATTTTAAAATACAGCTTGGTATCAAAATTATGCAAAACGATACATTCTTAATAGCTAGCATTTAGTAGAAAAGCCAATTCAAGACTGAAACGGTGGGATGACCTTCTCGCGTATACATGCTTTTTGGGAAGTTTTCTCAAAAAGTCTGGCAAAATCTGCCTAGTAAATTCTCTATCATTTTCCTTGCATCATTTGTGTAATGCCAAGCGGGTAAGTAAACATTGCAGGTCTCTTAAAAAAAAAAATCATGTCAGATGTTGCCAGTCTTGGCAATTTTTTGGGCAAAATATTGACAAAATTGGGTGCAGAAAGTAAGCCCCAAAACTTAACCCAGCCGGGGCCGCCGCGAAAGACGCTTCTCTAATATGGGCCCGGAACGCCAGTTTTGTCACGTGACCGTAAGCGATCGCTCTGGCCATCGCTGTCCTTTTAAATAATCGCTTGCTTGAGTCCCAGTTCCTTTTAATTGTGTAATCAGACAAGAAATTAAATAGATGTTCAGGCGGTAATTTTTTTTTCTCTTTCTTTTCTGTAATCACTGTGAGGGTGATTGGAAAAAACTTGCCTATATCATTCATGGGAGAAATATTTTTAAGAAAAAAGAAAATGGGATACATCAGTTTAAATGAAAAATAATTTATTTCCGCATAGTAATAATAATAACAATAAATATTACACAACTTGATTCATTTAAATTGGTGTGCCCTAAAAATATGTTCCAATTATATATGCTTAAAATATACATATATTAAAAAAATATTTGGATAATGAATGAAAATAATTTTCATAATACCATTTACGTTTACTTAGGATTCAACACTTGAAATCTTCAAACTATATGGATAAAGAAAATACTTCACTTTTGCATTTTTTATATCTAACAGAGATATTTTAATTCATATTTTTAACAATCTTAATTTTAAATATTTGCAAAATTTTGGTTCTCAATGTGTTAAAGCATTTCGAGAAAATTTCTATATTACGACAAAGTAGTATCACAACACAGAATTTCAGAATATTGAGCATGATTTAGCTCTGAAACTAATTATGTTACTACAATAAACGAATTATTTACTGATTGCTCTAATTGAAAGCATTAAACTTATGTAAAAATACATATATTAAATTATCTTTTGAAACAGAATATTTACAGAAATTGCTCATATTTTAAAACACTTCCTATGTAGCACTTTTAAAACGTATTTACATGATAAGCTCTTCTTTTTTAAGTATTGTAATATCTAATATAGTTATTAATTCATATTTTAGCAATCATAATTTTCAATTTTACAAAATTTGGTTTTCAAAGTACTAAAACAGAGAAAATTTCTATATTACGACAAAATACTATTACAACATTGAATTTAAAAATATTGAGCATGACTTAGCTCTGAAATTAATTATGTAGTTACTACAATGATTTACTTACTGATTGCTCCACTTAAAGCATTAAACTTAAGTAAAAAGTACATAGTCTTTTAAAACAGAATATTTACAGAAATCGCTCAAATTTTAAAACACTTCCTACGCAGCAATTCTGAAACGAATTTACATGATAAGCTCTTTATTCTTGAGCATAGTAGTATGAAATATATTTAAAAAGGGCATTGACATTTAAGACCTTAAAAATATTAAATTAATTATTAGAAAGAAAAATGCACTTACTATATTTCACACATTGTTGATAAAAATAATCCGGATGACTTAGTATCATATAAATCTTAGAAACTCTATAAACAAATTTTATGTACATAAAACTGATATAAAAAGATCAAATTATAAATTTCATTTACATAAGCTCTTGGTATTTGAAGAAAGTATTGCTAGCTTTCTTTTTCTATTTTATTATATTATGCTGCTTTCTAAAGTTGTGCAGCAACCGTTCATCACATCAAATTCATCCAGTTTCTTAGTGATGAAAATTTTCAAAATATTCTTAATGTTTTTTTGATGAAGTAAATTTTTATTGCTTTCTTGTAAGAGTGCTTTAAATATTTTAAAGCAAACAACAAATATTTTTAGTATATCTGAATGAGGATATGTTAAATTTCCTCTGTCAACAAACATAAAAAAAAATTCTGTATCTTGATTTTCTTCAAATAGCAGTTTTTGTGTGTGTGTATATGGATTTGCAACACAATATACACAGCAGTTGTTATTTAACTTTTCCACCTATATCCACAAATAAGTATGAATAATGGTATATTATTCTCTTCGTCTTCGTAGAAAGAGAAAAAATCTATACCTTTAAAATCAATATCTATGTCCAAATCTCATTCCTCTGTCTCTTCATGAAAGTCATAAAGGAAATTTGTTATAGAAAAATTTTCAAACTGAGAAGAATGTAGTTCGATTAAGCTTTTAACAGGTAGTTTTTTTTTTCTCTCTGATCTTAGTACCTGCTGTATTGTGACATTATAATTTGCACCATTAAGTTGTCGGTACTGTCCAAATTCCCCATTCAAGTGGGTCAGTTTGGTATTTCCCAGTTAAAATATACTTATATTTCTGTTCATTGAGTTGATATAGTAGTATCTGTCTTATAACTATAGTTGTGTTCATAAGAGAAAAAAAAATGTTTTATAATATAATTTCCACTTTTCCGGTGTTTGTTATTAAACTTTAATTTATGCCATGCTTCGAGCCATTTAACGCAATTATCCAAGAATGATAATCGACTAGTTGGGGAAAATGTTATGGTATCGTTATCCAGCTGCTCTCTGCCTTTATCTAAATTCTTTATATTCATAATTTTTCACCATTTATTTATTATTTCCAAAAAAGTTAATAGTTCCATGAAAACGTTTCATTCTGCATCTACAAGAAACATGTTCCAAACCGGAGAATTTCTCCCCAACCGGGAGAGAAGACTGTAGATCCAGATCGCTTAGCATGACGTCATCGGAGCAGTAAACGGTAAGGTTCCGGGCCCATAGAAGAGAAACCTGTATCGCGGCGGCCCCGACCCAGCCAAGCGATATCGGCAATATCTACAAAAAATCCCCAATTCTGAAGCTATCCTATGTGAATATTGCATTCTAGTTAACCGATTTACATCCAATAAAATGGAAAACTTAGTTACACTATTAACTTTTATTAGTGGTAATGTTATGCTTAGCAAGCATATGTCATGCAGTAGTTAGATTATGAAATAATAATAATGGAATACACAAAAATGCGAAATCTTTTGGACTTTTTCACAGCTAGATTACAAAATAACAATAATGCATAAGCGAAAATGCAAGATCTTTCAGATATTTTCAGTTTTAATCGAATTTCAATACTTGGTGCGTTTATTGCAGTGGCCTAAAGCACATTTTAGGCCCATTTCCTGTTTCTTTTATATTATCGCGACCAAAGATATGTATTAAATAATTCAACCATACTACAAAAACATTGGGTTGCTAACTTTGGCATATTAACGCTAGTGTTATTAAACTAAAGTACCTATTAACAGAATACTGTATTTTCATAATCATTTTATGAATGGAAATGTCACCAATAGTGTCTCTTCATACATATTTCAATGTTAGTACTCGGCTTGCTAGTATGGCCAAAATCGGCTTTTATCATGATACCCAAAATTTGCAGGGTACTTATACATTATCTCGGCAGTCTGCCGAGACGAGCAATTTTTTGACAAGATAAATGCTGGACAAATTAAATTATTGATGATTCCAAATACAATTGGCAACTGTTTGCCAGCACATTTCATGAAAAAATAATTTGGCAGGAATGACCGCCGGGATAATACATAAGTACCATTTGTAGCAACCCTAATCTAAATAACTTTAATAACAAATGCTGTTAAAACAAAGAAACATGATTTTCATTGAAATAATTAATCCAGTAATTTGGCCAACACTGCATTGAGTATAAAGAACAATAAGTCATGGGGCAACGAAGCTGGCTGCCTTGATGGCTAGTAAACAACAGTAAAAAAGGAACAGAATTTTATGGGATCAATGAAATTTTCTGGAGATTAAACTATATAAATTCAAAATTAAAACTTTTATATGGCTTCCATTAAAAATGTCCAACGTAGTAAAGTCTGTCCTATACATTAATTAGTTCATGTACAAAATTTTAGCTTTTCATCATAAAATGGCTTAAGGGACATGCTTTTTCTATATACAGTAGAACCTCGATCTATCGTTTTTCAAGGGGTGTGCAGTAAAAAACGATGCATGCGGGAAAACGACGAATCCGGGTTAAAGTCAAAATAAGAAGAAAACACAGATTCCTTCAGTATACCAAAAATACTAAATTTGTTACCACACTGTAAAAGAAACAAATTAAAATTGTGTAGAAATTAAGTGATACTTATTTTTACAAAATCAGTAGTTTTACACTGGATTTTTCAATAATCTTTTAATTAAACAAAATTTTCAAGATGTACAATGTTTTTTTGTCTTTTTTTTGTGTATTCATGTTTGTATGTAAAAGTCATACAATTTCAAATAACCGTTATTGCGTAGGATAAACTAGGCACCAGTGTTGGCTCTGTCTCATCAGCATGAATATTATTCTCAGCTTCTTTGCGATTATTTTCATTTTTTGCATCACATTACTTCCATTCTTAGGATACTGCACGTTGCTACTTCTAAATCAATGGATATATAATCACTACAATTCACACCATACTCATCCCTGCTAGATGTAAGAACTCTTCACCTATACCATCATCAACCTAAGATATCATACCAGGAAGTAATTCGATTTGTAAGCCATATTGATCCACTTCATCTTCAATTTCATTTCGATCAGAAGAAACATTTTACAACGATGAATGCGGGAAAGCGAATTTTTGACGAACGATACATGCGGGTTTTGTTAACGTTATTTGAATACAGTTTGTGCAGGGACCATAGAAATAAAACGATCAATACGGGAAAACGATGAATGCGGGAACGATAGATTGGGGTTCCACTGTATATAAATTTATATGTGTAGAGTTGTGTGTCTGTGTATGCATGTACTATAATGCGTGTGTATGTGTGCATGTGACTTGCTCTGACATTTTGTCTACCCTTATAAAAAAGCCCTAGTGCCACCCATGCTAGAAGATAAAAGCCTGTTGTGTAGGCAATTGCAACAGGTGCTCGAAAACCATTTGATAAAGTGGCTGCATTCAATATATTTAATCTTAGTCCTCTAAAATAAATGATTTCATATTTTATTACTATTACTATAGTTAAATAAATAGCACTTGTCAATTAAGTTGTTAAATTAATTCTAAAATCCAAGGCTTCCTGCCAGCAGAAACCTGGACAATTTTGAGTAGCTTTTCATTGTGTCTACCACCATCAGAAGGTGACAAAAGTAACAGAGAAGTCAAGAAATGGACAGAAGGTCATGTCTGAGTTCATCAAACAAATTTAATATTTATTGAATTAAATAAGTTCAATTTTTGGACTTGGGGGGGGGGGGAAAGAAAAAAAGTTACTTAGTGATTAAGAAAACAAACGAAGTAAATGCTCTAAGCAAGATTGTATACAAGTGTTCATGGGTTTATCTGTTTGCACACATCATTCCAGAGATGTTCTTGATGGAATATAGTTTTTTGAGAAGATTTCTGTTTGCACTACTAGCTTATAGGATGCATTTATTTATTTGTTTATATTCTTTAGATTCCCATCTGCAACGAATGCATGATTGTGGATCATAAGCAGCCTGAGCATTGCTATGAAAAAGCAGTTGATGCTGAACAGAAAGAGAGGGATGATTTAAAGAATTTAATCACTGAAAGTAAAAGTAAAGTGCAGTTTTGTGAGGAAGCAACATCAATATTAGATTCTCACTTGTCAGACCTTCAGATGCAGCATGACAATGCTAAGTCCCATATACAAGTAAGACTTTTTCTTTCTTCACCCTCGAAAAACAAATTAACTTAAGTCTGCAGCTATATAGCTGACAGCTGGTGGAAATTTAAAGTACTGTCTGATATTTCGGTGAATAGCAGCTGTATTTCAGAGCAGTTATGTAACCCCAAGGAAAAAAGATAAAAGGTGTGGTAGGAGATACTCACTTAAAAAATAACCTAAATGTGATAATTAGTTAAATGTAATTGTTCCTAAAACCGATAAATAATCACTTTTAAAATTATTTATTAATTTACTAATTACTGGCACAAATAATTAGCTATTGATTTGTAAAAAGGTAATTTTGATCAATGGCAGCTTAAGAAATATTCAGTTTTTCTTTCTATAATCTTCAATTTCACTGTCTGATTGACTGTGACTTTCTTTTGGACTTGTACTATACCCCTCACTAACACAACTTTTTCCATTTTTGACCCTTTGGAAAGAAACTCTTGAATTAGACTACATTTATTAAAAAGTATTTTAATCCTTTAGTTAACATTTACAAAAGGATTATGGGTGAGTTTTATGGCTACTTTTAATTTCTTTGTTGACACAGAATCCTAACATTAAAATTTTTAATTATTAAAAAGGGTTTTGAATATTCCCTGCCCTGAAAATAAAAGGGAATGTATTGCTAAAAAGCTTAGTTACACTAATTACATCATTGTTGTATTGTTAAAAGAAGTATTTTCTATTTTGATTTCATCCATTTCACAGTCAGAATTACTGTCCATGTAATAATTAAAACATTGCAAAATAATGTGCATAAAAGGTTTATCAGCCTGTACATGCATTTTGGCAAAAAAATTTTGGCCTCCAGCAGAAGTCCACACACAATAACCACAGAAGAGTAGAGATTAAAAAAGTAAACAGAACCTTTGTTTGCTTTTCAGTCCCTACTGTTCTGTGGTTACTGTGTGTGAACTTCTGCTGAAGAAGGATGAAAAATTTTCACCTGAAACACCTGGTACACCTGGTACAGATTAATAAGTACCTTTTATGTATGCTATTGTACAAAGCTTTAATTATTTCATCTTTTAAATATCAGTTTCTTTTGAGTGTCAATACAAGATTTGGTCTTTTAACACCAGTTTGTTTTTATTATTGTCTGTATATTTTTCATCTAACTCATTCATAATTATTAAAAAATTCATTTTGCACAAGACCCTTGAATTGTAAACCATCCTTTAGCACTAGAGATTTATAAAACAGTAAATATTGCAAGCTAGCAATTTCAGTGTTGTTGAAAATTCTTACTTGTAAGTTAGTAAGTCACCAAATGCAAAACTGGTTATTCCTTTGTTTATCACTAATCTTTCTTATCTAACCTTCAGATATTTTCACTTCTTATTAACGAAATGCTCACAACATCCTTCCTACTAACAGACTACCTATAACATGGAGTGGAAAGCCTTCACAAAATGACACCAGTTTTGAAGGAACAAGAGTAGGGAAGGAATTGTCAGGACAGCTATAGTACTGAGAGCCAACTTTTCGTCTAAATATTTAGCACGATTAGGAACTGTCCCAGCTGTCTTTTGAATTTTAAGTGAAAGTGTAAACAAAGAATGTTTTGACAGTGAAAGAGGTATTTCTGAAAGCAAACAAGAAATAAACTTGTTCATACATTTTTCTTTTCATTAGCTTTTCGAAATTATGCCACAGTAATCTTTCTTGTTTGTTCTGCTGATTTTCCTAATTTTATTCATTTAGAACTAGCCGCTTCCGGCAACCAGTTGGTTCGCCATCTTAATAAATCTTGTTCGGAGAGAATCCTGTTCCTCACCGGCTTCCTTGGCACTGAAATCTCTCAGATTCTGAATGGAATTTAAAATTAAGATGGTTAAAAACAGGAGCGGCCTTAGGGTAAGTGGCGCCCCCTACTAATATAAAAAAGATGCCCCTTTTATGCTCCACTTAGTTTTTGTGTTTGAAGCCGGCTCACAGATGCGATGCTTACTGTTTCAGGCCTTCCCTGGTTGCAAAAATAAGATGGTTAAATGATAAAAACCTACAAAAAGGAACAAATTATTTTCTTCCTATATTTCTGTTCGTATTATCGTTCTGAAGAGCTTCTGAATGTATTAATTGGCCTTTATCAAAAAAACGAAAAGGAAAAAAAAAAGTAAGAAAATCTGAAACACTTTCAGATTTTAAATATGCACTAAAGTGCTATATATTAAAAGCGTATTATAATCCATGGGTATTCCCTATTTTCGTTCCTTCTTTCATTAAGTTGGAAAGTATATCATTATTCATGAGTGTGATTAAACAAAATTAAAATTGATATTTCTAACATCTTTTTTCTGGATGTAATACATTAGAAATAGATGGAGAAAAGCTGTGCAGAAAAATGCACAATTCCAACTGAATGAAAATTTCAAAAACTTATTCTCAGGTGTATTCAGCATACAATAAAATTATGATAAATTGCGCCAAGCGTTAGAATCATCTCCTGAAAATTGCACATCAACCATTTTATTTTTCGCCAAATTAAAAAGCTGCACATTTTAGTCTCGGAAAGTTTCCAAATCCTATTTTTCTGTTAAAATTTTTTATTTGGGAATACCTTATTCCCCCGTAAACGATATATATTTCGGTTACACATAAACACATAACCATCATCAGTCGTTTCTGGATCTCACACTAATGGCGGCTTCCTCTTCTATCTCTTCTCTCTTCTTCCGGAATTTTCGATGAATGACGTCATCCCATGATCGGTCGATTGTATGAAGCGCATCGTTGATGCTGCCATCTGTCGTCACTATTTCCAAGCTCTCCCGAATGTAGGCATATATACTATTTTTAAAGTTGGCTATTTTTTAAATATTTTTAAAATCAATGGTAATAGGCTCTTCCAAAGCAAAACGGGCCAGAGCGGTACTTTGTTTCTGGAGGTTATTGTCTAATTAATCCAGAGGTTCAGGAGGTTAATCCAGAAAAGACATTAACCTCCAGAAACAAAGTACCGCTCTGGCCCGTTTTGCTTGATTTTAAAAATACCATTGATTTTAAAAATATTAAAAAAATAGCCAACTTTAAAAATAGTATATATGCCTACATTCGGGAGAGCTTAGAAATAGTGACGACAGATGGCAGCATCAACGATGCGCTTCATACAATCGACCGATCATGGGATGACGTCATTCATCGAAAATTCCGGAAGAAGAGAGAAGAGATAGAAGAGGAAGCCGCCATTAGTGTGAGATCCAGAAACGACTGATGATGGTTGTGTTTATGTGTAACCGAAATATATATCGTTTACGGGAGAATAAGGTATTCCCAAATAAAAAATTTTAACTGATTAATCAGCCGTATTAAATAATGTTTTATAAGTTTTTATTATTCCTATTTTTCTTTTTGAGTATAAAACATTTCATTCCTGCTCTGATTTCCATTCACACGATATTTTAATTAAAATACAACTCAAATAATCTAAACAACAAAAAAAAAAATCATTATTTTATTTTTACTTAAACAGTCTGAATCATTTAATAAATATGGCAACCTAGATATGCTTAAATTTTTCACTCATTCCACTGCGGGGTTACCATTGCAAAATGGCAAAGCAAAAAAATGAGCCTTTTGCAACAAGTTTTTTATTGATATCTCCTAAAATAATTCGAATTTCGAAAAAATTGCTTCTAGGTATGTTGGGATCCGTCCTGGAGAATTTCCATACAAAATTTGGTAGGTGTACAATCACCCGTTTCAGAGCTATGCGCGACACGAACTAATTAACTAACAGACAGTTTACACATTGTTTTATTTATATAGATTGTATAAGTTATGTGTTTATCTTTAGCGTTTATCCTTTTTTTTTAAATGAAAATTGCTAAATTGAACTATTTTCTTTTGAGAGATACTTGTTATTTATGTGTGATTATTATTTTTTAAAAGTATTATTGCATATTATTTTCCGTTATCTCAAATTTCATTTTGTTCTTTTCTTCAATTTTGTAACTCTTGTCTGTGTAATGTGCAAGAAGACCTTTATCCTTTGAAATTTATGCATAAATAGTATTAGTTGTGTTAGTGACTTTTTTAGTAGCTTATTTTATTGGTAGATTAATTATTAATATTTAATTTTTTGTGATATTTGAGAAATTTGTAAGATTTTAATCCAGTATGGTTTTTCAATTTTCATGTTTTTTAAATTTTATTCTTAATTTTTATATTTTACTTATTAAAATAATAGTATGGATTTAATTTTCATTAATAATGTGTGTTTACCTGGTAAAAACAATTGCGATTTTAAAATCCAAGTACAATGGAATCTCAATTCATGAAACTGCTGAGTTATATTACAAATGATAGTCTGGTGGATTCTAGGATGTCTGACTTGACAAGAAATATTGCAGAATTCACATATGATAGTTTGGTGATCATCCTAATCTAGTGAATTTATCCTGGGTGTTTACCTTGAAAAATAAATAAGAGTATTTTACAACACTGATTGTATGGATTTTATTGATTCTTGAAGAGTTTTAACTTGATCGATCATTTCAAAAAACACTTCAATGCAGTTTTAATCAGAGTTGTTTCAAGTTCGGGTATGAATAAAGTTTTAGAATTAAAACTGAAACTGAATTAAAACTCGATTGTGCTTATTGCATTTTTTACTGAATTTTTATAATATGCAAAATAAGTTTAAATAATGTAGTAATGTACTTTTTATGGGAAAAATTATTTGTGTAATTTATTTTAGGAAGTCCACCTTATAAATACATATCTGCCGACTTTTATGGATTTCCATAAAATATACAGATTTTGGAATACTGATGTACGTATATGAAGAGTAATTTTACGGATTGTTTGGCGATTTTTGGCATTCTCATTTTTTCCTTTTCTGCCAGTCTAGAGAATATAAATTTTTCCTTCAGCGTGCCTTTATTTAAACTTCCAATGCCATAAGAGTAAAAATTGATACCTGCAGTATAACCTGGATACAGTGCGTTTCAAAGGACTAAGAAAAATTTGCACAAAAAGCAGAATTCCACAAAATCTGGGAAATCTTTAAAAAATGTTGAGAAAAGTGCTTTCAATCAAATGTAACCAACTTCATATCTAAATCTAAAAAATGTTGAAAATTTTCAAAGGACTAAGAAAAATTTGCACAAAAAGCTGAAAAAGTGCTTTCAATCAAATGGAACCAACTTCCATATCTAAATCTAATAAAATGTTGAAAGTCGCACAAGGTTTGTAATTTTTGATAAATGATCACTAAACTGGGTGTCAAAACGTGACAATTTATTATAAATACGTATCGAGTATAATTAGAAAACGCCTAACGAACATTGTAAAATAGTTTTAGTAGGCAATTTCAATATAGATTTCAATTCCGAAGATGTGTTCTATGGAACAAAGAAGACAAATAGGGTACACTTATAGATTATGATACACTTTCTAAATGGTATTTATAACGGTGAAGTACAGGTTGACTATGCCTGACAAAAATTGTTAAACCAGTGTTTTCACTAGAGTGGGAGAATGAGAGATTCTCGCAATTTTTTTTTCTTGTATTAAAAAATTATTACTGCGAGAAATTCGTGCACCCTACAAATCTATTTCATTCTGTGCAAACTCACATCTCGGAAGATTCAGACACTTTTTCAAAAAATGTCGCTCATGCTTCTATCAGGGATCACTCTAGAAATGAAAAAGGGCAGTGTTTGGGAAAAGGGCATATCATATCACACAAAAAGGGCAACTTTTCTAATTATTGTCTACAAACACATAAGGGTAGCTTTTATAAACATACTTTTATGTCCGAAAATGTGTTTTCTTAATAGCAATTTTTTAAGCAAATGATTAAACAAATTTTGGAACCAAATTTTTTCATTCAATGAAATCTACACTTTTACAAAAATTGTGTAAGGCGGCCATTATGCTTTATTTCAACAAAAAAAGCATAAAAATAAATAAATTTTGTAATCGTAAAATAACGGAAATCTGGTTTTACTGACAAATTTTTAATAATTATGCCAATTTTCAAACCCGAAAATGACCGAAAACATTCCATTTTAGATTCATATTTTATCGTATTCAGCGTCACTGCAACTTTTCTCTCTGTATATATGCTAGTCTGCAACTAGTGGAGGGGAAACGGGACACTTGCCCAGGCATAGTGTTGTTACGTCAAAATTGAAATGGAAAGAAGGGAGCGCCAAAACAAAGGTTTGTCCCGGGCGACTTGACCTCTAGCAGGGGTCAGTCCAGGTTTCTTTCCCAGAGTCCTATTTTTGTGAAATTTTACCTAATTTTGTGAATTTTTTCTATTTCTGTGAATCTTTCCTTACTTCTGTGAATCTTTCCTTACTGTGAACTTCTTCCAATTTTCTATTTCATTTTTGAGCAAGAAAGCAATCACGAAATAGAATTGAATATTTTTTTAAAAATTAAAAATAAAATGGGTATAGTTAGTTCCCTTATAAAAAGTTGGCCAAAACTGAATAATTCCTGTTCACCGAACATCCAGGATAGTCATAACCTGGAACAATATTTTTTTTTAAAAATTGATTAAAATTAAAAATATAAAGCTTTAAATCTTTTAAGTGATTAAAAAATAGATTTTATAATAAACGTAGGCCATGGTAGTTTTGATTTTAAATTGCAGGTACTAAACACTTTTATTTACACCCCAAATTCAAACTTTAGTAATTTTTAGATATTACAATGTCTGTCAGTTTCGACTGGAAATACTCTAATACTAAAGATGTGAAAAATGCAATTTTTAAATCTAGTTAAATTTCAACAATTGAAGGGAAATCAAAAATAAGTTGCAGATAATTATAGATAGGAGAAATTAGCTAACATTATATTTTTAAAAATTAATTTCAACTTGTACCATTAAAGAAAAATTACTTGTCGGTGTACACAGAATATCCCAAAAACACTGGCCTGGGGTTTTATTCCTTAAATATTTTACAGTAAATCACAAATTTATGTTAAAAAAAAGGGGGGGGGTACAGAATTTTACAGTAAGGATTATAATTTTTGGAAGATTAAATCTAAATAAATACAAATGTACATTTTTATATGGTCTCCAAACAGAAAATTTTCAGTCTTTAAGATGTGCCCATACATTAATTAAGTTTAAAAAATTTAATTAAGTTATAAATTTTCAGTCTTCTATCATTTTTTGCTCGCTACGGCTCTGCCTATGCCGATAGCATTTCTCTGTAGTGTACCCCTATGACCGCTCTTTAAAAAGACTTTAAATCCCAATAAAATCACTCCTGTGCTTTGTTGTTCACTCCCAAGAATGAAGAAATGCAGTATTACACTATTTCTACCCCCCCCCTTTTTTTCCACTCTTGAGCAATCATTGACCTATATTTATCCCATTTCACATTCCACACTGTGAATTCTCGACCGATTAAACAGGGCGCGGCACCCGGCAACCCTTTAATGTCAGGAAGCCCTTTTTCTCCCCCCTATGGTTTGGTATGTCGGTCCGTTTTTCCATTCTTATTTGCCAAAACTTTTTCTCCTTCCTTAACATACAGTTTTCCTTATACAAGAGACAATACAATGAAGTCAAAATCGACGTTTAAACGACCCTTTGCAAAACAGGAGGTATAACTGTTCCTTCACAAAATTCCAATGAGCCTTTTTTAAAAAAAAAATACACCCAGATAAAATGTCCTTTTATAAATAATTATATTTTCTGTTTTCTTTCATTTGCGTGATCTGAAAGATGCCCCTGGAATGTTTGTTTTTCAGCAATGTAAAAGGGCCATCTGGCACATTACGCTTTCAGTTGGGGAGAAAAGAAGGGAGTTCAAAATGATTTCCCGTAAGGATGTTATGTTTGATAAGTATGCAGTTGTGAATTAGTAAACAATAAGCTTAGACTTAGCCACATAAATCACGGCAGCTTCCGTTGTTTTGAAATGGATGTTATGCACTCTTGCAAGTTGTTCTTAATGATTGCTTTTAGTGTAATCATTGCATGGCCAGACTATTGGTCATCAATTTGGCCCCGATGCCTACCCGAAATTCGATATTTTAAAGTAGTATTTCCTGATTGCTGCACACCCTGTCAATGAATCAATTTTTTCCTATTCTTTTTAGTACACCAACGGGGAGGAGTGTGTGTAGGGGGGGGGTCAATAATCAAGTGGCGTTTATTAATTACTTCCAGCATTTATAAAACACGGTAAAGCACCATTTACAGTAGGAAATAATTTATTGTTATGACTACTCTTCTGGATGACAGATTGTTTCTCTAATGAGATATTTTATGACCTCAAGCTACAGAAAATGGTTTTAACCCTCTCAGGTCGGGAGGGAGAAGAGCGGCGACTGAGCAGATGCCCCCCCCCCTCCTCCCCCACACATCATTGATAAGAGAATAAACAAATCAACTTCCTTGTTGTTGTTGTTGGAGGGAGGCTTTTTTGGGGTCTAGCCGGGACCACGTGTCCCCGGTCTAGCCGAGCGCCAGCAATGGTAACAAGAATCAAAGAAAAGGGGAAACAAGGAGGGGTAGAGAAAAGGAGAGCGGCATTTTGATTGGGAAAAAAAAAAGCGGAATTTTATCAAGGAAAAGGGCAAGGAGGGCGGCATTTTACCGGGAAAAGGGCACCAGGGCGGGCCGCCCCCCTGAAACGCTCTAGAGTGATCCCTGCTTCTATTTATCATAAAGTGGTTATTTACACAAAATTGGAGTTTACACGAGGGTGAGATGTATTTACTCATCCCAAATCTGTAGTAAGAGAGGATTCTCACCCATTTAAAAAAAAAATCTCACTCAGTTTTGGGGAAAGGGTGAGAAATTCTCACCCATTTTTTTCCCGTAGTGAAAATCCTGTTAACAGTTTTGGTATGCGATTTAGAATGGATTTCAATTTCAAAGAAGTGTTTTGTGGAACAAGGAAGGAAAACACAGCACATTCATGGATTATGATGCCCATATAAACAGTATTTTAAATGGTAGAGGATAGTTGCAATATGCTTGGCGAATATTGTAAAACAGTTTCAGTAGGCAATTTTAAGATAGATTTCGATTCCAAAGATGTGTTTTATGGAACAAGAAAGAGTTGGTTCCTATTTTAACCCACCCACTCTCGCCAACCTAAAAAATCGCCTTGCTTTGGCGAGCTTTGCAGTCATGGGTCTCCAGGAGTTATGCACGTTTCAACGCTCCCAAAAGAACTAGATAAAAACTAAAGTGAACAAATTAGCAATAAGTTAAAGAATTTGAAGACACTTAATTATTAAAACTACATTAATTGGCAAACCAAAATAAACAAAAATGTAACTGTATGCTTTACTTACATGTTGTTCCAAATTGCCATTTTAATTCTAAATTACGATTACCACATAAATACAAAAAATCATAACGGTAGCTCCATGTTTAGTGATCGCCATCTTGGCGAGAGTTGGGGCATTTCAGTAGGAATCAACCCACGAAAGACAAACATTTCACACTCATGGATTATAATGCACATTCGAAACAATATTTAAAACGGTGAAGTTTAGTTTGAAATGTGCTTGGCGAAGATTGTAAAATAGTTTTAGTAGGCGATTTTAAGATGGATTTCGATTCCAAACATGGGTTTTATAAAACAGGGAAGAAAAATACTCATGAATAATGATACACTTTCCAACCTTATGGAATAAGGAAGAAAATAGGGATGACGCATAAATTATGGTAGGCTTTTAATATATAGCACTTTGGTGCATATTTAAAATCTGAAAGGGTTTCGGATTTTCTTCATTTTTTTAACCTTCCCTTTCCCCAACCGAGGAAACTGGGAAAGAAAAAGAAACTTCACTGAGTAGAGCAGGTTCAGTTATGAATGAAAACAATATACAAAAAATTAAAAGAACATTTTGACAAGAAATTAACTTAGTTTAACTAGTTATTTGTAACAAACAAGCAAAAAGCTTAGTTTTACTGGTGTGAGGTGGAAATTTACTGAAATGAGGCATAATTTTAATGATGTTAATTTTCGCAGGTTGTAAATACAATTTTTGTATTCTGTAGAAGTATAAATTTAAAATTTTAGAATATTAATGTAACAGAATATTGTAAACCATCATATATATCATTTATGTACTTAGTTTGAATTGATTTGTTTTTTTCCAGGAAACATTCCAAAGTTATAAAGCTATTCTTGAGAAACAGCAAGAGCAGCTGTTAAAAGAACTAGATGCTATACATTCATCCCAAGAACTCCAAATAATGGATACTTTTCACAATGTTGAAAAAACAATTGAAAAAATAGAGGATGCTTGCAAATTTGCTGAAAGACTCTTAAGTTGTGGAAACACTCTTGAAGTTCTAAGCTTGATTCATGTTAGTATATTTCCTCCCTCTAAATAATTGATTATGCTTGTTTTGAAGTACAGTGTTACCCCCCGAATAACAGACAACCATGAGACCAGCAGTTTCTCTATTATTGGAAAGGACTATCTTTAGATTTTTTAGCTTAGTCTTACTGAAAAATTATGTTCAATTTCTATAATTATTGCGCCATAAGAGAATATGGACAGTTGCAAAGTACAATTTCGTAAATTCCTTTTTATATGAATACTAATTTGTTTATCTCAGTTAAAATAGTGATAAACCTTAATTAGATAGAAATTCAATTCACTGAAGTAATAATTTCTTTTTTGACATTTTTTTGTACTGGAAACATGTTTCTGAATATGAGTAGTTAAATCATTTGCAAGGCTCTCAGTCTCTCCTTTGCACAGAAAAAACAGGTACATGAAGACTTTAGTCTGGTCACAAATAAAGCATCACAGTCGTGGCTGACGAGGAGATGTATAGGCTACAGTGCTGACATTTTGGCCACACCCCTTTGCATTCAAAGATTCGTGTGACAGAGGGTGTGAATCTTTGTCAGAGGTAACCAGAGTAAGATGCCCACACTTTAAGTCATGGCTTCGAGCGAAAGTATGTGTGTGACCAAAATGTCAGCACCTCAGCCTGTATATCTTGTCAGCTATGATCTCAGTGGTCATGAGTCGCAATGTGACAAGTTTTTGACAACTGTTACAGCCTGATGTCATAGACTCTTTTGTGACCATATGTGCTATTACTGTATTCAATTTGAGATTGATCCATTTTTTACTTTAATGATACAACATTTAAAATTTTTAAATTCTTCAAAGGTTTCTAAATCTTCATATTTTGAATTAGAATAGAGTACTTAATTCTGTTCCAATTCTATCATGTGAGCTGTGCTAGCACTTCTTTCCCCAAACATTTGTCGCTAATTGTTTCATGGAACTATCAATGTAAAACATGCACAGCAATCTATTTTACTTGTGTAAAATGGACTTGTGTTTATGAGAAGTACAAAATAACTTGCATGTAATAGTTTCCACTAAGATTACTATTCATATTTGTTTCAGGTGTTAATTTCATATTTCATGTAGTAATTTAAAAACAATATATATAGTTGTGTGTGTGTGTGAAATTTTGTTTGCATTAATGTTTTAAAAATATCCTCTAAAAATGTGTATTAAGCAAAGCATTTAACTTAAAACATTTACATACTCATACAATTTCAAATCACTTGATATTTAGTATCTAAGGTTTTCTGTAACCTTGCATGTTTCTGTACTGTAAAATTAAAGTTTATGCACACATTTCAGAACTTGTATTATGCATATTGAACTCAACTGTTAAAATCTGTCTTTACGGATAATGTACAGTGACTTGTTTCTGCTAAGATAGAAAAGGAAGTTTGAGTTTTCAGAGGAAAACATTTAAAAGAAATTTTTTAGATTCATACTGCTTTGTCAACACTACAAGTACATAGTTATCATCATAGACAATTTTATGCATACATAAAAGGCTGCATAAAATAATCATTAAAGTTTTTACATTGTAGGAGTACAAAAGAATCCAAAATATTTTTTAGTTTGGGATTTAAAAAGAGAACACTTCTCATATAAAAGGAATTGAAAACTACCTAAAGCAGTATGGTTGTCACCTTGTGTAAAGCCTGCTCCTTGTGCAATTATTTTACATTAAATGTAATGCACTATTTTTAAAGGATATTTCTATATGTTTTGTTCTATGATGAACAGTGTCTAAGTAATTGATAACAGTGTTCCCCTTCCTTTTCGGCAAAATCCATACCTGTCGACACTTTAAAATTTGGTGTTTCCTGTTTTCTTTCTCTCCTGATTTTACTATCGAATCTGATTTGCAAAGCTGAAAATCATGCTGAAATTCATGAAAAATAGTGTCTTTAAATGTCTAATCTATATAAATAAAAACAAACTGTAAAATGTTGGTTAGTTAGTTTGTCTGCGTCTCGCGTAGCTCCTAGGTGGGTGATCCTAGACCTAACAAATTTTGTATGGAAATTCTCCAGGACAAGTCCCAACATACCTCGAAGCAATTTTTTTCAAAATTTGAATTATTTTAGGAGATATCAATAAAAAGCGTGTCACAAAAGGCTAATTTTTGTTCTCCGCCATTTCTCAATTGTAACCCCACTGTGGGAAAAGTGAGAATTAAACATATCTAGGTTGCCATATTTGGCAGAAGTAAAAATAAAAGAATAATGATTTTTTTTTTTAGATTATTTGTAAAGTTATTTTTTTAATTAAAATATGTGCATGTGAAATCAGAGCTGGAATGAAATGCTTTATACTCAAAAGAAAAATAGGATTTGGAAATTTTCCTAGACTAAAATGTGCAAATTTTTAATTTGGTAAAAAAATAAAATGGTTGATATGCTATTTTGAGAAGATGTGATTCTAGGGCTTGGCGCAATTTATAGTCTGCCACTTATATTATGAATGCACCTGAGTAAGTTTTTGAAACTTCATTCAGTTTGAAATGTGCATTTTTCTGCACAGCTTTTCCCCATCTATTTCTAATGTATTACATCCAGAAAAAAGATGTTAGAAATATCAATTTTAATTTTGTTTAATCACACTCATGAATAATGATATACTTTCCAACTTCATGGAATAAGGAAAGAAAATAGGGAAGACCCATGGATTATAATACTCTTTTAATATATAGCACTTTAGTGTGTGTTTTAAAAAATCTTAAACACTTTCAGATTTTACTTTTCTTTCCGTTTTTTGATAAAGGCCCAATATATCCAGAAGCTCCCCAGAATTAATATAGGCTGAAAATAATTTGTACCTTTTTGTAGGTTTTTATCATTTAACCATCCTATTTTTGTAAACAGGGGTGGCCTGACACGGTACGCATCGCATCTGGGTGCCGGCTTCAAAGAGGCGTCATTTCGAACTCAAAAACTAAGTAGAGCATAAAAGGGGACATCTCTTTTACATTAGCAGGGGGCGCCACTTTCCCTAGGGCTGCTCCTGTTTATAACCATTTTAATTTCAAATTCCATTCAGAATCTGAGAGATTTCAGTGCCAAAGAAGGCAGTCAGGAACAGGATTCTCTCCGAACAAGATCTATTAAGATGGCGAACCAACTGGCTGCCGGAGGTGGCTAGATTTAAATAATCTTATTAAATATTCTAAAATTAATTTCATTGGATTTAATGGCAAATACTCAAATATATAAAAAAACAACAACATGGTAATTGATTGGTGCTGGTATACACACTGATCACAGATTACTTACGGTCTTGGATTTTCCTCCTAACTTGCATTGTTTCATCTCTGCAAATTTGGATATGGCAGAATTCATTCCTGGTTGGGAAAAGGAAAAACAGCATGCAGTTTTCTGCTCGAGATTTTGCATAAATTCCTTTTAGTAAAAAAATCCGAATTGTTTACATCTGTAGTCAAAACCACCAGTATTTAGTTTGGTGTCATCTTGGATTTTATTTCTTCTTAATGCCATCCAGCCTGACAGAGGTTATAACTTTTTGATTTTGAAATTAATTATAAGTTATTTATTGGCTTATCAACAATTTAGATTATTGTACATAGTGCACAGTGGCATATAGTACCTTCCATGCAAGTGCACAGTGGCATATAGTACCTTCCATGCAAGACATTTTTAAAACTTCTCTTTCCTATCCAAATTAATAAAATAAATTTTCCTATAGAAAAACTTTGTTGAAATATGAAACACTGACATGTTAATTGTGAAAACAAGTTTTCTCCACAAAAATATTATCCAAGTCTTAGAGGAATGCTAATGGATTCAAAATTTTTCAAGCTTTTAAAAAAGTAGATTATTCTGATTCAATTTTTCCTTAATTTAGTAGAATATGGATACTTCTATCCCCCTTCTTTTTCTTCAGTATTCATTTTGGATGTTCATAGTAAATGTTATAAAATGTACTTTTGCATACCGTTTTTGTTTTCTGTGTGTGTCTGGAAAAATATTGATTTTTATTGTTCTGAAAGTTGAGAGGTATGTGAATCTGTATTTATCCTGATCAATTATTATTTATTTACATTTGAATGTTTTATTGCAATTAATAACTGCTACTGATAGTTAATGCATGAGTGTGCTTTGGTATAGAGATTGATTTTACAGGCATATTTAACTGTTCACCTGTTTGTTAATTATATTAAAATGAATTTGCTTTCTTATTAAATTTCACTGTCATTACAGTTCATATGATGCATATATTTATTTGTAGTGTGACAGTAATTTAGATGCATTTTGTTTTCTAGGTTGTTGGAACACAGTTACTCTCACTGATTAATAATACACCAAAGTTAGATATATCAGTTGGAATGACATTCGTAACAGATGAAAAAGTTTTTGAATCTACTATCAAAGAAATTTTTGGACATGTTAAAAAATTTGAGCCACCTTCTAAAAAGGAAGATTCTCCTGTTTCACAAAAAGCTTCACCCATGCATTCCAGTTCGTCTTTTGAAAGTGACGCTTTTAGTCTTTCAACTGGAGTCATTACTCCTGATAACCCACTGCCATCTTTAGATGTGGATTTGGCAAACAATATTGTAGCACAGTTTAATTTAGCCCAGTTAGCTGGTATGGCTGAAAGAAGTATTTCTCAAAACTCATCAAATGCTACTCCACCTCCAATCAGTCTCGCTGAACTTTTAATTCCCTCTACTGAACCTGATGTTACTGCAGCCCAGTTAAATGCAATAAATAATTTAACAGCACTTGCAAAAATGGGATCAATTTCTTCTCTCAGTAATGGTGAGCATTCTTTAAATTGCTTTTTAATTACTGGCTAAGAAAAAAAGGAATGTTGTTTTTGCTTGTTTTTATTTTAAATTTATGCCTTTTACTTTTCTAATTTTCAAATAACCAGTAACAAAAATATCCTTAAAATATGCTCAGATTTTCAGAAAACCAATTTCATTCCATACTTTTTTTCCTTATTTTTACCTATCTGGTCAGAAAAATTCTAAAATGTGTTACTTTTTAATTACAAAGTGCTGTACAGAATTACTTTTATTAACCAAATTCTAAATTTCATGGTATTTGAAAGTACTTTCCCCTCTTTAATTTAAACCTCAACTTTTGCATAAAATTTTGCAGTCTAAAATTCTAGGCCCAACAAAAAATTATCAGATTTTGGTTGTTCTGAAAATGTGCTTTTCTATTAAGGGTACTAAATCCCTTGATTGGTCTAAAAAGAGAATTTTCTGTGATAATTCAGTGATATCATTCTTCAAGCTTCCTATTTAAATGTTTAAATACTAAGCAAATGCACACTATCTATCTGCTGAGCTTTTTTTAATTAAATTAAATTTAATCTTGTGGTAGCATCTTCCAGGCTTTTGTTGTTTCATGCAAATTATGAATTTAGATTTAACAACTTCATAGAAATTTCTATTTCATGTTGTTTGGATGATAATAATTTTCCTATAAATACTTTAAAAAAATTATGGTTAGTTGTAGCCTAATCTGCTTGAATTTCTTAATTGAAGCACGAGGTGAAGAAATTAGCTACATTTTTTCATTGTTTTCTTTAATGGATGAAGGTGTTCTGTAGTAATCTATTAATTTAATGCTACCCCCTCCAAAAAGAATAAAAGTCAGATATTATTTTATACAATGTTGTCAATAGTAAACAACATATGAGTTACAACAATGAGAACACATTTCAAAATTATAACAATGGCTGGGCAACAGGAAACATTTAAAAATAACATCCTTGTGTAGGCAGTAGTCTTCTCAAAGTGTACATGTCACTTTTCAATCATATTTTCAGTAGTATCTTCTGTGAATTCAGTTTATGGAACTAAAAAGTGCAAAGGGAGGGAGCTATTAAAACTATAAATCGCACTTCAAAAGTTTCATCTTGTGTTCTGTAATCTATCTGTGATAGCTATTTAAATTATTCAAGAGGATACAAATACAAATCACAAATTCTAATAAATATTTGATTAAAAAAATGTATAATTTAAAGAAGTATGTATGCATCTGAAAATTAAATGTTAAATTGAAGTTTTAATGTTTCATGTTTTTTAGTTCATTTAAATTATGGAAGCAATTTCTTCAAATTTCTTGTAATATAGTTAAATAGAAAATTTGATTATGTATATTCTATATTTAGTTGTTTTGAAGATCTATAAACAGTGCTTCACTCTATTTGTAGCAGCAAAATTTTATATATTATAATTACTAGGCAAAATTAAATTGGTTAAAATAATATAGTTTATATATGTGGGTCTCTTAATCCTGCAACGTTGAGTAGAATTAAGGCTGGAAGATGTTAAAATTTCAGAAAATCAGTATTTTGACTTATTGTGAATTTGCAATTCATCAATATTTTCAAATTTCAAGAGCATGGTTCTCTTTAATTCTTATCAGTTTTTTGCATAATTTTTAGTTTCATGTTTTACTTAGTTTTTGAAATTGACAAACACACTTTTACTAAGAGTATACCTGTATGTTTCATGCAACTTAACAAGTGTAAACATAAAGACAGTGCTGGTTAGATGATTGCTAAACAAATAAGCTGATATTTTTACAAACTTAGATTTATAGCATTATATTTAAAGGGAGTAATACGTTAAATATTTAGCTTTAAAATTTTAAGATTTAGTTGCTAATTGCAAGACTTGTTGCAGTTGTCATGACATGAAAAAAAAAATAAAAAAGGCAAGCTTTTGGGCTATTTAAATAACATGAACAACCTTAAGTAATTAAGTTATTTACAGGGGAAGGGTATCAAGATACATTCTCTCCTTCACAAGAATTTCCCCATTAATTATATTTAGTTAATTTATACATGACTGTATTTCCTTTGCAAAAGAAAAAAAAAACCCATCAGGCTGTCTTTGCACTAGTATAACAAAATACAATGGAAAGTCCATTTTGTAGGAAATATGCTGGATAGACTACTTATCTATCTGCAATGTTTTTTTTCCCAAGTATAACAAAATTGTCCCCTCATTTCTTACCTGATTTATGCATTTTTTAAAGCTTGAGGGTTTGTAATCTGAGCCTGCCCTAGCACAACATGTATCATTCATGTCAGAACTCGAACATAAAATATGAGGTGATTAATAAATAATACAGTTATTTTATTGATATAATATAATTAGTTTTGCTGGCAAAATGATGTGCAAATTAAAGACTGATATATCCTCTAGTTAATTCACGTTTATAAAATGACAATAATGAAAAGAAAGGTTCAGTTCTCATCAAAAATTCCATTAAGCAGTCACACCAGTGTTAACATTTGTTTCTAGTCTAGATACAGAAAAATGAGTCACAGATCTTGTATAGTAGTAATGTTAAAAAGTATTAAATTTAAAACATGTTCTGGAAAGAAAGTTTGCTTAATAAAGTTAAACTCTCATCTGAAAAATTTAGTAAACTGGAACAAAAAAATTTAAAAGGATGTTGCCCCACAAGATGAATGATTTTTAAAAATTTACTAGCAAAAAGTATGAATAGCAATAAATGAATTTTTTTTTCTTTTTTGTCAGCCAAAATGCAGAAGTGAATTAGGGAGCCGTGTCTTGTATTTTTAATCCATCAAAATATCCCTAAACAAATTTCTAGAACTGTTTTTTATATTTTTCTTTTAGTTCCATGCATATTTTTATTACTGTACAGAACAAAAAAGAAAATTTCATGTTTTGCTTTAAGAGTCACTGATATTTTCCCCCAAGTCATTATATTGAAGTAAATTAATAAGAAAACATCAAGCAACAGAATAAGTTCTCCACTACAAAACTAAATTAAAAATTTTTGTATAACTTTTTCTCTGAACAAGGGAATCGCATACAAAAAAAAAAAAAAAAAAAAAAAAAAAAAAACCCAGCTTATTTACCCTCTACTTTATTCTCTTTTTCCACACCAAAACTCTTAACAAAAGGATAACCAACAGTCCTTCATTCAATTGTGCTGAACCAAAACATCTGCAAAACACCCAATCAAGGTGATGGCTTCCATCATATAAAAAAACACCCTTATTTCCATCTAGAAAAATATGATCATCTCACAAAACTGGACAATTGAATAAGCGAAATAGTCTCCTGCCTAGATAAAGAGATATGAGTTGACAACCTCGTGATACTAATTTTTGCATGGCCAGTATTACTATTCAGTATTACTATTAGCTAGCTATTGCACTAATCTCAGAGCAATATAATTTATCGGTTGCCGGGGAGATAAATGTGATTGCTCTGCAGATTTAAAGCTGAAAGTTGAAAACATCAGCTCAGAAACTTTGTTTTATTAAAATAATTTTAGCTTTTTGTAAATACGCTTTTTTTTAGATGCACATACAAATATCTGAATTTTTGCCAGAAACCAGATATTGATTTAATATATGCTGCTTAACCCAAGGACGTACAGAGGGGGGTGGTCCAGGGGTCTGGACCCCTCCAGAAATTTCAATTTTTGTTAGCAAAATAATATTGATGTGGTGAGAGCAAAATAATATTGAAGTAATATTGATATGTGAGTCTTTTTGTGGAAAATTCTCCCTTTTTCACCATTTGGACCCCCTCTGAAATTTTTGGACCCTCCCCAAATTTTTTTTCTGGGTATGTCCCTGGCTTAACCATTCTTTCTCTGTTGAGGCTTGGGAATTTTGTGTTTGTTTTATAATCGTATATTTTGACAGTTATTTTTTGAGACTATTTTTATATAATTATCTATGTATATAAATAAAATGTGTGTATGTACAACATTTACTCGCAAAAAATCAGGCTGATTGGTTTGAAATTTTATACAGATATGCAGACAGATGTAGAAAAATACATAGGCTACATTAGGAATCTGAAAGTCCACATGTTCCCCATTATAATATTAAAATAAAGTCCCAATGTATAGTGATTTTTTGCTATCTTCAGCTCTAGAAATAGCTTCTTTTGACATCATGACAATGCTACATATCGCAAGTGAGATAGACATCATTTTGATGTCATAAGTTTAAAAAAATTCTTAGAAATCCAATTATGTCTGAAAGTTGTGATGTAATTATTCTGTACAACAACAGCAACAACAACAAAAAGCATCAGGGACAGTCTTTCCCTCTACATTCAAAATATTGTCTGCTAAAAAATTTCACAATTTTTCCCTTTTGCTTAACACTTTTTTCTTCTTGAATCTGTCAGCTAAAAAAGTATTTTACCCATTACCATGAAGCTGTCGTGATGCCACATAAATGTTTAAGGCTAGGTGCCACACATTTGAAGAAGATAAAATGCAAAATAGATAAAATACTGTTGGTCTGAATGACCAAAAACAAAGTTTAAGGATCTGAATCCTTTTAAAATATCTGCTTATCCTAAAAAGCTTTAGCTAATTTAAATTTGTGTTGTAGGGAAAAAATGCTGTAGGGAAAAAATTGATGACAAAGATTGATAAGATAAAATCCAAATTGTTAAAGTCCATGCAAAAATAAGTTACTCATTTATCAAACAAGTCCCATGCATTAGCAGGAAAAAAAAAAATAGCAAAAGTTTTACATTCAAAACCAGGTCTAAAAGACCTGAAAAACAGTTAAATTTCAATTAATCTAAACTAGCGGTCCCAATAAAAAGGATGGATGACTAAGTTAGATTAATTTAGCCCTAACACTTGAATTTATTTTAAGTTTAATTATTCATGTTAACTTTTAGAAATTTCCCCAATAAAAATGCATGGTCAAAAAATTAATTTATACTTATAATCAGAAAGGGTAACTGTACCCAAAGAAAAATTCCTCAACTGAGGTTAAGAATAGCTAAATTAAATAAAATCTGCCATCTTCTACACTTTCCAGCATAGACTAGAAGTGGCAAAGAATTTCACAAAATTCTAGTTTAAGTACCATTCTCAAATGCAATTTGCATTTGGAAACTTTCAGTTGTTAAACATGGACAGTGATGTCGCTAGACTTTGGAAGGGACGGGTCCTTGGGACCCAGTACTTAAAAATTCCTGGGTTCTTTTTTTTCTAAAAGTCGGTCCTTATCGATATAAAAGCATTTGGTGGTACTCGCGTTTTACCCCAGCGGTCAGCGAAGACGAGCGATTTTACACAAAGATAAATGCGGCAACACATTAAATTATCGATGATTCAGAATACGATTGTCAAGAGTTTGCCAGCATATTTGATGCAAAAAATAGTTTGGTGGGAATGACCTCCGGGATAACATGCAAGTACCCATTTGGTTAATTTCACTTATGTCTCACCAATTTTGGTGTGCCGACGCGTATGAATATCTTATTTATAAATAACCTAAAACTTATATTTAAAAAAATAAATAAATAAAATAAATTAATCAAGAAAAATTGGATCAATCAGATTGGATCGAGAGCACGTATAAAAATGACATCAAAAGAAACCAGGCCTATGCATTTGAATATTACAAGTCAAAGAAAACTTTCTTTTAGCACTTTGGCGATACAGCTTTTTACTTGTGAAGCAAGCTTATGCACCTGCGTAGCCGAATTCAGTTACCGACAGTTGAACACGCCGAGGAAGAGGTTTACTCCATCCTTTTAGATTGTTTACATTTTCCCCGCGCATGCGGCATTTAGAAAAAACATTTGTGACTTGGATAGTGGGGAACAAAAGGGGTTTTATTTAAAAGTTATTATGTTTTTAAAGATAAGTATTTTTACACTTAAGCTTTTAAGAATTCTTATATAATACTTAAGTTATAGGAAAGATTTTTTAAATAAAACAACAAATACCATATATCTTGGCACATAACACTCTGGCATATAACACGCATCAGTAAATTTAGGCTATGTCAAGCAATGCATTTTATATTTTATATTCTGCATTTTATATTTGGTGTATAACAAGCACACGAAAAAAGAAGTAATTTTTCAAAGTTAAAAAGTGCGTGTCATACGCAGAGATACATGGTAATTATTCTTAGAATGCCAGGTTTAATATTCTCTTTGTCAGTACTAGAGTTCTTTCAGACCTGGTTTCTTTTGTTTACGTGAGCTTTGGATGCTGAGTCACTTTTTAAACAGTATTTATAAATATGAAGTATGGTAAAAACATACTTGATGAAGATTGTAAAACATTTTTATTTGGTATACGATTTTAATACACATTTTGATTCCAAAGGAGTGTTTTATGCTTGGAGGAACCAATTATTTGAAGAGGGTGTGCACTAGTTCTCCCATGGGTAGGAAATGAAGTAACTGTAAGCGCAGCCTTGTGGGGGGGGGGGGGGATGGCTCTGTAAATCGTATGAGCTCCAAGCAGCTCTTTAACTCCGAGCCATGCCTTCCAAGGCCATGTGTTGGGTTACTTTATTTTTCTCCCCATAGAAAAACATAGCAGATGGAGGAAAAACCGGTTACTGCTGTGGCTTCACTTTTCTCCCCTCATGCCCACTCCATATGACTCTCCACCAAGATTTTATGGAACTAAAGACAAATATACCACACCCATGGATTATGATGCATTTTCCAGCATAATGGAACAAGGGAGATAAATAGGGCTGATACACTAATTATGAAATGCTTTCTAACATAATTTAAAGAGGTAGAAAAATGAGGGCAGCACATTGATTATCTTGCATTTTTCAACCTAATGAAGCAAAAAAGAAAATTGGGCTGAAACATGAATAATGAAGTATTTTCCAAAATAATGTAGCAAGGAAGACAAAAAAGGACCTACACATGGACTGTGATGCACTTTCCAACATAATAAAGCAAGGAAGACATCTTATCCACTTGTGGGTTGTAATGTCATTCTTATCCCCCTGAGTGTATGGACATCAAAAATTACTTCCATTTTCATTAGATTGTTGAATTTAATAATTTAATCTTTTACAGGCCAATGTTCACAATTGGGAACATCCAATTAAAAATTTATAAAAAAAATGATACTTTAACAATATTGACTTGAAAAAATTAGCAAATAAAGTTAAAAGATGACTTAATATTTTGACATAGAATTTGCGTTTCTGTCATTATTGGGAAACTGGAAAAAAAAATCATGAAAATAGCCATTTTCATAAATTTTTATGGAACTATCTTGATACACCCTCCTCCCTTTCAAACTTAAGCCATATCTTTACTTAAATTTAAAAATAAATCTTTATTAATTCTTAATATTTCACTTATTTAAACTACCCATCAGTATATTCAGTTTTGAAACCAATGTAAATCAGACTGAAATGACCTATGTTCCCAATTGAAAACACTGAAAATTGTATAATTTCCCCCCCCCCCCATTAAATGACTAATATCCTTTAACTATGCATTAGAAGACAAAATATGCAAAAAATTAATTTAAAATATGCATGGAAGGTCACGGGTTCGGGTCCCATCACGCAGCTGTCGATCTAACGGTCTGGAGTTTTGGTAGGTTTTCTCCAGATGTAATGTGAATATGCGTTAGAAAATCCTCCTACCAAGGCACCCCCCTGGCAGATCGCCCTAGTGTAGTGTTGCCATATTCACAAACAAAAACAAAATATGCATGGATCCTAATGCTGTCGTAAAAGGTTGAGGCAACAAAAGATTCCGATGCTATGATAATGGTTATGTAAAAAATAAAACATGAAATTCATTATTTTAAAGTAGATAAGATGAAATTATTGAGTGTCTTTTCATTAATACAAACAAGAATTATTTTACTGCCTGAAGATTGCTTTTTACATGCAAAAATTGTAAAAATCCCCAGCAGAGAAAGTGTCCTCTGATGTGAAATTATTTGAGACTTTTTTAAAAACTATTATGTTGTATATATCTATCTTCGAACTTTGGTCCATATGTGAAGCTCTCAGTTACCCACATGCTACCTCAGCTGTCCTAAAAAGCAAACTACTGCTAAGTTTTACAAAACAAAAAGTAAATCTTATTTATTTTATTTAATTTTACTTTAGTTTAACTGGAAAGTGTAAATGTTATTGTTGGTAGGAAACAATTTGGTTATTCTGATTAAATTAATTACTTTTAAATACAATTGTTAGAAATATACTTGCATCTTTCCGTATGAAGAGCAGATGCATCAACTAGTACATATAAATTATATATACATATGTTTATAACATATGTATTTTTTTCTTCCAGAAATTAGAAGGTCCTGATTTTATAAATGTATGTTGTGTATGTGCAGCTCTTTCTACTCATAGTTCATAATCATAAACCGAATAAAATAATTTAACTGATTCAAGTGTAGCTGAATTTGTTTAACCTTTCTTGTAGGTCAAGGTGCTGGTTTAAATGGACAACTAGTTTCTGGTTTGAATATTCAGCCAAATTCTCCTACATCTGGTAATCAAGTTATGAGAGTAATGAATTCTCCATCACCGATTGAAGGCTTGGAAAGTCTCTTGGGTAGCAACAGCATTGTTGCTCCTACTTCTAGAGTTGGAAGTCCTCTAAATGGTCCTGTGATGAATGGAGGACCTTTATTGGCACATGGGGTGCACAGCCCTCCCATATTACCACCATCTGGTAAATGATCTTGATAAATTTATATGTGTATTTTTATACTTGCAAATTGGTGAACGACTCCGTACTGCACCATCATCACTGAATGTTTGATGAAAATTGCCTCTGTGTTTTACTGGGCATGCTTTACCATTATAGCAAAGTTAAGAAATGTAACTAATAATTGTAAATATATATAAATTAGAAAAATGTAATTTAGTTTTTAGAAATTGACTCAGCTTTTTTTGTAATGCTTTAATTCAGCAGAATATAATTTTTAGTAGAATATTAATCACTACAAAATTTTTTTTAAACAAAAATAGCTTATACAAAAAACTTTCTTCTATAACTAGTATTTAGTACAGTAATCAAAATAAGAAAAGTAATATGTACACAAACAGTATCGTAAATTCTAGTTTCTGAAAAAATACTGTCCAGACCTTTACTTATGGTTTAAAGTTTGTCTACCAAGGTTTGAAATAAAATTTTTAATCTGGCTACAAATAGTGCAGTGAACTTTTAAAAGCTGTCAGGAAAAACTATCAAGTTCATGGTATAACCTAAATTCTGTAGTGATTGGTTTTTTTTTTTTTTTTTTTTGTGCTAAACTTCAAAATAGTTGAAAAATAATGCAATGAGATGGGGGAAAAAAGTGGTAAGTTTAATAGTCTTAATTTCCACCCTGTTACAGTTGAAGCTTTCTATAGCTTTGCTAGGATGTCATTTAAGAAAATTTGCTACTTTTGCAGTTTTAATCCTGAAAGGAAAAGATTCAAGAAAGTGTAATACTGACCACTTGTTATTGCTTTGTTTCTGTTGAAAGTAAAAATTCTAGACAGGGATAAAGCAAATTGTTTGCTTTGGGCTCCTCAAATATTTTCCATAATTACTTACCTGCTATGTAATTTTTAAATATGCATATTTTTTAACCTTTGTGTCAATGACCGGGTACCCGGGCACCTGTTGCGGGTGGGCTCATGGTAATTTAATCATTTCTAATTAAGCCTATGTAAAATTGCTTTTAATCCTTGTTATTTACATGAATCTAAACTATTCATATAATTTGAACCCTTTTTGGAAGAAATTATTGTTCAGTTTTATGCGTTTATACTTTCCAATATCATTACTCAAAATCCGGGTACTGAGATACCCATTATTGTATCTTTTGTACATTGTTTGTTTGTCTCATTTACAGATTGTAAATGATTACTATAACAAATATAAGCAAACATAATCACAATAATAATTATTATGAATTATTTATTTTCCTTTAAATTATTTATTATTTATTATTCAAGCTGTTCAGTAAGTTATTACTTTATTATAAAATTGGTGACGGGTAATAAAACAGACAGAGAGCATAGATATTCGATGTGGGTACTGTGGTGCCAGTTATTTAAAATATACCAGGTATATTTGGTCATTGACGCAAAGATTAAGTAGATGCAGACTGAAACCCTTCTCCCGAATCATTCAGTCATTAATTCATAGTTAAGTAGCATGTTTTCTTCTGGGCATGTAGTTTTTTGTTCAAGACTTTTTTATTCGCCCCCCCCCCCTCCCAATGCTTGATTTGACGTAGTGAATAAATTGAGTCCTGCTTTCTGTTAGTTTTTAGATGTTAAAATGGACAGTCACTGCATGTATACAGTGAACTTAAGTACCTAGGTATCAAATTCTAAACTTCCTAATTAGTTCTTAAATAAGTGGCATTATATTGCTTTAAATATTGTCTGTTGATATTTTTTCCTTATTGTTTTGAGCTACTACTTCTGCGATTTTGAAATCATTACATGATTGCTGCTATGTTTTAGAGCAGTGGTTCGTGACCTTTTTTTTTTTTTTTTTTTTTTTTTTTGCAAACTCCTTCTAAAATCTGGAAGAATTTGGGGAACCTCTTGTGCAGTCGTACACTAGTATAATACTTTTGAGAACTTCCTTATATGCCTTGCAAATCCCTGGGGGGGGGGATGTATACTATCGGTTGGGAACTGTTATTTATTGACCTCTGCATCAGACCTCTAATTGAAACTGGATTGCTGAGCAACTATTTAATATTTGAATTGCTGATATTTTTTTAAAAAATGTAATACTGTCTATCTCCCATAACTTAGCACTTCGGCCGCGTCGATTCTGAAAAATGGGAGAAAGAAAGAGAGTCCCTTCCCATGTTTGTGGAAAAACCCCACAATCAGTGCCTTGCTGCACCTGACGGCGATGAGTGGAAGGGAAAAAGAAATACTTTCTTAGAAAAGCACACAATGACCATGAAATTCCACCCTTCTATAGAGAGGACAATTGCCAATTGTCTGCAAGGGAATAGGGAAAAAGTAACCTTCAACTTTTTTTTTGAGGTCGCATATTAGGAATGAATTCGTTCGCGCTTAAGTGCCAAGTTATCAGAAGGAAACAGTAAGTACTTATGAACTCTGAAAATTTTAAAAATATAACAATGCAGTTGTCTAGCAATTTGATTTTCAGTGGTCATTAAGCCATTACTTTCCAAGCTGTTGTACTTTATTTTACATGAGACTGTGTAGCAAAAGAAATATGCTTCTAAAAGAGACAAAACATCTGTATTAACTCATTTTTATTAATTGCAATTTTGCAATTGACACTCTACAAGCCAAAATCTATTTTGAATGTGATGAAAATTACAGTTGCACTTACATTATAATGCTACAGTTAGAGTATAGTTTCCAGTTGTAATGAAAACTTATTATTGTGAATGTTAAGATTATATTTACTTAAATGCAATGCATACGAAGCATTTTGTAAATATAAAGTGCAATTTTATATGAAAATTTAATAGAAATACTAAATAATTTTAGTAAACTACTATCTATGTAAAAATGACTGATGAAAAACAATCAGTTGCAGACAGTTTATCATTCATAGGTTTATTTCTCAACTGGCTAATTTTGGCTATTTTACTGATTTGGTATTTTGATAGATTTATGAAAGTGGCACCATGCAGATGATTCAGAACAACCAAATACATTAATTTGAAATCATTGTGTTGTTAATTTATTATGTAGTATTTCAAATTTTTAGAGTAATTTGCTCTTCAGGGGATTAAATTTAGGCTAAAATTCATATTTTTGCCAGGAATAATTAAAATTTTCATTTTATGGCATGTAAATTGATAAACTAAATGCAAGATAATTTTAAGTTACTCCATTATTTAACATAGGGTGTGGCAATTTCCCCCCAAATATTGCCAATATTGCTTATCTGTTTTGAGTCAAGTTAATTATAAAGCTTCAGTTTTGAGTCAAGTTAATTATAAAATTAGTTTAACAATCTGAAAGAATTATTACTTAAACTCCCAAAATAACCAAAGAACCCAGAAGCAGAATTTTTTCTGCCAATCTGTGACGGCTTTTTAGGCGCTGAAAAAAATCTGCAGCATGATTTTACAATAATGGGAAAAAAGGTTGTAGGATTAAGTAAGCATATTTTATCATAAGTGTGCATTTATCTAATGTTAGTTAATCAGTTAGACTTGATCAAACTGATAGAAATTTACATATATAATTTATTGAGAATAAAACCTGAACCTGTTTCAGTTGTCTTGGTTAACATACTTGGATAATGAGAAAAACTATGTAAACAGATATTCTGAAGAAAAACATTTCTGGAAGGTTATATAAAATTTTACAGCAATAATCTACTGAGGACAACAGTGTTGTAAATAAATTATTTTTGTAGATAGAATGTAATAGTTACACAGCAAAACTTTTTGTGGCACTCTTAGTTTAAATTACACAAAAAGCAAGAAATGAGAAAATATTCAGTTTAATTGTCACTCCAAAAACCAACAAATAGTTTTAATTACATGAAGCAAGGTAAACAGTTAGCATTATCCCTTTAAGACCTAGGTTATTTTTGCTACAAAAAAGTATTTGACAAGTATTTGTTAAGATAAATTTCCTAGTTTTGTAAATAGCTCATTAAGTTTATCGAATAATGCACAACTCAAAAGAAATGTGAGAAATTATTATTTCATACCGGATTCAGTTCTTATAAAGAACAAGGTTTTATGTAAGAAATCGACTTGGGAAATATGACTTACACTTTTTGAGAGAGGATGTAGATCACATACACAGTTGTGTAGGTCAGGGCTTAAAGGGTTATTCATTATTCTTGATATCACAAGAGAAGAGATATTTTTGTCCATAATTTTGTTCGTACTGACTCTAGCAAAATATGTGATAAGAAACTCCAAATATGGAAATAAATGCAGCTTTCAAAGATTTTCTGGTTCCTGTATAACCAGATGGAGGACCATTGAGAAATATAAACACTTTGTAATCAACAGTTCCAACAGCTTGTTCGTCATTGCCATCTGTACATTTTAATTGCATTTTGCTCACTTTCTCAGTGACCGATCCCCAACTTTCACAGGAAGCTTCTGATACTAGAATTGAAAGTGTGTGTGTAAAAAAACTTAATAAATGCAGGTACAGTAGACAGGTACAACTTTTTCCAGCTGTGCAGCCATTTCAATAAACAATTGAAAGAGAACCCAAAACATCTTTTTGTACCTGCTATCTGCATACATTTGCTGCCTAGAGTATTTTTGAAACGATATATTAATTGAAAAACTAATTTCTAGAAACTTAATTAGATCAACAGGCAAGCAAAATGTAAAATACGTGTTAAACTGGTGTGCGAGAACCTGAGAGCTGTGAGGGGGGGGGGGGATATTATATTCTTCAGCATTTTCTAACAGAAAATGTTTATTTGAAAATTAGAAGAGGAATTTTTTTCATCATCTTAAAAAAGAATCCACAGGGTTCCCATTAGAAAAAAAAATTGGGTGAGATTTCTCACCCATTCAAAAATTTTGAGTTAGATTTCTGAAAGTTAAGTGAGGACATAAATATTGTTTAACATCATTTTATTTATTTATAGTACAATTTCAATAACGCCAATTTTTCCCGTTCATTAAAAATTTTAGCAGCTTGATCTTGTGAAAACTTTCTAAATTGATATTTCCATCAGCTATTCTAATAAGATTGCTTAAATTTGCACTTGAAAGTTTACTAAAAGTGCGCTAAAATTTGCACTTGAATTGTTCATGAATATTCAAAATCTCAGAGAATCACATCCAGTTTAACTAAGATAATAAAATTATATAATATAACTTAATATTTATATAAATATTAAATTATATTATGCTACAAAGTTGCCAAGATACAAATATGTGTGACAAAGTTAAAACAGATATATTTCAGTTCAAATTCTTACTACAGTAAAAGCTAGATTATCCGGCATTTAACCGGAAAATTTCAGTTTCCCTCTTTATTTATTTTTTTTTTTTTTGGGGGTGTGTGTTTCTTAAAAGACTGATTAACTCTTACTGTGAACTGCAACTAAACTTAGAACGGAAGGGAGGGGGGGACAAATTTCAAACTGCCAGGGGATATCAATAATTCCATAAATCGTGGTGATAAAAAAAAAAAAAAATAAAAAAAAAAATAAAAAAAAAAAAAACAGATGAAATGCCCTCAAAACATATATGACGGACGCACATACAAAAACAAAACATTTTACAGCTGACGAGCAGAAGAAAAATCAACACATCAGCTCTGTGCGGATAGCATTAATTAATATTCCCCCTCTGCATTCTGATGATTCAACCGTGTTATCTCTAAACAGAAACTTGGAGAGGAAGGTGAGGATGCTTCTTTGCAGCCGCAGCAGCGTCTTTTTGTCTCCGGCCGTTAACGAACGATTCTTTCCGGATTGTGACAGTAGTAGAGTGAAAACAAATTTTTGTATTTGTAAACTGGCATTTTTAAACTTTCAAACAGTGCACGAGAATGTCACGCGCTGCAATATTTTTTGCGTGAGATTTAAGAAATTTATGCGATATTCTCGCGCTCCGGTGGGAACCCTGATCCGGACGCATTACTCTTATGAAAATAATCTGCAGACTGTAAAAAAAAATCTGCGACGTACGTCTCTCATTTTCTGCTACGGGGCCAAAGAAAAAAAAAAAATACCCACCTCAGATTTTTGTATTTTTAACCAATCTTTTTCAACCATGGGTAGCAGTGCATAAGTCACATAAAAGTACAAAAATGTTATCTGGCCCACACAGGGCATATTATTATTAAAGTGTATATGTGTTCTCTCTTTATCTGCATTGAAAAAAATTGTTTCAAAAATTAAGTTTTGTTTTTGTGCAAGCTTACATATGCAATATGAAACTTATGCTTCCTTTGTAGATCAAAATAATGTAACATTTTTGCATCATTGCATTTTTTCAAAAAATTGATAATTTTTATTTCCTTTTTTAGCTTTATCTCCAATGGCAAGTCAGACTTATAACCCTGCACCACGAAGTTCATCAGTTAAGCTTAGTACAATGCAGATAAGGTCTTTTAATTTATAAGTATTTCTGAATTATTAGAATTCTAAATTAACTTTCTTTCAGTAATACATGTACTTTTTTTAGATGCAAATTTGGACAACTTGGTCCAGGAAAAAGTCAGTTTAGTTCTCCCCATGGATTCTGTTTGGGACTTGAAGAGGAGATAATTGTTGCCGATACTAATAATCACCGTATACAGGTTTTTGAGAAAACTGGAGATTTTAAATATCAGTTTGGGGTTGCAGGAAAAGAAGAAGGACAACTGTGGTATCCTAGAAAGGTATCATATATGTTGATGGAATAATTTAATGATAAAAAAATTTAAACATTCTTTTTACATTATTTTAGTTTTTTATCTTGACACTTTTGGTTTACCTTAACTTCCACATCATATCAACACATCCTTTCAAACTCACTATTTCTATTTTTGATAAAACTAGACATAGAGTGGAATTTTATAGATACCAAGAAAAATGTGAAATTTTATTTTTGCTCATTTAGTAAATATGGTTATGCAAAGTTGGCTTCCACAATTTTATATTCTTAAAAATACTATAATATTACTTTTACTGTAGTTAAAAGGTATATAAATAATCAGACTGACAAAATTTTAATATTTGACTAGCCAGGAAAAATTCTTTGTAGTCATTTGTTGATTAATGACTACTAATGTCTTAAGGAGAGAGTTTTTGAAGTTGTCCAGTCGCCTGGGTGTGAGATGTTTGTCATACCTTGTAGATGACATACATATAAAAGTTTATTTTGTTGATGAGTATACTTTAAGTACTAGTAATATTCATGACTATACTCACTATAAGTTAATATTCTTGTCTATAAATTACCCTCCAGCTCTAGAATTGCTTAAAACTTGTATTAATAATAATACCGTTATAGTTTTAGATCTACCTATATCTATTCATTTTAATAATAGTATATTAGTTAAATTACTATTGCTGTCTGCAAAAGAATGCAACTACTCTACTAAATTTCTAAAATTCATTACATACAATTGCTAGCACTTAGCTGCCATATCTCCTGAGTTTTAAACCCTCGAATTTTAAAGTGATCTCCCAAACTCCCCAAAAATTGATAAATCCCCCGAATTTTTCAAAAACCATCCCATGAGTAACTAGTAATAAGTTTTTGATGAAATCTTCCAGAACTTGTTAAATGCTAACAGCAGTCAGCTGTGCCATTTTGCTTAAATTAGCGATAATGTCATTGCAGGGGCATTGGCCATCAATTGAGAGTTTTTTTTTTTCATGGCAATTTGCCGTTTTGTTCATCTCATCAGCAGATTTCTTCCTTCTTTATATTTTGTAGATCAACAAATTGCATTGTATTTTATCCAACTTTTTCAGCAGGAAAAATTTTGAAAGTATTAAGCTAAGGCGTTGTCCTAATTTCAATCTTTTCCCATCCGCCTTGATAATAAATATTTTTTCTTTAGCGTTCCTTCAGTCAAATCTGCAATGCTGTAATAATAAAATCTGTTCTTCTATTTTCAATTTATTTATTTTTTAAAACTTTTTTTCCTATTAACCCCTTCCTTCTCGCTCCCTCCTGCCAAAATCACTGGCTAAGCTTTCTCTATTTCTTGGGCCTGTGATATTTCTGGGCAATAGTGTTCAAAATTATATGCCAGAAAGATAAGAGCATTTCAATTCTTATGCAAGATTTTCTTTTTTATACCTCATTTTACACAAAAGATGACAGTACCAGACTATTTTTAAATCAATTTACAGATCGTTTATTTTTAAATAGATGGTAGCAGTAGTCAACACAACCTTTTAAGAAGTTCAGAAAAATTGTTAAAAAAAATTCATTGCATAGGGCAGGCTCTAATATGAATGACAACAATACAAAAGATTTTAAAGTAAAAGTGGAAACAAAGAATATTTTGATAAAGAAAGGAATATTTATGCAAGGAAACAAAATTGTAATGATCGTACTTTTCCCTTTTAATTGCATTTTAGATGATTTACTACAGTATTCATTATTCTGTGTTACAAAACTGCTTGTTTTGTTAAATTAGTTTCAACAAATGAATTTAAAATGCTATCAATTTGTTTTGCATCGTATTTGTAAATGTGTAAATTCAATCTTCATCCAAATTCCAATCCATCTTCCAAAATACATCAAGCATGCATGTGTGATTTTTAAATATTTGTTAACTAGGGATTTTTTAAATCTCCCTAAATTTTATAAGATTGCCCTATTTAAAAAATAAAATAAAATTCCCAAATTTTTATTTTTAAATGGCAGCTATGCTAGTGCAAGTAGTGTGTCCTAAACTAAAGTCAGTGGCATAACAGCCCATAAGGTCCAAGCATAGGTCCTGGATGCTCAAATCTAAGTTTAGTCTTGTTCTTTGAGACTCACCACTAGTTTTTCTTACATCGTATTAATTTTTGCAAATATACTTATTTGCAAGAGTCTTACTTTGCAAGAGATTACTAGAAGTCAAAGCCCGTTGTGGAGGCAATTACAACAGGTGCTAGAAGAAACATTCGACAAAAAATGTCTACACTCAATATATTTCATCATCGTCCACCTAAAATAAATATCTTCATATTCAATTTTTATTATATACCTAAATCGAATTTCACGCTCTTCTGGAAACACATGGAAACACTTCATATTTAAAAATTTTATTCTGTGTAAACAGACCCTCTTATATCACAGCTTCATGGCAGAGAAAATTAATTTTATTTGTGAAAAAAAGAACTGCTTCAGGTAACCGTACCAGTAATGGGCCACTTAAGGACATATAATCAGTTTTGATAAAATGTTAAGAAAGTTCTGTCATAAGAATATTTTTTAGCATTGGTTGAACCTCCGTGCATCATAATTAATACACAAAATTAAAAATTTATGTTAAATATTGATTAAAAAAAGTACAACTTTAACTTTCTCTATGCTCCAGTAATGGGCATACTAAATTCCAAATGCACCAGTAATGGGCCCCCCGAAATGGGCCATTCAAATATATATGTTTAATTAAAAAAAACAGCTAATATATTGCTACGTATCAAATAATCAGTAAGCATAATATTAAATAAAGTAACGAAGCATTTTAAACTTACAAATAATCATACAAATAAAACTGAAAACACAAAATAAGACTTGATAAAGTTTTATTTCATTTATAATTTTTCTTCACTTTCAATTTTCTCTCAAATGTGTACACAAGTTCGCGATCTTTAATTCCGTGCTAAGGTTGTGCTAACAATCCAACTATATCCGATATAGAAATGTCAAATACATCATTTTCCTGTATGATGAAATCTTTGTTACCAGTTGATCTCAAACCTCGAACAGATATATTTTCTTTTATTTCTTGACTTACACATAAATATATGTATTTTTTGTTAGCAAAAGTAACTGTAAACCTTACCTTAAAGGTTCCATGACATGTGGTTGTGTTTTTCTTTATTATAACTGAATGCTGTATAACTTAACTTTAATTATTTGCCTTAAAATCTAAAGGCACAGATAGCTCTTATTTTTCTTAATTAGAGTTCGTACTTAATACTATTCTAATATCAACGCTTCAAACAAGCACCTAATTGCTGCAAAACGTTTTGCATAATGTGTTTCTGTTTTTGGCCGCTAGAGGCACTGTAGTCCCGGCGACTTGCCGCGGAGCTATTTTCTCCTTTTTCTTTTCACGTCACAGGTCCGCAGTCATTAGTGACATCGTTGCCTGGCCGACAGTATAAAAGTTCGCTGCGAAGGAGAGAGGAGAGGCGAAAAGGGTGATGCGACAAGATGTGTGTAGAAGGACGCTCGTGGCCAGCCATGTGAGATTCTCTGAGCTGAGTCAAGCGATTAACCTGGAGCCTTCCCGCCGCCACTTCCAATAAAGCCTTTTGATTACGCCACTGCAAGTTTATCTCAAGACCATGCTGTTCGACCCGGTACCATAGGCTGGTTTGTTGTCCAGAACGTCCGACGACACATAGATGCTGTACCACATCAAATATCTGTTTTTTTCCTTTGTTCATCCCAATCTGTATACAAGCCTTCATACCTCATTACTAAAATAAAAGAACTATCAAGGTAAACGCTTTTGTCATCTTTTACCTGGCAAGCCCTCAATTCATTTTCTTACTAGCTTTCACTGCTTAAAATTTTGAAGTATAAAAACTCTGCTAAACACAGACATTTTGGTGTATACCTTTTTCCACCTATAATAGAAACTAGCACAAATTTGCCTTCTTGCAAACTAGTTTTTTCTAGTACAGGGTCACCTTCATCTTCACTTTCGGTTTCACTCGGAAGAGGTTGCCATTCTTCTTCTGAAGAATAATTCTCAGATGATGAAGGCTCAGGTGATGGTTCCCTAATCTTTCTTTTTCCCTTTTTCTCTTCTGCTATTTTTCCCCTCTCTTCTCTTTCAGTTTTTCTTTGTTCTTTTAGTGCCTCCATCCATTTCTTTTAGTCTTCTTTCTTCTTAAAATACTGGATCATTTGAGGAGAAGTTACCACTGCAGGAAGCTTCTCTTGTGTTCTCCTTCGCTTCATCTTGCTGTTTTTATCCTCTGGCCAAAACAGAAGTCTTTAGAAAGGAGATGGCAAATTTGATGGCCCAGCAGAAGACTGACATGTGTTTAAAGCCTCCGGAAATGAATCTTCTCCAGGTCCAAGTGATTCTAGCTTATTTACTATATTTGATGGCCCTGCAACAGGTTCACTAGTATTAATTGGCTTGGAAAATGAATCCTCAATGAGTACAGGAGATTTTTGTCCATTTACTACAGTTGCTTCATTATCAAGTGTTTCAATAGAATTACCTGGGGCAACCTGAGAATGGGGTTCTATGTTTGATGGAGGCGTATGTGAACTTAAAGTTTCTTTTGTCTCCACTCATAACTTGTAACAGTCACTTTGTTCAACAGGACCACTCCATTCTACATCATATGCTTCAAATGCGATTAGTTTCTCTTTTCCAAATTTTTCTTCTAAAACTTTGAAGAAGGTAACTATTTCTCTGTGTGTTTTTGGTGTTAGATTTTTGTTTTCTTGCAACAGTGACTTTTTTTTGGATCCCATGGAACTAATCCACATGCATTGAAACAACTAATCATTGTTTCAGGAGTCACATGTAATGCAGCTTTTAAAACATAGGGAAAATCACACTTCTGTATCTGTAGCCCTTCATGATTCATCCTAAAGTTTGTCACTTCTTGCCTCCTCCAATTAGTTTTTAGAGTATGGAATACAGCAACATCCATTGGTTGAATTAAGTGTGTGGCATTTGGAAATAAAGCCACCATTTCAATACCATGATTCATGCAAAAGGTGCTAAGTGGCAAAGATATGTGGGAAGAATGACCATCCATAAATAAAATTACAGATCGCTGTATGTCTTGCTTAGTTAAATAAGGCTAAAAAATATTTGTAATATACTCATAAAAAGTTTCCTGGGTCATCCATCCATTTTCTGATTTCCCAAAACACCAATCAGTAGGCATGGCTTCAATCAATTGTTGTGGTATTCTGGTATATTTGTAAACTATGATTGGTGGTGCAAGCTCACAAGCTGCATTTGCTGTTAGCAAAACAGTCAAGTTTAACTTTTCATCTGATCCTGCAGCAGTATAAATCTTTTTCGATCCTTTTTCCCCTAGAACTGTTCTCGGTTTTGGATTAAAAAAGAATGAAGTTTCGTCACAATTAAAAACTCACTGTGGATAACTTCTTCAAGTTTATTTAATTTTAGATAGTTCTCTACCTCTAAGAACCACTTGTCAATATTTTCTTGTGTCACATCAAGTCGTTGTATTGTAAGATTCTGGCTAGTTCTAAATGTGATGTCAGGATGACGTTTTAATAAAAGCCTTGAACCATTTTCGTCCAGGTACAGCTTTTCCTCCTGGAAAAATAACGTTGTTCTCTTTTGCTATTTTTTCAACACTGTACATAGGTGTTTATTTTGATACAGGAAACCCAGCATTTGCCATACTTTTTATCCACAGAACAATTTTATTCTCTTGATCTGCAGAAAATAGTGTACTTGGACCTCTTATTGTAGCCAAATGTGTTCCATCATCTTTTTAATTTTCTTTGCAAAGTCGTTCTTGAAATTTTATGCAAACTGGCTACTTTACGAACACTAATTCCTTTCGCAATTACCAACCCTTGTGAAAGCATTGTTATTAGCACGTGGCAATGCAAAGTGTGAGTGTGGCCTTCAGCTATAATAAAAATGTTTTAGAAGGCTGTTCTTTGTTAAAAATTGAAAGCGTCAATGATATATGTCGTATAAAATGGTATATGAAAAGACCTGGTGGCATTGTTGAAAATTTGAAAATAAACACTGATCTGTTAAAATCAGTCAAGAATGCTGGCTCACAATATAGAGATCGTAGAGATGATGACCCAGCTACAAATCTGAAAAAAGAAGCAAATGAACTTGATAAACGAATTTCAGCATCACAAAATATGCTAAAGCCAATGAAATGATTTTAGATGGTCTACAAAAAAAAAAAAAAAAAGACATCTATAATAGAAAGTGGTCAAGTTCTTTTAAAAGAATCAAAGACAGCTACAATTATCAGTTGTCTGAACCACAAAGAAAAAATGCACTTAGATTTAATTAATTTAAACCAGGTTTTTTCCCCATTTTTATTTACTTTTTAAATCCTTAGTGTATAGTTTCCCTCTTTCTTTATTTATTAAATTGTTAACAAGCAATAATTTTAGAAGTAATTTAACCTCTAATTAATGAATCAATGATTAGAAATAATATATAGGCATCTTTGTAGCAGTTGCAACTTGCAAAAACCTTTTAAACACATTCTGAATGAAAAAATGTGCATATTTATGTAAGAAAAATTTTGAATCAGTTCTGATCTTTTATCATTTTTGTCAAAAAATCCTTTGTATTTGGTGTGTTTATCTTCTGTTTTATAATTTGTCATTATATATATATATATATACATTAAATCAACTATAAATATAATTTAAATAATTTGATTAAAAATTCTTGACATCATGTAAATCAGAGTTGCATGTTGAAATTAACTATTTTCAGCAATAAGAGTATTTTTCTAAAAATATATATAAATGATGATTGGATAGTTTGAAGTAGAAAATTGTATTGGTTAATAATTGTATTAAATATATATTAGAAAACATGATTACATGTCTTGTGTGCGTACAGTTTATTTTCAAATGATTCATAGGATAGACAAAAACCATATGTGTAAAAACACAATAATGTTTTTCTAACTTATAATAATGTTTATCTTTCTTCTTTTTAAGTTTAATACAACCCCTCCCTTTTTTTACTGCTTATTACACTTGTATTAATCATGCAAAAGCTGTAAACAACTTTTTAATTGAAATTAACTGCTACACATCTACATTTTCTTGCTATAATCATGCATTTGAACTGCTCCAAAAGTGAGATTTTTCTGCTTCAACCTGCTCTAATATTGTGAAATTTTTGCTCCAAGACTGCTTTGAAACCAATATTTTGATTTTCCATCCCTGCCTTATGTAAATGAAAGTTTAACCTAGTTTAACCCTATAATAGTAATGGGGTTGCCTTGGGCCGTAGTAGCCCAGTTTTGAGAGGCATCAGTCTCACAGTCAAAAGATTGCGAGTTCGATCCTGGGACCAACCCAAGACTGCTGCTAATGGTGACTGGGGTACATTAAATATATCGTGGTTGCAATGCCCTCGAAGTTCCCATATAAAAAAAATACCTCTGGCAAAAGGCGGAGGTGGCAAAAACAGGCTTGGGGTCTTCTGCTTGGTATTTGCTTCAAAATTAAGAAGCCCCGCTTACAATCAGTGGCTATCTATTGGCTCCTGAATTAGGTAGAAATGAACTGTTCGGGAGTCTGTGGTAGAAATTAACACCCTTGGCAGAAACTGCTACTATTGATCTAATCTGGATTTGGGGTTGGTACAAAATGCTCTCTAAAGCAGAAGTGCCCAAGTCCCCATAATCCAAGAAAACAAGAAAGACAACAGGAGTTGCCTTGGCCTTTTTTAGACTTTGCTAAATTTGATTTTTCCAGATGTCATTAAGAACTACAATTGTCAAAATTTTCACCAAAATGTATTCTCTTTTGCCAAACTAATTTTATTTTCACAATTTGCAATGTTGGCGATCAACAAGGTGACCCCTGTAGTAGTGATAAATTTCACCGTAGCAGCAGCATAACATGTCCAATGCAATAATCGCAATATTTAAATTCATCTGATTCTTAACAACAATATAAATTAAATAATATAAACCAATAATATAAGCCAACAATATAAATTAAATATAAGGTATTCCCAAATAAAAAAATTTAACCGAATATAAATTAAGTTGGTTCAATAATATCTTGAAATAAAATATCCATAAATTACTTCAATAAATAAATAAATACCCATAGTAATCATTAATAACAAATATTTTCAACACTTTTCTTAGTAATCCATGAAATTTTATTTAAGAGTCACTATAATATCTTAATGGTTTTATTTTCATTAAAAAGTTTGAAAATTTAATTCTTACCTTTTTCAGTTGTTGTCCAGAATTTCTGACTTTTAATGTCAGTTCTTTTAATTAGGAGGTTATTGCTCATTCAGGAAAAGTAGGTTCACTTACATAAGCAGTTCCAGCCACATTTGGAAATTCATGTCTAGTGCTGCACAGCTGATGAGCACCATTTGTGGATGTCTAAGAGCAAAGTCGTGAAACCTAGCAATTTACTGTTGGTGACTTGCAAAGCACTGCATAACAGGCTAATACCATCGATGAATGCCTAAGAGTGAAGACAGATGTTTGTAGATCAGCATCCACAGATCATAGCAAGCACTGTTGGCACATAGAATAACAGTGTCCATTGTTCATAGATCAGGATCCACAGGTCAAGGCAAGTATGCCAGATTATCATAGAGCCTGCAGACCATTATAATCTGGTAGCAAGTCAAGGCCCTGCATTGCTTTTCTTAAGTTTTCAAACTGGAGAGTATGTAAGTGAAGAGGTCACAGATTGGAAGAACCAAGTACTTGATCCTGAAACAGGTGCATGGAGAAAAAACTATCTGCAAGTACTGCTGTAGGAAACAATAACTTTGTTATGATGGAAAAGTTACAAGCAATTTGACATAACGCGATTCCAATAAAAGTAAAGAACTTGCAAGGCTTTACACTGTCAACAATCAATAGGAAAAATAAGATCCCAATTTCTGCAAATGCATACATACTTAGGAATTACATGGCTCACATGACGAAACAGAGGCAATTGTTTTACGAAGAAACATCAGCAACAGGTGATGTGGATGTGCTACTTGCATAGATAAGGTTAGGGCAGAGATTGACCTTCTCAAACTTACAGAAATCAGGGAAAAAAGAAGGTGCAAAAAAGTTATCAGTACTACAAACCAACTTTATTGTGGAAACAACATTGGAATATAACATGTGCAGATGTAAATGAGTTTTTACATTGTTACAAGACTTCTCAATATTTCTTACAAAATATCATTATGCATATATTAATAGTATAAAATTATATAAATAATATAAAATAGTATTAAAAAGAAATCCTTTTGGCCAACGGTTGAGTAGATAAAACACTGAACATGAATTTTTTTTTTCTTTCTTTTTTTAATCAAATAAAAAACCTTATGATTGGCAAGTAATTTTATTTTTGTGGTTAATATTGGCCATATCAACTCCATATATGCAATAAGCCATCTTATATCTAGAGTTTAATGGTGATGTATTTAATTGCCATTTTCAAATAAAAAGATCATTATTTAACTTTATCAATGTATAGTTTGTCCCCTGAAGTACATTTTTTTTTGGGGGGGGGGCACAAAATAAACATAACAGGAAAAATAGTTCAGTCAACATTTTTGATTTATCCCAGAAACTATTCCCTGGGATGAGACTCTTCAATAGAATTCAATGTTTTAGTTATTTTTCACATTGAAAAAAAGTGTCTGGGTTTTATACTTATTTGTGAAATCTATCCACATTTCATAGCTTTGCATCCTGTTGGTAAATGAGAGTATTTTCCTTTAAACATTTTTTAAAATTCTTTTATCTAATACAGCTACGATGTATACAAATGCCTATTTTGATTTGTTTTTATAAATTTCTCAAAATTTTAATGCATCCAAAGGTTTGTATGCAAAGCTGAGAAATCATTCCACTAATTCCCTAATTTAAAAAGGATATGAATTTGCATTAGGTTAACGAGAAAAGATTTTTCTCCCCTTTTAAGTAACAATAAACACTAGTTGTAATAATTTTAAATTAAAATAAGAATTTTTCACATTAACAATTTAAACAGAAAAGTATTGTTTGAATAGTATATTTATTGATCCATGTGTATGTCCCCCACCCCACCCCCCATACAATTTTAAACAAGGAGAAATTGCTGCATCTATGCTTCATTACATTCTTTTGTGCAGTTTTTTTAACTAGAAAAAATTAAAATGAAGTATTTTACATTTTCTTAATGATAATTAATAAAAAGGTTATATCCCTGTATTTTCTGGCAGTTTGTGGCTAATAGGATAGGAGCATTTGTTTCTAGCTTCTTTTGATAGGAGCATTTGTTTCTAGCTTGTTTTTATCTCTGTCTATCAAGGTGCTGTGAAAGATTCTAAAATTTTACCCAGAAAAATATTTTTCCATTTATAAAAAGATTATTCATTTCTCAAACAATGTCATTTTCTCCTATGTTCTAACTATTTGAATGCTTTTTAAAAACTATTTATTATATTTATCATGGCTTCTCAAATAAAATTTAAATCCATATGCATCAGATCAGATGTCTGAATTTAAATTTCACATGCAAATACATATTATGTCTTTTATATGTAGGTTGCTGTAATTCGAAGTTCTGGAAAATTTGTTGTATGTGACAGAGGAAGTGAGAGATCAAGGATGCAGATATTTACCAAGACAGGCCATTTTTTGAAGAAAATTGCTATACGTTATATTGATATCGTTGCTGGACTAGCCATAACAAGTGAAGGTACCATTGTTGCTGTGGATAGTGTTGCACCCACAGTATTCATAATATCTGAAGCTGGAGATCTTCTGCACTGGTTTGATTGCAGCGAATATATGCGAGAACCATCTGACATTGCAGTTTGTCAAAAAGAGTTTTATATTTGTGATTTTAAAGGCCATTGTGTAATTGTGTTTTCTGAGAAAGGGAAATTTCTGCGAAAAATCGGCTGCGAAAATGTGACAAATTTCCCAAATGGCATTGATATAAGTGATGCTGGAGATGTTTTAGTTGGTGACAGTCATGGAAACAGATTTCATATTGTTGTTTTTTCAAGGCAAGGTACTTTACTGTCAGAGTTTGAGTGCCCTTATGTTAAAGTCAGTCGATGTTGTGGTCTGAAAATAACATCGGAAGGATATGTGGTTACATTAGCCAAAAATAATCACCATGTTTTAGTTCTAAACACTCTGTACATTGTGTAAAAGAGAATTAAAGCCTCTTCCATAGACTACCTTTAGCTTTTGCAAGAGGTAGAATTACTTATTTAAGAGCATTTAGACTCAACATTTGTTTTAAAAACCAGATCTTAGTTACTGGATCATAGAATTTATAAGAGCCATATCTTATTGTCAATTATGCCAATCGAATTAATATCTAGATTATAAGATTGCTATATACTAGTTGATCTCATAAAATGTGTAGAATAGCAGTTTGTAGATGATTCTGTTTAGAAGTTACCCCATAGCAGCTACATGTAATGAGTGGACTGAGCTGCCTTTTGTACCAGTCTACAATCTTAGATATATATAAACATATATATATATATATATACATCATGTAGTTCTTAGTGTAGTGTCGATTTACACTTTGTCGTAGCAGAATAAATTGAGAGAATTATATTTACACATCTGTTTTGTGAAGTAGCCTGTGATATATATACATATATAACACCTAAAATTTACAACAATTGCTCACAATATTTGTTTGAAATTCACCTTTTAACATTTTCAGATTGTTATTTGAAAATTAAACAAGTTATTTTGTAGTATGACAATCTTGCATTGTGTCTACTGTGTTAATGCATCTACTTAGTGTTCATGAATATTTGTACTTAAATTACAAATCTTATGCTTTGATTTTATGTGCATAGGCATTTTTGCTGTTATTTTTCTTTAATTCATTTTCTCATTTTGTAGATTTAAATGTTGATCTTCCAAAATACATTAATTCTTTTCATTATAGATAGTTTGCATCTGTTTATGAAAGATTTTGTAAACTTTGTTTCATTATTATGCCATTACTGGTTGCAGTAGATATCTTTTATTAATTTTAAGATTATATACTATTATATTATTACTATTATATATTTTTCTTTTTTTTTATGTATTATCTTCCTAGTCCTTTTGGAATGCTTAATGCTGCAGCTAAAGGCTTTTATTTTAATGAAGCTCGACAGCTTTGGAAATATGCCAATTCTGTCTGCTGTAGGCTATGAGCTATAATACAAAAGTAGAAACTATGTAACACGGTGTTAACTGGTGTATTATGTTAACATTGAAAGTTTTATTGCTGCATCATTAAACATTTCTCTGTTACGAGATACAGACTCAAAATGTATTCAGAACAAACTTCTGTGCACAATTTGTCAAGCAAGCATGTAATATGTTTGTGTACATTTTGTTAAATCTGTCTGGACTGTTCCAGTTTTGCAAATCAAGATGTTTATATAATCGTTTATATTATTATATAAGCATTGGGTGTTTATTTTTGTGTTATTTTAAAAACCATTTTCATATACAATTATATTTAATATTTACGTTACTTTGTCTTTATTTCAATTTTGATTTCAGGTGTGACCAGGTTTTTGTCTCATCGAGTTTTAAATTTGTTTTATATGCTGTTACTTTTTTCTCTTATTTAATGTGAAGGAAAGCAACTTCACACAATATATTATATTATATTTATACTGACTAAGTGTCCTAAAAGTTTATTTGCAAATCTTAATGACACTGCAAGAGCATTTCCTCATTTCCTCAATTCCCGAGTTGTGTAAATGTGTGCTTACATTTTCCCCCTTAAGACATTCCACTGTAATAACCTTTTGTAAGCTTATAACAATTGCTAGTCTAGTCAGATAGGCTGAAATACTGGAATGATAATTTTAGTGCATAGTTTGGGTTGCCACCATATTCTATTTGCCAGTTGACACCCCTTGTTATTGGTTTTGTTAAACATATATATATATATACAAACAACTAAGCAATGAGCATGTAAATTGTTAAACTATGCACTTGTAAATATTATACTTAGAAATTATAAGCACTGAATTTCAGAAATGAATTATTACTAAAAGGAATTGTTAACTAATTTGCAACAAATGGAATAACTTCAATCATTTTTCTAGTACCATAATTTTTAAAACAAAATATATATATATATATATAGACGGATATTTTTTTTAAAATTTGAATCTTGACAAACAATGTAGCTTTATTTTATTTATTTTTTCATTTTAGTTAACTAATTTTACAACTCAAATGTGATAATTTTATGAATAGTGTTGTAAAATGAATATAAAGATTAAAATCATTTTTATATTTTAATTTAAGACGTATGTTAAATTTATATATTATACAATATAGACTAGTATTTAGAATAGTGAGCTTAAATAATGATGAGTATGCAAATTGACGGAACTTTAGTGATATGTTAATACATGTAATTTATTTGTAATCTGAATCGTAAGTCATGAGTTACTTAGTGCATACTCATTTTGAAATATTCATATACTTTTTATAGAGAGCTTTAATTCTTGTTTGTTATTGCAAATAAATGTAATTAAAGTATAAAAAAAACTGTACTTGTGACTCTACATTTTCTATATTTTAATTACAATGAGTAATTTTTGATGTGTCGTATATTTTAAGTCAATGTTAATCTTGTATACACATTATTTGTTGTTTACAGAAATTTTCTTTCAACCTGCTTTATTCTGTAATTGCATTTTACAAATATCTTTATTCCTCATTCTCTCAATTTTCAAGGATATCTTAGGTGGCCACCTTTTCTATGAACCAGTATATATTGCTTATTTTAAGACATGAGCCCTTGATCGAAAAGAAAAAAATTAAACGTTATAATATTTTCGATAGCTTCTCGTTCCTACTCACAATACTAGCTTCCAGGGTGTGTTGTGCAAACATCTAAATGGACTCCTTGAAAATGTGTCGTGAAATATTCAAAAAAGTTTCCTACTTTGTTAAACAGTGATTATAAGTTTAGGCCATTAAAGAAAAAAAGAAATATATATATATATTAAAACATATTTAAAGGAAAAAACATAAAGCACCAAGTACCTTGTTAAAAGTTGAAACCCCTTTCTTTCTAAAGGTCTTTTTGTACTGAAACATTTTAAAACAATTCTTTGAATGCAGTGTTTGCTACCTCTTGTTAAAGTTCAGAACTATATTATAGCCAGTTTACATTATATCATGACCAGAGATATATATCTATATATACATATAATTTTTATGCCTATTATATAGAATTTCTGTCTAGAGTTGTCTTTCATTAGAATGCCTGAATACTAGTCTGGAGGCTTGAATGTGTACAATCTGAACAGTTATTGTAAATTTTATGTAGGGCACTATATTGGGCCTTCCTTTTTTATTATTATTTATTTTTTTTTTTAACTCTGTGATGCTATAGTTAGCTAGAGTAGGGTAGTGTTCCAAGATGTAGCTCTTTATGACAATAATGTTTATTAGGAAATATTAAGTGTGTATGAAAATGCTAAGAGATCACAGTATTAGATCTCCTTTTACAGATATTTACAACTTGCAACACTATCTTATTTATTCTAGCTACTGTAGCTACTGATATTTTTATTATTATTAATAATATAATGTACAAACTGAAGTCTTATCTTTTTACTTATCATGCAATATTTATTTTCCATGACAAAATACATGCAAGTATTTAAGGCTATTTTGCAAATTTACACATAGGTGGCTTCCATTTATTTGCTTTTCTTTAGGGCAATATTTTAAAGATTTATTTTGAACTTTTGCTGAACTTAAATTGTGGGATTGGATGTGGTACATCTTTACCAGATTCAGGGCCACATATTTATCATGCACTGTCCATTTATTATCAGAGTTTACACTTTTTAAAGCTTATGTAATTTTGATCCTTTTCCAAAGCACTGAAGTATTTGGTGCTGTTTTACAACTGTATTGATGGAGCAACATTTGTTAATTATGACTTCAAATGAATAAATGAATAAATAAATAAATATATATATATATATTATATTATCTTTATTGATCATGAGGAGTTAAATTTTTGAAAATGATTTTGTGCCTAGATTTTTTGCCATATAATCTATTGTACATTAGTACAAAATAATTGATCCCTGACCTTCTGGGTGTCACAATAATTTGTTGTTTGCTGTACTTCTGCATAATTATCTGTTATTATGCTCATGTACTGTATAATAGCAGTACATGTGCTTTAGACATTCAGACGTTTAAGGGATCTGGAGTAAGGTATATTGCATTTACTTGTGCTATTTTTGGAAAAGCGTAATGGATGAAGTTTGTAATAATGTTCCATGTTTATTCAAATAAAGGCTGTTGCATTCTATTACATTGTTCTGTTTTTGTTATTATTTAAGAGCCCTTGTAAGAGCAAATTGGGAAAGTCAAAAGAAAAAACTTTCCATCACCATCTCAGAATTTCATGATTTTTTTTTTCTTGTGTTCCCTTACCCAAGGAAAGAACAAAGCTGAAATATTTTTGATTTACCTCTTTTAGTTTTGGAGTTATGGGGGAGGGGGTGTCAAAGTACTCCAGACGAGTGACATAGAAATAATTTAAGGCCTTTCTTGCCACTTGATTGTCTCGACTGTGACTGGCTCAGAGGTGCCTCAGAGAATTTTTTTCTTTTACCCTATAATATACCTTGGATATTAACATCTCAGATTAAAAATTCATTCAAAAATAGTCAGAGCCCCCAAATACCCCCAATTTCATAAAAAGTACAGTTTTAAGAATGCTTTAAATCTTGGCTCTGACATGATACAGAAAATTTTTTTGCGCAAAGTAGTTATACATCTTCATATAAAGTGAATCCAATGTTAAAAATTTTTGAAGGCCCCCAGGGACCCGTGGTACGGGGCTTCAAACAGGGTCCTTAGCGCTAATTTATGCAAATTCGAAGCATTGGTACAGCTGAAGCCGACTTCCCACAGAAGAACCATTGGTATGGAGATGTAGTATCAACATAGCAGTTTCATAGTATGAAAAAACATTTTTGACGGCACAACTGTTTCAAAGAAAAATCCCTAAAAGTACCTCCCTCTTTGGGACATTCCAATGGCATGCATGGGGGCATTTCGGCGTTACTTTTAGAAAGTTGAATCAACTGTAGCAATATTGAAAATTAACTTATTCTGCATATATCACAAATTTATCTTCTATATATCACAAATGTTCTTTTACAGGGGCACTCATAAGAATTACATTATGCTGAATGGGGATCTCTGCAACTACTGAACCGATTTGAAAATTTTTTTCACTGATAGAAAGCTACACTATTCCTGAATATTATTGGCTGCCTTTCAGCATGCAGCATAACTAGTTCTTTTACAGAGACATTCAAAAGAATTCTAATACATTATGCTATATGGACATCTGTGTAACTACTTAACCAATTCTAAAGATATTTTCACTGAAAGTTACACTATCCCTGAGTAACATAGGCTAAAATTCTTGCATGTAGCATAATTTACAGGAACACTCAAAATAATTAAAAAAAAATGTACATGTTCTATAAATAAAATATTCTTATTATACAGCATTTTACATCATTTCTGTTTTTAAATATAATTTACTTTGTGGACTAGTGAAAAAAAATAGTAATTTGCTAATATTTAGCTGTAGTAGGCAGTGAAATAGGAAAAGCTATTTTAGAGTGGAAGGGTCATCGCTTTATCAGAAGTAGATGGGACTGCTACAATGAAATATTTGCATACAATACCCGACTCTCATTCATTAAATAGCCACAACGAGATGATATAAAAAGAGTCGCTACAGACAGGATATTTTTTGTCCAAATGAATTTGCTTTGTTACTTCATTTAGGATTGCTAATATAAAAAGTATCACAGCAGCTCACAATAAACAATACAACAGATTCTATAATAAAACTAAGTAAATAAAGTGAGAATTTGTTGTAAAATAGTATAAGAGTCAAAAATAAATTATGTAGAATTTCAACAATTTCTTCTATTCGCAATGTTATTTACTTTTTGTTTATTTTAAATAAAGTATAAGACATCGTAAAGTTAATTAGTTTAGATAGTTTTTTTTTTTCACATTTGGTGAATGGAGGTAGTTACGACAATGTTTACAAATTATTTTGAGTGTTCCTGTAAATTATGCTGCATGCATGAATTTTAGCCTATGTTTCTCAGGAATAGTGTAGTTTTCATTGAAAAGATGTTTAGAATCGGTTCAGTAGTTACAGAGATGCCTGTATAGCATAATGTAAATTCTTTTCAGTATCCCTGTAAAAGACTGGGTTATGCTGCATGCTGAAAGGTAGCCTATAATATTCAATTTAAAATATAGCCTCACCATGGCACATTGGTTATGTCACTGGAAATGGTAGACGGCCGAAGTGGGAAGGTCCCGGGTTCGGGTCCCATCGCGCTTCCGTCAACCTCATTGTTCGGAGTTTTCCCGTTTTTTCTCTGAAACTTAGAGTAAATACGGGTTAGGACCCCTTAGAAAGACCATCCACGGAGGACACTCCACCCATAGGCCTAGATCCCTCGTGCAGATAATTGGCCTTAATCACACAGCAAAATACAAAAGTGGAGTAATTTCAGAATTTTTTAATTCAGATTATAGACAAAATTTGGTATTCAAAATATTCAAATCATATTTCTGAAATTTTGAAAATTTTTAACATTTTAATAAATGTAGAAAAAAAAATGCAAAAGCAAAAGTCAGCTAATTCTGGGAAAGCATGTCATTAGAAAACAAATTGTCTATAAGCTAACAGTTAGGTATTAGAATAAACTATTATCAATTTAAGCATATTTTGTGTTTGAAAATTTTGGAGGCTTATATTCACTTTTCATGAATGAGCAAAAATTAAATTAGAAGTGTGTGTGTGAAAGAGTAAGAACAAATACATTTCAGTAACTTGATTTTAAATAGTGTTGTACATCCAACAGTTGGATGCAATACAAAATTTGTATGACTCTGTCATTTATTCCAGTAATATTCTGTGCTCAGAGTTCAATTTTTCTAATTTCTATAATTATCAATTAATGGATGAGTTTAATTGTTTGTTACACTTCTAAATTAAGTCTAATAAGGGTTTATCAAAGTTGCTGAACTAAATCTTTGCTTGGTTCTCATTCAATAATTTTTTCAAACAAAAGAATTTAAATTCTGAATTATTTATTAATTTTGATAAATTTTATACATCTAGAATTACAGGAATTTTAATTTTTATTATATGCTAAACACATCTACCTTAATCCACAATCCACATGCAATGAAAGTCCTTTGCTGTTTTGTAGTTTGTACCAATAAAGGTGCATTATCGAATATGAATGTGACCCAGTGTGAAAACTTGTAATCCAGTGATATAGTGTGATAAAATTGAGGAACAAGAAGTAACAGTCCCAAAAGAAATGACTCCAAGTTTTCTCCAAACGAGAAAAAAACAACAACTGAGGTATGCTTTAAAAGAAGCGATCAATGCATTGTAAGTCAGAAAGCACATTACAACCCTGCATGTTAAAGTTTTGCCGATAAGCTCTAGTCGTTTTGGGATTGTTTCTATATTATGTTATCTACCTGTACTTTCTCGTGGAACTCGAAAGTGCCCTTTTTAATTTTTTCCTTAATTCTTTTTTCTGGAGTCAACACTATTTAAGAACAAGAGTCATTAAAAATTGTTAATTTTATGAATGAATTATTCACTAAAATGGCACGCAAAATTTTGTAGACTAGACTGTTATGAAATTTTAAAAGCTTGTCGCAGACAGCTACAAAACTTTCTGCCACTGGGCAAAGAAGTATGGCTGTGCATGTCTGTAAACAACAGCTACTATTCAAGAATTGGCGAATCAATCAAGAAGTGATGTGCATGAGCAATTACTGAACCTGCTGTTTGCAGTTGCGACTGATGGGTTAAATGATAGCGACTACAAACTATAGTCTTAACACATTTCAATTCAGCATCCATTCAAGTTAATACCTTACTTAGTGTGCCTGTTTTTTCATGTGCTGCAACAAATATTGGAAATAAGTTTCCAGTAATTTGGAGGCACATGAAAAAATTGTATTTAGTGCAGACAATGCACCCGTTATGATAGGTGCAAAAAATGGAGCTTCGTCTGTTCTTTTGAAAGAACACAAAGAAATACTTACAGTCAACTCTACCTGTGCCACGTAATTCATTTAGCCAATGAAAATGGTGCAAAAACTTGACCTGTAGCATCCATGAGCTTTTAATGGATCCGTATTATTATTTGGCAAAAAGTTCAGAAAGAAAAGAAATGTTGTAAGAGATTCAGCAACAGTGGGCTGTGTGTGTAGAACCCACCAGGTGGTTGTGACTTGGAAACAGCCTTACCATTTGCTCGAGCAGTAGGAGCCTTTGACGAGTTTCTTCAAGGAACAGATAAAAAATTCTAAAACTAAAATGAGTGAGTCTGAATGACTTTCGAATTCCCAAATCAACAGACTCATCCAGTTTGAAAAGGAAAATGCTTCCTACAGGCTGCAACTACTGACCAGCCTGAAAATGGGGAAAACTGGATAACCTAAATAGTGCATCTCTATTCCTCAGACGTGAAGAAAGACTGGTTATGATTTTGTCTTAGGATATCAACAAGGCATTTTGCCTATTTTTGGACTTCATTATCTCAATTTTTGAAGCAAAAACTATAGTGCCGCAATAGCAATACACCAAAAATCCATGTCCTAAAAACCATTATTATATGATTTCTTAAAGGAATTATTAGTAAAATTTGTTAAACCAAAATCCATTAAGAGTACCTCATCATTACTGGATGCACCCTGTGGAAAAGAAATTCACCAGATAGAGGATGCAGAGTTAGTGAATGGTTCTGTGGCCCGTAATATTGTTGATAACTTAGCAGAAAATAATTATTTTTATTACTCTGAGGTAGTATTTTACTATTTGCTGCAATGATGAGGCGAACACTATGAAAGGAATAGATGTCATTGACTCGGTGTAGAAGGGTGCAGTTGACTACCCCGCCCCCTCGAAAAAAAAAGAAAAGCAAAATTCAGACTCACCTATTTGAAAACATTTTCTTCGCGCGGCTGTCGATCCATCGGTCTGGAGTTTTGGTAGGTTTTCTCCAGATGTAACGTGAATACGCGTTAGAACCCCTTAGAAAGTCCTCCTACCAATGTGTTGTGCTGTGGAATTAAGGCCCATTATCTGCACGAGGGATCTAGGCCTATGGGTGGGGTGCCCTCCGTGGGGGGGGGGGCTTTTTAAGGGGTCCTAAACCGTATTTACGCTGAGTTTCGGAGAAAACCAATTCCTCCTACCAAAGCACCCCCCCCCCCATCCTTGGCAGATCGCCCTAGCGTAGCGTTGCCATAATCACACAAACAAATCAATGCAAAAAACACCCATGTGGCTACTACATAGCTACAGAAAACTTGACAGTGTGCTACTGCTATTTATCAAAATCGTCCCTATAATTTCTGACTTTATTCTTTCGATATTGATTCGATATACCGGTGTGATACTATAAGGAGAATTTCGAAACCTTTTTTAAAATTTTAAACTTTGACTTTTAAGGCAAGAAATTTTGCCGTGGGCTCTGAATCCTACGAAGGGTCAGTCGATTTTCGAGAGACCCTGCATAAGTTTCAGGAGGGAGAAGAGGTGTTCAGGGTCGACAGAAAATGAGCCATAGGGCCGAGTGGATGAGACACCGAACGGGGTAGATGGCCAAAGTGTGAAGGACCAGGGTTCTGGCCTACAACGCTGCCGTCGATGTCACTATCTCGTGTTTTAGGAGGTTTGTCACTCGAATACGCTTTAGAACCCCTTAAAAAGTCATCCATCTTTAGGCAGACAGACCTCGTATAGCTTTGACCTAGTTACAAAACGAATTCGATATTCCGGATCATTGTCATCTCACTGTAGTTTCAGAAATCACTCCATTTTGTGTCCGAATTTCAACGAAGGGCGTTTCATTTGGGGAGGGCAGAATTCGCCCCTCTATTGAAAAACTCGATAGATGGGCCGTGCTTAGGAAGGACAGGGAGTAGTGCCTCCCCCCCCCACACACAAGGGGAGATAGGGGGAAGCTTTCCCCTTCCAATGAAGGGCCTGATGATGGCCCACTGTAGCCTTTGGCAATTGAAGCAGGTCAACTTGGGTCCTGCCCCCACAACTTCAAAAAAGCTACTTCATTTTCGTATGAATTTTAGGTGTTCGGTTGAGTATTTCTCCATCCATCCTGGGCTGGAATTCTCCCCCAGTGGTTTCCGAAATCGTCGGTGGTTAGCTGTCGACTGGGCAGAACCAGTTGTTTGGTTATCGACTGCGCTAACGATTCCGGAGGACATCGGGAGGTCTTTTAGCCAATCACAAGAACCCCTTGACGCTCTTCCTTAAAACCCCACCTCAAGGAGGGGCAAAGTTAACGACTGCGAAAAATGAGCGACGAGGGGAGAATCCAGCTCCTGAATGGGTCGAGGTAGGGAACAACATACTTCTATTCCTACCTACCCGCTCTAGGGCCACCCATATTCGAGGGCTGCGAGTGGGACAAAAATATTGAAGTGTTCAATCGAAATGTATACACATCGATTGTTTGTTTTTCTCGCTCAAATTTAGAGTTTGGATTTATTTATTTATCAGGAGAGGACAGCTCGCGTTACTGAATGGGTCGCTTAGAACGACCTATACGTCCTTCCCGGAATTTCCCGCCACAATTTGGAACCTCATCAGAAGGTGGAGGACTTCTGAATATTGGCATCCCTCGGACACTGCTAGCGACCGCCGAGAGGACTTCCGGAACCACGGATTGAACGTGCATGTACACGGTGGTTCTTAGTGGTACGCTGGTATCGAACCCACAACCTTCCGGGTACGAGTCCAACGCCTTAACCACTGGGCTGCCACGGCCCTAGAGTTTGGATTGTCTGGGCTGTATTTTGCTTGGAATTGGTAAAATACTTTTTATTAGCAAAGAGAGAGGAGGCATTTTCCATTTTTGTCCGGGGTGGCAGAACTACTAAACCGGGTCCTGCTCCCAGTTGTAGTATCCAAACACCATGACTCTGGGGTGGAACCTCTATTTAAGGAATTTCGAATATTTTTTTTGAGGAACCTTGAATCTTTAACGAATTTTCCATAAAAATAGACTGGATCCAAATAATACAGTGTTTTCATTTTGTACGAAACAAACTTTTCCGCGTGGTCTGAAAAAATCGCATCATTTAAGCGGCTGCCGTTCATGCAAAATAGAACATTCATTGTATTACTCTATTTCGGAGCGTGTATTTCGGATGTGTGTGATTGGCCCGCTTATAAATCCACGTCGGAAGGACAACACGGGGGGTTCCCTCCATGGGGGTCTTTCTAAGGGGTCCTAGCCCGTATGGACGCTCGTTCCAGAGAAAACCACGGAAAACTCCGAACGGTTGGGTCGACAGCCTCGCGATGGGACCCGAACCCGGGACCTTCACACTTCGGCCGTCTAGCCTTTTCAGTGACATAAACCACTGTGCCATGGTGAGGCCTTGTATTACTTTAGAAAAGTAAATAAGTTCGTGGGAAAACATTTCGATACTTTTTAAAATACAGATTCTTTGAAAATACCATTACAATTGAAGTGCTTCTGCGCATGCCACTATTTTGAAGGCAACAAGTTGCTCAAGCTAGGCATTCCCATAGCTGTGTTGACACCCTCTGAAAAAAGTATTCGAGTATAAACGAGAAATTTCCTACTTTGGCTCGGCTAATACTTAATTAGTTTTGAACGCAAAAAATCGACAGAAATATGAAAAATTCCAAGTACTAGTTGTCTGCCAGTGGTCGAAATTCGATCCTAAAGCATTCATTTTTTAAGATTTGAGTGTGAATCAATTTCTGTCAAAGAGTATGTCTCACCATTCCATATACAGGGGAACTTACTAAAATGACCACCTTGGCTAAGAGTCCATCTGTCTATAGTGACCACTTTTGTACAATTTCACTTTACAACCACCCCAATTTTCTGTGAACAGCCCTGGATACGCCCGCCGAGAAATTTTCCGGTCATTTTCACATTCTTGTTGTGAAATAGAATGTGTATGTTTGTTCTAAATAGAATAGGAGTGGTCTGCCTTTTACATATATTTCCCGGGTCGGTGTGATCCGTTGTATCCGGCCTTGTCTGTGAAGGCGTCGTTTTTGTAAAAACTAAAATATTTTGCTGAATGCGAAGGTAGTGGGTCAGGGGTCATCTCCCTCTACCGATCTATCTTGGAATGCACACGTTACCGTACGATTTCGCACATTCAGTTTACGTTTTGAAAAATTGAGGCTGATCTAAAAAGTCTAGTGGCCCCCTCTGAAAATTCAGTCTATATAGCCGTCCTCGCCCAAGGCCCATTCTGTTCAGAGTTGTAAAATCTTAAACCGTCGAATGACTCAACTGTTCTTGCTCAGGCGTATTACTGACCCTGTATAAAAATTTACTGCCCGAATAAATTTGCACTTTTGTAGAATGTTTATCCTTAAGATTTATTGACTGTCATCGAAAATACAGGAATATTTGGAAATTGAGTTTTTTGAAAGGATATGGTAAAATAGTACCAGAATATTTTATAAGTGGCATTCCAATTCTTTTATTGCCTGCGGTTTCAGTTCAAACTTCGCAACCCAAACCATTCCGATATATAAACCTGATGCGCATTCTTGTTCCATCGATTTCTTTGTATTTAAGTTTCTGATTAGTATAACGATGCAATCCACTCTCGATACTAACTTATGGGGTGTCATTTCTCGGTTAGCAGGCGCAAATCTCGCTACTGCTTTTCTGGGAAACGTTTAAAGACTATTTCTGAAACACTATCGTTACCCAAAATAATTTTATATATTTATAGACAGGATGATTCGCTACCAGGCTGACAAACTTGCAGGAGGGGAAGGGGGTACAGAGACGGTTCAGAATCCCATAGCCATGCGGGGTCGGAAACGTCGTCTTCATGGACTGCGAATAGTCACTTTAGAAGAAATGTTCGACTCTCCGACCCTGGTTTTTCAAAAACCAATTGAACCGATTGAACTGGATAAAAATGGTTATTTTAGAATGGTTTCTTTCAGGTCTGAGGAAAGCCCACTGTTTATGAAACTGGGTTAAGAAAATCAACACTTCTTTCAAACGAGGTTTCCGACCCCGCATGGCTGTGTGACTCTGAACCATCTCTGTACCCCCTGCAACTTTGTCTGCTAGCGAATCACCCTGTAGAACTCAAGGATGGCTTCACTTAGAAGACATTCACTATCTAATATGTCATTTAAATGCTTTATATAGAAACTATTTCAAGGCCAACATTCGCCCTAAAACTGTCTATTATATGGAAGTTTAGATTTAAAATGTTTTTTGTTGAACTCATAAAAGTACACCGTCTCAAATAAATAATCGAGTCAAACTTCCTATGTTGATTTCGTATATTAACCCTTAAATGCATGAATTGAAAGATTTTCGCTCGATAGTAAAGAATGTAAGCTAATTTTCCTATATCCATTTTAGGATTCTCCTTATTTGCAAAGATAAAATGGGAAATTTCGCTTTGACTCGGATACTTTTTGGAGGGAATGTGCTTCATTTTGGTCCATTTTATTGTCTGTTACTGGAAGCTAAATATAAAATGAGAGGGTTGCAAATAGTGCGACAAAATATATTTCTGGTCTTTTGAATCAATAACTTGAGTATTTGCAATTCATTTGCAAAACTACCAGATATTTTTTTATACTTGTATATCTCTGTAAAGCATGGAAAGAGAAATGAGGTTTTGAAAAATTTTTCCTATCTAAAAGAAAAATAAAAGGAGACGAGGGGCTGCGAACGACAAGATTCTAGACCACGTGGTATGAGTTATTATTTTATAGGAGCAGGATCGTGAATCTTCTACCTGGACTGCTCTTGCAAAATGATAAATGATAATACGAAAGGATTTTTCATTTTTCATTTTCAACATTTATTTTCGGATTTGCGTACTTGGTTTGAAGAATTCGCTTATAGTAAATGATCTTCAAGTCAAGTGGACAACGTAGGCTGGGATGCAGACTCTTTAATAACGGTCAATAAACCAGTTTATCGACCGATTCCAATTTTATTATTGGTTTAAAAACTGGAATCGGTCCATAAAACTGGTTTATTGACCGCCATTAGAGAATGTGCATCCCAGCCTCAATCAAAGTTTTTACTAGCACAGAGAAAGGAAATTTTTTTAGAACCAGGGTATGGTAAAGAGAATCGATCCCACGACCGCACCTTTAGGTGATTGTCATGGAGTAGGTCAGCTCCTTAACCTTCAAGCCGGCGATATATTTAACCTTCAAGCCGGCGATCCAATAGATATAGGAATCTCTAGATTGAGCATAACGAGAGAAAACGGGTTGCCTCCAAAGGATAGCCATGATAGTGGCATGCGCATGCGCAGAATAGCAATAACTTAAATTATAAGGGTATTTTCACTCATTTTAGAATGACCTGTATTTTAAAATGGACTCGTATCGAAATATTTTCCCTCGAACTTATTTATTTTTCTGAAGTATTACAACGAATGTTCTATTTTACATCGACGGCAGCCCTGATAGTGGCAGAAATGGGGTGCGTTTTTGGCAACAAAAAGCGCACGATTGGGAACATTGGATGAGCCATCTAGGTATTCCTAAATCTATGGTCGGTCCCCTAAATTTGACTTCGGTCAGGAGTCAGTTGATTCAGTTTTCCCCTTCCTTTCGTTGCTGTTAGTTCCCACGGATTTGGATGAAGGACGATTATCGACGTATTCTACAAAAGCTAAACGAAATTTGCCCATAAGATGGCGCTGGCAGGGTAAAATGTCCCGACAAATACCTCTTTTATGAATTTTTTAGTTTTGAAATGCTTTCATGGGTATTTACAGTCGTCACACACCTTAGAAACGAATAGAGGAGGAGCATGCTGAGGTGTTCCATCGAATTTGTGTAAAAAATGCATAATATTTAACATTACAAGTTGCATTAAATTAAAAATTTTGAATATTTGTGATGAAATAAAGTAAGTAATCAGAAATTTTAGTCTTGAGAGATAATTTTAGTAGTTATTATGATCACATAAAAGGAAGTTTTTGGGGCCCCTAGAAATCGGGGGCCCAGGGCACGTGCCCCGAATGCCCTGCCGTAAATCAGTCCCTGGGCGCTGGGAGTCATCAACATTAAGTTTATGTTGTGCACATGCATGCGTTAGTAGTAGATTGCATCCTGTTTCGCCTGTAAGCGTCGCTAGAGGGCACTTATGTAGCTCATCATTAAAAGGGGGCCCAGTAGACAGCATCCTTTTGCGAGGCCAACGCTATTTCGCTCGTCTGCCACTAGTCGATGATCGTCCTATATTCAAGTCTGTGGCAGTTCCTCTTGTTGCTGCTGTATCTGGAGCATTTAATTTCGGACTTGTTTGCTCGTTTCAAGAATTTACTTATAACTCCTCATCGAATAAAGTGGATAATGCATTGACAGTTTTTACTAGCGCAGAGAAAGGAAAGTTGCACAACCGGTGGATGAGTGGACATCGAACCCACAACCACACGCTTAAGCGATGAGCGTAGAGGAGCACAGGTCCTTAGCTGAACCTCTAAGTGGCCGGCTTTCGTTCAGATAGGACGTTTTGTGATAAACAAACACCAATGTGTAGCACAGTGGTTAAAGCCACTGACATTGGGAGATGGCTTTGGTGGAGGAACAGGGTTCTGTCCTCTCGCGGGGCCGTCGGTCTAGCAGTCTGGAGTTTCGGGCGGTTTTCTCCAAATGGAACGTGAATACGCGCTAGATACCCAGAAAAGTCCTCCATCAAGGCATTTGTCCCCCCCCCCCCTTGTGTTTGTCCTTTCTTTGATGTGGATTTATAAGCGGTTCCTCGTGAGCAAGCACACAAATCCGAATACATGTTCCAACAACCATGATAAACAAACGCTTCACGTAGACAACAAAACCGAAAAGCCTGAAATCATTCATGAACGTCCACTCATCACACGTGCTCCAGTTTTTCACGATCACAAGGGGATGACTTTACGAACACAATGACTGGCTGCTACCAGGGACCCGAATCTCGCACACTCGGTTAACCGAAGGTTCGGTTGCATGACGTCACATTGACGTCACCCGAACCCTTCAAGGAAATTTGAATGGATGATGTTCCTCGGATGAGTTCCGTGTGACGTCACGCAACCGAACCTTCGATTAACCGAGTATGCGAGAGTAGACCCCCAGGTTCCTACCCGATACGCAGGCTGCATTCGTAAACGCCAAACGAGTTACACCCGTGCACCGAGTTTCCATATAAGGTGTTCGTAAAAGAAATTGAGTGCATTCAGTTTAAAAACTAGAGCATTCGTATACAATAGTGAGTGTGTTTAGTTTCAAACTAAATAAACTGAGCGCGGAGGAAGTCCGTTGAGTTTTTGAGCAGATACTCTTGGTTGGTTGGTTGGTTTGGGGACATGTGCTTCATCCTAACAGGACGGCTTCGTCCCAGAAAGATACTCTTGCTGCACGGTGTTTTTGTTTTCAAATGGCGTCCGTTGTTGTTATGAAAAGTATTTTACATTTGCTGGAGCTACAAATATTTTTTTGCGGAGAAAATTCAGGCACACGTTAGAAGCTTCTACGAAGGTACATAACCTTTCAAAGGTAATCATTTTCTTGTATTTTTCATTTTAGTCCATTCAAAAATGCGTATTTTAGTGTTGAGATTGAAGTTGATTTAAACCGTTATTAGCGAAATTTAAACTTCGCTTGCTAAATACTTTTGAAAAAATGAAGTTTAAGTTTCTAAATTTTGACCTGTACACTTCAATTATGCCACTCTTTCTTTTAAAAATCCTGTTGATTTTATATTGAGTATATACTAAAAACTCTCCTCAGCAAAAAATAACGCATTCGCGAATGGTAAACAAACACGTCTCCTAGGCGAAGAAACTAAATAAACTCGAGTTGTTCGTAAAGACAAAAGAAACTGATAGCACTCAACACACGCATTCCAGTTTTCTTGCGAAAACTCGTGCAACGAGTTTGTCGTTTACAAATGCACCCATAGCGACTCCTGAAGAGGTCGCCATGTCTAGATCAGAAATTCGCCGATTTTTAAAATGAAGCACCAAAATTTTATGAAAACTTTAAAGGTAAGTGATAAATATTATTAACTTGTTTATCATAATGCCTTGAAAAGCAATAATCAAACTATTTTACCCCTTTAAGCTTACATCACCGGTGTTGGACCCACGGCATGAATGGATAGAGGGGGGCGGGGGGAGAAGATGAATTTTAGTGATCATTCGGCAGCTACCATCTCATATTCAGCTGTAAGAGCTGCATTTCACTTGAAAATAAGGTCATTTTTTATCATTGTTTCGCGACGAAACAGGGTAGTGTCATGGCATTAAAATGAAGAGATGACATTTGAAACAGGTCGCAAGTTGACATAGCTCGCTCACACTCCCACACTCGATGCTAAAATATTTTGGCTTTCGGTATAAATGCGATTATTCTAACTAAGACAGAAGCCAGGAAAAAAGTTAAAGGGTCGAGATATTATGAGACTGACTGTGTCAAAAACTGAGCCAAGAATTCCATAAAACGCCTACACCAGATGTAGTCTCGATCCACTAAGGGATGAACGCGAGACGCGAGAAATCTCAAGTTGTCTCGCGTTCTCGTCTCGTAGAGCGAGACAATTGAGAGGGTAGCTGCCAAATGATCACTAAGAATTTTAAAATTATATCCATATATTTGAGAAAGCTACTTTTAAAAATTATTTTTTGAAATATTTGTAACCCATTTGTATCATTAGCTCATATGGACGCTAAGTCAGGGATGGCTATTATAGGACACTCCTGTTCGTACTTTTGAAATTTCAATTTAAGAAATGATAAAACTATAATATAATACTTCAATTATCCTTTATAAAAGAAATATGTTTATATTTTTTATCATTTATGCTTAGTACTTTTCCCTTTCAGTCGTTTTCCATTTAAAATGTTTCATCCAATCTAGGAAAAGTTCTTATAACACACTCACACGTGTGTGTGTGTGTATTGTCGGTTGTGTAAGTGGGTTCCACTGTATTGTTGTATGTCTATCTAGATAATAATTTTATGGGGAAAAACCCTTATAAAAAAGTATAAATTTGTATATAATATTACAGAATAATTTTAAAAAAAGAAATCGTTCATTTATTAATGTGCGCAGAGTAGTCGTTGCTTGTAAATAAAAACCAAAGGAATTCAATCATCTTGTTAGAGAACCTTTTTTAGATTATTCTTTTAATTGGGAGCGTCAGTAACATTTTAAAAAAGTCTAAGGATTGAAAAAAGATTTGAATCTACTGTTAAACAAGTGCGTTACCAGTGGCGGCTCGTGGGATACAGCAAGTACTGCCGGGCTGCTCTTGAAAGGATCGGCACATACTTTAAAATAATGTATTCTACTAACTTTCTTAAATTCAGATTAGAATGATGAGATTTCTAGGGTCAATTAAAAAATAACCGTATTGTAGTCACTGCCGGATCGCTCATACAGAAAAAAAAAACCCCTTTCATCTTTCCGCAATTCAACTGTGAGTCTTGGTTCAGCCTACATCGCTGATAACGAAACAGGCAGCACCGTTGCCATGGCAACGCCTACGTAAGCAGTGTCTCTGGCATAGGGAGTATGTATAGAAGATACAGCCGATGAAAGATATTCTAAGGACGGCAGCACTTGTGAATTCGACTGACTGATTGGCTGGAGAAGTGAGGGAGGGGGTAAGGAGAATATAGGTTCGGAAAACTCTCGCGAGACTTTTCTGGCTCGGAAGAATTTTCTCTCTCGAAAATTCTTTAAACATGGGAAATTCGAAAGAGCTCTTGAAATGATGGATATCTGAATTAAAACAACGCTTTTTCATGAGGACATCACTGACCGATTCGCGAGTTTAAAAGAAAGGAGGATTGCTTTGACTTATAAAAAATAAGTCAGTTTTTTTTTCTTTTCTTCTCAAGTGATCGTTACAAAAGAAAATTCTAAGGAAACTTCGAATCAGACACGGATGAATGCAATTTTGAGGATAAGAGCGGCTGGTTTAAATTGATGTCCATTTTATGGAAGTAAAATTAGGATCTCTTACATTTTTTATGTAATTTCTTTTTTTTTTCCCTCGGTGAGGGCTTAATCAGCCAGCTTTCGAATTCAGTAACAAAGATTTTCCATTCCTGTCCGGAGGAAGGGGGGGGGGGCTCATAGGCTTCCGGCTGCACTAACAGTTTTGACAACGGGCCGCCACTGTGCGTTAGGTGAGGGATTCAAAATAAGAAAATGTTAAGATGACGTTTTAGGTCTATGTAGACCCTATTAGAAACGATAACACTGTACTAGTCATAAAAACGTATACCATAGTTTTGTTAAATTGATTTCACTTCAAAAGATTTTGTTGAAAAAATGGCTTTTTTTAAATAAATAGACGGTTTCAAAATGGGCGTTGGACTCTTATATACGATGTCACAAAAAATGGTAACACGGTTCAAGTCTTTAATATATAAAGACTCGAACGAGATAATCGAGCAGTGGAATTTGAAAAAAATGTTCAAAATAAGGTCGGAAACGTTAAGAAATTTCTTTCGTTGATTTTCAAAAAGTGACACCTTTTAAATTTGTATACGACTCCCGCACAAAAAATACCATCGATTCCAATTTTCCTCATGTACTAAGGAGGCGATGTTCAAAATTTGAAAACTATATCCTAAAAAGTATCAGAGATAGGACGATCAGTATAGACTGACTGAAACCACTTTTGAGTGTCTCTCGAAAGGACCACCCATCCCGTCAGAGGATAGCGTTTCGGGGATGTTACGAAAATGACGAAATCTATTACGAAATTCCGAAAGCAAGTTATTTTGGACTCTCTAGCAATAAACGTTTGCATTGAAATTCATGTATAGCCCCTGACCCTCTTGGTTACGATATCTCAGACGTTTTAGGTTGAAAATGGGCACATCCCCTTATTTTATTAATTGGGAATTTTTCTGTACGAGGGTCCCATACACATTTAAAAAGTGTCCGTTTTGTAAAATGAACGTACACGCTTCATTCAAAGGAGCGAAAATAACCATTCAAGACGGAGCGAGAAGGAAAAACGATCGGTTTCGAACTTTTGACATCGAGACCCACAGTATGAACGCAAAAATGCTCTCGAAGTACTCTTTTTCAAAGAAATCCGCTTCCTGTTGACCAAACGACCGATAACGTCCGCTCAGTGATCGAAAAACGCTCCTAAAGGAGAAGTTCACTTTCAAGTACGGAAAGGATCGAAAATTGGATCGATTTCCGCTCGTTCGAATGAAGCGTGTCGTCTTTTTTTTTTCCTAGTTTATTGCTACAATGACTTATCTCTGATCTCTAAGGAATGAGCAACACCTGTCTTATTCAAGTCCCATTCTGAAGTTTTCGATTGGAAAGAAATTTCTTGGCGTGAAAGACCCAGAAGATTCTACCTGAAAGTTCTTGTCAAAATGAACGGATGGCATAGATTGTGTAGTACTTTCCATTCGCTTCTTTCGTCGTGAGACATCTATTGGCTTGCGTTGCCTATTGCATTGCCATAGGCTACCCTACTCTATTGTTACGCCGATTCTCTGGGTCACCCCTTCAAGATACAATTTTGACTCCGAAAAAGCGAAGTCACCTCTACCCCTTTTGTACAATCCGCTTGATATGTTTCGTAAAATATAGAAAACAATTGGCGCTACTCTAAAAATCTGGAAATCCACCCGTTCCCTCCAGCGATTTTTCAGCTCCGTTTTATTTCGGAGAGTCCAAAAAGGGAATCCTTGGCTCGACAAAATGAAGTCACAGTCGCCAGGCTTTGAAAGGAAAGGGGCGATTGCGATTCATCGAAAGCTTTTCTAATTTAATTTTTTTCACACATAAAAGGATATCGCCTGCATGAAGCGTTGCTATAAAAGGGGCTGCTGACGCAAAACGAAATCGTTTCCAGATGAGCCTGAAATTCGATTTCGGTCTAGACTCCTCAAAATGGAAGCGATTCATTTTAAGCGGCGGGTGGGAACGTACGTTTTTTCTAGCGCCCGTTGTAATGGCCTCCACAACGGGCTTTCTCTTACAGATAAGTGGATGAATGGGCAAAAGAAGCTCTCGGAAAATGCCTCTCGTTCATTGGACACACTTTAATTTTGTATACGAACCCGAGTCCAAAAGTGGGGCCCCCTACACTCATGAGGTGACCTACGAAATGTCTGTCCTAACAGGCGTCCGAGATAGGAACGTTGACTGGAACCCTTTTTCAACCAAGGAAAAAATCAAGTCCAAGGATCGCTTTTCGGGGGTCGTACACAAATGAGGAAAGATCTCCACTCTAACAATAAAAGTTTCCATACAAAATCATCTATCGATCATCCCAATCCTATCGCTGAAAAATGGGAGGATGAAATCACCTCGTGAGTATATGGGGTACATTTTGCTAAGTGGACATTTTTTTGGACGGAGGCCGTATAAAAATGTAAAAAGTGTCACTTTTTGGAAAGGGACAAGAGGACTTTCTTCTTAACCCTTGAACGCGCAGTGTTCCCGCTCTGGGAACACCCAACTCGGACGCCACTCACGAAGAATAGATTCGATTTCTATAAAAAGAGTGGCGGGTGACAGAGCTCCACGAGAATCCTTTACTTTTGAGCACGTCCTTTCCCGTCAAAAAAAGGGTCACGATTCTTTTGAACAGCACTGACCTCTGCTGAAAAAGGGAAGAATGCGAGAACAGCTGGATAGAGGGCCCCCTGCTGAAAAAGGGCAGCCGTGGCCATCGCTTGACTGAACGACCCGCAAGAGGGCGGACGATCGAAACGTTCATCGCGTGCCAGAGATCGAAAGACCCTTTTTGGACGACAGCAGGCTGTTCGGCAGAGACAGCGGTCGTCCAAAAAGGGTCTCTTCTGTGGCACGCGATGAACGTTTCGATCGTCCGCCCTCTTTCGGGTCGTTCAGTCGAGCGATGGCAACGGCTGCCCTTTTTTCTGCATTGGGAAAGGGTTGCGCCTCCAAGGGTTAACGAAGTGTCATTTCCGACATTCTTTTGAACATTTTTTCGACTGGCACTACCCACTTATCTCTAATAGATAAAGAAGGACCCCCTTTTTGGGACAGTATTTATAAATCTCTTATCTTTTATCTAGGGATATATCTTGTTGAAAGCGGTTGACCGAACTGGATTAGGTGGACGGTTTTAAAAATGGCCCAGCTCCACCACTGAACCTTGAGATGAGATGGCTCCATTTTAAAGGTTCACTTCATTATTGGCAATTCCCGCGTTCGTCTCCAGACTGAATTCTCGGAAGGGGCCATTGAACTTTTTTACGTAGGTCTATAAAGGGTTCAAGCTGCAAATTGAACGTGGGAATATGCGAATCTAAAATTGTAAACCAAAATTCCCTTGATAGTAGTGAGGACTTCATTTCCATTATTGGCTATGCCACCTCCTGTAGAGAGATTCTATCCATGAGGCTGGTTTTTTTTTTTTTTTTTTTTTTTTTTAAAGAACCAGGCTATCAGGAAGTACTATTACAATGAAAAGATTCAGAATAAAAAAAAGGGAAGAAAATCTGAAACCCTTTCAGATTTTAAATACGCACCAAAGTGCTCTATATTAAAAGCGTATCATGGTTTATGCGTCGTCCCTATTTTTCTTCCTTATTCCATTCACTTGGAGAGTGTATCATGATTCATGACTGTGCCGTATTTTTCTTCCTTGTTTCATAAAACCCATCTTTGGAATCGAAATCTATCTTAAAATCGTCTATTTAAACTATTTTACAATCGTTTCCAAGTATATGACAACTATACTTCACCGTCTTAAATATTGTTTCGAATGTCCATCAGAATCCATGAGTGTGCCGTGTTTCTTTTTCTGGGTTGATTCCTACTTGAACGCCCCGACTCTCGCCAAGGGGGCGATCCTTTAACATAGGGAGGTACTACGACGATTTTTTATATTTATGTGGCAATCGTCATTTAGAATTAAAATGGCGATTTAGCACAACAGTAAGTAAAGCATTCCGTTACATTTTTATTTATTTTGGGTTGCCAATGAATGTAGTTTTAATAATGAAGTGTCTTCCAATTCCTTAACAGGTGCGTTGATCGCTCATGGGTTCACTTTAGTTTTCATATAGTTCTTTTGGGAGCGTTGAAACTTGTCCATATGTCCTAGAGACCCACGACTGCAAAGCTTGCCAAAGTGCGGGATTTTTTAGGTTTCCGAGAGCGGGGGCGTTAAAATACGAATCCACTCTTACTTGTACCGTAAAACACATCTTTGGAATCGAAATCTATCATAAAATCAACTACTGAAACTGTTTTACAATCTTCTGAAGGCATATTCCAACTCTATCCCGTAGACATTTTAAATACTGTTTGGAATGGGCATCCTAATCCATGAGTGTACCGTGTTTTCCTTCTTTGTTCCAGAAAACACTTCTTCGGAATAGAAATCTACATTGAAATCGCCTAGCAAAACTGTTTAACCATTTTCGCCAGGCATAGTCAAAACATACTTCACCTTTATAAATACCATTTGGAAAGTGTATCCTAATCTATGAGTGTACCGTATTTGTCTTCTCTGTTCTATAAAACACTTCTTCGGAATTAAAATCTATATTAAAATCGCCTACTAAAACTATTTTACAATATTCGCCAGGCGTTTTCCAACTAGACTCGAAATATATTTATAATAAATGGTCGCGTTTTGGCGCCCAATTGAGCGATTCATTATCGAAAATTACAAACCTTGTGCTACTTTCAACAGTTTATAAACGCCCCCCCCCCGTCTCCACATTATCTGGCAAACACATTTCAAAAGTGACTCGACGCGAAAATTATACCAAAATCGTGTCTAGACAAAAAGCAAGGTTGAAATGAATAGCATTCTGGTGCTAATAATCAATATAACACTGTTGCGCTGTCTTGAACTATTTTTTTCCTATTTAATTAAGTTATGAGCCATTAAAATGAGAAGGAAAACAAGAGCACGAAAAATCAGCCTTAGAAATTCTGCCGTGTCCCAGTCTGATGATGAGAGGACTTGGATTTCCGCATTGGGTTGGATATTGTTTGAAATCTGAAATACATTTATTATTTTTTCATTCAATGAGAATTATATGGAACCTATTTGTCCATTTTTCTGGTGTTAGACTTTGATTGAAAGGATAATATGTGATAAATAAACAGTTTTTAATCCAGGTTTTGAATTCTCTCCGATAAGAGGATAATCCCGTCATTGGGAGCCAGATATGAATTCTGGCAGATTAGCTTATATATACTCTCGTGTGCTGTAACCCTCTCGTCACCCTGAACCTCATAGGAGGCTCCTACTTCCAATAGCAATATTGAGAGAGTAAAAAATTGAATGGAGGATTTTTTCTTTCAGTGATATCCATATCATTCATTCATGTAGAAAGTAGAAAGTAGAGGAGGCTCTTTACTCGATGCATAAATCGGACCTAGATTGCAGTAGTAGTCCATTTAGACCATTTTTTTGCAGTTTTCGCTTCGTTTTTCCAGGAGAAAAATTAAGAAAATAGGGACGCTGCTTTTTGACCGTTTCTTTTCTTTTTAACCCATTTATGCCTAGCGTCCCTTTTTTGGGACAGCATTTTCGCTATTAGTCGAAAACGTTATTTATTTTTCCTAGCCTTTATTCATGAGTATTGAGCCTCAACTCCGCACAATAGTTTAACATGACCAAGTAAGATGTTGATATTTCGATTTTTATGCAAAATGATTTTAAAATAAATCATTCCTTGTTCAAGAAGTTGACATCAGAAATTTATCTATTATTTCTGTTATCAGTAAAAATCGAAGAAAGTCGCAAAAATATCCAGGCACAAATGGGTTAAGGTAAGTATAGTTATTTTCTTATTCCACAACCTTTACCTAATAGGTGCACCCTTTTAAATAAGTTTTGGCATAGTCAAAGCATAACAAAATGCTCCGAAAATGCAGAAATTAATATTAGAAAAATTTTTGCATGATTTATAATAGTATTTTAGATGCATTCAATGCTAGACAGATTTTTATTCACTGATTTTTCATCATTCGGTGACGAGAGGGTTAATCTGTTCGCTTTCTTGATCGTAAAAATGATCTTTCTATGCCCACCATTGCTTGAAAGTAAGTTTGGCTCGAAATAAGTATCGGCAACCGAGGCAAATGCCGTGAGATTAGCTCAAATAACCGCAATCCTCCACAGCTCTCATGGCAAGTTTAGCTGCGAGCATTACGTGAGCATTTCTATCTCAGATGCATTTGAAAGTTCTACATGAAATTGTTAAATGCTTACAAGTAAAGTTCTGCATATTTTTTTGTTCTTTTTATTGCATTATTTATTTTTTTGAAATAAAGCTTAAAAACTGCAGCTTCAGTTGACCCTTTATTTTCATATCTCTGAGCTCTTTTATAATGAAGGACTGAAACTTTGTGTATCAACGCATGGCTCACACTTTATTAACTGAGAATTTTTTGTGTGGAGTTCGCATAAAAATATAAATTTCGTAATTATTTCGATTTAATTTCCAGAAATTTTTAATCGATATCATAAAATTTTGTACCTTTATACGGTATCGATTAAAAGTTTATTATTTTATTAAATATAAATTTATTTTTTATTTATATTTAATATTTATGAAGTTTTTATTTATGGAAATTTGCACATTATTGTATATGTTTATCATCAATATTTAAGGAATAAAAGCCTAGGTCAGTGACATTCTCGCTCTATATTCGGACAAAAAAAAATCCGTATTGATTATACTATTGCATAACAGATCTTATGCAGAAACATTCTGAATTAATTTTCTATGTTTTTCGAACAGTTCACAATCAATGCAGTTTTTTCCCTTTAGAGGAAGGCGGTAGGTATAATTGCGAATAATTCTTTGGTATGCAAACTTAATTCGAGAAGTTTTATGAAATTACAAAGAGATCCATTTGGGATCCAAGGCCACCCGTTTTGACTGCCAAGTAATTCTGTGTTTCCAATACTTCTTCGGAGATTTAAAAGCCGTGTCATTATTGATTAAGAAATCGTAATTAATTGAAAACTAAAAGGAATGAAGTGGGTCTATTTGGATTCTTGAGTGTGTGAAATAAAATATCGAGTAATATTTCTGAAGAATAGAATATTGAGTGGATCTGAAGAAATGCTTGTCATGTGAATGTAGAAGGAATTGCAAAAAATATTTATTGAGATTCAAAAGATACATTTCCAGAAAATACGAGAGCAAGTATAACTTTTTCGAAAATATAACTTGCTTACAACTTGTACACTTCCATATTTTAGTCAGTGCAATTAAAATTTCTCAGAATGGCAGAATTGTAAAACCTCTTTTTAAAGGGGAGAACCTGTTGACTTTTGCCCACATCAAAGCATCGTTTAAGGATATGGTAGATAGAGAATCCTCCAGAAAGTACACAGGACCCTGAAAAGATAAAACACTTATTCATGACTGCATAACATGTAGTAAAATCGTTCTTTCTCAATGCTGCCCTCTGTCCCATTATCGTTTCGAAGCCGGCATACAGTGTGAGTAAAAACTTCAAGGCCAGTAAAAATTTTTGGAGAAAATAGAAAAATGAAATAAAAGGAATTCAAATATTATTGTGATTATTAATTGTTAAAGTTCACTGTTAAGAAATAATGCAACAAACAAAATTTATATATGGTATAATTATCAGAAAAAGTCGCCTATACAAAACCGGCCTATTCAGCTTGAGTCAAAAATTGAAGGCCACCCGTCATTAAAAAAAAAATAAATATACTTACGTTGGCTTAAATATTACGGAAATTGCTTAGATTGTGACGACTCATAATTTTGCAAATGTGTCATAATTTCTTCGAAGTTTTGGAGCTCTTTGTGAAGAGGACGAAAGGTACGAAATGAACGGATCTTGAAAGAGGGCAGATGGGATCTCTTTCTTCAAAGGAATGAATAGCTGTACTAAAGCAATAAAGATAAGAAGATCAAAGACTGTAGTCCACATTTTTTTTAATTTGAAAGACGATTATGGCAAAAAGAATACAGGGGGAAGACCTAAAGCTTTGTCTTCTTGTGACGAAGAAGAGTTGGCAGACTGGAAAGGACTCAGCCAGGAAACTTATTCCGGCGACAGATTTAAATGTTTGTCAGAAAACGGTGTATAACACAATTAGGAGGTCTGGAAGTTATATTTATACAGCAAAATTGGCTAAGACTCAGTTGCTGCAGAAGCACAAAGTAGATCGTTTGAACTTCAGCTATCAAGTAATGACTTGGCATAACCGCTGGATAGAAGTAATTTTTTCTGATTAAAAAAAAAGAATTTGGATGGACCAGACGGATGGAAGTACTATTAGCATGATTTAAGAAAAGTAAAAGGAGTCTTTTCCAAGCGCCCATTAGGTGGAGGCTCTGTGATGACCTGGAGCTTACAATGGTGTGGGTTCAATTGTGTTCGTTTCGGGTCAAATGAATTTACAAGCCTATCAAAGTGTCCTGGCAAGTCATCTTTTACCAGATGCTGAATCTCTTTCAGGAGGAAATTGAAAATACCAGCTAGATAATGTACCTATCCATTCGAGTAACAGTTCAAAAAATGGGTTCCGAGTCAACGATGGTGAAACTTTGAAATGGCCAGCTAACTCTCCAGATCTTCACCCAATAGAAAACTTATGGAGTGACTTAGTAAGAAGAGTTGATACAAGTGGGATTCATTTTACATCATCAGTAGAACTGAAATCTACTATCAAAGACGAAGGGTATAAAACGACCCTGAACTTTGACAAAAACTAGTTTCATCCACGAAAAAAAGAATATTTGAAGTCATTTCCAGGAATAGCTCCTACACAAGCTTCTAAAAGTATGATTTTTCTGTCTTATAGGCTGTTTTCTATGCTGCATGAAAGTTTTTACTGGAGATTCAATATTGATCTGTGTGTTCTATTATATTTTCTGCTGATAAAATATTTACAAATGAATTTTGCTGCATTTTTTACTTGTATTGAAGGCTAATAATGATCAATCAAACGATATTTTAATCCTCAGTTTCAGATTTTTCCATTTTCTTAAAATTTTTTACTGGCCTTAAATTTTGTACTCAGGCTGTAATACGAATGAGTCTCCAGTATACTTTTCTTCATTATTTTACAAACTCAATGCTATTTTGGTATAATCTTGATTTGTTTGAAGTGAATGAACATTACTGATACCTATTTTAATAAATGACTAGCCATAGATCGTAACGTATTGCCATTATAAGAACTCCGCACACTGGGAGTTTCTACAAATTTCGGTAGAGGCGTAAGTGTGCAAAACCTGTTTGTAACCTGGGTGACACGTCATGACAATGCTAGTATAAGTAAGGTGCATGGTTCCATTTCACGAAAAAATGCAGTAGAATGGGAAAACGATGGATCATTATCATTTGAAAAGGGCGTATAGTTGGTTTTCGCTTAGCGATAGCAAAGCATCTCAAAAGCTGAAAGCAGAACCCACTGCCGTTGTCCTCAACGTGCCTATTTGACAGTACAAGGCATAACTGCGGCTCGAACCCAATCAACGAAGACGTATTAACGTCGATTGGACTCATTTCAACCTTCAAGCAACCGATCTCGGTGCGAAAAGGATTTCAATAAATAATCGGATGCCTGAGAAGAAATTTCTGCCTAGGGAATAAATCATGGGCGCCGGCAGAATATTTCCCAGGGGTCGGGCAAAGACTACTTCAGCATATGGTTACCAGGTTGGAAAGAGCATAAAAGCAAGGAAAAACACTGCATACAAAAATCCAGGGGGGGTGCATTGCCTATGCTGCTGGCGCCCATGAATACAATCCCGCACTTTTTTCGTTTCGCGCTTTTATTGTTGCGTCCACTACTATGATAAAATAGTTTCCATCTATACAATTAGATGCATGTCTTCCAATACCTAGGGAATGCACTGTTTTTCGGGACTGAGATTTGTTAATACCGCGGGATGGATGTTTCATTCAAATGAAAATTAATTTCAATAGAGAAAAGTAGGAAAAAGTAAGATGGCAAGCACTATCAAATTGAATACTTTCTTATTGGATAATGAATACAATACCTTACACAAATATGAAAATTCTAGTCGTGATAGAATCTTCCCGAGAAAACGGGATTGCATTCCCTATCTCTGTCTGGAATATCCGAATTCGTTTGCAGTAGACATCTGAGGACTGGGAAAAGGTTACGGGATCGGATGAATCGCGCCTTGTTTTTAGCAATGATGGAGAACATTGAATGAGGTGAGTGAGCTCATGAAACTCATCTTGCCTTGTCCAAGGGTCTGGTGAGAGTATCGTGGAACAGCCACCATGGCGTTACTAAAGGTAAACAAAAAGCCATTCAATACTCGAACGCATTGGATGATCCAGTATATCTTGCAGTGTTACATTTTGACTCCCAAAGTCGACGGATACTTCATGTACGATAAGGAAATTATTCATCGTGCAGAATCGTTCAACATTGATTCTAAGAAGACTGACTTCAAACAACGTCGCTAACCTCCGGAAATTCGGATCTTAATCTAATAGAAAATGTTTAGGATATGTTGGAAAAGCTGCACTCTACAGCAATCTCCTCATTCCTCCGGTTTACAGAATCTTAAAGTCTATGTAGCCAATGCATGGTATTTTCTGGACGTAATTATATTCCAGAAGCTTGTAGAGTCGATACCCTCATGAATATGGGCTGTTATCCGTGCGAAAGATGTTTAAATAAAATGTTAATCTGAGGTTTCTAATTCGTTGGTCAGCGTGTATATTAATACTACAAACACCCTTTAGAAAAAAATACGACAGCCTATGTAAATTTCCTGATAACAGGCAAACTGAAATCAAACACTTTGTTGTCAAGTTGAATAAATGAAAAGAAAAAATCTAGGGGAAATGAAAAATATCCCTTCATTTACCTTAATTGTTGAACCTCTTAGGTAACATCGATGGTGATCCGAATGACGAGGCAGACTTGATCCACTTACAATGGTGGTCCCTATATCTGCGAAAGGCACATCCGCTCTAACTTTAGACATTAATTCTCCGTACGCATTATCCTCATTTTGATTGCTAGAATAGAAAGAATGAGGATAAAAATATCAATAAGAATGATCAATACGATTTAATTCAATTTATTGAGTAAACAGAATTTTTTTTTTAACACTGACAGAGCTCGTATGGGATCCTGTATTTGCTAAAATTCTGAACTTTCGAAAGAGTGTCCTAAAATGGTCTGAGATTTAAATGTGGCCCTGTTATTTATAAAATAAGGAAAGAAGTTCTCACGAGTAGGGGGAGTTAAACTCGTTGGACCTAGGGGCACAGCGGACCAGGCTTAATTATTTTTGAAATACTATTTTATTTTATTTCATTTTATTATCAAAAAATGCCCCTAGTAGTTGCACAAATCCTATAAAGAAAACCACCTGTTAAAGTGATAAGGAGCCCTTTTTATTTCAGTGAGTTGTACTTTAGCACTGCTGAGTCATTTTCAGAAGTCTGCTACTTTGTTTTCTAAAATGGGTTTAATTAAGATTGGAGCAGTCAACTGAATCAATGTTATAAGGTAAATTGATTGATTTAATAATTATTGACAGTTAGTTGAGTTTTTATGATAACGTAAAAATATTACTATATGTTTGAAATTCAAAAATATGGGGTACCTTGGCCCACTCGAGTTGGGGTACATGGGACCATGGTCCATCCTACCCCAAGTAATAAAAAATAACTTTTTAGTCTTCTTATTTGTTTTAATTACAATTATTACATATTATTTTAGGTATGTTTCACAGTTATGCTAACACTTATTCGTTTTAAATTACCATACAGAAGCCTGAAGTACATAATTAAAAGAAATGCTTTGGAGAATAAAAGTGAAGCAAAAAGGGAGATGCTCTCGAATTATGACCGATACACCTGTTAAGGCAATTGTCAAAGACGAAGCAAATAAAAGGATTGAAAAGAAAAAAGACAAGAGTCTGTAGCTTTGTTATGGAAAAAATGAAAACTTTTAAAAGAATTTGTAGAAATTAATTCTAGTAGCAGTAGTGAATTGGATAAAGACTCAAATTATACTGAATCTATTGACAGTGAAATTGTAGAGGGTTATGATATAAATAACTACGAAGTAAAAGTTGGTTGAGATGTAGTTATAAGATTTGCTACCAAGAAAACAATTTATTATGTAGGACTAGAGTTTGCAAAACCAGAGGAATCAAATTATGAGATTCTATCTATGCGCTTTAATGAAGACAAAAATAATTTTTATATTACAATAAATGTTGATGAAGCAAAAGTCCACAAAAATGACATTCTCCTTACGTCTGCTCAGAAAGGAGCAGGCTTTCCCTTCACAAATCTCGTTCGGCATATCCTTTGCTAACTTCAACATATATTAAACTTTATTTTAAATTATTAATGATAAATGCCAAAGATTTAATTTTTTTCAATGTTTACTAAATATCTTTGCTCCTAGAGTGATAGCTTTTTATTTTTTTACAATTCAGGATTTCTTTTGATGATGAAAATCAGTTTAACTGGATCTACAAATCCAAAAAAGCGATGTTTCATTATAAAAAGAAAAAGTAATAATTCAATTACAATATTGGATACTATTTATCCTCAAAGATTACTATAACTAAAAATTTTGGTATAGCATGGTCCAATGTGTCCCATAAGGAAACATCAAAGTGTTCCATAAGGTGAACCCAGGTACCCTAGACTTGGGGTACCTTGGTCCACTCTCCAAGCTTCTTTTGAAAAATAAATATAAAAAAAAGATTATGCACAGAATATTTTGAAGAAAATCTTGAATGCTGAGAAATGTGTAATGAGTTTTATGGGCAAAAAAACGAACTGTATAGTTAAATTTTTGATGAGATAAAAAATGAAAAGTACAAAAGCGGACCACTGTACCCTAACCCCCCCCCCCACACACACACACACAAACACCTCAAATAGTAGGAAATTCTTGGACAATTTTATAGAGGTTTAGAAAATTAAGGACCCGTATGAGCCCTGGCTGAGCATCATGCACTACACTAAGAGACGGAGAGTTGTTCCATGGGAATAAAAACTTTACTTCGTTAGTGAATCTAGGTTTAAATGTAACGCAATAAAGAAACGCAGGAAATCCTCGCCATTTGGAACGTGAATACTTTTAGTTGACTAAATATGTAGGTACACATTACAGTGAAAGAAATTGAACGTCTCAGCCTAACATTTTAAGCCTAAAAAGCATACCCTACCTTCGTGAGGAAGGGAGAGATCCGAACATTCTTATTCTGCAATAAGGAGTGACAGTTCAAAAATGTACTCTAGGAAACACTCAAGGAAGAGTGATAACATGTCATTTCTTAAAGAGTGAACCTCTGTTTTGCAGAGTGATTGGATCCTTTGTAAGAAGGTGATTCTGGGGGAGGGGGGGAGGGTCTTATAAATGGAATTTTTTTTTTTAGCAAATTTTTAGCTCTGCTCAGAAACAACAACTGGTATTATTTATTACAAAAGTTTGTTATAAATATCCTTAAATCAAAACACTTTAGCTACAAATGGTTCATTTTGGTCATGTCTTATGTTAACTGGTGTCTCTGCAACATGAAGAAAAAAATTTTACTACGTTTTTTAAGAGTTTCACAATCAAAATATTGAGTGAATACAATAAAATGATGATTTGTTTACTATTTTCATCAACATATGACTGTAGCATACTTAAAATATTGAAGAACTACAGCAAGAATCACAATGTGTTCTAGCCAGTTCTGTTTGTCAAAAAGTAACGATAGAAACAATGCTATTTGGGAGCTCAATAACTAATATATAAGTATTTCAACTCATTTATTAGGCTTTAAAATAATTTTTTAAACGTTTTAAAGCATTTTTATAAGTTTTTGTGCATTTTCTCACCCTTCTATTCTTCCCCTTTCGATTTTTGTCATTTTCCGAAACTTCAGGTTTAGGCTTTGAACCTGATACATAAATGCAGGCAGGCATCATTCTTTATTAAAAAATTTTTCATCTGCATTTTCCTTGTTTTGTAATTATTCAACGTTTCAATTCGAAAAGTTCCAGTCGCCATTTTGAGGATGAATGATGCAGCGTAGAGAATAACGTTAAAAATCAGCAAATAAATATATCCATGTGGACCCTATAACCTTTTAGATATGTCAGCAGACTTACCGCACAATAATTGTAAGCGTGGGATTTTGACATAATATTTTATTAAACTAGGACGGAACAAGCACATCCCAAAACTACTAAGATGAAGAAAAATTCTAGAAGTAATGTATTGAGGGATACAGAATTCAGGAGGATAAGACATTGTAGAGTGCAAAATAACCAATTCAGTATCCAATAATCATCACAGCCGAGTTTGTTCACTATGGCAGCACTACACGCTCGTCCCTAATAGAAAAAATTGTTTTAAAAAATTAAGATTCCTTGAACAACACTTACTTTGGAGAAATTATTCAGAAATTCTGTTAAGATTATTCAGAATGTTTTCAATTTTTTCTTAAAAAAACATAACGTACCCATTTTTGATAGGTAAATAAACTCTTTGTAAGCAGAGATGGGGGAAGGCAACTTTTTGGTTTCCCCACAGCATAAAAAACTGGAGCATCTCTTTCTTCAATTTTAAATTCTTGGGAAAAAAGAACTGCATTTAGGATTTTTTAAAAGATATTTCAAATAACCCAAAATTAAAACCTAAAACTAAATTTTTACGATACATTTTTACAATAAACACATAAGTGTTGTGTTTTTAATCCGTTTGGATTTTTGCGTTGTGTTAAGGCAAAACTACGCAAGGGATATCTGCCATGTGAGATGAGGTGCCTTGGGCGGCAGAATTTTGAGGGACTTCCAATGCGTATTCACGTTACATCTGAAGGAAACCGCCCACAACTCAAGAGTTAGATCGACAACCAGTACGCTGGACGTTCCCATTTCAGCCATCTACCGTGTTCAGTGTCTCATGCACTCGGCCACGGTGGGGCCTTAATCGATGAGGAGAGGCGAGCCTAAACATTTTAAAAAGTATCGAAAGTGATCAACATTTTCATGCTGAATCTTCATTGATTCGTTAGATTCAAATGACTGAAATGAAACAAATATAGATTGTATGTATGTGTTAGTTCTACAAATGTCTTAAATGTATTGACTTGTGTTAAAAATGTGTTTAATATATGCTACTAAAGTGTAATGAAAGTACAACCGTTAAGAATGTGTTCAGAAATTGCTGACCCTTAAACAATTTTTACATTTGAGAAAGGATCCCAAAATTCGGTGTACAGATTATTCATAAATTTGTCAATATTTCCATCCATAAACTGCACAATTTTGAACGGCAGATATAGGTAGTAAATGGAGGTGAGACGATCTTTTGACTGTTAAACATATTTACTTTGGGGAACTTTTCGCTGTAACCCAAGCACGCATTTCCGATGAAACCATATCTTCTGTTATTGACAAAGATGCATTATGGACTTTTCTCATAAGGCTTCTAAAAATAGAAATGAATAAATTATTTGACATTCGTAGAAACATCTTTTACAACTATAATTTAGATGTATACATCCAATAGTTGGGTGTAGTCTTATTTAAGGGAACTCGACACCCCCACAACGAGAAAATTCGATGAAAATATCGATTTTGAAATTTACGTATTAAATAGTCTATATAACTTCAAAGTTCATCTTACTAAATTTTCTGAGCCAGCTGCAGTTGTTTATAGGGAAGCCTGTTTTTAATAACTTGTGGCTGCATGAATGGGAATATTGAATGGATTTGTTTTTAACCTTTCAAGTGCTAAAGCTTTGTGAAATTTTATACTTGAACCTTATTTTACAAATAAGAGATTTAGGGATTGGATTATCTGCATGCTGAAAAAGTATTATGTCATCCCCTTTACGGTACATAGTTAAAATTTTCTTCGCTGGAACTAATGCAATCATCCAAAATGTAATCCTTAAATTTGTTAAAAATATTATCATTTACAACGTTAAAAAAATCGAAGCAAAATAATTAGAAATTAAAAAAGTGTAGCATTTTAAAATGAGCATCGAAATTGTGACTTTAAAGATTAAAAACGAATAATAATAATTTTTTTACACATTAGGTTAAATATGTTTAACATTCACATAATAATAACCAAACATTTTTTTTATGAGTTAATAATAAAAATGTTTGGGGGTACCGAGTTCCTTTAAAGGTCTCCCAGAAAAAAAAATCAGGTTAACCCACAAACTCGCAATAAAATGTTGTATTCGTTTGAGAAATATTATTGAAAACACAGTCTAAAATAATTTCGGTACTTACAGTGTTGTAGAAAACAGAGGAACAACAACAGGGTAAAATTCTTGTCTTATCGCAATGAGAGCACCTATATATGCACTATAAACCTGAAGTTCAAAGCGATGTCTGAAAATAAAACGCATAAAAAAGTTATTACGGGAAATAAACAATTTTCAGTGTCTTATTTGACTAAATAAACTGATTTTAAAATATTTAACATACCAGATATTAGATTACAAATTTAATTCATAATGTAGTAAGGTTCTACAACCGTTTAAATTTGCAGTAGAGATATTTTTTTCTTTTCCTGGAGATACTTTTAGCCTAAGTATTAGGTGTACCAGAACATGACAATTAAAAAATTTTTAACTAGTTTTTAATTACAAAGAATTTAACTAGTTTTTAATTACAAAGAATTTAACTAGTTTTTAATTACAAAGAATTTCACTTTTTTAAAGAAAGATATGCGGAAAAAGTATCCCACCCTCCTTGGAGAGCCTAATTTTCAAAAGAATAGGCTCCAAGTGGAAAAAAAAAAATAATTTCTTAAACTGTATGAAGGGAAATCTTTATTTCCTAAATGACCGTAACATGAGCCTATGTTTCTACTCAATGTCATTCTCCTAAAATTAGAAATATGTGCTTGTGTTGTTTGATAATCCTTTATTGCGTTCGAAAATGATTTTGTGAAATTGAAGCTCTCTAGATCTTAGAAGCAAAATATGTGGAAACATCTGTCAATGAAAGGCATTTAAATCTTTGTCTTACTTATAAAGAATGCATACTAGCGTTGCTCATAACGTTTTGCTATAATTTCTATGTTACTTCTTTTTATTTTGCGATTCTCTAGATGAACTTAATTGAAAATGATTCTAATAATGAACAATCGATTGAATTAAACAGCTACATTTGCCTATTTGTTTTTAATGGAAATCAAATCGATCCAAATTCTTGTGTCATGTCCATTATTACGTTGTTGAAATAATATTGATAACATTAAAAATAAGTACTCATTATACATGAACAAATGTACAATACCTATCACAAGATGTATCTTGAAGCACACTACTTTTCACAAAACTCATGCAGTATAAAATTTGCCATAGATTCTCTAGACTCCAAGTTGGCTCATTTAAAGCATCTAAATAAAATAAAACCCGTTAAAATGTTTTGAGAGAAACATCGCATCATTTAAACAAATCAGACAGAACTTTAAAAAAAATAATGAATGTTATTTAACACTGTTTCATAAAATAATGTCTAAACAAGAGTAAAATTTCAGAGCCATGTATTATCTAGCTTCAAGTACTGAACCACTAACGAACTGGGCTTAGTTACGTAACGCTCGAAGAGGGGGAGGGGTGATTGGAAAAATGGGACAGCTTTGTGAATGGGATAGGGACGTAAAGCAGGGTCAACAACGCTGAATTTGTTTAATTTTCGAGCCACGTGTTACAGCTTGTTTACGGCTCAAAACATTTCCACATTTCCAGCTGATTTTTTCACAAAATCCTCTAAAAAGATCTCAAACTAATACTCCAGAGTGATTGTGGCAGGCTCGGCATGCTAATAAGCGTAGCCAATTAAGAAAGACAGAACCTCGACTTGTCAAAGCTACAGTGCTGACCTCCGCATAGCCATTTCTGGAAGAGCGACTTCTACAGGAATACATTTTGGGAGTTGAGTAAGACTTTTAAAAAGTTAGAATGAAGGCTGGTACGTTACGAAGGAAGGTGATATAGGGTCGTGTGACATGGGAGGGAGGGGTCAAAATGGACCGAAAAATGCGATACGTAATGAATGGAAGCCCCCGAGGAAGTAATAGGTCTCCGAATGGACCGTCATGACGAGTTATTTATGTTATTGTGAACATGTATATCGGTTTTTTTGTGCTTGGCTCGAAACCCGCTTATACATCCTCGTCAGAAGGACAACATAAGGGGAGAGGGTGCCCTCCGTGGTGGGGGGGTCTTTTTCAGGGGTCCTAGCCCCTATGAACGCTCAGTTTCTGAGACAACCCCTCAAAACTCCAAACGGTTAGGTCGACGAACGCGCTATGGGAGCCGAACACGGGACCTTCCCACTTGGACCGTCCACCCTTTCCAGTGACCTAACCCCAGTGCCAGGGTGAGGCTTCAAGTTATTGAATGGAAGTTACATTTTAAAAGTAAAACTTTTTCGTTCAGTATCCTTCTAGCATTGAGTTGTGGCTATTTTTAAACTTCCCCCCTAAACAGCATCCTGCAGCTAAAACAAAATCGTATCCTCTTTGGTGCACGATGTCTGCATGGGAGGTGCTCAAAAGACTCAATAAATTTGGATTCCAAAAATGTCCACAACGCGGTGCCTTGCATGGGGGGAAAAACAAAACATTGAAGTGTCTCCAATGAATCAAAAATGAGTTTGTAAATTTTGAAAGGACGTACTTTTCGAGTGGATCATTTCCTTAGTTAAACTGGCTGATTTTCTAGGTGGACATTTCTGAAACTTTTTTTTTTTTAAATTCCTTCCAGTGCATCTCGTGTAGTACATAAGTGGAGGGCCATTCTGTCACTACTTGCAGGGGCTGTTCACAAGGTATTTTTGTTGGATCGTCTAGTCATTCGTAGGAAGTTCCTATTCTTGAGTCCTGCAAATTTCTTATTTTCGTCTGAAAATGTTTCTGTCACTACGCATCCCTTATATCCTGACAACTGAACAGATTCGGGGGGAAAATTCACTACTTTGGACATAAAATTATGAAACTACTCAAGTGTTATTACTTTGCGCAAAATTTCAAACGATCCAAGCGATAAAGTAGGCTTCCATTGAGTATGAAGCATTGTTTCTGAGCTCCTCTGTTTAGGGAAAGGGGACGAGGTTAATATTTGAATTTGAAAACTGGTTTGAATCTTGAGAAGAAACTGAGATTCGACATTTTCAGATGAACGCATAAAATAGGATGAGCTTTGTGAGTCAATAGTGCTAAGGAAAAAAATATACAAATGAAGGATGTCATAGACTCGAAAAAATGATCTTGAAAACTGTTCCACGTATTCTTACGTAATGTACAGTCAATGAAGTTCTGTGTGTCTCGCTGAACACTCAGAAATTTAAAATAGTTTTCCTGAATATTTTTTATAGGTTTTGCTTTTGTGGCATAGCTCGTGGGGGAAGAATTTTTTTGGAGCCTCTGATTCTTTTAAAAGCTTCTCAAAAGTTGCATCCTTTATTAAAAGAACAATCTGTATTGGATAGTTTCCTATTCATTGGAATAACAGAATCCATACCTTTAACGTATTGGAGTCCAATATCTAAGCCCTTTTTTGGATCTTTCGAAAGAAGATAGTACTGCACTGCTTTTAATACTGAGCTTTCGTTTTGTAGTTCTTCAGCAACGTCAGCACAATCTTGAATGCAAGGTAGACCAGCCTGAAATAGACTACTCCTCGGTTACACACTATTAAAGCAAGTGCTCATAACATAAAACCCAAGAACTCGAATAAATATGGGTTTCATTGTCATTCAATAGAATGGTTCATGGGAGGCAAAAGCTTCAGAGATGAAATGAGCTCATGAGGAAATTCTTTTATTGAACATAAATGGATTTTTAAAAAGGATTCTTCGTTTTGGGAGAATAACAGAAACAAAAATGAACGACCTCTTTTACGGATGTATGTAGATACATTTTGTTAGCGAGCTTCAAATGGAGGCTTGGGATCGGACTGCGATTTAAATAGTCCTATTCCTCGGGCAGGCCCGCCCTTTAAAAATGGAGTCCGAGATCCTCTTTAAATACATGAACGCTCCTATACAGAGTGTCCTCAAAAAGGGGGTGATACGCTTTAATTCTTTATCTGTTAGAGAATAAACGGGCAGTGCCAATTGAAAAAAAAAATGTTCCACTTAAGGTAGGAAAAAAGACTCAGTTATAAGAAAATATTTCTCTCGTTCATTTTCAAAAAGTAACACCCTTTTAAATTTTCATACGGCCCGAATCCAAGAAATGTGTGATTCAGTAAAGTGGGACTCCCCCTACAATAATGAAGTAATGTACGAAATTTTAGCCTTTCATCCTATAACGTCTCAGAGATATCTTTAAGCAAAGAGGGTCAGGGGCTATAAATTAATTTGAATGTAAACGTGTATTGCTAATTTGAAAAAAAAAATTCTTTCGTCATTTCTATACGATCCTTGCAACTGGATCGTCCGATGTCCATTCTTCCCTTAGAGCTATCCCTGGGAGCTATTGAAAAGTGGTTTAAGTCAGCGTATATTGATCTTCCTATCTCTGTCACTTTTTAGTATATCCTTCTCAAGTTTTGTACGTTCAGTTGTTCATGATTTCACGAGCGTATGAGGCACCATTGACTCACTGGGAACTTTTGTACGGAGGCCGCTTCCACATTTCAAAAGTGTTACTTTTTGAAAATGAACGAGAAGCAGACATTTTTTTGAACGTAGTCCGAGGCCGTGTCTACTGATCTCTACCCGATAAAGAATGAAAGCGTCTTTTTGGGGACCTATCGAATGCAGTCAAGAAATACATTTCGAGAATCTAATATTTAAATGGAGTGAACGCTTAGATGAATCACACTAGAAATCTAGGGTTCCGTACCCACTTTCCTTCAGACTAACATCCAAGACAAAATCAGTTCTACATTTCATGGAAGCTATTTTTAAAGGAAATGATAATTAAATAAAAGGTAAACAAACATTCAATAAAACACATTTTTTTCAATCAAAAATTTTTAAAGTAAAATTTTACATCCAAAGAACCCTTAAAACGAAAAAAGTAATATCAGGTTGTAACGAAAGTTTTCCGCCCATTCTGCTCGAGTCAGATCATGAAGCACCCTGCGATGGAGCTTGCGCCTCGAGTTTATGGAATGCATAGCACGAGTCATAGGCATGACGGACGTCTAACACCTTATCTAGTTCTCGAGTGGTTGAATACGGATGTTTTTCAACCCTTTCAAGCAGGTGGGCGGGCCTCATCCACTTCAGTCGGCCGGCCACAAAGCTTTGCTTCTTGAGTCCTTGTTTTTAACTTTGAGTGTCCTATGATAAAACAGGAGTACCTGAAGCTATACACATAATTTGTTGACATTCTGTAGTTGACTTTTTGTTACAGAACTGGAAGTAAAGGATGGTTTGAATCTGGTAACGTGATAGTTCCACTCCGGATACCTTGTACTGAAGGATAGCGAATTTTTTTTTTTTTAAGATTTTACATCCCAGTGTTCTAAAGCCTGTCTCTTTCTTTCAAATGCCAAAAATTGTTTGATAAAATAGGAGTCAACACGACAACGCGAACTTAGATGGTTCAAGTTGACCGCCACAGACGATATTTAGGGTGGCGGGAAACTTTCGTTACAACCTAATAGTTTGCGATTCCATTCTGCATACGTACTTACTTGTCATAAACAAGTAAATGCAGCCAGTTTGACCTCGATCAGTAAATCTCATAACCTCCTACGAAAAACACCCATCTCGTCATCAGAGAGATGAACTCAATGGCCCAATGGCAAGTGTTAAAGGTTTAGAGTCTTCCTAAGAAACAATGTTAGAAGAAAGTCAACGTCAACCAAAGGCTTCTAGGGGAGTGGAGGATATTGGGGTAGAGTCGGGAAATACGAAATACCGAGTTTTCAGCTCTGTTAGTCTGGTGCTGTTGTCACACGGAAATACCACGAACGGCTCGAGAAAAATTCCCATGTTACAATGCAGTGAAAGTGAACCCTTTAACGCGCAGTGTTCCCGCTCTGGGAACATCCAACTCGGACGTTTGGACTGTTGCCCGTCACGAAGAATAGATTGGATTTCTATAAAAAGAGTGGCGGGTGACACAGCTCCACGAGAATCCTTCACTTTTGAGCACGTCCTTTCCCGTCCAAAAAGGGTCATGATTCTTTTGAACAGCACTGACCTCTGCTGAAAAAGGGAAGAATGCGAGAGCAGCTGGATAGAGGGCCCCATGCTGAAAAAAGGGCAGCCGCTGCCATCGCTCGACTGAACGACCCGCAAGAGGGCGGACGATCGAAACGTTCATCGCGAGCCGGAGATCGAGAGACCCTTTTTGGACGACAGCTGGCTGTTCGGCACAGACAGCTGTCGTCCAAAAAGGGTCTCTTCTGTGGCACGCGATGAACGTTTCGATCGTCCCTCCTCTTGCGGGTCGTTCAGTCGAGCGATGGCAACGGCTGCCCTTTTTTCGGCATTGGGAAAGCGTTGCGCCTCAAAGGGTTAACATCTTTGTGTGTTTGTTGCCGTCGCATCACTCGCTACAGAACAAAGTGTGTATTGTGATTTTCAAGAGCTTTTGCAGATAAGTTTTCAAACATTTGAACCTACTAGTGTACACGTGACTTGAACATGGAGGTTGCGCATAATGCACACTAAAAGAATAGTTTGTGGTACTGTGTTTTTTAGCTGAGAGTGTTTTGCTCATCCGTTTAAAACTTCCACTTTCCTAGCTGGTACTATGAAATAGAACGCTAGCTAATATTGTTATGGACTGGATGTCATCCACTCGAGAACAGGCAAACAAAGACGCTGAGTGTATCTTCTGGAAGGGAAAATTCTCCGAAAATCAACGAGGAGAAATTCGGATTCAATCGGGCCCATCGTGATTCTACCGGGCCTGCTTGTGCACTCCGATGACTCATCCAAAGAGGCCTAAAGATGCTCGCTTATTGGTTCCAGTACTTAGATACGTCATCTAATGGCCGAATCGAACCAATCAAGAAACGTCCGTAAGCCTCTTTCAGAGTGCATAAGCAGGCCCGGTAGAATGACGATGGCCCCGATTCAATGCTTCAGCTGAGTTCTCTGTGGGCTAGCCTTCACTGTACCGGAGCACAGAAGGAAGATGAAGTCTGCGACTTTTCTAAACAGACTCTAAGTACAAATGACTCGAACATAATCTGAAAAATAGGGTTTTATAGTTAAAAACAAACTATGTTTCACGAAGTTTTTCAACGATTAAACAACTCACCTCCATTTGTAACTTCTTTTTTTTCTAAAACTACAAAATAAATAGTGCTTTTTTGACCTGTAACATTTCATTGCAAAGAGTTGTACTATAACTCCTGATGATTTTGTGGATTTTCTTCAAAAACCTGTCAAGTGATGCTTGGGCTGTCAATAGTATTCCATAACCCCTCTACGATCGACGAAAACGTGTTGTTATTGAACAATGCGAAAAAGAAAATTCCAAATTCAGATTCACTTCGTCTGTTTATGGGCACTATAATGAGCGGTTCACGTAACTCGTTCTTTAGTTTCCTTTCGAAATAGGTTTCTATTTGTGAGAAAATACAACTATCTAAGGGGCTGCTTTTAAAAGCTTGAGGCGGATACACTCATGCAAATGACGGGACAGGTTCCAAATAGTAGTTTACCCTTTCAATGACAGAATAGATTTAATTTTGATATTAGTCTGCATTGCCTTTACAATTTTTGCAACTTGCAATTGGGCGTTATCCCACTCATTAACCCAATAAAACTGAAAATATTCTAAAACAATTCCGTTCAGATATTAAATGTATGCTGGACACCATGACATGGATTCGAGAGACAATGAAATCAACCGCACGTACTTTCTTTTAGAAAAATTCCATGCATTTTGAGAATAAAGTGACTAGAAATACAAAAAGAATCAAGGATGAACGTTGATTACAATCTGCTAAAATGAAATTGCAAATAATTTGGTAAGACAGAAAAGTGTCATTTAACTACTAGTACCTTTTGATGCAAATAGTCTCTTTCTGTTTCGGATAAGTCACACATACTGCATATCTGAATTTTTTCATTTTCGTTGTCCGGAACAAGATTAAGAACTTCGATCGCAAGATCCCTGTAAAAAAGCCATTTAGCCATTAGAAAACAAACTTTAAGAAAGTACAATAAACTCAAAGAAAAGTAACCACTCATAATTAGATCGTTTCCATTTTATTTCCTACAATAATTCTTCCACTACTTTTTTTTGTTTTGTACGGTTCGAGGTGTTTTTAAAACCACTTACATGAGAAAGAGCGTAGAATCGCCCGTTTTGTGACAGAACACACTTAAGAATGGACTAGTATTGAATAAATACTCAAGATACATATTTGTTGAATAAATAATCTGAAACTTATTATTTTTATAGCAAATCCTATCACTCATCTGACATGTTGGATGCTCTCAATTTGTGGCTGTTACTACCCTGGAAAAAAAAAATTATTTGATTTCGACTGAACTGGGTGATGTACGGCAAGATGGAAGCACTTAAAATAGCTTCTAACAAAACATTGCTCCGTGAAAAACATTTGCATTTCTGATAAGGGGCTACAATCAAGAATCCAGTCGTACCCTAAAGCAGAACTGCAGTTAAAATCGATAGAGAGACTCGTGCATGTGCAATATCTCGTTCAGGTCATTGGAAGATGCCAGGAGGTCATCGCCATCCTTTACTTTTGAAAATGTATTCTTAAGAAAGTGTCACTTTGTGTTAATGTATTTTTTCTTTAACTTCTTAAAACTTTAATGAAGCTCTCGAGCATTTGCAATAGATCGAAGTTGTTATTTTGATGTTTTAGTAACATTTTACCTTTGTCGTAATATAAGATAATTTCGATATATAAGATAATAATAATCGATATATAATTTCGTAATATAAGATAATAATATAAAATAATATTAGATAATATTTTTGAAACATTTTCATCGTTTCGCACAATAGAACTGTAGCCTTCGATACCGGAGAGTAGAAGAGGGATGGGTTTTTATTGTGTGTATTAGGGAGTGTTAAGCGGAATGCAAGTTTCGCTGAACGCTCTATAATACACACATTTCGCAAGTTGCGGAATGCAAATTCCATCTGACGTGTCGGGGAAGGACCACAAAAGGACCCCTTTTCCTGGCAAGGCTAACTGTCTTAAAGCACACTCCTACCTGGATGGATGGAACACAATGCCTTTAAGAAAAAAATGAGAAAGCCGTGTGTTTGGATGGGTGGATCAGCCCCAGTGCCGACCTAGCAGGTACAAAAATACTCGCTTCTTTTATTCGACACCCACTGGGCTAGCGCCAAAAGGAGAGTCGAGGCCATTTATCCGAAGTATTTAACTATTCGAGAGCGAGAAGTACCATCGTGGTTGAGCCCCAGAGTTACATAGTTCCTGACAAATGAACAGAGCGCTGTCTTACTTGCACTACTTTTAAGCAGTATGGAAACACCTTATATACGTATAAAAAGCTAGCTCATGCAGCGCATTCGAAATTTTAGCTCCTTACCTTATTTTGACGGCTCCTGCATTCGGAGCGTTGTTAATAAATATTTAGAGTGAATTGCTTTCGTAAAAAAATAAGTTTGTTAGAGTTACTATGTTAACAGTTTACAGTTAATTGTTATGTACAGTTTGTTACAGTTAAACCGGAAGTACAGTCAAGTGACATTGAAAACAATCTGTTTGCTTGGCATGCATTTAAAATGAATCTTTAGATGAACAGAAAAACCATTTCTATAGGCATGCGATTAAATATAAAGTCTTCATAATGATTTGTTGGTTCGATTTCCGGCGTAGGCGTTAACTTGTCTGCTCCTTCATAGGGACTAGCGTCAGCAATCCACTGGGTGTCCCCCTATTAAAATGGCAAATACAGGTTGTCCTAAATTGAACGGCCCTATTTGGCGAATGCCCCAAAGAGGGTTCAGAATGGGCCCCCCTATTAAATGGCCCAGTTGTCCGAAATTGAACGGCCTAAGTTGTCTACAGACGAAACTATTATTGAGAAAGTTATGAAATTTTGTGTAGGACATAATGAAGATATGGGAATGTTAGCGAATAAAAAAATGAGTTAAAATATTCGCCACCAGGGGCCGTTCCATGGCCTCCGCGGTCCCCAGATCTCAGTCCATGCAATTTTTGGCTTTGCAGGAGTTTGAAACATTGGTTAAGTCGTGATCATCCAAGGACTTTGCCTGGTCTTAAAGACAGCATTTCACAACCTGTTCGTAACTCTTCCCCGAATACGCTGCTGTCAACTGTGGACTTACGATTCCAGATGGTAGCTGAAAATGGCGAGCATGATTGTTGTAATAATGTTTGGAAACTATCATAAATCTATGCTAAATGTGTCATTCATTCATTCAGGGTTAAAAAACGCCCCTGGTGGCGAACATTTGAACTATTTTTTTTTTTTAAATTCGCTAAACAAATTCCCATACCTTCATTATGTTCTACACAAAATTTGAGTAGCAAGTACAGAAATAATTTTATTTCCAACTTGTTCTCCAAGATGTATTGGCATATTCGTGAATCCTGAGTCCCAACTCGGGCATTTTTTATAGATTTTAAAAAATTGTCTATTGTGCAATGGACTGTCCTTTTTCCAGAAAGAAAAGCTTTTTCTGAGCATAAAATTTGGATTTCTGTGTATAGTCCTTTAAATTCCGTCGTCTAGCTCGTAATTTTTGAAAGTTTGTTTCTACGTTGTTGATCAGGGTTTTAATTTTTCAACTGACTCAGCTCTGTCTATGTTTTCTAATGATCGAAATAATCGGAACTTTTTTCTAATGGCTGTTAAATTAGAAAACTAAATGTTAGCAGTCACTCATTGTTTCACAAATTTTCTTATACTTTTTCTGAGCAAAACACATTATGTTAACAAAAAGCAAGTGGTGTTAAAAGATGAGATAAATATAACTTGGCATACCAACATACATAAAAAGGTACTTACCGAACTGTATCGGTACTCAGTTCGATAAGTATCTTTTAAAGTGTGTTATTATAAAAAGTTTTATTTATCTCACACATTGAATGGATTCAAATGTCAACTAAAAGCAGCGAACGAAAATGAAATTGTACTAAAATAAACATTCAATAAAATTTTTTGAAACTTTATCCTCCTTTTAAATTATTCCAGTTTGATAAAATGGGCTGGCAGTTTTGGCCACATACTTAGCATTGCGGTACGGTTTTACCAGAGCTCATGAAGGGCATCTCTCTGCATCCCCAAGTGTCTGACAGCTTTGGCTTTGCTCTAGCCATTTCCAAAACATCTATTGTCTCTTGAAGACAGGGTGGTTTTAGCTTCTAAACAATTTAAGATACGATAAAGTATCCAACTATGAACGTTTCCTAAATTCATTACTATGTTATGGATCTCTTCCTGTTTCACAAATGTTTTACAGCACTTAAAAGTATTTTAGAAGAGATTCAACCCACTTCGAATACATTTTCAAATAGGAAGTTTTTTAAAAGCGTCCGATGGATGTCGGTAAACGTTCTTCTGTTAGCTAAATGTAGCAAGGTATGTCCGAGAAGTTCTGTGAAGGGTGTCCTAAAATGAAGGAAAAGTACCTTTACCGATCTTCAAAGTAATCATCATTAGCTACCACACACTTCTGACATCGGTATAGCTGCTGGTCACTGGCGGCAAACGCGTCTTTTGGGATCGCCCGAAACATCGTCGATCCCAAATGACGTCGATGTCACGGGTCCATCGTCGTTTCCACAAAGCGTAGACCTTCCGGAACTTGTTTATGATGGGGAACAAGAACTCTACACCTCTGGAGAATAGGGTGGAGTTTCCTTTTGATCGCTAAGGCGTTTAAAGGATTCAAGAACACTTTTTTGACTCACTGCTCCCCCCATCGTACACTTTCCTTGCTATTTCATGGATCTCTGTTGCCATTTTGCCTAATTGGATATTTACGCATGATTCCGTTTCTGATTCTGCTCACACTGACTGCGTTCAGTGGGTCCCCTTCCCTTTAAGTGTCGTTATTTGGACGCTAGGGGTTATGAGTTGCCAGGTGTCTGACTGCCCGTGCACGACCGCAACGGCCAAACCAACGCGGTTTTTTAAATAGGGAACCCTTCACCGAACTTTTCAGACACACCTTGTGCAGAATTGAAAGCTATTTGTACTTTACCAGTCTCCTTTTCTGGCACTCCTCCTAGATAAATAAACAACAGCCATTTTGAAAAGAGAGCCTTCGACACCCAAACTGAGGCCAACATTGATAGCCAGTTCCACTTCATGGCCTCTCAATAGGCAATGGATTGCCTTCTAGAAAAGAAGAAAATGCATATTTTTGAATTGCTTTTCTGAACTTTTTAACTAGAACCGGATAGGAATGAAAATGAAATGACCATTAACAATTTACACAAATAAAAGTATTAAATTTCTAACCACTTTTCAACTGATCTGAAATACAGTAAAAAGATGTCTCGAAAAGTTTTTGAACACGATTGAAGGGACAGCATTGACCTGTGTTATCTAATATTGTACAGATGACACTGCTCAGAATTGTAATTTTGTTCTTCAACCTTAACTGATAATCCTTTATGTGAACTTGTTACGAATATCATGATTATTTCATGTGCACGAAAAAAGTTGAAACCTTTTCACAATCATGCCATTTCTGAATGCAGCTTTGAAACTCTTCAGTTACGAAACTAAACAAATTCTAAATTGGATAAAGAGTAACACTTTAAAGTGGCTAGAGTTTCTTCGTGCTTACTGGGAAGGGTGTTCGAGACTCTGTCTCTAAAACATGGCAGAGCGGTGCAGGATTCCGAGTTCAGGGCCAACCATAAATAATATTTCTTTCTTCAGGAATAATACTTGAAACAAAATAATAGTTTAAACAATGACTTAGTATTCCCTCCCCCCCGTTTCCTTGATTATTGGCAGGCAGTTAACCTTTTCTTATTTTCATGTTCGGAGTCGGCCCTATCCTCGATTTCCCTCAAATCAGTCAACTCAGTAGAGTCCTCCCATGAACCCTCTGTGATGGAGAGAAACCAACTTTTTCAAAGTTTCGTGACTTATGGAATGGCATCCCACTGAACCTTTTCGCTTGTGTAAGGGTCGTGCCATGCGATGCAACGCTGGAGGCAGGAAGGAATTTGCACCCCAATGTATTTGAAATGAGTAGATTCAACAGAATTTCAAGATTAAAAGATGGGGAAGATTTTGGACACGATCCACAAGAGAGGCCTCACGCTAAACTTTTGACGCAAAATTCTCTACCAAATACTGACTGATATGCAAAGTTATTTTTTCTCCATCGAAATTCCGACAATGAGAGTTTCTCTTATTTTTTTGCCTTCATTTTTTGCTTTGAACATTCCAGTGCGCGTTTCGTATTCTTGGCGACGGTTAATATCCGATAAATCATGTGTATATATGTGGAGAGTCCCAAGGTAAATGATCTCACTATTACGTAGGTTGCAAACTACGATGAGACGTCTCATTGCAAAGTGATTGACTCGGACAGCGGAATTTCAGCGATGATTTTTCGTCTAAAATAGCTCATTCGTTCATTGAATTCGGTTTACGTTTTGTATTTTATTAACTTAGAAATGCTTGTATTGAAAGAATTTGATTTGTTCCGCAATAAATGAATTGAAAGATAAAAATGATTAAAAAATGACGTCACGACCTTTATCCCTTAAGGATTGCAATGCAACGTAACTGCTTCTTTGTACACATCACGCATACTACTGGCACTAAACGTGATTCTTCGTCGACGTAACAACCAAAAACGATAGCAAATGACGCAGTAAATTTGAATGAATGGAATAATTTTTAATAATTATTCCATTCATAAAAAGCGTAATAGAGTTGTATCCCAGAGAAAACGCCTTAGTTTTACAAGTTTCAAACAGCAGGCACTCGAATACTCACCTGTATATCACCATTTGAAAGTTGCCAGCAGGCAGCCCGGGTTGGATAGCCGCATACTAAGAATTTTTCAGAGAGGCCCTTTAAATTATCTTTTATTAATCTAAAATTGAAATGATAAAACTTTAATCAAATAACACATTAAAAAAATCATATCAAGGGCGGCAAAGCAATTTATATACTGGAAAACAGTCCAGCTTCAGAGGAGCTCCAAATCAGAAGTAGCTTTACATGTTTTTTATCTTGATAAAGGGAGAGATTTCAAAAATTTCTTTAAATTATATAAGCCGACTACTAGTATTGTAACTACAGAATGTTTATTTATACTTAATAATTAAGATATTACTTTATTTTACTGTTTTCATAATTAACTGAACTACAGAGAAGCTATTAACTATGTTCTTAAAGAACTCCAGAGCACAGATATGTATAATTTACCAAAACTTTCAGTATTATCTCCAAAGGAGGGTTATTTTCCGGATGAAACCGCTATTTTAAATGCATGTTAGTAAACAAGGAAGAGATTCCCTTCCTCCCCAGATTGAGAGTGCACATTCAATGCTGTGTAGACTTGAACATACAGTTTTACTCTCCTTCCCTCATACAAAGATGAGATGGGGGGGAGGATCTCTTAGTTTATATAACTTACTATGTAGCTAATTGTAAAACTGTACAATTAGAAAAAAAAGACCTGTTTCAGCTGATAGTGCGTCCTCTTTTTAATTAGAGAGAGAGAGAGAGATGTTTCTTTCTGTATGAGAAAAATGCTTTTTGATGAGTGACTATGTGCAAAAGTTCTTTCTGATAAGTAAAAAACTATAAAAGCAGTCATAACTGAAAAAAAAAAGCTGCTGTAGGGGAAACTTTAAGTTACATAGTTTAAACTAATAAAGTCTACGTTCAATTATTATTATTTTACTGAATAAAATGACTGATTTAAAAGTACTTTTATCTATTTGTAACTCAAAGGTTATGCGGTAGCTCAAATTTCGATTCAATGCTGTTAAAGTTATTTTTAGTATTAAAAAGGATGAAATTTTGTCATGGTAATGGTAAAATTCATTTTAACACTAATAGAGAATTTTCAAATTTATACTACTAACGACAGGTGTACCATACAAGCTATACTGAATAGCATAAAATGGCATTTAGTAGAAAGAAACAATTGTTAACAGAAATAAAATTGAATGCACAGGCAGAATCGGACAAAAAACAGAAAACATGACTGTTCAATAATCAATAAAACAAACACATACATACTTTTAGATAATATCTAATAATACAGCTTTAATATTTTATATTTAACAATTATAGTGCATAGTTTAAAAAATATCGCACTTTTAAGGCAGAAAACATAAACCATATTAAAATGAAAAAAGAAATTTAAATGGAAATATTTTCATGAATGCTGAAATTATTTATTTAAACTATATCAAATATTCAAATTTAAATTATTATTATAAACCTCAATTTATATCACATGTCTAAAGGTATGCTCTGTGTAGTGCAATGCAGCTTCTTAAAATAAACTTTTATTCATAGGCGTGAACTTATTACAGTTTTTAGGGCGTGACTTCTAGTTCCTAAACCTAGAATAAAAGTTTTTCAAATGTAAAGCTTTATGTAGGCTATCTGTTTATATAGCTAATTATTTATCCTGGGATACATTTTATGTGTATAAGTATGCTGCTTTTGCCCCAGTGTCCACCAAAACTTTGAAATCTATATGTACACAATAATTATGTAGATAAACTAAAATTAAAGTAAGGTAGGTGAGAGTAACGATCAAGAATAATTTTTACCCAAACTGGAAAAAAATCTTCTTATTACTGTTACAATCAGATTAAACAGCAACATACAAAAACATACCGTAATAGTTTACACCAAATATATATTGCTATTAATTAAAAATATCTCAATATAATAAATTACTTGTAATTAATACTTAGCTGCAGTTGTTTCATTATTCAATTATTTTTAAAACTTTACAATGGCTAATCTTAAACGATAAGCAATTTTCTCGTATGAAAAGATATAAAACAATGGATATATATACACACGCATATTTGAAGCATATAATTCAAATTTTCCCTTAGAATAATTTCTTAAAAATTTTTGACTTTAAATTAGAGTGTTGTAACATACAATCAAACAAGTTTAAAACCATATATTTAACCCCCTCAAAAAAATGTAAAACAAATTTTTGTGTACGTTAATTTGTTAATTATATTATAAGGGAAAATTCACCATAACTACCTAAACTTTCCACATATGCGGGTAAATAGTTCCTATCGCTTACAGAAACGAAAACACCGGATAATTTGGGGGCGTGACCTTGTATCACAGGTAGATCTTCTAGATTTCTGGAGTAATTCATAACAATAACGTAGATGATAATGTGTACGTTAATGTGTTAATTATATTATAACGGAAAATTCCCCAAAACTACCTAAACTTTCCATATATGCAGGGTAAATACGCTTCTCTCGCTTACAGAAACGAAACAGCGAGTAATTTGGGGGCGTGACCTTGCATCACAGAAAGAACTTCTAGTTTTCTGGACTAATTCATAACAATAACGTAGATGAAAATGTATACGTTAATGTGTTAATTATATTATAAGGGAAAATTCACCAAAACTACCTAAACTTTCCATATATGCGGGTAAATAGTACCTATCGCTTACAGAAGCGAAACAGCGAGTAATTTGGGGGCGTGACCCAAACAGAAAAAATTCTGCTAACAAAACACTTACGGGAACCTTCGAAACTTACAGCCATACATGCCGCTTCAAATCCTCATGCCTCTTCATGCCTCATCCATGCCTCTTCATGCCTCCACACATCATCTTACGAATGGAATTTATTCAGCTGATGATCGTTGAATAAAATAGAAAACACACACACAACGGAATTGTATCACAGAAAGAACTTTAGTTTTTCGCACTATTACTAATAATAATGCAAAAGAAAATTGGAGCATTGAAATGTGAATTACATTTTAAGCGGAAAATTCACCAAAACCACCTAAACTTCTCATATATGCCGAGTATATACGTTCCTTTCACTTACAGAAGAGAGCACAGACAATTTTGGGGGCGTGACCTGAATAGGAAAATTGTTTTCCAAACAAAAGATTTAAAGAAAATGTCGAGCGAAGCCTCTTCAAAATCTTACTAATGAAATTGACTCAAAATGATAATTTTTTAATTGAAAAAAAAAAAAAAATTCTCTCTCTCACACACACATGCAAGGGAATTGCATCACAGGAAGAACTTCTAGTATTCTGCACTGTTACTAATAATAACAGAAAAGGAAATGAGTGCATTAATGTGATAAAATTAAATTTTAAGGGAAAAATGAACCAAAACGACCTTAACTTCCCATATATACCGGGAATATACATTGGTTTCGTTTACGGAAGGGAAAACACTGGCTATTTTGGGGGCGTGACCCGAAGAGAAAAAATTCCTTTGCAAACAAAACACAGAAAACGTGGGAACTTACACCCATATAAGCCTCTGCAAAATTTTGCTAATGAAATTGACTGAAGCTGATGATCGTTGAAAAAGTAAGAAAACGCACACATGGGCGCCGGCAGAATATTTCCCAGGGGGAGGGGGGCAAAGACTACTCAAGGGGAGGCATATAATGATTATAATAATAACAAAAATAATTTTATTTATATAAGATATTGACTCTTGTTTTGTTGCATTCAAAACACCTTGGGATAGTTTTCCTATTCGGAATGAAAGTTATTATACAGCCTTGGCTTAAGGGCTTTTTGGGTTTGATTTTTACATATACTGTCTTTTCTTAATGATACAAATTAATTTTACTCCTGCTAAAATGAATATTAATTTAGGAAACCGGCTTCCATAAAAGGGAATGTGAAAGTTCATGACACCAGAAATTGAAAGACGGTATTTTTCAAATGAAAATATAAGTAATTTCGAGTCCCATTCTGTGAGGGAAGCTCGCTTTCGAACTTATCAAGAAAAACCTGACTACGTCGGGTGCGTTTAAAAAGAAGCTGCATTTCCGTATGGCTATCGACCCTATGCATATCGACCCACTCAAGGGATGAAAGGCTGAGTGAACATTGCCCAGCCCGGAATTCGAACCCCGGTCATAACCTAACCGTGACACCACTGGGCTTTAATTTGTTTATAAGTAGTGTGATACTTTTACAAGTTTCACCTTCATCGAAGCTAAATCTATGTGGGTGCTTCCGCATGGATTCATATACGAGTATTTTAAGGCGAGGGGGGAAGTGATTTATTGCATTTGTAAGGGAGTGGACTCCTATCGCCCTTTAAAACATTCGAGAAGTGAAATAATAATTTAAAAAATCACTCCGCTATAAAAATGTTCACTATACTGACGGCTAGAAAGAGAGGGGGCCCTCTGATCCTCCACTTGCAAGCACCCATGTCCTTTGGAATTGAAATACACATGACATGGGTGTCCATTGGCATGTAAGATGGAGGAGGGGGCAAAATGTTTTGGCATGTAACATTGAAAGGGGAAAATGTTTCCTGTCGTAAAAATGATTTTCAAATAGGTGAAACTCTGAATTTTCTTGAAATTTTTGAGGGGGCAATGCCCCCCCCTTGCTCTTAGTAAAGGACGCCTATGGAATGAATGACCGATGAGGAACTTCTATGACAATCACTGTTGTAACAACAGCGGTGGCAGAACGGACCCAAACTACGGTCCCTCGTCTGGAGGGGGAGCCCTTCCCGCATAGAAAGTCCGAAAAAGAGAATGACAACGTGTTGGTGGAGCTTCTTGACACTGAGGAAGGACCCCCATCCAATGAATTGGTCATGGGCCTCAACGGTATAGTGACGCTACTGATGATAGTGTATATGCTTTGCAACTGCATCATTCGAAAATAAAATTTTACTGAGTGACAGTTTGAGTTTTTTCCGTAGTATGTCCAATCTCAAGTTCCCACAGAAAAATGTTCGTAGGTGCTGAACGCTTGCACCTATTTAAAGGCAGGACTGAATTTGCATGGGAGCTCACGGATTCTCAGCTCCACTACTTTCTTCTGAGTGAATTTTTACACTCAAATATTTTAAGGGTGTGTGTCGAAAAAAACCCTCTGTTTTGAGTCTTGGTACACAAATTGAAATAAACTAATAGCACCAGGGTCTCCAAAAAATTCCAGAGGGTTCTTCATAAGCTGCTTCACACACTGCAATAAGCGAAAACGCTTTGGCGTTTGTGAAATTTTCAGAAAAAATTCTTAAACGTGGATCTGAACTGCAAGATTTTTCGAAGAGTGACACGCTTTGCGAAAATGTCCGATTTTTAAGAATTTTTTCTAAAAGTTTTGAAACGGATACAGGTGGATTGTTTCAAAAAGCACTTTTGTACGGGAGGATGGATAGAATTTTATAAAAGTACAATGATTATGCGGTGGGGGGTTGAATAGTTATTAAATTGTTCAAAGTGTACGGTACCCAATTTTAATAAATTTCATAGATGGGGTCCCAAATTCATTCGTGCCCAGGACCCCTGTTGATCACAATCGAACCCTGCCTAGTGACTCGCTTCTTTGGGGCCGACCATTTATGCAATGGTCCAGGGATTCAAGAAGTCTTCAGACCACCCTAGGAGTGACACCCCCCCCCCTAAACTGACAGTCTAGAACCGCCCCTGAAAGAATTGCAATGATACGGCAGCGTATGTTGCACTTTCCAAGACATTAATTCATAATCGGCATCTTTAAATAATGAAGGCGTATCCGAAGGAGCGACTAAGACACTGAATAAAATGACGGATTTAAAAGTACTTTTATGTATATGTAACTCAAAGGTTATGCGGTAGCTCAAATTTCGATTCAATGCTGTTAAAGTTATCTTTTTAATACTAAAGATGAAATTTTGTCATGGTAATGGTAAAATTCATTTTAACACTAATAGAGAATTTTCAAATTTATACTACTAACGACAGGTGTACCGTACAAGCTATACTGAATACCATAAAATGGCATTTAGTAGAAAGAAACAATTGTTAACAGAAATAAAATTGAATGCACAGGCAGAATCGAACAAAAAACAGAAAACATGACTGTTCAATAATCAATAAGAACAAACACATACATACTTTTAGATAATATCTAATAATACAGCTTTAATATTTTATATTTAACAATTATAGTGCATAGTTTAAAAAATATCGCACTTTTAAGGCAGAAAACATAAACCATATTAAAATGAAAAAAGAAATTTAAATGGAAATATTTTCATGAATGCTGAAATTATTTATTTAAACTATATCAAATATTCAAATTTAAATTCTTATTATAAACCTCAATTTATATCACATGTCTAAAGGTATGCTCTGTGTAGTGCAATGCAGCTTCTTAAAATAAACTTTTATTCATAGGCGTGAACTTATTACAGTTTTTAGGGCGTGACTTCTAGTTCCTAAACCTAGAATAAAAGTTTTTCAAATGTAAAGCTTTATGTAGGCTATCTGTTTATATAGCTAATTATTTATCCCGGGATACATTTTATGTGTATAAGTATGCTGCTTTTGCCCCAGTGTACACCAAAATTTTTGAAATCTATATGTACACAATAATTATGTAGATAAACTAAAATTAAAGTAAGGTAGGTGAGAGTAACGATCAAGAATAATTTTTACCCAAACTGGAAAAAAATCTTATTACTGTTACAATCAGATTAAACAGCAACATACAACATACATACCGTAACAAACATAACGTAAACATACCGTAATAGTTTACACCAAATATATATTGCTATTAATTGAAAATATCTCAATATAATAAATTACTTGTAATTGAATAATGAAACAACTGCAGCTAAGTATTAATTATTTTTAAAACTTTACAATGGCTAATCCTAAACGATAAGCAATTTTCTGGTATGAAAAGATATAAAACAATGGATATATATACACACGCATATTTGAAGCATATAATTCAAATTTTCCCTTAGAATAATTTCTTAAAAATTTTTGATTTGAAATTAGATTGTTGTAACATACAATCAAACAAGTTTAAAACCATATATTTAACCCCCTCAAAAAAATGTAAAACAAATTTTTGTGTACGTTAATGTGTTAATTATATTATAAAGGAAAATTCCCCATAACTACCTAAACTTTCCACATACGCGGGTAAATAGTTCCTATCGCTTACAGAAACGAAAACACCGGATAATTTGGGGGCGTGACCTTGTATCATAGATAGATCTTCTAGATTTCTGGACTAATTCATAACAATAACGTAGATGATAATGTGTACGTTAATGTGTTAATTATATTATAAAGGAAAATTCCCCAAAACTACCTAAACTTTCCATATATGCAGGGTAAATACGCTCCTCTCGCTTACAGAAACGAAACAGCGAGTAATTTGGGGGCGTGACCTTGTATCACAGAAAGAACTTCTAGTTTTCTGGACTAATTCATAACAATAGCGTAGATGATAATGTGTACGTTAATGTGTTAATTATATTATAAAGGAAAATTCCCCAAAACTACCTAAACTTTCCATATATGCAGAGTAAATACGCTCCTCTCGCTTACAGAAACGAAACAGCGAGTAATTTGGGGGCGTGACCTTGTATCACAGAAAGAACTTCTAGTTTTCTGGACTAATTCATAACAATAGCGTAGATGAAAATGTATACGTTAATGTGTTAATTATATTATACGGAAAAATTCACCAAAACTACCTAAACTTTCATATATGCGGGTAAATAGTACCTATCGCTTACAGAAGCGAAAACACCGGATAATTTGGGGGCGTGACCTTGTATCACAGAAAGAACTTCTAGTTTTCCGGACTAATTCATAACAATAGCGTAGATGATAATGTGTACGTTAATGTGTTAATTATATTATAAGGAAAAGTTTACCAAAACTACCTGAAATTTCCATATATGCTGGGTAAATACGCTCCTCTCGCTTACAGAAACGAAACAGCGAGTAATTTGGGGGCGTGACCTTGTATCACAGAAAGAACTTCTAGTTTTCTGGACTAATTCATAACAATAGCGTAGATGAAAATGTATACGTTAATGTGTTAATTATATTATACGGAAAAATTCACCAAAACTACCTAAACTTTCATATATGCGGGTAAATAGTACCTATCGCTTACAGAAGCGAAAACACCGGATAATTTGGGGGCGTGACCTTGTATCACAGAAAGAACTTCTAGTTTTCCGGACTAATTCATAACAATAGCGTAGATGAAAATGTATACGTTAATGTGTTAATTATATTATAAGGGAAAATTCACCAAAACTGCCTAAACTTCCCATATATGCCGAGTATATCCGTTCCTTTCACTTACAGAAGAGAGCACAGACAATTTTGGGGGCGTGACCTGAATAGAAAAATTGTTTTCCAAACAAAAGATTTACAGAAAATGTCGAGCGAAGCCTCTTCAAAATCTTACTAATGAAATTGACTCAAGATGATAATTTTTTAATTGAAAAAAGAAAAAAAATAACCTCTCTCTCTCTCACACACACACGCAAGGGAATTGCATCACAGGAAGAACTTCTAGTCTTCTACACTATTACTAATAATAACAGAAAAGGAAATGAGTGCATTAATGTGATAAAATTAAATTTTAAGGGAAAAATGAACCAAAACGACCTTATCTTCCCATATATACCGGGAATATACATTGGTTTCGTTTACGGAAGGGAAAACACTGGCTATTTTGGGGGCGTGACCCGAAGAGAAAAAATTCCTTTGCAAAGAAAACACAAAAAACGTGGGAACTTACACCCACATAAGTCTCTGCAAAATTTTGCTAATGAAATTGACTGAAGCTGATGATCGTTGAAAAAGTAAGAAAACGCACACATGGGCGCCGGCAGAATATTTCCCAGGGGGAGGGGGGCGAAGACTACTCAAGGGGGAAATATAATAATAATGATTATAATAATAACAAAAATAATTTTAGTAATATAAGATATTGACTCTTGTTTTGTTGCATTCAAAACACCTTAGGATAGTTTTCCTATTCGGAATGAAAGTTATTATACAGCCTTAGCTTAAGGGCTTTTTTGGTTTGATTTTTACATATACTGTCTTTTCTTAATGATACAAATTAATTTTACTCCTGCTAAAATGAATATTAATTTAGGAAACCGGCTTCCATAAAAGGGAATGTGAAATTCATGACACCAGAAATTGAAAGACGGTATTTTTCAAATGAAAATAAGTGTAATTTCGAGTCCCATCCTCTCGGGAAGTTTTCTTCCGAACTTATCAAGTAAACCTGACTCCGTCGGGTGCGTTTAAAAAGAAGCTGCATTTCCGTATGGCTATCGACCCAGTAAAGGGATGAAAGGCTGAGTGAACATTGCCCAGCCCGGAATTCGAACCCCGGTCATAACCTAACCGTGACACCACTGGGCTTTAATTTGTTTATGAGTAGTGTGATACTTTTACAAGTTTCACCTTCATCGAAGCTAAATCTATGTGGGTGCTTCCGCATGGATTCATATACGAGTATTTTAAGGCGAGGGGTGGGGTGATTTATTGCATTTGTAAGGGAGTGGACTCCTATCGCCCTTTAAAACATTCGAGAAGTGAAATAATAATTTAAAAAATCACTCTGCTATAAAAATGTTCACTATATTGACGGCTAGAAAGAGAGGGGGCCCTCTGATCCTCCACTTGCAAGCACCCATGTCCTTTGGAATTGAAATACACATGACATGGGTGTCCATTGGCATGTAAGATGGAGGAGGGGGCAAAATGTTTTGGCATGTAACATTGAAAGGGGAAAATGTTTCCTGTCGTAAAAATGATTTTCAAATAGGTGAAACTCTGAATTTTCTTGAAATTTTTGTGGGGGCAATGCCCCCCCCCTTTCTCTTAGTAAGGAACGCCTATGGAATGACCGATGAGGAACTTCTATGACAATCACTGTTGTAACAACAGCGGTGGCAGAACGGACCCAAGCCACGGTCCCTCGTCTGGAAGGGGAGCCCTTCCCGCATAGAAAGTCCGAAAAAGAGAATGACAACGTGTTGGTGGAGCTTCTTGACACTGAGGAAGGACCCCCATCCAATGAATTGGCCATGGGCCTCAACGGTATAGTGACGCTACTGATGATAGTGTATATGCTTTGCAACTGCATCATTCGAAAATAAAATTTTACTGAGTGACAGTTGGAGTTTTTTCCGTAGTATGTCCAATCTCAAGTTCCCACAGAAAAATGTTCGTAGGTGCTGAACCCTTGCACATATTTAAAGGCAGGACTTAATTTGCATGGGAGCTCACGGATTCTCGGCTCCACTACTTTTTTCTGAGTGAATTTATACACTCAATCAAACATTTTAAGGGTGTGTGTCGAAAAAAACCCCCACTGTTTTGAGTCTTGGTACACAAATTGAAATAAACTAATAGCACCCGGGTCTCCAAAAAATTCCAGAGGGTTCTTCATAAGCTGCTTCACACACTGCAATAAGCGAAAACGCTTTGGCGTTTGTGACATTTTCAGAAAAAATTCTTAAACGTGGATCTGAACTGCAAGATTTTTCGAAGAGTGACACGCTTTGCGAAAATGTCCGATTTTTAAGAATTTTTTCTAAAAGTTTTGAAACGGATACAGGTGGATTGTTTCAAAAAGCACTTTTGTACGGGAGGATGGATAATATTTTATAAAAGTACAATGATTATGCGGTGGGGGGTTGAATAGTTATTAAATTGTTCAAAGTGTACGGAGCCCAATTTTAATAAATTTCATACATGGGGTCCCAAATTCATCCGTGCCCAGGACCCCTGTTGATCACAATCGAACCCTGCCTAGTGACTCGCTTCTTTGGGGCCGACCATTGCATAAGGGTCCAGGGATTCAAGAAGTCTTCAGACCACCCTAGGAGTGACACCCCCCCCCTAAACTGACAGTCTAGAACCGCCCCTGAAAGAATTGCAATAATACGGCAGCGTATGTTGCACTTTCCAAGACATTAATTCATAATCGGCATCTTTCAACAATGAAGGCGTATCCAAAGGAGCGACTAAGACACTGAATAAAATGACGGATTTAAAAGTACTTTTATGTATATGTAACTCAAAGGTTATGCGGTAGCTCAAATTTCGATTCAATGCTGTTAAAGTTATCTTTTTAATACTAAAGATGAAATTTTGTCAGGGTAATGGTAAAATTCATTTTAACACTAATAGAGAATTTTCAAATTTATACTACTAACGACAGGTGTACCGTACAAGCTATACTGAATACCATAAAATGGCATTTAGTAGAAAGAAACAATTGTTAACAGAAATAAAATTGAATGCACAGGCAGAATCGGACAAAAAACAGAAAACATGACTGTTCAATAATCAATAAAAACAAACACATACATACTTTTAGATAATATCTAATAATACAGCTTTAATATTTTATATTTAACAATTATAGTGCATAGTTTAAAAAATATCGCACTTTTAAGGCAGAAAACATAAACCATATTAAAATGAAAAAAGAAATTTAAATGGAAATATTTTCATGAATGCTGAAATTATTTATTTAAACTATATCAAATATTCAAATTTAAATTCTTATTATAAACCTCAATTTATATCACATGTCTAAAGGTATGCTCTGTGTAGTGCAATGCAGCTTCTTAAAATAAACTTTTATTCATAGGCGTGAACTTATTACAGTTTTTAGGGCGTGACTTCTAGTTCCTAAACCTAGAATAAAAGTTTTTCAAATGTAAAGCTTTATGTAGGCTATCTGTTTATATAGCTAATTATTTATCCTGGGATACATTTTATGTGTATAAGTATGCTGCTTTTGCCCCAGTGTCCAGCAAAATTTTTGAAATCTATATGTACACAATAATTATGTAGATAAACTAAAATTAAAGTAAGGTAGGTGAGAGTAACGATCAAGAATAATTTTTACCCAAACTGGAAAAAAATCTTATTACTGTTACAATCAGATTAAACAGCAACATACAACATACATACCGTAACAAACATAACGTAAACATACCGTAATAGTTTACACCAAATATATATTGCTATTAATTGAAAATATCTCAATATAATATATTACTTGTAATTGAATAATGAAACAACTGCAGCTAAGTATTAATTATTTTTAAAACTTTACAATGGCTAATCCTAAACGATAAGCAATTTTCTGGTATGAAAAGATATAAAACAATGGATATATATACACACGCATATTTGAAGCATATAATTCAAATTTTCCCTTAGAATAATTTCTTAAAAATTTTTGATTTGAAATTAGATTGTTGTAACATACAATCAAACAAGTTTAAAACCATATATTTAACCCCCTCAAAAAAATGTAAAACAAATTTTTGTGTACGTTAATGTGTTAATTATATTATAAAGGAAAATTCCCCATAACTACCTAAACTTTCCACATACGCGGGTAAATAGTTCCTATCGCTTACAGAAACGAAAACACCGGATAATTTGGGGGGGTGACCTTGTATCATAGATAGATCTTCTAGATTTCTGGACTAATTCATAACAATAACGTAGATGATAATGTGTACGTTAATGTGTTAATTATATTATAAAGGAAAATTCCCCAAAACTACCTAAACTTTCCATATATGCAGGGTAAATACGCTCCTCTCGCTTACAGAAACGAAACAGCGAGTAATTTGGGGGCGTGACCTTGTATCACAGAAAGAACTTCTAGTTTTCTGGACTAATTCATAACAATAGCGTAGATGATAATGTGTACGTTAATGTGTTAATTATATTATAAAGGAAAATTCCCCAAAACTACCTAAACTTTCCATATATGCAGAGTAAATACGCTCCTCTCGCTTACAGAAACGAAACAGCGAGTAATTTGGGGGCGTGACCTTGTATCACAGAAAGAACTTCTAGTTTTCTGGACTAATTCATAACAATAGCGTAGATGAAAATGTATACGTTAATGTGTTAATTATATTATACGGAAAAATTCACCAAAACTACCTAAACTTTCATATATGCGGGTAAATAGTACCTATCGCTTACAGAAGCGAAAACACCGGATAATTTGGGGGCGTGACCTTGTATCACAGAAAGAACTTCTAGTTTTCCGGACTAATTCATAACAATAGCGTAGATGAAAATGTATACGTTAATGTGTTAATTATATTATAAGGGAAAATTCACCAAAACTGCCTAAACTTCCCATATATGCCGAGTATATCCGTTCCTTTCACTTACAGAAGAGAGCACAGACAATTTTGGGGGCGTGACCTGAATAGAAAAATTGTTTTCCAAACAAAAGATTTACAGAAAATGTCGAGCGAAGCCTCTTCAAAATCTTACTAATGAAATTGACTCAAGATGATAATTTTTTAATTGAAAAAAGAAAAAAAATAACCTCTCTCTCTCTCACACACACACGCAAGGGAATTGCATCACAGGAAGAACTTCTAGTCTTCTACACTATTACTAATAATAACAGAAAAGGAAATGAGTGCATTAATGTGATAAAATTAAATTTTAAGGGAAAAATGAACCAAAACGACCTTATCTTCCCATATATACCGGGAATATACATTGGTTTCGTTTACGGAAGGGAAAACACTGGCTATTTTGGGGGCGTGACCCGAAGAGAAAAAATTCCTTTGCAAAGAAAACACAAAAAACGTGGGAACTTACACCCACATAAGTCTCTGCAAAATTTTGCTAATGAAATTGACTGAAGCTGATGATCGTTGAAAAAGTAAGAAAACGCACACATGGGCGCCGGCAGAATATTTCCCAGGGGGAGGGGGGCGAAGACTACTCAAGGGGGGAAATATAATAATAATGATTATAATAATAACAAAAATAATTTTAGTAATATAAGATATTGACTCTTGTTTTGTTGCATTCAAAACACCTTAGGATAGTTTTCCTATTCGGAATGAAAGTTATTATACAGCCTTAGCTTAAGGGCTTTTTTGGTTTGATTTTTACATATACTGTCTTTTCTTAATGATACAAATTAATTTTACTCCTGCTAAAATGAATATTAATTTAGGAAACCGGCTTCCATAAAAGGGAATGTGAAAGTTCATGACACCAGAAATTGAAAGACGGTATTTTTCAAATGAAAATAAGAGTAATTTCGAGTCCCATCCTCTCGGGAAGTTTTCTTCCGAACTTATCAAGTAAACCTGACTCCGTCGGGTGCGTTTAAAAAGAAGCTGCATTTCCGTATGGCTATCGACCCAGTCAAGGGATGAAAGGCTGAGTGAACATTGCCCAGCCCGGAATTCGAACCCCGGTCATAACCTAACCGTGACACTACTGGGCTTTAATTTGTTTATGAGTAGTGTGATACTTTTACAAGTTTCACCTTCATCGAAGCTAAATCTATGTGGGTGCTTCCGCATGGATTCATATACGAGTATTTTAAGGCGAGGGGTGGGGTGATTTATTGCATTTGTAAGGGAGTGGACTCCTATCGCCCTTTAAAACATTCGAGAAGTGAAATAATAATTTAAAAAATCACTCTGCTATAAAAATGTTCACTCTATTGACGGCTAGAAAGAGAGGGGGCCCTCTGATCCTCCACTTGCAAGCACCCATGTCCTTTGGAATTGAAATACACATGACATGGGTGTCCATTGGCATGTAAGATGGAGGAGGGGGCAAAATGTTTTGGCATGTAACATTGAAAGGGGAAAATGTTTCCTGTCGTAAAAATGATTTTCAAATAGGTGAAACTCTGAATTTTCTTGAAATTTTTGTGGGGGCAATGCCCCCCCCCCCTTTCTCTTAGTAAGGAACGCCTATGGAATGACCGATGAGGAACTTCTATGACAATCACTGTTGTAACAACAGCGGTGGCAGAACGGACCCAAGCCACGGTCCCTCGTCTGGAGGGGGAGCCCTTCCCGCATAGAAAGTCCGAAAAAGAGAATGACAACGTGTTGGTGGAGCTTCTTGACACTGAGGAAGGATCCCCATCCAATGAATTGGCCATGGGCCTCTACGGTATAGTGACGCTACTGATGATAGTGTATATGCTTTGCAACTGCATCATTCGAAAATAAAATTTTACTGAGTGACAGTTGGAGTTTTTTCCGTAGTATGTCCAATCTCAAGTTCCCACAGAAAAATGTTCGTAGGTGCTGAACGCTTGCACATATTTAAAGGCAGGACTTAATTTGCATGGGAGCTCACGGATTCTCCGCTCCACTACTTTTTTCTGAGTGAATTTTTACACTCAATCAAACATTTTGAGGGTGTGTGTCGAAAAAATCCCCTCTGTTTTGAGTCTTGGTACACAAATTGAAATAAACTAATAGCACCAGGGTCTCCAAAAAATTCCAGAGGGTTCTTCATAAGCTACTTCACACACTGCAATAAGCGAAAACGCTTTGGCGTTTGTGAAATTTTCAGAAAAAATTCTTAAACGTGGATCTGAACTGCAAGATTTTTCGAAGAGTGACACGCTTTGCGAAAATGTCAGATTTTTAAGAATTTTTTCTAAAAGTTTTGAAACGGATACAGGTGGATTGTTTCAAAAAGCACTTGATGGGGTCCCAAATTCATCCGTGCCCAGGTCCCCTGTTGATCACAATCGAACCCTGCCTAGTGACTCGCTTCTTTGGGGCCGACCATTGCATAAGGGTCCAGGGATTCAAGAAGTCTTCAGACCACCCTAGGAGTGACACCCCCCCCCTAAACTGACAGTCTAGAACCGCCCCTGAAAGAATTGCAACAATACTTCAGCGTATGTTGCACTTTCCAAGACATTAATTCATAATCGGCATCTTTAAATAATGAAGGCGTATCCGAAGGAGTGACTAAGACACTAAGCAACCGCCCAGCAGAGTTAAAAAATGGAAATGAGTTGCAGAAAATAGTAATCTAAATGATTCTGTTGACTTCAAAATATGCTTATTCTAAACAACTGCATATATTTTGGTTAATGAGCATGATTTTTTAGCAGGGTATATATCTGCAGAATAAGTTTGAATGTCCCTTTAGCAAAAATCAATCCGAAAACATATCCGCCTACTTTGAATGCAGCTCCACCTCTGAAATAAAACGCATATACAGCTTGTACTATTGGAATATGTTGTCTAAACTGTCATTTTTCTGCACTTCTCTTTTCTTATCTAAGTAAACTCCTGCCGCTTTATTTTATTTCGAATATTTATTTCTAAAAGAAAATAACAAACTGTTGCAATGTGGGTGTTTCGTTTCTTTGTGGGTGTTTCGTTTCTATTCAGGCCAAACGATCTATAATTATTCTACGAAAAACATACTGCAAGCCAGTGGCGGCTCCTCCATTTGAGCACATGAGCACGTGAACCCCTAGAGGAAAAACTAAAGAATAAACACATCAACCCATTAAATAAAAAAAATATATTCAGTACACTTCTAGGTTTTTGTGAATTTAAAACATGATTTTGACTCTCCCCCACCCCCCCCCACTATTATGAAACGCGTTTATGATAGCTAACGCACTCTATCGTAGGTGACTACAGCATAGTCTTTCGCCGCTCGCACGTGCGATCGACCCGAGTGGCCCTTTCAACCGGTCTCTGAGGAAAGACGCCGAGAGAGTGAGAGAGTCTCGGGAGAAGCGAGGCGCTTCCGTTCGCACCATTTTATGGCGCTCACAGCAGATTTTTTTGCCGTTATCGCCTCTGGATGCTCTGTTGGCTTGTTGTGTTCGGTGAGTGAATCCATTTTTTTCATATTCTTATTATTTTCTTAATTTTTATGATTTTTCACTACAGTATTTTTTACGAACGAGTGTCCATCATTAAGATGGGAGTCGAATAAGTGTTTCGCAGCTACAGCAATGACATCCAAATTTCCCACAAATAACGTTGATTCGTGCTAAGATCTCCAAAGTCAATATCGGACTCGGAACGAAAATTCAATTTCCTGGAACTCAATCATAGGAAGGTGAGTGCTCGTTTTCAGGGACTTACCAATCAATCCACTGAATGCGCTGGATCCTGATGTTTTCCCGTCGACTGCTTCTGTAAGGTGGCGTGAAGGCAGTTCGTTAAAATGAAAATAAAATACTGTCCCATGCACGGGAGAATTGAGTTTTTCTTCAAGTCGCCTAATTACATGAGCCTTTACACCGGTATGAGTCACTTCCCCCATCCCTTCCAAAAATGCTCATTATGATAAATCAAAAGCTTTCTCATTGATTAAGCTGAAGATACCATCGGAAATGTCCTTTGAATTCTGACTCTTCGGTGCAAAATATCCCAAATAGACAAAACCAGGTTCTTCAACTAGTGTAATAGGCTGTTCCCATACTTTTCTCTTATGCCACTTGCTATCATCCATTTTCGTAATTGTAAGAGTCATCCCTTCTTTCGTCAAAAAAGAAAGCTATGATCTTATGATCAGACAGTGGCGGATGAATGCAAGTTAGTGGGGGGGGCGGCTAGTTTGTCGGTGAAGGCAGTTAGTCAGAAGATTGACATATACATACATTTTATGGAGGATCTTTTACGGCTGTTCTTCGAAAAAAAAGAACTCTGTTTTTAGTCTTGGTACACAAATTGAAATAAACTACAGCACCATGGTCTCCAAAAAATTCCAGATGGTTCTTCCTAAGCTGTTTTACACACTACGATAAGCGAAAACGCTGTGGCTTTTGTGAAATTTTCAGAAAAAATTCTTAAACATGGATTTGAGCTGCAAGATTTTTCGAAGAGTGACACGCTTTGCGAAAATTTCCGATTTTTAAGAATTTTTTCTAAAAATATTGAAACGGATACAGATTGGCCTGTCTTCGCAGTATGTAATACAGCTTGTAAAGAGACAGTTCAAAATTTTGAAGTGCCTGGCATAAATAGTTTATTTGTAATTATGTACCAAAATCACCTGATTTTTTCGAATAACACCGTTACATTAATTTCTTTTTTCTCGGTCGGGGGGCCCTCCATAAGAGTAATGATTTAAAGAAGAATGCAAGCTGAAAATCAGGATCCTGTTTACAAAAGTATGCGAGAGGGTGAGATTTGTTAATATCAAGCTCATGTTGGTAATGAAGTGGATGTAGACGAGTTTGTTTATCCAATGGATCGAGCTATTTTTGGAGCAAAAATGGCAAACTTTAAGGGATTTGGGGAGGCCTAAGAATCAATTTTACGTCGGCTAGCTTTTTACAAATGTTTATATACTCAAAAGTGCAAATAAATAACATGGTCACATTTCATATTTTTATTATTTTTTGAATGAAAACAGCAGTGGATAGGGGATCTCGTGGCTGTGTGGGTTTGCGCACCCATCACTGCCAGCCGCCTGCGAGTGGTGAGGTCTCGGGTTCGAATCCCGTTAACCCATGGTTGTCATTTCCACCCCCCTTCTTCTGTGTTTGTACTTCTGTTGTGCTCTATGTTATTAATAAATGTTATATGGAATTAATCAATGTCACACGGATATTCAGGGGTATAAGACCCTCTTCAAGATTGCAGTCAGAAACCTCAAGGACAAATTCTCAATTCAAACAAACAGCAGTTGATTTTAAAGCATTTTTTCCCTATAATTTCCAAAATTCGTGGATCTTGAGGAGGCCTAAGATATTAAACAATTTCATCCAAATTTCAGGGTTTAATTTTAATATCAAAATCGCAACTATTGCACTTGGTGGCGTTTCGAATTTAAAAAAAAATGTTTTTCGCACCACCCTAATAACTAAGGCAGCGCTCATGTAAGTAAGGGGTTGTAACGAGCAGTATTTGGGAAAATGTTACAGAAAAATCTTTAACTTTAGTTCGAAACAATGTTCTATGCTTAAAACCCATGAGTAACCTAGTGTCCCTTTTTCGGCATGTTTAGCAGTTTCTCTGCCAGGTGCAGACATTTGGAAACATTATTTAATTTTTCTGGCCTCAATGAACGAGTATTAAACCTGGATTCCACAAAAAAACTTTAACACAACCAAGTGAAATGTAAAATGTTTACCTTTTTAACATAATTTTTAAACTAAAGGATCCCTTGTTCGAGCAGAAATGGATTTATTTTTGCTGGAATCAGCAATGATTGGAGAAAGTGATGCGAGTAGTCTGGGCACGAATGAGTTTCGACAATCGAAATTTGAATTGGGTTGCTTGGAAATGGCTTCGTATTACATCATGCTAAACCCATGCAATCGTTTGGCTCAATTTTTAGGAAATTTTTCAAAATTGTACCTGTACAAAAAATCTGATTTTCGCAAAATATCAAAATTGATGCAGAAATGTGAGAAAATTCAATAACCTCACACTTCATGAATCCACGCAAAGCACGTAACACGTTACCTAATTTCATTTCATTCGTTTGAATAGTTTTCACAAGATGCACGAACCAAAGTTTACGCATTTTGAATAGAATAGATGTCAAGGCCAGTCCTGCGAAGCCCTCACGAATGAGGCACTCTCAAGTTGTACAGAGCGAGAGCAGCATATCCTTACTGGATTTTGTGCCAATAAACCTCAACTAACCAACCAACCAACTACAGAGCGAGAAGCGAGAACCCGTGCGGGCCCAAAGAGCTTTCAACGACCACAGCATAAGAACCGGGGCCATCGTGATTCTACCGGGCCTGTTTGTGAAATCCGAAAGAGGCCTACGGACGTTTCCTCATGGGTTAGATTCGGCCGTTAGAGGGCGTATCTAAGTGCTAGAACCCATAAGTGAGCACCCGTAGGCCTCTTTGGATGCCACATCGAAGTGCACAAGCAGGCCCGGTAGAATCACGATGGCCCCGATAAGAACTCTCACCCCTTTTTTTTTGAAGGAACATTCCAGAGAGAGCAACGGTACCGAGACGGCGAGTGCCGTATGCATATAGGACGATGTATAACGACGTATATGTAAATTTAATCTTCTGATCTTGTATATACTTGTAAATACAATTTTAAAAATATTAATTGAAGTAGTTATTTTAACCCTAGACACCAGCCTACTTTTAATATAGATTTCCGAAAAATCTCAATGTGCATTTGAAATGTTGAAAAAAAAATGTCTGCTGATAAGTCATTTAAAAAAATGCTTTATTCAAGTTATGTAACCCTCGAACTCGCTATACTCAATGTCATTTCAACGAATTTTGCAAAATGTTAAAACCTTAGGAACTTGAAAAGATATAAATGGCAAAATTATTTTCGAATTCTAATTTATTTATGCTTATAATTATTTGTAAAGAAGGCAATAATACATTTTTCCTCCCGTGATTGAACTTAACTTGAAAGTACACATTACAGAAATGAATGTGATTAAAGAAAAAGTTTCTACACTTGCATTTTTATTGGATTTCAAAACACGCCTTTTGTACACGTTTTCAGCGATCGTATTGCCTTGATTTGATTACGGTGTTAGAAATGATTTCTGAACTGTGTGGGGACATACCAGCACACAAAATACCGAATTAAAGATTCCAAAACCCTTTTAAAACGATTTTCTGTGCGCGTAGGGTTAAGGGTCGATCCATTTCGAAAATCTTCTAACTGGTAAACTTCCATTTAAAAGGTGCCAGTACAACAGCTGACTGCAACAGTAGTCGAATGCATTTGATTGGTTATTATTAAAAGAATTAAATCTTTTGATTTTCAAACAAGTCAGTTCCCTGTAATAAATAGCAATGAAGTTTTGTTTTATTTCATAGTCGCAAACTGACAGCTTTAAAACCATGAACGCCATGTCCTCTAGAGTGAATAAATTATGCTTATTTTGTTTCGAAAAGTGAATTTTGTGAAACGCACAAAGTGGAACTAACGGAACAATAGTCAAGTGAGTAACAAACATAGACTAACAAAGTGTATGTATGAGGGGTGTCAGCAAACCATCTCACTCACTCCTCATAAGCGCTGTCTGTCGTGCTCTTTTCTTCTACGGTATCATTATTTGAAATCGATGCCGATGCTAGTAAACCTTCAGACGCAGCCACAGAAAGAATGTGAGCTTTTTCCATGGAATTTTGTCGAACATAATGCTTAATTAAATCGTCGCACTTATTTGTTGCGATGCACAGAGGAGCTGTAAGCTTGGAATTTTCTTCTTTCAGGAGATTAAGCCACCTGCAAAGAAGAGAATAGAAAGAGCAATAGTTTATTAGATTTTTCGAGATAATTTCGGAAATTTAAAAATGAGAGTACCAGTAAAAGCATCTTAAATCATCTCTAATAATAAAAACTTTTCTCTCTTACTATTGTAAACTCAAAAAAGGCCAATTCTAATCAGCAAAGTTCCTTTTTATGGACTATTATTTTTTGAATAAGAAAAATTGTGATATGCAGTATCTCCATACTGAAATTCTTAACGTTTCTTTCCAGCACTGTCTATGAAGGGACTTTCAGATTCTACTCATAAAGTGCAATAAGACTCACCATGGCACAGTGGTTAGGTCGCTGAAAATGGTAGAAGGCGGAAGTGGGAAGGTCCCGGGTTCGGGTCCCATCGCGCGGCTGTCGATCTAAAGGAACGATCTGGAAGTTTGGTAGGTTTTCTCCAGATGTAACGTGAATACGCGTCAGAACCCCCTCAGAAAGTCCTCCTGCCAAGGCACCCCCATCCTTGGCAGATCGCCCTAGCGTCATATAATCGCGCAAACATGAAAGTGCAACAACGCGCATTCATTTGGTACACTGACGCTCGTTTTGACGAACTTGTAGGTACCACTCAACTAGTTTGTAAAAAAGACAATTAGTAATATCGACTCTGGGAGGAGCACTCTCTGAAAAACAGCGTCGACTGTATTATTTCGTGCCATATGTCAATTTTAGGCAAAGTGTAGATCTTTCGGAAGCGATTCATCTACGAAGGGGTATTTTTATGGATGACGTATTCAGATGCACGCAAAAGAACTGTAAATCGGACTAATGCACATTTTCTTTTTCTTTCACTTTACCAAGTACTACTATAATGATGATACTTTATCTTAAAAACGTGCAAAAACAAGGTAAAAAACACTGCTGCAAAATGATTTTTATTTAAAGAATAATTAAAAACAAAACCTCACCTAGAACTCAATTCTTTCCAATAATTTAAAGAGACTCCTGGAGCAAGGGCGATTGCTTCAAGCCACTGCACGAGAGAGAAAATAGAAAAGTAATCCAGATGTACAGTAAAAATAGTTTCGGTTCTAAATCAACTCGAAATAAAAGTATACATGAATGTTCTATGTTGAAAATGGGTTGCCGAATGCGAACGGCCCGTAGGTTGCAAATTTCGGTCGCGAAGAGGCCCGTGTGCACAAGCCAGTAGCGAAGCGGTCCGTGTGCTCTAGGTTGCACATTTAAGCCGCTAGTTCTTAATAATGGCCTTGTTACCATTTTTGGAATTTTTTCTTGATTTTATTTCTAACAAAAGGATTGTTTCCATTTTTATTATAGCTTAAATTTAAACTGTCGGTTTATTGTTTCAGCGGTAACTTTGCTCATAAAAATTGACAAATCCTGGTCTGCTTTAAGATGGACTGAGGCCATTGATGAAGAAGAACTTTTAGTTCAGTGTTTGTGGGCAAAACTTGTGCTTGTCATCCAACAGAATGAGTCTTTCACGGGAAATTCGGTTAAGATATTGAGGAAATTAATTTCCTTTTTCTCAGTTAACACAGTACTGAACATCTTAGAGTTTCAGTCCATCTGAATGGTTCTCATTCAAAAATGCAATCAGCATGTCTACTTTAAAAAAATTCCAATGGCTGGGTCGGCTCCTTACTATAAGCTTGACCTCTACGAGGACCAGAGTTGTGGGTCATTTTATTATGGGGGGGGGTCTATTATGCAGGGTAATGTTGTCTCCTATGAATGGTTCCCTAATTTTGACCCAATTCCAAATGAGAGACCTAGCATATGGATTGTTGCCCACAGAAGTATTGTTTGAACATAGGAAACATTCGATCCACGGCAGATTGTAGCAGCTCCCTTTAGCATACACTATCTCACAGCAGTCCAGTTCGCCCCCCCCCCCCTCCCCATTCACTGACCGAGGTCGGGGCTGCTTCCCTTTCGGTTTTCTGATGGGAACCGAGTTTAACCGACTGGACCACAGACGAACTTATCATGTCTATTATCGAGCTTAAAATCATGAATATTATGTTTTTCAAAATGAGATAATAAAAAAGTGATTTTAAAATACCGTAAAGCAAATACTAAATCAGAAAGTCCCACTAAAGCCTTAAGTAATACTTATTTCTCAGAACAACGTGACTTGAAATAAAATTACTTCTCCAAGTTGTATTTTCAGTTCACAGTATTTTTTTAAATTCCCAGTCAGAAGATGATATTCAGCCGCTTGTAGAAAGTTTTCTTCTTTTCCGTGAAACTTGTTTCCGGATCCAAAGACCGATACGTTAGCCAGTTCCTTCTCCAGCGCTTTAGCCTGAAAAAAAAAAAATACAATCAAAAACTAAATGACTTGGTTAGACCGAAATCTTTGTTTTTCTCATAAGATGATAGCTCTGCTTTCGCCAATATATTTTACAGTTCATCTCATAAATTGAAGTTTCTGAAAATGACTTCAAAATCAACTGCATTTTGGTGCATAATTGTTGTTGGCGCATTTTTAAAATCTGGTTTAGTTAATCTGAAAAAAGGGTCTAGTTAAAATAAGAAAAAAGTAACAGGAATGACGACAGCTCCAAAAATTCTCCCTGACACAAGAAAAGCCATTTTTAGCGTTATTAAAGTGAAAAGTAAGTTTGGATGAGTAGGATTTCTACCCAGTCCCAGTTATCCCTTCGTAAGAGCTCTGACACTTGGAGTTTCTTTTGTCGATCCATAACCATGAACATAAAAATAAAAAATGGACGAAACAAGCGATCGAGCAAAAATGCTAAAAGAAGAAAATCGCTGAATGTTTTAAAAGGATGTGTTATAGGGCTATCACACTGAGAAAAATCCGACCCACTTTCCTTGCAAATCAAGTTTACGGTCGATTTTCTCCGCCGTTACCTGGAGGACCGCGAACTCCAACTTTTTCCTTTCCGAAGGAGAAAATCCGAGTCGGACGAAATTTCGGCCAATCGGAGTACTTCTTCCTGCTACGTCATAAGCAATTTCGAGCCATGACGGCTACTACTATGTTCGAAGCTTGGCTCGATGCCAGAATCACGTGTCCATAAAAGGATGGCCGCGTTCCAGTGGACTTTGGAATGAGAGATGGCTGCCCATCCGATGCTGCCGAAATGGCTGCCGATCCGATGTCCATATACCAACGCACGATCCGTAAAATAAGAACCTGCACGCCCAATGAGCGATGCGATGACTATTGGGCGTCGGAGAGAGTTTGTTTACTTTTGCAACCCTTAAAGATAACCACGCCTTCAAGTCCGTCGGAAAAATGGGTCCAGCGCGAAGTGGCTCGGATTTTCCCTTTAGTGTGATAAGGCCATTAGATTGTCCCCCCTTAAAGCATTATTAGAACGCTGAAAAAGTGTCATCTTCATCTAGTAGAGGCGTTCAGTTCCATGAGTTGAATGAAAATGAAATCCAAACTTTGCGCTTCCAGTGTTGGCCAAGTTATTTGACTCGTTACTTATTGGTATTTTAATGAAATTTATTTGGATTAGAGTTACTATTTAAAAAAAATATTTTTGAATCAAACTAAATGCCTTCGTTAAAGATGGCTATGTCAAGTACTGACATTGCAAAATGTAGGAGGAAGAAAATATTGAACATGGTGTGTCATTTCTATTCATGAAATGAATTTATTGTTGAAATAACTTCTACCTTTCATTTTTTGCACAGCGAGCCCAATAGTTTGTCCTGTAGTGCGTTTCACTCGATTTTCTCTTTCAATAAACAACGAAACTTGTTACTTGGCATTCAACATAAGATCATTTGTAGAGAGGCTGTGCTCATAATGAGTGGAAGATGTTGAAATTTCTGATATCGGTATTTAGAATCTCTTAGACCACGATAGGACGGAGAATCCCTTTTATTTTAGTTCAGTTCAGCTAGAATTAAAAAAAAGATTTAAAATGACGCTTGTGGTTCATTTTGAATGTTTCCTATCTTTTTCTTAAGCTAACTTTTATTATTATCGAAGACACCTTATACCTTCTTATTGTTTGCTTACATAATTTCATTTCGCTGGTCTAAAAAACGGAGCGAGTGATTGGAGATTTCATCCCTATTTATATACGCCATCGGAAAGCTCAATGTGACAATCCTTGTCATCCTTGATAGATAACGTACATCCGTTTTGTATAGAAAAAACGAATATGCTTTGAACATGGACTGTCCAGTCCACAGAGCGTCACTTATTGAAATTGTTTTGGGTGGTCCTACGCCATTCCCAATGCTAAATACCCCCTTTTCATTAGGTAAAAATAAAAATAAATGGAGACATCCATGCAGTGTAAAAAATAAGAGAGCCGATTTTGAGTGCTAGAATCTCTTTAGCCCCATATGTACGCTTCTCTAACTTGCCTCATAGAATGTCTAATTTTCTGAGCTTTTCACTTGACCCATAGAAGCACGAATGATTTTGCTTTCAAAAGAAGCCAAATGCACAACAATATATAGACTAAGTTTTATTTATCAAATCACTGGTTGTGTGGAATCATCAAAATTGCACAAAATGAATACGGAAATTCGAAAGTAATACGTATGTTAATATTTCTTAGCTAAAACTTCTCAAGCTGATAATACGAAGCTGGGCAAGTATTTGCGTTTTTGAGAGATAACAGACCCTTTCCAAAATTCGTAACCTAAGGAGGGGGCCAAAGCGTTCTTTTCATATATCTCTCAGAAAAATTAGATAGGCATGAAATTCATACAACTTTCACGAATACCTCAAAAAAAAAAAAAAAAAAAAAAGCAGGGCAGTTTGAAATGCGTCGTCCATGGAGGTAGACGTGAAAAACGAGGAGGGTAGCCATCTCTCTTGAAGAAAGTATCTGTGAAATTCTTGGTTTTTTTGTTTCTGGGACGGCCGATTATCTGCACTTCTGACGGCCGATTATCTACACTAGGATCTAGGCAAAGGGGAGAGGGTAACCTCCGTGAGGGGTCTTTCTAAGGGATCCTAACCCGTATTTACGATATGTTTTCGGAGAAAACCACGGAAAACTCGAAAAGGCAAGGTCGACGGACGCAGTCTGGGTTTAAGCGGGCCTGCTTGTGCACTGCGAAAGAGGCCTACGGACGTTTCCTCATTGGCATCCGTAGGTCTCTTTGGATGACTCATCGGAATGCATAAGCAGGCCCGGTAGAATCACGATGGCTCCGGTTTAAGCCAGGCACCTTCCGTCTCACAGTTGAGAGCACTTTGCGCTCGGTCATGGGTGGGGATAATGGTTGGTTTAAAATGTAACCCATAGGAATACTTTGTTCGAGCTCAATTTGCTTCTCATTAAAAACTTGTTGAAAATTGATTTGTTGGATGGACTGTAAGAAAACTTATTACTTTTCGATTTTCCCTAATACTAACCCCCTAATATATGAAATTCAAGAATATGCTTTTTTTCTATGATTTACGATGTTACGTAATTACGTAGAGTTCTGAAAAGTATGATGAAGCAGTTATTATAATTTCTGGTCTGAAGAGGACAAATAATGATAAGGAAGTTTCTGTTTGAGGTCTTTGCTGCTGCTTTGCGCTAGTCCACCGAAGCATTTTTTTCCCATTCTGGTAGTGTATCGACTCTCAGCAAGCAAAGCTTTTTCACCATTCCAGTCGTATGTCCACTCTCAGCCATGTATGTCTACTGCATTACTGTTCGTTGATTAAACGCTATTTCGAACAGCATGATGTAAAAAATATTCTACGACTGCAAAAGGTTAATAGAGTAGAATAGCATTTGGATTTAGTTTTGAGCCCCATCCTTTGTTCCTAATACTAAGCTTTACTTAATGTATTTAATAAGAGATTACCGTGGTCAGTTTTATGAGGTGTTTTCGGTGTACAATTCCATGTTTGTATTGCGAGAAATCAATTTCCTTGTCTTTCAACACGTCAACCAGATCAAATAAATTTGGAATTCCTGAGCAGGGCTAAAAGTAAAAGTAAAAAGAATTAATTTCATTTTATTGAAAGTATAATTTATTTTTAAAAACTTTCATACAATGAAAATTTCACTTGGGCGTTCTTTTCCCCCCATAAAATATGCAAAGTAGAAACAACCGACTCCTTTGAACTATGCACCGATTGAACTCGATTTTGACCCACTTAAAACGGTCAGATTTAATTTAAACTTTGTAGACATATCAAGGATCGATGACAATACAATAATTGGATAAGTTTATCCCATTATCCTGAGTAGGATCGTCAGGATGAGTCATTTTCTTAGAGATCCTTTGCGTGAGAGAGAGAGAGATGGAGCAAGCGCGCGGTCTACGCATGCATACCTTTCGGCACTCGGCTCAGCACAATGGATTAGAACCTCTCTCGCTATGGGTAACTGTATTTATCCAGATGGCACATCTAAAAAATTTTTACATGGATGTTTGTGCTTGTTGTAGTCGTTATGAAACTTGTTTGATGATTAGAGACCTATTTTGCCTTTTTAGTGAGGAAGGTAGCATTTAACTGCCGGTTACTCAATACTTTGGTGTACAGCAGGGGCGTAGCCTGAGGGGGCTGCTGCCCCTCCACGAAAGGGGACCCTTTACTTAGCTTACAATTTGATATTTAGTTTACGATTGAACTTTAGCTTTAATGGGATACCCAGCCCACCCTGAAATAAAATCCTGGCTACGCCACGGGTGCACAGTGGAAATAAATTATCTCACAGTTTGTACTTTCCAACTTAAGTGTTCCTTAGTGTCTTATGAGAGATCGAAAATTAAAAAATATATATAAATTTTAAATACTAAAAAAACACGCTTTTATAGCAAATCGAACTAAAAAGATAAAATTCAGTTTAGAAAAACTAAACACGCTTTAGTGATAAATTGAACTCACTCAAAAGTGAAAAATAATTCTTAATATAGAAATAAATGAATGAACGAACTATAGTATTATTGTGAAAGAAGCGTGGGGTGCTCCCTCTCTCAGTTCTTGAGACTATTCGATCGGTAGGATGAGTCAAGAAATGATACAAAAAATAGCGCACAAAGCGCCCCGCCCTTTTTTCACAATAAAACTATTTTTCGTTCATTCATTTATTTCTATATTGAGAATTATTTTTCACTTTTTAGTGAGTTCAATGGATCCCTAAAGCGTGTTTTTTAGTTTTTTTAAAACTATATTCATTGGATATATATATCTGCTATTGCCCTTTCAATTGATACCTTCATTGGTTATTTTTGAATATCTTAATTGAAGAGTGATTGATTTCTTGATTCGTATGTTTAGCTATTTTACTCTCTCTCTCTCTCCCTCTCTCTCTGTGTGTGTATATATATATATATATATATAGTTTTTAGTTTATTTCTTTCAGCATACTGTATTAATTAAAAAGCTACAAATGTATCATTTAGTTGTGAACTACAATAAATAAATAAATAAATAAATAAATATATATATAAAGTAAAACTAAATATCAGGAGTCTGAGTGACGCTGACTACCGGAAATGGCTGACTAATATTTATTTTCGAAACCCTTCACCAAAACTTTAAATATAAGTTAAGGCGCCCATGTGACTAGGTTAAGAAATGAGACGTTTTTGACCCCCTATTGCTATGGGATTCCCATTCCTTATTATGTGCCCTACCTATCATTTGCTAGTCTAATTTCTTAACCAAGTTTCATGGACGATGAGCTTGTCTCCATACATTTCATCCATGAAATGAAATACAATTTTTAAACTATTCATATGAGTCACGTGTTTCCTGTGAAAGGTACGTCAGTTGTGGACGAGCAGTGATCGATCGGACTGTTCAATAGGACTTCATCACTACTTCCAAAGTGATGATGACAAGCTATCTGAAGACGACATTTCCGACACCCCATTGCTATGGGATTCTGAATCCTTATTACCTGCCCTGCCTCCTCTTAAAGTTTGTCCCAATAATTATCGGACACCCTGCCTCTATCGGTAGGCGTACTCTAGTCCATTGAGGAGAAAACTCCTAACAACATTTTATGTGTTAAACAAACGCTATCCATCTATTCAAATGGTTAATTTGCATCCAAAATGTTATAAAAATGGAAGATTTTACCACAATTTTAAAAACAGTTTTTCAAATTGCGGCGCCTCTCTCAATCCCATGTATGCGACCGCACACGTCGCACAAGCCTTATACCGGCTCTGTCTGCTTTTATATGCTAAAACTGGTAACTAGATTTGCAAATCCTTGCACTTGAATCTGATACACTGTCTACCAATAAGTATTTGGACACCTGTGATAGAAAAGAAAAACTAACTTTAGTCAAAATCAATAGTTGGTAGAGCCTCCACGAGAGGCAGTTACAGCGTGAACTCTCCGGGGCATACTTTCCACAAGCCTTTGTATTACAGCTAGTGGTATTGTCTTCCACTCGGCTTGGAGTAGACATAGAAGTTCCTTCACCGATTTTGGACGGGTAGTGCACCCCTTCATTCGGCGATCCAACTCGTCCCAGAATTTCTCGATAGGGTTCTGGTCTGGGCTCTGGGCAGGCCAGTCCATTCGATGAACTCCATTGGCACTATACCAAGCCTTGGTTAACCTCGAAACATGGCAACTCGCATGGTCGTCCTGAAAGTCACAGGGGTCCAACCCTTAAAAATGCCACAGCGTAGGAAACACATTGTCATCCAAAATAGTGCAGTACGCATCGGCGTTGAGCTTACCATGAATGGGGACCCAGGGTCCCAGTCCATACCAGGAGAAACACCCCCAGACCCTCATTCCACTTCCGCCGAACTTGACTGTTGGCACAATGCATTCTGGCAGGAGACGTTCTCGAGGCAGACGCCAGACCCAGACCCTGCCATCCGAACGGTAAAGGGTGAACCTTGATGCGTCGCTCCAAAGAACCCGTTTCCACTGATCTACGGTCGACTTTCGATGTGCTTTGCACCCCATTAACCGAGCAGCGCGGTTGGACTTTGTGATCAATGGCTTATGGGCAGCAGCACGACCCTGAAAACCAAGCAGATGTGCTTCCTTACGGATGGTATCCATTGAAACAATACTCCCGGATGCCTGTTGAAACCCTCGCGGATGAGGGCCATCGGTTGGGTGCGGTTCTTCCGAATTTCTCTGCACAGCACTCGTCGGTCTCTATCTCGCAGTTTCGTTGGTCTGCCGACTCGGGGCCCATTCCGACCATCACCGCTCACCTTCTACTTCTTAATCACGTAGTCCACTGTCGATTTTGGGTACTTCCGATCGCTAGCTAGGTCCCTTAAGGATCGGCCCCATTTGTGATACCCGATCATGATACCTTTCTCGAAATCGGAGGGCTCCGAACTGCGCGGCCTCTTGTATGCGACTCATGCCGATGCTGTTTCCTACACGATATATACCGGCGGAGGCCGTGACGTACCTCAGGACCGCAGAGATCGTCCTTTGCATAGGTGTCCAAATACTTATTGGTAGACAGTGTATTCTAACATTTTGTAAAACCCCTTGCAGGGAAAACGAACAAAAAGAATAATTTGAATTTGAAATACACCTGTAAGTCCATTTTCTAACTAACTAGGGGCCGTCGGCAAAGGATGTCACACTCGGTAGGGAGGACCGTGATGAGAGGGGGGGGGGGTCACAAAAGGGGGACATGTCACATTGTGTTTAAAATAAAGCATTTAAAGTCGGTCCGTTCAGTGTTGAAGTGAAAGAATTGAAAGATATTTTTTGAATGGGATGATCGAATTTTCATGCGACCTTTCTTTCGGAAAAAGCCTTTGCTTTCGAGAATGCAATAGCAGCACCCTTTCATCACTTAAAAAATCACTCATGGCATTGGAACGCACAGTTTAAAACAGGAAGTATGATCTATAACATAGTAGTTCATTCTGAATTGTAAATATACGTTTATGTAATAAAGCGTGACCTGTGATAAGGGTCGGGGACGAGGTGTGACAAAGGCAGGGGGTTCCAAACTATTAGAAAAATGTGCGACGTAATTTGTGGGCGGTTCCTTAGCTGAACAATTCATTTCTAAAATACAGCTACTCTCGATGACGGCGTTGAAGCGCTCAGTCAAGTGAACTTTGAATTCTTTTTTTGTATTTGGACTCTCATGAAGTCGAGTTTCCTGGTCAGTGAAATAAACTCATTGTAATAAAATGGAAAGAAAGGACTGACACAAAACAAAGAAGACACGGCTCTCCACTTTCCAGAGCAATCGGACTTCGAGAGGAGATGCTTGATATTTTTGGAATGGGATCCGTACAAACCAAGAGTCGAATCCAATTCTTCACCCGCTAAAAGAAAAGAATAAACGCACAATTATTACAAATAGCACTTACTTGCGAAACAAGTTTCATAGACTTATACTTTTTTAGCTTCAAGCTCAATACTCATCTAGATTGCTTGAAATTTTGCACAGATATTTAAAAGTCTAAGGTAAGGTGGTTTTTTTTTTATTCATTGGCCGTTTCTATTACTAATAATGTTACATTTTTGTGATACTTCCGATGCAATGTATTTCTCCCCTTCCGACTTGAAAAGATATCAGGTTGTAAGGAAAGTTGTTTCAAATGAGCTCGAGTCAGTTCAACTTGTACGTCAAGTTTAGCACGTCTCAGGGGCGACTCCTTAACTAGTTTTGAAGGGCTTGAATACGGATCGTTTTCCCCTCATCAACATCAATAGGCTTCTTCAATGTCATACTCCTTGTTTTTCAACTTTTACCTTCACAGTGTCCAATAGTAAGCCTAAAGCCGTCCACATAATTTGTTGACATTCTGGAGCTGAAAAACAAAGTCCCATCCGATGCGAAGAAAACCATTTTATTGGACACATCAACAGCAGTATTTGCATAGGTTTTCGATCGACAGATCTCGCACCGTTGGATTCTTTTTTGGACTGGGACATCTGAAGGAATGGGTGGATCGAGACGTCGTGACTACACAAACGCACTGAGAGGCTCGTCTGCATGTTGCTTGTAGACACCGCGCTTCGGCGACATGCATTCCATGGTGGGTTCAAGATACCTAGATATGCAAGGCGGACGCTTCGAACATCTGCCTTTAGAATTTCCAAATACTCTTACCGATGTGTCCAATAAAGTTTTTTTTTTCCTTGTATCCAATGGGACGTTATACTTTGTTTTTCGAATGTTTCTCCAAAACTAAGGATCGTACAGGTACAGCACTTCGGCCATTTTTATGTACTTCCAACGAGGAACCTAACCATGCAGGATCCGGACGGTATTTATGGAACACCCAATATGGATTTTAAATGCAAAATATTGAACTTTTTCGAGCTGTTTTTCCATAAACGTAGGATAATAGATATATATATATATATAAAACTTTATCAAATTTTATTTATTTTCTATCAAGACTTAGAAATGAAATTATAAAAGTATTATGACCAAGGATTTTAGACTTTCCCGCCATTTCACTTTTGCAGGGCAAGATGGTATAAAACGGGTTAGCATTTCTTTTTGATCCAAAGTATAAATCTAGTTTATTTTTGAATGATTTTTCTGTTTTAGTCTATGTTTTCAAACATGAGTAGGCGGTATTTATACTCATTAAAAAGCTTATCAGGAGCCTATAGAAAGGAATATTTTTAAAAATTCTTACTTTTTTCTCAATTGAAACTTCTTGATTAATTGAAAATGATAACAAAACATCTGCAGTTTTCAGGGATGTGTTAACAACTCTGAGTAGCCTTTGTCCTACTCAAAATCATGAACACAATGACAGTTATTCCAAACAAACTCCAGTGCTCCGTTGCATAAGCCTCATGTACCCAAAGTTTAGAACCCACTATTCTCTGTGTTTGCTGTGCTTTCATGTTTAGGGTCTGATGGTTTGCATTCTTGTGGCAGTGCAGTTATTTGTTACTAGTTCTTCCACCGTTCCTAATGGCCGATACGAATAAACCAGCAAAACGAGGCTGTGTCACGCATTTTAAAAGGTGGTATCCTCTTTTCCTTACATTTCGACTTTGATATCGGAATACCTACTCTGAAGTCTGCTGGTTAATTCACGAGCACTAGTTAATCCATAAAACGGGATAAAATTGCAGTTGACCAGATAATGGATCTTAATGAATTTTGACTTCAGAATTTTCACCCAATGATGCTGTCTAGTAACAATTAAGACATTTGAATCGGTGAGTGCAGATACCACCTCAGTCACAAAAAGGAAATTTTTCAGGAGAGAGAAAAAACTTCATAACTCCTCCACATTTTCAAATATTTAAACTTTTTTTTTCCCCTCTGTCATAACATGCATTCATGTTTCTGTCATGCAATATTACGTGATTTCGACATCCATTAGGCTCAGGAAAATTTAAAATTGGATTCGGACGGATGCTGTTTCTGCACTCGACTGGTTTTGAGTCAGCTGAAAACTTGGAAAAAGGTCATCCTTCCAATCCAATCAAAGCAAATCCAATCACCCTTTATTATCTAACCCTATTTATGGTATAAAAAAGTCAAGAACATGAATTTAGGAGAAAAAAAAGTGCTTTGCTTGCAGAAAAGGATGGAGATGAAAATCTAACATCGAAGCTGGAATAACTATTTTTTTAGAAAACCACCCCTAGGTCCGGTCAGGTGGCCCATCCTAGTGTTGAAATAGATTCTTGACCCTTGATTCAGGGTCGCCCATCGTTCGAAAAAGATGCCCCGTATCTACGAAACGACTCCACAGACTCACGTCGTTCTTGCCTTGAACACGCATCTTGCCTTTCTAAGCTTATTTTCATCGAAAACGATTTTTCGAATTTTTGGGACTGAAGTGGTTTCTGCACTCACCGATTCATTTATGTTCCATATTATGAAAAAAAAAAAGTCCCGCGCTGAAAGCGCCTCCTAATACATGATTTGAGAAAGTGTCAGTGACGGGTGCTTCTGCCTTATACAGCGTGTCCCAAAAAGGTGGTAACACACTTTAATTCGTAATCCATTAGAGATAAGTGGCCATGGCCATTGCAAAAAATGTTTCGAAAAAAGACTCCGCTCAGAAAACTTCCTCTCGTTCATTTTCAAAAATGGACCCTTTTTTGTATACGACTCCCCAACCCAAAAATTCCCATCGAGTCCAATGGGTCCTATACACTCATGAGGGGATGTACGAAGTATGAGAATTGTATTTTAAAAAGTGTCAGAAGTAGGACGATAAATTTAGACTGACTTCAACTCCTCATCGATGGCTTTCCAAGGGAAAAAAACCTGTTGGACGATCCCATATCAGGGGTCGTATAGAAAGGACGAAGGTTTTTTTCATGACTCGAGCAGTAAACGTTTCCATTCCTATTCATGTATAGCCCCGATGATCCTTGTGGATAGATGTCTTGTGATGAAAGGCTGAAACATCCCCTCCCGTGTGTATAGGGTACATGGACTGACTGGACATTTTTCTGTACAGGGGTCGTACACAAATGGGAGAGGGTCGTTTTCTGAAAATGAACTACAGGACTATTTTCTGAACGTAGCCTGTTTTCCTACCTTATTTTGAACATTTTTTCAATGAAGACGGCTCACGTATCTCTAATAAATAAATAATAAAAACGTGTTACCCCCTTTTTGGGATACTCTGTAGAGCGATAGGGGTTAATTAGAAAATAAAAGTCAGTTTGGAATGGTTTTAAACTTCCAGGGGTTTTGAAAAAAGTCAAAAGCGTCTAGTTTTTATTTTTTATTTCACAACAGGTTTAGACAGTCACTTTTGACAGGGATTAGGGTGTTTCATCCCCAACTCGAATCCTTTTTTAAGCTTTTCACCCTCATTGTATGGGAGCTTCCAAGTGGACCCTTTGAGGCGCAACCCTTTCCCATTGCTGAAAAAAGGGCAGCCGTGGCCATCGCTCGACTGAACGACTCGCAAGAGGGCGGACGATCGAAACGTTCATCGCGGGCCACAGATCGAGAGACCCTTTTTTTGACACAGCGCACATTTTCAGCATGGGGCCCTCTATCCAGCTGTTCTCGCTTTCTTACATTTTCCAGCAGAGGTCGGTGCTGTTCAAAAGAATCGTGACCCATTTTTTTCCGGGAAAGGACGTTCTCAAAAGTAAAGGATTCTCGTGGAGCTAGGTCACCCGCCACTCTTTTTATAGAAATCAAACCTATTCTTCGTGACTGGCAGCAGTCCAAACGTCCGAGTTGGGTGTCCTCACGGCGAGACACCGCGCGTTGAAGGGTTAAGCGAAAATCATGTTTCCTTGTGTTAACAGTATGTGTCATTTATGTAGGTTAGGGTGGCTACCCATTTTGGGTGTCACCCTGAAAGCCGATGTTGAAACAGCAAAGGGCTGAAATAGGCTTTAACCGTGACATTTTTTAGAGGGGCGATCCATGCGCCGAGTATCATAAATTCGATATTTTAAAGCTGTGAAAAAAGTCGGATTTTTGTGTATCTATTATTGTTATTTTGTAATCTAGCTAATGCGTGACACAGGTTTGCTCCATTAAACTGTTAATTTGGATTTTTGCACTCGCGTTATTGTTATCACTGATGTTTACATCTAACTGTTGCCGTTCGGAGCGGGGAAGTATAGTCGATTTTAGTACCGCAGACGTTAGCGTTTTATAGAAGTAGATAGGATGGTCACTACCTGTAGCAAAACGGAATCTGAAAGAAAACATAATATTCGAGACGCATCCATAAATTCGATAAAAGTATGGATGCCAGAAATTCAAATTCTTACTAATACTTAACACAAACACACACGCACAAAACTATTATTGATTGCATGCGAAACATGCGAACGTTCATTCTGCTCAATGTGCAGTGCATCCATTCACTTACTCAAACTACTTGTCTATAAAATTCAAACAACGCTGCTATATATAAAACACACAGCTGGTTGTGCTTTTTCTAATTGAACGTTAAGAGACAATAGGTTATATACACTTGAGTGACAAGAAAAAAATTCAGATTTTTTTTTCTAGTCTAAAAGCACGGAGAAGTTGCAAATTCGGGTGAGTCAAATGATTTCACAGAAAGAAATAAAATCGTTTTATATCCTCCTGTGTCGCATCTGCTCTAAATTTTGGCAAAATTTGGAAAAAATCAACTTTTTACGATACTATTTTAAACTTGCTGAATGTAATAGCTCAAATTCTGATGGATTCGAATTCCAAAAACGAATGCTTAGCCATATTTAAATGCGTCAAAATCTTCTGGTGCTGACTCAGTGAATGAGATTTTGATAAAAATGGACATAGGATAGTAGATTACAGTTTAAGGGTAAAAACAGTAGCTTGCAATTTATAGTGTTGTTTTCTTGATTGCATACAAGTTTAAAATCCAGTTATTTGGGAACCCTATGAATACTTGTAAAGATATATATATTTTTGAATGGATAAAACTTTTTTATGTGAAGATTTGAAAATGTCTAACACAATTCACTCATTCTTGGCGTAAGGTAAATTTGAAATCTAATTTCTGGGTGAAGTTCCCTTTGACAGGATGGTCATTTTTCTGAAACCATTCCTAGACTCAGCTTTCTACACGGACGTTGAAAGATTTCTGGGCAGGGCTAGCCCTTGGGTACGTGGCGCCCCCTTTTATACTTTTTTCAAGCTTTGGAGTTCGACGGCTCCCCGTTGTAATGCTTCCCTTGTTTCTGGGTCCCTAGAAAACCGTCCCTAGAAAACTATCCCTAGACCCAGTTTCACTTCTTGGGGATTCTGTCACGAATTTCAATATCATGTGTGTGGATTGGGAATGACTCGAATGTTAGATTCTATACGCCTTCACTCACTTCGGAGATGGAAACATAAACATAAAAATACTTTGTTAGAAACACACGTAAATTAAAAATAGGAAGGCCGTACGTTTCGGCTTCTACAAAAGGCACCCTACAAAACACACAGACAAGAAGGCAAAGAAAGGAGAGAAGAAAACAAAAGATAGGTAGGATGCATGGAAAAGAGAATGGCCAGAATCGGGGTTTGAAGATTAGAGCCTTTTAGATTGGAACGGCTATCCTGTGATCTCCTTTCTACTTGCTCTAGCTACAAATAAACAAACTTTAGCTCAATTGCGGGTATTTTATTTTATTTTACATAATCGCAGCTGACAGTTAGAACGCATTTACATAAATTAGGGGTTTTGTAAATGCGATGTAACTGTCAGTTGTGATCATGCAAAATCAAATAAAATACCTGCAACACCTTGGCAATTTGGAACCAATACAGTTAGCAACAATAAAGCATTTGCAAGCTGCTAAGTCAAAAAGTAATAAGCATTTTTTGGTAAAACTCGTCCATTTTCTGCTTAAACGAATCTCTATTCCTTTATTAGCTACTGTATTTTCAATTTAGACCAAAAAAAAAAAAAAAAACCGGATGCTTTTATTATTAATTTTGAGCGCAAAGTTGTATTTCCCCCGTGAACCAAAAACGAATCCCGTTCTCACCATTGGACGCTCGTCTGATTAAGAATCTTAAGTCCTATTTTTAATTGTTTAGAAATTCAAAGTCACTCAAAGTGTGTGGGATATAACATTCCTGACGATTCCAGTTCACATACAGGATGTTGAAAGATGTATAAGACACGTGACAGAATACTCGAGATAAATTTGTGGAGCTGAGTCTAGGGATGCTTTTATAATAATGACAAGGCTGTCAAGGTGAACCGCGTCTAACTTGATCCATAAATCAGATTTCAAAGTATCTAAAGCTGTAAATGAGTGAAAGTGGAGCTATCCAACTGTATTGGTCACGATTTTCTTGCATTTACTACTCTTCACATAAAGAACTAGTTTCATCAATGAAAAATAATCTGTTTATAAATATGACTCATGTTTTCAAACAACTCAATTTTCATCTTGCATTCAATAAAGAAAAGAACAATAAAAATTGTAAGTTAGTATTTTTTCCTTCAACTGGAATCTGCTATCGCATGTAAATTTTGATCAAAATCTGACTTTTCAGGCAATGCGCTGCCAGAAGAGGTTGATGGGTTTAAGTAATGTTTAAGCACTATTATTTGTGGCTCGGATGCATAATAATTTCAGCTATCCCATTCAGTAAGAGGCAAATTTAAAAACGTTACAAATGACCATAAAATCGTGATTTTTTTTTTTTCAAATTACGGCAAGTGTGAGACAGAAAGAGAAATAAACCGATTTTATTTCTTTTTGTCACCTCGAAGTCACAACTTTTTCGTGGTGTATGACTTGAATTTTTTTTTTTTATATTTTTGTTCCACCCTAATATACACATCATGCATTGATACATTCAATGAAACTATTGACATACTTAAACAAATATCTGCCCAACTGTTTACAAATGAAAATTGAATTATCATTTCGTGTCATGTGAAATACATAAAAGAGACCTAAAGTTAGGTGTATTGCAGTGCTAAGTGTAACTTTACGTTGTTTCTATAATAACTAACCTTTAGATGCAAATATTTCTTTTAATGGTCTCGATACTAAGATCTTTATATACACAGAAGAGACCAAAGGAAAAATCGACCATAAACGAACAGTTGAGTCTCTGGAAGTACTAGCAAACATAAAAGGTCTTTCAGCATGGCACGCTAAGCCTGAGGAATGGAGAATGATATGGATCACATTAGAAACAGAGTGCTAAAGTAATGAAATGACAAAATATCATTGAGAACATTAAAACAAAATATAGAAAAGTCTATACAGAGTATCCCAATAAATGCATTTCAACAACGTGACAGTATTCAGGACATACTTCTAAATGAAGCTTTACTTGGATTGCGTTATCAACAGTGAGATGGATTGGATTAAGTTGAAATCTGAACTATCAGGTATAGTTTAATTGAAAGCATTTTGTGAGATACTCTGTACTTGAAACCCTATTCCCGGTGTTCCAATATCTTCGACCCTCTTAAAGTATCGGCATTGTCTTCCGATTCCGAAAAGTTTTCTTAGGACAAGCAATTACTTTTGATGACATTGATTTTTCAAGAGGCTGTATATATAAATAAATCGATAGATATAGACATATAAATACAGTGGACTCTCACTCCAATGCGATCTGACTTCCGCGAGTTTTTCACAAGTAACTTAACCTGCTCTGCCGCAACGCGAGATCTTTTGCCAAGAGTAAGTCAAATTTATTCTCTACATTACACTACACTCAGAATGATCACTGTATAGGAATTTTTATTATTACACTTCAGTATTATTAAATGCTACACTTTATTATTATTACTACTACTACATACTGTACATAGAGTAAGGCGGAGCGTGAAAAATAAATTTTAGATTTAGCTTTTGTCCTACTGCTGAAAAGCTGTGTAGTGGTCAGTAGATCACCTGAGCAAAGTTTCAGGAAAAACGAAAAATTATCTTCCGTCAACTAATTTTTGCAGATTTTTAACGTAAAGTATGCCCACTAAAGTCCCTTGCTACCCTCTTAACTTTGGGACGGCTACTGCTGTGTAGGTGTGATGATCCCATGACAGTAATGTGTAGGTATAGTAAAGTAGCCATGCGCTACTGAATGAAACCGCCTGATGGAAAACTGCGGAGTTAGCATTCCTATCTCGAAACCAGGACGAGATAGAGAAAAAAGGGATTTACAAAGTTGTAAAGCGTCATCGATTTAGAAAGAAAAGATATCTTGTGGACATTAATGCGAAGAATAGAACAGTTAAAATGTGCATTTTTTTTCGTGGTTTCTACACACCTTTATGTGTGTCAACTACATTCGATGTGTCTGTTTCGGTCATCTTATCCAGATCTTACAAAACAGCACTTGCAATGACATCTCCAGCCCGATCTCAAACTTCAGATAAAGCTATTGCTAGGAGCAGCCTATTTTGTCCAGTATTTGGCACTCTAACGGAATGAAGTTGCCCTATTTTGCTAGCATAGGATGAAGACGTGTTGCAATATTATTTGTGGTTGTGAAATTGATAATAAAGTGAAAATAAAAAACATGAATCAAAATGTATCAGAAATCGCGGAGTCGAAAGAATTTTGGTACACAGCTTCTCTTCCTTTTTTTTCTCTCAAACGTATAACACAGATGATCCGCGCATTAAGCGGAAAGTACAAAAATGTAAAACAGTATTTTGGCATGAAGACATTTTCAATAGTAAGTTTAGAAACAAAAGTCAAAAACTTTCTAGAAAGAACTCCATCTGCTACTGCACCTCCTATCCCTTTTTCTGATCCAGATTCTGATATGAATCCAAATAACTCCTGTAGTTCCATAGATTATTTGAAGTCTTCCACATGCAGGTTGACACAAACTGAAGAGAAAAGACAGCACGATCAAGCCAATACCCAGCAGTAGCTTTAACTGCAGTTTTAGATCGGGTTGGAGCCACCCTTGCCAAGTGCTGTTTTGGAACATTTGGATCTGATTACCGAAACAAACACATCGAATGTCGATGACACAGATAAAGGTATAGAAAATCACGAAAAAACAAATGCGTACTATGATGAAGAGATTGCGTGCAGAGTTAAATTTAAGATTAAAATGCGTTGTGTGATAATGCAGGTTCGATGCACTTAGCTGCAGAAAAGAAAAAAGACATTGAATACTTAAACTATTTTATTTAAAAGGTACTATTGAAACATTAAGTTATTACAACGGTTGGTGGTGGTGATGGCTCAGCGAATTAAAAATACGTCCTATATGGACAGTGAAATTAAGATGGAATGAATTGAAAATGACGCCAGCAGAGAATGACACATTGGCGAGAACAAACACTTGGCTGAGATAAATAACGCCCATTCCAGAGCAACCCAAAAACTTAATCCAATAAAATTAAAATAACGGAATCGCGAGCCAATAATTTTAAAGATGAGGCAGGGAAACAGAAAATAACATACGCCAGCAGGATGCCGAGAGGGGAAGCGAAAAGTTCGTTGCGATTGCAAACGGACGTAATCTAATCTATTTTTAGCTCAGAACGACGCCACCAGGTCTGATTTAGAGAAATAAACAATTAAGAATAATGCAAACGGGAAAAGCGAATATACAGATTTAAAAGGCGAAATGGCAGAAAAACGAGAGCAGAAAAGATTTAGAATTCTTGATTTTGGATCGATTAAACTTAAAGAAAGACAAAGTAAATGATTATTAAGTTAGATATGAGATCTCTATCACACGTACTTTAACCGTGCTATTCTTCTCATTAATGTCCACAAGGTGTCTTTTCGTACTAAATGGATGATGCTCCACAACTTTGCAAATCCCTTTTATTCCCTACTAGCTGAAGTACCCGTCCTTGACGGGTTAGTGAATGCAAATTTCCAAAAAGCAAGAACTTTCGTCAGCATTGTAGGAGTACATAGAATGGATGGAGTATGTTGCCAAAGTAAAGAAAGCGAAGTTATAATTTTTATGTATTGTTAAAATATTACAGGTTAGAAAGTCACTAAGTAATATCATTTCATTCGCTTTAGTCGTAATTATGTGATGCGCGAACGAATATCTGCGGATATTGAAATAATTTTCGCAAAATCTCAAAATCTAATCAACATCTTTGAAAAATTGGAAGCATAGAATTTAAGTTGAGTGACAACCTATCATGTCACCCAATTTCGTTTCATTCCCTGCAGCCTTTATTTCGTGATGCTGGAACAAAATTTCAGCATTTTAAAACGATTTTCGCAAAATCTCGAAATCTGATCGATTTTTTTTAATTAGATGTTTATAGTTTAAGGTGAGTGACCACCTATCATTTCACCAAATATCATTTTTTCACCTTTGCAGTTATTACGTGATGTGCGAGCACAAATTTACGCAGTTTGAAACGATTTTCGCAAAATCTGAAAATCTAATAAAAATTTTTAAAAATTCGACGCCTATGTTTTAAGTTGAGTGACCACCTATCATGACACCCAATTTCATATCATTCGCTTCAGTCGTTTTTACGTGATGCTCGAACACAAATTTACGCAGTATGACAGGATTTTCGCAAAATCTCAAAATCCAATCAAGATTTTTTAAAAATTGGACGCCTATGTTTTAAGTTGAGTGACCACCTGTCATGACACCCAATTTCATATCATTCGCTTCAGTCGTTTTTGCGTGATGCTTGAACAAATTTATGCAGTTTGAAACGATTTTCGCAAAATCTCAAAATCCAATCAAAATTTTTTAAAAAATTGGACGCCTATGTGTTAAGTTGAGTGACCACCTGTCATGACACCCAATTTCGTATCATTCGCTTCAGTCGTTTTTACGTGATGCTTGAACACAATTTTACGCAGTTTGAAACGATTTTCGCAAAATCTCAAAATCCAATCAAGATTTTTTTAAAATTCGACGCCTATGTTTTAAGTTGAGTGACCACCTATCATGACACCCAATTTCATATCATTCGCTTCAGCCGTTTTTACGTGATGCTTAAACAGAAAAAGCGTCACGGACAGAATGACAGAACGACAGAATGATAGACAGACAAACTTTTTTTTGAGGGTCGCATCGGATTCCCGGGTGCTTGAAACGGATAGAAATCGCAAAATTTTTGAATTCCAAGAAATGTACAGACAAAAGTCTAATTTTATTTATATAGATTTCGTTCCGTTCTCGAGATAGGAATGCCAACTGCGCAGTTTTCCCCAGGTGGCATCGTACGCGGTTTCATTCAGTAGTGAATGGTTACTTTATTATACCTCGACATCCCTTTTATGAATATAGCAGCAGCCGTTCCGAAGTTAAGAGGGTGGCAAGGGACGTTAGTGAGCAAATTGTATAGTAAAAATCTTCAAAAATTCGTAGACGAGTTAGAAACGGAAGATATTTTTTGTTTTTCCTGAAACTTCGCTCAGGTGATCTCATCACCACTACACAACTTTTCTGCACTAGCGCCAAAACTAAATCGAATATTTATTCTTTCCTAAGGTACAGTACCAGGGTCGAAAAATGTTGTCAAATCTTAGGAGCCAGCAAAAATTTTGGGGATCTACATATAATCTGAATTCTATTAATGAAGAAATAAGCTAGTCGCCAAGGAGTATTTTTGAGTCGCCTGAGCGACCGGGATTTTTCGAACCTTGTACAGAGTACTATACTTTACGTCTCTCTCTTCTGCTCGTCATAAATTGGTGCATTTACAATACTGTACAGTACTGTACAGTTACTTCTTCATTATTTTGTGTGAGAAATGGTAATATATAATTTGTGAATGGAATTCACACAGTTTGAAGGATGTTTCTAAGTATCTAAAATAATTGTGCGTGTTTCAGAAAGTCGTATCTACTTCACAAGGCGGCATTTTCGCTGGGGTCTTGGAACGCATAAGTCAAGACTCCACTATATCTACATACGGAGTGTGTTGTAAATATTGCTACAAGATTTAAGGGCAAACATTAAGGAATAAGAATCGCATAACAATGTGGGTTCGGAAATCTCGACTTGATGGAGCTGTTCTGATAATTACTTTGAGACAAGTGTTGAAGCATGAGTCAACGTTCCAACTCTTGTTCTAATGTATCTTTGGCAGAAAACACGCGTCTAAAATGAATAGTTTAAAAATTTCATTTCATTTTGCGGATGAAATACTTGGGGACAAGCCCATTGTTTAGGAAACTTGGTTGAGAAATGGGGACAAACACTTCAACACTTTTCCCAAACTGATTATTTCCAGGTAAGTGAAAACGGCGTTTTTGACCCCACATGGCTATGGGATTCTGATTCCTTATTATGTGCCCTATCTCCAATTAATTTTTGTATTAACAGTTATGGGACACCCTGTATGCGTAAATATATAAAAAAAAATTCTAATTTTAATGAAAAAACAGTTTAGCGAGACACTCAAAAATATTCATCATGGAAAAATAAAGTCCCTTCTAACTTACAAATGGTGGCGCATGAATAAATGATTTGACTTTAAAGAAGTGAACTCCGAATTTAAAGTATTGAGCCATGATTGCTAATTTATCAGGGGTCATTGAAGGGTTTGATGTAAAATGGAGGTAGCTCCAAATATTTAAATTTTCCGAAAAGTTAAAAAACATTTGGGGATTGAACGCTGACTCATGAGCCGGGCAACTCTATTTCTATAAGTAACGCGAGAGCTAACGGAGCAACATGCTTTTGGTAGCAAACGAAACAGATTTCTTTTTCTTTTTTACGACACTGTATAAATTCGATTTTTGAATTTTACAGTTCATCTCTTGTATTAGGTATTACAGACAGACAAGATTACCTGGTACATATGACTATTCCCAAAATTGGCTGAATAATGAGCGGATCGAAAGCGGAGTGTGGAACAATGAAGTTATCACTTAACCTGTGCACACTTGAATCTAATATTTGTCGACTTCTGAAAACTTTTAACTTACAATTGAGTTCAGGCTTAGCCTCTTAGTTCGCATCCATTCTTTGAGTTCCGCTACTGATCTGAATTCGACCCGTAAAAGGTGAAGATAATCGAGGATTTCAAATTTGGCTTACATTTTGAATCCATACGATAAAAAAGGTCCAAGTAAAATACTCTGCGATGGAAAGAGAGCAAAATACAATAAGCTTTACAGGCAGCTTTTGGTCTATGAAAATGTTGCAATTTACCTAGAAAGTTTTGATTTTATGAAAGTTAAACTATAAATTCGGAGCTTTTTACATACAAAAATTGATATGTAAAAACATGTTTGACATTTTATTTTTTATGGCAATAGCCACAAGGTCTCGGACAAAGATTTTTCAGCTTCTTCTCCTGTTCCAGCGAATGTTTCAGCAACCGTGTTGTTAGTGTTCGAGGGCTGCAATTGAATCGTTACGAATTGGCAGTCTTATTACTTAAAATGTCACGAACTTTCAAGTAAAGGTACTGACATTTGTTTAAAAAAAATACAAGAAACTTGAAAAATGAATCATGCCAAAAGCATTCATTATAAGACATTTTTCCATGGTATTAAAGATGAATTTAATTTGGTCACTGCCTATGTTGGAAAGATTCGGCGAAGCAATGGGTCGTCCATCAATATAATTTAGAGGAGGGTGTCAATACAGTTGAACTTGTTTAGAACGACAATTCATTTAGAAGGTCAAAATATTCTGCAGATCTCTTTGATAAGACATGGCCCACTTATAACGACAGTAGGTTGGATGTCATAAATAACTATAGGGTGCTTCAAATGACGTCATAACCACGTTCAAATAAAGTTGTACTATCAATAGGTCATTATTGAACAGTCAACTTGTTTTGTGGAAAAATATAACATTTCACCAACAAGAAGGCAATTTGAAATACATTCATAGACAATTCCTTTTTTAAACTAATATTAAAAAAATCTTTTTAAACTTGGTTAAAGATGAATGATCTTCGTGTGGAAATTTTCTTGCGGGTCGATGTTGCAGTCTATTCTATATACAAACACTTCTTATCTGTGAAAATCTCCCTCACCCCCACTGCCTTAACGGTGTTGTTCGAAAAAATCACGTGATTTTGGTACATAAGTACCCATAAACTCATGATGCCATGCACTTCCACATTTTGAAACGGTCTCTTGACAAGCTGTACTCCATACTGAAATAAACGATCCACCTGTATCCATTTAAAAAATTTTAGAAGAAATTTTCGCAAAACGTGTCACTCTTCGAAAAATCTTGCAGCTCCGATCCACGTTTCAGAATTTTTTTCTGAAAATGTCACAAACGCCAAAGCGTGTTCGCTTATCGCAGTGTGTGAAGCAGCTTACGAAGAACCCTCTGGAATTGTTTGGAGACCCTGGTGCTATTAGTTTATATCAATGTGTGTACCAAGACTCAAAACAGAGTTCTTTTTTTTCCGACACACACCCTTAAAGCAATACGGTAGAAAATCCAATCGCGCGTCTTTTGTCCAAAGCCTTGCGTTGGGAGGGAAGAATTTAGGACACTCATCCTGTCAGCCCACGGGGTCTTTTCGGACGAAAGATGCTTTTAATGGGTTACTTAAAGTGTCAGTCATTGTTAACAGGCCCTCCTACAAGAGTCACTGAACGAGGGAAGTTTCTGGATCGACGATTTTTTCCGTAGGTGATGGGGCTCTTAAGTCAGCTTCTGTTTATCTTTCTATCGCAGACACTTTTTAGGATATAGTTTTCGAATTTGGTCCATCCCCTGACGAGTGTATGGCTGCACATTTTACTAAGTCGGAATTCTTTTACGGGGAACGTATACACATTAAAAAAGTGTCCACTTTTAAAAAATAACGAAAGCAGTCTGTTACTTTATCTTATTTTGAACATTTTTTTCAATGGACATTGCCCACTGACCTCTGTTCGATCAGGAATGACCCAATTTTTGGGACGCCCTGTCTATTTTTCTATTCATAAATCGTTCATTTGAAATGATAAACTTTTTTGAACACTCTTAAACTTTCAATAGTTTTGTGAAAGGTGCTCATCCAGCATTCGCCACCACACGGTAAAACAAAATTCGGAAACGTTACCCCAAAAAATGGGGCAGCTCTTGTAGTTCAAAATTGCGGAAACGTTTCCGAACCATGCGGGTAAAGTATTTAGAAACGTTTCTGCATATGTCGGAAACATATTTACCTATTTTCCTGCATTTTAGGTAAGGTTTCTGGAAAAGATGGGTAACGTTTCTGTATATTTTGGTTAAATATTGAGTAACCTCTCCGTGTATTTCGGAAAGGTTTCCGAATTAACGAGTAACCTTTCCTAGTTTTTCAGAAAAAAGTAACATGCACTAGATGAAGCGTTTCGAGTATCTTAATCCAGATGGCAGCACCAAACTCTGTCGGAAGGAGCGGTGAGGACTAGCGACCAGAGCCAGAATCGAACGCTGGACCTACGCAATCGGAAGAAAGCACGGTACCACGACGCTGCGTTTTTCTTACCGAATTTTGTTTTAAAAGTAAACTGACTGCTGCAAAAGTTATTTGTGGTACGGCTTGTTTTGGAAACTTAAAATTTTTTTGAAGTATTTTGTAAATGGAGAGAAAATACTATAATTAATAAATATAAATTAAAAATCTTAAATCTTTTTTCTTCCACATAAATTATTTTCAGGAGATAATGTGCTGTTTTATTTAAGTATTCACCCGTTTTATTTAAGTATTCATCCGGCCACGTTACCTGGTGACTAGTCACAAATAAACTTCACAGTGACCACACAGTAAAGTTACATCACTCACAAGTTACCAGACCCTTATTATCGCATGGGCAAATCGGGACTTTGCCCAGGTCCCCCAGTTTCAAATGTTGTTCTGAAATATTCTTTTATATGTCAAAATATTATGAAAAAGAAAACAAATTTTATAGATGGGGACCCCCAAATTCATCCATGCCCGGGGCACCTGTTGGTCATAATCGGGCTGTGCAAGAAGTTACAATGTGACAATTGTGACCCTCTGTGACGTCACAGCAACTCTTTTGTGACCATCTGTGCTATTAGGGAAAGCGCGTTCACTCTTATCCGTCTCTTGGCACTTGGCGCATGCGCGCGAAGTCCCAAACAAAGATTTCCTCTCCCCCGTAAATACTTTACCCCGAAATATGGGTTATGTTTCCGAAATCGTGAGTTCGAGTAGAGCATCGATAGGTTACGCTATACTTTCGGAAACCTTTCCGCTGTAAGTATGTAACGTTTCTGAATTTTTTTACTGTGCACTAAGGCCCGAATGACTGCTCATTTTATTATTATTTACTCCTATGAAGGAACGCATTCGAACTCAGACCCCAAAGTGTGACAGAAGGATTCTTTTGTTTGTGTGTGTGATTACGCTAGGGCGATCTGCCAAGGATGGGGGGGTTGCCTTGGTAGAAGGACTTTCTGAGGGCGTATTCACGCTACATGTGGAGAAAACCGACCCAAACTCCAGACCGTTCGATCGACAGCCGCGCGATGGAATCCGAACCCGCGCCCTTCCCACTTCGGCCGTCTACCCTTTTCAGTGACATAACCACTGTGCCATCGTGAGTCGACCCAATCCTTCATGAGCCACCGCACCACCCATTCTAAATAGTAAGAGAGGGCACTATTGAAAACATTTCAATGGGTTGATTTTGAGACACAACCAATTTATTTTCCATTCTTATCTCAAAAAATAAATCTGAAACAATTCTAAAAGTAAAACGAAAAAGGACGAAGCTTGACTCAATGGAAAGGCTGTCAATAGCGCGCTTACCACGCACTTATTGAAAGGAAAGCGGCTCGTTTTCGTCCCTGGGCTGTGCTTTCGCGTCTATTTTTCTGCGTTTTTTTATAGGGACTCTATACATTTTTTCAATATTATTCTTTTGACTAAACTCTGCTCGCTTTAGAGTTTAGCCGAGTTCTTTATTTGGGCTGCAGTTTTGTTTATTTGTTTTTTACAAAATTGGAAGGCTTCTCAAAGGATAGTCTTATTTCGGGGAAGTGATTTATTTCAGTAAGTGAAAATATACGAGAAACGTGCATTGAAAAAAAATGGGACGGATAAAATTGCAAATACTATCCTTAAATAGAAATTTTTAAAAATATCAGGTTGTAATGAAAGTTTTCCGCCATATCTGCCTGAAAAACTAACTTCTAACTCCTTAGATAACTGTTTTTGAACTTTCGGTACCAAACCTGCACAGTGTCACATGATACAACAATAGTACTTAAAGCTGTACTCATAATTCGTTGATATTATGTAGCTGACTTTTTGCAACACAACTGGAAGTAAAGGATGGTTCTAATCCTCTAGAGGGATAGTTCCATTTGAGACACCTTATACTGAATGATAACTCTATTTTTTACAGATTTCACAACACAGTGTTATAAAGTGAACCTCTTTCTTTCAAATGCCAAAAATCGTTTGACAAAATATAAGCCAATACGCCAACGACAACTGTGTGCTGACGATGTTTGCGGTGGCGGGAAACTTTCGTTACAACCTAATAAATAAAATAGGTACATATAAATGTGAATTTATATACAAAGGAGGTAGAAGTTGAATGTTTACATACTTCTCCTTAGGATAAACAGACTCATGAAGCGCTCAAGCTCCCGTTACGGGAACATCTGTTACATATTTTTTTTCTTAATATTTTAACGCAATTTACGAAATACACATTTTATATAAGCATTGACACTATAGGGTGTGTTCTATATTTTTATCGGAACACTCTATTTTAATTGAATATTTTTTTTCTAATTTTTAAAAAGTGAAGTTTTGTCTTTGACTGTCTTATATAAAACTAAAATAAAAATAAAATAAAGGATCACTTAAATGTTTCAAGTAGAATGCCTATTTAAAACCAACATCTTGAAGAACTACATTCTTAAAATCCTGCATGAATAGATTCGTATAAAGGAATGTTGGAAACGCTTATATTGTCTGTTCCCACAATGGGCGCTTTGGCGCCCTCCCACTCGTTAGCATTTCCAGTTTGATTTTGCTACCGTTCAACAATAAAGAAAGGTTTGGCAATTCGCCAGCTGGTTATTTCGTACACTTATAGTATCCACAACTTTATATATACATCTTTGAGCAGCATCTTCGTAAAAAGAGGAATTCCTGTATCCAAAATGGAGAAAGACATGGATCCCCATAAGACGCCAAAGCTCTCGCTACGGGAACATGCTATATTTTCTAAATGATTTGAGTTAAAAAAAATTTCAACTTTTCTATATTAAAGGCATGCAATGTGTGTAAAAAATGTACATACATTAAAAAATTTCTATCTGATTCTCATAGCGGCGTTTAATGGGTTAAACATTTTGCTAAGAATGTTTAAAAAGAATCGTGTGATTTTGAACAGTAAAAAAAAAAAGAAGAAAACCGCATGAAAAACACACACACACAAAAAAAATAAGAATATCACTTCACAAATTTGCCAGTGTACCCTTGCAACAGTTAACGTATGAAAATTACAACACCCATAAAATAAGAACTTCAGAAAAGAATAATTTATAACAAGTGTCACATTTTCGAAAATTTTGTCGAGCGATTTTGTATTTAATAACTTTTTCTGAAAGTTTTCTAACTTGTACAAGAGTTTGATTTGTAAGAATACTCTTACGAATGCAGCTGTAATGCAGCACTCCTGAAGGTTCTCTGAGAAGGACAATCTAGAATTAGACTGAACCATTTTTTTAGTTGTGTTGACGTTTTAGTGTGAAATGGACCCTATAAAAAATTTTTTTACAAAATAATGTTTATTTACAGATAAGTAAGTCTGTAAAATGTTACGTCAAAAATGACTTTTTCTGAAGCGAAACTGTTTTTTAAACTTTAGAAGATGATTTTTTCCAATAATTTCTCATAAAAGATTAATTCTTAATACATTTAGATACTTCCTTCATTATGGATAAGAACAGTTTGAAGTTTCTAATTAAAAAAGTATTAAAATGTATATCATCCAAATAATTTTTTAAAAAATCATGAGAAATATCGAGAACTCCCAGTCCACAAACTACACGTCATAACTTATCGAATTAGAAAAGACAAAAGTCACATCTCCGTTCAAACGTTATTTCATCGTATAGAAGTCAATACAGGATCCACCTCTCGATCATCTAATGACATTTTACGCGAGATAACCTGAAACATTTTCGACACCGGCGAACTCAATTAGCTATTGTCATTCTTACGAAAGTACCTATTGGACACGTGAATAAGGTAGATCAGGTGACACAATTTCGATTCCAAAATTCTGGTCGACCCATAAACACATTTTGTTCAGCAAAACCATGTGCATTAAATTTTCCATGCTTTCTCTCCATTTGTATTCGTATTGGGTTGTTCGGAAAGTAATTTCGTTTTTTAAGAACACGAGGGGCCCATACGCCGAGTTTTGAGGCGTTCTAAATAATCATAAAGGGTCCAATTCGATCAATTGAATCTTTCAGCAATCTCACGAGTTGTCATTCGCCAGTTTTCATCCATGAATATCTCTATTGTGTCTTCATCCGTCTCAATTGGGCCTTACGGAACGGGACGGTCTTTAACACTAGGGATGGCCGCGAGACGACTTTTCTGCGAGACGAGACAGAGATTTACATCTTTTTTGCGAGACGAGACACACATTTTTAACATTACGATATAGGGATTTTTGCGAGACGAGACAAAGGTTTTAGGCTATTTGCGAGACGCGAGACTCCTATTTTTCGTCTCGCGTCCATCCCTATTTAACACCAAAATGACCGGATCCAAATTTTGAAAACTATTTTTGACACGGGCGTTCGCTGAATACATCTTCTCGGATACACATCGGATGATTTTTTTCTTTCTTAAACACTATTTTTAGCTTTTCGATAGAGAAAAAGCAAAACCTGTCCAAAATGCAGCTTTTCAGTTTCCATATTTGAAAGTGTACCCAACAAAAACGACTGCTCAGAATGAATCGAACTTTTTTCACAAGCAAGCGTGGTATATAAGCTGTCAAAATGTAGAATGATGAGGCGGCTTAAGTGTGAAGTTAGCTGTGAAAAATACAATGAAGTCCTCTGTTTGTAAAAAAAGAAATGACTTTCCGACCCACTCAATGGAGAGTATACCCTTAATTGGAATCGAAAAAGACTCGGTTGCTGCGTGAAATCTGCAATGGGGACACGAACGGTCCGTTGAATTTTGAATCGTCAGGTTTCCGACAGTCGTATTATGTGGTATGCCAAGTACTATTAGGAATCCATTTGAAAGACTGGATGTCAAAGGAAAACGATACCATAAACGTCCGCTCCATGATCTTCAATGATATCTATGCACGCTCCGTCATGGATGTCCCAGACTCGGATGGTAGAATCCCAGCTTCCGGACAGGACAATGTTGGGCAGCTCTGGACACCAAAGTAAACCTCGAGTGTAACTTGCGTGGCCTTCCAGAACGTGAAGAGTGGTGCCTCTTGCATAATGCCATATACGAACAGAGCTGTGAACACAGATTGGGTCTGAAACCACATCAAACAAAGTTTGAATAGACAATAATTGCGCTGCAATAAATAGGACTGCAAAACAATTATTATCTATTAATAATTTGGAATGCTATACAGGTGAACGTGTTTACTTACCAATCGTCGGATGTGCTACACAGAATGCCGTCCTGCAGAGGTGACCATTTCACACGAAACACTTTCCCTTCGTGTCCTGGATGGGCGAAAAAGAACATTCTCTTTACTACATTATGTTTATTCTCATAACCCTGCTTTTTTCACATTCACTGGATGTATTTCTGCATTTTTTTTCATAAAATGTGGGGAGAGGGAGAAACTTTTTTGTCGACTGACATTCTAATGGACTGTATACTGACCTATCTAAAATCGTATTACTTATACGCGTTGTACATAGAACATCGTATTGCTGACATTTGTGAAATGAAGGATAACTTTTTCAAAGAAAATAACTCACGAATTACGGAAATAAAATGTATTCGCCGTCCCCTTGGAAAAATGTAAACACAAGGCAATCTAACTGTTTAACCTTCAATTGAATCTAGATGAACAGGATTGTTTAAATTTCTTTCATTCACACTTGCATAGAAAAAGAAATAGGCGCGAAATCTGGATTCAGTAGAGAGATCCAATCCATAACAATCTTCCTCTTTCGAACTGAATGGCTGAAATGGTTGCGGTGTCAAAATTGAACGTTAAAGAAAAAATTCAAATAAATGCAATTATATTGAAAAGAAAATCCGTTCCTACTAATAGTTTCAAACTTTGAGGTTGAAAAATAATTTTTGATAGCGCGTATTTTAATGACATGTATTTCAGTTAAAACTAGACTTTCCCTTTTCAACCGCCCAGAAGGTGAAATAAATCTTCCCCCATCCAAAAATAAAATAAAAAATAATTACCCGAAAATTCCTTCAAAGGTTGATCCGTTCCATTTCCAACATAAAATACTCTAATGATGCCGTCTTCACAAGCTGTAGCAATAATATTTCTTAAAGAAAAATGGATAAAGAAATCGTTAGTAACACAAATGCACCTTTTTATACACAGTTTTCAAAGCAATGATCGCATATTTTCATTCAAGTAGAAGTGAGGAGATAATTAGAAGGATTCGAAGAAGGATTAAAAATCCTTATGTATTCATTGAACTGTATGTCTATGGTTCATGCTATCCGAAAATCCTATTTTTGTTTGACCTCGGAGCAGCTGAGCCGGAAACGTTCATTCACTGACTTCGCATTTTCACTGCAATACGCATGCATCTTTTGGTAAGTAAAACCATACATTATTTTAAACTTTAAAATTTGTAAGTTATATAGACACTATCTACCGATAAGTAATTGGACACGTGATAAATAGGATCCAAACAATTCATTCATATTCAATAGTGGGTAGAGTCTCCACCTGAGGCGACGACAGCCTTAAGCCTCCGGAACAGGCTTTCGACAAGTGTTTGGATGTAGTGGTTTTTTCTTCCACTCGATTTGCAGAAGACATCTCAGTTCCTTCACCGATTTTGGACGGTTTTTTGGAAAGTTGGATACAATTCTGCCGCATGGTGAGTCCGCTACTCGAAGGACAGGACGGCTGCTTCGCGAACGAAATGGGAAAAGGACGGTACCAAGCTGCTTCGTAACCGAAGTACGGACCCTCCGCCTTCGGCGACCCACTGTTTCACCTCCGGCCTGTGCAACGCACGGGCCGCTTTGAGACGTTACGATGAGAGTCCGCCGCTTCGGGACAAAAATAGGCAACCTACGTCAGTTTCTACGACTCTACTACTAGAACGGCAGTCTAGTAGTAGACCGCTTCGCAACCGACTTCGCAAACTGTCCGCTTCGCAACCGACGGGCTGTCCGCCTTCGTCCAGCAGCGGGTCCGACCGCTTCACGTCCGGCCTGTGCAACGCTTTGAGACAGGACGGTGAGTGACTGTATCCGGGGACCCGCTGGTGGGCCGACCGGCACTTCGCGACCCAAAAGTGCACCCTGCTGACTGCCCGCCTTCGGCGACCCCCTGGTCCATAAACGGGCCGATTCGGAAAATAAATGGGCTCACTACGGGATGCTCGCCTTCGGTGACCGAAAGCTCAACAGTTTGTCCGTATTACAACAGTCTTGTATTTTTTATTCAATAGGCCCGCTCGCGCAGGCCGCGTGCAGCGCCTCTATCCTAATAAAAGTTCGCCTAATAAAAGTTCCTGTAAAATAAGATAAAAGATAAAAGATTTCCTGTCCATCTGAGAGTTCTACCGTTCTCATAGCAATCCACGGAACAGATATCTCGGCACACTCCATGGACTCCAAAGAAAGGAATTTCCCACTTGGGTTCTTCCATTGGATGTCACGAGATGCGGGTCGAATAATCCTTTTTTCTTTTTTGGAAGAATCCAGTTCTGAGAGTAGGCGTTTTACTAATATATTTTTGAACTGACCAAAAAATTATGCTATACGGTTCATTTTCTTTTCTTTTCTTTTTTGAAAGAAAGCTCAATAGTTTGTACCGTATATATATATTTTTTTTTTTCAGTCTAATAATGCATAGCTTTCTCAATGCGACCCTCCAGAGGCACCCCTTTCCAAAATCGAAAATGACAGTCTGGTTCGAAAGAAAACTCTTCCCTCTTTCCGATCGTGTCATTATTTTTTTCTTTTGGTCCATCGGAAGCCCTCTTTTTCGGAGGGCCCATAGAAAAAGCGGTCGAAAATGACGTAAAAAATAAAGTAATTAAAAAAATAATTTAAAAAGTGTCAAAATACGCCTCATATGTATATTCCCGGCAGGCTGGGAATCCCCGTGCAATGTTGGGTGGAATTCTGCCGGAGGGTGAGTCCGCCAGGCGAATGACACACACACACTCACGCACGCATTCTTTTTATTATTTGTATAGATAGATGAAGAGTGTATGCATGTAAGAAGTCAGACTGAACATGAAAACTAGCTTATGGGATTAACATGTGTATTTAAGAAACGTGACCTCTCTTCCATAACGAATTGAAACGGAAAACTAGTTTAGGGTATGCGAACCATAAATGTAGCAGGGAAAAGTGTAATAGGAGTGAACGGAATGGGACACAAAAATAAAAATAAAAAAGCAATACTTACTCCTCATTGGGATTCCAGTCGCATCCGTACACTGGCGACGGGTGTTTGAATGTCTGTATTAATTTCCCGTCTACATGATGAATCATGCTAAAATCAGAAAAGGCTATCCATTTTTAACATGCATTTATAAATTTCACCTATATGTGTCAATGTCATGAAATCGGCATTTAATGTTCACCTATTGCTTGACATTCAATGGACTTGAATTTTTAGGATTCAACACGCTTCAATCAAACGAGCGAAATTCGATCCGTCGGAGCGAAAAGTGAGCCACTTTTCAAAAGTGAGCTTCTCCTTTAGGAGCGTTTTGCCATCACAAGAGCGGAGCGGACTCTAACAATGAGCGGGAGGGGACATTCTCGGAAACCATAGGAAGCGAGGAGAGGATTCTCAGAAAAAGGACTACGTAAAGAGCCCTTTCTCGAAAAAACCGGTCGGTTTCCAAGGAAACAGATCGCTCCGCAGTGTATCGTTTTTTTCGCTCTTTAGGTTGAAGCGTGAATGACAATGAAATGATGTTGTCAATAGTGTACGTAGAATTTGTAGTTTTTCCCTAGGACAACAATAGTTCCAATACTTTGTTTAAAGCGTATTTTAGAGACATACATTCATTATTTCAAACAAAACAAAACGGATCTATGTTGTTAAGGATTACAAAAGAAGGGACTCCATCCGTGGCGTCGCGTGGGGGGGATTGCAGACCGCACCGGGTGACATAAAAAAATGCTGCTTTTAACATTTTCATTGAATTTGAAAAAAAAAAAAATCTGATGGGGTGATGAAGAAAATTTTCGAGATTAGAAATAAAAATAAATAGAATGAAAGACACGGGGTCTGTGCACCTGTAGAAATAAAATGTGTTATTTCATCTCCACTTTTTTTTTTCCCAGTTTAAAATTTTCAACATTGGCCTCCTAAAACAAGAATACATCGGGCTGTTCTCAGCGGATGGGTTGCCATTGGATGTGTATTTTGTTCCACTTTTAACCAGGAGTGTCACTAAGAACACTTTCTCTTGCTTGGGGAGGGCGCAGTGGATCTGGGACTCTGGATGAGAATGAGGTGCTCGACTCAACTGGGGATGCAATAGCTTACTAGTCAATAAATTCTATAGGCAACTAAGGAACCTATAGATTCGTGCAAAATTGGATCGATTTTCATTACTTTTAAAAGGTACAAGACCTCTTAAATAAAGCAGATTTGTAGTGAGTATCGAAACAACTGGTGTGAATGTAGCCAGTCCCATGAGACAGGCTCCATTTCAAATAGGATAAGTGAACGTTGAGTGGAATTAAAATGGAATATTTTTATGGGTCTGACAATGCTATTATAAACATCCTTTTCGAGGCTCCTGGGGAAGTCGTTTGCGCGCCTTGTGCAATACCTTATATAGGTGGTGTGGGAAAATTGCACAGTAGCCTAGTCATGTTTGAAAGAACTTTCTTATTATTACCAGAATGATATTTTTGCAGAGATGAAACATTATGTGTGTAGTGTACAAAGCAAAAAATATTATACCCCCCCCCCCCCAAAGCTGTTAGCGATTTTGCTTATTCTTACGCAGAACTCACTTTGACTGGCTCGTGTATGTGGAGAGGGGGGGGGAGGTGACACAATGCTTAGCAACTCCACTGCCCTCCATAGGAAATAATGCATGTAGCCTTTATAGATCTTTTGCCTATAATTCCATTCAATGACGGTGTACAGCATTTTCGAGAGAGTCATCCGTTTGAAGCACAATACGATAAGTAAAAAGGCAATTGAAAGTCTTTCTCTCCGACCCTTTCAAGCTGTACAACGTCTCGTAAAATAGCATGAAGAGAGATGCAGATTTTTGAAGGCTATGCCCCGAATCACTCCAAGTTTGACATTGCAAATTCGGACGTAGTGTTTGAATCGATGCCCTTCACACGAGTTTTCTTATATTAAAATGATCTGTTCAGAAAGTGCTGTTCGCTGATACTGGTAAGGATATTATATCTGTGAACACGCTTCATTATTTTTACATCGAATGTATGAATTGAATGGTATCTTACAGTAGCACACTAAATAACTTCAATACATTATAGTTTACGTACCACTCCCTGAAAAAAAGCGGGGCTACTGCTCTTTATTGGGCCGTCGTTCGTCGAACAGCCAACTAACATATACCATTCGTTAACAAATAACGCCTACTTTAATTTCCTATTTATACAATTTGCATAAGGGCCGTTTTCATATATAACTCTTTATATACTTCCTTTTTTTTTTAATGACATCGCTCTATTTTGACTTTATAAAAGGAAAGAAAACCGTCCAATGAACCCTGAGATATCTCGATAAAAATTTTTTGCCCCATTTTCTACGATTATTGCCGGAGATATTGCGGATTCTTATTTTTTGTTGTTGTTGTCAGATTTTGAGGGGTTACCCCCAAATAGAGACTTCCGAATTTTTCAATGGATCAGTTTTCTTTGCGAAAATTAAAGAAATATTCTTTACAAGACAAATTAGAATTTTTTTGTACTGAGAACATTAAAAAGTAATTTATCCTGGATCCTCTTTTCGTCTAGTTTCAAATCGGCATTTTAATGTTTGAATTTTCAAAACGATTAAGGCAATGCATTATAGATTATTGTGTAATAAACAAACTTTTACTGATAACTTTTAAGATTTTTTTTTTGAGAAATTAAATATTTAATGTAACTATTTTGAGTGGACCGGATTGTAGGGTGGGTAAAGCACCGTACTACGGTTTCGGGTTCAACTCCCGGCGGTCGGGGTTCGATCCCCGACTGGGCGACGTGGGTCCACCAACTAGGTGCCCCCATCATAAAGAGACCAACCATTCCGGCCTTAGTAGTGGCCAAAGCCCTTAGAAAAGACAGAGGCCAGCCATTAGAAAAAAAAAGTAACAATTTTGCTAATTTGCTTGAGTTGTTAATTGCATTGCTAATCTAAAATATTGGGTTGCGAAAGAAGTCCTTGCCGATTTCCTAAACTAAGTGGCGTTACGTGGTAGATGAAATGACAACGATTCAGACTCATACAGCTATGGGGTGTCGGAAGGGTCGTCTTCAGGTACCGTTTTGAGAGAAGTGTTGATATGAAAGTGAACTTTCCAGCCCTAGTTTGACAAAAACGAATGAATCTTTCTCATAAAGCACTTAACCCTGCATTAGACTCGTGAACTACGATGGGAAACACACTCTCATAAAAGTATTTGAGCATAAGTCAAATTTCCTAAGTCAGTTCCATATTTAACATGGTGTTTTCCGTAAAAGTTAATGATGTCCTATGCAATAATAACGTCTCATATTTTTTTAACTTTGTGCTTTTTCTAAACTAATGAGTTATTATCATAACTAAATTAGGATATTTGGCTATGACTCGAATAGAAACTTCGGCTATGACTCCGTTAGTTCACGGGATTAATGGGAGGGTTAAATAATGTCGATAGTGAAGAAATTCTCGAAGACATGCTTAGTATTTATGAAATTCGGTTAAGAGATAAGACGAACACTTTTCCCAAAGGGGTAACATTTTGAGGTCTAAGCCCAAACATCACTTGAGGTTCACTTTTAATTCTATGAGCTATAAAAGTACCGACTCTGTACGTTTTCCATCTTTCAAATACTATCTACGAGCCTTTTAGTTTATATATATACATAGAAGCATTCAACAGAATTCAGTACATGAAACTATCTGGAAGGAGTGTTACTGATTGAGCATTCGGTAGCCCTATTTGCTTTCTTTTAGCAAATTTTACTAAATAACTTTTATTTAAAAATAAAACCTATTTTCAAGTATTTGTAGAACACTTGGGCATGTTTTGGTTGGCTAAGTTTGTAACATTGTATGTTAAAAAGGATGTTTTCTTTTATGGAACATTTTTTAGCTTACTTTAGCAAATTGGTAAAATTGACTTTGAACGAGAAATTTCTCATTAAATATGAATTGTTATTACATTTAAATAGCTACTTCATTTGGAATAAGAGCAGTTTGAAGTTGTTAATAAAAAAAAAAAAAAACATTAAAATATCTTGAGAAAAAAAGATGGGCGCAGTACGAAAAATCTCCATACCTTAAAGTGAGAGATACATGAAAACCCCACATTACGATGGGATTCTGAATCGGTTTGGTTCCTTAACAGATCCACCCTGTTTGTGGATGTGTTGAATGGGAATTGGAAATGGAAGTGGCGTCTATACTCCTAACAAAATATAAATGACCTCGTGGATGGATTGCGAATTTGAAAGGGGTGAATTATGCCAGAGGAAAATTTAGATGCAACACTCTTTCCACTCTCATTCGCTCTATTTGGCTAACAAAAATTCCTAAAGGCCCAATCAATGTCTTAGAGCTCAACTTCAAGTTCATTCTTTAGTAGTTTTGTATTTAAACGTTATTCGAGTTCTTAAGTATAGAAAGGTGAAGGATGCAAATACTCACCATGTTTTGTCACCTCCGGCTGAAGCAATTTTTCTCGCATCTTTCTGATTCCACGCAACACAATAGATGTAAGTTCCTTTTCCATGCTAAAAAAGAATAAAAGAAAGCTATTTTATAAGAAAAGCACTCAACAAATAATGGGTAAAAAACACAGTGTCGGAATCAATCCAAGAGCAAACCTTACGGATACTCTTCATGTGTATAGTGTACAAAATACATTCATCTTTCATAGGTCAAACGAAACGCCTATTTCAATGCGAAACAATGTTTGAAAATGTGTCAAACAGGGGCGTAGCCAAGGGGGGGGTTAAGGGGGTCAACCCCCTATGAGGAATTTTTGCCATACAAAATGTATATTCTTCACTACATTATCATACACACGTATACATATATATGAGTTGTAGTAGTCGTAACCCCCCCCCCCCATGAACAATTGCTGTGTACGACCCTGGCCAAAATGATCTTAAACCCGATATTCATCCATTTCAAGCATACTACAATAATTACAAAACCTTTCTAGCAGCATAGTCGTCATTTAAAAGATGGAAATAACGTTTAAACCTTTTTTTTTTTTTTACAGAGTTAAGAAAAATGAGTCGGTCAGTTTTTTTGAGGTCACGCCTAAAACTCGCTAAGTTTGACAACGATACGACGCCCAATTTGGCGCAAAAAGACTTGCGTTGGATAATGTTTTATAATCGATGCATTTGACATTCTTTTTTAAAGTAAGTTAAAGTTTGGTTCACTGCTTAGATATAAGAACGTAACACATTTTACGAGGTCGAAAATCGCAAAACATAGCAACAAGGGTGTTTATTTTTCAGCTTTTTAATATGAATACCTACTTAACTATTTTTAACTTCGTCATTTAAGCCAGCCAAATGACATTCCTGAATTTTTCAAGATTTTTTGAGGCCTCTCGCTGCCATTCTAAAGAATGATTTAGCTATCGATATTTTATAGCAAGGTATCTAAAAGAAGTATTAATATATTTTGAAAGAGGGTACAACGCTAGATGTTCACAAATTTCGAGCCTTTCAATGACGAGCCATGTAGTGCTAATAATTATGTACGAAAATAGACTATACTGTGAGTGGTATAGTCCGAGTAAAAACTTTATGCCGATGACAAGAATTTAGAGTGAATCCAGTATATTTTTTCAATTAGTACGCAAAGTAAAATGTGTCAAATATATACAATTATACCACCAATATATGACACCAATAATATGTCTATTAAAACAATGCTAAACAATGGACGGTTATACTAGAAACGTGTAAATTTTTGTGAAAAAAACGAATGGATTGGACTTACGTTTTCAATTCTGGTGATGCCTCCTCGCTTGACGTTCCAAATAAATATTCCACTTTTCGAAGTAGCTGCTGCTAAACAGTCCACATTTCCAGGGGCCCAAGACAAAGAATAAATGATGCTCGCATCACCGTGAGATGAATTGATCTACAATGATACATTATTGGCACTGAAACCTTTACGTAACACACACATATTTACTTGAGCCATAATCTTATTTTTTTCCATTGCAAATTAGATACTTTTCCAATTTTTCTTCACTCTGGATGTAAGTAGTGAAACGAAGGAATTCTCCAAAAGGATCCAAAGGGATCCTAGGGATCCCTTTGGATCCTTTTGGAGATAGAGAGCTTAAAATTGAGTCTCATTCTATATAAGTACTCTTGTTTGTCAATAGGCTTTTCAATTTCACGCAAATTAATATTACAAATCTTAGTTTCGTGAATGCATTTTGAAATTTTTAATGTTCGTACTTATGAAAGCATAGTGATTTGAGAGATTAATTAGTACAGCTCTTGGTTTGGACAGAATATGAATTGGCCGAAACCTAATGATGGAGTCAAAATATCTTTCAATAGTCTGCTTTCACCGAGATGGGAATAGTATACGCTCATTTTTAAACAGATCTCTAATCAATTTTAAGACAGTACGTGAGAAAGAAATGTTACCGTTGATATAGACCACAGTGCAGATTCAATTCCCCTTTATTATTAATTAATTAAATTAATAAAAAATAATTAATTAAATGTCCTTTATTGTAAATCAAGAAACGCTTGTTTTTATCATCCAACTTTCACCAGGACTTTAAATAAATATTCCTATGAGTCTTAAAAGCGTCGAGTATAAAAAGGTAAATTTTTCAGCTTCAACATTGGACGCTCTTAAATTTTAAATTTTGAAATCAGTTCGTTCGATGAGCGTCGTTTAAATTTAAATAAAAGCATACTTACCGCTTCCATCGTATCGATGTTCCAAACTTTAACAGTGCCATCGAAACTAGCCGTAGCCAGTAGGTTACAATCGTTAGGTTTAAACTGGCAATCGAAGATAGTTTCAAGATGACCCTGAAAACAAAGCATATAATCAGTTTTCCTCCATTCTCGAATGTCGCGGCATGTTTTGAATTCTATTCAATAGGAACGGATTGGTGTACTCTGCAAATTAGTTTCCAAAAAATAGTCTCAAAACATCATGAAATCTGACACATCCGTTTCTTTCTCTGAAGCTTTCTTCCAAAAAGAAAAATACTTAAGCAACAAAAAGAAAAGAATTTTTGAGAAACATTCTTTTGTTCACAGGGTGGGGTGGGTAGTGTTTAGCCAGTCAGTAAAAGAGGACATTATGAACTATTTGCTAGATTTCTGTCTATCGTAAATTTCCTCGGCAATTATTTGGTGTTAAATAGATAATGGAATCGAAGCTAGTTTTTTGCTGTTACTGCGAAATCCAAAGCTTTGTCATAACGAACTCTGTTTGCAGACTCTGAGAGACCAATGCTGTGCCATTTGTATTTCAGGAAAACAAAATATAGCTTTTAAATAGTTAAAAAGAAAGGAAAAAATTCCAAAATGTTTTTTCACAAGCTGCATTATGTATCGCATTCTGTATTCGTCATTTATATATTTAACGTAATAACACGCCCCTTCACAAATTAAAATTCAAGAAGGAAGAACGATCTTTTTATTTGTTTGTTTGTTCGTAGTGAAGTATTAAGCGAGACATTTTTTTTAACTAAACAGTCATTAACAAAAATTAGAATTCTGATAATATTAACAGAATGATAATGTTATCCACGATCCAATTAAATTCAGAAAAAATGTTTTGTTGATAAAACAAAATTTTGTTTGGCACGATTTTAACCACTTATCTTTGTCGATTGAACAGATTTTTTTTTATGAATAAGAACGATTATAACATGAAATGGAAGATATTTTGGTGTAATGTTTCATGGATTCAGTTAAACCATTTGTTTAACATAGCTAAATTTTTGTTGAATCAACAAACATCTTTTCTTGCGTCTGTAAATTTAGAAATTCACCATATCTCTCAAGAAATCCCAAGAAGACGTTCTTAGGTTGTAGACACCCACTCCTCCGTCGAAAAAAAGGCAAATGACACGAGATGTCAATTTTATTTTTCCATCGTCTTTTTGGTTGGTGGCACTTTCCGAGGGTAGAACGCAGATGGTTTTGAATCCAGCTTGTTTCAAGCGGTAACTTTCTTGCGCCTTTTCTTTCGCCACTGTCCAAATGCGAAGAATTCCCGTTTCAGCATCTGAAGGAAAATCCAAACATAGAAACCAGCTTTTACTAAAACATTCATTTTGCAAATACTGTCTGACTGCGTTTCGGGTTGAATATTGGCAAGCAGTCAGTATAAGTTAATCCTAATCAACTGGTTGAGAAGGGGGGAAAGATTTTTATTATTAATATATGAAATCAGCCATCTGGTTTGCGTCATTTTAAATGTATAAACTGATGGATTAAGTCTAAAAATAAACAAATCCTTATTTCTCGAAAACTGCGTCTGAATAGTTTAGAGACAAGCGTACATCTCACTGGTACCCCCAACAGCTCATGGACGTGCCCATTTCTGCATGTTTGTTTATAGCAAATCGTAGTTAAACAGTATCGAGTATTTGGAGAGATTGGAATGTTCTATATCAACACCCACCAGAAAACAATATTTTCAAACAATATACCGGGTGTCTTAAAAGTCTTCCCACGATTACAAACATGCATACGGCAAGAGAAACACACAGACACACACACTCGGCCAAATACTTTTTATCTTGAATTTCATGTAACGCATTCAAGTTTTTGTGTAAAAAGTTATAGTCTGGCCACGTTCCGCGTGAAATATTGGCATGCTGCCAGTAAAGGAGAGTCGAAATGAACTGTTCGAGGAGGGGTTAGCGAGCGGAAGAATAGCACATAACCCATCACTTTGAGTGGCCCTCTCACAAATAATGGACATTTCCGTTTCCTCGTCTAAACTGGCTGTATCTAAAAGATACTTGAACAGTAGTGTCATGCTATATGGATTGTTTGATGGAACGTCTTAACATCCCTCCTTCCTGGAGTTGGAATATCGTCTGGATATACTTCGGGCAACGCGCACAAATGGATTTATTGTGCTTGACACACTTGAGTGTGTTACCTGCACTGGATGATCCAATCTATTTGTTTTATGTGTTATATTTTCTGTCTTCTGCATGTTTGTAGTATGGAAAAGACTCTGGGACATCCTGCATTACTTAGAAACGAATACTTGTTTCGTTGAGCCATGAGCCGGGGCCATCGTGATTCTACCGGGCCTGCTTGAAAAGCTTTTAAAGCTTGAGTGCTAAAAAATGTGCACTCCGATGAGTCATCCAAAGAGGCCTACGGATGATGACTAATGGGTTCCAGGACTTAGATACGTCCTCTAACGGCCGAATCTAACCCACGAGGAAACGTCCGTAGGCCTCTTTCGGAGTGCACAAGCAGGCCCGCTAGAATCACGATGGCCCGCATGGGCGCAGCTAGAATTTTTATAAGGGTGAACCTTTAATTTTATAAGGGTGGGCAAAATGTCGGAGGATACTGCCAGAGCAAGACGCGTACGCGCATACACACTCATTATAGTACACATGACATTTTCCCTCTAGGATGTAAAATAAAATTATTTGTTGGCTTAACACAAATTTTAAATAATGACCCAATTTCAGATTCTATTTTTAATTTCGTATTGCCCACCCTTGCGTGAGAAAATCGCACGAAATGACTCCCTACCTTCCGGCGCCTACGGAACGAACCTTTAAAAATGAAACTAAACGCCTTAATCCAGCGGTTCTCAACCTTTTAACGTCGCGTCCCCCCAACAAAGGTTCACGGACGGTGGCGCTCCCCCTCCCCGTCACATTTTTCAGCATACATTTAATTTTTTAATCTTTAACAATGACTATTGAGTCGAATTTTCTACAAAATAATGTCATCAGTCAAGTTTGAATGAACATTTTAAGCGAAAATGGATATAGTTTTGAGTCAAACTGAGAATAAATAATAAAATGATTTTTAAAAAAATATGCATCACTACTGGCTCCTTGGTTTTTCTGGCGTCCCCCCTGTTAACGTTCCGCGCCCCACAGGTTGAGAAACGCTGCCTTCATCTTAATAATGAAATGAAGGGAAATTCTTTTCTAATGAGGCAGAAACGTTAGTCAGCAGAAATGTGTGAAAAGGGTGGTTTTACTAAAGGTTGACGAGAGCATGCAGTATATAAGGGTTGTTTACCTCCAGTTATAAAGGTTCCCGGAGCTTCCGAGAGCCAAGCAACGCATTTGATACTGACCGCTTTACTGGGTAGACGATAGGAAGTAATGACCGACGGCACGTCCGCAGAAGCGTCGATTAATTGGAGCTTTCCACTCGAAGTGCATACTAAAATGTAACTCGAAGAAAAAGGGTCCCATTGCAAACAAGTGATCGAACTCCGCTCTTCTGAGTCCACTTGAAACAGTTTCACGTTCTTCTCACCTGTCATAACAAAAACAACTTTTTTGCCTGGAGAAAACAACACAAAATATCATTTTCTGCCTCCCACATCTAATGTTCGATTCTAACAATTAGCTTAAAAGTAGATCCTGTAGGTCCTGGGGGTTACGACTACTGCAACTCACATATGTATACGTGTGTGTGAGAAGCGAGTGAAGAATATACATTTTGAAGGCAAAAAAAACCTATCCCCCCCCCTACCCTGTGTAGATTCGTGTTATTTGTGAACTTAGAAAGCCTATTCCATAATTCCCATCCAAGAGATTTTTGTACTCGCAGACTAGAAGAAGGAGGCTCTTAAAGAGACCTCCCAGACAGCACAGCAAATTTGCATCGAACTTGCAGTAAGCTTGATTTATCAAGTCAATAAACTTAAATTAAGCTTGAAAATTTCAAGTGTGAAAGCTTAATGCAAGCTTGAATCAAGTATTCAAGTTGACACTTGCCTTACTTGCAGTAAGCTTGACATAGCAAGCTTAATTATAACTTAAAATATTTTCCTAAATACATGCGGCGCCGAACTCGCCCCATATATTTTATTTTTCCACGCATTTCCCCCTCTACGCTGAAACCTCAAGTCATTTTAATCAGTTTCCGTCTAGCATCCGCGACTGGGATGGATCTCGGGATCTAAGGTGTGGGAAGCCAGCGTCCTAACCCATCTCACTCGAGGTGGCATGACTCAAGTTTGAAATGACTGTTAGGGTTGTCACGCCGTTTTTTGACGAGATTGAACAGTATTGGCCGATGCCGATCTGCCTCTTTTATTTTTCCATGAGACGAATCAAAATTAAAATAATGTTATGTGTGATTTATAGACCCTACTACATACTATATAAATAAACATACTATAAACTTAAAAGCAGCACACGTTTTAAAACTTTCAATATCGCGACACTCATGTTGGGCAATATTAGCCCAAATCGGGACAAACGACTGATTTTGAAATCCATTTTGAAGTCTATTTGTATTTTATTTTGAAGAATTTCAATATTTGGAAATATAGAATCTTTTTTTTTTTTTTAATTCTATGGTCAAGTACCTACATTTATGACTAAGGATAAATTATTTGTTATGTGGATGTGGCTTTCCAAATCAAGCAGTCATCCAGTTGTAATTCAAGCTTGACAGTTCAAATGACTTAAATTCGGCGGGAAAATATTGGCTGACTCACTTTTTTTGTAATCTCCAAGATTGCTGCAAGCTTAAAATGAATTGAACTGTCAAGCTTGTATTAATATGTCCAGTGGCGGATTTCCCAATAGGCGCATGAGGCGCGCGCCTCGGGCCTCATATTTCTAAGGGGCCTCCAAATTCGGTTTTCAGAAAGAAAAAAACTATATGTAAATATCTGTTCAAGAGACATAAACTTTGTTCATAGTAACAGGATTGCTTCTAGAGTAGAAAGCGCTTTTGAACAATCTTTTCTTTGGTGACTCCCTTTCCTCTTCACAGCATTGGACCATAATCTAAACTAATACTTTAATACGAATACTTTTAGTTTATACCTAATGGATGCTTTAATTCCGTATTTCACTGTAAAAATATCCAGAAACGTTCTTTGGAAAGAAGGATAAGTTAGACTTACAAAGACTATACAGAAAGTATACATTTCCCTTTGAAAACTTTACTGTTTCGTTCAACCCGTCACTAAACCGAATAGTGGTCTCACGACCTTAAAAAACAGGCAGTTCACTTAAAAATGACTAGAATTGTAAAAAAAAAAATTACTTAAAAAAATATTCCAGTAGTATTCCTTGAAAATAATAGGCAGCTGAGGTGCCCTAAATTCCAAGGAAAGTTGCACGAAAATACCAAGAACTTTACTGAACAATATGCAATTCAGTGGATCTTTCCTGAGATGTTCAATAAAGTTCCTGGTATTTTCATGCAACATTCCTTGGAATTTTAGGGCCCTCAACTGTCCTTTATTTCCAAGAAAAATTCCTAGATTTTTTGCATTGTTTTAATTTGCTCACTATATTTTATTCAAAAAATACAGGTGCAGAGGATCCCTATGCCTTTTTCCTATCCGGAATCAATTAGTTGTGTTGGATTGGGGGATTACGGCCAATTATCTACAAGTGGGATGTATGCCGATGGGTGCTCCCCTTGGGAGTCGTTCTAAGGGATTCTAACCTCTATTTACGCTAAGTTTTGGAGGAAACCACGGAAAATTCCTAACGGTTAGGTTGGCGGACGCGACCTGGTTTTGAACCAGGCACCTTCCGTCTCCCAGTTCCGAGTGCTATGCGCTCAGCCACTAGTTGGGCCGCACTGAATCAGATTGCGGCTCAGTAGCTGGTATTGCAGTAGGACATTCAAATACACCTGCTTTATAGATTGCCGCCCCCCCCTCGCCCAAATCAAAAAGTGTACAGTCTGATAAGAATATTTTTCAATTTAAAAGAGAAAAGCCTGAACCGCTTTATTCTACAGCTTGAGATTGAAAAATTTGTAAAAAATTAAATATTTTATATTTTTCAGCCGTTCTTCATTTAAACGATTTAGGAAAGGACACTCTGTATTCAGTGAAATTTTCAAATATACCTAAAATATATAATTGTTGTTGGTTGTCACGATGTAATAGAAATTGTTCGAAAAATCACTAAAAATTAAAAATTTAAGCTAGGGATAACCGATTTTATCTTTTTTTTGGAATCGAAACTTTCCAAGTATGCAATGATAAAAAATTGCCGACCAATAATTAAAAAAGATATGAGCTGATACATGTGCGATAACACTTTTTTGGGGGGATTGGAGGAAAATATTTGATAGTTAAAAAAAAAAAAAGTATTGAAAAATTAAAGAAATCAATACTTAGCGTCACCGAAATTTCACATGCGTGCAAAGTTTCAGCTCGATCGGATGATAGTGGGTTAAAATTCATAGACAAATTTTGAACTGGAATGTCATACACAGTTAATTAAAAACTTAAAAAAAACAAATGATGATTAATTTTTTGTTTTCAACTAAAAATATTTATGGTAACTATATTATAAATACGGCATGTATTTTATAGTCGCAGATGAAAATGCTAAACATTAATAATAAACCTAGGACCGAAGCTTAGAGCATACCCATTTACCCATTATAAAGTGGAATTTATTTTTAAGTCAATAATATTTTTTGTACTTTAACTACTTAAAGTATTGGTTTTTTTTAATTTCTCTTGTAGTTTTTTTCATTCTATTTAAAATATAGAATAATGTGTGTGTGTATATATATACATATTATTCATACCTAATTACTCATTATTAATAGTCCTAAACTGACAGTTTTTGAATAAACACAAAAATTAGACTAAACAGAAAGTTTACTTTTACTATTAAACTGCTTAGTTTTGCAGTTCCAAACGGGAAATTTATGAATATATTTAAATATTTATAAATATATGTTCTTGAAGGAATGTTACATTTTTGGTTCATTTTATCCAAGTAAAGAATTCTGAACTTTGTGATGTCAAAGTCATGTTTCTGATCAAGTTTCCCTTGTTCTGACCTTCAAAAGTACCTGTTAAGTAGTCAAAATTTTTATGACTGAAACAAGAAATATGCCAGTGGTCCACAAAAAGTAATTTGGCGTAATTAAGTAACAGTGAAAAATAATCAATATAAAACTGCAGTTGCTGGGTTATACTTAGAGGTATGCTGATGTCTATTTAGTGTTAATCATGAAAAGTGAAACGTAGTACAAAAATTATTGAGATAAAAAATGTTTTTTAAGATGAACAAATCTATAAGCATAAAAATAATTTTAAAATTTTAATACTCCTTTTGTAATAGGCCCTGACTATCGGACGGACTTTTGGTGCACGTGCCCTGGGCACACATGGAGAAATAAAAGCCAAAAAATTGAGTTTAACATGATATACAGGGGAACAAAAATTGAGCCAGCTAAAGGACACAAAATCTGAAAAGTGCCCTGGGCACAAAAGTGTTATAGTGAAAGTCAGGCCCGTGTTTGTAGACATAAACTAGATATAAAAGGAATTAAAACATTTTCAAATAATTAGTAATAATGTAAAGGAGTTAGTGATTTTTTTTTTTTTTTTTGAGGAGGGGGGCTTCAAAATTGAGTTGCGCCTCGGGCCTCTCAAGAGCAAAATCCGCCACTGATGGTAAAAAATTCTACATTGTACATCTCGGATAAAAGAAATCGACTCGAAAGATCGCTCAACGCTCAGTATTGTGTCAAATGATTTCTTACTCGACCCCCAAACTCAGCCAATGAACATAAGACATGCGCAGTACCTTCCAATCGAACCTCTCTCGCTTGGAGGAGAAAATCCGACTAGCCGCTCCATTTCAATACCGTTCGCATATTTTCAAAAGAATACTTCGCTTATTTCCACCCTAACATTTTAGTGGATCGGGGACTACAAATACGAATGAACTCGGTTAGAGTGACCACATCCAAATCAGTGGCGCGGGGTTTGATTTTAGGGTGGGCTTTATGCAGATTTATCTTGATTTTGAAGCGAAATTCCGTAAATTTTTACAGCATTTCATAATTTTAAACGAATAAAAAAAATCCTGCAACTAAATCTTACAACATTTTTAAGTGGTGGAATATAATTATATATATATATATATATATATATATTATTTAAAATAATAATGGGCTTTATTTAAAGAAATAACCACTTTTAAAATATAATGACTAATTGATTTATTTATTTTTATTTATTTATTTATTTATTTTTTTTACGTTCTCGGAGAAGGAAGAGGAATCCATTGAAATCATCCTATATTAGCAGTACTAGTGCAGCGCCATCTCTCGCCAGTTCTTTGCACTTTTCCTTTCATCTATTACTTTCCGAACGTGTACCCTGTAAGGAAAGTATTGCCATCCTGAAAAAATTCAACTTCGAGATTGGGATGTATGGACACGTTTGGATGTCTTCTGAATTCGTGGATGCTGTTTTTACGAGATGTATGTATGCATGTGTGTGTGTGTGTATGTGACTGAACACGATAGCTCCTAAAAGGATCATTCGATGGAGCTCAAATTGGGTATATATGTTATAAACCACCCTCGTAAGACCGGTATTGATTTGGATGTGTATAGGACTTATTGTTTTTCTACAGGGCTACGACAAACATTTCTTTTACATTATAGCATATGGGGTGCGCTAGCGTTTAAAGGGTGCATTCGATTGAGTTCCAATTGGGTATATATGTTTGAATGATTCATCGATTAAAATGGATTGAAATGCTGGTCATGATCTTAATCGTAAGTCTTCGGAAAGTCGAGTGGAGTCCCACCAGATTTTTTCCATTGTATTCGGCCCGATCTATGACAGGCAGTGTTTCGAGTAGGCGGGGGCTCAACTCGGTTAGAGTTGCAATTCTCTTCCGTCAAAATATTCTTTCACGAGCAGTCCACTTCGAGACACATCTTGGAAACTATTGTAAATCACAAGCATCTACATAAGGGGTGTTAGAAATTTTATTTCATGAGTAGCCAATCATACCAACAGGGGGTGCTCTCCAGGGAAGCAATGTTTAGTCTGGTACTCGGACAAAAAGATCCTTTGTGTACAGTTCCTCAGACATTGAAAATAACGAAGAAACCTTGAAACGCGAATTATTATGGACAGGGAGCGTTGTCCCAAAAATGGGGTTCCGTTCTTTATCTATTAGATATAAGGGAAAATTGAAAAAGTATCCAATTAGAAGGTAGGGTATAAACTACGGGAACCCTTTAACGCGCAGTGTTCCCGCTCTGGGAACACCCAACTCGGACGTTTGGACTGTTGCCAGTCACGAAGAATAGATTGGATTTCTCTAAAAATAGTGGCAGGTGGCACAGCTCCACGAAAATCCTTTACTAGCACGTCCTTTCCCGTAAAAAAGGGTCACGATTATTTTTAACAGCAGTGACACCTGCTATAAAAGGGAAGAATGCGAGAGCAGCTGGATAGATTGGCCAATGCTGAAAAAAGGGAGAAAATACCGTAATTAATAAATATAAATTAAAAATCTTAAATCTTTTTTCTTCCACATAAATTATTTTCAAGAGATAATGCGCTGTTTTATTTAAGTATTCATCCGTTTTATTTAAGTATTCATCCGGCGACGTCACCTGGTGACTGGTCACAAATAAACTTCACAGTGACCACACAGTGAAGTTACATCACTCACAAGTTACCAGACCCTTATTATCGCATGGGCAAATCGGGACTTTGCCCGGGGTCCCCAGTTTCAAATGTTGTTCTGAAATATTCTTTTATATCTCAAAATATTATGAAAAAGAAAACAAATATTATAGAGGGGGACCCCCAAATTCATCAATGTCTGGGGCCTGTGTTGGTCATAATCGGGCTGTGCAAGAAGTTACAATGTGACAGTCCTGAGACAATTGTGACCCTCTGTGACGCCACAGCGACTCTTTTGTAACCATTTGTGCTATTAGAGAAGACGCCCTCACAGTACCTATAAACTTACTTATAAACTTACTTTTTCCCACTTTTCTCTATTAAAATTAATTTTTATTTGAATGAAATATCAATCCCGCGGGATCCCGCAATCTCGTGCGGGATTGACATTTCATTCAAACAAAAATTAATTTTAATAGAGAAAAGTACGAAAAAGTAAGTTTATAAGCACTATCAAGTTTAATACTTTATCTTAATTCATAATTAAAAAAATACCTTACATAAATATGAAAATTATAGCCATCATATTCTAATCCCGAAAAAGCGGGATTGCATTCCCTAGAATGAGCCCACAATAGAGAATATCGAAGTTCTAGATCAGGAGAAATGTAAATTTTTGTTTGCAATCCATCATCGAAATTGGAGTTCGTCTCGTAAGGCATTCGACGAAATTCACCGAACGAATACTAGATGCTGGGTAAATGAAACGTATACAAATCTGTTGCTAACTACATAATCATTAGTAAGTATTTTCATCATACTAGTAGATGTGAGATACGCATTGGCAATTTCTTGGCATATTCCTTTGTGAAAGACGTGGGAAACGTCATACTTCTTTTGTTTTCATTGTTGTTATTCTAAACTTAATGAAATGCTACTTTCCTTGTTTGGCTTTATAACTTTAGTCTTTGCACCTGACAAAACAAGAAGGCTCAAGTCGTACATGATATTAAAAACAGGAAAGACCATGGCACCTCGTGAGTCTCCTTATTCGACGAACGCCAATTTCGGGTGATGTATTCCAAACAAAAATGACATTTCTCCTGATCTAGAACACCAATATGCTTTATTGTGGGCTCATTCTAAAGATTGTGGAATGGACCCGTTTTTGAGACATTTGACTGCTTGTAGCTAGAAGGGTGTTTGCGGAATCGCCAGTCACAGTTTTTGGCTACAATTCCATTTTTAACTTCTCATTATCAGTAAACAATGTCAACATTCGCTTCTTGCAAAACTTGGTCGAACTCTAGTTCTAGTAAATCCATTCTACTCAACTTGGCTTAATGTTGCGAAGGTGAGTCTTTTTCTATAGAAAACCATTCATATTGACCAAAGTGAGCTAAAATATGGACTAATGAATGATTCAATATCAACTAGAGTGAATAAGGATCAGGGGAGGGCAACCTTTAGCATGCCATGCGCAAGTTTACTCATAGTCTAGTTCAGGCGCACCATACAACTCCTTTTTTACTTCCTTGTATGCAAGGTTCAGAGTTGGAAAATGCAAATCCGGGCATTCTTTAGTTGAAGTCTCATTAAAATTAATAATATGTAAAGATGTGATTGATATTGTTCCAAGGAAGAAGATTCTGGAATTAATTTTTCTGATATTTGATAGGGGTTCGGAGAGGGTTCGATTTTTGATGACAATGTATTTTGGAATGTTGAAATTTTTCCTCTTCAAGTGGCATCTTAAATTCTAAGAAATAAAATACTTGGAAAGCCTCGATCTGTAGGCACAAGGATGCAATGCAACAAGTTTGGCGCATGCTCCATGATTTGGCCCCATTCGATATATGCCAGTATTAGCTAAAGTCACTGGAAATAGACACAGCTTACCTTGATTATAAAATGACAGTGTCCCATCTGAATGGCCCAGTACGAATCTTCCTAGCGCTTGCGGGTGCCAGCTGAATTGAGTGATATTCGAGTTGACTTCTTTGAAAGGGTAAGACTGTTGCTCGGTGTACTTCCAGACATAGAGAGGGCCTTTGGAGTCGCAGTAGAGCACGCAATCCTCGTCCGAAGGGAGCCAGGCTATGAGACTCGGAGCAGAGAGCGTCGTGCTCAGTGACGTCAGAAGCTTGTGTTGAGCCACATGCCAGACGCAAATCTTGAAATCGACGCTGCTACTGGCCAAAATGTCTCGATTCTTCCGGTGCCAGGCTATGGCCGAAATGGTTTTCTTGTGCTCGGACATGATGGAGTGAAGGTCGAATTGTTTGCTCTCCAAGTTCCACTGAAAAAAAAATGCTCTTTTCATAAGACTCCGAAAGGGAAAGGATGTATAAGAATTTCAGGGTCTTTCCATGGTGACTAAAGTGACATTTGTAGCTGAAAGTGAAAATGACATTTAGGATGAGTTAAAAATAAAATTAAGATACAATTTTCAGCTTTAGAGTTCTGTATTATAAAATCGTAAATAAGGACATACAGTTTAATTTTGAATTTTAGTAAAATACTGGGGTTTTTTGGTGTGACTAACGAAGTATTTTCGATGTGACTTACATAACATTGAAACTATCAAATGTTATTCACATCTGTTAAATAGCCAAAGCGTTTAATTAAGCATCAAACTATAAACTATTGTTTCTTTATGCTGCATGCTGTAAAGCTGAAAAAAATCTGTTACCTTTATTTTAAAATAATCAGCAATAAAAAACATTTCTCATTTTTAGCTTTTTTATTGCAGTGGAATGACCCTTTTCCATTATTTATCCATTCTCTTGAATATTGAACCCAATTTGAACCTGTTTGCTCTCATCACTGAAAAGACGCAGCGATGGAGATTTTCCCCATCGATGAGAGTAAGCTGAGCTCAGTCCCAGCCAACAAGTGTTAAGGTTCAAGCGTGCTCACCAGAGATAAATTTTGGTACAAAAATGCGGGCTTTCTATGGAGTTATATCTCCTTTCCTTAGGTTCAGTGTTTCGCCAACACGATCTAGATTAGAAAGCCAAACGTCTTGCTGCGTGACGTCACATGGGTAGGCGTATACGTTTACAAAAGCAGCCACTAGAAAGCTTAAATAGGACTCGATTTCTTCCTCTTCCATAATTGTTTTTAATTACAAAAATAGAATTTCTCATTTCTCAAAATGAAAATTATATCGGGAAAATACATTAAATGCTTTTAAGCTAATTAAATACACTGCTGGACAAAACTTTGGCAACCACCTGTATCTCGGCGCGTATTATTAATAAAAAACTGTGCTATAATAAAATACAACGATAAATCTATAATGTGTACGTACAGGGTGTTTCAGTTCAGCGTTTACAAACTTTCAGGAGAGATAGAGTACACCTAGACGATGGAAAATCACATAGCAATGCGTGGTGGGAAACGCTTTCCTGACGATGCAAAACATTAGAAAGGCAGGACACGTACAAGTAAAAAAAAATGTTTATTATTCTCAGTACAGCAAAAATGCTGAAAAGTCTGTTGTGGGTGTACGCGATAGATGTCGCTAGGTAAACCGAAACATCCTATTACGTTGCATGCGCACACGCAGTTGTTGCTGCCGCGTTCACTGCTGTGAAGTTTCATTTTGCCTGCCGACAGAGTAGTAGTAGGATGGAACGATACATGAACGCGGAACTTGCTGATATGCATCTGGCATAGGGCGGGGCCTTCGCAATTAGTAACGGGTCTGCGCGTGTATTTTGATGAGCCATCCAAAGAGGCCTACGGATGCTCGAGTCTTCACGTATACATCAGGCATTTCTTAAGCTTCCCAGTGCTTTAAAACGTTATTTAATGTAGTTTTAAGTAGTCATTGTGTTACTCATTCAAGTACGAACTCATCATTAATTTGTTTGCTATGATACACATTTACATAAAGAAAATAGATGCATATAATTTGAAGGAAAAACAAAGTAGCGCTTACTCTCATGATTCACGATTGCTTATTTTAGTTTCACAAGTGGATATTTAGTATACTTTAAAATAACTAAATACACAAGACATTTTTATAATGAATATTTCACGAACGTAGTCGTATTTCCTACGTTATTTTAAATAATTCAACATTAATCTTTAACAAATGATGTATTAAAGCGCATTTCAGTGTTTTCGGGATATCCTGTATATTGGAGAAAATTGATAAAATACGCTCTATAGCGCGATCCCTGAATTAATTATTCTTTAAAAGACATTTCATGTAGTATATATTATTCTTTTGTCGCATTCTCAATCGAACTTAGGAATTGAGCAAGCATAATGAACGCTTGTACAAAATATTAACTACATTTGAAGTTTCTGTATAAACGGGCAAAAATCAATAATTTATAATTTACTGTAGTTCTGCACTGTACCAGATGTAAGTCTGAATCACATAATCAAGGCAAATATAACTGATAAATAACATTTTCAACTGGCAAAATTAAATTGTCTAAATAGTATCACAACGTCATGCTTATTTACAAGAATAAAAACTACTCAAGTAATACGATTTCTGATTAAAATAATTTATTTATAAATAACACATAGTAATTATTCACCAAACATGATTTACATACATATATTTAGAATTTCTAAATACATTATAAGCATTCACTTACCTTTACATTCAGAGCAAAATGTTCGAATTTTAGGATAAATTTTCATGAAAGAAAATGGAGCAAGATTCACCAAACGATTACCTACATCTAAAGTTCTTTAGTACGACAAAAGTATAAAAAAATTGTTTTAAAATAATAAAATAATATAACATTTATAATACTTAGAATAATAAAATAGAATACTGTGACTGGGGAAAACAGGCCTCAATGATAAACTCATTTTTAGGGATGGCAACTCATAAGCAGGCCCGTTACTAATTGCGAAGGCCCCGCATAGGGGCCCGCTCATTGCAACGAGCGAGCCGCACAGCGGTTGTACGCTCAACGTTACCCCGTGAGGCAAACTCCCAGCCACATCTTTGCACGCTTGCACCCGAGATTGTCCGACAGAGGATCCTTCATTGTAGACGCACCGGTACTTCAGGGAAGAGTAAGAACGCCAAACAACGAGGAGACTGTGCTGGATCTGATGCAAAACAATCCCGGTACCAGTACATGTGCTATCGCCAGTCATGTTGGGATTTACCCAACGACCGTCTGGCGGATCCTGCATACTAACAAAATGAACCCCTATCCCATCCATCGCGTACAGTTACTGAATGAGGGCGATTTGGCCCCGCGATTGGCTTTTGCAGGTAGGTATTTACAGATGCGAGCAACATATCCCCGTTTCCCCGCTACCGTTTTGTTCACCGATGAGGCAACCTTCACGCGGGAGAATGTTCAATTCACATAAGGGGCCAGAACAAATAGATTTGATAGCAAGACAATACGAGAATCAATATTGAAAAAAAGGTGTTGGAGTACCTGAAGCCCCCCCCCCCCAATAACATTGCTGTTTTAGATAGGCCTGCGCGCAGCTCTGATCTGAACATCATCTATAATGTATGGCACATAATGGAGGAAATTGTGTATAGCGATAAGCAATACGATGATCGGAAAGAACGGATTCGTGCTCTGGGGAGATATGTAAAGGAGTTCTTAAGGAAACCATTATGAATCTATACAAATCAATTCCTCGATGTTTGCTAAAGGACGTTGATGTTAAAGGAGCTCAAATTCAATAACTATCTCACCGTTATGTTCTTTGCTACACATGTGTGGCTACTTGGTGGTAGCCAAAGTTTTGACTACCCATTTTCATGTATTTTCTGCGAAATGTTTTAATTTTGAGATATTAAACAGTTTCTGATACTCATATTTATGCCTGATTGTCCCTTCAAGTCAAGGTGGGAACACATTCGTACATGATTTGTACTTTCTTAAAATCAGGTGGTGGTCAAAGCTTTGTTCAGCAGTGTACATTAGAACCTTCCAGTTTTTTGGAAAATTCAGATTTAAAACTTCTGCAAATGCGTCTGCAAATTTCGTTGCGAGAAATGTTCAGAAGTATAGTTTTGATTAGATTCAAACTGACTAAGTGCAAATTTTCTGACATCGAACTCTGTCTAAAATGAACCTTTTATTTGCGAGGCTTCAATTAAATATACATGCCAGTCATTTTGACAGGAAAAAAGAAAAAGAAGTAACGAATGATTGCAATTAAAAGAGTGGCATTGTTCACAAACCATCAGCGAAAATTCTTCCATATGCAAATGAAGTTGCTTCGTATTTAATTTTATATTGAAATGTGTCATTCGTTAAAAATCTTCATTATAAAATATTTTTAAACAAATAAAGCCTAGAATACGCCTACTCGATGCGATGTCACTTCGATTTTAGGGACATGAAGTTTGGTTTTCTATTTTAAAAGGTGCTATTTTAACGCAGAGGTTCTCAAACATTGTGATCCCATGGACCCCTTGGTGATTGTTCCTCCTTCCTATGAATCGTTCCAAGAGCAATGACGCACAGTATATTGACATTCGAGTGTTCCAAAATCGAGGTTCAAATTTCCGATTTCAAATTTCCGACACAAGACATTCCAAAGCCCTCCAATAAAAGCAAAATGCGTGGACATGTCAGATGACAAGTGTGAAATTTATCTTACAGTGAATGGGGAGGATTGATGATTAGCTTGTCTATGAAATCCTCGACAGTTGCTTTCTGCTTAAATACCGCCATTTACAGAATAATAAAGGATGCTTTTCTATGTATCGTTTTTATTCCAATGTGTATATTAATGTGTTTTCAATGGCCGGAAAAATAATTTGTGTCTTGGGCCCTTTATTGCATCTTTTGGGAGTCCATTATTTTTCTATTGCAGGTCGGAGAGAATCTGGGGGGGGGTCTCTTAAGGGAATCTCTAAATTGACACATTCAACTGGTTTTATATCGAGAAAGAATATTGGAAAATTTCTTACAATTCTTCAGTTTCCACAAGGAAATTTTCTACTCGCTGAACAGTCATGTTTTATCGATGTGGGTAGAAAACGTATTGCCTATTCAAATGGTGAACAACTATATGGTCTTTAAAACAAACGGAAATGTAAAATGAATGAGATATATATCCTCTCCATTCTAAAAAAAATATTAAACGAAATACAGTCGACTCCGGTTATAGTGTATCCAGATATAGTGAACTTTCGGCTATAATGAACGCAAATCGTTAGTCCCGATTCACTTACATTAGAAATGTGCATAGCATTTTTCGGTTTTAGTGGACATGACTTCGGTTATAGTGAACCTAAAAACTGAACTTCAAAAATTCTGGAAACGGCAGAGATGATTTTTTCGATATCTACATTCTCAAAGGTTGTCTGTATTGCATTCGATAAATAAATAAAGAGATTATCAAGCATCTGTTCCGAAAAAGAGGGGAATTGTCAGTGGCTAGGCTGAGGTTTGTGCGCTAACATGGCGAGGAGGAGAGGAGAACAATAGCGCACTATACTCTTGACCGCTATAAAACCAGGAATTTATTCATTGCAGTGATGCTTACTTACTGCTTTATCTTTTCAATTCCCTTGCAAAATAGCCCAAGTCTTGTGGTGTATTCCTCCACGTACTCTTTTTCTCCGATACCCCCAGAGCTTAAAAGATAAGCTCATCTTTTCCACCCAGCATGAAAGCCGTGACACCCACACTTCCACAATGAAGAAAGTAGCAAAGACAATTTTTAAAGAAACATGCAACGTTTTTCCTTCTCATTCTTGCCCAGAAAGAAAAGACCACAAGCGCTTCAGTCCAACTCATCGAACTGTGCCCCTCCTAATTGTATTCACTCTGGCTATCCGGGGACGTCTGAAAAGGGGATTCAATTCTTATTCGGTTAGAATCATTGGCATTTTTCGGCTACTAAGCACTTAACAAAAAGTAGGGTACATTTCATGGTGAACAAGAACGGACCTATCTCTCGTCCTTGATCGATTTCATTTTCTATTCCCGGTGCAATAGCACAGGTTAAGGATTACCACTACAATAATTGGCTATAGCACAGGTTAAGGATTACCACTACAATGATTGGCTATAGCACTTTCTGGCCAATTGGAATTAAGGCGATAGCGAGTAATGGTAATCCTTAACCTGTGCTATTGCACCGGGAATAGAAAATGAAATCGATCAAGGACGAGAGATATGTCCGTTCTTGTTCACCAAGAAATGTACCCCCACTTTTTGTTAAGTGCTTAGCAGCCGAAAAATGCCATTGATTCTAAAAGAATAAGAATTGAATCCCCTTTTCAGACGTCCCCGGATAGCAATTGGCCATTAGGAAAATAAATACAAAAATAGTGTGGAATTGAAAATTAATTAATAGAATTGAAATATTATTAACTTACATAATATTACCATCATCGGAATATTGCTTTCATTTTTGCATCTGGATTCAATAGTCATTTTTATGCTGTTGTAACATCCCTCTTTGTGTGGTGTGATATGAAAGTTTCTTTGTAGGGTATAAGAAAGTTTGCGTAAGAGGGGATCCCCAATGAAGCTTTTGCCCCGGGCCCCCATCTCTGCAAATCGGTCCCTGCACTTCGCTTATGGTGAACTTCGGATAGAGTGAACAAAATTGGCCGGTCCCCAGAGGTTCACTATAACCGGAGTCGAGTGTATAATGAATCGGCATATTTGTACTTCATGCTATAAGAATTTTTATGTCGCTGAAGGATATGTGGAGGAAAAAAACAGATTATTTGTGGAGTGCGAAATTCTACAGGAAATCTTTTCTGGAATGTCGTAACCCTTCCTCTTTTTGTTTTCTGTTAATCCTTCTCCAGTTTCTTTGACTGACGTACTTACTTGATAAATATAAATGGCTAATGTGGCTGCGTAAGCAAATCTTGTTCCCGATGCATCTACCACGTTTAAATTCCATGGTTGACACCCAGCAGCTATGAGTCCTATTTGCCGCGCCACAGACATCGATCTAAAACAAACACGTCCAATTAAAATCACATAACCGTAAAGAATGAAATATATAGATTTTTAGAACGGACTCAAAGAAGGAGTTTTGATAAAATATTCGTCTCTGAAAATAAGAGCGTATTCCTTTCTTGTTTTTCCCTAAAAGAATTTCAAATGAAGTCTCTTTAAAGAGATAACATAAACTGTTTGAAATCGATATTTTTCGATACAAAAATCCTAAAATGCATGTTTGTGCTCATCAGGCAGAGACAGAGTTCTTTTCGCTCCACGGTTTTTAACATCTCGTAGGCTACCATTTTTTTAAAAAAAACTGTGTGTCAGCAAATATTAATTTCGGCACTATGATACAGAACTAATATTATTGGCACCAAAATTATAATGGAACACTTGCAGTTTGTTTCCTTTCATTACTACAAAGGGAGCTGCAGAAGGAGAATTTCTGATAATGAATCTAATGACTGCATTGAATAAACGTTTTGTTGAATCAAGAAAAAGTTTTCTTAAATAAACGAAACTATCCGGTTGAAATAGTGACAGCAAACTGTTCGTTAAAATAAAAAAAATAATTTTGTTAAAATTATTTGGTTATTTTAACAGAACATTTTTAAATCTAACTAAACAGTTCGGTTAAAATAAACAAATGTTTTGTTAATTCAACTAAACTATTTGTTTAAATGGTTCATTTACGCAACTATTAGCATTTATCTGCTTATTGAATCCATGTTCTTTGTGTCAGAGAAAAAAAAAACCGCTCCAAGAAACTAATACATTCCTGAAAAGTTGAGAAGTTCTATTATTTTCAATTTAAAAAAGGTCAAAATAGCTAACTGTCAGAAAAAAGTAAGAATTTATAAAAATATTTTTCTTTCTATTAATGTTTTAGTATGATGGTGGGGGTGAATGGGGTCAATAATTGCTTGGTTAATATTATGTTTCCAAATGCTTTTAATAAACGTTTTAATAAATATAAATTTGGCCTAATAATGTCTGAAAACATAAGCTGAAGACGAAATATCATTTGAAAACAAAGTGTTAATGTTTTTGACCAAATGAAATACATATCCATATCATCCCACCTTACCCTGCAACCAATGAGATGTCGGAATACAGTGTTAGCTTAGATTCTAATTCTAACAGTCCTGGCTATAACACATTCAGAACTGAATAATTTATAAGCCATGATAGGAAATAAAAAAATTAATGAAGTTAATGTTTTTGGCTTTTTTTATATCTATTACGCGTTTTACCCTACCTGTTACCCATTTTACCCCACATATTAATCAATTTTACCCAACCTTTATGAAGAAAAGAAACAGATCTAAATAAAGTTTAATATTTTTTCATTTAAAACTAATATAAAATCTTTTGAGTTGTGAAAAGAATGCACTACATATGGTAACACAAAATCGTTGCATGCTTAATATTATTACAAGCAGAAAATGGTCAATGAATAAAAAAATGTCCTTTCTTCATACCCATTTTACCCCCACCTTATCCTAAGAAATAAGTTTGCAAAACACTTAAAAAAATATATATATTAAACTGCAACCGTCACCATTATTAAGTCAAATAAACCAAATGTCCTTATAATGTAAACTTTGAGGAAATATACATATTTATAGTATTTTATTACGAACGCAAAAGCGATTTGGATTGCTTTATTTAGTTTGGCTTTAAACTAGAAAAACTGTCATTTAATTTATTTAAAATGAATTCGTAGGCAAATAAAAATATTAAAATAGAATTGTTAATTTTTAGGAAGGGATGAATTAGACTAATATTAAATCTTTTTCTTCAAACCTAAAGTAACTTCATCGCTTGAATACGCCCCAAAATGTTCGTTTTCGCTACGAACTAAGAAATACCACAAATGCGAATAAAAAATATACAAAACCACTCAAGTTTTTAGAAAAAGGTTCAGCTCGTATCTGCTTAGCACCCAGTCAGGTAATTTAGAAATAGATTAACACAAGGCCGTAGCCAGAAAAAAAATTCGACGCAGCACTTCGGAGGGAGGGGATATACAGCACTAAAATTGTTTCACCTTTATCTGATCTGTAGAATCAACGTAAATAAAAAACTACTGATGCAAATTTCGGGGGAGGATCCGTGTACACCCTTGGTTCGACAGATTAGAAGGAAACCCCTTCCTACGTGCTGAATGAGACCTGGACTGAACAAGCAAAACAAGGCCGGATTCCCCCCGAGAAGAAAGAAATTAATGTAAAAGATCCTATTTTACTTCCATAAACCGGATGTGTATGTCAATCTTCTAACTAACCCCCCTCCCCCCCACCCGACAAACTTGCAATAATCCGCCACTGAAGCAAACACGGGTTTGTTTGAATTTAAGTTTCAATTTTATGGACTAGATGGCAGCACAGGCCCCATTCTCCATCCTGACCTAATTTTGGTTGTTACCTATTTACGACTTCGATTTTGTTAAATATTAATTCCATGGATCACCGCTTCCAGCTTTTTAACTCATTTGTGGATCGGAAAAGTGAAATTTCCCATTTTTCCCATACTATGGCTTTGAATGTTCGTGAACCAGCTTTCTGGAAGGACGAGCTTTCCGGGAGCTTGTTCAAAGCATGATGGCGGCTAGGTACGAAATAAATGGAAGAGATGATATCGAAAATACAAAGCTGGAAATAAAAACTAGTATTGGCTCCAATTCAAAGATAAAATGGTGCTGAAATCGAAGTGGGATACAAATCACATATTTTGACAGCTAAAGTTGTCAATTTCTCTTCCTGTCTAAATTTTACGAAGCTTTAACTAGATAAAAATTCACGTCTCCCTTTTCCGTTCATTTCATTTTCTTCAAGCCCATCTTCACCCCTTGCTTGCAGTGGCGTATGCAGACCTCCTGCAAGGGGGAGGGGGGGGGATGTTATAGACATAACTTTGCCTTAAAATGCGTAGTATTTAAGCTAAAAAGTGAAAATTTATGGACATTTTGTTAAAAATTTTTTGACAAGGGGGGGGGGGGAACCCCCCCCCTTGCGTACGCCACTGCTTTCTTGACAATATTTTTTCGTTTTTCAATATCAACCGATTTAAAAATACACATCTTCATGTCTTACGGATTGTTGGCTTCATAAACACTTTTATAAATACCTTTAAACTGTTTTAATAATTTTAAATCAATCTTTCCAAAATACAGCCTTGAATATAATACATTACCTTGGCAAAATCTCAGGCTGTGAGTCTGAAACCTATGGTGTACAATTGTGCATTTCCCCCTCTGATGAGGACAATGCATTCTATAGTGTTTTGTTGTTTAACAATGACTGGCTTGGGGGGTTTTATCTATATAATTTTTCTAAATATTATATATATATATATATAAATAGATAGATAGATAATTGGATACACACAGACGATGTTCCACAAACACTGATCTAGGTTTTTATTCCTTAAATACGGATCATAGACCTATACAATAAATTACAAAGTTACGTAAAGAATGGTACAGAATTTTAGGATATCGATTCAAATTTTCAGGAGATTAAATTTAAATAAATATGAAAGTGAACGTCTTTATGCGGCCATTCCATTAAAAAAAAAAATCTCCATCTTGAGCTAATTTTTAGTAACTGTTGACTAAATTTTAAGAAAATGTGCCTACTATATTAATTAGGATATATAGAAAGTTTCTTCTTTTCTTCATCCCAGAGATATCTTGAAACAAGCTTGGTGAGGGACTATACAATATCAGCCATCAGGGCCGTACCCAGAAAAAAAATTCGGAGAGGGACCAAGAGGTGAAAAAACTTAAATTTTTCACAAAATAGCTTCATTTTTATTGTTTTGTTAACAAATTTTTAAATTACGGGGGCCCCTGGGTACGGCCTTGTCATCAATGGCAGAAGCATATTGCTTTCTTTCAGAATGCGCGTACGACGTACGTGCTTTAAGTCATCCTATATTTATTTTATGGTCGCGCACACTTTTTAAGATAAAATGCTCAAATTTTGTATATCACCTCATGACCGTATGAGGTACATTTACTAACTATGAATTTTTTTTTGTAGGGGTCTGTATAAAAATTAAAAATTTGTATTTATTTAGATTTATTTAATCTACTGAAAATTTGATAACCTAAAATTCTATACCATTTTTTTAAATGTAACTTAGTGATTTATTGTATATGACAATATTTACAATGATCCATATTGAATGAATAAAATCCCAGGTCAATGTTTTTCGGACACCCTGTGTATATATAACTCTTCCTAATTTCGTTTTATTAGCCACTATCCCATTACGTTAAAAATTGAAACATTTCTATTAATCCGAATTGAGCCTTAATTTGCCTAGTAATTTATAATGAGGTTTCTTAAAAGATTTTTAATAATGGATAAATGTTTTTTACTTAATTGGATATGCAGTTTCGTTCATGAAGCCCTATAACTTGTCTTTTCAATTTCTAAATGAGAGCTTCCAAACTTTTTAAGTCTGCGGAATTCGAAAATTAGGAAAAACAATACGTGGAGTCAATAATATGAAACAGTATCAACGGATATTTTATTGATTGAATCGAATGTTATATGAAAACAATTTTTAGGGCGGCTTTTGCAGATGTTTTTATTTTGTAATAATTTTTTTTTCCAGATCGGCGGCTAATTCAAGTGGACCTGTGGTGGGGAAAAATTGGTTTAAATTATCTCATAATCATCTTTCTGTCACTTCTCCTTTTAAGATGTTAATTAGGGTGTTGTCCCTTATTCTGGGTTCCCCCCCCCCAAAAAAAAAAAAAAATTGCTGAAATTCTTTTGCTCGCCTTCTAAAACTGATCAGAGTAACTTTGCATGTAATGCTTCAGTCCAGTAGGATGAAATGAACCCGTATTGACCTGAGCCAGAATTTTCAATGTTGTAATGGATGATACGATGTATTTAGAACAAATAAAATACTCAGTATTATTAATTAAACATTCTACTCAATGAATGACCCACTCATATACAGATCAATACTTTTCATATGTTTCTTACTGCAGAAGTTAAAAGTTGTGTGGATATTTTCTTTTGAAGTCGATTTTTTTCAATCGCTACATAAGTTGCAATGATCTTGCACACAACGAGGAACCAATTACTTTTCTTCTTCATTAATAATTGAACCCGTTAAAATCCTGCATTCATTGAACACCGCTTTTAACGATGCCATTAATTGCTTCAAAATGATTTTTCATTTCACTTCCAAGTATGAGAATTTTTCATAGGTTGAAGGGCAATCTTGTTCAATAGGGTGTCCAAATAAAGGCGATTTAAAAAGGTTTTGGTTTTAGCAGACACAAAATCATCTAATGTTTACTGGAAAATACAGTAGTTAAAAAACTGCAAAGTGTCAATACAAATATAGCATTCCTAAATAATAATAATACACTGTTAGAAAAACAGTTCTACGTTTCACCGAAATTCCGGTGCGAATTTAGCTGCAACCGATATTTTGAAAAATGGGGTGCTAGGATTCACCACTTGAGCGGTGCTTCCTCAAGCACCCCTTTTGCAATGAAACGTTGAACCGTGATCTAGGATTTTTCTCTAACCTATTATATGGTTAGAGCTTGAACCAAGATCGACGTTTTATGTCTAACCAAATGTACGGTAAGTGATTGAACCAACATCGAGGTCTTTTCTCTAACAAGATATATGGTATAAGATTAAACCAAGATCTAGTATTTTTTCCCTATCTTTAAGAAAGCTCTCTTTAGCTTTTTATTTCTATACTGCAAAAATTTTCAGACCCAAATAATGGTACATGTACTGGCAGCTTTGGGACCAGTACATATATCGTAAATTTCATAAACAGCATAAGTACCATAAAATATTTTACAGTATATATACTGTAAAAAAGTACATATACCATAAATTTCCTATATGGTATATGTAATGTAAAAAATTACGCTACCTGCACATATACCGTAAATGAAATTGATGGTAAAAGCACCATAATTAATTTTTAAAATGGTATGTATGCTGTAAACGAAATTTATAGTACATATACCGTAAATAATTTTTAATCAGTACATAGGCCGTAAAAGTAATTTATGGTATTTGTGCTGTAATTATTTTTTAATCAGTACATACGCTGTAAATGAAATTCATAGTACACATACCGTAAATAACTTAATTAGTATATATGCTGTAAAATGTAAAGAAAATTGCATCATTGATACATATTCGCCCCCCACCCCACTTCCTACATATTGTTACATGCAGTAGCAGATTTAGGAGAGCGGCTAGGGGTCTCCAGCCCCCCCCCCCCAAAAAAAAAGAGATTGCTGAAGGGTAACATTCTGCTTCAGTATGCACTTTGAATATGTAAAGTGATCTTTTTTAATCACTTAGCCTCCCCCACCCTCCAAAAGTTTTTACATTGGTTTAGACTAAAATTTTGCTTTATTGTACATTTTGTTTGGGTGAAATAAGCTTTTTTCAAAATTTACACCCTCCCGAAACAGAATTTCTGAATCCGCCACTGGCTACATGGTAGCAAATAAAAAAGGTAGCAAATAAATAAATAAATAAATAAAAAATGGTAGCAAATAAATAAATAAATAAATAAAAAATGGTAGCAAATAAATAAATAAAAAGTAAATAGCTCTTACATTAAACTCTGCTTATACTCGCACCTAATTTTATGCTGATCTAGTCAAAAAAAAAATGTATATTATGGTTCTGTTTTCTGTAAGTAACTTAAATTAGGCAAGGTGGAGTCAGTAGCATATGAGAAAAAGATTTAAATAAAGAATTATTCTCAAAGTAGAGGTTTCTTTTTCACATGCATTAAGCACTATCTTTATACTCTAAACCAAAATAATTGCGTACATCCTTTTAGGATAACTTACACGCTTAAATCTATTGAGTAAAATAATAATCAAACGAAGTATATTTTTACTCAATTATTGACTTCAAACAGCCATTCTCCCGATTGAGTCAAATTGGCTCCATTCATCGACAAAAATCAAGGGAGCGAAAAATTCTCAATTTTTGAGCATTATACAACAGCTCCATTTAGGCTAAATAATAATCAAAATTGAGGAGTGTCTGTCCATTTTTGATTAATATAACTGTACTCAATTAAGATTATTATTTTAAGCTAGAAAAAGAGTGTCTTATGAAAATTTGCTGTTTTTGATTAATATATTGAATGATTCGTTTTCTTCATTTTTTATTATCAGAGCTGTAATCTATGATTATGAGCCCGAAAAAATAAATTTTAAATCAAGGCAAATACATTACATATATCTTAATACACTATAAAAAAGTATTTTTTTAATAAATAGAATATAATTTCACCATAGTCTCTAGTTATAAAACGAATTCACAGTACAGTCAGAATACACAAATGCAATCATAGTTAAACCAGATGTGAGATTTAATTAAAGCAGCAACCCAATTTATTGACATGAAAAAGGTAAAATAGTACTTACTCACTTGACTGAAGGTATAACTTCATTTGTACAACAGCGACGAGATTTTTATAATCCAATCGTTAGAAACTATGTCCATTAAAACAAAATTTTTACCGAAAGCATTCTCTCCACATTTAGGTTGAATTTATTTCCCAACTCTGAATATGAAAAAGATGCATTTGGTATACGGATATAAAATAAAATTATCACCAGCGAATACATTTTGTGTGATTAAATTTTGTGGAAGGAGATTTCTTTTTGTTTTCATTATTTTTCATTAATCACATCAGCTCTATGGATTAAGACAAGGGCTGATCCATAAAACCTTTTTCGGAGAGGGTGCATAGGATAAATAGCAATTTAGAATTTCATAAAATGTGTCAACATCATTAAAAAAGCCATTTTAGGCTGCATTTTTTCTCGGGGAGGGGGGGGGAGCGTGCTGGATCCGCTCTTGGCTAGAAGGAAACAATGAATGATTAATAAATCAGCAAATTGGTGTATTGTGCAAACAATGGTTTTCTACGTTTACTTTTTCATAAAACTGTTTATAGGAATAAGTACAGTTAAGCCTTGATCATCTTGGGTGGGAAACACAGTCGAACGCCGATTATCCGAACCTGCCGGGAGGAGTGAAAGATCTTAAGTTGCTCTGAATTGACATTATGAAAAAAAAAGCCCTATTAGGTCTGAAAAAGATGTGAAATTTGAAGAGGCTAATCACATGACTGAAGAAAGGTGAAAGCTGCAAAGATTTAATTTGGGAGGTCTCTCGATTAAAAAAAAAAATATTTCGTTTATTTAAAATGATAAAGAGCATATCTGTGTTTTCTTATGGAAATGAAATAGCTTTTTTAAACACTTGTTACAAAATACAATTGTAAAAATTATTCAAATAAAACTGTTCTTCCGATTATACTGAAGTCTGATGTCCGACCATTCAAACATTGATAATTTAAATAGAAAACATAGTAGTACTTTATATTTAAGAAACTTTTGTGTAGTACAGCCTACTTTAATATATCTATGCTGTGCTAAACATCGGGGCGAAAGGAGCTCAATGAATAAATCCTATTTGTTTCTGAGCCACGTTTCCTATTTTTGAAGTTTTGTTTTCGAAGCACTAAAAAGTGTTAAAGTAAATTTATTATTAGGAGATATGTAGATACCTATCCGCTAAATCCGTTGCCTAGCAACGGGTTTTTTTGGGGGGACGATATAAAAGGTTTGAACTGCCATCTTGGGTGGCATTACTTTTGCAGTAATGCTCTGATCATGTTAAGCACATTTTATTACGATAGCACACGTCTTTGAATTTTATGCTTCGAGAAATTTTACTTATTGATCGAAGATCCCATTCTCATATCATATTTTGCAATTCAAATGTTACAAAAAAAAAAAAAAAAGAAACAAGAAAAATAAATCTTTCCAAGCATATACATTATAAAATACTTTCAAGAATACACTATTTACAAAATAATAAAAAGAAATTTTAGCGACGAATTCTAGCCCAGTTTAAGAGTATTGACCCAGACAGCACAGCAAACTTGCATCAAACTTGCAGCAAGCTTGATTTATCAAGTCAATAAGCTTGAATTAAGCTTGAAAATTCCAATCGTGTAAGCTTGATGCAAGCTTGAATCAAGTGTTCTAGTTTACACTTGCCCAGCTTGTATTAAGCTTGACATTTCAAGCTTAAAAATTTTTCCCCCAAAAAATTTTTTTAAATACGCAGGGTGCCCGCTGGCTAACGCGCCCCACATAATTTATTTTTCCGCGCATTTTCCTCCTCTACGCTGAAATTTCAATTTAATTTAATCTGTTCCCATCGAGTGTTCGTCGCTGGGATAGAACCCGGGCCCTTTGGCTTCGCAGTCGAGCACGCTATCCATTCCGCCACCGTAGCCTTGTGCAGCTATGACTAAAGTTTGAAGTGACTTACCACGCTGTTTTCTCGCCAAATTGATAAGTGGGCGATGTGTTATTTGTTTCTTTTATTTTACCATGGGATGCATCAGAATTAAAATAATGCATCAAAATAAATTAAATTAAAATAAAAATTAAAATAAAAAAACACGTTTTAAAACTTTCAGTACCGCAACACTCGTGAAGCAATACTGCTGGCCAAAATCGAGACCAACGACTGATTTTGAAATAAATTTCGTAGTATAATTGTATTTTATTTTGAAGAATTTCCATATTTGGGAATATAGAATGGGTTTACTTAACACAAATTTTGTGTTAAGTAATCTGAAATGAAAGAAACAGACAGTTAAACGTTACTTCGAAATGCTATATCACAGTTGCTAACATGTATGGAATATAAACACTTTAGTCATTTTTGTAAATATTTCTTAAAATAACAAATAATTGAAAAATTTTGCTATTTTTTAACGCTAAAAATTCTCTTTACAAATGTGGGTAGTTATTTTCCTACATATTGGTATGCTATATCGATATAGACAGGGGCGTAGCCAGAAAATTTTCATGGGGGGGGGGGTTACGACTACTGCAACTCACATATATGCATACATGTGTGTGATAAAGGAGTGAAGAATATACATTTTGTATGGCAAAAAATTGCTCATGGGGGGGGGGTTATGACCCCCTAACCCCCCCCTTGGCTACGCCTCTGAATAGAGCATTTCGAAGAATTAAAAATAAGTTTAAATTAATTTATACAAATGTAAATTTGAATTATTTTCATTGTTCATACTTTATAATTAAAAAAATTAATTAACTTCTGAATTTTTTTTAATCCTTTGTAATTTTATTGTAAAACTATGTAAGATGTAAGATTTTTGGGCCCTAAAATCTGTAGGCCCTGGGCAGTTGCCCCGTTTTCCCTGCCGGTAATATGGCGCTGGTAATAAAATAAAACACATCTTTTACGAACTTTCAGCAAATTTGAGGACGCTAGACAATTAATGTCCATTCTCTTTCACAGATGGCGCCATCACTGCGCACTTTGAAAGCTAAAATCAAGCTAAAGTCAAGCTTGCATTAATACGTCATTCAAGGAAATGTCAAGCTTGATTTAAGCTTATGTGCTGTCTGGGGAATTCCCTCTTCAAGAATTATATACTTTTCAACCTTCTGCCCTTGTCTTTCAAATTGGTTATGTGTTTGATAGTACAACGTATTGAAATTGGAAGTTCTTTAAGTAGAACCCTTTGCCTTTACTGAAAGTACCATACGTATTTAGAAGTTTAACGATCAACACAAGGAAATAATGACCGTTACATTCAGAGTCGTAGCTAGGGTCATGCGCGCCGCTGGCAACATTTGATTTTGCGCCCCTAAGACTTCTTTTTACTTACTATTGTGTTGGAAAAGTCTCCGAAGTGTGCTCTTCTGAGGATTGCGTCCCTGTCATCTGCACACCTCGCCAACCCCTTGCTATGGCTTTCGTTATATTATGTGATTCTATGAAACAGACTGTTTTTGGAATGTCCATTTTCGTTAAACCTAATTGTTGGCGCGATCACTGCTTATTCCCCATTTCTAGGGTTGCCATAAAATGCAGCCAGCTTTTGGCGAACCCATTATACCATCTTCTTGCACTCTTACCTCCAATGGAGGAAGACAGCGTGCACGCTGTTCCCCCCCCCCCCCCAATTTTGTTATTATTCTTATTAAGTGTAATCAATGCATGCATATATAGATTTAGCTTCGATCCAAATAAATATTGAAGATATCTAATCTATTATTTATTAATCACTGCAACTCTACCAACAGCAGAAAATCAGAAAATAGTTTTAACCCTATTTATACCACCTTCCAACAAAAAGATGGCCACAAAAAAAGTCTTATTTTCTTAATTTCCTGGATTTCCCTTTTCTCTGGATTGTAAGCAAAAACAGCCCAACTGCAGATGTCTGCAGATGATCTTCATATGATTCCCTGCCAATTAGGCAGTAGTCTTTCATAATCACAGCTGCTGGGTGTCTTCAACTGTTATCCGAAAGCCGGTCAAATAATTATGCAGTTTATTGACCACTAGCTGTGCAAAGGCATACGGGAAACACCAAAAAGCCAGCCCCGGGAAAAAATTTATAAAGCATTATTTCGAGAAATCGGGAAGTTTATGTTTAACCCTTTCAGCCCGTGCTTCAACCATTACCTATACTGTCCTACAAGATGGATGTCCTAATGTGAACACGGAGAAAAAAACTTTTCTCCGAATGTTTAAAAATCAGTATTCTTTATTTATTTTTTTAATTACACATGGAATCCCTGTTATCGAAAGAGAATTTATTTAATCCGTGTAAGTCAAATTTCGAGTCATTTTCAAAAAATGTAAATACAGTAGAATCTCGCTACAACGATATCCTCTATAACTATAATTCTCTCTATTACGATATTTTTTCATAGTCCTGGCTGAATTCCCTTTAGATTAATGTAAGACAGTTCTCTGTATTACGATACCCTTTTAAACGATAATTCTCGCTACAACGATGGTAATAATTATCCCTTACATCCCAATAATTTTCTCTACTACGATATATTTTTTTTTCAACGATGCATCAGAAGCCCAACTCATGCACAGACATTGAAAGCTACACAAAGAAAGTCGAGGTAAAATGTGGTTGGAACGGGTTGGACCACACATCTGCCAAAGAACGTCTTCTATGTTTCGTTTTGCTGATGTAACACTATGGTAATGAGAAAGTGCATTTCTGGTAAGGTGGAAGGGCAGTTGAATGACACATCTTTGATTCCTATCCCCCTCTTTAAAAAACGGTCAAGGATTCCTTTCATCGGAACTGATATAGAAAACGATACGTTCTTTTGTCTGAACTTGAGTAAGAATTTTAACCTTCGATAAATCCTATCGAGGTCGATTATTACACGAGGATATTTTAAATCATTTATGAGTTTTGTTTACTTTGAAGTTTGTTTAGTGAAAATCGAAAGCAAGTGGCTAAAAGAAAACAAATATCTATCGAAGTGAAATTCAACATCATAAAAGATTTTGATAAAGGCATGAAGCAAAATAAATAAGGATAAATGAATGGGTATGCATTTTCAATTAATATCTAATACATTTTAAAAAACGCTTTTGCTGCATTCAGGTATTATTTATTTAGACATTATATATTGGTTATTCAAATATGCTATAAATATTTATAAGCTATATCTCCGCTAGAATCCCTGGCGAGGCGGCAAGGGTATTTAACTAAAATTTGTGAGTGTTGTGAAAATGACTGAAAACTATAAACATGTTTTTATCCTTTTACTTAATTATATATTACTTGTGAGGGTGTGTTGAATGAAAACAGAACACTTTCTGGTGATACCGCAGGGTATGGGATATATGAAGAACAAAAATCAAAAATCTTTTCGTTCCAATATCGATTCTCTCTATAACGATAATTCTCTTTACAACGATCTATTATTTTGACCCCCAAAATATCGTTATAGAGGGATTTCACTGTAAATTGATTTTGGGAACTCGTCTTTTATGTTACTCAGTCGAAGGAAGAGACAGTCCCGGTTTTCTAGATCCACAACCTGATATTGAATGCGAATTGAATTCAATAAGTGTGTGTTGATTTGAGGCTTAGTGTTTGACCTACGACGGAAATGACCGACACTAAAAAACTTTAAGACGTATTACTTTAAGACTCTTTTATTTTTAGAAAAATCTCCTTGCAGTTCATCAAAACGCTTTTTAGCCAACTAAAAATTATTTCCTAATCCACTCGGATTAAAAAGGGTTGTTCGGAGTTCCAGAGTAAATTCGTTTCGTATCTACTGTTTACGAATTTTAAATCACTTTCGAATGGATCAATAAGCGCCTTATCACTTACGTTTAGCTCTTCCTTTTCTTTTATTCCCAAAGCCTCGAGATTCCACAACACTTGGATATCGGACGCTGCGACACAAAAATGAGCTGACACCGTATCTTTATGAATTTTACTCTCTTGGGTTCCTTGCAGGGCATAACCAAAAATTGTCGGTACACAAGTGATGGTCTGATTTATTTTTTCAAACTGAGATGACTCAACAACCCGAAGAAATGTCCCTGCTCCAATTAAAATTTGGACATCTGATAAATTTTCACAACCTCGATTGAAACCTCGAACGCGCATCATTTTCTGTACGTCATCATTTGGTATGGAAATTGGAGCAGCTGTAATTGTATCTGCAACCAGCACTTTTATTTTAATAAACTGGTCTGGATTAAACCTACTTATCCAATTTATTTCCGCAACCTCATAAATTTTCTCGCTGGGCACACAACAACCGAAAGAAAAGACTGCTAATGCGTTTTAAATTGAGTGATCTAGCAAGCAACATGAATTTAACTGTACTTGCAAACGTCTCGAGCAAATAAAGTACAGTTTGAGGTGAGATGGTGACCCAGATATTTGTAATACAGACTCCCCTATCGCGTCTTACGAGAAAACCGTTGCGTTAGTTGTATTGCAAAACATTTTCTATGTATTTTGCCCAAATCGGGTCTCTGTGATACGCAGCAACTAGCCTATTCAAAATTACGGATTAAGCTCTTCCCCGTTCTGTTTATTTTAAAATGTATTTATGACCCTAAGAGAACAGACTGATCGATTGAGTCATTTCGCATTCAATAGGGAAAGAGGATTCAATTAGTGAAATGCAGTAACAGAAGATTAAGTTTGAACCTTAATATTTCAATGGAAAGCTCACATATTATACAGGGTATCCCAAAAAGGTGGTAACGGGCTATAATTCATTATCTATTAGAGATAAGTGGGCAGTGTAAAATGCAAATATGTTCAAAAATAAAGTCAGAAATAATACTCCGTTTTGAAAAAAATCCTCTCGTCGTTTTTCAAAAAGTTATGATGCCTAAATTTTTACACGACCCCCGTACGAAAAAAATCCAGTTAGTAAAATAAGCCCCATACACTCATGAGGTGATGTACCAAATTTGTGCCTTTTATCATAGAGCGATTCTGAAAAGGTGGGTCACCAAATGTTAACTATAACCCATTTTTCAAATTTTGGAATTTCACTTTAATTTTCTTTACATTATAGTATATAAGCCTAAAATAGAGTATACAAAGGTTCTATATTATTGCATTTTGTTAAACAAATGCATAATATTTTCTTATTTTTTTTAGAAGTGATTATGCCTTTTGATGACATGGTTTTCGTGATTCATATTTAGAAAAAAGTGTTATAGCAACATATTTAATTTCAATTATACATGTTATATGCATTTAAACAAATGTTTTTGGTCTCACATTGGCTCATTAATAGAAGTATAGAACTTAGTTTCTTTTAAAATATTAAGGTATAAATTAATCGAGTGAGAAATAAACGGAAACAAGTTTATTGCTATTAAGAGCAATTTACATGCAAACTAAATTGCAAATTAAGTTTGAAGTGATGAAACTTTACAAAATATATAGAATTTGTTAATGCACTTTATTTAAAAAATAAAACTGTTTTTATTTAATTAAAAAAATTAAAAAAATTCTGGGTTTTACCTGTAAGAATTCTTAAAAAAATTATTAAATCTTGTTCACAAATTTATTTAAAAATTGATGAGTGTTTCGATCGTTATGCAATTTGAATTCGTCCAATAATTTTCTTAAGTACATTTTATGAGGAAAAAGAACATTTCTAATAAAATAAAACCCTTACAAACATTGAATGTCAATTTATAAAGTGAGTGAGGTTTTACTACGCCTTATAAATCTCACTTTTTAAAATAATCCTGTCCGAAAATTCATAAAGATCGAAGCTGCCACCCTTTTGCTTCGACCCTACACATGTGTTTGAGATGCTCATCCATGATGTTATCATTATTTCAACTCAATCCACTCTATTTCCCGAACAAAAGCTGTTGATTTGGAGAAACAAGATGATGATTTTCTTAAATTTTTAAGACACTGGCAACTCTGTGACAATAAATGAACCCTGAAAGATATCGAAGTTTCGATCCTTACGCGATTGGGACATCGTGATTTATAGGCCTATTGACAGCAGAGGAAATACACTCAAACTTTTAAACATGCCTTAAAACGTTGAAAAAATTATTTTAAAGGCTGATAAATAAGTGGAGATACTTACATATTATTTATTGAAGCTCCCAAATAGCGTTGTTTTCATCGTTACTTTTTGCAAACAGAACTGGCAAGAACACACTATGCGATTCTTGTTGTAATTCTTCAGTATTTGAAGCATGCATTGCCCTATGTTGACCGAAATAGTAAGCCAATCATCATTCTATTGTATTCACTCAATATTTTGATTAAGAAACTCCTAAAAACGTGGTAGAATTTTTTCCTTGGGTGTTGCAGAGACATCCGTTCACATAAGAGATGTCCAAAATGAACCCTTTGTAGCCAAACTGTTTTTATTTAAGCGCATTTACAACAAACTTTTGTGATAAAGGATACCAGTTCTTGTTTTTGAGCAGAACTCAAAATTCACCGAGAGAAAATTTTCAGTTATAAGATCTTTTTTTCTCTGAGATAACTTTAAGTTACGATGTGTGTTTGTGTCTGTGCCCGCCTTCTTAGAATGACCCCATACGAAGTCGCAGAGATATCTTTAAGGAAAGAGGATTATGTATGTAAACGTTCATTCCTAGAGTGGAAAAATAAGATTTTCTTTCGTCATTTCTGTACGACCCCTGAAATGCGATCCTTCGACGCGATTTTTTCCCTTCGAAAAGTGGTTTAAGTGAGCGTTCTATTTATCTTCCTATCTCTGACACTTTTTAAGTTAGAGTTCTCAAATTTTATCGAGTGTATTAGGCACGTTTCACTCATTGGGAATCGTTTTGTACGGGGATCGTCTAAAAAATTTCAAAAGTGTCATTCTTTGAAAGTGAACAAGAGGAACTGTTTCTGAACGGAGTCTCATTTCCGACCTGATATTGAACATTTTTTTTGAATGGACACTGTTCACTTATCTCTACTCGATAAAGAATGAAAGCCCTTTTCGGGACACCCTGCACACCCCTTTAATTATCTACAGATGTAGCTCCTTTGAGAGTAGCCACTCACAGGATACAACTAAAGCAGGGATGTTAAAATTTGTACATAAAAATATTTCAGTGAGGAAACAAAATAGGCAATTCTTTTGCTGTTAGCAGTCTTGATTGTCTGGGGTTGCAGTAGTGGATGGAAGTACAACATGGGATGATCTGCAGTCTTTTTCGTGATTTTCTTCTGCATTGAATGCCGGGTGCGTGATTTTAACCCATTTATGCCTAGCGTCCCTTTTTTGGGACGGCATTATCGCTATCAGTCGAAAACGTTATTTATTTTTCCTAGCCTTTATTCACGAGTATTGAGCCTCAACTCCACAAAATATTTCAACATGACCTAGTAGGATGTTGACACTTCCATTTTTATACATAAAGATTTTAAAAGAAATCATCCCTTGTTCAAGAAGTTGACATCAGAAATTTATCTATTACTGCTGATATTAGCGAAAATCGAAGAAAGTCGCAAAAATATCTAGGCACGAATGGGTTAAAGAATACATAGGAAGTATCGTCGGATAAATGTTAATGCAAATGGGATATTGGGAGAGTAGCGATAGAGAATGGGAGTTACATGACTGAATCAATACAATAGCGTCACAAGTACTCGCAATGAAAATTTCGAATTTCATTTAAACGAATGTATGTTGTTTGAAATATGTAAATAATGAATAATTTGATTTTGAAACACACGCATACATGTTGGATATGGAATATGGATTGTATTAAAATGTGTGTACTTTTTACGGGGCACTGTGAGCGTTCAATGCAACAATGATTTGCAGGCATTGTTTTTGAACGCTGTGGAATACGTTTTATTCTTTTTCGCGAACATTGGGCCTTCTCATATATTTCTTCAAAATATCAGTATCAACAAACTTTTGATTGCAAATGTTGAGCTTCGTTGCTGAATGGATAGTCCCATTGCGTGGAATGAGGGATACATGTTTCTTGTACATGTGTCATCTTTCTACATTTCCTCCAGTGGGTCGAAAGGTAAAGTCACTCGATTTCTATGAACCAACACAATATATTATATTTCATTCCATCCTATTTCTTAAAGAAAAGACCTTTCATGAGTGAGAACCTATTTCTGAAAACATGTAAAAAAAAAAGCACTTTATTCGGCCGTCGTTCTTCGTACAGAAAAGTTGCATCTACCCAACCTTTTACGTAAGACGCACACTTTAATTTGCTATGCATAAAATTTGGATAAGGGGCATCCCCTATTCAAATACTCACCCACTTTACTTTTTTCAATGCCAACACCTACATTTAACTTCCTATTACAAAAATGGAGCACTTTTTAACCCAGGATAGCCATTTTCAATACACGACAACTAAAACGGAATGTGTTATGAGCCATTTCCCTTCCCTATGTTAAAATGTTTTTTCATACTTTAATTCATCTCATTGAATACTGATAGTAAGAAGTTTGTTTTTATTCCTATAGTTAAAACTAAACGGCCCAAACATAATAAAATATTAATATGAATTATTAAATGAATAAAATAAATAAAAACTTTGTGAAAAAAACGCACATAAAATGTTACTTATAATACGTTACGATCGTTTCGACCCAAAAATTGTTTCGGTCTTCATCAGACAAAGCCCTTCGTCTCACTATAAGTAGAGGGAACTGAAAAAGATCTTTTTCCTATACGAAGAAAAGAAAACCTATACTCCAATGATTTGCAGTCGTCAGTCACATGCGTCATGCGACGCTATTTTTGAATGTTTAAGGGATCTGAACTGCAGGCAGAACGAGCCACGAACATCTTGGATTCAAAATGACTAAAATCAGCTTTTGTGGTATTATTTGGATGACGAGTGGAAGTGACTCGGAGACATTTCATGAGTCCACGCTGGCAGGTGCCAAAAAGAGAAGCCCTTTTAGAACTAGACTTTCAGAAGAATCACAGATTATTTTCGTTTTTGAACAGAACTTCCGTTAAAAAACAGTAACAATCCTTTATTCACCCATAAGGAAGATTCTCCAGTGAAAACCAGGTTGATAGTGTCTGTGAAATTCAGATTTTTTATAACAGTGAAGGGTCTGTTTTACATGGACGACAGCCAAAAACGAGTGGCAAAAATGGAGTGCATTTTTGCCATCCAAAAATGCACGATTAGCAGAATTGAATATTCCATCTAGATACTCTTGAATACATGCATGGAGTCATCCCATTTATTTGTAATTTTATTTGAATGAATTTTTAAAATCAAAGCAGAATAACAGTTAAAAAAACGAAACCTCTAAGAGTCGAATTATTTCAATGAATGGAATAGATGTTAAGTTATGAAGAAACGCGGAAGACGGATACGACAAAGTAATAATTTCGAGTGCGCCCGATGGGATTATCCGGGATTATAGAAGGATTCGCATAATCTCATTCCCTTTCGTGTAGGAGATTACAATAGCTCAAACTTTAGCATTAATGTTGGCAGTATTTTTCATAGTTCAATTATGAAATGAAGCTTTATGTTAGTAGGATATCCAATTGAGTTCCATCTGAAGGTAAACTTGCTTTAAAATGGTGTTCTTCATTAAAAGGTCCAATTATTTTGGCCGCAATAAGAACACGGGTGTATTTTTATGCGTGTGCATCTATGTAATAAATGTGTAGAATTTGCTCAAAAGTTCTGAAGGACACACACACACGCATGGGTCCTATTTATTTTGTAGTTATTTGTCATTTAAAATGCTTCGGTTGAAGTTTAAAAAAAGTGCAATGTCCATTAAGAAAATGTTTAGCCTGTAAAATACATGGTAAATTAGTATATTTTACTCTTAAATAATATTTATCTTGCGTAAATGAAACTTAAGATTAGCAAAAAGAGCTGATATTTTTTAAAATCTGAAATATCAGCTTTTAGCTGAATTTGACTACAAAATAAATAGAGAAATAAATGTTACGGGGGTGGGGGGTCATTTTAATTAATATAATTAATTATTCTTAAATAATGAATGGATAGAAATCGCAGGTGAACCACAGCGGGACTCTTCGCTAAATTGTTTAAATGTTTAAATGACATCAGAAGTGGAACCCTTGATTCCATATCGTCGGAATTCCCTTAGGGACGTTGTTGTATTGTGCGTGGAAATTTGTACACGTATTATTTTCATGAGAAAATAATAAGAAAAAACAACCTGCCACCCGACAACATTTTTTGTCAGTTGCCTATATGCACTCACCCCCTATGAATTGCGATTGAGTGTGCTTTGTTTGTAGTTTAATGATTTCATATTTCTGCAGCAATGCGTACTTGCTGTGAAGGGGTTCATTTATATGTTTATGTTTGAATTGATTTTTAAATTTTCACAAGAGTTTATTTTTTCTGCTCAATCGATTTTTTCATTGTCGTTTACAGCATCCGTGAAACTGAATCTTCTACAGGGAAAATGGACAGAGTGACCGTTTAGGTATTTTATCTATACCTGCTATTCAGCAACACAGATAGGACCTAAGATAAGGTCCCTTAAACTTCGATTTTAACTGTACTACCTGATATTTCCTAAACTGCAATTCTGCTAATCAGAATGGAACCAAAATTAGTTTTCGGTGTTTTGAAGAAGACTCATTCAAATAAAAAATTCGTATAAAAATAGATAACATTAAACAATAAGCAGGTTTTAAACGAATGTTTCTGCGACTCCAAATCTATTTTTTTACTACCTTTTATACAGAATTGGATAACATGGGGTGCTAATGTCCCCCCTCCCCACACGAAACGAATAGTACTAAAATTGTCGAATCTGAGAAATCCAAAATTCTATTGGATCCTAGTTTAATTAAGCAAAAATCGGCTGAAAGAATCCAATGCCATTCGACTTTCATCTTCATAAATCAAAGTCCTGCCGTATGAAAATTGTGTCTCCTTCCAAGCGAAAGGTCTACCCTTTCAAAATGTTTCTTAAAATAGATCGTATATTTCGTTTTTAAAGGCTAAATTTTCTATTTAATATCGGAGACAAGAAAATATTTCGAATTTGATCAGTATCGCGCCGAAGTTCTTTAAAAGATTGAAAATGTAATTTTCCGGATGCTTTTATATTTTCTTTCCAGAGGATTGGCGAACGTTCAATATAGAGATCTTATCCTTTCATAGCCTTTTTATCATACTGAAAGTCCCATTTTGAATAAAAATTTGATTTATTGTATTCAAAATAAGTATGATATTCTGTCTGAATACTTATAGCATTGTACAGCTTTTATATATATTACAAGACATCGAAAAATACATTGCATATATTCCAATAAAGTGGGAGCAGGGTAAGTTAAAAGCAGCGTGACGCAGAGCCTTTTAGAATTCCATTTAACCGAAAATCGATGCCATAAATAAGACTTTTGAAGCGATGAAACAATAACTATCAAAATAAATAGAGGAAATATCTTGAGCGCGGAGAAAATGGACGAAATTTGCTGTTGCATTTTTCTAATTGAACCATATTTTTCCACCTTCTGTTCGACAACTTTGCTTCGTGATTATTACGAAAAATATTCTAAAGTTTGGAAAATAATCCACTTCGAGAGGATCCTGCACTAGGCACGTTATTCTCTTTCCTGAATAGAGTAATCAGAGAACGACACCTAGTTTTTCAATAAAATTAAAGCCTGCCTTATCTTTCAAATTCAAATTTCTATTCTACTACAACCGAAGGCTGTAGCTTCTGTGATTTTAAATAGTTGTTTAAAATCACACCTATAGCTTCTGTGATTTTAAATGGTTATATGAAATTTCTAATGCTATTCATTCATGAATTATTTTAGTGAAATACAGTTTAAAAATAACTGAACAAGTTCGAGATATTTTCTTCATAAATGGAATTTTATTAATTCATCCATGCTTACTATCACAGCACAACTTTTGCAAAAATTAGACATGGGCACCAAACATTTTTCTAACTCTTTGTTATGCGTGCCCATATGATTGTGTGGGAGGGGGAGGAGGGGGGCAAGTGAGGGGGGGGTTTCAAAAATACTAAATTTTAATAGTGTATCAATTCTACGTTCTACCAGTACCTAAATCATTAATAATGAATTAAAGAATAGATAAATTTTCCCCAGGAGCTTTAACTAGGGAAAATTCCTTACTGGCTTCCAACCCTAGGGGAAAGGAGCACAACCCCTTCCTGTCCATAGGTATAGGAATCCATGCCCTTTGTTCCTAATATATACTGAATATCTGGATAGAATCAATTTTGACTTTCTTTTTATTTCATTTCAGTGTGTTAACCACGTGGAGATTTTATTTCAACGAACACTTTCTACATTTAGCAAACGACCAGTGTCAAAAAAATCTCTACAAATTTGAAAATGATTTATAACATGGTCAAAACATTTCATTAACTATTCAGTTGCAAAACTTTTACCCACTCTGTGTGGTGTAGGTACTTGTAACTACATCACAGTGTGCTACCTCTTTTTCCGCACAATTACTAGTGACAACTACATAAAGTGCAAGTAAAATTTACACAATCTTGCAGTATAGCTTGAGTTTTCCCAAGAATATTACGTATGTAAAAGCTCTAATTTAATTGTTTTTACAAGTCTTTGTGTATAAAAATCCAGTGTTTTCTAAAAAAAAAAGTTTAAACATACACGCACGATCATTATACTACACTTTAAGAATCCAATACCCTATGAGATATTATTGTTAAAACTAAATCATTTTAATAAGGATTTGCGTCCAGTGGTTTTACTGCATTTGAAAAAAAAAATAATTAGTTTATGAGGTACGTAGGTATTAGTGATAAATGACTATATATATATATATATTAGAACACAACAGGTAAAAGGAGAGAATCTTAGACACGTCCAATTCCCGGTAACCTCTGTACGCTGGCAAGTCCCCTGTTCACTTATCTATTCGTTGCAGCGAGAAGCCCCATGCACTTTTTTTATCATTGCAGTGGGAGGTTTCACATTCCTTCCCTTTACAATCTCATACCAACGAATGGACTCTATTGGTTTTTTGCAGTTGCGTAGGTATTGGCGATAAATAACTGTTTAACACAGACAAGTAGAAAGGAGAAGCCTAGCCACGTCGAATTCCCGGTAACCTCTGTACGCTATCAGCTGCCGTGCTCATTTTTTTCTGTGGGAAGTCTCGTGTCCTTATTTTATCATTGTAATTGGAGGATTCACATTCCAGCCTAGCCACGTCCAATTCGCGGTAACCTCTGTACACTATCAGGTGTCGTGTTCATGTTTTTTTGTTGCAGCGGGAAGTCGCACGTCCTTTTTTTATCATTGCAGCGGAAGTATTCGCATTCCTTCTCTTTATAATCAATATTTAAGGCCAATGGGCATTCTCTTCCATTGTACGGGCAACGCCGGGCCACGCTACTAGTAAATAATAAAATGAAATGAAAGTGGGTCCTATCTGTGATCTCTATGTTTGGTAGTAAACTGTTGCGAAGGAACCTTGGTACATACATTTGACAATGATGCATGAATAGGTACATAACTCTTCAACAACTGAAATTTTTAAAATTTCTTACTACAATGTGAAGAAACCGATTGTAAGCTTACTGAAAGATTTTATTGTCCAGTTTTGTAATTGTCAACATCATGGTTGTATACCTGGTTGTAAAAATGGTTGTATACAAGGTTGTATACCAAAGCGCTACTGAAGTTTGTTAACAGCTTAATATGAGAACTTTTTAAAAAATCATGAACATTCTTGTAAAGCTGAAAAAAAAAAGTACTGTCATAACCATTAGCGCGACTCCTGAAGGACAAATACAGTTTGGTGTTAGGATATTAATTAGCAGTAAATACTTTTTATTACATATTAATGGTATACAGGTTGTCTCAGAAACACTGAACCAGGTTTTTAAATATTGATCATAGACCTAAGCAACAAATTACAGAGTTACGTAAAACAAAGTAAAGATATTTCTGGTATTTCTGGAACAGATATTTCTTGATTTTAAATCTAAATCAAATCCTGATTCCCAAATCTTGATCCCAAACTGTGCGGAGTCTTTTTTTTTTTTTTTAATTATTTTATGCTCACTTTATTCTAAGAAAAAAAAGTCATTGAAATATTTTTTATACACACTAATTAATTTATACAGCTTTAATGAGTATGTTTCAGATATGTAACACGGGGATACAAAGGATTAATTTAAAGTAAATATGTTTTCTCCTACTTTATTAAGGGTAAAACATATTTTTGAACAAGTGAAATAGAATATCGAATGCGAGTCTATTGAATTTGATGAAATCCAGAACAAACAAAGGTGTGCAGTAAAACTAGTTTCTATGGCAATTTCTAAAGCTCCGAATCTCTGAAAAACATGAGAAAAATGCATAAGACATGATTGTGCTTGTTTAAAAAGAATAAAAATCGATGCAAGAGTGGCAGCAGGTGAGTTTGTCAGCTTGTTGGCTTAGTCATTCGTCAATAGTACGGTGGAATAAACTTTTGACGCTGTCACTGATCAAGTAAGTTAGTTTTTTTTTCTTCTTTAATATCGACCGCCTGATTATTCCGGTCTAGATGCAAAAAACCATCTTTTCATGAATAGGGTTGAAAGGAATATATGTTTGTGTAGAACATCTCCGTGATAATAACTGAAAAACAAGTACTTCTCATCTTGAAATAGTTGTTACGTATTGGCAAATCCTTTATTTACAGGCATATCTTTTATATTTGGAATGCTGTTGATTCATGAATTTCGAGAATAACACCGAATAAAAAATCCTTACTTCAAGCGAGATTATTATAGAAAACATAAACGAGATACATAAAGATCCATTTGTTTCACGAAGCCTTTTCTTGCATTAAATAACACTGCAAAGCAAAAGTAAAGCACTGCAAAGGGAGGGCCTTCAAATTACTTTGTATGTGCATTGATTAAAAGAATTAAAATGCCCATCTTTTGGAATGAAATGAACAGAGTCACTCCTAGAGAGTGTGACAACCTTTCAAGGGATAGTCGCAGGCCGAAAAACAAATGTCTCGTAAAACAGCCAAAAAGCTTTGTCTCGTCTCGCAAAAAAGCTGTTAAACTGTCTCGTCTCGCGAAAAGTCTTCTCGTATCCATCCCTATATCGACCCGAAACAAGGCCGATTCTGCCAAAGTGGGCAGCTAAAATCTAACTCATTCTGGCGACTACTTGATAATTCTCTGCTGCATTGTTGGTGTTGTGGGATTACGGACCATTAGCTGCACTTCGGCTTTAGGCCGAAGGTTTAGTGCTCTCCGTGGGCGTCTTTCTATGGGGTCTTAACCCGTATCGACACTTAGTTTCGGAAGACTCAGAACGATTAAGTCCGCGGATGCGACCTGGTTTTGAATCCAGGCACCTTCAGTTTCCCAGTTCAGAGTGCTATGCTATCGGCCACGGGTGGGGCTCTCTACTGCATTACGAAAAACTTAAAATATATTACTTTCTATTCTTTTATTTCAACCAGTTTGTTTTCCAAGATTTTAGTTAGAGTCTTATTAAGAATATAAAATTGAGATTTTCAAGATTTTGAGTTTAAAAATATTTCTTCACTCAGTAAAAAAAAAAAAAAAAAAAATGTATTATTCTTTTTCAACCGCCCCCTCCCCACTGACTTATCCACCATTGGAAAATTGACCCCTTACTTAATGGAGAAATGAGATTTCGTTTATCAGTGTTATATAACAGTTGTTTTGATAATTGGATATTATTAAAAGTGTACGAATTTCATACTAAGTGAAAATAAATAAAAAAATTTCTTCAAGGAATACCAGTTACGTTTTTCTTCTTCTCTATGCATAAACGAGCCAGCTCATCGCTAGTTCCCCGTTTGGCGTCTTTCTTCGTGGATCGAGTCAGCCTATTTGGCTAGTTAACACAAAAGCTAGGTTGAAGCGTGGTTCAGTTGGCTTCAGAGTGGCTTATTTGGCACAGTCTTAGAATGCCAGAGAAGGGTTCACTTCACTACTGCTGCGCGGATTTCGATGACCCATAGTTATTGTCGAAATTAACCCGCTGAGTAAGAAGTCATTTTTCGTTCGTACGATTTTTCTTGACAAAGACTCTTTACTGTATAATAAATATATTTTAATAGTTTATATTCCCGATTTAAGAAATTTAATGTGTAAGCAGATTTTAAACTAATAAGACTGATTTTAAAATAAAGAATAAGTTTTAAAAATGGGAATCGACACTTGTACTGGACCCAAAACTGAACCTATAAGTACGGGAGAAAAATTAAAAATACTAATGGGGTATTTAGCAACCCTTTTGCAGAGTTGTGGTTTTGTTTCATGATGTCATGAGAAATTATGTGATTGGTCAAAGAAATTAACTGTGAACCGAGTCAGTTTTAAAAATGGGAATCAACACTTGTACTGGACCCAAAACTGAACCTATAAGTACGGGAGAAAAATTAAAAATACTAATGGGGTATTTAGCAACCCTTTTGCAGAGTTGTGGTTTTGTTTCATGATGTCATGAGAAATTATGTGATTGGTCAAAGAAATTAACTGTGAACCGAGTCAGTTTTAAAAATGGGAATCAACACTTGTACTGGACCCAAAACTGAACCTATAAGTACGGGAGAAAAATTAAAAATACTAATGGGGTATTTAGCAACCCTTTTGCAGAGTTGTGGTTTTGTTTCATGATGTCATGAGAAATTATGTGATTGGTCAAAGAAATTAACTGTGAACCGAGTCAGTTTCAAGGAATGATGCGATTGGATGAAAGAATTTAATTCCAACCGAACCTTACACAAACCGCGTACGCGTTGAATAAGGAATGAAATAGAAAATTGGAGGCATGTGTTTATTTAAATATTTATTGAATGATTTACTGTGTTGGTTTACGGTTGCGATTTAATATCATTTTTAATATCATTGTTTTCTAATGTAGCGTATTTATATAAAGGTTATTGTATGCTGTGTTATTTTACTTTTATGTGAATTGCTGCAATAATGAATGGTGATGAAAAATTGGATATTTAAGTTTAAAGAAAAATGGATAATTTTATTCGATATATGGGTTTAGTTACACGGATTTGCCGAAATCACGTACACTATTTAGGTTTAATATGAATCAATATATAAGGATTTTTGAGTTGTTTGTGATGAGTTTTGATTTTATTCTGATTTTAGTAGTGTAAATTTTGCGTGTTTTGAAGATACTAAAAGTGAATGAATCTCGGGGGGGGGGGGAGATAGATAGTTTATTTGAGTGTTTTTCTATTAATTTTAAACGGTGATTTTAATATTTTAAGGGAAAGTTTGCTGTTCATTTATCTGCAGAAACATACTTCAGTATTTTGCATCTTTTGAAGGTTTTATTTTATTTATTTTTTAACGTATCCAGAGCTAGTGCTTTGTTTATGTACATTTTGCTTATAATTGTATTTGAAATATGTGTACAAATGTTTTAATAAGGTGTTTAGATAAGTGTATTGCAGTTTGGGTTTATTTTTTTTTATATAACTACTGTTATGTCGTGTTTGACGAGAAAAAAGTCACCAAGGTTAGACGTTGGCGACAAAAAAAAAAAAAAAAAAAAAAAAAAAAAAGTCGCCACCGCCTGCCCCCGCTTACGGAATTACCCGACGGTTCCCAACAGGAAGATGGAACGAGAGCTGTTACTTTGAGCATGGTATGGTAGTTGACCAATATCTTTGGCTTATCAGTTTCTCTTGGTTATGAAATGGCATATTACATACAGCAAAATTTTTCAATTCTTCTCATTATATGTTTGATAGATAAATTACAGCAGAAACTGCAGCAATTCTTACGTAATTTTACTGAAGTTATTTTACAGTGTAAGTTTTCATTTTCTATAGAAGTATCGATATCTTAGTGATATTTGATTTCGAAATTATTTCCTTAGCATTGATTGGGGGGGGGACTCCAGTATAGTGAGGTTCCTTTTTTAGTAACGAAAGCTAAATACAAAAATAAGCTTGAAGTTCTGTAAAGATAATTTTAAAGGCAGTTTAGTAGAGATATTACTTTCACTTGCGAAAGCCTCTTATCCTATAAGTCAATTTAATTTAACACTAACAAGGGGAGGCTCAGACGTTGGGATGACGAATTTTGATGAAATGTTGGTGGGATTTAGAAGTAAAATGCCTAAGAATTAGCCGCCAACTCTCAAGATTTTTTAAGAAAATGGCAATTGAAAGTTCAATTTATATTTATATATATAAACATAATTTCCATAGGAGCTTTACGTAAACAATAGCGCGATGGTTTCACACCCCTCTGTGAAGCATGAGGTCACGGGTTCGAAACCGGCAGACTCCATTTTACTTAGTTTTTTTAACTTAAGTATATTTAACAAAAAAAATCTTTGATATTTAATTAATGTGGGTGATTCCACGGTAACTCAAGCTGCCTTTTTTAAAAATTTCATTTTTAAACTGGCGTAATAATAAAAAAATGCATTTATTCTCTTTCAAAAAAATTCAAGCTGATTGCAAATTGCTTTCTTTTTTTCAACAAATCATTAAAAATTTTTAAACTAATTAATTTTTTGCAATATTAATTAAAATTACTTATTAAATTATGCTACCAAAAAAAGACATTGACTTTTCTGTCCATACTTCAGAGCTGTATTTCTGCGAAATTCTACTTCTTAAATGCTATAATCTTTGTGAGTTTGTATGTACCTTTCTTATCACAAAACATCATTTACTTTTGCATATAAAATTCGTTATTGAATTAAAATATACTAAGTGTATGGTAACTCATGCTACAGCGTAGATGTCTGACTTTGAAGTGTTGCCATTCTGATAAAAATAAACTTTTATACAAAATAAACTGTTGCTGAAACAACACAGCTACAACCATTCGGAATAAGTTCTGATACAATTTATTAAAAAATAAAATTTTTTTTTGATGGGTATGTCCATGCTCAAATTGAATGGCTCATGTGACTGAATGAGAAAAGTTATTTTATTTAAACAGGAGTTAAAAAAAAAACAGAACGTTGAAAAGTCTGGAACTACTTGCATGAATTATTAATTATATTCTGCGAAAAATTGGGTTTATATACGATTTTTAGAATGATTTTGCTTGGGAATTTAAAGATAAACGATTGAATTGGAATAAAAATCTGGGACATGAACAAATTCTTTGTAATGATGAAAATGACTGCTACATTTTAAATGAATTCTTTTGGAACATCGCTGGTAAACAAGCTGTGGATAGAAGGATACGGTTTTCCTTTTTCCGAAGAGAAATCTTTCTATTCGACTTTTTAAAAATCTTTCAAAATACATCAATATAATAATTTAGAATGTTTTTATGATTTACCCTGCTTCATGTACTTTATAGGATAACCTCTCAATAGCAAAATGTAATTAATAATTCGTACTAATAATTCCTACCATTTAAAAAAAAGGTTTTTGCTCATTCAGTGACTTTGATTTTTCGTCAAAGATAATTTTAAGTTTATTTACTATGTATATTTAAGGGGAAAAATAGTAAAATGGAATCTGACAGTTTGAACACGGGACACCAGGTTTCACAAGGGATGCGGAACCAAGGCGGTGACAGTGTCACCGTGACACTCGTATGGAAATTAGGTGTCTATAAATATGTATTGAATCTTTTATAGCCCTTTTCTCGAAAGCGCTTCAGAGTTGCTGGCTCATTCTTTGGCATTTTATTTCTGTAGGGGTCCTCAAAGTTTCATTAAAATATGTGACCGGAACATCCGAGCCTCTCCTTCTAAGTGGGAGATAATCCAACATTGGTGTGGAGCTGTTTTTAAAATGTTTTAAAAATTGGAAATAGACTACATTAAAATGAACTTTGACTGGATACCGATATTTAACTAGTATTAGAAATAAGCGAAAAAATTTTTCAACGGAAAAACATTACTGGTTTAATATGAGTCAAACGTGAATATTGTGAATGTTAGGAAGATGGCACCCATAAACTTCTTTTTGTTACATCCCAAGTCGAACCTATCGGAGTTCATCAATTAAAAATGATCTTTACGCGTGACACTCATTTAATTTGTAGGAAGCTAGAAAATTTTCTTAAAAATTCAACTAAATTATTTTTAATCTTTCGCTTCTGGATTGCGCATAGTGAAAAACGATAACTATTAATGATTCCTTTTCAGCGAAATTTATTTTTCATAAAATGCTTTCAAATAATTTTCAAAGAAAAAGGAAAGAACACACGATATTTTTGAAAGGAACAACAAAAAGTGAGCTTTTTCAAAGAAATAGCCTTCCCATAAAAATGATAATCTTGTTTTTTGTTCCGCTCCAATGCTTCTTCGAGTTAAGAAATTTTGTTTCTCTTGTGTACAATTTTAGACCTAATAGTGCTTTAGATAGGTTTTATATTTATTATTGCTTTGTTTGACATTTCAGAGAGGTTGAATCCTTGTAATGATAGGTTATTTTTGAAAGATATAAACTATTCCTGTTTAATTTTGAAATCGTCCACTTGAAAGAGAGAATTATTACATTCCACATACAAACAGCTTGTGTTTTAAAATGAAAGAAATCTCTCTTTCAACCCTTTTCTTTTAAAACTTAAACGCTTTTGTTTTAAAACTTTTCTTTTATCTTTAGATTTCGAAAGTCTGGTGGATTTGAAAGTGAGAAGATTTTCATACTTATTTTAAAGCTTTATTTAATTTAGATTATTTTTTTCCCGAACCCATAGGGCATATATTTTAGCTGAAGGATATATTTTCAAGCTATAAAAGGATCCTACATTGTAGTTTCAGTACAATCATTGTAGATGAAATTGTACTTAGCCCAAAGAATTGCTATTGGTTATTTGAGAATGATTTGCATTAGATCCCAACAGTTGAAGCGTGAATAAATTTTCTCATTATTATTACTTTGAAGTATGTCCTATAACATTAACCCCGTGGACGAATTGCGTTCCTTCTTACCCGAAATCCCCATATATCAAACTATTTTTCAGATTCAAATATCGTTAATTTGTAGTCGAGGGTTGTTCTCTGCAGCACTTGTTCCCAACCGGTCGGTTGCGAGTCATAAGGGGTTTACTGTGGCTCTTTTAAGGGGTTATCAAGCCAGTTAGCAAGCCAGTTATCAAGCTTAAAAATCAAAATGACAATGTAAAATTGAAAGGTTAGTGTTAAATAATAGTAACTTGTTTATTATATCACCCTGAAGAACTGTTAAACTGTTTGACACCTCTAAGTGTTCCTTGAAATGGTTTCGTGTTCTATCAAGAGTATGTATGAATGTAATGTGGGCGGACCCCAAATGAATTTTATAGCGAGAATTAAACAATCTGACATTCAGATGAAAAAGGATCCCATTACATCATCGATTTTTAACGAAACATAAATGAGTGATAAAGTATTAACTTGAAAACCGATGCTGTCATTTCAAAGTGACAGTTGACTCGTTCAGTGACAATTGACATTGCCACTGAACGAGTGAACGAGACGAAATATTTCGATGTTGTAAGCAAACTGTAAATATAAGAGGTCGCTATAACCAAGACAAAACTCTAATTTCATCTTGATATACATACAACAAGGAGTCTGTAGGTGCCAGATCTAGAGAATAGGGTGGGTATTCAAAACTGGCTCGAGAGGCTCTATTGGACAGCTTCATTTTCGTCTCTAAAGCGTTTAGAGGACTCAAAACACACCTTTTATTCACTAATTCTACACCGTCACTTTCATTAAAAGTTCATGTGTCTCTGTCGTCTAAAATGGAGTAAAACTTGATGTTAACGCGTTGTTCCAGTTTGCAATAGCATGCTTTCTCGCCGGCCTTCATGCGAACTGCGTTAAATGGGTTGTAGCATACACTTCCACTTAACTATTTTGATTTGGACGCTGGGTACATGACTTTCGATGTCTCTCATTGCGTGTGTGTGTGAGGTCCTAACTATCGTGGTTTTTAAAATAGGGGACCCTTTACCTAACTTTCGGACGTACCTTGTCATTTTCTACATAGTCATACTTTTGCTACCTCTTGCATAAAGTTTAATAAGATTGCAAAAAGATTTATTTTGCAGTTTTCAATTTCGTACAGGAACAATTTTTTAAAAGCAATAATTATGATATTCTTTGCAGACGTAACTTGGGTAAACTTGCATTTTATGATTATGTTATAGTTAAGAACTTTCCTTTCAAATACTTAAAAAAAGTTTGGCGAGAAGTACGAAATGTTTACCATGTGATCAATTTGTTTAAAAATGAATGAGTAAGGGTTTAAAAATGCATTGGGACTTAAATGCTTTTGCTTTTGAGCGCAGCAGAAAGTTCCTATACCATCAGGCGCGTAGCCAGGAAAATTTTTCGGGGGGTTGGGGATATGCTCCTGGAAAATTTTTCGGGGGGGATATGAACTTATATGTGTATAAATAGACGGAATTTCATCACTAATCCAAAAATTTCGGGGGGATATACCCCGATATCCCACCCACCCTGGCTACGCCCCTGCCTACCATAAATGTATCTTAACCCTCTGAGTGTTTTGAAAATAGGCAAATAATGTACAGTTGTTTTTACGGTAAAATTTTTATGAAAGTTTAAAATTATAAAAAGAAAGACAAATTGTTATAAATATTTGTAAAGAAAAAGATAAGCTCTTAAATTACTTAAAAGTTTTAAAACATTTTTAATGATACTTGTGTGTTTTCAAGTAATATAAAGTGTATGAAGTGAAAACTAAAATTAATTGAGCGGGATTTTACGTCTCAGTCACTTGGAGGGTTAAAATGCAACGGAAAAGATGATTATCCATGCGTAAAATTCTATACATCGGAACTATCGCAATTTCATACTGAGTCGTGGTCAAAAGTCTTGCACCTGGAGATTGTCTCCTTCCTCACTCCAATTCAAAGGAGATTTTATTTATTGTAAAACATTCCTTGCGCTTCTTTTTAAAACACCGTTTGAATTTTAAGTTTGTTGCTTACAGGAATACGATTTCAGAAATTACAAACACGAACTAATAAGGGAAAAAAAATGTATATTTCATAATATTTGAAGCAAAATTAAATTGAAGAGCTGATAAGTATTGTAAATATTATAAGTAAAATTATTATTATTTTAGTATCTCATTGAAAGGGAGAAATAAGTAATTAAAATTCAACATTACAGAGCTATAGAAATATTTAAATCGATAGTTATCTTCGCTTTAATGATTCATTTTTCTTGCCTGCATATAATCATTGAATTTAAATATTTTAGTTTAATGCAGCGTTTCTCAACCTGTGGGGCCACGGACCCCAAGGAGGGCGCAGAGCGTTTGCAGGGAGGGGGGGGCGAGAAAAACCAAAGACCAAGTAGTGATGCATGTTTTTAAAAAAAATCATCTTATTTATTCTCATTTTTACTCAAAAATATATCCATTTTCTCTGAAAATGTTCATTCAAACTTGACTGATAACATTATTTTGTAGAAAATTCGATTAAATGTTCATTGTTAAAGATTAAAAAAACTGAATGTATGTGAAAAATGTGAGGGAGGGGCGTCACCGTAAGTTAGCCTTTGCTGGGGGGGCGACGTTAAAAGGTTGAGATCCGCTGCTTTAATGGACGTACATATAAAGCATACAAGATGTTTATTGGTTTGCCTTGCACTCACCAGACAGAAAAAAATATATTAAAAAATATGTCCAAACTGGAAACAAGTATACAATTCTTTTTCGCTTATTTTTTATTAACATAAAACTATTCGCAAGCAGTCAACTTTTAGGTTTTTATGAATGTAGAATCGTTATGTTTCAGCGCGTCATACTACACACGCCAACAAAATAGTTACCCTACTTAAGACTCTTTTGAAGCTACTAAGATTCTATGCTGCCTTCTTTGTGTAAATTAGTAATAGAAAATCCGAAGCAAGGAAAAAGCAGTTAACAATGAGTCCTTACACTGCAATCTACCACTTGTTTCACTTCATGCATTTTAAAAGTTCATTTTTTGAATTCTGTAATTCTGAATTATGTAGAATTTCATGTTTTTATTGTTTGTTTATTCCCGTTGTGTTATGGCAAAGCTACGCAAGGGCTATGTGCCAAGGATGGAGGGATGTCTTGGTCGGAAGACTTTTTAGGGGGTTCTAACGCGTATTCACGTTACATTTTTCATGTTTTTATATTGATGCATTTAATTAATTTGAATCCTTAAAAAATTGCCAGCAGTATCGACTTGCTTAACTTTTCAAAATAAAGGGGTATATCATGCCGAAAGGGAAACTGTCCCAAGACGAGAAATCAATATTTGGAGATAAAGATCGTGGACGAGTAAAACAGTATCCTACCTCTCCAAGTTGAATTTGTAAAGGAATATGTTTAAATGAACTCCGGTTTACACTGAGATTGGAGGGCTAACAATTTTTTTTAGATCAAGGGCAGAATATCATTTCTGGAGTTAATAAACAATTTTTCAAAGGAGGTAGAGGCCATAAAAATTTTTATTAATTTTTAATTTTGAAACCTTAAAAATAAATGTGAAGCTATTTTCAATTCACTCCAAGTGGATGCATTTTGAGGAGGAAGTTACGTCGGGGCTTAACCTGTTTGCTTCTTTCGTTTTTTTTTTAAACGGCACAGATACGAAAAATTTAAGTCACTTGTTAAAAAAGGTTTAGACGTCATTTGGACATGAAAGATTCGAAACGCGTTAATCTTATGCTTACCAAGCAGTCATAAGTAAAAAAAATAATAATCAATACAATTGCAATTATGAATAATTTTCACATCTGAGAATACTGCTGTAATGCGTATAATAAAGTTAATTCGCCATTTTATCTATCGTAAAGTAAATTTGAATGCATTTTTTTATAATCACCATTATTTGACTTGAGAGGATATTTTAATGAATTATTTATTTTTACATATTTTTTTCTTTTGATATACTTTCAAGTGCGACCTTTTAAAGCATACGTGAAGAATAACTGACTTCTTAGTATATCAATACTTTGTACAAGTTAAGTTAATAATAACCGTTTTTCGATCTAAAATGAATACACGAAGAAGAATAGAATTTACAAGAATAGGATTTGGGGCGAAAGTACAGCCATTTACTTTCATGAAAGACTTTTTCAATTTTGGAAATTGTTCTAAAAAATTGTCAAAAGGTTTATAGATTGCAGTGCGAAAATTCTTACACTGTGTACTAAACCGCATTCATGTTTGCACTGAATGGCATTTCTATTTTTCTAATTTAAGAAACCATTAGATAGACACTTTGTTAAAATATAACTCCAAGTATTTGAGCAAACCGCTGCGTTTTCATACCTATTCTACAAAAGAGTCTTAAGTGTTAACCCCTTGAATCGTAGCATCCCTAACTTTCGTAGACGCACCATTATGATATTTTCATTTCACGATTTGATTTCCGTGTCAAGTGTGAAGAAGAAAGGGTAATGTCTAAAATGAAATCCAAAGCGAACTTACTTCCGAATCCGGTAGAGAAGCGTTGTCGTTAGCACAAGCAAGTAGTCGAAGAAGTAGAAAATTGTTGTACCGTGAATGTTTGCTTTTTGGAGGTTCGGTTGTCAAGGGAACAGACTTAGTCGCTCATATAGAATATCGATTGCTTAAATGGAGATTCATATTTGATAACAGGAAGTCCCTTTACAAATATGAAATCGTGAGCATCTTCCTGCAGAGAAATCTTTTTATCGGGTGTGTGTGAGGAATGTCTCGAACGGTTCTTTAGAAACACGTAACCGTCTTATTGCGCCCTCGTTCACTCGTTTTAAAGGAAGCATCCTAACTGGATGCCAAACACTGGAGTGTTGTTTACTTCCATTTCCTCGTGCTATGGGTTTGAATGTATCGACTCCCTACATTCTTTTGCTGAAATACAGTAGAACCTCGATGATCCGAAGTAATTGGGACCGAACCTACTTCGGATAATCGAGAATTCATCAATAATCATCTAGTTTAATATATAGTATCGTCATTGAACTATTATTATGACTATTAACTGTTAAATAAATTAAAATTATAAATGAAAATAAATTTATTTCTGAAACAAAAACCTACAGTGGTTTAAATGGAAGCTTCGTCTGGTGTACATTGGCCATCCTTTGCCGTGCAGCTCTGTCCCGAAGTTTTCTTAAAAGCATGAGTTCAGAGGAATCACACTGTTCCTGTTGTTCCAACCAAAGAAAGCCTTTTGAGATACTCTTAAAAGCATCATTGTTACTGAACTTATTGACTCCATAATCAATCTCATCTTCTTCATCATCATCATCTTCTTGAGATTTTCGGACTTGTGCTATTAATTCCTCATCATTGAGGAACTGGAAGATTGCATCTAACACGTCACAATTCAATCACTCTGTCATTTCTCTATCCCAGCAATTTTCAAAACTTTTCATTGTGCTAAAAAGGTTTGAAAACTCAGTTACACTATCTTTCACAAAGTCTGTAGCATTTTCATCTGCGCCAGTTTAAAACAGGGATGTTTGAAAATGGGGACGAGAACACTCATACCGAGGATTGAGCTTGCGAGAATGAATTCTATAAAAGGGAATTCAAAATATTTATCTTCACTCGTAGTTTGGAAATAATAAAGAAAAGAAATAAAGAAATAAATAGGGTAAATGCGCCAATTGTTGACATTACCCATTTATTGACATTTGTTCCTTCAAAGTTCAAAAATAAGCGTTTGGGGTGACTGAGACATTCAAACTTAGAACCTAGACAAGGCGCAACTAATTAGCTGCAGATTCCCGCCGTGATCAAGTCAATTTGACTGACAAAAGTCCTGGGAACGTAAAGTCTCTTATCAATGTCTTGCAGCGACTCACAAACTAAAGGCTTTGCTTAAGAGGCAAGTCTGTATTAGCTATGCAACTTTATGTTTCATTGCTTTTATTTTTTTAGGCATACTTTGTTGTTACTTCTACTTAACGAGAATACAGTTCCCAAATTTAAAATTTTAGTTAAATAACTATTTTTAGGGGTGTCAATAATTAGCACTTCAAAACAGTCCATTTATCCAATTATCGACACACCTGTCAATAATTGCGAATTTCACAAAAATATACTCAATCACATTATTAACATTGTTTTTTGATTTTTAACACAATTATGCTCCCCCTTTTAAAAATAACGAAGGGATGCAATTTTTGACAGGGAGTTTCCATAATAGGTTCACGTGGCAGTCAATAATTTCAATGTTAAGAGCCAATTATTGACAGCTTAAATATTCAGATAGTGTCATTCTTGACCCAAGTAGGTAGGCAAATGAGATGTTAAAAGTATACATTTAGTACTAAAGCAATATTCTGCATGTCTGTGAATAAGACAAAACTTATAACTCTGATTAGTTCTCGTTATGAGAACACACTTTACGTATGTGCATTTGTTCTCTCTTTGTGTAATGCAGTTTGCATGCGCATTTGTTTTCGATTTTAATAACACAGACTGCATTTTCTTCGGATCTATTCTCTTGTAATTTTTTAAGTAGACTTATTACAGTACCACCGAAATCGACAGTTTAGATTTTTCTGATGAATGCAAGTTAAAAATCGGCAAGTTAAAAACTTAAGTTTTCCAATTTTAGGTTGGCTTTGAGAAGTTCGTTGTTTTCCATTTTCAGGTTAGAAAAATGACTCCAACAAGCTCTTCTAAGCAAAAAAGGAAAGGTCCAGTTGAAAAGAAAAAAAATATGAAAAGGGATCAATATTAGCACCACTGAGTATTGTGAAGAGTAGTGTTTCACTTGCAACAGCAGTCAGGAATGATGGGGGGGGGGGGTACCCCGTATTAATTTAGTTTACAAAGCAACCGGTAAGTCCCCATTCGTCGTAAAGATGCCTCTGTAAGTATTGGAGCAAAAGGAAGAACAATTTTGGGAACACGCTTTTTTTAAAGCTAGGAAAATCTAAGGAAAGTGTTCAAAGGACAACATTTCTTGGAAAATGTGAAACCTAATATTTTTCTAAATTCTGAATGCAAGAACTATAGGCTTCTAGGGTACGCAGAATGTTTACGCCTCTGTACTGAGGAAAAAGAGTGCTTAACTGTACTTATTACAGCTAATGCTTGGAGTGATTCAGCCCCGTTGTGCCCAAGTATGAAACAGTGCCTGATATCACCCTGATGGTTGGAATCGGAAGGTGAGAGTTCTACCTTTTACGAATACTTCGCCAAAATGTTCAAACGGAATCCGAAAGAAAGGTTCCTTTGGGAAGAAACAGCCCATTCCTTCAAAGAATCACCAGGTTAACAGCATAAACCAGCTCACTTTTTTGGTTCGAAGCATTTTTTGCTCTCGGAGTGTCCTGCTGTCAGACGAAACCTCAGATGAGGGGTCCGAGCAATAACTTATAAATTTTTAAAAATTACATTGTTTTATATGTATTTTTTTTTAAATTTTCACCGGGAACACTGTAAAAAGGGCATTCCATAAAAACTGAGAGTTATTTTTTTACGTAGTGGCAACACCGCGAAACTAAAAAATAGAAGTGCAGTCGATTTTTTCAAACTGTTAACTGCACGTTTATACAAAATTCTAAACGAAGCAGACGATTTTATTTTCCTAGTTCCGTGCTTGTTTAAAGAACTGTTTTATTTGCCTTACAGAAATGGAGATGAGTGATTGAGTTAAAAAACGAAATGCTTTGTGCCATAAAATTTTGCTACCTTTTGGGCAAAACAGTTCCAGAAACAGTTAAGTTAATGAAAGAAGCTTACAAAGACAAATGTTTTGGTGAGTCTACGATTTTTAGATGGCATGGTGATTTCAAGAAAGGCCGTTTGTCTGCAGAACTGGCTCCTAGGCCGGGGCGACCAAAAAGTGTTGTGAAAGATCGAAATGTTAACACTGTGTGGGTTATCACGATAATGCTCGCCCGTATATCGCTACTTCTGTTCAGCAATATCTTAGTATATGCAATATTAAAATCATGCCACATCCCCCTTTCAGTCCAAATCTCTCACCCTGCGATTTCTGGCTGTTTTCCGACGTTAAAGAAGAAGCTCCGTAGCAGAAAATTGAACACAGATTCTGAAGTTATTTCAGCGGTGGAGGGTTCTTGGAAGCAGCTTCCAGAAAAGGGCTTCTCTACTTGTTTTGAAAAGTGGGTTGAAGGATGGGACGGTTACCTATCATCTGACGGAAGGTATTTTGAAAAAGAAGGATGTATTTTTTGCTGTCAATATATTTCTTGATTTTTTTATGATTTTACTCTCAGTTTTTATGGAATGCCCTTTGTATATTGAAGATTTCTCTCTTTTCATGGTTTTGAAAAGATGAAGATGTTTGATGGAGGCAATCAATGAAGACCCTTTGGAAACTTCCGGAGAAGCATTGGTATGTGTCTATGCAATTGAAAACATTTATCCCAATTCTCCGGAGAAAAAGAACCTCTGTCCTATCATGTCCTAAACATCATAAGTCCTTCCTGTTAGTAATTCCAAAAGAGTTCGATCTCAACAAAATCCATCGATAGATGTAAAAGACCTAGTATACTATCTAGTATAATGCCTAGCGTAGGGCCTTCACCGGATTATAAAAATGATTCGAAGAGGAAGATAAATAAGAAAACAGAAGAACAAGAGAACAGAAAATCACAAATATTAGAGCGAGCTGAATAAACAGCAGATTAAATTACAGAAAATAGTTGAGGGAGAAAAGGAAAAAGCACAATGATACAGTCAAAGTAAGAAAAATACAAGAGCCAAGAAACCAAGGAAAGCGCATGAAATCTCGAGCGATGATGAAAAACAAGAAGAGTGGGAACCACAAGATCAGATGAAAACAATGAAAGTTTAGTTGAAAATATATCACAACCGATCTTCAAATTTTTATTTTATTTATTCATTTATTTTTTGTAATATTACCTTTTTTATTCAAAATAATATTGTTCAAATTTTTACCACGGTATCCATGTCTTGTTTCTTTTAACTTCCTGTAAGTGAAAATGCATGTCAGTAATGGGTTCTTACCCATGTCAATAATTGATTCATTCATGTCAATAATATGGGAAAAATTGGCTGGTGAATTTCCGCTCATAAAAAGGACATTTTTATTAATTTGACTTAAGTAATGAATGGAAACCGTGGTGCAGACCTTGGCCCTAAAGAAAAACTTTGAAACATAAGTATTCCTTCATAAGTAAGAAAATTATTAAGAAAATAACTCGAAAATTTCTTTAAAGTGTCAATAACCGGTGCTTTTACCCTAAATAGTTTAGTATTTTTAATTTTTGTTGTTAATTTTCTAATAATGTGGAGAGTAGTAAATATAGTAACTACAACATAGACATTAAGCTACGATGAGGAACTTTACAATCAGACTACTTTATAAATATTATAATAATGAAGTTTTAACTTTATAGCTCAATAAAGTCAATCATTACATGAAATTGAACTCAAAGATATTTTTTTTTCGCAAAAAGAACTAAAGAAAATAACTATACTTTAAATATACAAATATATACTCCCAGGTTCACGATCCATTATAAAAGTGAAACAAACACTTATAAAACTGGAGAATTTTTCTTTTGAATCACTTCAAATTGAAACAACAATCCGTTGTTATTGAGGAGACGACACACTTTTCTATAGCAGACAACCGTTGAAACATTCGATTCAAATATTACTGGCCGTCATTGGATGCAAGAAACGAATAAGAATCGAAAAAATAAGTAACGTGACTGTCATGGCTAACTTCGTTTATTGAGTTTTGACAGCGAATATTTGAAATCCTTCTGTGTGTGACCCACTGGCGGCTCCTCCATTTGAGCACATGAGCACCCAAAGGAAAAGTTAAGAAATAAACACATGAACAAATGAATTAAAAAAAATTGAGTACACTTCTGGATTTCTGTGAATTTAAAATGCAAGTTTTTCTGCCCCCCCACTATCATTAAATACGCGTATTATACACTGAAAAAACTGTTTCGTTGAATCAACAAAAATTTTGTTAAATCAATAAAATTATCCGGTTGAAATAGCGCCAACAAATGTTTTGTTGAATTAACAAATTATTAAGCTTTTTCCAATAATTTCCTATTGAATATCGATTCTTAGTACATTGAAATAGCTCCCACGTCATGAATAAGAAATTTTTGAACTTTGTAGCTAAAAAAAACGTCAAATGATATCTTTTAAAAAAAATGAACAATAATACCAAAAACTCTGAATTCACTGGGTATCAGGCGGTCGAAATCCCTCAGATCTTAAACAGTTGACTAACACTGAATCATGAACTAACTGACTAACTAACAACTAGACAGCTAGCTAAGAAATAACTCTCTAACCCACTGGCCGACTCACCCAATAACTAGTTATCTAGCTAAGCAGCTGAGTATTCAGCTTTCTATTATCCATGGTGAAGGAATCGTTTTCTTTCAATTGCATTATTGAATTAAAATCTCGGTTAACGACATAGATGAATCGAACTCATTTTTGAACTGCGATTTATTTAAATCACGACTCCCTGAGTCGATTAAAATTTGAAACGATTCATCTCGACAAGGGTAGAGGCCTCACCAGGGCACGGTGTGGATGCCACTGAAATGGATAGACGGCCGAAGTGAGAAGGTCCCGGGTTCGGGGAGACATTTTAAACACTGTGGGCAAAATCAGCTATCCACTGAGCCTTCGAGCCAACAAGGTATTTAGCATTCCAGTCAGCCAAACAGAAAATGCATTCATTCCTATGCGACTTTTTGATTTTTGACCTGCACGAAAGGATATTCGAATTTTTTTTTCTCTGAAATGAAATGAATACTCCCTAATGAAGTGAGTTTTTGATACCATGAAATGTCAAACGGAATAGGACTCGAAGCATATGCCGTACTGTGCACATACTAAATGGATTTTCTTTGTGAAATGTGTGCTCTTTAGGAAAATTCAATTGGCATATTTCTAGATCGAATGGAAACAAAAAATCCCCCTCCTTGATTAACGAAATTTTGCTCCGCCAGTGTTTGTTTTTCTCGAAGAAAATTCTCGTTTTCGGAATAATGTTTAGGATGAAATATTTCAAGTCGTGATCATTGAAATAAATCATTAGGATATTTGTACAATCCTATTTAAATATAAATACAAGATGCCATTTCTCAGTTTTGGAGTACATAAAAAATCGGTTTCATTAATAAATGCAAAATCAGAACGATTCCCGTTTATTTTCCCCCGATCTCTTGTTGAAAGTACTTAAGCAGAAACGTTTCTTCCTCGTCGATTCTTAATTATTTAGAAAGATTTAGATAAATATTTGGAAATGATTGAAAAAATCCAGAAAAAGAATGCATCCTGTCAGTTATCTTCTTTTTATTTGTTTTAAGACTTTCGACTTGTTTTTGTTACTTAATATTTGAAATTACTTTAATAACTTATGGATGGGCCTATACATATATTTCAGTGCCTTTTAGAAAATATATAAATGGAAAATCAGGACTCTTAAAATAATGTCTTCAGTCTCCAAAAACGCTAGCATGGTTGAATTCCATTTTAAAGCAAGTTTATGGTTAAGGTGAGTTAAGTAAGATTTTACCTCCCTAAAGGTTCCTAGGTAGATCCAGAAAAATTTCGAGGGAGGAGCGGTCAGTATGAAAACTAATTTTTCCGAGTGTGGGTCATTCTTTCTTTCATCGTTCATTTTTAATCTTGAAGCCACGTTTAACCTGTCCGCTCTCATAATTGAAAATCTTAACGGAGGAAACTTTGCACCCCAGCATGGGTCTGACCCATGCTGGCTGGAGTTCAAAAATGGGTTAGCAACTAGACAGTTTAAGTGTGCTCACAGGGAGATGTCATACTATTCATATGAACTGACATTTTTTTCTGTTGAACAAATGACAAATAGGGTTGAATTTCAGATTTTTTGGACCCTTCAAGTACACATGACACAAACCATAGAAGGAGAATTCTCACTAAAACTATACCCGTGATTAAAAATGGTGGAAAAAAAAAAAAGATTACATGCTCCTTGAAAACGTTTTAAGCACACTACTGAATCTCACTTTAAACATTATGAAATTTAAAAAAAAAGATAAATGCAGGTGTAATAAACAACTCTCAATATAGCTCATGTCATATGACTATTCTAGACATGAAACCTATTGGTGTGTTGTCTTCGCAAGATAAATTTCTTCGATATTGTTTTTGTTCTATATTGGATGTCGGTATTTAAATAGCACTCAAAGTACAAATAAAATGTCCCCACTCCCCTCATCTTTGATTGTACATCTGTGTAGAAAGAACAGACTAAAAAATTATTTTAACATTTCGCAATTCAGATAGCAACCAACGGGTAGCATTTGAAAAAGGAAAAGTTCAATTAGAGTCCCAATTTTGGACATGTTTAGAAAAAAGTAAACAAATCCTTTTTTTTTTTTTTTTTTTTTTTTGGTAAAAATCTTGCTGAGATTCTTGAACGAGTGGATGAAAATAACGTTTACGGCGCAACATTCTTGAGTGACTCCTCTTTCAATGTTGTAAATGAACGTTTTGGAATACCCTGAATATAAAAAAAAGAAAACTATTTTCATGAAAGTTAGTATACGCACCAAGAAAAAGAAAGTTTCTATTTCCTCATTTGAACGTTTCTTGAACTTTTGGTATTTCCAGAAGGCTATTTTTGATTAGAAAAAATCTATAAAAGCATTTGTCGTTTTTATTCTTTGTTATAAATTACGTTTCTTATGACTAACGTTTTGAAAGTAAAAGCATATAAAACTTTTTGTAACGATTGCCCTTTTTGTAATGGTAGGAAAAATAAATTGATTCTTATGCTATTGACTTTTACAATATAAGTTGAGTTCAATCTAAATTTTGGACTTTGAGAAAGTATCGTAAAATTTTATTACATGATTACGACGATTACTTTAACATTTCTTCTCTCACGGAGGGAGATACAGAAAGATGTGATACAGAAAGAGAACAAGTATATTTAAAAACATTTGTTTTTATCGGTACACCATTAAAAGTAATAAAAGAAAATATAATTTTTATTTTAAATAAATAAGAAGGCGTATCATTGAAATAATTAGATTAGTGTGCTATATTTTTATGGGAAAGGAGAGACCATACACACAGACTTTCTATACCTATAATAAGTACTTAAAAGCAAAAAGAAATTATAACTGAAATAGTAAGATCTACTACACAAAACAAGTTAGTATCAGGTTGTAACGAAAGTTCTCCGCCAAATCTGCTTGATTCAGCTCATGCGGCACCCAGCGATTGAACTTGTACATGAAGTTTATGGGATGCATAGCATGGCTAATGGGCATGGCATTAATATCTAACTCTTTAGCTAGCTCTCTAGTGATTAAATACTGATCTTCTTCCACAAGTTCTCGCAGGTGTCCCTCATCAACATTAGTAGACCGGCCAGAGAGCTCTGCTCCTTGAATATCATAGACCCCGTTTTTTAACTTTCAGTACCAAACCTTCACAGTGCCATATGATACAACATTAGAATCTGAATTACACACATAATTCTTTGACATTCTGTAGCTGATTTTTTGCAACAGAACTGGAAGTAAATGATGGTTCTAATCCAGTAACGTGATAGTTCCATTTCATACGCCTTGTACTTAATGATAACGATATTTTTTAACAACACAGTGTTCTAAAGCAAGTACCTTTCTTTCAAATGACAAATATTGTTTGACAAAATATGAGTAAACACACCAACTTGAACTGTTTGCAGACGGTATTTGTAGTGGCGGGAAACTTTCGTTACAACCTAATACTATCCTCATTTCTTTACACGAAACGATCGATTAATATAAGGATATCAGTTTCAAAATAATTTGTCAGAATTCAAACTGAAGTATTAGATTCGATCTGGAATAATTCAGTAGCAGTGTCTATTCCTCAGGTGTCTCTCGAAGCTAATAGTGCATTTATATGAAATATATAAAATACTAGCTGAAGTACCCGTTCTTCGTATGGAATGGAAATTGTTAAACCAATAAAAACAAATGGCCGATTCGATTGAAGCCTTCTGCTGCCGTACTGACACATTCAGGACAGATTCCGATAATTACGTAACCACAAAATTATTTCGCTAACATAAAGAGTTCACGATTTCTAACCCAGATGTTAACTAGAAGACGATTTTACTCCCCCTCCTTTCCTCCCTTCCATCCAGGTGAACGGTGACGCGATTGTGTTCGTAAACACCTGTACTCCCCTAATAGCACAGATGGCCACAAAAGAGTCGCTATTGCGTCACAGAGGGTCACAATTATCACAGGACTGCCACATACTAGTCACATTGTGACTTGTGAGTGATGGGACTATACTGTGTGGTCACTGTGAAGTTTATTTGTGACCAGTCACCAGGTGACGTCGCCGTGAAGTCACCATGTGACTGGTATGTGATCGGTCCCTAAGTGACTCTCACTGTGAAGCCACCATGTGTCGGTCGATCAGTGAATCCACTGTGAAGTCACTGTGTGACTATTTTGTGACTACTGATTTTTTTGGACTTCAAAATGACGTCACACTGGCCGCTTTTGCGACTTTGGAAACAGACTCATTTTTTCTAATATTTTGTGGCAATTTCTTTCGTGAAACATTTAATAAATAAATCCGAAAATAGTAATTCAATAAAATCTCGCAGTTATGTAGTAATGGAATTTAGTTTAATTTATTAATTTTTAAATTATTTCATTTAAACAAGACAATATTATTTATAAAAAAAATATTATTCTTAAAAATATTAGAGTTGAGATTTCTAATCACAATGGTGTAAACTAAGTATCTGTGAGTAAAATTAATAGTTTCTTTCATATCCCCATGGCATATATGTTTTGATTGCGTATACAGGTTTGAATTTCGGATGGGGGCTGGGACTATCCGGTATTTTCAACCTTATTGTTACTAGAGTAAATACAAATGTCTCAAAATTGCTGTATTTTAATAATTGCTTTAAGTTTTCAGATGCCCCCACCCCCTTTAAATACGTCCCTGGTATGTTTGAAAGTTCCACAAGGAAAAATTTGAGGTAAAACTATGGGTCTAAGTCAAAAATACTTATTTTATCTAATGCATGTTTTTCCAATTAATTTTATTTATTTTTATATGAAATCTCTTTTAGGCAAAGTATAGCAAAAATATAAATCTTATCCCTCATACCTTAATATATATCTAACCCCACATGTCGCACGTTACAAATTTATTTCATAACCGAATAAAAAATTTCAATAAATCATTAATTTTTTCGGATGAATACTTAAATAAAACAGCACATTATCTCCTGAAAATAATTTATGTGGAAAAAGAAAGATTTCAAAGACTTTTAATTTATATTTATTAATTATCGTATATTCCCTCCATTTAAATTATACTCCAGAAAAATTTTAAATTTCCAAAAGAAGCCATGCCAGAACTAGTTTTTGCAGAAATCAGTTTACTTTTAAAGCAACCTGAGCAAGGTAATCGCAGCGTTGAGGTAAGATGCTGGCTTGAGCGTTTCCTTGCTAGAGTTTGGTGCTGTCATCTAGTGCATGTTCTCGGTAACTCTTCTTCCCGGAATTTTTTCGCTGTCGCAAAACTGTCTCAAAGCGACTTCTCTGAAGGGTCGCAATTTGAATACACAGCGAGAGGACATAGGGGCTCTGGCGTGACTTTGCTGCGGAGTAGCGGCGACTGTTTGTAACTCTATTGTGACAGTATTGTGTGGTCGCATTTCAGTCGCAGAGGACTGTTGTGCTATTAGGGTCCTTCCACACATGTGTTTAGTTATTAAAAAGACCATTAGAACACTTATTTAAGCGAATAAATGCACAAATATAGTGTTTCGTACTGTAATATAATTTTCATCTTCAAAAATTACATATTCTCACGTTCAGTGAAAAAAAAATCTCCATTATAATTTGTGTATTGGCAAAATCTCTATACATTCTCTTAAAATTAGCAACGTTGTAAAAATTGATATGAAAGGTAATTTTAACCAATCTTAACAAACTTGATATTTGCACTTTATAAAATGGCTCTTACAAACATAAAATTAAAAATTTATTATGGCCCCACCGATTTAATTTATGTATTAACAGTTTTCTAAACGAATTAAATCCAATAAAGAATGGGTCCAATGCAGTTTTATAATCATGACATCAAAATGACGTCCATCTCAGTTGTGATATGCAACTTAAATTATTCAAATCAAACAAAAATGAAAGTTAACTTTATTGTAAATTTCCAAAATTTCGGATACCGCGGAAGCTTATTATTTCGCTCGCGTCGCGCAATTTTCATTTGAACGTCTTATAACCGAATTGAGTTTCTAATGCAGTTATAAACACGTGACATCAATAGGACGTAGATCTCACTTACGATAGCTCACTTTCATAGGTAGAGGGTTCGTCACGTGACTCGCACTCTCTTACAAACTGGGATATCGGGAGAGCTTTAAAGAGGTAAAAATTACGAAAAATCGCTTAAAAATGGGGGAACGGGTGGATTCTGAGAGTTTTAAAGGCGAAAAAACTTTGCCTTTATTTTTTTTTTTGCGTATGTGAGGACAATTTCAAGCCGATGGGTCCGACGGTGCGGATTTGTATGGGATACAAACACACATACAAACATATTTTCGCTTTTATTTATAAGAAATTGAATGAGCGCTGTGTGGTTATTTAAGTACCTTACAGATAAGATTCTAAAAAAAAAATATTTTCCTTTGAAGAAATGGACAATATTGCCTTTTCGCATGAATACAACGCTATGTTTCTATAAGTCCGAATGGCATAGGTTTAAAGAAATTTGGACTCTGAAACAGTTACATCAAAAGAGCCATTTTCTCTCCCGCATGGCTTAAGAAAACTCGCTTAACCCAAAGATAAGACAGCAATTACCAAATTAAAAAGAAAAATGTTTGTTTGTTTGTGTGTGAACTCTAGGGCGATCTGCCAAGGTTGGGGAATGCCTGGGTAGGAGGACTTTCTAAGGGTTCTAACGCGTTACATCTGGAGAAAACCTACCAAAACTCCAGATCGACAGCCGCGCGATGGGACCCGAACCGGGGCTTTCACACTTCGACCCTCTACCCTTTTCAGAAAAAGAAAAATGGAAGCGTTGAAAAACATTAAAATGAAATGAATAAGAATTAGATTTAAAAAAAAAAAATAAAGTGTCATTTAAAAAGGACGAAAATAGCAGATGTTACACTCGATATGACTTCATAAGCATAGATTTAATAAAGCTTAAGAGAAACGGTCATGAAGGGTTCTATCGAAATGAACACATTTTCGAAGCCAACGCAACCTCTGGTATAATCTTGAACCTCAGCCGCTACGTTGTTCAACTCCTAAATGTTAGAATAAATAGAGTCAGGGTATTCCAAGAACACTGACCTAGCCCTTTTTTTCTTCAATATGGATCATGGACGTATGTAATAAATGATAAAGTGACGTGAAAAAAAAAAAAAAAAAAGGTATAGAATTTTAGGCTATCGATTCAATTTTTCACATTCAATCCAAAAGTGAAACTTGAATACAATCGCCCAACCCAAACAATTTCCAGTGAGTAAGATGGGCCCCCTCCTATATATGGATGAGGTGATGTTTCAGTCCTTCATCCTGAAGTCGCCAAGATACGTTTAAGCCATAGGTTCCCAACGTGGGCGATAGCGCTCCCTTGTGGGCGTTTGAGGCTTTCAGGGGGGGGGGGGTAAAAGACCCAGAGAAAATGAGGGGGCGTTGATAGGGCGCGGAGGGGCGTGGGAAGATTAACCCAATAGAGTCTAAAAAAGACTTATTTGGTTAATCTTCCAAATTCAGCTGATAATATTTTAATAAAAATAAATTTTAATAAAAAATACTTTTTAATATAATGAAGTATGCGTTTTGATGGTTCTCTGAAACTGTCCATTTATTTATTTAGAAAGCAATAGTTTATGATCTATTACTTCGTATCATCCAAACCCCTGCCTGTCCTTATAACAGTTAAGCTGAAACTTTTATTCCTCTTTTTTAAACAAAGAAGAAATTCAGTAGCGTTTCAATTCCAATAATAGTCTATGTATTAATATATATTTTTTTTAATTTAATTCTTGTTTTCACCATGCATTATGTACGCTCTTGTTTCTCTGGAGTGGGGGGGGCGGTATTGAAATAGTCACTAGAAAAGGGGGCACCCGTTCAAAAAAGGTTGGGAACCTATGGTTTAAGCGAAGTGGGCGGAGGGCTCGGGCTATACGATATCGAGAGTGGCAAAAGTAGGATGGATGGATGCCGTCCTTTGTTTTTTTCGCCATTTTTCTAGGACCCCCGAATCTTCCTTAGCGCGATCCTCCTAAGAGATCCGTTGGGAAATGATGGAAGCCGGTGTTTATCTATTTTCATATCTCCGGCACTGTTTAGGACAAAGCGCCGACATGTTGTGAATCTCCCCCTTCGAGTGGGGGGCCCCTTTCGCTCACCGGGATTTTTTTGGGTACGATTGACGTAGAAAAATCTGAATTTTGTATGGATTCCGATTGAATATCCCGAAAATGGGAAGGACCCCTAAAGTGGCTTCACTTTCTTACGTACCTTTGTAGTTTCTGCCACGTTCGTTTAAGCGAACGTTCGGATGGGTGACATCCTAAGGATGTCATTCGTAACCTGCTAACGTATGTTGGTATTCTGCAAGGTACGGTAGAGCTTTAGGTGCGGATTCTTCCTACCGTATGTTTACATTCTAGCATACGTTTCAACCCGCCAAGAAAATCGTGGCTTTAGAGAATCCGTACGTTGAAAATGCTTCCAATCCAAAGGGCGGCAGCTGTTATTTTATCAGCGTGATAGAAGAGCTCGAAGAGGCATGAAGGGATAGGATATTATATTAATAGGATGAAAAAAATATTTTAACATAGGAAGAGGGAATTTTAAAAGATAAAAACTCATTCATTTTTACTTCAAATGTATTGAAAATGGGTATTCGGTGTTAAAATGAGCTCAATTTTAGAAATAAGTGAAGTAGAGTGGCTGCTATTGTAAAAATGAAGTGGGTGCGTCTTTAAATAGGATGGCCCCGTACGCATACTTTTAATTAAAGTGTACGTCAGGCCAGTAGCCAAGGGGGGTGGATAAAATTACGGGCAGTGCCCTCCCAGAAAAAAATCCCCCCCTCCCCCGTAAATTAAGCGCTTATCCCGAATTCGAAAAATGGACAGAAAAGTGATTTTAAAATATGAAAGATTCAGTTTGAAAAAATGAAACATTTTAAAAATCTTGTTTTACCATGACGGAAGTATATACGACAGATTGTGAATTTTCAGCATAGTTTTAAAACTCCAGCCGCCAGTTTCAGAGCCCAGAGGATTTTGCTCAGTGTCGTATTCGAGGGGGCCCGGCCCTCTCAGAAAGTGTAAAATAATTATAAAAATCAGCTATTTTAAAACATTTATATTAACTATAGTGATAATAAAATTTAAAATACAGGATCCCCCCCCCCGAAGTATAAACCTATATACGCAACTGATTTTGGTGACCGGTTTGCCAACATACCAATCTTATAGATTGCTTTTACAGTACATCCTATTTGCAATATTTCTAGTGATAAAAAATACTACAAATGAAATATTGAGTGTTTAATACATCTTGTCATGTGAAATATAAAATTTGCTGAAGATTGTTTATGATTTTGGTTTGTCTGTCTGTCGGTCAGTGCTCTAACTGATGTAAATACAGAGGGTTTTTACACTTTTTTAGAACGTTTTGAAGCCGGATATAGTTGATATGCTTAAAATATGACTCTTTTTTTAAATGTTCCTATCCGATAGCCCTTTTCTTGACCATAAATCTACATTGTGATTCCATGATAGAGGGTCATTTATCCATTGTTTTTTATTTCACTTTCACAATTTCTTGGAGTCATTGTAAATTTGGGTGCTCCTGTAAATTAACTACAAATAATAGAGACGCTATGAAGAGCTCTGTTTTGTAATTCTTAATAACATATAACAATTTTGTTCCATTTGATGGATCGATTTTGTAATTAAGTCAAAGCTACAATAGAGCTATCTGTAAAGGGCATTGGTTTGTCTTGGGTGAAGAGCGTTTTAGGAGGTTCAAATGCGTATTCACGTTACATCTGGAGAAAACCGCCCAAAACTCCAGACAGTTAGTTCGACAGCCACGCGGTAGGCCAGAACCCTGGACTTTTACACTTCAGCCATCTACTATGTTAACCCATTAAGCGCCAAAGCTCCCATTACGGGAACATCTATTATATATATTTTTTCTCAATATTTTAACGCAATTTACGAAATACACATTTTATATAAACATCTACACTATAGGGTGCGTTCTATATTTTTATCGGAACAATATATTTTAATTTAATGTTTTTTTCTAATTTTTAAAAAGTGAAATTTTGTCTTTATGACTGTCTTATATAAAACTAAAAATGATAAATAAATGGTCACTTAAATGTTTCAAGTAGGATGCATATTTAAAACCAACATCTTGAAGAAAAATATTCTTAAAATCCTGTATGAATAGATTCCTATAAAGGAACATTGGAAACGCTTCTATTTTTTGTTCCCACAACGGGAGCTTTGGCACCCTCCCACTCGTTAGCATTTCCAGTTTGATTTTGCTGCCGTTCAACAATAAAGAAACGTTTGGCACTTCGCAGGCTGGTTATTTCGTACATCAACAACAAAAGTAATTCAGGGTTGCCATCCAATTTCTGAAAAAAAAAAATCCCTGACTTTTCCAGGTTTCCAGACCATCATGTGGTAAAAATCCAGACTATTTTTATGTTTATGATGTCAACTTTGCATATTTTCTTTGATATTTTTAGCTTCTCAAAGTGAGGTTAAATGTTGTATTGTTTACAAACACTGATTTTTCAGTCCAAATTATATGATTTTCCAGGTTTTGGGCCAAAATTTGCAACTTTCCCTGACTTCTCCCTGACTTTTTTTGCCAAAATGAAATTCCCTGACTTTTCTAGGTTTTCCCTGTTCTCCCTGACCAGTGGCAACCCTGCAATTACTTTATATATACAGTTTTGAGCAGCATCTGCGTAAAAAAAAGAATTGCTGTATCCAAAATGGAGAAAGACGTTTATCCCCATAAGACGCCAAAGCTCCCGCTACGGGAACATGCTATATTTCCTAAATGCTTTCAGTTCAAAAAAAAATTTCAACTGTTCTATAATAGAGGCATGCAATGTATGTAAAAAATATATATACATTAAAAAATTTCTATCTGATTCTTATAGCGGCGTTTAATGAGTTAAGTGTCTTATCCATTCGTCCATAGTCGTCTTTTCTTTTGTTTGGAATAGCCGAATGTCCCTAAAATAAGCTGTAAAGAATGACTGTCCATAGAGCAAAATGTATTCATTTATTTTGAGTGCTTCTGTAAAAGCTCTACGAATTCTACATGCACGATTTTCAATACGGTACACGCTTAAACCAAACGAGCGAAATTCGATCAGTCGGAGTGGAAAGTGAGCCAGTTTTGAAAAGTGAGCTTCTCCTTTAGGAGGGTTTTTCGATCACAAGAGCGGAGCGGAATATAACAATAAGCGAGGGGAGAATTTCTCGGAAAAAACAGGGAGAGAGAAAAGGCGTTCTCAGAAGAAAGACTACTTGAAGAGTACTTTCGCGAAAAAAACGGTAAGTTACCATGGAGACGGGTCGCTCCGCAATGTATCGTTTTTTTCGCTCTTTGGGTTTAAGCGTGTACATGGTACAGTGCATAGGGATAACATATAGAACTTCGTAGCGGTCGATGAAAATTTACGGCTTTTAGAACACGGACAGAACAGATTGACAGAACTGAAACTACAATCACTTTTCAGATTTGTTGAAAGGCGTCAAAACATATTGGAATCACTAACAATAGTTAAGATATTACGAAAATTTTCTAATGAAGTCAACCACAAAAACTTGCGCGTGTTCAGGACTTTTTGCCTGCACTGTAATTTTATTAACATACGCAATTAAATTAGTAAAAGCAAAGTAAATGAAATAGCCAGAAATGTGCTTTCGTAACATTTTAAGGATCTCCGAGGCGGGAAGGGAGGAGAAAAAAACAATTGAAAATACATAGCCATCCTGGGATATTGCCTCCATCTAGTCGAATCGTCTGGCTACGGGCCTGTTATTCGTAAGCGATTGGTATATATAACTTTCCTCTTAAAAAATGCAAGTGCCTTTTTTCCGGAGCTGTACAATAGGTGTATTTTATGTTATTTAAAATTACTTATTTGTATCATGCAGTTTAACAGAACGTTATTATTACCTTCCAAAATGATCTATATTTATAACATAAACAAACCGTTTATAGATGTTTTTTCTTTTCTTTTCTTTTTTGTTCTTGTTAATCTCACATTCATCAAACTTCGCTAACTGAAAATTCGTTTCTAAAGGGAGTTTTAACAGTTTTCAAAGCAGGTAACTCAAGTTCGAACTTCAGTGTTATCCTAATACATTTTCACTCAAGAATAATGCTAATGATCTATATTTACAAATAAAATAATATGAAAAAATAAATAAAGAGAAAATTAAAAGTACAAAAGATTTTGAGCTATCAGAAAAACTAAGACAACAGCCTCAACGACAATAGAAAATATCTTTCATAAAATGACAGACAAATTTCACGATTGACTATTAAACTAAACTTTTATCCTTAAATTAAAAATATATTTATTTGCTTTGGGGGGGAAATATGACATAAGTTGGTATTTACACAAGTGAAACTTTTTATAAATGAAAGAGATGAATTTTTTCTTAAACGAGACTTATTTTCTCTTTGTATTTTAAGCAATTTAATTATTAATTGACAGTAATGAAATCCCTTACCTAAAGAGTTTACTTTTAACTGCAAGGTTCTTTAATATATATAACTAAGTAGCCATACACCAGCAGGATTCCAAACATGAAACAGAATTAAATTAATATCTGCTCCAACGATCAGAATCCAGCTAGTAAATACTACACCATCCACATGCAGTTGCGAATTTCTAAGTAGGCTAACAAGGCTATAACGTACAAAGACAGTAAAGTAGACGATTCTTTGGTTCAGCCTATAGGTAGCCCTTTTGTTCAAGCAGCAAATTTATGAATTCGTCTCTGACACCGTATGTTCCTACCTATGAAAGAATTTTAATAAAAAAAGATTATCTAGCTCAACTATGCACGCATTATATAATACTGAAAAACAACATGCTACATGACACTTATGTTTTAGTCCTTTAAAAATATGTTTAGAAAATAAAATTTAAGAATTCTACTATATAGCTTATGAGAAATGAAGAAATGAGAAACGTACATACCATGGTACTTGATCACTTTTAAGAAATATATATGTATATGTACGTACGAGTGATATACTCATAGCTGCCAACTTTCCCGGATTTTTCGGGAGATTTTCCACCACTAATTTTCATTTAGCAATTCATGCTTAAAACAAGTCCGAAATTATAATGTGAAACAAAACTGTTTAAAAATTGTGGTGGGAAATCTTCCGAAAAATCCGGGAGAGTTGGCAGCTATGTAATACTGTATGTTTAAAAAACATAAGGTGAATAAACAATTTTAATCTTTTGAAGTTCACAAAAAATAATCAAACTACAGGCAAACTTGCAATGATAATAAGCGCTCTATAGTTATATTCAATACAAATTACATATTTAGAATTCTCAGATGAATTCCATTCTATGAAAAAGAACACCTTGACACAGAGTTTACAGTAACTATGCATTTAAATAATCTAGCACCCATTACAAAATTAAATACCAGTATTATAAAGAAAATACATTAAATAAAAGTTTTTATTGTTGAAAAAAAATCGCTTCAATGTATAAATATTGTCTTCGCTGATCAGATCGCTATTTACAAAACATGATTAATCCATTATCTAACAAGTAATCATGTAAAATGATACATAAAATATTTCAAAATACACAATAAATTCATAAATAATTTATGAAGCAAAAGTAATATACATTTTGTTGTTATTTATGTTCAACTATATTCATTATCAAGTTAAAAAAACACAAAAATATAATACAACATTAGTATAGGACTAATAAATGCCTACATTACGGGTACATGATGTTTATTTACGTTCTCGGATCGTTAGGCTTGGACGATTTCAACTATTATCAAAGAATTAATTATATTTATATTCATTCAATTTACTTGAATGACTATAAATATAATTAATTCTTTGAATTTACTTGAAATTCTTACAAGGGTTAAAACTTACTGCACTGTAGTTGAAAATGAATTGAAATGCCTTATTTTTGTCGAATATAAAATTTATCAAACAATTAAAAAACTTTTTGGGAAATCAACATGGAAATAAGTTTGCTTGGAGTACCCTGAGCCCGGCTGTAACTTATCACTTCGACAGCTAACAAGTTTTCACTGCTTTCCGAAAATCGTCTGCCGAATTTTTATTGGCTGTAATCAATAGGAAGTGACGTAAAAATCATCACTCTTGTTTGTGTGACATCGACGTTTTGGGACGAACTGTTTGGAATTGGCTCCGTCTTCCGCACGCTGTGGTCTGTTTCGAACGTTCGTTTGGAGGGCTTCCAGAATACCCATTTTTCGAACGTTCGTTAACTAGGATGCGGCACGGATAAGTTTTGGATGACGTCACGAATCCGAACGTTCGCTTTAACGTACGTGGCAGAATAGACCCCCAGGTCTACTCGCTCAAACCCAAAGAGCGAAAAAAAAACGATACACGGCGGAGCGATCTGTTTCCTTGGAAACCGACCGGTTTTTCCGCAAAAGGGCTCTTTACGTAGTCCTTTTTCTGAGAATCCTCTCCTCGCTTACTATCTTTTCCCAGAATTTCTCCTCCCCGCTCATTGTTATATTCCGCTCCGCTCTTGTGATCGAAAAACGCTCCTAAAGGAGAAGCTTACTTTTGACAACCGGCTCACTCTTCGCCCCGACTGATCGAATTTCGCTCGTTTGGTTTAAGCGTGTAGGATCCGTTATTAAGGAATAAAAGGTAAGGGGTGTTTTGGGGCCTCCCGTGGATGCATGGGCGACCGTAGAATTTTTTTCTAGAGGGAGGTAAACTTCAAAATTGTTTTTCTAGAGGGGGGGGGGCAATTTCAAACTTGTAACGTTTTCAGTTCCGATTTTGCTCAGTGAAGTCATTTTATTGACATCATAAGACAATAATCTAAAACTCTAGGGGGGCAATGGCTCTACCTTGCCCCCCCCCATGCGTGAATGTAATAATAATACACAGCGTCCAATCAATTTTCTGGAATGCAGGGTCCAAAATAAAACGCCGAACGTTGAAAAGGCGTTTCAATGGATTGGGAGAATAAGAAGCCCACTCGAACCTGGGGGAAAAAGAATGATGCAGAACTCCTCATTGCCAGACTTTCAGCTGCTGCTGGGAGGCTCCACTTCTTGCACCGCCGCTCTTCTTCGAAATATTCATTAACATTGTTTTTTTATCAACGACTACGTTTCCCTCGAATTTCAGACCCGTTCCTTTGTATCCCTGCTTGCATTGCATTTTAGACCCAGTATTTTGGGACGAAAATGGGGTTTTATTGCGCGTTCGCCTGCTAAAAATGTTTTGATTCCTTCTAAATCGTCCAGTCTATAGAGACAGAGTGACGGGTCACGCGACGTATTCCTTTCGAGACGTTTTAGGGGAGCCCCCTACAACCCCCCCCCTATTTATATCCAAAAATAGATAGTTTAAAAGAAAATTGAATTTTAAACTTTTTCTCGAATCACCCAGAATTGGACAGTCAAGCTCAAATTTTAAGAAATCGACTCCATTTTTCTTTGTTCGATTTCATTTTAATTTGTTTTCATAGCCAAAACTCTGACGAAGCTTACAGAATCATGACAAGTACAAAAATACTTGAAAATTTAAATTCACGAGCCATTGCATTTTTGAATTCTGAATTCACGTATTTCCTTTCCAAGGATCGAATTTTTTGAAATAATCAATGTAGCAGTAAGCGGACAGATTACAAATAAAATTTCCATCCTGAATCAGCTGTCCAAAAATGTATTAGTTTCCATCCAAAGACATGCCATTTCTAAAGTAGGGCAAGTTTTACTGAGCGCAGATAAAACAGTCAAAGCACGCAGCCCCGTTCAATCTTTAGGATCGTAGGTCAACGATTCAAGTAATCACTATTTTTTTTTAGATTTATTTTCATAGCTGACGGTCTACCTAAGCTTAAGTAATCGTGAAAAAATACCCCAAAATGTTGTTTCCATGTTGATTGCCATGTTGGATTGCCACGTGAATGAGTTTCGACTCTGCGTTACGTATGCTTATTGAGTGGATTAGACCGATCACAACTCAACGTGCATACGCGATGCAAAATCGAAATGAACACGATGACACACCCCATAGCCATAGTCACAACTGGACGTGGCTAAGATTTTAATCCCATAAAAGCAGTCATAACTTCATGGGTGGATCCACCATACTATATAATGGAAGTGGGTCACTTCTTTGTAGTTTTTAACAGCGCTCAGTAAAACTGACCTTTCTTTATGAACTACGTGTCTTTAAAGGGACATTAATACGTTTTTGGGGAGCTGATGAATGGGACAAATTGTATTTCTAATTTGTACGCTTACTGCAGTAGTATTTTTTGAGATCAACAACATTTTTGAAAGGCAAATGCAAATAAATAAATTGAAAAAAAAAATATATGTGAAGCGCGTGAATGAAAATGTTGAGGTATTTTTTTACTTTTTCAGGATGGCGTTAGCTTAGCTATAGTGACAGCTATGAAAATAAATCTAAAATAGAGTGATAACTGGACGGCTCACTAATGATCCTAAAGAATGAGCGGGGCTGCATCCTTTGACGTTTTTCACTACGGTCAGTAAAACTTACCCTTCTTTACGAGCTACATGTCTTTAGATGACCCTTAATACGTTTTTGGATAGCTGATGAATGGGACAAATTGTATTTGTAATTTGTACGCTCACTGCAATACTATTTTTCTAGATAAACAACATTTTTTGAAAGGAAAATGTAAATAAATAAAATACATTTAAAACACACGGATTAAAATGTTGAAGTATTTTTGTAAATTTTCAGGATTACGTTAGCTTAGTAAGAGTGTCAACTATGGAAACAAGTTTAAAACGCTGTTAACTGGATGGGTTGGCCAGCTATCCTAAAGAATGAACAAGGGTGCATGCTTTGGCGTTTTTATCTGCGCTCAGTAAAAGTCACCCGTCTTCACAAATTACATGTCTTTGAATAGGACATTAATACATTTTTGGATAGCTGATTCAGGATGGAAATGTTATTTGTAATCTCTACGCTTAATAATACGTTAATTATTTAAAAAAATAGGATCCTTTGAAAGGAAAGATGTGAATTAAAAATTTAAAAAATACATGTAATGGCTCGTGAATTGAAATTTAAAGTAGTTAGTAAGGACCCACCCCCTGAACTTTTTATGATTATTTTGGCTTAATCAAAGTTTCAGATATGAAAAAAAAAATTAACATGAAATCCATTAATGAGTAGATTTTTTAAAATTTGCCCTTCAATGCCAAATTTCGGGTTATTTAAGAAAGCTCATAAAAAGCTCCTTCCTACGTCCAATAAGTGCGTGTGAGGACAGGATGGTGTTCGCATTGCAAAATTCGACGATTGAGGAGCTTTATCAGATTTCTGACAGTGGAAGGAGTTAAACTGTCCACTCTTCATCCACGGAGGATGACCGCATGCGGGGAAGACTGTGTCCCACAAGTCAGTAAGAAAATGGAGAGTCCATTTTCGCGAAGGAACTGACCCCGTTCAAGTGGGAGCAGCTGTATCATCCGCCCTAACGTTCGGACAGGTCGCCCTGCGACTGCCGTGTGTTGGGTCCCCCGAGAAAACATCTGAAAGAGAAGTCCTTCCACTCGGACGACGAACTCGAGGACGCTGCGAAGGACTGGCTCTCGTCACGGGCACAGGAATTCTGGGAACGAGGAATCCTTCGGCTCGTTCATCCATGGGATCGTTGTGCTCAAGCCTATGCTGCACACTTTGAATAAAGTGTTCATTTATACCCACAGTGTCGTTTTGCGTTTTGTGCCTTTTCATTGGAACACTACTTCTAGATAAATAATGAAAGCGTGTTACTTTTGGAACACCCTGTATATAAGTATATTAGTTGAGATGCTTATTAACGGGTAGATGTAAGAAACACCGACTTTGAACGGGTAGTCAAGCCAAAGAAACATGCCTAAGATGCAGAATCCTTTACGCTGAGAAAATGGCGCTTGAAATAAATTGAATTCAGTACTGAGAAAGCAAAGCCATTCCAATAAAATAAAGGTACGAATGAATTGTATCAAGGTTTTGAGAAATAAATGAAAGAAAGAGGTAGCTCCAATGATGAAAGTTTGCAGAAAATGCGAGTTTCTAAAAACGATTCAGTCCAAACTAACGAGACAGGCAGCTTTGGAATATCCAAAGAACTGACGATTCGAGTTCCATCCTTTTGGCAAAACTGGCAGCAAACGAGTATGTACAAACTTGCAGCAAACGAGTATGTACAAACTTGCAGCAAATGAAAGAGTTTGGACTGCAAGATAGTACATACTCTCGGAGAATGGTAGCACCTCCTTTTTGCAGCCAATGGGAAAATACGCTAAGTGTGAGTTTTGAACATTTCATGATGTTAAGCTGCCCAGCAAACACAGCCGTATCGGGTTAGGGATGGGCCGTCATCGGCAGTACCGTTTCGATGTCGGCATTGGCACAATGGTAATTGGGACGGTGTCGGTTCTGTGCTGGCAAAACGATTTGGCGTAAGCAAATAAAAGTTGATTTCGGGCATGCAACGGTCCGATAGCGGCTAGCCTTTTAGGGTTAAGATGTGATTTTGGCGATGTACTGCACCAAACGTCAAAACCGATATCGGTCCAGAAGTGTAATTTTTAAACTGAAAGGTATAAAGCCAGCACAAGCAGCACATATATATTGTTATAGTAATTCTTTTTAATTTATGATTTCAATACTTACTACTTACAATGTTTTGAGCCCGCAGGATTCAAGTGCCTCCTTCACATGCGAAAAGAGGAGGGGAGGGGGGGAATCATTCTATCTGGTTAATTTACTTGACGTCCTGTCCAGGGTTCTGGTCTACCGCGCATCTGTCAATCGACAGTTTAGATGTTGGTGATTTTCTCCAGGTGTATTGTGAATATGCTTTAGATAAGTTAACCAGTTTTTTATGACTTAGTATTGAAGGGGTTTCTAAGCGCCCACCCCCACCCCTCAATTGGGGCAGTTTCTGTCTAGTTATTCGCAACCCTGAAATAATTATATGACTATAAATTTCATTTTATATAAAGTGATGGTTGTTAAGTACTCCCAATTTAAAAATAACAATAAAATTAATTTATTAAAAATAAAATACATACAATGCAGAACATTAAACGCTGCATTTTAAAAGTTCACAAAAGGAGCCCACCATGGCCGAGTGGATAAGACACCGAATATGGTTGAAGTCATTGACGGATACAGAGCCCCATCCCCCCCCCCCCAGACGAATGAAGTTTACACTATAGAGCATTGACTTGTTTTGTAAATTCAAGTCATTCTATAAGAAAATGTGACAAAAATTGTCTTGTGCCCCCTCCAGAATTTTTTTTTCTGGATCCGCCGCTGGTTGAAGTGTGAAGGTCCAGGGTTCAGGTCTACCGCGCATCTGTCAATTTACAGTTTGGATGTTGGGTGATTTTCTCCAGATGTAATGTGAATATGGGTTATATAAATTAACCAGATTTTTGAACATAGAATTGAGGACAAATCACCGTTGTATCCCCAATTCTGGAACAAAAATTGGGGATATTTTATAAATTTTATATAAATTCAAAACATTATATAATATTTATAAAATGAAGGAAATATGGTTGATTTTTATAAAATTAGGGAACAAATAATTATTATAATTACTGTTCAACCCCAATTTTATGGCTTATTAATTGTTTTATATATTGGAACAAACGCTAGAAGCCTTCTTCCGCTCAGAGCACCGACGCCCTAAGGATTAACTCCTGCGTTTTTGCCTTACAAAAAACGCAAAACAAGAAAACTTTCTGAAATTAAATTGGATTAAAATAGTAGAAAAAATACCTTTTCATTAGTATTTCCATAAAAATAAAAAATATCAGTATAATTTATAGTTAAGGAATTTTTTTTATAATACATTAGCTGCTGTTGTTAAAAAAAAAATAATAATAATAAAATTAAATAAATAAATAAAAGTTTTAATTCACTATACCGAATAATTATAAATTGAAAAAAAATAATAATAGTTCCATTTTAAAATTATAACTATGAATAATTAATTTAATAGCATTTATTTGAACAACATGTTTGTCATGTTTCTGTTCAAATAAAATAATAGTAAAAATTACGCCAAAATCATGTTTTGCTACAACATTGTAAAATGCTGTTACAAATTAAATAAAATTTAATGCTCTTATCTCCTTAAAAATGAATAAAAGTAACCATTTTTTGCTGATTATAGTACTTTATCTTTCTAAAAATTAATTGATTAATTCATTGCAGATATTGAAGTATAAACTATTTTGCAGTAGAATAACACTAATTTGTTTTGTTTTTTTCCACGCGATCTAATTTAAAGTGAATAATTTAAAAGCTAAAATCTCTCGGACTTTCTTTTCCAATTACCCCGTGTCCGCGTACCATAGCACAGTGCATTCCTAGGAGCTTTCCACCCCTTGTAGGAACCACAGTATTACGCAGGAAGACGAAATGGACCTTTCCTATTCTTTGGGTTCCCTATTCACAGGCTCATTCAGTCATCGAAGAGCGGAAGTTGGGGTTGTTTTTTTTTTTTTTCGTTTGCCTGTCCATGTCCATTCCATTCCAAGGCTGTAACAGAAATCATCTCGCAACGTAAACTTTTCAGTAACGTGGATTTTGAGTTTTCTCAGAGCAATGAAGGTGGAGTTTCCTGCATTTTTCTCTGGATAAATTGCGATTTTTTTTTTCCTAGACTAAATGGCACTGACTGCAGCTAGACAAAAATTTTTAAATAGTCTGAATGTGGTTAGTGCTTTTTAGTTTTAAATAGGCTAAGTTCTTACGTCAGTTAGATCGGACTTTGTTGTAGTTTTCTCTGGATAAACTGTGATTTTTTTCTAAAGACTAACTGGTATTAACCTCAACTAGACAAAAATTTTAAAGTTGTCTAAATGTGGTTAGTGCTTTTTGGTTTTCATTTTGCCAAGTTCTCACGACAGTTAAAAAGGGGTAAGTTGATTTTTAAGTATATATTAAGAATTTGTATTTTTTCTGAGCTAGATTTTTTTAATGTTATCTCAGGGACTACTAAAATAAGATGTAGTTCAAAACTGCTAATTATTTCTAAATAATGCGAAAATGAAATTTATAATTCAAATAAGCAAACTTGGAAACTATTAATAAACAAGCAGAACGGTATTTTTAATAAATAATTTACATACTGCATTGAAAAATGTGTCTACTTAAGTACTTAATTTCCTATTACTCAAAACAACAGAAAAAAATAAGTATATTCTGTAATAGAAAGTTCCTTTCTTCTACTAAAGGATAATCAAACTGTAAAAGTTCAGTAATATAAAATATTTACTTAAAGTAAGTATCTTCTAATAATAAACATGGTTTATTAATACTTATTAGTTTCATATATAGTTTAGCACTAATCAACCTATTAAAAATAATCATTATTATTATATAAATTACCTTACATCACTGGGGCTAATTTTGCCAAAAATACTTAGTTAAAATCCAAAAAATACTTAGTTTTGCCAAAAATACTTAGTTATTAAGTATAAACAAAATAATTTGTATATGAAAATATAGTTTGTATATGAAAATGTTTAATTATTTTGAAAAGAAAGGTTTTTATGATATTAACCGTTTATTTGTAGAATCAGCCAATATTTTAATTTCTTTTAACGTATGTTGTTTACATTCTTCTTTAAAATAATATATAAAATCAAAAGGCAACTTTATTTTGTATTATGACATAACTTAACAAAAAATAAATTAAAACATTTTTAAAAAAAGCATGTTGTATAACTTTATTTTTCTCTCTCTTTTTTTAGCATTGCATGAATGTTTATTTATAATCTTTGGTTCTGGAAAATTATAAATTTTCTTGGCTTCTAAAAAATTTTTGGAAAAAAAAGGAACATTGTCTAGTTGAGCCTAATATTTTGTTTAAAAAAATGTATATGGTCTGACAAACATATAATAACACGTTTAAAAAAAGTAAAATATTGGTTGATGCATAAAAAAATAATACGGTTAATTTTAAAAAGAGCTTTCCTTCTTAAATTCATCAAATATTTTCTTAAAAACAAACTATTTTGCTAATTAGATATTTTTAATAAATTTAGTCCTAGTGGTGTAAAGTCATTTATATAATAATTATTATTACTTTAATTTGAAGATTAATACCCTAGAGAACTAACTACGGAGCTAATTAGGGTATTTTGGAAATAAATAAGGTGCTGGCCGGTTTTCGATATTTTGTCGTTGCCGATACCACACCAAAAACGTAATGGTTTTGGTTCAAAAGTGGCACAAGGCTGGGCCGACGCCGTTATCGTTTTTGCCGACACCAAACCAGAACCACCCCGTCCTTTCGGCCCGACAGACGCCCAGGCGGACGCAATTTTGTCGTTTTCGGTACCGCGTGAGCGATATCGCACCGGCACATTCTGCGCCGGCATGCCAGTGTCGGCCCAAAACTTATCCGATAGGACTATGTTTGCTGGGATGTCAGCTATGGAAAGGGCTTTCTTACGAATGCGTCATTCGTTTCCTGTATACACGTATTCGCTCCACGAAAAGTTTCCATTTCAAATCTGAGCTGGGTGTCCTATTTTCGTTTATCGGGCCCACGAGAAATGTTGCCTGTGCCGACAACTTTGCTACATGGATTTTGAACCCCATTTATATTTTCATTGAAAGATTTTCCACAGCATTCGTGTCCCTCTGTTTTCCCCTAAGGTTTGAAATGCTAAACATTTCCATTTTTCAATATCTTTTCCGTTTTTATATTGGGTACCTGAACGCGTTTGCAGGATGTGTCGGTTTTGTTTATGCATTGGAGTTGAGTTTTAGGAGTCCTATAAAAATAGAACCCCGGAAAAGTAAAAACGTTCGACTCCTAAAATCTTTTCTTTTTTCGGGAAAATCTTGTAGTAGAATTTTCTTTTAATTAAAAATCTGACTGACTCCGTGGGTTACTGAAACATTCATGTTGTCCCAACATAAAATCCGCGATTTTATATTTTTATCCCTTAAAACTACGGTCAAAACTAAAAAATTTGTTCCAATCAAAATGTCACGCACATAAAACGCTTCAAAGTGCTCAGGCACTCGGTCACGAGTGTAAAAATGCATTAGAAATCTTTATCAGGTTAACAAGCTTTTACAAAAATGACACCACGAGCGAAATAATACACTTCCACCTTGTCAGAGGATGCAGAAAAGTAAAACAACGTGTTTTCTTTTTCTTCTTCATTCACTCATTCATGTTAGATATCGCAACTGAGAATGATGTCATTTTGACGTCATGAGTTTAAAAATGAGTTAGAAATCTAATCAGGGCTGGGATGCAGAACTCTATTCACCGTCATTATAAACCAGTTTTATGGATGATTCCAGTTTTTAAACCAATAATAAAAGTAGAGTCTGTATTCCAGCCATAGTTAAAAGGCTTTGACGTAAAAATTTACTTTTATAAAAACCCAAAGTATTTTGTTTAATGCGCGAGCTACTCTTGCCGATTTTTGAACATTATGATTTTTCGCCACCGTAATAATGAAAGGAAGCTTGCGTTTTTCAAAATCCTGGGAAATTCGAATGTCGTCTAAAGGTGGAAAATACTAATTAACATAATACATTGTATTCGCTATCGGTTTGACGACGGTCGTCGTATGTGTTCCCAAAAATCGTGCAAAATGTCGCCAAGTTTGGACGACTTTTCGCGATATATATATATTTATAAATATTAGATATACTTTTTTTTGTTGAATTCCAGGAACTTAGCAAGCTCTTGTACAAAAATAGCTCCGGAAAATATTTAAAATACCGATTAGCTAGGAATAAACCCAACATCTCTCAAATAAACTTTAATAAATTATGTTCCAAGTGAGAGTTTTTGAACGTCGTGTGGTTCAATATTACTCCGTTTGAAAACTACTGCGAGAAAGAACCAGACTCAACTACTCTGGGTCAGAACGTGATGTCATAAATTAAAAGTTGCGTGAAATTTGCAAACTCTGCAAAACAATTTAGCGTCCTATTCGCAATTTCAGCGATTCTAAATAGTTCCGCGAGGTTATGCAGTTTGATGTTTTACACGAGACAGCCATGGAGGTAAATCTTTAAATTGGGACAGGTTGGATATTTTCCACCACGTCGAGATGAAATATTTTACTGTGCTAAATATGTCAATCTGACAAGAATTATGCTTAAAAATATATGGCGTGCTGTTTAAATGTCAATACATAAATTCTAAAGAATCATCAAAGACTAGAAAGGCACCATTGGTTTAAAATATCTAATCTGTTTCTTTAGATTGAGCATTAAAGAAGGAGAGAAGATAGATAATATTAATATAATTAATAGGTAGTAATAGTAGATTTGTTAAGTTAATATAGATTAAAGCACAGTATATCACGTTTGTAAATATTTCGTGAAATTAAAAGTGTTCTATTCATCATTTTTCAACGCGCGCGATCGACTTCCATCTAATTAAACTATAAACCTACGTTTCGTTAATATATCCCGCGGTAGTTTCAACAAAGGGACTACTTGAACTTTTTTTAAATTAGATTTTGTTTTCGCACAAGTGCGATTATATTTTAGGAAAATATTCGTTTCCTACCGTGCGAAGAACGGGCACGCAGACAGTATATTATAAAGTAAGGTATTGTGGCGCCCCTGTAGAGATGGCGCCCGGTGCGGTCGCACCGTCCCTCCACCCTAGGACCGGCACTGCATAATGATTTACACAACTGCTATCTTTCTGGGGCAGGACTGTTCATTGGTCCCCAACCCTAATCAATCCCATGGCCTCCCATGGTTCTTTGCAACAGTTTTGTGCTCTATCAATACTTTGTATCAATGTAATGTGGTTGGAACAGAGAATGAAACACCTGCAATCTGAAATCCGGCTGCATTTTAATTTAAAAATGAATACTTTGCCTCACTGGTTTTTAAAATGAGATAAAATCTCATTAACGAGATTTAAACGAGATAAATTAACGAGATAATTTTAACGAGATAAAATCTTTTGACGTTACAACTAAGTTCTTAATACACTCCCCAGCAAACACAGCCCTATCGGATAAGTTTTGGGCCGACATCGGCATGCCGACGCAGAATGTGCCGGGGCGATATCGCTCAGCCGGTGCCGAAAACGACAAATTTGCGTCCGCCTGGGCGTGTGTCGGGCCGAAAGGATGGGGTGGTTTTGGATAGGTGTCGGCAAAAACGACAACGGTGTCGGCCCAGCCCTATGCCATCTTTGAACCAAAGCCATAATGTTTTTGGTGCGGTATCGGCAACGACAAAATATCGAAAACCGGCCAGCACCTTACATATTTACAAAATACCGCAATTAGTTTCATAATTAGTTCTCTAAGACAGTAACAGCCCATTACAGTAATAATAATTATTATTAATATATAAGTAACTTTCCACCACTGGGAGTAATTTTGTTAAAAATACTTAGCTAAATCAATAAAATTATTTGTTTTTTAAAAATGTTTGATTAAATTAAAAGCTTTTTCTGAAACTAAGGGTATTATTTGAAGAATTAACCAATATTTGTTGAATCACCAACTAATTTCGGTTAATTTCACAAAAAGCTTTCCTTTTTAATTTCATCATCCATTTTCCTGAAAGCATACAAATATTTTTTGATTTAACTAAGTATTTTTAACAAAATTAGTCCCATTGGTGTAGTCATTCATATAATAATAATAATAATAATCATTACTTTTAATGGGTTGATTGTTGCAGTAGAGAACTAATTATAGAATTAATTATTAATAAACCCATGTTTATTATGAGAAAAGCACTTATTTCGTGTAAATATTTTATTTTATATTACTGAACTTTTATTTTATGAGCAGTTCCTCTTACCCACGAAAAAAAAAATGTACACTATTTGTTATTAAAAAGAAATATAAACTTCAAGCAAAGATCTATTTTCATATTTATGTACTTTTATATTTCATTGTATAATCTTCTTTCTAAAGAAGAAAATAGCTTTTTGTAACAATTTTTCCCCTGTTGAATACAGACTTGCTAAGTTTCCAAAATTGAAAAAACCTTTTTTTCTATGTCAAAAAGCTTGATATTTTTTATGCAGATATTTTCCGATTAAAATGCACATATATTGAATGCAGATACAATTTGTGCTTTTCTTAAGTGAGATTAATGTCAGTATAAACAGCACTCTTTTATTCCTTATTTTTATGATCTAAATAAATTTCAAAATTAAAAAAAAAAATCTGAAAATAAAGATCCTTAAAAACAGATAGATACAAGGAACTATAACTAAAAAATGTAATACAAAAAACGTTGAAAATTGGAGCTAGCACAATGTACAATAAATAAATAAAGAAATAAATTGTTTAACCCCATGTACCTTTATAAAGAAAAACAAAATAATTTTTAATGCAATAGTTAGATAAATATATCACTTACTGTTGTTGGAGCTTACCGTTGTTACCAAGTTATATAGGGCTAACCAAAAAGATTAAAACAATGTTAAAGAACTTAATTATTCATTTAACAATTGTCTTAATCCAATTAGTCTTAGTGAAAAATATTTTTTTCTTGTCTCTTTACTTTTTAATCCGAACACGAAAGCCAGGAAACTGGAAGTCTTCCTTTACCTCAAACTCTCAATACTCTCATCTCATCATATCCAAACATAATAAACAACTAACAAAACAAGACTGACAGTAAGCGCTATCAGCATTGCTATCCGCCGCTGTTAAATAGTTCGTATCGTATGATTAGCTTGGCGAAAAAAACTAAGATACTTTTCAACTGTTAAGGTCTGAAATAAAGTTTATATTTCATGTTCGGGTTATTTGAGTGAAATAATTAAAAGAATTTAGAAATTAAGTGTGAAAAAAAATTATAAGTAAAGCTTCCATAGCATGCCAAACTTAGGTATTGGCGAGAATGTACTTTGTTGATTTCTTGTAACCCCGTGTTTCACGGTTTCACACGCATAGCGTAAGGGGGTAGGGTCGTGGGGTCACAAAACCTTTCTTTTCCCCAAGCTGGGCCAAAAAGAAAAACCTGCCCACCACGATTCCAGTCGGCTGTACTCTTTTTAAATGCTTTCTGAATATTTTAGGGCTTATTTATTTAAAACGTTTATTTATTTATTTTTATTTTTTATGCAATACAAAATATTTTATGCAAAAAAGGTATTTGTTGAAAAAAAGTAAATAATAGTACTTTCCCCCATATATATATATATATATATATATATATATATATATATATATATAAATGAGAGTATTATATATATATATATTGCTTTATTTTATTCATATATGAGGTTCAATATTTGATAAGTTATCCTTATAATTATTTATATATCGTCATTCTTGCGTATTTCAGCATTTTTTTTTTATCTTAAAAGTTTAATAAGTTATATGCCTTATAAAGAAAGGAAAGGGAGCTTTATAAGATATAAATTTATCTTATAAAACTGTAAAAAAATTAATCAAGTAACTTTTACATTATAGTATAAATAACTTTTTCAAATTTCATGACAGTTGATAAAGACTAAAGTGTGAATTTCTAGGGTTCCGGCCTACCGTGCGGCTGTTTTCTCTAGATGTAACGTGAATTTGGGTTAAAACCCCTTACAAAGTAGTCCGCCAAAGGCATGCCTTAAGTAAGCAGACAGCTCTCGTGTAGATCTGTCTTAACAACAAAACCTAAATAATTTTCGTGACAATTTACAGTGAAAGTAAATAGTTTAATATTTTTAATATTAAATAAAAATCATAATCACTTCCAATCCCCATTACTGTCTGAGCGTGTCCAAAAACCCTGACCTACGGTTTTCTTCTTTAAATATTGATCATAGACATTTAGAATAAATTACAATGTCACTTTATGGTATCGAATAAAATTTTCATGAGAATTAGAAATGAAAATTTGTTTAAAAACATTACAATTACACTAGCATTTAAGTTAGAGGTTTTTTTAATGCCTCATTCAATTGCTATGAATTGCTATGAATAGCAAAATTTAGTTTTTTAAAAAAGCATCTTCAAAATAACAGCACTAATGCTTAAAATGAATATTTTCAAAAACAAAAATATTTATATATAAATATAAGTCGTGACCAGAATTGTGGACACTTTAGGAAATTTTTAGGTTTCTTAAATTTGTATGCTAATAGGATGTGTTAAGTTTCGCAAAATCAAATTCATACAGCATTTTAAAGAGAATTTATAACTAATTTCAATGCACAAAACTAAATTTAAATATGTTCACTAGAGTAAAAGTTATAGTTACTTTAATCTGAAAAACAAATACAGTGATGAAGTGAATTGTAATTTCTAACTTTCCAAGTCAATCACTGTTACTTTTCTGAGCTTGAATAATCTCTCGTCAGCTCAATAAAACATCGATGCGAAGCTGTAATAAAAAATTAAGACTACCCTACGAACTGCTGATAACTCACTGCAATCTTCAATATCTAATGCATCTCGATAATTATCTCTGTTTAACTTCTTTTGTACTACAAATATTTTAATTTTGTTTTTTTGAATTGAAATCGCTATTAAATTATCTCTAAAGTGATGTAAAAGAGTTAGCATTTTGTGGAACATAACATTTTTTTATACGCATACGAACTTAGAAAATAAAAAGTTTCTAGAAATGTCCACAATTTTGGCCACCACTGTATACTTATAAATTATTCATTATTCTAATAATTATTATTTAAGACCTAAAAGCTAACAAGATAAATTGCTATGAATCAGAATAAAATCTTGCACTTATAAAAATAAACCAGTAATAATAAGCCGTAGTTGGTTAGAAATCAATTGTCCAGTGCGCCAAATTTAGTCCAGAACCGACAAACAGTCTTGGCGCCCATAGCGAATGAGCATACATACAAACTGACAAATAAACAAACAAAAAAAAAACTTTTTATTTTATTTATTTCGATTATGGCATTTGGTTGGTAACTAATAAAAACAGACTTTACTTAATATTAAATTGAGGTAAATACAGAACAGTGATAGGGAATTGGACTATGGATCTAAGAAAAACATGTACACAAGATCAATGTGCCCGTTAAATCTGTTGGGCCGATTCTAGATCATCAATTCTGGTTCTTGTTCAACACAGCAAACAAATAAAATAATTGGCAAATTATAAAGACTTTAATGAATTAAGTTAACGAGTTTAAGTATTTCTTTAATTGATTATTTTCAAGGTGAAGTGCTTGTTTGTTTAAAAATGAAAAAGAAATTATGTTGATGCCTAAATCTACAACAGAACATATATTATAGGCATGAATCATTTTATACTGTAAAATTCCGTTGTATTTTGATACAAATAGAAGTAATTATAACTATAGTTCAGAAGAGTTTTTTTTAACTTTATTTATTTATTTATTTGTATGTGTGTGTGTGGGGGGGGGGGTCTTGCAAAAACGGATAAAAAGTATGGTGATTTATCTGGAAGCACTTAAAAGGCTGTCAAATAAATGAAATGAAATGGTTAAGATATTTTAAAAACATTTAAAGTGATACACATCGCTAAAAATAAAATAATTTTCAGATTTAATTTTACAGCTAAGCCGAAGTACCTTTTAGAAAAAGTAAAAATGCATTTAAAAGATTAGATTTTTTAAATCAAAATTTTTTAATTTGTCTTGTTACTGTGAAAATGAATAAAACATGAATGTGACACAATTTACGAAAGGTGATTTAAGACATTAAAAACTGACCGGGGATAAAAACTAATCTAAAAAAAAAGAGTAGTTTTATTATCTTTTTTATTTTTAAGTTCATAAATACTTTAAAATCCAAACACATTATCTTTATTATAAAATAAAATTTATTACTCTATTTATAGTAAAAAAAATTGTTTTTAATCAAATGTATTATCTTTCAAGTTTTGTGCGTGTGTGTGTGTGTTGAGGGGGGGGGGATGGGATGTAGACTCTCGAAATATATACTTGCGCATTAATATTCAAGAAAAACTATGAAGTTAAGGGTAGGGCCTAGTTCAGATTTGGAAGAGGGCAGCATGCTCAATGAATTCGATGTGATTTATCTTTCCGGTTTTTATACCTTGATATTTTTTAATTGATGACCTATGCTACCAAAAATACTTTGATGGTGTATTCTTGTCACCCCTAAAATTTTGGGTGTCCTAGACCGTGGCCTAGTTTTCCGGTGTCGTTTTTTTCGATCAACGGTCTACCTATTAGGTGTCTCTATAATAAAGTGACCAGTATATTGAGCCTTAGTAGCGCCGAATGACTGATGGTCAAGTGCGTCATTAGAAAAAAAAAATATTTTAACTCGACTGTTTATGCTAACCATACCTTCGTTCCTGTTGTGCACGAGTATTTTCCAATACCGTATTGGTCATTAATCTCAGCGATAGCAAAAAATCCAGTACATTTACTTTTTGGCTGTGCGGAATCTGCTTGAAGAATTGTAATGAAAATTAATTTTGAAAATGTTTAACTAATTTGATCAAAAGCAGTTAGGAGCATTCAGAAAGACCGAGGCCTTAGCCATTATTTTCTTTTGGGTGGGGGCAACATACGGTTTTTATACCTTGATATTTTTTATTTGATGACCTATGCTACCAAAAATATTTTGATGGGCATGTGGGGGCAACATACACGCCAATTATCATATTGGTTTGTTTGTTTGGAAGAATACGGCCACCGGTAGGGGGGATGCCCTTCGTGGAAGTCTTTCTAAGGTGTCCTAACCCTTACTTACGCTAAGTTTTGGAGGAAACCACGGGAAACTCCGAACGGTTAGGTCATGGAAATAACCTGGTTTTGAACAGGCATCTTCCATCTCCCAGTTCAGAGTGCTATGCGCTCGGCCGCTGCGCGGACGATTATCATGTTGGAAAGAATAAAAAAGAAGGAAGACAAACGTCATACAAATGAGGGCATAGGGGGCAATGCATAGGGGGTCAAGTTCCGCCTTGCCCTATGCTACCAACGTCCGGGCTCGTAGCCAGGAGGTGCGTTAAGGGACAGTACTACTTGAAAAAATCCCCCCCCCCCCCACTTATGGATAAATTTTACCCTTCTTCCAAATTTGAAAAATAGACAGAAAAGGTGATTTGAAAAAATAAAAATGTTGAAATAAAAAGCCCTTTTGAAGAAATTAAATGTTTTTTAAAAAGTTTTTAAATCTTGATAACTAAGACTAAAGTGTGTATACGACAGAGTGTGCATTTTGAATATTAAACCAAGTTTTAAAATCCCATTGAGATTTAATCTTAGCCGAGTAGATCAGACACTGAACATGATCGACGGCTGAAAGTCCAAGGTTCGGGCCCATCTCGCGGCTGTCGATCTACAGTCTGGAGTTTTGGTAGGTTTTTTCCCGATGTTACATGAATACGCATTAGAACCCCTGAGAAAGTCCTCTTACTAAGACACCCCCCGATACTTGGCAGATCGTTCTGGAGTAGCATTGCCATAATCAAACCAAACAGAAACATTTTGCTTTTTCGTGTATGGAAACAGGAAATGGCTAAAATATGCTTCAGCCCACTCCAAAGCTTTTTTTTTTTTTTTTTTTTTTTTTTTAAATGTGCGATATACGTGAAGTAAAAAGGTCCGAAAGATTTTGCTTTTTCGCGTATGCATTGTTATTTTGCAATCTAGCTACTGCGTGACATACGTAACCAGTAACGAATATACCTGCTTCACTTGACGTCATTAAGCTGTTAATTTTGATTTTGGCGCGCGTGTTATTGTTATTACGCTCATAAGCGTAAAGTTTTCAAAATTATTGGGGGAGCCGGGCCCCACAACCACATATATTCACGTTAGTGGCGTAGCCAAGGGGGGGGTTAGGGGGGGTCATAACCCCCCATGAGGAATTTTTTTCCATACAAAATGTATATTTTTCACTCCCTTATCATACACCCGTATACATATATGTGAGTTGCAGAAGTCGTAACTCCCCCATGAAAAATGTCTGGCTACGCCACTGATTCACGTACATATAACTTAGTAATAGCTGCCAACTACCATGGAATATATATAATCACTTTTTCTACATGATTTTTCGGCTTAAAATATAGCAAAATTTTTGTGCTGCACCTATGTAGGGTAAGTATCCATTTTAGTATCTTCCTACCATGTTATAAGTTAAAAATAGAAGCAGTGTAAAATATCCAAAGGAGGAAAAAAAAAACATTTTCGATGAGATAGTGCATTTTAGACACATCTGAACTTTTCTTTATTTCATACTTTACATTGCATAATCTGATTTTAATTAACCAGAGCCTGGTGAGGGCAGCTTATAGTAACATTGTGTGTTACGTGGCGTCACAATGAATACTAAATCATGATTGAAATCAAACGAAGAAAATTTTAAAAGTCCAAGTAAAGGTTTTTTTAAACGTTTGTAAATGGCGTGAAATACTTTTTATGTTAGTATAAATTAATTTTCTGTATTTAGTGGTAAATTATTGGGTGGGCTCAGCCCCATTCACAATTTATTGGGGGGGCTCGAGCCCCACGGGCCCATATAACTCTACGCCTATGATTACGCTACTGGATACATCTAGTTGTTGTCGCTCCCAGCATAAAAATATCGTCAATTTTGGTACCACATACATTAACGTATTATATAAGGAGATACTAAATATAAAAAAATAGTATCTCTAAATAAAATATTAAAATTGAATTATTTCAATGTCCACATAAGTATGGCAACAATTGTTTATTTACTTTGTTTTAATTCTTTTCAGAAGAAATATTAATTTTTATTTGAACATCGTACAAATAATTTTATTTATAAATATGCAGCATGTAATTATAAAAGGATTTTAAAACAAAACTGGTTTAAAACAAAAAAAAAAACCCGATTTAAACCAAAAAACGCTTTTTTTTTTTTTTTAAACGGGTTTTTATCCAACCCTGGGTGGAAATGACGGACGGGATAATAAAGTACCACAAAACCATTTTGGGGACGTATCTTGTCTAAGTGTCTTCCTTGTACAGAGACTAGAGAATTTTTTTTTAAGTTGACTTCAAGAAGGCATTTTTTACTTATCCTTACAAAGTAGCAAAGCCAAAGTAGCTTTTAACAATATCTCGGCAAAGTCTTTTAACCGAGATATTGTTAAAAATCTCATCCTATCCTAGAGAACTTTGTTGATCGGTTTGCCAACGAACAAGAGCAAATGGTCTAGATTGTTGCTACAGTAAATCATATTTCTAATATTTAAAATATATATATATACATTATATTTCGTCTTTTCGCGCTCTCTATAAGAATTTCGTAACGAATTGCGCTTCCTTCCGTGAAAACAAACAAGTCGCAGGGCTAGTTCCGCAGGTCATTTCAAGGGCGGAGAGGGAGATGCTTTCAACTTTTTCTGCTTTACTCACCCCCACCCCCACCCCTCAGGGGTATCTATGCTCAGGGGCAGGCAGGGGCTATGAACATTGAAATAACACTGGTGGCTATTGAGGGGAGAATTGTATCACTCCGCTTATTTTATCCCTTGCTGACGTCTAAGTATTTGGCGTGAAATATTTGAAGTGACTCCATATTTGGCTCTTAATGAATGCTCAAGTAAATGAATTCGAGTTTTTGATAATCTGAGATGTTCTTTATATCTGCAGGAATAAAAATTTGAAAGTGAAATATGAATATATATCTGACTGACCGAGGAAAATTTGATTAACACATATTATTTATTAGTGTACATTAATTTGCGTATTTTAAAGAACTACACATGCGCCTTTTATTACCGTGTTTACTCGTGTAATAGTCGCACCCCCGTTTTGAAGCAGAAAAAAATAGTTTTAGAGTGCACAATATTATGTAGTAGATTTTTTTTTGGGGGGGGGCAGCTACCCTACAGCACAGACACCACAAAAAGCACAGGTTGTAATTATCCTGATTCATGAATCTTCATTTAATCGGGAGGCTTCATTTCTGCCAGCAACTATCTATTATATAGAAAAGTTCCTTAACTATAAATTGTGCTGGTATTTTTAATTTTTTATGGCAATACAAATGAAACTATCTTTTTTCTACAATTTTAATCCAATATAATTTCAGAAAGTTCTGTTGTGTAAGTCAGACTAGGATGTCGGTGTCCTGAGCGGAGGAATTCTTAAAGGGCTCTAACGTTTATTCCTAAATATAAAACAATTAATAAACAGTAAAATTGGGGTTGAACATTAGTTATAATGATTTATTCCCTAATTAATGAAAATCAATGACATTTCCTTCATTTTATGAATATTAGATAATGTTTTGAATGTATAAAAAATTATCAAATTCCCCCAATTTATGTTCTAGAATTGGGGATGCAACGGTGATTTATCCTTAATTATATGTTCAAAAATCTGGTTACCCTATCGAACGCAAATTCACATTCATTTGGGGGAAATCACCCAAAATTTAAACTGCAGATTGACAGATACGCGGTAGACCAGAACCTTGGACCTTCACACTTCAACCATGTTCGGTGCCTTATCCTCTCAGCCATGGTGGGAACCATTTGTGAACCTCTAAAATGCAACGTTTTATGTTCTGCTTTGCAGGTATTTTATTTTTATTTATTTAGTTTTTAATTTTTTTTATTGGAAGTACTTAAGAACAACTATTACTTTGTATAAAATGAAATTTATAGTCATATGATTTTAGTTAGAAATATGAATAACTAGACAGAAACTGCCCCCTTTGAGGGTTGAGGGGGGGCGGCGGCGTTAGAAACCCCTTCAATACTAAATTATAAAAAGCAAAGTCGGTAAATTAACCAGATAGAATGATTTTTTTCTTTATTTGTCTGTGAAGGGGGCACTTCAATCCTACGGGCTCAAAACATGTAAGTTTCGAAACCATAAATTAAAAAGTATTACTTTAACAACATATATGTGCTGCTTGCTGGTTCTATACCGGTCAGTTTAGAAATTACACTTCTGGACCGATGTCGGTTATGCAGTACATCGCCGAAATCGCATGTTAACCCTAAAAGACTTGCCGCAATCGGACCGTTGCACGCCCGAAATCACCTTTCTTTTGCCTACGCCAACGCATTTTGCCGACACAGAACCGACACCGCTCCAATTACCATCTTGCCAATGCCGACATCGAAACGGTACTGCCGATGTCGGCCCATCCCTTACCCGATACGGCTGTGTTTGCTGGGTCTATAACAAAAAAATCGACACACCAAGAAACGATCATCCGATTGCTTTGAAATTTCGCATGAATGAATGTTTTGGACAGACATGTAAATGATTCAAATTTGGTGTCCAATGAATGAATAGTTTGATCTCTATCGCATCAGAACTGCGCATCCAGCAGACGTATATAAGGAGCAGTTCTTCAACGGTTGTTAAAACTTTCGGTTTGATTGCGATTCAGATGACCTTTCAACAACTTAAAAATGCCTCGCTGCAAGATTCGTGCTCATTACGAGCAACTGTCAGACTTTGACAGAGGTTGTATCATTGGATTGAAAGAGGCCGGTTAGAGAGAATAGCTCGTCTTATTTGAGTCGAAGCGATGTGACGACTCGAAGATGCTTTCAAGGATGGGTGGAAAATGGCAGAGTGCAGCGTCAGGATGGTAGCAGTCGACCTAGGGCTACAACAGATCGTGAGGACAGAGTGATGGTCCGATCAGCTGTCACAGCGCCATCTTCATCTCTATCAACCATCAGACGTTCAACCCAAACACCAGTGTCCATCATGACCATTGACAGACGGTTGAGAGAGCGAAATCTACGCTCGCGCCGACCGTTACGCACCCTGCCACTCACGCCTGCACACTGCCGAGCCAGATTACAGTGGTGCAGGGCTCGATCAGGTTGGAATGATGCCGACTGGGGACGTATAGTCTTTAGCGACGAATCCCGCTTCCAACTGTGTCCCGACGATCATCGAAGACGTGTTTGGAGACGCACAGGGCAGAGGGGGATCCTGCTTTCACTATTGCACGTCACACCGGCCCTCAACAAGGCATTATGGTCTGGGGTGCCATTTCCTTTGACAGCCGGACCGCTTTGGTCGTCATTAGAGGTACACTTACTGCACAGCGGTACGTGGACGACATCCTAAGACCTGTTTTGCTACCGTTCCTTTTGCAGTGCCCTGGACTGGTTTTTCAGCAGGACAATGCCAGACCACATACGGCTCGTGTTGCTCTAAACTGCCTGCAAGCTTGTCAAACTCTTCCTTGGCCTGCCAGATCGCCAGATCTCTCTCCCATCGAGCATGTCTGGGATAGGATGGGAAGGCGATTGCATCTGGCACGGACTGTTGATGATCTCGTTCGACAATTGGAGCGAATTTGGCACGAAATGCCGCAGGAGACCACCCGTGAGCTTTATCGGTCTATGCCACGCCGTGTGGCAGCTTGTATCCAGGCTAGCGGCGGGTCAACACCTTATTGAACTTGTTACTGTAACTCTGAAATAAATTATTCAAAAATTTTAATCATTTACTATTCTGTACATTGTCTTCCTATCCACCCATTTTCGTCTCAATCGGACACCTGCTTCTTGGTGCGTCGATTTATTTGTTATAGAGTGTATAAAAGATGACACTCTCATCAAAATAAATGTCTGGACTAAGCTAGATGTCAACATGACTTCAAATTGACTTCATTTGACTTCTTATCCGACGAAAATTGAACCTAGAATGATAAAATTGGCTAAGCTGATGCCATTTCAATCGCCACATGAATCATCAACAAGCTATAGAAAAACATCACAATCCTAAAAGACACATGTTTTCAATTTTTAATTTTCGTTTTATGGATTTAAAAATGTTGAACGATAATGAGGGGGTGCGCACATTTTTTAAATCTAAAAAAGGTCGTGTCGTCATTATTAAAAAAGGCTGAAAACACTGTTACAGGGTGTATCTATCCTGTTCGAACGGAATTTTTGAATGAGTTGAAATTGTTTCTTTTTCTGTACCTATTTCTTGCATTTTAAGAATTATACTTAATAACATGCAAAAATCGATCTATTTTTTCTAAATGAATAGTTAATTATGAAAACTTGAGGAAAATCCCTGTGAAATAAACGAAACTTTCCGACTTCTGATGAATCGTAGCATGTGTGCTATAATGAACCACTTTTCGACTCCTAAAGAATCCTCCCCATGTTTTTCAATATTTCTTTTTCCCGAATTCGTGAAGAATTTTTCTGATGATCGTTTAAAGAAGCTCCCAATAAGAGGCCTTCTAAAAAATGGAGAATATTTATCTCCTCTTTTCTTTTTCTTGACCGAAGTAATCCATCATGAGTCCAATAAACCCGCTTTTTTATTTTTTGGATGAGTTCCACAAGGTATTGGGGAAAATACCTATGTAGTCAAGAGCAGGGGAAAAAGTTAAGGATAGGGGCCCACCTTCCTACTTCCCATTTCCCCTTTTTTACATAAGCGTTTTTGAGAAAATATTGAATCATTGAAAGGAAAAGAAGTATAAATATGCAGTAGCATTTATAATATGTTTTCGAGGGATACTTCGAAGAAAACGAATCACTCAAAATGAATGGAAGCAGTCACAGCTGGGATAGTTTCATAATGAACTACCGATCTATGCTTAAAGAAAGCTTTTGCCCAACACTTCGTGTTCAACCTACCCTCGTAATAAACTTGAATGTTTTATTTATTCATAAGATGTATCCTCATCTTTAAACAGGGAAATGAGTTTGGATCCCCAAAAAATCCGTACCGAGACATTTTTGTAGATCCATCTCAGTTTCTAAAATCATGGACTCATAGATCGATCCCAGTCATCGAACCCTTTCAGACCTGACTCAACACTTTCTGTTGGAATGAAATAATTTTCTTCCTAATAAAATGTGTCATTAAAAATAAAATAAAAAACCCCGATGATCCAATTTTAGAGCCAAATTGGTTTTTCTTTATGTGCACAAGGGAGGGCGTCCATCGTGTACGATAGTAGTGCCTCCTCCAGGGTGAATGCGAGCTTTTTCACTACTGGACAATCGAGCCCAGTAGGACGCATCTTCATTGAATTCAAATGAAGAAACAATATTGAAAAATCTCAAATTTGGAGCTCCAAATCGTTGCTGTGTAGAGAACGACCCGCTTAACCCTCTCGTCGCCGAATTAGGAAAAATCAGAGACAATGCATCTGAAATACTATTAGAAATCATGCAAAACTATTTTTTTCATGTCGATTCCTATTAGATTTTTCGAATATTCATGTCTGCATTTTCGAAGCATTTTGGGGCGCTCGAATGAATTGAAAAGGATGCACCTATTAGGTCAAGGTTGAGGAATAACAAAAAAAAAAAAAAAAAAAAAAAACTATACTTACCTTAAAAAGAAAAAAAATGGTCAAAAAGCGGCGTCCCTATTTTCTTAATTTTTCTCCCGAAACAAGTCAAAAAGGACCTCACTGGACTCGTACTGTGACCGAGGCACGAGTGAAGAGCCTCCTCTACTTTCTACATGAATTCATGATATGGATATCACTGAAAGAAAAAAATACTCCATTCCATTGTTTTCTCTCTCAATATGGTTATTGGAAGTAGGAGCCTCCTATGAGGTTCAGGGTGACGAGAGGGTTAAACAGCGGTGTATTGCCTTCATAACCATTTCGATAAAGAAATCGACGGTACCACTAACCTAACTTTTAAGTTTTCTTCTACAGATTCGAAGAGATTGAATGAGTCTTTTAATAAATCGACTAGGAAACGAGCATTGATTATTGAAAAAAAAAAATCTATCTCGAGAAAAGTATCCATCCAACAAACGTGTCTGTTTTTTAGTGGGACTTATCCCATAGGGGAGTCCAAAATGTTTGAAATCATTATTAAAGTCTCTTCGCAAAAAAATCTAACCTTTCAGCTACTACGTGATCTACTCGAGTGCTTATAATGGACACCGTTTCAAAAATAGGTCCAAATCCATGTTAACAAAATGATCCAGTTGAAATAGCGACAGTAAAATGTTTATTAATCTAACCAAACCACATTGGGTGAAAATAAATTGCTGAACCCTTTAACGCGCGGTGTCCTCGCCGTGAGGACACCAAACTCTGACATTTTGACTGTTGCCAGTCACGGAGAATAGATTGGATTTCTATAAAAAGAGTGGCGGGTGATATAGCTCCACGATTCTTTTGAACAGCACTGACATCTGCCGAAAAATGGAAGAACGCGAGAACAGCTGGATAGATGGCCCAATGCTGAAAAAAGGGCAGCCGTTGCCATCGCTCGACTGAACGACCCGCAAGAGGGCGGACGATCGAAACGTTCATCGCGTGCCACAGATCGAGAGACCCTTTTTTGACGCAGCTGGCTGTGCGCGAGCACAGCCAGCTGTCGTAAAAAAAAGCCATCTGCCGCCTACTGCAAAAAAAGGCCGCCATCTTGCTGGTAGGTAAGTCGAGAGATGGCAACGGCTGCCCTTTTTTCAGCATGGGGATAGGGTTGCGCCTCAAAGGGTTAAATGATTAAGGAATAAACCAGATTATTTAGTTGAATTTGGCTTATATGTGTTCGTGACTCAATAAAATTATTTTTTTAAGTAACAAAACTATTGGGTAGATTTTTTTTTAATATTATTTCTTGAACCAACCGAATAGTGGGTTGAAAGTTTCAGAGGTAAGATTGATTAATTTATCTACTCATAAAAGTTTACCTTTTACTTTTTAGTGATTTTATCTATCTACAAATCTAATTTGAAGAAATTCAATGCCGGATTCTTTTTCCTCATAAAGAATTAAATGAATATTAAATTTAATCTTAATTGCTTTGTGTGTCCGTGATGAAATGAAATAATACGTATAACTATTAAAAACTTTCCATTATAATTAGTTATCTAGTTCATTTGACTTAATAATGCTCACTTGCAGTTTAATAATAAAAAGAAAAAAGCAAACTTATTTCGCAATGTTATTTTTCGAATGGAGTTTTTCTCGTTTATATTGCATATGTGAACATACTTGATATTTATAACTTGTTTCGGTGTACGGTTTCAGTTGAAAATGCTATTTATAATCAGAACGGATTACGAAAAACTTTGGAACCTTGGGAAAAAATAATACAGTTTTCATTTTACCGAGAAACGTCTGCTGAGTTCACAGGGGTGATGTTTTCGATGCATATAAATGACCTTCATGTAACACAGATGTAGGTACCCCTTCAGATAATCATTGAACGAATAAAATATCGAGCAACTCTTGTATAAACATTATATTGAGCTTTAACCTCAACTGTTACCAAGCCATATAACCAAGATAATTTGTTGCATAAAATATATTTGTTTAAGGATAGATATTTATTTTATTTTATCACGAACACAAAAGTGATTCTAATTGCTTTACTGCGTTGATGAACGGACAAAATAAAATCAACATTGAGTTGCTTTAAGTAGATCGCTCGATATATATATGAACACTAACATAAAATTTAAAATTTTGATGAATAGGTCAATCGATTAGTAAAATCTTGTCCGTCCCTTCACAGGGGGTAACGATGGCCGCCCAGTGGGTGCTTCCATAATAAAATGACCCGTCATTGGGGCCTTAGTAGTGGCGAATGCTTGATGAGCAAGTGCCCGACCTATGTATGGTGGAAAAATATGTAGGTATTTTTAGGGTAGTAACAGTTGAAAACAAACACCAAGTCAAATTCTTTTCTACGAACGTTTTGGTATTCACAGTTATTAGGCGCAAAGGAAAATTGTTAGGCAAGCTAATTATTATTAAAAAGTATATTCGTAATGTATTTTTTCGAAGCTTCGAAGTTCTCCGACAACCGCCCCCCCCCCCCCCAAAGCCAAAGTCAATATTTCTCCTTTTTAAAAAGAGTGACTTTCGACTTAGCATCAAGAAGTCATTTTGATTGAATATGTAGAAAGTGTAACCATTTTACTCAATTTTATGAAATACTAGCTGCGTGCCCGTTCTCCTCACGGTACGGAATGAAACTTTTTCTTACATGTATAGTTCGAATGGATTCCAGTGATTTGGAATCTAAAAATAAGCAAAATGATTGGACTCTTGGCGTAAAGTGACTCATTAGTTATCTGTAAAGTTAGTATAAGTACTGACCTGAGACGATTGTTAATATTATGACACAAAAAACTATGTCTATGTCATTCGCGATTAGAAAAGAAAAGCGTTGACGGTATGCAGTGAAACTTCCTAATTTTCAAAATGTCTCATTTTTACATCATACTCATTTTTAGATTTATGTTATGCCATTAATACCTTAGATACTGCATTATGTGGAGAACCGGTTTATTTTATAATTAAATAGTTGTGTACCCGCTCTTCGCAAGGGAAGAAGAGAACATTTTCCTAAAATGTGATCATAACTACTTGTGACAAAACAGAATCTGTAAGAAAAAAGAAAGTTCTGTTACAGTCTTTTCTGTTGAAACTACCGCGGGATATATTAACGCGACGTAGAATTACTTAATGTTTAGTTAGCTGTGATGTAATACGGCTGTTCAAAAATAAATAGAAGACCTAGTTTCACGAAATATTTATTAATGCGGAATATTGTGCTTTGATCAATATTGACTTAGCATATCTACTGGCTAGAGAAGCGAGAAAAATTGCTAAAAATGGGACAAAACATAAAATAAAACATTTTCTAATTCGAATTTCGAAAAAAATCGCTCTGAGGAGTGTTAGGAGCTGTCCTTGTGAAACCGTATGCAAATTTCGGTAGATCTGCGACTCACCGTCTCGGCGCATGCTCACGAATATGCTGAAATCTGACATTTGAGTAGTTTTCTACCCAGAAAATTGCGAAAAATCGTTAAAAATGAGGGAACGGGTGGATTTCCAGAATTTTAAAGTAGCCTACGGCATATTCTATGTCGTTTTACGTGTGTGTGCAAAATTTCAAGCCGATCGGTCTGACGGTGTGGGAGGACAAATAAACAAACAAACCAACAAACAGATAAACTTTCACATTTATATAATAGATTTCCGCAACAGGATAGCTTTAATGACTCAAAAAAAGAATAATAAAAACAGTTCGTTCTGATTCTGACTAGTTTTACCCTAATGAAAACAATATTTTTCCTATAATTAAAAGTTTTAAAAATTCGCGAAGATAAAATTTGCAAAACGGGGTCGTAATGAGCAGTCACCTCCAATAAACAAGGCCCGCGCACTGAAAACAGGAAGTGGCAACATGGCCCATTCCGCAGTCCCAATGTTTCTGGAAGCTTTTCAATTCAAAATTGAAATGAATTCACAATTTTTATTTCGAATGTAAATGAATTAAAAATTGGACCCTTTCTATACTTTTGATCCCCAATGAACAGTTATTTAATGAAATCTGAAAACAAAAGTATTTTTTTAGAATATGCTGGAAGTACCTGATGTGTGTGTTTTGCTTAGGTTTACTTACAATATTCGTTCTAGTTATGCTACTAACGTTTAATAAGTAAATTTAGAAAAATGTAAATAATAAAAGTTAAATAGCATAACACAGGGAATTTATGTACTTTGCTCTTGAGAAGTTAAGAGTGTCACTTCGCAGGAAACATTATTTAAACTTTCGTTTTCCAACTATATATTGAACTTATTTTGATTTTTTGATTTGGTAGAACATTTACTTTAATTATATTTCTATCTAATCATTATTAAATTGAATGTTCACTTTTAGTGCATTTGAAAGAGTCCGTCCCCAAGAGTCCGTCCGTCATTTCCGTCCCATGGAAATAGTATATGTGTCTGATAGATCAATGATTTTGCAAATTTTAGGATTGCATACAATAAAAATTATTTTGTATATACAGGGTTGTCCAAATTAAACTTCCCCAACTCAGAGGCCTGTGCAGGATGTTGTATGGGTCATATTGGGATGAAATTTTGAAAACAGACACTTCAGATCACGCGATGGGGACATGTACTGTATTGCAGTGAAAAAAAATCTTTCGTTTAGTACCAGAAGAATGTAACTCCAGTCATTATTTCTTATGTTACTCAAAAGATGAAGCTGCCTATTTCGTTCGTCTATGTGGTCCAAATGTTTTTCCAGTTTTATGCAAAAAAGGAGATAGTTGAGCAAACCTTTCAATCAGAGAGTAACCCAACACAAGTACAAACCTTCTTGCAAAGAGGAAAGTGACAGCCAGGAGTTAACGGAATTGGAACCTAACCGCTCGCAGGCGGCCGGCACCGTTGTTATAGTATTTAGAACATTTCCCAGCAAACGCATAACTATCGCATACCTTACGATTCGATATCCGACTTCTCAGCTGTGTTATCCATGCGGGATCGCAAGTAACGATCGGAAATCTTTTAGGTATAGAATCGAAGATATATCATTTCAAGGCATCGAACTTTTGACAAAAGTACGATAAAAAGATTCACTTCGATTTCTAGCCATTTCTTGCATTCAGAAAGATGCGACATGGCTGACCTGATGAGCAAAGTCAGAACTGCATCGAATGGGTTTCGGTTCTCCTCTCAAAAATAATATGCACGAAAACCATAACAATATCATAGGGAATATCATAGGCCATACGGCATTATTGTTTAAACCAATAATTGTAATTTTGTATTATTATTATGCTTTCAAAGTTCCCAATCTGTGCCCGACCTCTCGGTTTGGATTCGTGGCCAATCGAAATCGTAACCCGCTACCTATAACCGATCGACCTCTTTGACCGTGTCCGCCGAGTGTTCACTTTGGCGGACACTTTCGACACAGATCGGTTACGTTTGCCTGGTGTCCAAATGATATCTGCACTATCTGGCGTAGGATATTGTTCAGTTATCGAACTGTGAGACGTGTGTTTGCTGGGTTACTTTCGGACTTGGGAGTTTGTTTCCGCTTCTACATCCTCGTCGAGTCCAGTGGACAACCCAATGAAACATACCTAGCACAGAGAAAGGAAACACCCAGAGCAGTGATGTAAAATACCCGGGTATTTATTTTCAAGGGTAAATATCCGGGTATATACCCAAAATGGGTATTTACCTGGGTATTTATTTTTGAATGAACACTATTGTTTAAAAAAAGCTTGTATTGGTGGGTAAGGATATTCACACACACACACGCATATATATATATATATATATATATATATATATATATATATATAATATTACTTAGTAAATATACAACGAAAGACCCCCCAGGCCAGCCATTGTTATTATATAAAAAAGTTTAAAATGCATTGTCCTCGTCAGAGGGGGAAATGCATTTTAAACTGTTTTATATAATAACAATGGCTGGCCTGGGGGGTCTTTCGTTGTATATTTACTAAGTAATATTAAACACATGTTTTCTTTTAAGCAGCTTCAATAAGCGCTATGTAACATGTGGAACCACTGTATTTTTGTTTACTTTTGCATAGAATTCAACTATATATAAATATATATATATATATATATATATATATATATATATATATATATATATATATATATATATTAAGTATAAAGTAAAAAAATAACAAGAAGAAAAACGAGAAACGTAGGAACCCTATACAACTTTTTAATTTCATAAAACTTCAAAAAATATAATTATGAAAAGAAGTTACAGGATACATGTTGAATAAAATACTGGATTCAATATAGCCTATAAATATAACTGTTGGAATAAAATTGTAAATAGGAATAATAACAAGGAGCAGTGTATTTGACAATTTGAAAAAAAGGAGAGACATTCAGCTCTACTCAATATAGATAGACAGTCAAATCTGAATTACGAATCTGAATCTCAGGAGACCGACAATCAAATTTGTCATTCTGAAAAATTCTTTAAACGGACATTTTATTATAAAAAAATGGGTATGAATGATTTTTTTAAATAGAAATAGTTTGTTCATCCATCTGAAATATTCATAAAAGTTTAAATGGACCGTAAAAATATGTTTTTAAACCTATTACTTATAACTACTCGTTTTGTAACTATTTGCGTGTCATTTTTATTGGAGTGATCATTCAATCCATCCTAAGATGCCTATAATCCCCTCTCCCCTTCCATAACAAACCCTCATAAACTATCACAGTTTCAAAAATAATAAACATAAAATAAGCTCTGTGATATAATAGTAAACTTAAAATAGGCCATGGTATATTCATCAATGTAACACATTCAAAATATTGCCAAAGCTGTCACTTGCACACAACAATTTAAGGACTACCCTAAAACACCCTTCATTATTAAAGTGAGTGAAAAAAATGCGGTACGACTGATCAAGTCGTTTATGCCAAATAATCAAACGCTTCATGATAATTAAAAAAACACTCTAAAAATACTCATAATGAAGTCAAACTAAAATCTTTGTATTAAAAAAAAGGAACAATAATAGAAATCTAATGGGTACTAATCCTAAATGTTGTTAAGAAGAGTTATTCCATTCTAAGTTGAAAATACCCAGTTTTGGTGTATTGACCCAGGCCTTGGGTCAATACCCGGGAAAATACCCCAAAAATACTTACCTACCCAGTGGGTATTTACCCACCCCACATCACTGACCCAGAGTATGAGTGGGAATGGAATCTACGATCGTACGCTTAGGCTATGAGCCCCCGGGGGATGCGCAAACCGTCAACCAAAAAATGGAACTACATTCCGCATTATTAGCTTCAAGAGTTGGGAAAAAGATAAAACGCCTCCCTTATACCCCAGATAGCACAGAAGCTTAAATAAAGCTTCACATTTCTTTCAATTGGGCGTATTAATACAATTCATTTTAAGTTTGCAGAAGTCATTTGAACTGCCAAGCTTGAATACAACTGGATGACTGCTTGATTTGGAAAGCCACAGCCACATAAAAAATAATGGATCATCCGTCATAAATCTACTTGACCATAGAATTAAAAAAAAAGATTCTATATTTCCAAATATGGAAATTCTTCAAAATAAAATACAAATAGACTACGAAATGGATTTCAAAATCGGCCGTTTGTCTCGATTTTGGCCAGTATGGCCCAACAGGAGTATCGCGATATTGAAAGTTTTAAAACGTGTGCTGCTTTTAAGTTTATAGTATGCTTATTTCCCTATGAGTAGAGTCTCTAAATCACACGTAACATTATTTTAATTTGGATTCATCCCATGGAAAAATACAAGAAACAGCTCGGCATCGGGCACGGATCGATCTCCCCAGAAAACGGCGTGACAACCGTAACAGTCACTTCAAACTTGAGTCATGCCAGCGTGAGGCAGATGGGCGGAATCGTTAGGACGCTGGCTTCCCAACCTTTAGGTCCCGAGTTCGATCCCAGCCACGGATGCTGGATGGAAACAGATTAAATGAACGTGAAATTTCAGCATAGAGGGGAAAATGCGTGGAAAAATAAAATAGGTGGGGCGCGTTCGCCGTCGGGCGCCCCGTGTATTTAAGAAATTTTTTTTAAGGAAAATTTTTTAAGCTTGAAATTAAGCTTGCTGTGTCAAGCTTGATTCAAGCTTAATGCTAGCTGGGCAAGTGTCAACTTGAACACTGGATTCAAGCTTACATGAAGCTTACACGCTTGAAATTTTCAAGCTTAATGCAAGTTTATTGATTTGGTAAATCAAGCTTGCTGAAAGTTGGATGCAAGTTTGTTGTGCTAGGTGGGACTTTGAATAAAGATGATAAAGGGGCATTGACCTCGATAAACTCTCTTTGAAATCCCAAATTCTAAGTGATTTCACCTTTGAAAAATTCAAGCCCTAGCGTAAAAACTATGCTGGCAGAAGGGAGGTCGGGTCGATAATACAAAAGTAACGGAAAATCGCTTAAAGCGTTACTTTGAAATTAGGTACAAATAGATTAGAGTAACGACTTCGATAGAATGGACGATCCGCGTTTTTTCTGCTTTATGACACATTTGAACGAAAAATAATAAGAATGCTATTTTCTGAGAAACCTTTCACTTTGGGAACTTGGGTGATCATTTTGAAATCGACTCGAGCGGATTTCGTTTTTCTATTATTATCTCTGGATGTTGTTTTGATGCACGGTCATCAGGAAAGAGGAAATTCATATTAGAATGGAATCTCTTTTGAACGACTTTTAAAAAGTTGACTCTGTTAGAGAAAAAATTCTGATAGCAATATTCGGCCACAGAGTCGGCATTCTTTTGGCAAGCGATTTCTGTTCTTCAGATTTATTTTTAAATAGGCTTGTCTATACATAGAAACAGTGGCGTAGCCAGAAATGTTTCATGGGGGAGGTTACGACTGCTGCAAGTCACATCTATGTATAACTGTGTGCAGTGGCGTAGCCAGAAAATTTACATGGGGGGTTACGACTACTTCCTCTCATATATATGTATAGGTGTGTGTGATAAGGGAGTGAAGAATATACAATTTGTATGACAAAAAATTCCTCGTGACCGCCCTATCCCCCCCCTTGGCTACGCCCCTGCTTGTGTGTGATAAGGGAGTGGAGACTACATTTTTTATGGGAAAAAATTCCTCATGGGGGCTTGTGATTCCCCTGTCCCCCTCTTGACTACGCCACTGCATGGAAAAGATCTTGGTTGGCTGTCTGCTTGTTTGGGTGGGTTTTCTGCAGGCGACTCTACTGCTCGTCATAGCTCAACTAAACTGTGCTGAATTTTAGGCAAAGAGGTGCATGTCAACGGAGGGACTTTTTAAGGTGTTCTGACGCGTATTCACGTTGCATCTGGAGAAAAAGTTTTCGGCACACTCACTCAATAGCACACTATACATCTATTGCCGAAAACATATTCTAATAGCATAATTATTTTATGTTTTGTCGCTTTTTCGACGCGTTTTAGAGTATTGGGCGTTATGAGCCAGTTTCTTTTCAGCTGCCGCCCTATTTTTTTTCTGGTCTTCAAAATGTATATATGTCATTTCTATGTATTACCCTATTCAAATACTTGTATGTAGAACGGATAGTTCTTTTCCAGGAGCACCTAAAAGAATTCCAATACAAGACGCTCTATGGGTACTCATAGTTTAAAGCGTATCTTTAAAACATTCGTTTAGTTCGAACAAAATAAAATGGATATATGGGTGAAAATGTGCTTTAGACCACCGTTTGGCGATTCTCAACCCATCCGCAAGTTTCTCTGGGATTGTAACCTCTTCGATCTGTAACGCAAAAGGCTGTGGAATTCGGCCATGGAGCAAGCCAGCTTCATTTTCAAGCATCGCAGAAATGGAAACAAAAGGGCGATTTCGGAAAACCAAATATTTAAAAAAATGGAACAATTATTTTAAGAAAAAATAACAAAGTATTAGAGACAAACAGGGAGCCCCCCTCGAAAATAGGCTACTGCTTGGTCTTTGCGATCCCCACCCCCGAAAAAGAAAACAAAAAAACATCACTGGGTCCGGCTAGCCGCCGTGGGTCTACTGGGTCCGCCGTAGGGTCCCTCTCGGAAATCGGCAAGGGCCAGCCGTACCATAAACTAGAAACATATGTAGTTCACTGTGTTATCGTTAACTGTACAAGCCTAAGCAAATTAGAATAACCAGATTACCCAATAATTTGACTTTTTGCGCATGTGCTATTCTTAAGAGCTCAGTGACGTCAAAATGAACAAGGATATTCGTTAGTTTCACCTAGGTAAGTGAAGCAGTAGCTACATTAAAAAAAAACAATAACGTATGCGCGAAAATGCAAAATATTATAGATGTTTCCACAGCTTTAAAATATGCAATTTATAATACTGGGCGCCATTATCGGCCATCCAAAAAGTAGTCTCCAAGCGTTGGGCTAAAGAACGTTTTAACCAATACATGTTAAATTCTCTCCGTCAACTCTAGTGTCAGTAGCATGGATGGTTCTTGCACAAGTGCACACAAAAGAATTCCAGTGTCCCTAATAGCACAACAGTCCCCTGTGACTGAAATGCGACCACACAATACTGTCACAATAGAGTTACAAACAGTCGCCGCGACTCCGCAGCAAAGTCACGCCAGAGTCCCTATGTCCTCTCGCTGTGTAGTCTCATTGCGACCGTTCAGAGAAGTCACGATGAGACAATTTTGCGACAGCGAAAAAATTCGGGAAAAGAGTTACCGAAAATATACACCAGATGGCAGCACCAAACTCTCAGGCAAGAAAAAGTCAAGGTCCAGAATCGAACCAGGGATCTAATAGTTATTAGCCCAGCATCTTACCGCAACGCTATGATTACCGTGCTCGGGAGCCTTTAAAAGTAAACTGACGGCTGCAAAAGCTAGTTCTGACGGCTTCTTTTGGAAATTTAAAATTTTTCTGTGAGTATTTTATAAATAAGTTTTATATATAAATATATATTTTTATTTTATAAATAATATAAAAAATATCATAATTAATAAATATAAATTAAAAATCTTGGAAATCTTTCTTTTTCCACATAAATTATTTTCAGGAGATAATGTGCTGTTTTATTTAGGTATTCATCCGAAAAAACTAATGATTTATTGAAATTTTTTATTCGGTTATGAAATAAATTTGTAATGTGCGACATGTGAGGTTTGATATATATTAAGGTATGATGGATAAGATTTATATTTTTGCTATATTTTGCTTAAAAGGGATTTCATATAAAAATAAATAAAATTAATTGGAAAAACATGCATTAGATAAAATAAATAAAGTATTTTTGACTTAGACCCATAGTTTTATCTCAAATTTTTCGTAGTGGAACTTTCAAACATACCAGAGACGTATTTAAAGGGGGAGGGAATCTGAAAACTTAAATTAATTCTTAAAAAGCAGCAATTTTGAAACATTTGTATTTACTCTAGTAAAAATAAGGTTGAAAAAAGCGGATAGTCCCTCCCCCCATCTGAAATTTAAACCTTACATACACTATCGAAACATATATGCCATGGGGATATGAAAGAAATTGTTAATTTTACTCACAGATACTTAGTTTTCACCATTGTGATTAGAACTCTTAACTCTAATATTTTTAAGAATAATATTTTTTTTTTATAAATAATATTGTCTTGTTTAAACGAAATAATTTAAAAGTTAATAAATTAAACTAAATTCCATTACTACATAACTGCGAGGTTTTATTGAATTACTATTTTCGGATTTATTTATTAAATGTTTCAGGAAAGAAATTGCCACAAAATATTAGAAAAAATGAGTATGTTTCCAAAGTCGCAAAAGCGGCCAGTGTGACGTCATTTTGATGTCCAAAAACATCAGTAGTCACAAAATAGTCACACAGTGACTTCACAGTGGAGTCACTGAGCGACCAATCGCATACTAGTCACATGGTGACTTCACAGTGGAGTTACTGAGCAACCGATCACATACTAGTCACGTGGTGACTTCACAGTGGAGTCACTTAGCGACCGATCACATACTAGTCACATGGTGACTTCACGGCGACGTCACCTGGTGACTGGTCACACATAAACTTCACAGTGACCACACAGTAGAGTCAAATCACTCACAAGTCACAATGTGAGTAGTATGTGACAGTCCTGTGACAATTGTGACCTTCTGTGACGTCACAGCGACTCTTTTGTGACCATCTGTGCTGTTAGGGGTGTGGCAGTTTCGAAACGTTAATCCATTTGAAGCATTCAGTATTTAAACGCTTCTAACCGTTGACGGATCATTTAAAGGAGGGAAATAAGAATGAAAGTTCTTTGTCAGGATCTTACGAAATGGCATAACTAGAGCTTTTTTGAAATGAGTTCGGCAACGATCCATCCCCAATTTGGGGTGAGAGTGACAAGAGTCAATGGGAGGGCTCCTCATTGAGTGCTGGAAATGACATACATACTATAAACGCATGCATACACGAACAGATGCGTGTTTGGATATACATTTAGATTACAAAATTTTAAAACAAAAAATAGGCTCAATTTGAAAAGATAAATCACATATTACATTAAATAGATATTTTACTTTAAAATGTAATTAAAGTCATTGCCTTGTAGAAAATAAAAACTTAGAAATCGGTGTTAGAGAGGCTAGCCGTTGGTCAGATGATTCGAATTCACTCTAATACTTGTGCGGAGCAGACAGATAGTGCGATTGGATGACGACATTCATGTACAATTTTCGAAACCCTACCTATTGCAATTATCAAGATAAATAAACCTCGAGTATTTTTTGTGCTTAAGGCTACAGTTCAAAAAACACATTGGAGTAAAATAAATTCAAATCCTATTTTAAAAAGAAACATAATAAAAATGAATTTAAAAAATACAATATTGAAAAAAATAACAGTCTTCTACTACGATGCTTATTTTCCAACAAACCCTAACGAAGAGGAACTGGCTACAGAAGTAAAAAAGGTGCAGTTCTCATAATTTGCCTATTTGTGGACAGGGTGTCAAAAAAAAATTTTATTATGTTTTTCAAGCTTATCTTGAAAACCTTGCATAGGAAAAATTTCAAATGACAAACATAAAAATAAAATAAAACAATTAAACAAAATATGTTTTTTTCCGCCTTAAATAATGAATCTTTTTTTTAAAAGTCTGTGTACAAGAAGTATCAATAAATGAACAATTCAACAGCGTGTTGCAAAGCCCAAGATCGTCTTCTTTTTTTTGTCTTTTCTTTTAAATAACAAAAAATGTCACAGGAAATTTTGGAAAATTTAACTCCTTTGAATATGTGTATTTTATAATTTCACATTCATTCAAGTTTTCTTTTACAGTCTTCTTCGATGAATGCAACATAACTTTAAAAATACAGATCATGCAAGTTTTTCTATTATGAATTTTTTGTTCTTTCGTAAAAAAGTGTCATTTGTTTTACGTTCTGTTAATCCAAAAACAGAATATTATTCTTCCAAAACTGAGTATTAATTTGTATAAATTTTTCTAAGAAGATACCTGAAAATGGATGATTAATATCATTTTTAAGGAAGTAATATTTTGAAGTCTTCATTATGTTTAAGCAAAAGTTCATTTTCTTTCTTCTTTCTTTTTCGTAAAATTTTTAATTACTCAAACTGCAGCTCTTTTGAAAATGAAATCAATGCATTGGATGGATGCATAATTCGATCCTTCGTATGTACAGGTACAGCAGACTGAAAAAAATGTAGAAGCAATGTGAAAACTTTTCGATCACCCTATTAAAAAATATTTAAATTATTTCTTTAAAAGAAGACTCTTTTTATAAGAGACTAATATCTTCAGTTTTCTGTTGTGAATATTTTAAAAGCGTCTAGCGCAATATTCTTAAAATAGAAAGAAAAAAATCTCCTCTGAGCTTTTGTAAGTTTCGCAGTCAGCTATACTCTAACCAACAAACGATCATCGAGTTGTAAAAAAAAGAATTAAAAATGTATTTCTGGACAGCTCGAAGATTAAAAATTGGAAAAAAGGTTCCTATCTGCAATAAAGCGAAAAGAAGAAAAGAATGTTTGGGAAAGGGGGAGAATAACATTGAAAGGACGGAGAGAAACGGAAAGTGACCATTGAACGCAAGGGGGTTACCCTTTCAAAAGAAAGAGAGGGAAAAATAACCGTTTTCTTCGAAAATCGGACATGAAAAACAAGGATGGTCGCCCAAATAGGCTACTCAACAATGTCCTTTTATTCACAAAAATATTGATAGCAGTGTAGTGATTGAAATTATTGGTTAATAAATGTTATAACTTTTTTTTTTTTCTACGGGAGGTCCATTTTAAAGGGTACTCTCCAATGGAACTCACCCTTTTAATAACATAGACCCTTTAACAACATAAAGTCCAATAGGTGAACCTTTCGTGACAGCGACGAATGAATGCCATTTTGTCCGGGGATGGGTTGGGGGCATTGAGTGGGTCGGTTGGGGCGGTTCGTTAGAAGATTGTGACATTTGTGAAGCAAAACGTGTCATGTTTCTTTCCCCAAGAAAGTCCACTGGATGGCTGTATTGCTAATGTCATTTTTATAAGCCTTCCAAACCCGGGAAAAAAGGGTGAAACACCTTCGACGAGTTAAGAATTTGACTTTAGACCCGATATCTCCCGCATCACGAAACAAGGGCGGATTAGAGGGGGACGGAGGTTCGACCGCCCCAATTGAGACAAAAGAAGATCCTATGTGACTTCCATAAAATGGATGTATATGTCAATCTTCTAACGAACCGCCCCCACCGACAAAGTAACTGCCCCAGTCAAAATTGCATGGATCCATCGCTATCACGAAAGGTTCACCTATTCGACTTTATGTTGTTAAAGGGTCTATGTTATTAAAAGGGTGAGTTCCATTGGAGAGCACCCATTCAAATGGACCTCCCGTAGAAAAAAAAAAGTTAGAGCAAAAGTCTATATTGGACTTTTGCGAAATAAAGCTTGTAACATTTCTCCAACAAAGTCAAGTGGGTTGCCGTATTCGTAATATATATATATTTGTAAGCCTTCCAAACCCAGGAGGGAATGGTGATATACCCTGTCAAACGGATTATCTGCGGTTCAAGGAACGGTTGAAAAAAATGCAGAATCACAGAACCTGTGTACATCTGAATCTTTATTCATTTTATGCAACATGTCTCTCAAAACATCCTGTTCCTCCTTCTACCCTTCAGATAATTTTTGGATGAAATAAATAAACATTTCGAACCTATGAGTGAAGCTATTAATTTATACTGGATAAGTTGGATGAAAATGTACAGATCCAATGATATTTGAGAAACTATTAAGTAATACCGCAAAGACAGCGATCGCTCCGTCGGATTGAATGTAGTCAAGAAGTATTCAAAAACGAGATGTTCAACCTGGGAATCTACAAAATTCCACAAGAACAGGAAAAATCCCATCTGATAATCCACACTGTTCGAAACCAAACCTTCAGTGAATGAAGGGCTTCTACGCCTATTCTGTTCGTTCTATCACGGTAGAAAGAAATCTTCGATGTTTCGTTCAAGTTTTCTATAGGGTTTTCGAGGGGTCAGTACAAAATTGGGGCTATGCATAAATCGAACCTATTATGGGAACGTTTAGACAAAGAGATCGAGCTTCTTGAAAATAAGGAAATTGAAATAAAGGCTTGCTAAACTTATCAAGAAACTCTATCATTGGGAATAATGAGGGAGGCAGTTTTCTCGACAGTTTTTCCTATCATGCTCATTAGGGTAGCTAGGGCTCACTTGAACTTTCCGAAATAGGCCCCAGGGTATTAAAATCAGAATGTCGTACTATTAGAAACTAGATTCAGAGTTCCTTTCATAGGACCTTGTCTGTAAACTTGGACTGTCTCGCAAATGATGTATTGGACACTCAGAGTCGTCGTAAAAATTTCATTACTTTGACGCATTACTGGAGGTAAGCTGATCTGCAATTGTCAATAATAGGCGCAATCATTGTACACATTTAAGAAAACAAACCAAAACTCAATCGTAAGGGCTGTCCATCGAGAAAAACTTTGAAATCCTCCGGAGTCATCCAGAGGAGTGACATGGAGCTCCTTTTTTGAAGCGTGGAAGAAACTCAAATATGCCCGTTGTGGAGGCAGTGACAACGGCCGCTAGAAAAAACATTCCACAAAATAGCTCTACACTCAATGGATCGAATCTTCGTCCACTTAAAAAAGATAACTTCCTATTCCATTTTGGTCATCTGCCAAAATGGGAATGGCATTTTCTTCTGAAAACGTGCGAAAGTTTTCGCATTCGAAAGATTTCGTTCCATCCCTTCTTATATCAACGTTTCACACAGACGAAAACATTGGATTTGTGAAAATAAAGAGCTGGGCCATCTAGAAGAACTATACTATACGATTGGGAATCGCCCTTTTCCCTTCAAAGCCTGATAACCGCGATTTCGGTGGGACATCGTCGCTCGCAGTGGACAGGTCGGCTCATTTTATCCTGCAAATCATCTCGTTTTTGGAAATCAAATGGAGCTGAAAAGAGCTCCAAAATTTTCCGATTTTGAAAAGAGCGCCAAAATTGTCCGATTTTGAAAAGAGCGCAGATGGTTTTCTATAGTCGGATGCATAATTTATTGTGAAAAATTTCAAGCGGTGTAGATGTTGTTGGCTAAACTTTAGAATATTTTTGGAGAGAAGGTGGTCAAAGTCGGATCTTGGAGGGGTTACCCGACAGAATGAATGAGTGAGTGATCCTAGTAGGATCTGTCGGGCATTCGTGTCGTAGCAGCCGGTCAGCTTCGACCCCGATAAAACGCCGAACCGTCAAGAGAATAGGAATAGGAAGAGCCGCTCTTGGGGTATATTTTTTCTAAAAAGAGACCTTTTTTCCTCTTAATGTTTTAAGTATTGCAATTCATACTAAAGCCTTCTTGAGGATCTTGTATGAAGGGTTAAAAGGATTCAACCCTTGTTTTAATAATGTGGCATTGCAAGAAACTTCTGAAAAACGTATGGAAACATAGACGACGTTTTAAAAAAAATGATTGGGGGGAGGCCCGAATCGGATACACAAGCGTTGCACTCGTACGAGCACACGCATAATAATGAGGACTACTATTCAAGGATACTATGATGATAACTTTTAAGACCTAATCTGCATTCCATTAAAATATTTTTTTTATATTCAATGATATAGTGTTGGGGTATCTTAGCGCCTGCTAAAATATATATTGGAGGCGGCTTGGCCTCACTGGCACATAGATCTCTACGTCAATGCATGCATCAGGGTGATTCATCCTCCATATTGAGTAGGGAGGTAGGGAATAGGAAAAGAAGACCATTTCACGCAGGAAAGCATGGGCGCCAACGAACGCATCCTGATGTAGGGGGCGCTTTATGTCAACCACTCCCATTCACGCGCTGTACGATAGCTCTGTTAAAATAAACTTCACTAGCAACAGGGGTTCCGTAAATCCTGTTTTTCATCCATCCCATACAAAGAAGTCAATTGGAGATCTCAATCCTGTGACTGTGGTGGTGAACCCATCGCTCAACTGCGACCCATCCATTGTGCTCCAGACTTTCTTTCCAGGTAACCCCTCGCGTCCTTTTCCCGAAAGGTTGAAGAAGTCGATAGGACTTTTTTTTGTATAGGGTGGATGAAAAAGAGGACGTACGGAACCCCTGTTGCTAGTGAAGTTGATTTAAACAGAGCTATCGCAGAGCGCGTGAATGGGAGTGGTTGACATAAAGCGCCTCCTACATCATGATGCGTTCGTTGGCACCCATGCTTTCCTACGTGAAATGGTCTTCTTTTCCTATTCCCTACCTCCCAACTATATATCCCAAGCAACACAACAATGTTGTTTCAATAAGGTTTAAATGTGAAATGCTAACATACAAAATGGTGTTTCAATGCGAACTTTCAATGTCGTTTCCACAGGATTTTGTTCAGTTTTCTCCACATTGTTTCAGCATGGACATGGATATAACATTACAAATAAGAAAACGAGATTTTATTTCCTTCGTGCAAAATGATTAAAATCGTACGGAAATTTGCGAAAAATAAAATGATTGATCATTATCGACTTGAAAACATCATTTTAATTTGCATTAAAATAGAGCATTGTCATAATACATTTTTGCAGTAGTCCATACGCATAAAAATGATTTTTTAAAGTCGATAATGATCAACCCTTTTATTTTTCGTAAATTTCTGTACGATTTTAATCATTTTGCACGAAAGACATAAAATTTTCTTTTTTTATTTGTTTTCCTCTTGTGATTTCACAATGTTGTTTCAATATTATATCTATGTCTATGCCGAAACAATGTGGAGAAAACTGAACATAGTCATGTGGAAACGACATTGAAAGTTCACATTGAAACAACATTATTGTGTTGCTTGGGATGGATGATGAATTAAGAATGTACGTGTATAGAAATGTATACCTACAACTTAATCAAAATAAAAATCTGACGAATAAGTTTTCATTAAGTCTTCTTACGTAAAAATCAGCTAGGATTTTCAGCATCCAGGGACCACTGAAAATTTCGAGCCCCCTCCTATTTGCCAAAACGTAACGCGGAAGAGGAAGAATAATTTATTTCCATGTATTTAAAATAACGCTCTTTTTAAAGCCGTAATATACTTATTTAAAAAATCAAATATTTTAATTTTTGAAAGCACTTTCAATACGCGAATATTTTTAAACAGTCGAAAAATGGATAAGATTGAATAAAATAAAATAATTAAGACAACGACGGTCACTCGAAAATATTATTCTGGGATATTGCAAGGGGCTATACGATACCCATCCTAGCAAAGGTATTATTTATTTGTCCAATCGTTGCTTTGTTTCGTAATTAGCGTAAACGCGATCATCCGACGTGATTTGTTTTTCCTCCGAGAGCTATTGAAAAATGGTTTAAGTCAGCCTATTTATTTTCATATCTCCCCGAATTTTTTGGATAAAATGCCCGAATTTTCTACATCACCTCATTAATGCATGGGGCACTCTTTAATAATTCGGAATTTTTGTGTACGGGGATAGTATAAAAACTAAAATTTTGTTTTTATTTAATCTCCCGAAAATTTGAATGGATACCATAAATTTCTGTACCTTTTTTTTTAAACATAACTTTACACTTTATTATATATGCCTGTGATCCATATTTAAGGAATGGAGGCCCAGGTCACTTTTGGGGGGATTAGGGAATAGACAGATAGGATTCGAAGTATTTTCATTACCTGGTTCAAATGAATTCTTTTTATTCTGTACATTTTGGCGTGGACTCTCCTAACAGTTTGATAGGCAGACACGGATTTTTCGCGTTCCTACAGTGGGAAAAAGAGAGGGCGGTGCCAATGAAGCCAATCATTCTTATTAAAATGGACTGGTCTGTATGGATGACCGATTTATTGTACAAATTAAGCGAAATTAGAAAATTACGGAACAAATTAAAAAAAAAAAAAGAAGTCAATGCACAAAAGGCATTGCGCAATATTCCAAATTAAGGGAAATAATCTATATTATTTAGGTCATAATAAGGAACCACTTTAAGGAACCTTCATCTTCCTTTGATTTAAAGTGAATCGGGGTCACAGTAACTGTTGTACAGTCTGTCAATTAAATATCCAAATGTTGGAACCCTTCATCAAAAATACAGTTGTTGGGACATTTTTTAAAAAACCCAGCTAACTTTGATTTTGACAGATGTTATCAAAAATTAGCAGCACCCGACCATGAAACTATACACTCTATTCTGAAAGTTATCCTCAGTTTCAGCAGCACCCGACCATGGAATTATATATTTTTTCTAATAAATGAAACTTTGTTTTCATTATTAAACATGAAGTTTCATTATTAAACATGAAGTTTCATTATTAAACATGAAGTTTCATTATTAAGCATGAAGTTTAATAATTAAAACATGAAGTTTAATGATTAACATGTTTTAATCATTAAACTTCCTTTTTTTATCATTAAATAGATTAATCTGTATAAGTGACAGCATTCCAGATAAATTTCCTATTTCAATAATTAATAATTTTGGATAACATCTCTCAAAATCAAACTTAGCTGGGTTTTTGAAAAAATGTCCCAACAAGTGTATTTTTGATGAAGGGTTCCAACATTTGAATATTTAATGGACAGACTGTATATATATGTTGTTAGATGTATAATGCTTAATGCTTTAAATCGGTGTTTCCCGACCTTTTTACATAGGCCGAGCGGAAAACTATTTCGTGGACCAGCGTCAGCCCAAAACACACACAACACCTATTAAATAAACATTTATTTTCTAAATCAAGCGCTATGGATCCATAATTTTGAGTTGGAACGGCATTTGCTGCTGCTGATTGTTATGGATTTTAATTGGAGAGAAGTGCACCGGCATCCGTCTATTTAAATGACTCTATTTTTCTTCATTTCTCTATTTTTAAATGACTATATTGTTAATTGACTCTATTTTTCTTCATTTTCGAGTTCAATGAGCGATCGCTGAGATTGGGCAGTCCCTGGAACCCCCTCCTCCCATGAAGAAGTACCTAAAACTGTATTGTGGCTGTCATTCAGCTGAAAATACGATTCCATAGAATTGTAATTACTTTTTTTTTCACCCATGATATATAACTTCTGAACAGTTTTAATATAGCATAAAAAATTAAATAAAATTTTCTTTGGAAATGAATTGATTTCTTTCTTTGTATTATAGTATTTTATTTCCGACAAGTAGAAGTTTTTCATTTTTGTAATATTAAGTAGTACAAATTTTTGATTTAAAACTTGACAGTTACGCTACATAAATTTTCATTCTCAATCGGGGGAAAAGTAGTATTCATTTTCAGCTTGAATCGTTGTTTTTCTGAACTACTGGTCTGCAAGACTTGGTGGCAGGCCCCTATTCACCTCCTAGGAACTTGCCTCGAGGGCAAAAATTGAAGAGGCGTCTTTTCTGGGTTTTTCCCTCTCTTTATTTTAAACCTATTATAAAGTCGGTCAAAATAAATGAAAGATAGACTGTGGTCCGATTGAGTGACTACTAGGACAGTCAATGATAATGACCACTTACTTCTATACGCCTCACATCGTTTCGTTCTTATGTCTTTTCTCAGAAGTTCCTAGTTCCCCCATCTCCAATCTGAAAGATAAATTCTTTCCCCTATGAAATGAGTTCGTTTTCATGTTGAATTCGTGTTTTATCCATTTGGAATATCTGTCGGTCCAAATGCCGACACGTCATTTATATAAATAAGATCCAATATCTCTCTTGTCTTTGAGTTCTTGTGTGAACAATGTTGGACCCCTAGCCGCAGAGATCTCTGTGCCCTTGAGGCCCAAGCCCCTCCAATATATTTTAGCAGGAGCTAAGACACTAATTTATCATTGAATTAAAAAATGCATTTCAATTAAATTTCGATTAGGTTCTAAAAGTTATTCTTATAGTATCACTTAATAGTACTCATAATAATTGAATGTGTGTGTATGTGTATCGTTGCTTGAGCACAGTGCAGGTATTTCAGATTCGCTGATATATACTGGTAACTGTCTGAGGCCTCACCCCCCCTCCCACCCTCTCCTAATAATTGTGAAAACTTTTAGTCTATGGTTGGACCCACTTTTGCTCTTAATACTACATGAAATCTTCTTCGCATGGAGTCTATGGCATGTGGGTCGGTGGTATGTCCAGCTATTCCAAAAACCTAGGACTTGAACACTGCAAACGATAAAATAGTTTAAATGACTCCCATTGCTGATGATATGTAAATTGTGAACCGTTGAGTATTCTCTTTCACCAGATAATTAATTGGACTCAACTTGGATCACCCATTAGTATATCCTCATATTGCAGACAAATCTGTTAATAAATGTTGAACTTGATTTTCGGATAGCTATAACTAGGCATCCACATATTAATCTCTAGATGAACTCCCTGGAATGTACGAGAACCCGTTCAATATTTATGTGGAATTTGGAGTTATGGGGACTTAGAAATGAATGCAAGTCGTTTAGGTTTTCTCGTCTATTGTTATACAGAACCCATACTGTGCCTAAATGAAGCAAAATGTACACCCGAAAAGCATCTAAAAGGGAAATGATTGCGAAAGAAATGCACCGTAAAATAGTCTTTTCCGTACCTTCGGTGTGAGGAAAAGCAAAAGAAAAAACACTCTTTAAGAAAGGAGCTTTAAAGCGTGTCTTCCTCCTTAAGATTCGAAATATATTTGCTCTATTCTTTTCGAAAAAGGTTTTCTTAAGAGAGGAAAGTATTCTTTAATTTGAAAGACAAGAAGAGACAAATGATTTGATTATCGTGTGTAATAAATTGAATCGAAACTAATTATCTCGTCAAAATGTGAAAGAAACGACCTCTACGCTTTAGCTTCCATTATCTCGGGGAATGAGAGGATATTTTTAGATTTCACTTTCATCGCCAGCTTTAAAATGTTCTTCGAAAAAGTAGTTATGAAAAATAAGTTTGAGCCTCAACCAGTCCGAAGCGTGTTCATTTTATGAATGGAACGAGAAAGATAAATTCTCTAAGAGTTTTCTTCCATATTATTGCTGAAGGATGAAAACGAGGTTTCATTCGTGGAATGCAGTTGTGCGTTGTCTATGTCCGAAATCTGTACTGTCACTGTATCTGATTCGTAACTCTTAGGGGGGGGGGGGGTGTAAGATGGTATGGGTCGGATCCTGTACCCGTTCCTAATCACTTAGAAAGAAATGTCCAAGTGTTCGTGCGATTTCTTAATTCAATTTCATAAATAATGCTCTTCTCTCTGACTATCTCATCCATGAAATGAAATTCATGCTGATCCATTTAAAAGTGTAAGCCCAGGTGGGAGAAAATGGTGAGAAAACCATGTATTTTTTAAAAATCGGCCTAAAATCAAGCTGTTAAATTTCTGTTAATTAAATTATTGACGCACATTGCATACATCGGACTTATATATTAGGTTGTAACGAAAGTTTCCCGCCACCACAAACTTCGTCAGCACACAGTTCTTGCTGGCGTATTGGCTCATATTTTGTCAAACGATTTTTGGCATTTGAAAGAAAGAGGTTTATTTTATAACACTGTGTTGTGAAATCTGTAAAAAATTATTAAGTATAAGGTTATCATTAAGTTATCATTAAGTTATCATTAAGTATAAGGTGTCTCAAATGGAACTATCACTCTAGAGGATTAGAACCATCATTTACTTCCAGTTGTGTTGCAAAAAGTCAGCTACATAATATCAACGAATTATGAGTACAGCTTTAAGTATTATTGTTGTATCATGTGACACTGTGCAGGTTTGGTACCGAAAGTTGAAAATCAGTTATCTCAGGAGTTAGAAGTTACTATTTCAGGCAGATATGGCGGAAAACTTTCGTTACAACCTGATAGATTGAAAATATAACATTACCTTTTAATGTTATCCAAATACTTTTCTGCGGCGTCACTTTTAGTTAAGGCCTTATTACACGAATGAATTTTCGAGCGATTTTTTTTACTGCAACCCGTTGCAGTAACCTCTTTCCTGGAAATTTCCTTCTGGCCTTATCACACTAAAGGGAAAATCCGAGCAACTTCGCGCGGTGCCTATTTTCCAACAAACTTGAAGGCGTGGCTATCTTTAAGGGTTGCAAAAGTAAACAAACTCTCTCCGACGCCCAATAGTCATCGCATCGCTGATGGGGCGTGCAGGTTCTTATTTTACGGATCGTGCGTTGGTATATTGACATCGGATCGGCAGCCATTTCGGCAGCATCGGATGGGCAGCCATCTCTCATTCCAAAGTCCACTTGAACGCGGCCATAATTTTATTGACACGTGATTCTGACATCAAGCCAAGCTGCCTCGCTTCGAACCTAGTCGCCATGGCTCGAAATGGCTTATGACGTAGCAGGAAGAAGTACTCTGATGGGCCGAAATTTCGTCCGACTCGGATTGTTTCCTTCGGAAAGGAAAAAGTTGGAGTTCGCGGCCGTCAAGGTAACGGCGGAGAAAATCGGCCGGAAACTTGATTTGCAAGGAAAGTGGGTCGGATTTTTCTTTGTGTGATAGCCCTATTTTGTTACCTAGAGAACAGTCAACTCCAACTTTTTCGTTCAGAGGCGAACAAAATGGCAGGTTGCTGGAATTCCAGCCAATCGCAGTGCTTCCTATTTCTACGTCACAACACAAGATTGCGGAAGAGTCAGCGTCAGCCACACCGTTCGCAGTGAAAGGGATGAGCGTGTACGAAAACAAAATGTCCGTGAAATGGAATATCGAAATTGATTTGATTAGATTGAAGAAAATAAAATAAATATCATCCGATCCGAAGATACACAAGGTATAAGCATCCAACGATATGCTATTTATAATGACATGCTCTCTAGCAACCGCCCATTCGGCGAATCTCTGACGTTTGTGAATACAGCAGAGTTTGTTTACTATGGCAACCCTGCGTGCTCATCTGGGCTCACTGACTTGCGGGGATGAATTGCAGCAACTGGTTGCTGCAACCAAAATGGCTCTAAATTTTGTCCGTGTAATAAGGCCTTTAGGCAAGTATGGATACCCTCATTTTCCCCCATGGTGAGGGAAAATAGGGTTAATACAAACGTACCTGTATAGTTGTAATAAAAATCATGTTAATGCTATGAATGAAAGAAAAGACACTCAATTCTATGTATTCTTAATATACTGCAAGAAAAAGATGCATAAAAAGGATTATTTCCCAGAATATTTAGCTAAAAAAAATAATGTCCATGATTATCAAATTCAAGTTCACTCAGGAAATGGCAAATGTTGTTTGGGGGTAAAGGCAACGCAGGAATGTAAGAAGGGGATGACTGATGGGGCTGTAGACAACCGAAATAAGTAAACATAAGACATGAAAAAGATTACGTATTTGTGGATAAATTTGAATGTTTCCCTTGAAGAACCGACCTAAGCCAAATTTAATATTTTTTTAATGTATGTTTTCCAACAGTACAGATTTCAAACTAGATTTATGAATTTATTTTTTCTTTCATTTTTTATATGAAAACACTTGTTGGCAAAGTAAAGGGGTTCCATTTCCCCGCTCCCCCCCCCCCCCAACACGATTGTTTAATCGATTTTTATAAACTATATGTAGCATTACAGTTTGCGTTCTCAATCACCTCCGAAAAAAATTCATGGGTGCACTACCCATTTCATAAAATGAATTTCTTCAATAAACAGTTAATTAAAATGTCAATTTCATTGATTATAACAGTTGTTTCAGGAATATTTAACTAAAAGAGAAATAGAAATGTCAGTACCCTATAGAACTACGCTAAATCAAACCATACCCCCATTTTACACCACCTCGGAAGAAAAAATTAAAAAAAAACAGAAATTACCATTGTATTCTCAATTTTTTCATAAAATCCAGTTTTTTTGAAGTCTCTCTACTAATATGTGCATAAATGCTTTACCTAATTTTTAGGAAGCTAGAAAAAAGTTTTTCAATGTGCCTTGTTAACAGGCAGTATGTTTAGAACAAAAACAAAATGTTTTGCACAGATTAATAGTGTTGAAATATCCGAAAGTTTTATTAGAAGTACTTTTTATGTTGTTAAAATAGGCCTCCCTAGAAAATAAAATACTGGAACATCCAAATTTTTAGGGTGAAAATAGGTATTTTTCAATATACCTCCGTTTCCCCCACCTGACCATGCCCGTCAGTTTTTCTTATAACCCTTAAATTGGGCGGATCTGGCAACTATTCCAAAACGGAAAGTTGATTTTTTGAATCTTGTTTAAGTGAGGGAGATAGTTTCCAACACTGTTGGACTCTTACAGCTGTATTTATGAAGTAAAGCAGAAATGTAAATGCATCATGTTACTGAATCCTGAGAGCATTTTATTTTTGAAAACATAATTGAATGGAAATTTTTTCCATTATCATTCCTATCATCAAATATTGAATGTGTGGGGTTTTTCAGAGAATTCCTGCATCCAACTATGCATGAAAAGAAATCCTAACTGAAGAAATTTCGACAATAACACCAACCCTGTTGCGAAGTGTGTTCAAAAACTGGGTTCGACGTGTTCATGTTTGCATTCAAAACAGTGGCGGACATTTTAAGCATTTGCTCAAAGTAATGATAATCTAAAACAAAATTGAATTAAATTATGTTTTTGAAAAATAAAATGATCCCAGGATTAAGTAACTGTTTCACCTCACAAATAAAGTTGCAACAGTCCAACAGAGTAGGAAAGGGTCACCCACACTTATAAGGTTCAAGTAATTCTACAAAGGGCATTCCATAAAAAGTGAGAGTAAAATCATAAAAAATCAAGAAATATATTGACAGCAAAAAATGCATCGTTCTTTTTCAAAATACCTTCTGCCAGATGATAGGCAACGGTCCCATCGTTCAACCCACTTTTCAAAACAAGTAGAGAAGCCCTTTCCTGGAAGCTGCTTCCAAGAACCCTCCACTGCTGAAATAACTTCAGAATCTGTGTTCCATTTTCTGCCACGGAGCTTCTCCTTCATCGTCGGAGACAGCCCGAAATCGCAGGGTGGGAGATCTGGACTGTAAGGGGGATGTGGCATGATTTTAAATATTGCATTGACTAAGATATTGCTGAACAGAAGTAGCGGCATGCGGGCGAGCATTATCGTGATGTAATATCATCACTCATCTCCATTTCTGTAGGGCAAATAAAACAGTTCTTTAAACAAGCACGGAACTAGGAAAATAAAATCGTTTTCTTCGTTTAGAATTTTGTACAAATTATACAGTTAATAGTTTGAAAAAATCGCCCGCACTTCTATTTTTTAGTTTCGCGGTGTTGCCACTGCGTAAAAAAAAATAACTCTCAGTTTTTATAGAATGCCCTTTGTATTTCAGCGCTGCAATAGTTGCCAATAGTTGCTGTCAGATTGAAGGGTCAGAAGAAAAACCAGCAGCTATCTTTTATGTGGATCACCCTGTAGAATTTCTAAGCTATACATTTGAGTCGCGTGCTTTGTGTGAAAGAGGCATTCGTTTTTGACAAACCATGCTCAGTATGACCTCTAAAGGGATTTCTTCCAAAGTGACCCACTGTTACGCGAAGACGACGCTTCCGATCCTACACTGCAGTGAGATTTTGAACCCTCTTGGTTCCCTCTCCTGGGCCTCACCATGGCACAGTGGTTATGCCACTGAAAAGGGTAGACGGCCGAGGTGTGAAGGTCCCGGGTTCTGGTTCCATAGCGCGGCTGTCGATCTAACGGTCTGGAGATTTGGTAGGTTTTTTCCACATGTAACGTGAATACGCGTTAGAACCCCTTAGAAAGTCCTCCTACCGAGGCACCCCCCCATCCTAGGCAGATACCCCGCGTGTAGGTTTGCCTTAACACACAACAACATCTAAACAACATCCCCCTACCGGATCTTCCACTTTTTGGAGAGTTACGAATCACAATGTACACAGAAAAGGTGTAGTCTATTTTTGAATGAAAGTACGCCATTGAAACACCCAAAATGCTTCATGGAACATGTGACTATTCTCTATTCAATGTAGTCCAAAGCAGCAAGAGCATGTATAGAGACCCTAAACACTTTCGAGCTTGAGTACTAGAATGTATGGTCGGTGTATATCATGATGATTGCTTTTTTTGCAAATTTGAAATTCGTGAATGCTTAGCCGTTTTAATTGTAGGGAAATATCCATTCACTGCAATATATAAAAGTTTGACCTTATAAGAACACCTTTTAGAAATTTTATATTCGCAGAATTATTTGCTTAAAATTGAAGGGGGTGGTCGAAATGACCGAAACGATATCGCAAAATTGAAAAATGTTAGAGTCATTCAGACCGCTGGATTTCTCTCGATACTTACGTTTGCTACTTTTGTGGGTGCAACGGAGAGTACTGTTCTTGTTTTTGTTAAGGCTACTCTAGGGGGGAGCTGACCTATCCCACATTATGGGTCGAAAATTGTGGCAAGCCGCCATTTTGTGTAATGAGCGCTTGTGATAAAACTTATATTTTAAGATTGTTTAAGGGCAGTCCAAATCGTTGGACTGGTGCGGAAATAATGGATACAAACTTAGCATAAGTGTCGGCAGCATACTGCAAGTGGGGCACTTGCCACCTCCCTCCCTGGATTTTTGCCTGCCGTACTTTTGCCTACCCTTTTATTCTTTCCAACATGAAAAACATATTGAAGTAATTTTTGCCCCCCCCTGCTCGTCTGGAAAATATTCTACCTACGCCCATGAAACTTTGTAATAAGGCTATCATTTCTGCTCATTCAAAATAGCATCTCTCTGACAAGGGATATGTTGAAAGTCTCTTTTGCAAAAGAGAATATATTGACTGAAAAAAATGAATGAAAAATTGAAAGAAATTGTATTAAGTAACATTTTCTTGACCTTTGAAGAAGAAAATAAAAATAAAAAATAAAGCCAGAATAGATATTACTCTTCTTGATAGGCCGTCTGTTTTTATGATTATTGGATTAGGAAAAAAACTCTATTTGTTTTAAAGAATGTCCGTGGTCTAAATCAATATTTGCATTTATGCGTCCCATTTATTTTATGACAAACTTTTATTTGGTATAATTTTGATGTCTTGGGAGGTACTTCTGAGTGCATTCACAGGTCAGACAGTATTTGAAATTTTAAAAAATGATGGATAGCAAAATTTCCCTTTTATCACTTATGTTTAAGTTAAATATAAGAAAAACATAAAAAATTTTTTGAGTGATACAAGACAAACGTGGAATTTTTCCGTTTCTAACTTTATAATAGCTTTTTCAGCTAGGTTTTCAACAGGGTCGTAACCACCTCACTTCTGAAAAAATGATGAGGTATGTATGAGGTATGTATAACGAAGCATTTAAAAATACGAATGGTATTCGGAAAGTAAGTACCTTTTTTAAAAAAAAATAGTAAAAAAATATTTTTTGAAGTCCATTTTATTTTACATGAAATTATTTTTACATTCTTTCATGTAAAAATAAAACTGGCTTGAAAAAAATTGTATTGCTAATATTTTTTCAAAACGGTACTTACTTTCCGAATACCCCTTGTATTCAACTATGTTAGAAAAAATAAAAACATGTAGAAAGTTCTTAAATACATTGCCAACATATTTTTTAGAATGAACTAGTTTGTCCAAAAATGCTTCTGTTACGCCCAATAACTCTGAACATCGAACCGTCCAATCCGTTTATTGAAAATTTTGACGCGATGTAAGTTTTTCAATTGCTATTACCTTAAAAATTTTACTGATGAAAGATACCTATCATGAAAAGATACTTATAAGCTTTATGCCAAATATTGTTGCGAAATTGGATCACATAGGTTTTTAAAAAATTCTGCTGGTCGCAATGACCCCACCTGATCCTCTATCTTGGATCTATTCCACTCCTTGTTCAACGTGTTTGATATGCTAGAGTTGCTCAATTGCTGATGCAAAACAGGAAATCGATACGAAGATTCATTTACAAATTTCTGAAGAATTTAATTTATTAATATATATTGTTAGCTGTTCAAAACGTTACGATTTAGAGCCTGCGCAAAATATTTGTTAGGGTAAAAACTATTTTTAATTTTTTATTACTTAATACATATTTGTTGTTTAGAACTACTTAATAAGCCAAATACACTGACTGATACTGATATTCATGACTTAAAATATTACTGAGGATCTTTTAGAAAAATAATAAATGTTATTTTACTGCTATTAAAAAACAATCTCCTAAATAAAATAGTAAATCTCCTAAATAATCAATCGTGATGTACCATTTTATTCTCCTTAAGGTTGCTTAATTTCTAAACTTCTGAAGCGTTTCTGCAATAATTTTGTTTCTATCCTCATTGCACTTAATTTTTTTTATTGGAGTGGGAATATTCTCCATTTCCCGTTTTTTAAATTTTGAATGTCCTGTACTAGTTTTTTAGTAGGTTGATAGAACACATTTAACGAACGCGGAGATTAATTTACCTATGTGCGTGTTTTATTCCATTTTGTTGAATTCGTATCATTAATTGATTAAATCAAACGTATTAATGTGATTCATGAATTCAACTCAAAAATTTGTTATTTCCGGCGTAATTTGCTTAAAACTGCATTTACTTTTTTATTATACAGGACAAATCTACGGTGATGGGGCAAACCTCTGTTGGGAAATGAATGCCAGATTCCAAATGCCATATTTTTCCGAGGTTGGCAAAAACATAAAATCAGCTGGTCGCGCCTAGATACCTTATAAGTTTCTTACCCTTGAAGTTGCCTTCCCGGGATTACTGACCCCTTCCCCCGATCCAGCTCCAGCTCTGAAGTTCGTTACTCAAAGACGAATCAGAATCACATAGCAGTGTATAGGGTTGCAAGCGTCATCAATAATCACTTTGAAGACAGTAGACAGTGGCTGCATTCGTAAACGACAAACTCGTTGCACGAGTTTTCGTAAGAAAACTGGAATGCGTGTGTTGAGTGCTGTCAGTGGTTATCAGTTTCCTTTGACTTTACGAACAACTTCAGTTTATTGAGTTTCGTCACCTAGGAGACGTGTTTGTTTACAATTCGCGAATGCGTTCATTTTGCTGAGGAGAGTTTTTAGTACATACTCAATATAAAATCAACAGGATTTTAAAAAGAAAGAGTGGCCATGTTTGAAGTGCCCAAATCAAAATTTAGAAATTTCAACTTTATTTTTTCAAAAGTATTTAGCAAGAGAAGTTCAAATTTCGCTATAATAACGGATTAAATCAACTTCAATCCCAACACTAAAACATGCATTTTTGAATTGACTAAAATGAAAAGTACAAGAAAATGATTACCTTTGAAAAATTATCTACCTTCGTAGCATTTTCTAACGTACGCAAGAATTTCCTCCTCGAAAAAATAACATTTGCAGCTTTAGAAAACGTAAAATACTTTTCACAACAACATACTTTTCCATAACAACGGACGCCATTTGAAAACAACAACAACGTGCAGCAAGTGTATCTTATAAACAACTGACAAAACCTTAGCAGAGATCGGTTTATTTCGTTTGAAACGAATCGCACTCAGTTTTGTATACGAACGCTCTAGTTTAAAAACTGTATGCATTCAGTTTCATTTACGAACGCCTTAGATGGAAACTCATTGCACGAGTGTAAATCGTTTGGCGTTTACGAATGCAGCCAGTGTTGAAGTAGTGACCTTTCGGGCCACGGTTTGTCAAGAATGAGCGGAATGAGTCGATATTTCGCATAAACCCTAACAGCAGAAAAGAGTTGTCCTGATGTCACAGAGAATCACAGTGGTCAGAGAGTGTCGCTCGTCGCAGACTGGTAGGTGAGGTGACTTCCCTATGCAGTCGCTGTGACACTTCGCTGTGTCGAGTTACCAAGCAATATCGCTATCAAGTCACAGTGTGACTTCTGATTCTTGTGACTCTAAAGTGACATGATAGAGATACTTTTTGTGACTTTAAGTTTGACTCGATTGTCACACATTTTTAACGAGTCATTTCGATAATAATAACGAGAAAATAAAATGAAATATTATTTTAGAGACTTTTCTTTGAATTAATTTGTAAGAAAATAAATATTTAAAATTTATGATTTTTAAAATGCATCTCTATATGTAATGCATAAAACTTCTAAAAAATATATCGTAGTTTTATTTCTTAACAGAAAAAAAAAAATCAAGAAAATATTGACTTTAAAAATAATAATTAAAGAAAAGCTCTGACTTTTATAAAATTTCCAAAAATTTAATTTATATTTATTAATTATAAAATTTTACTTCGATTTATGAAGTATAGCGCTAAAATTTTAATTTTCAAAACTCATTTAGCTGCACTTCACTTTTAAAGCTATTTGTAGTAATAAGTCATACTGTCCTTACCCTAATACACCTTGAGAGAAATCGACCGTAAAGTGAGGATCACGGTAGGGGAAATAGGGGCACAGTGGGACAATTTTCACTTGTTTTATAATAATTTACTTACTTTGAATCAATTACTGAACAATATTTTGTCAACTTTTAGCTTTGATTTTAATCTTTTTATTCGGAATTTATCCGTATTTTATTCTTTGATAAAAAAAAAGGTAATTTTCAAAATGTACTCAAAAATTGTCCCATTGTGACCCTTTGCGGGACGCATGGGACAGAGATTGGGATACAGTTGGACAATGAGAAAAATACATACAAAATCCTCTGCATTATGACAACACAGTGTTATAGCTAGTAGATAAAGCCCGTTGTAGAGGCAATTATAACCAGCACTAGCGAAAAATAGTTCACTAAAAATCATAGTTTAACGCTCTACACTTAAAATATTTAAACTTTATCCACTTAAATTAAATAATGAAAAGCTTGGATACCGGCTACTCATGGCGACTTTTCATTTTCTGGTGATACTATGGCGATGGACGCATGCGTAGTTTGATAATCATTTCCCATTACTGTTACTACTGAAATAGTTCTTTATTCTTAAAGATTGGCGAATTGAGCACCTCGAAACATTTCATTTCGCCGTGGATGCAATATTCAATCACTGCCGTTAAATTAATTATAAATTCAAGGCATCGTGCACACGAAAATATGGATATTTTCTAGAAGCTATTTCAAACGCACGGAAATTATACAAATTGCAAATCATTTTGTGTGGCAAGGAAAAAAAATACATATTCATGAAATATCCGAGACACATTTACAAACATATTTTAGTTTAAATGTCTCGAACAAAATTTTAAGTTTAAAATGTCCATGTAAAATAATTCTTGTAGTATTCATCATCAAGCATGTTTAATGAAAACACGTTGTTCTTGCCTCCCAAACGCACTTATAGTTTAAAAGTAGCCATTTCATAGATATTCTATCTGAAATAGTACTTTTATTGATTGGTATCGTGTAAAACTCTCTCGTCGGTCTTAGTAATCTCAAAGAACTATTTCGTGCTAAAATCGCTAATAATCGAGGAACGAGTGGATTTGACGAATTTCTAGACACTTAGGGCCTTCTGTCTATCGTTTTACACAAAATTTCAAGTCGATCGTTCGAACGATGTGGATTTGCAACTGTCGTTAGAGGAAAAAGTTTTGTTTTTAAAATAGTCCAAACCGGCATTGTTACACATAGGCTTTTATTTATAAGGTAATTAAGTACAGGTTGAGATAGGAAAGCAGTTTTCAAATGGAAAGACTTTTAAATCTGTTTCATCATTATGAATATTTTTGAGTTACAAACGTCTTTGCTGAGCAATGTTTGATGAATTGAAAATAATAAAATAACATCTAATTAAGCAGTAAAGATAATAAATTGTTTACAAAAGTTCATTTCATCATGAAATAGGATAGGAAGTCTACTGGAAATGATAATTTTGTCATTGTTTCGGTCTGTACCTCCAAAAGCCACAGGTTTACATACAGTGGGGCACTTTTGCACCCCGAAGTCTTTTTCTCAAGAGTTATTGCTTAATTTATCAATAGAACAAAGGTCATTACATGCATGCAATTGAAAAAAAAAGCTTTAAAGTAGAACTAAAGTAGAAGCAAAAATTAATAAAGTAAAGCAAAGCCGTGAATTATTATTAGGTGATAATTTACTGCCCAAATCCAAAGAACTTCTCATATTTTTCAACGGTGATAGTAGAATCAAAAGTGGCTGCAACTTTCATAACTGTTATAAAAAGTTCCTGAAATAAACGGTCATTGTCTGGCGCAACGCTGCCGAAAACTGACCATTTTCCCATTCCCGGTGTCGGAGAAAACGGTTCATTTCCGTTCACATGTTATGTTACGGAACAGTTTCGCTTCGTTAGTTTCAGTCACAGAATTAGGTTTTTTACAGTTAATTTCAGGCCAGAAATTCTTTTTTTTTTTTTCCTCTATGAGAGAAAGGCATTCTTCTTTTTTCCCTATATTTCAAAGAAGGATTTTAAACATTATTAGAATTACAGAATCAGATTTTGTATCGCAATAGAAAGATATGATGCCTTATTTTCTAATAAGCGACATTATTGGATATAACCGATTACCTACATGCTTCCAAAAAATAATTTATTGACCCTAGAGCCTAGAATATAGTTTTTATACATTAAAAAATAGTCATTTTTGAAACCATCATTCTAATTCATTGAAATACATTCAAATAGAAATTGAAGCGCTTAAGATGTAGTTAGTTTACACGTGATAAAAAGTTGTCCTAGTCCGACTTTTCCATTTAAGCATGTGCAGTGGCGCACACACGATTTTCTCTTGGAGGGGGTCTTACCCATAAAGCTGCGATACCAACCATCTGAAAAAATGTGGATTTTTTTTAGTAAAGGGGTTACTTTTACTGTGTTTATTCCTCTTAATTGGAAAAAATAAGAATTTGATAATGCGTTCCAACATATTTAAAAGTAAAAATTACATGACGGTTTAAGGAAGGAAAATTGACAACATTTTTGGGAGGGGTCCGGACCCCTTAGACCCCCCTCCCTTGTGTGCGCCAATGAAAAGGGCATTTTCCCTTCTCTTTCTGGCACCTGCGAGCTTGGACTCATGAAATGTCTCCGAGTCACTTTCGCGCGTCATTAAAATAATACCCACAAAGCTGATTTTAGCCATTTTGAAATCAAGATGTTCGTTGTTTATTCTGCCTGCAGTTTGAGTTGGATTTAAGATCCCTTAAACGTACAAAAATATCGTCGCATGACGCATGTAACAGACGACTGCAGATGATTGGAGTATAGTATTTTACTTAATGCTAAGTCCTTTTGCTGTGGGTGCTTACTTCTCGGTGTATTCGCTTGTGATAATTTTATTTTATATTCGAATACCAAATGTTGTGAAATAAATTCAACCTAAATAGGGAGGGGATGCTTTCGGTAAAGATTTTGCTTTAATGGACATTGTTTCTTACGATTGGATTTTAAAAATCTTGTAGCTGTTGTAAAACAAATGAAGTTATGATATCTCCAGTCAAAGTTAGTAAGTCGCATATTATTGACAATTACAGATCAGCTTACACGCTTAAATCTACTGATTAAAACTAACACTCCTTTATTGATTCAATTTCTTATCGGCTGATTTAAATCCTTTTACGCTAAAAAATACTCATTAAAGACAATTTGTTATCTCCTCAATTCGACTCAACCCTCCCGATTCGCTAGATTCTACTTAGCTCAATTTTCACAATATTTTTGTCAAAATGAGTATTCTGTCTCTCCCTTCTCCCCCACGACCCATATCCTATTACTATCACGTGACCCACGCTCTTCAACGGATAACGGTTCATAGTCACAAACGCGAGATGCTTAGTTGTGTGTGTATTCGCATGTGATAATTTGGTTTTATATCCGAATACCAAATGCATCTTTTTCATATTCAGAGTTGCGAAATAAATTCAGCCTATATATGGAGGAGATGCTTTATAACATAGTTTCTTACGATTGGATTATAAAAAGCTGTTGTAAAACAAATGAAGTTATGATATCTCCACTCAAAGTGAGTCAGTAGTATTTTACCTTCTTCATGAAAATGAATTTGGTTGCTGCTTTAATTATATCTCACAGCTGGTTTAACCATGATTGCATTTCTGTATTGAGTGTACTGTGAATTCCTTTTATAACTAGAGACTATAGTAAAATTATATTCTATTCATTAAAAAAAATATTTTTTGTATAGTGTAATAAGATATATGTAATGTATTTGCCTTGATTTAAAAGTTATTTTCTCGCTCTAATATAATCATAGATTACAGCTCTGATAATAAAAATTGAAGACAACGAATCATTCAAACCTTTTTTATCTGTGCACTATTTATAACATTATATGTACATGTATGTACACTTTTTAAAACAACTCTGATGTTTTACCACCAGACCACCTCCACGCCCCCCCCCAAAAAAAATAAGAATATTATTATTGAAGCTGGTGGTGCAGTTACAAAAAACTAATTCTATATTTAACAAATAATATTTAACAAATAATATTTAACAAATATGCGTAAAATCTTTGTTAACGTTGAGTATCCATCTACCTACACACATACTCAGTGGTGCACACAAGGGAGGGGTCTAAGGGGTCCGGACCCCTCTCAAAAATGTTATCAATTTTCCTCCGTTAAACCGTCATGTAATTTTTACATTTAAATATGTTGGAACGCATTATCAAATTCTTATTTTCTCCAATTAAGATGAATAAACACAATAAAAGTAACCCCCTTACTATAAAAATTCCACGCTTTTTCAGATGGTTGGTATCGCAGCTTTATGGGCTGGACCCACTCCAAGAGAAAATCCTGTATGCTCCACTGTCCCTTTTAGAAGTAGACTTTGAGAAGAATCACGGATAATTTTCGTTTTTTAACAGAACTTCCGTTAAAAATCAGCAACAATCCTTTCTTCATCAATAAGGGAGATTCTTCCGTTAAAACCAGGTTGATACTGTCTGCGAATTTCAGTTTTTTTATAACCAGATGAATTGTGCTGGTGCCTAGTTTCCACAGTGTTGCAATGCAGGTTAACTAAATTACGGATTTTTTTTCTTTAATTTTTGTGATTCTGAGTCGTATTAAAATATCTATCTTTTCCCAATCTGCTCTCCCATGTTACGTTTGGTCATTGTTCCGGAGATGTGTGATCTGCGAGGTGGATACCCTAATAGCACCGTGACCAGAACACGGCTGTAAAGTGACCGTCATGATTTAGTCACGAGTGGTTACTGTGACGGACATGTATAAACTCTTCTTACTAAGTCACCCCATAAGTTTTCTACTGGGTTAAGATCTGGAGAGTTAGCCGGCCCTTTCAAAGTTTCACCATCGTTGACTTGGAACCCATTTTTTGTACTGTTACTCGAATAGATAGGTACATTATCTAGCTGATAATTTCAATTTTCTCCCGCAAGAGATTCAGCATTTGGTAAAAGCTTTAGGACTTCCCCCTGTATTCTTTTTGCCATAATTGTCTTTCAAATTAAAAAAATTGTGGACTACAGTCTTTGATCTTCCTATCGTTATTGCAATAATACAGCTATTCATTCCTTTGAAGAAAGAGCTCCCATCTGCCCTCTTTCAGGATCGCTTCACTTCGTACCTTTCGCCCTCTTCACAAAGAGCTGGCTCTAAAACTTCGAAGAAATGAATGACACATTACCCTATTTGAGTCGTCACAATCTAAGCAATTTCAGTAATATTTATGCCAGCCTATGTATATTTATTTTTTTTTAAATGACGGGTGGCCTTTTTGACTCAAGCTGAATAGACCGGTTTTGTATAGGTGACTTTCTGCGATCCTTCTATAATTTATAAATTCTGTTGGATGCGCCATTTCTTAACAATGAACTTTAACCATGAACGACCCAATAATATTTGAATCCCTTTTATTTCCTTTTTCTATTTTCTCCAAAAAAATGACTGGCCTTAAAATGTTGACTCGGACTGTATAAAATTCGACGGATGAATGTTCACTTTTCCAAAGTAATTCTCATAACGAGTTGATTTTCATAGGGTTCGTTGCAAGACGTGTACGTTAAGCCCTAGGACTAGCGTACTCAGTGACGAACGAGAAGCGAGTCGCTTTTCTGATGATGATGTTAACGGGAAAGTACTTCACTTAAATTCTCGCGGGCAAGTTTTCCGTTAAGATTCTAGACAAAAAAGAATGCGAGAGTGACTTTTAGCCCTTGACCTCGAGAGGTGTTTCTCACTCACCATTGGATGCTATAGAGTAAACCCATCCCATCTACGGAATAGAATGAACCCCTTTTTTCGACAGTCTATTTTAAAAAATGAGTTTTCAAAACAGTCACCCACTCACGGGATAAAGGTATAGATTTTGCAATGCTCGAAGTGGAAAATGAGTGCTCCCAAAAAGAGAACGGCATCGATTGAACTCGCCTCGAGTGGCCGTTTCGCTGGAGCCAAAAAGGCTGCGAACGCAAAGGGTTCATAGGTACATTGACACGATATTTGGGATTCCACTTCGGCGAGAAATTTCGACCCTCATTCTGGGGAACCTTATTCAAAGCATAATCGAAAAAAAATATTGAAACAAGAACGAGTTTAGGGTGCCCTCGAGACAATGACCTGGGATTTTATTTCTTAAAAATGGATCTTAGACTTATGCGATAAATTACAAACATAAGTAAAGAAGGTACAGAATTTTATGCTATCGATCAAAATGTTTCCAAGATTAAATAGAAATAAATACAAAATTAAAATGTGTGTACGTACCCGTACAAAAAATTTCCAATGAGTCAAATACACTAATGAGGTGATGTGCAAAAGGGAAGCCTTTCATCCTTAAAAGGCTCAGGTATGTAAAAATAAGGACTGGTAGACTTCCAATTTCCAATGACTCTCGGAGAGGAAAAAATCCCTTCGCGTTTCAGGGGCTTTTCGCAAATGACGGTCATTAGAATTATGAAAGAAAACAATAATTACATAAATACGCAATACCAGTGACAGTCAAAATAGTATGGAAAGCCGTAACAACTTCATGGAAGCCTATCTGGGAGCCTATTTAGGATGAAAGACTGAAATATTCTGCATCTCCTAGTGAAGGGAGGGGCACATTGGACTCATTGGGTACTTTTTTGTACGGAAACCTATCAAAATTAAAATTTTGTATTTATTTCGATTGAATCTGAATCGATAGCCTAAAATTCTGTACCTTTTTTACGTAATTTTATTGTCTATGTCTATCCTCTATTTTTAAGGAATAAAAGCTTAGGTCAGCGTTTTTGGAACACCCTGTTTATGATAAGTCAATGAAATGATCTTTCCTCTTTTCAGAAAATGAAATAGCCCTTTTACATTGTAAACCCTTCCTAAAATACTAACATTTTTCACAGTCGTAGACATACACATCGTGCATTTGAATCTTATTTCATTCATATAGCTCTTTATCATTTTAAAATAATGAAGGATTTTGTTCTTGAGTTGTTCTATTTGTAATAATAAGGCCTTTTTAAAGTATTGGATATTTCTGTTCCCGAAACTATCTGCCAGCCGTAAAATTGTTTTTCATTAGCAAGTTTAAGTCTCTTTAAGCTAAGCCTTTTATTTGGCAATAACAGCTCATTTGGATCTATCCTCTGTAAAAATCGGATGGGATCTTTCTGTATTTGCAGTTCAAAAAAATGTCATATATTTTCCCGTGTTCTAAGAAAAGGTAAAAATTTTGAAGCAATCCAATCGATTCCTAGTCCAAGTATTTCGAAATTGATTTCTTCTGGCTCTGCCGAAGAATATTAGATTTCGGCAGGATTCTTTTTGTTTCGAGGATGATTTTTAGATTTGTAAGGTTGGCGTTCAAAATCAATAGAGGGAAGTATCAGAACTTCATATACATGGAAATAAGTTTCTACTCCATTTAGTCACTATCTTTAAGGACCTCGAAAATAAGAAAGTAGAAGCTCTCCATTTTATGACACTGAGCCTACTCTTATAAGTAGGATGCAACATTTGAATGAGAGAATCACCCAGGAGGTACTGGGCTATCTTAAAGCGTGAGTAACGAAACCCCGAAGGAAACTCTTTTCCAATATGGATCTAAATATTGCAAGCTGTGTATCAGCCAATTTTGTTTAAGGGGATGGTGGACACACAAATCATCAAAATTGGCCCCAAAAAATGTGTTTTTTCTTTTTTACATACTAATATTCTACAGCTAAAGCTGAACCATGGAGAAAAAACCGCGTATGTCTACGGCCATTTTTTAAAAAGATATTAGGGTTTGAAAAAATGAAAAGGGACATTTCAATGTCCACAAAAATGCAAACAAACGCGTCCATAAATACGTCACAATTTTTATGGAACGTTTTACAAAATAAACTAATATTCGAATGAAATTATTTTTAAAATATGTTTTGTTAAGTAAAATCATAAATAAAATGATTCAGAAGAGACGGTATTCAAGGTCAATGGAAAATGACACTTTAAAACTGTATTTTCTCCAAATCAAGTTTTTCGTGATTTTCTTGCCTTCAAAATGCTCCATGCGACTTCATTTGGGTCGGAATAGTACAAAATGGACTACAAACACTCTTCTCCTATATTACAATAAATCTTTGTATCCTTTTTAAATAGGGTCCAAATTTCGATTATGAAATGTCACTTTTATGGACGAAAACTGAAAAATTTCGGGAAAGTTTGGTCTCTATCCATGAAAATATTTCTAAAAAATGAACTACTCGGTCGAATCCAAAACCGATACACAGACTTTTTTTAATATATTTTTATGCTATTATAAAACAAAATGACTAAAAAAAAGTTAAAATTAAAACGCATGGAGCATTTTTTCGAAACTAAAAAATTAATTAATTTTTAATGAATGACTAATATTTTTAAAATTTATTTAAATTTTTTTTCAGTTGTTTATAATGCTTTTAGTTTAATATATTAAAATACAAAATTTCATAATCCTATCTTATTAAATAAAAAAACCTTTTTAATGTCCACCATCTCCTTAAGAACTTTGATTAGACATATACGTTTATCTAGGAAATGCATAGAACAGTTTTGATGAAACATTCTAAATTCGAGTTAAAATTTCCTAGGGGCATAAAGGGCCACGTACCCCTGCCCCCCTCCATTTTTAAAAAACAGCGAAACTATAGCCAAAAAATTTCTAAAGATAACTCAACATGTGCTTCAACCGTTCAATTATTTTTTTTATTTTATTTCCAGTACTTGATTTTATTTAAAAGCAAACGTATCCACATTTGTGGTATCTGGATGAACATTTCTATTTCACTTAATCTAATATTTACAACTTACAACGAAGCTTCTTGAAAAATTGCATGCAAAGGAAATAGATTCGAAGCTTCGATGATGAGTAATGCAATAAGAACTTTCATGTTCAAATTTGAATCACTTTCTGATGATGTACAGTGAAACCCCGATTTTACGTTTCTCCAGGGACTGGTTAAAAAAAAAAAACGTAAAATACGGGAAATACGGGAAATACAGAGAAAGCAAAAAATCAAATAGAAAAAACTGAAGGTAGTCAAGATGACTTTTTCAAAAGGTACCCAGGCAGCAAGAGAGCTCGGTAAATAGTCGGCCGACTATCTATTTTATCGGCTTGTAGTAGGCTGTTTTTCTCTAACTTCGGTAGAACGTCCACTGGAACTCACCTCCCAACGTCTGATTCATCCATCGCATTCAAACGTTGGGAGATGACGCATACGACCTCCCATGAGAAGTTCTCGGTCTGTCGTCCATTCTGCACGTCGTACCAAGGTCCATAGAAAACTATTGCAGGACTATTTGCAGATGGCGCTGACAGTTTACCCGCCAGTTCTATTGTTTAGCTTTCCCCAGGACTGCTTCGTCATTCTGTGACGTAGTCGAGTACCCGTTCGCGTTCGTGTTTCTTCTTTTGCTGGCGCGTCAAGCTAGTCAAACTTAATCATGGTAAGTAAATATTTTTAAATTTATGTTCCTTGTTGTATTAGTTTTCATATTATAGGCCACGGATTAAACTTGATCTTTAAATAGCGTATTAAGTATTTAACTTTAATCGGCTGGATAAAAGTTATCTAAAGTTACGTTATGTTCTTGTGCAGCACTTGCCTCCATTACTGTGTTTCTTATTTTGGATTACTGTGTATATAGGTAGAATTGCGGTATGTGAACAAGTTGTCGGGAAATCGTCCGGAGACGCGTAGAATCGCGCGGGAATCCTCGGGATATCGTCCGAGACACACAGAATCGCTCGGGGAATCCTCGGGAAATCGTCCGGAGACGCGCAGAATCGCTCCGGAGGGAACAGTCCAGGGACCGTTTCCCAACCTGACATCCCCAACCTACAACGGAGGTCCAGCGCCGAGGTCGGGCGGGTGAAATAGGGGTCGCGGGAAGACAGTTGGCCGAGATGCGGCCTGGGATTTCTTGCTATTTGGGTATTGAAATCTATATTTCACGAAAAGAAAATTACTATACATATCATTTTAAGATCATTTTAACACATTTAGTTGCCTTGGGATTTAGGTTGAAAATAGTCCGTAATGGTGGATTGTTCTTGAGTCATTGAATTCAAAGCGTCTTCCAGGATTGAAATACTTTGCAAGTTTTTTTTCCTGGTCTTTATGAGAAAGAAAATAGTCTTTCACTATTTGTAAGGTCTTCAATGCAATATTGAAAGAAGGGACGAGCTGTGCTTCTGTTTCTTCTTGTTCATCTTTATCGGCAGACGAAAAGTCCACAAGATCGTCTGCAGATGGAGCAGCAGCTCTTTGTGCTTCGCATGTTGCTGAGTTTTCCGGGATGGAATCGTCGAAGTCATAGATAACTGTTTAGTTGTCATTCTCCGAGTCTACCGCAGATGATTCTTCATCTGTTCCCTGTTACCGATGTTACGTTTCCGCTTTCTTTAAAACAATGGGAAATGCACAGTTGTGTAACTTTTCTCCACGAGACAGAAATAAAATGCATAGCCTCTAGAACACTTCTAGAACTTTCGTTTGCAGGCGTCCTTTAGGTTTCCATTTTCTAGTTCAGCTACAGCTTTCCGGACAAGTTGCTTTCTATAAAAAAACCTTGAACGATCGAATAATGCCGAGATAACAAGGCTGCAATTTGCAGGAGAAAAATCGACACGCACATTAGACAGCTGCAAATCCGGATGTGCACTGCACTGATCGATGAACAAACTATTTTACGATTCTGCAACTTGGTTTTTTTTTTTGTTTAGTTTGCCCAAAAGGTCTTCGAAACGGGCTTGTGTTTTTTTGTTGGCTTCGTACTTTGTCGGAAAACTTCTCACGTCTTGAAGTATCGTGGGTTGCGCGACTTTCCAACAACAAGAGGCGTCAGTTTCTCCCTTCCATCAAAATTACAGCACAGCAAAACTGTAAGACGCAATTTAGACATCTTCCCTCCATGGCTGGAATTTCCTTTAGTAACGTAACTTTTATTCGGTAGGAGTTTAAAGGAAAGCCCGGTCTCGTCCGCATTGAATACGTCCTTTGGCTTGTATCCTTTGGTCAGTTTTGGCAGATTTTTCTTCTATTGTAGCTTCATCTATCCTGATGATTCTCCCGAAAGCGATCTATACACAAGATTGTCTTTTTTTTTCATCCGGTCAATACAGCCATCGGAAGCTTTGAAGTCTTTGAAATCAACAAGCCTATCGGCGATTTCTAGAGCTTTTTCTCTTAGTATAGTGCGATTTACTGGTACATTCGTGGCACGAGCTTCTTTAAACCGCTTTACTGAGATACAACCCAGCTCGTCGTACGGCGTTTTTTTCAATGTTCTCCGTTTCTTGGCATTTTTTTCAACCACTTTCTAGATGTCTACTCAATGCATTCTTTTTTTCTGTAGTGGATCGCAGGGTTGTCACAGAAATTCTTTGGAACTGAGCGAACCCTACTTTGGCTCCGTGGAATTCAACCATTTTTTTTACAATTTCAGCTTTCTCAGCAAAAAAAAGTTTTTGCGTTTCTTACTTGCCATTTTTGCACAAGAACGTTAGAAATGCGACCACCGAGTGCTAAACAGCAACTGAATCTGAAAACGTGTAGAATGGTAAGGACCCCTTTCTCTCCTCGACGAAAGAAAAGGAGCCACCCCAACTGATTGGTAACTGGAGTGCCTCTTTCCCTTGCCCATCTTAGAGCTGGATTCTCCGCTCGTCGCTAATTTTTGGCAGTCGTTAACTCTGCTCCGCCATGAGGTGGAGTTTTAGGGAGGAGCGTCAAGGGGTTCATGTGATTGGCTAAAAGACCTCCCGATGGCCTCCAGAATCGTTAGCGCAGTCGGTAACCAAACAACTGGTTCTGCCCAGTCGGCAGCTAACCACCGACGATTTCGGAAACCACCGGCGGAGAATTCCACCCAACACCAGTAAAGTGTGTTGTTTCTGTACTTTCCTCCCCCGTCAGCTGTCCTGCAAACTGGGAAGACAGCAGGTGTTCAACAAAGGAGGGGGAGGGGGACCAAACCATGATGTGTCCTCAAACAATGAGAAGAAACCAGTTTCATAAGACAGTCTGTGGAATGCGTTTCTGTTTTCATAGATTAACATTCGACAACATCGATTAGTTTTAAAAAAGCACAAAAGAAAAAATATTGCTTATTTTAGAGCATTTTTTAATTTTTTTTTTACTTTTCAGAGGAAACGTAAAATGCTGGAAATTCCATAAATAACAAACTTACGATCCGGGTTAAATTAACATTACAGTTATACGGAAAAACGAGGACCTGAGGAAAGAAAGGTGAAGTGCGGGAAAAACGCAGATTTCACTGTATTGGATTCCATTTTAAACACTAACTAATTATTCTGCTGTTTGAAGTCCGCTGTTAGCATGAAAAATGGACGCGCAAAATTATGGAAATAAGAATGATTTTTGACAATGATTATAGAAGTAGTTTGATTTCCCTAGGCAAAGCTTTATAATTTCAATTGTGCTTCGCCTATTTCAAATGAATAATTATTAATCGAAGTAAACTGGTACTAACTCGTGTTTCAATGAATATGGACGAGTATAATCCCCCTTGTGATTGCGATTTGAATTTTACATATTTAGACAATCACAAGGAAAATTATGTTAAAACAGCCTACGCCATCCATGCCATATTGGGTTTTGGAAAGGGTAAGTAAGTCTTTGGATAGAAAATATGTTTTTGAAATTTATTTAGGCAATAAGAATCGTATTTCAATCTCAATTTCTTCTAAAAAATGTCTAATATGTGTATACTACTAATCTAATTTTCTCAAATGAATACAAGCAGGACAGTTTTTTATATATACGGGGTGTCCAGTGCTAACGGTGCCCAATTTCTGTTTCCTAAACCGTTAGTCTGAGACACATAGTTCTAATTGCAAAAAGGCTTTCAATTATAGAATCGATTGTACCAGAAACAACCTACAAAAATGACGAAATTTAAATTTTTATACGATCCCTCGGTCCTACCCGTTATATTTAGAAAAATTTTCCTTATACAGTTTCATGAAAAATAAAAAATAAAAAAATAATAAAAATAAATTGTCCCTACGACCCAAATTCACCGAGTGACAGCTGTTTAAAGTGAGAGCACTATTCGAGCAGCGAAATAGGGGTTGTATACAAAATGAATCTGAGAAACATGAGTGTACATGGTTTTGAGCCGTGTCCTATTGATTAGGAATTTCGTTAACTATTTTAGGAATGTAGATTGCAATAAAGAAGGTTAACGTTTAATTCTGTGTATTCAATAAATTAACATAAAAATAGCTTATACGCAAAATAGAATTTTATAAAGAGTTTTTTAAATGAACTGGTGTTCAATAACTTAAAAAACATGGAAATAAAACACTTCATCCAACATTACATTAGAAAATGAAATATTTTAAAATACGAATATGTGCATTTTAGAAACTTAAAATAATATTCCAAATTCTGTTTGCTTAACCTATGCTTAAAAGTAGTTTCCTTCGGCTGCAATCCAAATAGGCACCCGTGTAGAAAAGTGGTCTACACATCTGCACGCAGCGCATATACGATTGAGTAAGTCTGACCCCGGATAGATTTTTATAGAGCCTGACTATAACCTTCTGCTTAAAGGTGAGTCTTCTAAAATGAGTTTGGCTTCTTTCTCCCCATTATACCAGAAAATCAAATTAAAAGCTATCCTTTAGAATTTCAATACTGATAGGGTTCCTTAACGATTTATCGTAACGGGACATTTTTAAACATGGAAAAAAGACTTAAGTCACAGTATTTGCTGCGTTGTCACTCTGTAAATTTTGATAGCAGAAGGACGATTTTTTGTGTGCATGAAATAGTATAACGGATAGGACCGGAGTACCGTATAAAAATTTAAATTCCGTGTTTTTTATTGGAATTGGTTTATGGACTTCGATTGTGTGTGTGCGTTTTTGATATAATGCATTGTACAATTGAAACCATTTTTGCAACTGGAACTCTGTGTCTCTGACTAACGGTTTAGGAAATAGCCATTGGGCACCGTTAGCACAGGACACCCTGTATATGTATACATAATTAATAAGTAAAACACGAAGAATATTACTGCAAAAATGACATACCTCGTAGGAAATATATCTATAATAGCACCAGCAGAAACAATGAACCATAAATTATACAAAAAATTAATGGAATGGATTCTATAAAAATTATAGTCTCTGGTACTCTCATCAGGAGCTATACCCAGAAGATTATAATTAAAAGCAACAATATATATATATATATATATACATATACAGGATGTCTCAAAAAATCTGATATATACACGAGAAAAAATGTTTTGTTGAACTGAACAAAATTTTGTTGATTCAACAAAAATGGGTTAGGCACTCTTTCAAGCGAATAAGTTTATGGTTTTAACAACTTTTTTTTTTTAAATTTAACAGAATATTCGTTGAATTAACAAAACTTTGGTTGATTCAACACAACTATTTGTTTGAAATAGAGAGAGCCAAATTTTCTTGAATCAACAAAAACTTTTTTAGCAGTGTAGACATTTATCCCTTAAATATGGGCCCTAGACATATACAAGAAATTGCAAAGTTAGGTAAAAAAAAGGTACACATTTCTTATTAAAAATTATATTCGAGCGATTCAAAGCGACTAAAAATTGACTTCGATTAAAATATCGATATAATATCGATATTATATCGATATCGTATTATTCGATATCGATCGAATCGACTAAAAATTTACATATTTATAGAGCCCTCGTACAAAAAATTCCCAGATAGTAAAATGCGTCCTTTATATTAATTAGGTGTTGTACAGAACTTCAGCGATTCATCATAAAAAAGGTTCAGATATATATTTAAATAAATTTTATAAGAGTGCTATATAGTACCAATAACAGCAAAAGTATTCCCAGACAGCACAGCAAACTTGCATCAAACTTGCAGCAAGCTTGATTTATCAAGTCAATAAGCTTGAAAATTTCAAGCGTGTAAGCTTAATGCAAGCTTGAATCAAGTGTTCTAGTTTACACTTGCCCAGCTAGCATTAAGCTTGATATTTCAAGCTTGAATCAAGCTTGACATAGCAAGCTTAATTTCAAGCTTAAAAAAATTTCCTAAAAAAAAAAACTTCCTAAATATACGGGGTGCCGGTCAGCGAACTCTCCCCACATATTTTACTTTGCCACGCATTTTCCCCGCTGCGCTGAAATGTCAATTTAATTTAATCTGTTTCCAACAAGTGTCCGTGGCTAGAATAGAACCCTGGACCTTTCGGTTGGCAGGCGAGCGCGCTATCCGTGCAGCTACTAAGCCTCGCGCAGCTATAACTAAAGTTTGAAGTGACTAACACGCCGTTTTCTGGCCAGATTGATAAGTGGGCGATATGTTATTTGTTTTGTTTTTTTCCATGGGATGCATCAAAATTAAAATAATGTTATGTGTGATTTAGAGACTCTACTAATAGGGAAATAAACATAATATAAACTTAAGAGCAGCACACGTTTTAAAACTTTCAGTACCGCAACACTCATGAGCAATACTGCTGGCCAAAATCGAGAAAAACGACTGATTTTGAAATCAATTTCGTAGTATAATTGTATTTTATTTTGAAGAATTTTCATATTTGGAAATATAGATCTTTTTTTAATTCTATGGTGAACCACCCATAAAGTGAAGTATATTAACTAAATTGTGTTAATTATATTAAAATTTATTTTTAGGGCTAATTAATTAGTTAATGGAATTACTAATGTTAATTAGATGTAAATAAAACTAAAAGTCCCCTCGTGTTACACTTCACAGGGGCCCATTCATTCCTTCCCCTTGCGTGTTCTAATGTCCAGGTTTTTTGCGTAATAAACAGAGCCCGATCAAGACAACTGTGGGCCCTGGGCAGAAGAAAAAAATTGGGCCCCTTGCAATAACCCCCCACCCCATCCAAAAAAAAAAAAAGATTATGATCGGTTCATACTGAAAGTTTTTTAAATATCTTATCCATTCTTAAAGCAAATTTTGTGTTAAGAATGGGTTTAGTTACTTAACACAAATTTTGTGTTAAGTAATCTGAAATCAAAGAAACATATAGTTAAACGTTACTTCGAAATGCTATATCACAGTTGCTAACATGTATGGAATACAAACACTTGAGCCATTTTTAAAAATATTTCTTAAAATAACAAATAACTGAAAAATTTTGCTATTTTTTAACGCTAAAAATGCTCTTTACAAATGCGGTTAGTTATTTTCCTACATATTGGTATGCTATATCGATATAGAGCATTTCGAAGAATTAAAAATAAGTTTAAATTCATTTATACAAATGTAAATTTGAATTATTTTCATTGTTCATACTTTATAATTAAAAAAATTATTTAACTTCTGAATTTTTTTTCATCCTTTGTAATTTTGTTTTAAAACTACAAAAGTGTAAGATGTAAGATTTTGGGGCCCTAAAATCTGTAGGCCCTGGGCAGTCGCCCCGTTTGCCCTGCCGGTAATATGGCCCTGGGAATAAAATAAAACACACCTTTTACGAACTTTCAGCAAATTTGAGGAACGCTAGACAATCAATGTCCATTCTCTTTCACAGATGGCGCCATCACTGCACACTTTCGGAAGCTAAATTCAAGCTAAAGTCAAGCTTGTATGAATACGTCAAATTCAAGGAAATGTCAAGCTTGATTTAAGCTTATGTGCTGTCTGGGTTATGTATTTATGCAATCATTCTTTTCTTTCGTAATCTGTGTGGAGCCTCATAAACACGATCGGGACTATATTCCGTATACGGTGCTTTGTTTACATATCAATTTTTGTGTTTACGATTCATTGGTGAACAATTTGACGCCAGAGTGGGCGATGCACCGCCAAAGTGAAGTTACCTGCCGGTGGTGTTTGTTAGAAATAGGGTGTGAATATAAAGCTAAATAAAAGGAAGCATGCTGGTGTTACGTTATAAGCCGGTGGGTGTTGGGGATATTTCTAAGCGGTTATTTAAAAAAAAAATAAAGGTAAGTGCTCTTTTTTATCGAATCGTTAGAATGTTTAAGGTTTTTAATGTGAATTTTAAAGTGATATTGGATGTGTTTATGTTTTCGTTAGTGCTATTTACGTGCTATTCTAATCATACTTACTTTATATGAGGTGTACAACTCGGTTGTTTAATCCACCGATGTTTTTTTGAATTGAAAACGGACCAGTGTTTGCCCAGTTTACATTAGCTGTACAAGTACATTTCGGAATCCACTGATGTTTTTTTTAGTCAAAAACGGTCCACTGGTTGCCTAGTTTACATAGCTGTACAACTAGGTTGCTAAATCCACTGAAGTTTTTTTGGTTAAAAACGGTCCACCGGTTGACTAGTTTACATAAATGTACAACTAGGTTGCTTAATTCACTGTAGTTCTTTTAGTTAAAAACGGTCCACTGTTTGCTCATTTTAAATTGCCCGTTACTGAATTTGCCGACGTTCTTTTGGTTAAATATAGACGTTGTATTTTGTTTGAATGCTTTTGTTAGTGAAATAATGTGCAAGTTTAATGCGTTAAAATACTTTGCTGATCGTGCAAAATGGTTGGCGACAGTGGCTGGGGCTTGGCAACCGGGAATTTCTTTTGTACGTGGGCCGAATCAAAATTTAATATTTTTATTTATTTCGATTGAATCTCTGGAAAATTTGAATCGATACCCTAAAATTCTCTATATTTATGGTGACTCACTTTTTGTAATGGATTGTAAATGTCTGATTAGTATTTAAAGAAAGGCTGTGTCCATGTTTTAGGGATATCCAGGGCATAGGAGGATGAATGAATTGGATTTTACGTTTACATGTTATAGGCTGACACATATCTAAATATATGAATGAGGGGAGACTGGGGTCATGTAACGTGGCGGACTCATGTGGAAGGTGAGTTATTGCGTGAAGTCATCCAGTTATGGGTTCAAAATTTCATCTTCGGGGTTCGTATCCGTTTGTGCCTGCTTTTCACTGGATTATGTATTGACCCATTTTTTTTTTTGGAATGAACAAGTAGTTAAAAGAAGACGCACAAGCTTTCTAAGCCTCTTTTTCACATTAAAGAAATGCTTGGTTGGATTCTCTATGAGCTGTTTCAGACAAAACATTTCTGTAATTATAAAGCTTTTCACTTCAAAGAATTATTGTGTGACATCGGTTATTCATTCATTTGCAGTCAGTCTAAAAGCGACGATATGGGGTCTGTGCTCCAATGGAATATTTCGGACGGGTTCTAATGGACCGCCGTAAAGTATAACCGTTATCCCATTAGAACCGTGGGAAGTCCCATTGGGTCCAAGTTTTTAGATTGAATGGAAACAAAATTTCAAAATCGACACTCAAAATACGGGGGGGGGCAGTTTTCTTAGAAGCTAAAGACTTTAAAATGTGCGCATTTTGAACAGTTAAAAAGGTGGATGCACTATAATGCGTATATGGGTTGCGTAGTATCGTGTATAATAATTTTTATAAATTAATATGTAATGTGTAATATACGTGTGTGTGTGTGTGTTACGCATTTGAATTTCTTTTATGAGAAGAATATTTTAACGAAAAATGAAGCTTCATGCTGTTTAAATAAAAATATTTTTCTTCTGTTCCATAAACGACTTCAAGGACAGTTTCTTTCGAAGCATTTAAGCTGTTTTTGCTATGAGAAAGAATTTAATGGCCTTTTCAAACCGAGACAGTTAAAATAGGATTTTCTTTATAAGTTCAAGTCAAATTACGAAAAGCTGCCTCGTCAGCATTTAATAAGAGGAAAGAACGAGATATTTTTACGGGAAGGCGCCTCAAATTGAAATTCATCAACTTAAATTTTTCTGTTTTTCTTTTCTGGCAATTGCAATGTCAGAATTTTCTCACTTTTTTCCTTCTACAATTTTTATATTTATATATAAAAGAAATCGATTTGAGAGAGCACTTATATATATGCAGTTGTAATCTTTACTTAAGCATTAGAGTAATGTGAGTAATTCATCTGCGAACGATGTGTTGATATGCAAATGATATACAGCATATTTATAAAAAAAACTATACTGATAAATGAACATCTATCAGACTATCCGGTCAATGAATCGAAAAGGAATGTTCGATATTGGCATTCGAAGGTATGAGTTCAAGATTGGGATTATTTAAGACAGTAGAGCTCTTACGGTTACGGTGAAAAATTTTTGAAAATTGACTGTGGCAACACCCTCTTTTTATCTGCGAAAAGCGCATTGAAGATCAGCGCATTGAAAAACCATAAGTAGCGTTGGAACGATAGATGTATAAGGAAAATGGACGGCGTAAAACATTTGCAAAAAAGAACATTGTAAAGGACTAAAAACAGCATAGAAAGAAAAATCATGGATACAGTTCACTATTCACTGGAATCGAAGCTAGAAATGTTAAACGAACAGTAGAACACTTGAAAACTTTGAATTCCAATAAAGAAAATTTTCCTTTCCTTTCTTATGCTGTCATGGGTTCTTTACAGTGATTTGCTTGAAACTGGGACTATTTTTTTATTGTATGTCAATAATGAAACCTTTTTGTGAAAAATTCTATCTTTTCCACTTTTTCGGCCCTCTCCGAAATTTTCTGCGTGCATGACTTCGATTCTATCCAGTTTCGTTTTAATTAGAAACGATGCACCGAACGTACGTTTTGGTTCAAATCGGACCCCCCGTTTTCAAAATATTAGCAGTTGAATTTAGAGAAACCCTATATTTTTATATTTTATGAGAGTTAAATTTAGAGAAACCGTATATTGACCCATAGATAATTTTGCAAAATAATACCTCTCAGCGTCGTATAATATGGAGTCGATCCAAAATTCTATTGCTGCAATTATTTTCATGGATGTAATCCTTAATAAAACCCACCCATTTTGTTCTCTTTGAAATAGATGATTATCAACAAAGTAAGCTTTAAAAAAGGACTAGAGCGTCCTGTATCGGGATTCTTTTGGGTGCTCTGGCAAAAGAACTATAACTGCCACATGCATCCTCTTCAGCATTATTGTTTTAAAATTAAAATCTCTTTTTTCTAACGGCCGGGTCAGCGGCCTACTGGATCACAACGAGGGTCGCAGATAGGGGTCATTTCATTTTGGTGGGGCAGACCAACGTGGTCCCCTAAGAGTGATCGCCTCATTTTGAACCCATTCCAGATGATAGACCTATTACCTGAAATCGGCACCTCTAGAGGTAGAGAGAGAACAGGGAGGACATTGGAGCCACGAACAGATTGTACGTGCACCCTCTCCCATGAGCGTGCAAGGTCCCACGGCAATCCAGCCGAGAGAGGAGTAGACCCTCCCAAACACTGGGCAAGCCGATACTGCTTCACTTTTCGTGTTCTTACGGGAACGGACTGGGCCAATGCGAGACACCATAGTTATATAGTTGCAAAATTTGAAGTGGATTGGATGTCTATCAATAGGTGAAAAATGAATCATCCTTTTCATAATAGAGGACAAAGTTATGAAAGCGTGTTAAAAATAAGGAAAATTTGCCAAGTCCTACGCTCTAACCGCAGCATTCTTAGTTATTATTGTTAAGAGCCGACCCTTTAAAGTGTAGCGAGGCAAAGATGGCTCTACGCTGCACTGCACTGCACTGTGCTTGCAAATATGTAGCCATGCCCGAGAAAAGGAGTTGTTTGGATGTGATCGACAAAACCTCACGCTCATGGACCGAGGGAACCCATTTGTGCAAGAAGGGACGTTTTCAATCAAGGGACTGGAGCTATGAGTCGGATCACATCAGCTGACTTTTTCCATGACATGTGCTGCAATCTAAAAGGAAGGTCTAAATTTTGTAAACCTCAATTTTAAATTTCCTTTAAAGCTATCTTTAAAAGTGGAGCTGTCCATTTTCTAAGTAAACTATTTTTTGCCGTCTTTTAACCGGCACTGCCCAGCAAAGACGTAACTATGGCAAACCTTACGATTCGATATCCGACTTCTCAGCTGTGTCAGCAATGCCGAATCGCAAGTAACGATCGGAAATCTTTTAGGTATAGAATCGAAGATATATCATTTCAAGGCATCGAATTTTTGCCAAAAGTACGATAAAAGTGATTCACTTCTATTTCTAGCCATTTCTTGTATTCAGAAAGATGCCACATGGCTGATCTGATGAGCGAAGTCAGAACTTCATCGAATGGGTTTCGGTTCTCCTCTCAAAATTGATATGCACGAAAACCATAACAATATCATAGGGAATATGATAAGCCATATGGCATTATTTTTTAAACCAATAATTATAATTTTGTATTATTATTATTATGCTTTCAAAGTTCCGATTCTGTGCTGACCTCTCGGTTTGGATTCGTGGACAATCGAAATCGTAACCCGCTACCTATAACCGATCGACCTCTTTGACCGTGTCCGCCGAGTGTGCACTTTGGCGGACACTTTCGACACAGATCGGTGACGTTTGCCTGGTGTCCAAATGATATTTTCACTATCTGGCGTAAGATATAGTTCAGTTATCGAACTGTGAGTTGTGTGTTTGCTGGGTGTCTTTCTGTGGTTACAACTTTTGTCGCTTCGCGGTGCTCATTCTTCGCTCGCGAATGGGAACCTATGTTTTTTTTTAATGACCGTAATGGCCCCGCACATGGCGAGCTGGCAGGTATAAGTAATAGTTCTCTTCCAGCTGGTAGTCTCTGAAGCTGAAGCGTCGGTTGTCCGGTTGTCATTTTTCCCAGATGCCTTGATGTTCCTTGCTGCCTAGCCGGAGATCGACTGAATGATGAGCGAGAGGAGTGGTACTGATCCTGGCCGTTTTGCCAATCAAGTCAAGTGTTATGTTGTTTTTCTACAGCGAGGATCTAGTCGAGTGTGAGCCAATGGTTCCTAGCCGAACTTTATGTTTTGCGTCATTCATCCTACTGTCAATAATTATTACGATCATCATTCTAAATAAAAGCAAGGTAAAAAGATATCTTTACTAGTTTTCGTTTTGTGCCATCGGCATGCCCAACATTCACGATAAAGCAACACGGACTCTGCTCTAGTCATTGAAAGGGTCCTCGTACAATATCCTTTCACTGGGGATACTCCATAATGCGAGCCTTTCTACCCAGCGAGGGAACATGGGCCCATCCGATCCAACTGCATGTATACTGCAGTCTTTGGATACGAACCTGAGTCATTGGATCGTGAGTTAACTCCTACACTTCTTAGTCCATTTAACAATCCATGAATACTTCGAATCGCCATTTATTCAACTAAAAATAAATAGATTGGTTCAGTTCCGAATGAATTATTTAATTGGATGTCTATTCTTATTTGTACAAATTCTAATTCTATCCTAAACAAAAAAAAAATGCAATTCTATCCAAATTGAAAAGATTTGATTCTTTTTGAATGGGTAAATTGGTTCGAGTCTTCAGTCATCTAACCAATTTATCAATACTGTAGATATATCGAACCCAAATAAAGTGATATTTTTTCCCGGTTCAGTTCAGCCTGGAAGACAACAATTGTCCACTTAACGCGAAATCCAGGTTTGGAGAAGCAACGATGCCCTTCAACTCCGAGCTCTGAAAAGTCACTGAAAGGGCGCCCCCAAAACACTCACCTACTCCTTTCTTCCTTCAAAAAAATCTACGAGAAATTCGAAAGTCACATTGGAAAGGGATCGATTCAAAATTTCCCATTACATCCAAAGAAATACCAAAGGGACCCTTTCAGACAGCTCACAATACGCAAGTAGTAAAATGGTTCTCACACGTTAAGGAGTGGAATGAGCCCGATTTCAGCTTTTCATCCTAAAAAGGCTCAGAGATCCCAAAAGTTGGAGAAGGGCTAATGCTGGAAAAAGTATGGATGTATGCAATCTTTGTTCTCTTTCGTAATGTGTGTACAGCCTTGAAAGGGGATGGTGCCAATGAAAAAGGGTTTAAGTCGACCTGTTTTTATTTTCCTATTTCTGAGTCTTTTTACAATGAAAGGATGTACATAACCTCATGAATGTAGGGGTGGGCACGTTTGACTCATTGGGACTTTTCTTTGTACGAGTCTATATGAAAGTTTAAATTTTGTATTTATTTCCTTGAATCTCCGTAAAATGGGAATCGATATTATAAAATTCTGTAACTTAGTCAGTTCCAGTCATTTATTAAACACGTCTAGTATTCCTATGAATGAATAAAAGCCTGGGTCAGTGTTTTTGAGACGACTCCCATTTTACTCCAGGATCCACTGGCCGTGCTCCTTGGTTTTGTCTCCGGCCGCGCTTATTGCTCTACGTGCTAGCCCTTCGGAGTAATGAGCGTGTTCCCCTAATTACGTATTAGCCCTTCGGCGTATAGGGATGCAAATGAGGGTGGCCTCGCATACGGAAGAAATAGTCATTCATTTTAGCCATTGATTTCAGCGTGCCGAAGGAGGCTATAGAAAAGTGTTCACATTGGGATAGCATTTTGGCTTCCTCCTTCACTTTAAAGAATACCTAGATGGGGGGGGGGGAATCCTTCATTTATCATTTGCTAAAAAATGCTCTGAAATGTGTGTATAGAAAACGAATTGAAATTGTTTCACTCCTATTTCTTTGGAACAAGGGAAAAAATGCACCCATTCGTGAATACTTTATTATGTCTTAAATTGCGCAAAAATCGTGCCACTTGAACGATCGAATTTTGTCGTGGGTTTTCCACATTCTATTGGATTTTGAAAGAAGGACGCTTTCTTTCTCAGGTTTGTTGCTTGGCACACGTTTCTGTCGCAGCCTTTTCCACTGCTTATGTATCCCATGGCACGGATGATGAAGACAGTTCTTTTGTTGACAAATATATTTTCAAATCGGGTATCGAGTTCAGTCATTCTTCTTCTAGTCCATGAGATGTAAAAAAAAATTGAATTCCTTCCGTTTTCCAAAATGGAAACAGTCGGACTGTATTTTGTGTGCCAGCTTTCCAGACGCGACGGTTCACGGATGTGCCGGTCAGCAGTGCGATCCATCCATTTTCAGGGCGTTTCTCTCAATGACGGGATCTACTTTCGCTTTCGGTTCTGTGGGTCAATATTGAGTGGAAGCAATGCCTTGGAAAAGGTGTCGTGCTCCATTTCCACAGGAAGGATGAGTTAGGATTACACACCAAGTTGGAGCGGAAATCTTGACGACATGCGTTGCAAGGAACGCTGCATTGAGAGGGAGATTCCACCACACTATACAAATGTACACTGTTATAAAATTTCACAGACAACCAGGTGTTCACGGGAGACTCTCCCTTATGGGTGAATAAAGGATTTTTGCTGTTTTTCCGTAGCTGTTGCAAAACAAATTCCTAGCCGTTGTAAAACAAATCCAGTTAGGATATCTCCGGTCAAGGAAGTGAACTGTAAGTACTATTTTACCTTTTTCATGTCAATAAATTGGGTTGCTGTAAAGCGGCATTATATCTCACAGCTGGTTTAAGCATCAGTGCATTTTTGTATTCTGACTGTGAATTCTACTGTGGAAATGACATTCTATTTCTTAAAAAAAGAATATTTTTTCTATAAAGATATATGTAATGTATTTGCCTTGATTAAAAATTGAGTTTCTCGGGCTAATATTCATAAATGACAGCTCTGATAATAAAAAATGAAAAAAACGAATCTTTCAAACTATTTTTAACTGTGCACTACTTATAACATTATATGTACATGCATGTACACTTTCTTAAAATGACTCTGGTGTTCTACCACCAGACCCACTACACCCCCCCCTCCCAAAAAAAAAAATTAATATTGAAGCTCGTGGTACAGTTACAAAAACTAATTCTATATTTTAACAACTAAGAATGCGTAAAGACTTTGTTAAAGTTGCGTATTCATCCACCTACACATATGTATATATGGAAAAATTGGACTAGGACCCCTTTTTCACACATGTAAAATAACACTGTTATAAAAAATTCCTGAAATAAACGGTTATTGTCTGGCAGGAATGGTGCCGGAAAATAATCGTTTTCTTTTCATTTCCGGTGTCGGAGAAAACGGTTCATTTCCGTTCACGTTATCTTACGAAACGGTTTCTCTCCGTTGTTTTCAGTCACAGAATCCGTTTTTTTTTTCGTTGTTTTCTGGCAGTAAATTCTTTTTTTTTCCCCCTATTAACCCTCTGGCTGATCATCCCGCTACTTCCACGGGCAACTCAAACGCAGCAAAATTGGCTCATTCCGCGATTTTCGCGGGCAGGTGTTTTTCTTCCTGTATTGAGGAGAGCAGCCCGCGTTTTCAACATTTAACCAGTGAAATAAATTAGAGTTAAATATTAGTTTCTCATGATATAAATCTATATAAACATCTTTTCTAGAAAGAAAAAATGCACAATTCAATTCTCCAATGTATATAGATACGAAATATGAAAAAAAAAAAAATACACAATTTTTGAAGCGATTTTGGTCCGCAAATTGAGCAGTCAGAGGGTTAAAGAAAGTTATCCGTTTTTCCCTATATCACAAAGAAGGATTTTAAGTATTATTTAAAATTACGGAATCCGGTTTTGTATCACAATTGAAACATATTATGCCTTATTTTCTAATAAGCGACATTATTGGATAAAACCGGGTACCTACATACTTCCAAAAAGTAATCTATTGACCCTAGAGCCTAAATAGTTTTTATACATTTAAAAACCATCCTTTTTGAAACCAACGTTCTAACCCAGAAAACACACACAGGTTCTCTGAACGTCTACTAACGCTCAGAAAACATCTTCTGAACGTTAATAGACGTTCAGAGAACCTGAGTGTATTGCTGGAAATTCATTCAAATACATTGTAATTCATTCAAATAGACATTGAAGCACTGTATTCATGGAGTTATTTTACACGTGATAAAAATCTGCCTTAGTCCAACTCTTCCATACATATATGTATATAGGTAGATGGATACACAACGTTAAGAAAGTTTTTTACGCATTCTAGTTGTTAAAATATAGAATTAGGTTTTTTGTAACTTCACTACCAGCACCAATAATGATTTTTAGGGGGGCTAGTGGAGGGCGTCTGGTGGTAAATCACCAGAGTTGTTTTAATAAAGTGTACATACATGTACATATAATGTTATAAATGGTGCACAGTTAAAAATATGTTTGAATGATTCGTTTTCTTCATTTTTTATTATCAGAGCTGTAATCTATGATTATTAGCCCGAGAAAGTAAATTTTAAATCAAGGCAAATACATTACATCTATCTTAATACACTACACAAAAATATTTTTTTTTCTATAAATAGAATATAATTTCACTAGAGTCTTTAGTATTAAAACGAATTCACAGTACATTCAGAATACAGAAACGCAATCATGGTTAAACCAGCTATGAGATATAATGAAAGCAGCAACCCAATTTATTGACATGAATAAGGTAAAGTAGTACTTACTCACTTCCTTGACTGGAGATATCATAACTTCATTATTTTTACAATAGCTACGAGATTTTTATAATCCAATCGTAAGAAACTATTTCCATTAAAGCAAAATCTTTACCGAAACCATCCCCTCCCTATTTAGGTTGAATTTATTTCCCAACTCTGAATATGAAAGAGATGTATTTGGTATTCGGATATAAAATAAAATGATCACAAGCGAATACACCCAGAAGTAAACTTCGTCGTGTCCTCTGCATTAACATAGCACCCACAGCCAAAGGACTTAGCACTAAGTAAAATACTATACTCCAATTATTTGCAGTCGTCTGTTACATGCGTCATGCGACGATATTTTTGTACGTTAAAGGGATCTTAACTTCAGCTTGAACTGCAGGCCTAATGAGCAACGAACATCTTGAAATTCAAAATTGCTAAAATCAGCTTTGTGTGTATTACTTTGACTACGAGCGGAAGTGACTCGGAGACATTTCATGAGTCCACGCTCGCAGGTACCAGAAAGAGAACGGAAAATGCCCCTTTAGATCGAGACTTCAGAAGATTCACAGATAATTTTCGTTTTTTAACAGAACTTCCGTTAAAAAACAACAAAAATCCTTTATTCATCCATAAGGGAGATTCTTCCGTTAAAACCAGGTTGATATTGTCTGTGAAATTCAGATTTTTCATAACAGTGTAGCCTTCGGACATGAGACATTTTACCTGATGATTTGCTGTATAGACCCTTAGTAATTACGTTCATTCCAACCGCTGAGACATATTCTATACAAATATGTTATCTGTGCTAATACCTTCAACAAAAAGCTTGGGTGACTCTGTTGAAATAGTTCGAAATCAAATAATTGGCATTTTCTCACGAATTTAATTTTCTCTGAAAATTCCTTGGGGTTCGATGTGCTGCCTTGTATATGCTGAATCAAGGAAAGGTAATTTGTTAATATGCAGTTGGCAGATAATCCACCGTAATGATTTAACTAACCTCTTTTCAAACCGACGTATGAAACCTTCATTTTAACCAACGTTCATGTTTGTGCCATGATACCCAATTTTCAGCTAAATCTCCACTCATATTTCTAATTCAGTGAAGTAAACTGCAAGTATTACCTGTAATTTGACGACACATATTGCTGTAAAATAATGCAGCACTGTGTGTGTGTGTATGAGAGCTCGTAAATCCACTCAAAAATGACGTACTGACATTGATAAGCCAATCTCGAAGAACCTATGGCAAGGATTGAATGGCAAATGGCACAGTCTACATCGCAACGTGTGAGTTATGTTTACCCACACGTTGTGCCAAAAAAAAATAATATGTAAATCCACTGCACAACATGTGAATAAACGAAACGCAAACATCACAACGTGTTGGAAATCCACAGCATAACATGCGGATAAACCTAACGCCAAAATCCTAACTTGTTGGCGTTGCGTTTACCCACACGTTGCGCTGTAATCAATTTTTTTCAGTGTAACGGGAGATTGCTTTGCTATGCATTGAGGTACACCAAAAGTCGGGGCAGTCCCTAGAAAGTTGGACTCGGGTTTCATTATCAGCGAAATACGTTCTTCAAGAATGTCTGTCCCGTTCTTTTCTGATGGAATGAAAGTTTGATTTTTTCTTTCACGGAATTCTAAAGTGGGATTCTTATTAGTAGGACTTTTGAACGTTCCGTGGCCTGTCTTCGCGCTATGTTTCATTTCCGGCAAAGCTTATTTTTAGCAGTGACTTTCGAAGTGGATGTGTAAAGAACTCCTGAAACCGTAGCTACTCTAATCCGGTCTGATTCTCTATGTCTACTATACCTTCTTTAAAGTAAAACTTGGTTTACTGTCTGGTTTGTAGCGGTAGGCTTCTAGACCATAAGAGGCTTTCACATTGAAGTTTTGTGACTTCGGATGGAATGGATCATCACTCTCTGATTGTATACATTCAGAACTTATTACAAGTAGCTTCACTAAGCTTTCTTTTTGTGGCTGAAACTGGGATTTTTGCCTTAGCATTTTCAAGTATTCGTTATTTTATTCGTTCGAACAATATGTACGCTGACGATCCTCATTCTTGAAGCGGTTCGTTGGCCAATGAAAGAGCTTTCCTCTGACAAACATTTTTTTGTGCCTGGGACAAGTGCATTCATCGATGTTGTACCATTTTCGGGATGAAGGATGATGCTTTACTGGTAAGATGTTTTAATTTTGTCTTCATTGTAGAGTGAGATTTAAAAAGATTTTTGCATTTCGTAAAGTAAACATCACTTTCATTATTTTATGCTGCATAATAGAAACTGAAGCTCTTGACCATACAACTTCCATTTTTCCCACGACAATGTTTTCTATTTTATTATGCATCGTGTCTTTATAAGTTTCATTATCACGTTTCTTCTTATGACGGTTCAATTCAAAAATCTTCATAACACCCTCGTAGGTTGTGACTATTGTTTGTAATATCACTTGTATCCACCACATAGCACTGACGGATTAAAGGGTGACCCTCCCTCCCCGAGAAAAAAAATTACATGAAAAATGTACGAGATCCTATTTTACTACCAAAAAATGAACATAAATTTCAACTAGCCGCCCTCACACACAAAATTGCATTCATTCGTCTCTGCCACATCTTCGCCAGAGATGGATGAATGCAGTTTTGTGGATTGGCACGGACACTTCCATTCTGAATGAGTACAATTTATTATAGAAATGGTGCAACACAACCACAAGTGACTGTAGCCAGAGCTATACCAAAAAAGTTGGCGTGTTTTCTTGACTCCGTCCCTTATATTCACCTACCCACTACTCACACCTGAAATTTTTATGTATAGATATACTCTCTGGACTGTTCAAGTTCTGTACTGCTCATATTACTCTTCTCTTACTTTCCATAAAGCTATCAACTACAACTGAAATGCATTATCTCTGCTTAGTTCCTGGATTAGCAACCAGAGTATACGTCTTTACATCTACCTCAATGGTGTTTGCTGCTATTTTATATTCTTTGTTGATAGTTTGCGGTTTTATGCGCAGAAAAGCTTCTGTGCTCAGAGTGGTCATTGACCAATGAACCCGCATAATAAAAATTTCCTAATTCGATATTATTTTATTTGTAAACATAGGTCGATACCAAAAAGAAGGACTAAATTACTTTATAGCATATTTTGAAGTTTAATTTTCTTTCTTAGGAAAATGTGACAGCGATGTTTTTCGTTTGTTTGACGTTTATGTATATATGTATAAAGAAATTAATGTTTATTGGTTTAAACCCAAACAAATTTTCCTCAAAGAGAAAAAACAAACTACTCCCCCAGGAAATAAATAAATAAAAACGAATCTTTTTGATAGTTCTGGAGGTAGTTAAACTCATCAAAATTGAATAATATTTCACGCACATTCTATTTTTCTACTTTGGGACAATTTAGCCTTTTTAATCTCGGAGCCCCTTAAAAGGGAAAAATATGTTATACACCTTACTGCATATCTGATGTAGGAATTACAGTAAAAATATAGTGGATGATAGTACAGAATCAGATGCATACCCTATAGCGCATTCATCCAAAAATTCGAGTGTAAGACAAATTCTAAAATAATAGCTTGGTATTCGTAAAATTGAATTATTCAATGTATAGTATGGGTCATAAAATATCTACTAAGGTTTGTGTTTCGGAGAAGAAACTGTTCAAATATTTATTAAACTGGCATTGGAAAATAGCATTTTTAGAGGGCTTGTACAGTATAATATATTAAAGAATTGTCTAAGGAGTAAAAGAACAAGTTTATGGTGAATCCGTTACACTTCAAGGTAAGCATGACGCATCATTCACACTTTTATTATACTACTCAACAAATTTCAACGTTTTTTCTGGCAATGGTTCCCAAATGGGTGGATTTACTTAATTTCGGCATGCTCAATTCAGTGGTTAAATCAATTTATGTCTATCACGTCACATTTCCTAGAGACACAGCCGAATCGGAAGCAGTACTGTCAAAATTTGACCGAATTAAAACTAGGAAGAAATGCATAATAAAAATTTCCTAATTCGATATTATTTTATTTATAAACATAGGTCGATACCAAAAAGAAGGACTAAATTACTTTATAGCATATTTTGAAGTTTAATTTTCTTTCTTTGGAAAATGTGACAGCGATGTTTTTCGTTTGTTTGACGTTTCATCACTCTCCCTGGTAAGACCCAGAGCAGTCGTCTCCCTTCATTGAAGTGCTCCAGTGACCTTGATAACGATGTGCCATCGTAAGAATATCATGTTGAAAGTGTTCACTTAGCTCATCACTTACGGCTCCGAAATTTTCTAGGAAGAAATCGAGGTGCAAATCTAGAAAATTAATTTTAGGTGATATTTTACACCCTGTGTTCTTGTAGTTGTCCAACAAATCTTTCACAATGCCAACATAATTATCATCTTTTACATTGTCCAAAAAGCCCTTCACAATTGCTCTGAATGAGGACCAAGCTACTCATTCGATATTTGTCAGTTTGATATCAAAGGAAGGATCGCTCATCCATTTTTAATTGGTAGTCCAACCAATACACCTTCTTTTAACTTTGCTTCACTCAGTTTGGGAAACTTTTCATTCGAATCATTGAAGGCCGGAACTCCTTTATCCAGAGCTTTAACAGACTTCTTCATGAGACTTAACTTGGCATTAAGCGGCGTTAAAATTATTTTATTGGGCTCAATCAGTGGAGTATTTTTCACATTTTCCTTTTCAGTTACATGATTTACTTATAGCCCACTCCTTTACTGTATAGTAGATCTTGGTGTCACGGCTGTACCACAGGCACAAAAAAAAACAGCAGCATTGCGTGAACGCACTCTGTCATTAGAAGTAAGTCTCAACAATTTTCTAATCACAGTAAAGTTGCCATTCATGTTCTTAATGTTTTATTGCCTCTAGCAAAATAGCCATGGTTTCATAAGTTTCTTTCATGAGCCAAAGGCGCCGATAAAAAGGTATTGCCATTATGCAGTAATACTGCTTTCAAGCTGGTTTTACTCGAGTCAATAAATTATCTCTGTTCCTGTAGGTTATATTGTACACCTAGCTACATCAGCAGATCTTTGAGACATACACACATTGAATTTTGCATGTCAAAATATTGAGTGACTTCTTGATCTAAAACAGGACATTTTTGTACCTGGAGCTAGAAGGTTTCGTTGTTACAGTCTTGAACCCAAAAGTTTAGCTTGCTGTTTTGAAAGTTTTAGATCGCGATTCAAAGGGTTCAGTTCCTTTTGACTAAAAAGCTGAGGCGAAGAATCTTGAGATTGAGGGGAGTACTATACGTGTTCTTGATCAGCGCATTCAGATTCACTTGAAATTGTTTCTGATTCTATGTCTTGCAGGTTACAGACAGGAACAGGTAACCTTTCGTTATGGGAGACAGGCAAATGCACTGAAAATACCTTTGGATATTTTTTACGTCTAGTTTTGATAGAATGCCCTGCAATATTAGTGAGAAAAGTCTGAAAAATGGTCTTCAGGCTCACACCCCACCATAGGAACAGCGAATGGCAAAGCTCGATGTATTCCTTTCAACCATTTGGTTAAAGCAGAAGTACATGCCATGCAGGCAATACTGGGTGCAAAATTTTTATCTTAACCAAATCAGTCATTGGTTTTCTTTGGGGTTTGGAAGTGAATCTCCCACAGACTTAACAAAAGTTGTCATGGTGGTTCAGACAGCAACGATGTCATTTTGCCATTTTTAGTAAATGTAAGTTTTAAATATATATAAACGACAATTTTAAAATAAAAATATGTCTCACTGGAAACACCCACTGAATTAAAAAAAAATCACAATACATTCTTAGGCTGAGGTACATACGATAATAATCGCACCATGGGTGTTAAAACATTTACTTGGTCATACTGTTCATCATTTCGCACTGCTGGATTATCTGTTCATCTAATGAGTAACACATGAATGTGTAACATAACATCTGTTATCAAGAGACGATTTGTTGATTCTGTAGTACTCTTGTGCCAAACAAAAGAACCAAAACGTTAAAAATTGAACATCGAAATAAAAGAACAGAAAGTGGTGAAAATAAAAACATAAAAATCCTTCAAAACTCAAAAATCTTACGTGCTAGATCATTTTTAAAGGTAGATTTAGATTATACACACCAAATTACATACTCATTGATATAAAACATACCAGAGGAAAAATGGCTATTGAGTAGTGTATCCATGTAAAAGATTGAAGCAAAATATGTTTAAAATTCTTGACTAAAGTAAAATTGTAAGAAGGAGTTTTTATATAGAGTGCAGAATCACTGATCACAAACACTAGACAGAGAAGGAGAGTATCTGCTGTAAAATTAAAAGAAGGATTAAACAATTTTGTTACCAATTTCCAAAAGTAGCGGAATCCTTTTTTTCGAAAGTGTCCATAAAAAAAAAAAACCTACTCAGGTTTTCTACTAAAATTGATCTCCAGACAAAAAATAGTCGTCTCTTTTGTTTCGGAATCCATAATGTACATTGTTTCACTTCATTTTCTTATAAAGATTCTAAAATTAAGTCCTTTTTTAAAAATCTTTGTTTATATATTTAAGTGGATTACATAATTTAATGATATGATCCATAGTAATTAACCTGGCTAATATGCACTTAAGCGAGGATCTTGTTTAATTTAGATAAATATAGTTCATATAATCTTCCAGAGTAACGTAAAGAAACTTTTAGAGCAATGACTCTATGGGGAATCTCGCAATTTATTTTCATAAATTGATCAGCGTGATATTTCATTTTCAGTATACTTTACGAACATGCTCTATCATCTTCAAAAGTGGCATTTTTTTTACTGCCCGTTTTCATGACATATTTATGAATTGACTTGCAAGAAATTATGAAAATTCTGAACGGTCACTTTCGAACCGGTAATAAATTGGAATGCGTATTTAAGCGCTTAGTTAAAAATGATAGATTGTATAAAATACACAGATATATAGTAAAAATGGTGTTACGTTACGATAAATTTTGAATTAAAAACTAAACACTGTATAAGAAGTAATACTTTTAGTTTAAAAAGCGTCACTCGAGTACAAATTTGAATCGTCTAGAGATTTCAGTCTTTGACTCTTGAAATAGAAACTGAAAATTTTCTAGAACATTTAAGAAGTTTTTACGCAGGGCTTAGCTCTCTGGCATTAATCCCAGAATAACTTTCTAATAACTCCCAGAATAACCCAGAATAACTTAAAATTTCATATACGGTTTAATATAAAGCACGGTTTCGTACGATGATGAGTGATTTTCCAAATCTGTCATCGCTGGATTGTCAGTACGGAAAAGTATCCGAATGGAAGTGATTAAGATAACGCTTTTTCTTGCTAAAAGTTCTTTGTTTATTAAAAAATATGGATTTCTTTTCGTTCTTTTTCAGTCTGCCTAACCAAACCCAAGGGTCCCACCATAGCCGAGCGGATAAGACACTGAACAGGGTAGACGGCTCAAGTGTGAAGGTCCAACGTTCTGCGCTATCGCGCGGACGTCGATCTAACGGTCTGGAGGTTTGGTTGGTTTCCTCCAGATTTAAGGTCAATACGCGTTTGAACCCCTTAGAAAGTCCTCTGACCAAGGCGGCCTCATCCATGGATGCAGCTTTTCCATAACAACAAAAACAAACAAAACAAAAACCAAGTTTTAAAAAAGCTTTGTAAATGATATCATTTTCCTTGACACTTGACACTCATTATCATAAAAGCCAAGACACAAATTTCAACCAACAGAAATGAGATAGGAAGCTCTGAGAAAAAAACCTATACATGGCAGTTAGCCAAGGTTTGGGGATAGATTGAACATTCTCTCTGTAATGTTCATATGTTCAATAGAAAATTTAAATTTTAACTCCAAAAGTATTCTGTCTACTTTACTATATTCAAAAAAAAATATGGTGTCTCAGTGCTGAGATGAATCGAATCGTTTCATCCATTGATTGATTAGTCAATTAAATTTTGAATCAGGTTTAATCAATCACGATGAAAGAGTTACTTGTAATCCCGATTAATCTTATTAATCATTAGTTGTTCATCGTTAATTTGATAAACCGATTAAATTCGACCAACGAAGAAAACGGTAGCGTGCTGCACTAGTGAAGACGTAAAATTAGTAACTAACTAACAAAGGAATGAATTACACACTGACACATTAAGAAATTTTTTAACAAACAAACAAATTATTCACTATAAAATCAAAAATCCATCTATCATACTCATTAGAAAGAAGGAATTAACACACTAGCTAACAAACTTGGGAACCAGACTAACTCAATAGCAAGCTACTAAACAAACAAGTTAACTAAAGACAAATAAACAAAGACTTACAAACAAACATACAAAGTAGCTAAGAAACATAAATAACCAAACTTGAATGAGATCTCAAGAAAATAACTAACTAGCAAACTATCTAATAAATGAAAACCTACTAACAATAAAAGAAGAAGGACAACGAACCGAACCGAACAGAACCGAAAAAGGTTTTTTAAGGTGTACCTCTAACCACCAGAGATGAACTTTAAAGCATGTAAATTGAAAAGTACGGATGAATGCGAGACGAGAAATAGCTCAGGTCTCGTATCGTCTCGCACTTTCACAATCCAGTATCGTCTCGCCGTCTCGTCACGCACCCTGAGGTATCGTCTCGTGGTCTCGTCTAGCACATTGCGGTTTCATCTCGCATCCGTATGTATCGTCTCGCGGTCTCGTCTTGCGCTAGAGTGGTCTCGTGTATTGTCTGACGCCCAAAATGCCTTTATTTTAACTTTCTTGGATGAAATAAATAATGTACAGTCGTCTCACGTTCATCGCGGTTTCGCATATTGTCTTCATATCCATGGCGAACCTAGACTTTTTTTTTAGGGGAGGGGGGTCGCAAAACTTGAATACCATCAGAATTGCATGAAATATGGCATTGTCAGATAAGAAAGCCATTTTATCTAGTGTAAATATCTCGTAGACCTCTCTCTGTCGGAGGGGACGCGCGACCCCTCCCTGAGCCCTTGCTTCCTATTTACTTCCGGTTGCTAAGAGCCGAACAAGCTGCAATGAAGGTCAAAAAGATAGAAAAAGTTAAAAAGAGTGATGGAAACCGACCCGTCTTCCCCCTCTACAAGCGGGCTTCGTCGGCGGGTTGCTCGGTTCAACCTTAAAATGCAAAGTGCAGAGTGACCCTCCGAGAAGACGAACACAGGAATCTCCTCCAACATGAGTAGAATCGCTAGTCCACTGCCACCCGCAAGCCGCTGAGGGAGCAAAATCACAGAGGGGGTCTCACAGTCCACGGGCCGACGCCGAGAACAGCGGGAGGATTCAACAGCATGATGCTAACAATTAGGGTGGCAGGCGACGTTTCCCTAAACTTGGCACGAACTTAGGAATGAGCGACTGAGAAGCGCCACTTCCAACCACAAGGCAAGAATTCCACCGAAGAGCCTGCTGCATCCGTACCCATCCATTACTGAACCCCTAGGAACAGTGTGGCTCCGGCTGATAGAACAAAGACAGAGCGCCTTGGTTGTCCCTGTTTCTTGGACTGTTCTTCTACTGTTCTTTACTTTTTTATGGATAGTGTTTCTATATTTAAATACTAGCCAGTGGGTTCGCCATCTTAATAAATCTTGTTCGGAGAGAATCTTGTTCCTCACTGGCTTCCTTGGCCCTGAAATTTATCACATTTTGGATGGAATTTAAAATGAAGATGGTTACAAACAGGAGCGGCCCTACGGTCAGTGTCGCTCCCTGCTAATGTAAAAAAGACGCCCCCTTTTATGCTCTAGTTAGTTTCTGAGTTCGAAAGGACGCCCCTTCGAAGCCGGCGCCCAGATGCGATGCTTACAGTGTCGGGCCGCCCCTAGTTACAAAAATAAGATGGTGAAATGATAAAAACCTATAAAAGGAACAAACGATTTCCGTCTATATTAATTCTGAAGAGCTTCTGGATATATTGGTTTTTATCAAAAAACAGAAAGGAAAAAAAAGTAAGAAAATTTGAAACACTTTCAGATTTTAAATACGCACTAAAGCGCTATATATTAAAAGCGTATTATAATCCATGGGTCTTCCCTATTTTCTTTCCTTATTCCATTAAGTTGGAAAGTATATCATTATTCATGAGTGTGATTAAAGAAAATTAAAATGGATATGTCTAACACACTTTTTTTGGATGTAATATACATTAGAAATAGATGGGGAAAAGCTGCGCAGAAAAATGCGCGATTCGAACTGAATGAAAATTTCAAAAACTTATTCATGTGTACTCATAACCCAAGTGGCAGATGATACAATGACGATAAATTGCGCCAAGAGCTAGAATCATCACATCTTCTCAAAATCGCATATCAACCCTTTTATTTTTCGCCGAATTAAAAAGTTGCACGTTTTAGTCTCGGAAAATTTCCAAATCCTATTTTTCTTTTGAGTATAAAACATTTCATTCCTGCTCTGATTTCACATGTACACCATATTTTAATTAAAAAACAACCTTGCAAATAATCTAAACAAAAAAAAAATCTTTATTCTTTTATTTTTACTTGAAGATTCTGAATCATTTAATAAACTTGCCAAATAGGGCAATCTAGATATGCTTAATTCTCTCTTTTTCCACTGCGGGGTTACCATTGCGAAATGGCGTAGTGCAAAAATGAGCCTTTTGCAATACGTTTTTTATCGATATCTCCTAAAATAATTGGAATTTCGAAAAAACCGCTTCGAGGTATGTCGGGACCCGTACTGGAGAATTTCCATACAAAATTTGGTAGGTCTAGGATCACCCGTCTAGGTTGGTTGGTTGGTTTTTAATAGCACAAGGTCCAGAAAGGACATACTGCGCCAGACAAGGAGTTATCACCCGTCTAGGAGCTACGCGAGACACAGGCTAACTAACTAACTAACTGACCAACCCACTGACATTTTACAGTTTGTTTTACTTATATAGATTTGATTTGTTTTATTAGATCGATTGAATTTTATTTTTAACTTCCTATATATATATTTCGTACAAGACCTGGATTTGCTAAAATTTCGAACTTTTGAAAAATTGTTTGAAAAGTGGTCCTGTTTATAGTAAAATACGGAACGAAGTTCTGTCGAGTATCTCAAATAGTAGGACATCTTGGGACCCTTTTTCAAAGGTTCGGAATGTTAGCAAATTTGGGACTCGAACGAATTGTGATTTTGATGAAAGGACTTTTTAGCTTACTTTTTCAACCATCGTGGCATTAAAACAGTTCCCAAACACAAATTCACTCAGTTTTTTCAAAGTCCAGTGAAGTGTAACATTTGCATTAAACAGTTCTAAAATAATAAATCTAGAAATAATGGTTTGTGTTGGAAATCTTAACATTATATGAAAAATAAATGTGCTTTGATCTCTCTCCAGTTCCTGAAAAAGTAAATAAATAAATTAAAATTATATATATAAATTAATAAAATGTAAACACTATGTTTCTGTAGCGGTTAGAGTTCAGAATACTGCTTGCAATTGTTTGGGGTGGGGTTTTGAAGATAAATGTTTTAATAGATCCATTTTTTGATGAGTTTAAATTTACAATTAATTTATTAACTTGAACACGAATTTTCTTGATTCTAAAAATCCTTGTTCAAAACAAATGAAACGAAAGTATATTTTTGTCACCCATACAGAAGAACTATTCAGTATGCATACTATTTTAAAGTTCCATTGAGTAGAATGGGTGTTTCACCAGGGGCGTAGCCAGGATGATATTTCGGGTTGGGAATATCCAATAAGTCGTAAGTGAATCAATAGAATGTCTGCATAACCTAGAGCGTGCGGGGGGGGGATACATCATAATATCCCCTACCACACAACTACTTTTGTTACACTACTATTTTTATAATTTCTAAATGCAATTACTTTAAGAGATTTAAATGTTCCCATTATCAAAGATTTCTTTGAATGCAAGTTCTATAATCCTCTTATATTATGAGTCGTGTACTAGTAGCGAATAACTGTAATCGTAAAATTCAGAAAACAACTTCCGATAGCTTTAGCAATCAATAAATTCAAGCAATCACTCCATTCGAGAACTTCAGTAGCACAAAGCTTAGTAAGTATTAAGATTCCATTAATTAAATATTTCCATTCAATAGATTTCCCACTTGTTAAGCAAAAATATCTTGTTGAAAGATATTTTAATAGTTTATTTCATTCTGGTTCGAATGTTGTAAAATACTTACCTTTGATCTTCCTAAGTACGTTCCTATAATTCGATTGAAGTGAATGAGAGATTTTGATGTTATCTCTTAAAATACCCTTTTTATAAATTGTGCATCCATGGAGGATGATCTTCCACCTACGTAGGAGGGAGCGTGTTGTTAAGAAGTGTAAGTTATTCTAGAACACGCGTTGAACCTGTTTTCTATCCATCACTCAAGATACACAACCCCAGCAAACCTACTACTCCCGGCAACGTAACGGGACGGTAGTGGCAAAGCGCCGTGTGTCAGGATCAAGGTACATCGTAACTGAGAGGCACAGTCTGAAAAATACATACCGTGTTGACTCGCGTAATAGTCGCACTTTTTTTGCCAACTTTTCATGGTGAAAGTCTAGGTGCGAGTATTATGCGGGGGAAATCTACTGAATAGTATTGTAACGCTAAAGCTACCTTTTCTGCTTCAAAGCAGGTGTTCGACTATTATGCGAGGGCAACTATTACGCGAGTCAACACGGTATTTACTAGTACAGAATGTATACGTGCCAATAACGGACACGTTTTTATGACATGCTCATCCACGGCGTGGTACTGTTTAAATGTAGAGGGCCATCGCTGAATTGCGGCTATGGGCTAATAACTATTGGGTACAATCTTAACATTAGAAGTTTGTTCCTTCAATTGATATTGAATGCTGTTAGATCAAACAATGTATGACGAATCAAAAGTGAATAAAGGAATGAACAATTTATGTCGCTACGAAATTAGACAAGGTGTCTGTACTAAAAACACGCTTTAATTCTTTATCCATTAGAGATAAGTAAACAGAGTCCATTTTGAAAAGATGTTCGAAGAAAAGTAGGAAAAAAAGACTACGTTAAAAAAATCTGTAATGTTACAAAATGTGAAATTTGGATACGACCCCCCCCCCCGTACAAAAAAACTCCCAGTTCATATAATACAGCCCATAAACTAAATGGGTGATGAAAAATATTTGAGAATTAAATCCTAAGAAGTGTCGGAGATATGCCGATAAATATTTGCTGACTTAAAGCACTTTTCAGTGGCGAAAAAATGCCGTCTCAGGGGTCTTGCAGAAATGAGGAGAGGAAATGATTTTTTGCAAGAAACGTTTCCTTTGAAATGCATGTAGAGTCCCTGAGCATATTTGTTTCAAGATATCTCTGAGACGTTTATTGATGAAAGACGCAAACAATACCTAATGGGTGTATGAGGCACATTTCACTAGTTGGGGAATTTTGTTGTGCAAAAAGTGTCACTTTTTGAAAATGAACCAGACGAATTAATTCCTAACGGTGTCTTTTTTCTACCTTATTTTGAGCATTTTTTTTTCAATTCACATTGCCCATTCATCTGTAAAAGCTAAACACTGAAACCATCTTTCCTGTCTATTTTATTCGCACAATTTTCACAGTGGGTAGTGTGGTAGTGTTTTGCCGTCAATCTATTCCCTTTTTTCTCTTAAGATCCCTCCTTCCATTCTCCATGTTATTGTTTCACTGGGTGCGGGACATACATTTTCCTGAATATTTTTCTTTCACTTTTCAATAATCGCATTCATAAAGAGTGACAGATTTAATGAGAGTTTTGCGAAGACTCTTTTTTGTTTTCGTGTCTAAATTGTGATAAAGGAAGATCTCTACAACACGAGAGGGTTAGACAATGTTGACAAGGACTTATGGGAACGAGGATGGATTGCTTCGGATAGAGGTTAGTGGAGAAAACATAGTAAGAGTACTCTGACCTGTAACAGAAGCTTACCTTCAAAATCTACATCCACTTGACTGCAGAGATGAAATAGTCCACTACGTGAAGAAGGGTAGAGCACAGACACCGGCATTTTCGTGTAAGGAGCGCAGACGAGAGGTTGAAACACCGAGCATGATTCGTGTGAAGTGTCAAGGTCGAGGTTCTGGCCTACCGCATGGGTGTCCATCTAACGGTCTGGACTTTTGGAAAGTTTCTTCCAGATGTAACGTGAGAAACCCTTAAAATGTCCTCCGACCTAGGCACCCCCATAGTGCAGCTTTGCCATAATCACAAATATCCATCTCAATATCATTGATATTGATATTTTGCATGTAATAAGCTCTGAAAAATATCTAAATGAGACAGTACTGACTCCCTCTGAAAATGAATAATGATAATAGTACTTAACTTTTTGCAAGAGTTCGTCGTTAAATGTCTTTTAAGAGACCTAAATAATTTTTCTGTGCTGTGAAAAGTTGAAAATATATTTAAAATGTCAAAATTTTGGCATGGGCGTTCAACAACGATACTCAATATGTATATCGACCCACGTACAGCTGTAAAATTCTGCAGAGTGTGTTCACTTCCCCCTTTCCAAATGAAACGGATCCTGCAATAAAAAGAGACAAAATTTTCAACTACATGACTAAGTTCTCATAAAAATTCGCGGAAGGAATATTTGTGTTATAAAACGTAAATTATTATCAGAGTGTTTCGAAATCTTACGCCACAATGTTTTTTTTTTCCATGCATTACATTAAGCTACTTTTCACTGTTGAGATCGCTGACCAAGCACGTTCAGCAAACTGAACCCGGAGAACGGATTTTTTCTCTCCATTCAAGTTTTGAACTTGAAAGTCACGAGTTCCGAAAGATAAGAATTCGAGTTGTATTTTAACTCAAGCGGCCAGAAACATATACTAAAATATATAGTTTAAAAAACCAAAAAACACGCTTTAATGATAAATTGAACTCACTAAAAAGCGAAAAATAATTCTTAATATAGAAATAAATGAATGAACAAAAATAGTATTGTTGTGAAAAAAGCGTGGGGCGCTTTGCTATATTTTTTGTATCATTTTTGTACTCATCGTACCTATCGAATAGTCTCAAGATCTGATATAGGGAGCACCCCACGCTTTTTTCACAATAATACTATTTGTCGTTCATTTATTTGTTTCTATATTAAGAATTATTTCTCGCTTTTTACTGAGTTCAATTTATCATTAAAGCGTGTTTTTTGGTTTTTTAAACTATTTATTTTTCACCTTTTAGTTCGATTTGCTATAAAAGCGTGGTTTTTAGATTTGTTAAACTGTATGTATTTAAAATTTATTTTTAATTTTCGATATCTCTCATAAGACACTAAGGAACACTCAGTTGGAAAGTACAAACGGTGAGATAATTTATTTTCACTGTGCATCAGTGGCGTAGCCAGGATTTTATTTCGGGGTGGGCTGGGTATCCAATTGAAAGCTAAAGTTCAATTGTAAGCTCAATATCAAATTGTAAGCTAAGTAAAGGGTCCCATTTCGGAGGGGAGCAGCCCCCCGAGCCCCTGCTGTGCACCAAAGTATTCATCAACCTGCAGTGAAATGCTACCTTCCTCACTCAAAAGGAAAAATAGGTCTCTCATCAACCCATAAAAGCGTGTTAAAAAGAATGGCCTTAATATGCTCTTGTACTCAACTCTTCCATAATGGGATGGATCACGATATTTTGTAAAAATAAAAATACTGCCGTGCCCAGGATTCGAACCTGGGTTATGGCGGTCACAACGCAATGTACTCACCACCATACGATCACGGACACAGTAAAAAAGGTTTTCTTAAGATTGTAATCTTTGGAAGTGTTCTACTTTGAATGAGGATAAGAAATGAGGAAATTATTGAATCCTGATCAGGATCATGAGATAAACTTATAAAATTATTATATTGTCACCGGTTCTTCATAAATGTACAAAGTTTAAATGAAATCGGACCGTTTAAAGTGTGTCCAATTTGAGTTCAAAGGCGTCGGTTACAAACATACATACAGGTGAAGCTAATCCATAAAAGCGTGTTAAAATCAGGATAATGGGATAAACTTATCCAATTATTGTAGTGTCATCGATCCTTGATCTGTCTACAAAGTTTCAATTAAATCGGACCGTTTCAAGTGGGTCAAAATCGAGTTCAAAGGAGTCGGTTACAAACATACAAGCATACAAACATACATACAGGTGAAGCTAATAAAAGCGTGTTAAAAAATCCTTTTCTTCCCATACTCAATTGAATAGTGCAAGATCTACCCGTCGCAGCGGTGCGCAACGGAAGCACTCCCAAATTTTACAGCTTGTTGAATATTTTTCACTCATTATCAGAAAATTGAATGAGTAGTAGCATGGCATTTACCAATAAGTGCATTATCATTAATGTTTAATGCTAAACTTTTTTTCATTAAAGATGCTGAGGATTCGGCATTTTTAATAATGGGTCGCAATGGACGCTGAAAAGGATCCTCTGCAACTGAGGAAGACGTAATTTTAATAATAATCGAATCACACGTAGAGGAGGAATACAAGGAGAAAGCATTAGCTACCGTCCGCATTGGATGAAATGAAGTCAGTGTGTTGGTCTAAGTAAGGCGGATCATTTGGTTTCTTTCATTTTAAATAACAGTGAAAGACGCACGATTTTACGGATTCAAAAGTAAAGATGCAAAATTATTAGGGATCGAACGATACCCCATTTTCGCCGATGACCGATACCGATACTTTACCTATAAATTCATTTTCAGAAATAGCCGCTACCGATACTTTTACGTTAAAGTATCGGCCGAGACCGATACTTAACCGATACCGATACTTTACATAATTGAATGCCATTTAAGCCTGCATCTGTAATTTGGGCAGTTTTTGTAACGAGAGTGTAGTTCACGTTAAAATGAATGACAGCATGATGAAATTGGATCCCAGTAGAAAGCATTCAAAAGAAAAAGCAGTGGATACATTGAAGTGAGAATTTACAGTAGTTCTAGTCGTTCTTTCCTATTCAATCAAGCCAATAGCGGCCGAATTTATAATAAGCTGAGCACTGGGAAGCGTCTTAGTGTGCAGGTTCGGAATTCTTTCTCCTCGCGAGGCAGTCGATCTAGTGGTCTAGAGTTTTGGGCGATTTTCTCCAGATGTTAAGTGAATATGCGTTAGACTCCCTTAAAAAGTCCACCGCCCAAGCCCCCCCCCCCTATAGGGTAGATGCTCCTCATTTAGGCTTGACAGAACACAAACACGAGGAGGGGGGGAGTTAAAGGGATATATTAATAAGAGAATCCATTTCCAGTGCCGACTGGTGCAAATATTTAAATCAATTTTTCTCAACCTCTATTTTGTCGCCTAAATGTTGCTATGAGCCAGTGTCTTTGTTTTTGGTTCATGCCTCGATTTTGTGCTTACTAAAGTAAACATATGAAAATTATTCAACTTCAAAGTTTGCAACTTTTATTTAGATTTTCTTTAATTATAATTCTTTCACATATGAAAATACTTTTTAGGTTACTTAAACTGCATTAAATTGTGATAATGTATAATCTGTACAGTATTCTGCAAGTATATATGTATTTAGATATTGTTCATTAAATACGTATGTAAATTCTTCCCTTAAAATGCATAATAAGTTCACATTAATAATTGGTTTTATTTATCTGCTCCAATTATTTAACCACTAAGTGAATTATTAAATGTTTTAGCAAGATTTATTTTTAATATGCACTCATAGGATCATTTTTAAGGTCTTTTTGAAAATCCGAATATCTTGATTCTCCGGACAGGGTTAAGTCACAATGAATCCGGATGATCCATGTATTTGATCTTTTCCGTACGAAGAACAGGTACACACCGATTATTCCTGTGGTTTCCTTATATATAAGCCAAATTTTATTCGCAAGAAAAATGATTTTTACCCCAAAATTTGAAATAAACTAAATAATAATTAGTATTACTAATTATAGTAATACAGCTTCAACTTTTTAAATTAGCAATATAAATAATTATTAGATATTTATAATTATTACATTTCTCAAAACAGAATTATACATAAATCCTACGTTCTCTCATTAATCTCATTAAATGTTTGATAATTCGTACTTTTGATAGTGTGTAATGTTTTAAAAATGAATCACTTAACTTCTGAGCCAACATAATTAAAGTTCACGGGAGTCGCCAGTTTTCAAGTCACTGCCAAAAAAGTTAATTTCTTTGCGACACAAAAAAGCAATAAATTGCTTTTGCATATAGGTTTCATTTATAATTTTAGTATCATTAATTTTGTCATTGAAACAGCTACAATATGAAGAAAAATATTTTTGCTCCTTTTCAAGCTACGCGTTGGAGGGTCTAAATAAAAGATGGTTAAAAATGACGAGATTAAATGAAGGTTAAAGGAAAAACCAAAAATGATAAACTAAATTCAATTTTAAAAGTTGCTACTTAAAGTATCCGTATTTAATGAAATTGCTCTTCAGTATTTTTATTTTTATGATCATTGTTAACATGTTTTTCTGTGATTGATATGAACCAATTTTATCTGTTTTAATTCTAAGCTCTGAGCAGGGGCGGCGTGGCACGGTAAGCAAGGTCTGGGGGCCATTTCGAACTAAAACTGAGAAAATCTTGATCTAGAGCAGTCATTCCCAAACTTTATTGTCCTTCTCTTCAAAAAATCTCCAAGGTTATTTTAGTTTCCTTCGGGAGAGGAATTCGTGCGTTTGATGATTTAAAATTTCAAATTCGTGGCAAAGTGTTGTCCAGTTATTATTAACACAGTCGAATTATTGGATAAACAAGAAATTAATTTTGATTTGTTGCAAACAGATAGGCTGCAAACACTGAAAATCGGAAAAGAAATACATTAGCTGCTAAAAATAAAAAATACACCTTGATTTTTCGTTCTCAGTTTGAAATAATAATAATAATAATAACTGAAATTATTTTCTAGCCAGTCATACACATCTATGAATGTGATTTGAAATACTCTTTCTTATGTGAACATCCTGTCGAGCATGTTTTGTAAAGTTTTGTAGATTATTTTTATGTTCTCAATAAAGCTATGATACGCCACCTAGGGATGGTTTTTGAAACTTTTTTTTTAATCGATAAAATTCCCATCCTTCCATTCGGCCATGACCACGAGAAAGGCTATAATGCTGCATAGTTTTTGCTACTAACTGCTTGCAAATTTCAAGTATAATTACGGACTCCCTCTATATCAAATGACTTTAATTATAAAGTAATATATCTTATTTTTGGAAGGCCTCGCTGGGGCCCTTTAGGTCGGGAGCCCTCGGCCATCGCCGACCAGCACCTCTGGCTAGTCCGGGCCCGTTTACAGTAATGACGATGGTGGCCATTCATCAAAGTGATCATTGACCTGTACCTGAATTGTTTGCGAGCAACAGTATCATGTGAAGCAGCTCTCAAGGGCCTCTTTTTCTTCCATTTAGAACCCAATGTCCCCGTTTGTGTACGCTGAGTTAATTTTCGGTCCTAATTGCACATGCATGCAGTTTGCAAAACGGGGTGGATTGACCAAAATAAAAAGCCAGCGTCGAGAAATGCTTTTTTCAGTGTTCTTAGGGAAGAGAGAATTTCAATTCACAAACCGAGAAAGGATCCATGAGATGCGAGCTCCAGTTTTCACTTAAAAAATGTTTCGCAAAATGAGTATAAGACACATGTCCTGAAAAAAGATGAAGCACGGTTTCTAAGGTTCACGGAGCGCTAAGAAAAAAGCTATAGAAAATTGGATGGATAAACCGGATCCTATGATACTGCCTGTTGACGTGCAAACGGTTCTTTCATCGCCAAACTTACTTGTAGGAGCACTGTATTATAAACAGAAACTGCAGTGTCATAATTTTACAATAAATAACTCTCGTTCTGGAGATGTTACTATGACTCAATTGTACCGTTGATTGCTTTAAAACTACATGCAGTTCTTAGAAGCACATTACCATAATGAGTGATGGGTGTCACTATCAAAATAGAAATAAGGTTTTTGCGAGTGCATTGAGGTATTTTGCTTATTCTTTCAAAGTATAAAGGAACACATTATGCTAGAAAAGAGATACAAAATGTTTGTGGTAGAGAGTGTGCACGCCACTACAGAACATTATATCAAACCCCTTATTTTTGCACCCGATTATGTAACGAGAATGCGCCAGGCTTGACCCAAACAACCCTATGATGTCAGAGCGGTTCCTTGAGATTTTTTTTAAAGATGACGAGCCTTTAAACACCCATTTTCAGTCTATCAGACATAGTAAAAAAAGGGTGATCCCACTGTAATGGATATCGAAGATTTTTATATACGTCTAATAGTCAAACGTGCTTCAAACTTTGACACCCACATCATTCTATATTTCCTCAAAGAAGGCATTGTCCTCGAGAGTAACCTGAACCTTCAACATGGTTCGAAGATCCATCGGTAATAACTTGATCGAAGTTCAATCCGTTTCAGAAATTTAAACTGTTTATTGACCGTCACTACCATTCATTTTAGTTTGTTTAAAGGAAGTCTGTTGAATGCCTGTTTTTTGAATTCAATGATAGTAAAGTACTCCTGTAAATTAGACCTATTTTTTACTAATACCTGCTATGTGCCTAATGTGTTATTATAATTCGGTCATAATCAATAAATTATTACATTGTATTGTGATTGTGATGGTGTGTGATGAAGGCAAACCAGTGCGAGGGGTATCTGCCTAAGAGGAGGGATGCCTTGGAAGGAGGACTTTCTAAGGGGTTCCAACGCGTATTCACATGACATCCGGAGAAAACCTACCCAAACTCCAGACCGTTCGATCGACGACCGCGCGATGGGACCCGAACCCGGGACCTTCCCACTTCGGCCGTCTACCCTTTTCCGTGATATAATATGACATTGGAATACCGAAATATCCAGTAAAATAACGTATAACACCTATAATTTTAATTGAGTTTCCATCCATCTGATGGACATAAAATTGGACGCGTACCCTCTTCTTATTTCAATATCTCAAAGTTGTACGTTTTGCACATAGCACTAGGAATGGAGTCTCGGAGGAATGGAGTATAGAAATAGGAGTCTCGCGTCTCGCAAAATAGCCTAGAAGCTTTTTCTCGTCTCGCAAAAATCCCTCTATCATCCTGTTAAAAATCGGTGTCTCATCTCGCAAAAAAGCTGTCAATCTCTGTCTCGTCTCGCAAAAAAGTCGTCTCGCGTCCATCCCTACATAGCACCTATTCCTTTGACAAGGACGAAATGCTTTTCAGTTGTTACACAAACGTTAGCAAGAGGGTTATCATCGAGTTTAATATACGAAATCCATCTTGACAGAGATCCATCAACATCTAACAGGCATTTTTTATCTATTCCTATTAGAGGAGAAGATTTTATGGCGTGTTGACCCATGTTTGTGTATGCATAGGCAGATCATTCTCCAATATGGGTTCACGATGAGGTGGGCCCAGCACTAGCCCGAAAACTCGAATGTCTTCGGGCTAAAAGGGTGTTGAACCCATTTTTTGAACAGATTCCTATTTTTAGAACGGGTTCCCCAAGAAAGGGCAGATCACGTTGCTGAATACGTTGTTGAGAGCTACTGGCGTCCTTTCTGAGGTTTTCTTCCCAAATTTTAGATCCTCTTCAGAAAGTGGGAAAGTTCTGAATGTTGGAAACGGATAGCGACCGCCCTCAAGAACCACGAAGGGAGCGTGCATGCACACGGTCGTCACGCCTATCGGAGCAGAGTACCCCCAGTAGCACAAATAGTCCAAAAAACGTTTAAAACACGTTTTTTAACGTCCAAAAACGTGTTTCCAACGTAATTTAAACGCTTTTTGAACTAGTTGTGCTACTAGGGACTCAAAGCGAGTGACCATCCTGAATCGACGGCTCTTAAGAATAGTGATTAGATTTTGTTTTCAATAGTCGTACTCAAAACTAAAAAAAAAAAAAAAAACTGGAGTGACTCCACTCGACTTTCCGAACACTTAAGATTAAGATCATGACCGAGCATTTAAATCAAATAGAATCGATGAATAATGGATTCAAACATATATACTAAATGGAAGCTCCATCGAATGCGCCGTTGAAACGCGAGCGCACTTTCAAGAATGTCTCCCCATAGGCCATCCTGTCAAAGAAATCTGGGTCGTAGCCCTGTAGAAAAACGATCAGTCCTATACACATCCCAATCAATACCGGTCTTACGAGGGTGGTTTATAACATAGAGACCCAATTTGAGCACAACAGAATGGACCGTTTAAACGCTAGCACACTTTCAAGAAATAACCAAAATCAATACCGATCTTACAAGGGTGGTTTATAACCTATAGACCCAATTGGAGCACAACAGAATGGACCGTTTAAACGCTAGCACACTTTCAAGAAATCATCCAAATCAATACGGGTCTTGTGACGGTGGTCTATATCCTATAGACCCCATGGGAGCTCCATCGAATGATCCGTTTAGGAGCTATCGTGTTCACTCACATCCACACAAACACATCCATCCTGTGGAAGCGTAACATCGTATGTTCAACCGTGCTCCTCCTCACATCGTTCGTTGTGTGAAACGAGGGCTCCGCCGCCCTTTCGGTGACGGCAGAATCATCCGCCAGTCATTTCCTACAGCCTGGCCTTCGAGAGAGTCCGACTTGAATCCTTGCGACTTTTGGCTGTGGGTATACTTCAAGACCACGGTCCACCTTGATCCCACCCCATCTCTCTCCATCCTTAAAGAAAGCACAGAACACCCTGTGCGAAACATTCCCCAGTGGATGCTGCTTGCAACAGTCGAACATGCGATATTACGCTTCCAGAGGATAGCAGACAAGGGTGGACATCCTATCGAGCCTGTTTGGCAAACTTCTGTAGATTATTTATAGGTTCTCAATAAATCTACATTACGCCACCTAGGGGTGGTTTTTGAAACGGATTGGTTGTTTTTTTTCCTCGATAAAATTCCCATCATTTCAGTATACCACTACATCATTTTCATGCAGTCCGCTGCATAGTTTTGGCTACAGACTGCTAGCTCATTTCAAGCTTGGACTGCTTGACTTGTTGACTTGACAAGCTTGGACGTTCAAGCATTATGGACACCCTGTATATCAGAGTAATATAATAAAGTAGTTTGATTATTTATTTCCTTGTAATCTTACGCTTTTATAGAGTGGTGTAGCGGAGCATCCCACAGATCCCGAGTTCCTCCGAAGAATCAGGAATGTCAACAGCTTTAAAATAGTTCTTTTTGGTTTTTGAGAACCGAAGTCTCATTTTCAAGTATCCCATATCCTAATATTCTACTGCCTCAATTTTTACAGTAAGGGGTCCATTTTCAATGTGTGGGCGAGGGACCCCAAAGAAGCCAGTCCGGGCCTGACTCTAAATAAAGCATCTCTTCCTCTTTGAGGTGGTAGGAAACAGTAAGCTACTGTCTTTTTCAGGTAGTGGACTTACTTAAACGTTCCCAACACATCCTCCAGAAGATGTGGACGGCTGACTGATCTAAAAGTAATTCAAAAGATCTTGATTGAATGGACCCGATTCTGCTCTTTTAAAGACATTTTGTCATTGGCTTTTAAAACTAAATCTACTATTTTCTTTCCTCTGTTCATTTTAGGGTTCAAAGAGAAACATGCACTATAGAACTTGACAAAACTGACTACACAAGCTAATACAGTTAATCATCTGACAGTTTCAAAGCAATGAATAAAACATTTTCGCTCTTATGAATGAATTGCCTGAATATTCTTGTCAATAATTTATGTAGGTAGGATAAAGTATCAAAGCATTGAAATTTGAGGGTAAATGTAAATAAACAGTGAGGAATGATCACCCTACATTGCTAACAGAGAGAACTTCTTTGAGAGCAGAGTATTGATATCCACCCTATGTTATTATTGCATTGTCTACATAAATAGTAATACAATCATAAGTATTAAGACTTAAACACTTATGGTTGTGTAATGGCTAATCACATAGCAGATGTTTTACTAAACATTACAGTTGATTTTGGTCAAATAAAATAATTGCATGTGCACATTTGTCACATAGCAGTTTTAATTTGTCAATATTCTGGTGGATGCACATAGCATATTTTTTGAGAGACCACAATTCACTGTATAATGCTTACAGTCACATAGAGTCTTTTTATACAAAAATTTGGTTAGTAAACTAGTCACAGGAATCAAAATGTCGAAATCTTGGAAAAGTGCGCATAGCAGAAATTCATTTAACAACGACGATTTGAAACATTTTTATTCGGGGGGGGGGGGTGAAAAATCTTGAAACAAATCGATAGTGTTTGAGTCATTACTTAACGTCTGTTGAGAAAATATCTTTCGTCTTAAAAAGCCGTTTTTATTATGAACGTGGTCGATTTTTCAAAGAAAATCCCAAATAATCCTGGCTGCAAAACATTTTATTCTCAAGTTCCTGACAAAATATATAGGCAAAATAAATAAAAAAGGAATGCGGCAGTTCACATCATTTTAATGAGAAAAAGACGAAAGCTCATCTTAAAAAACAATATATTTTAAGCATATGTACAAGCCGGATTGCTGCTGAAGGGGACATCCTTCTTAAATTTTTAATTAAAAAACGAATGTTGTTTTAACACAGTTTTAGGTATTTCCATCTTCACAAAAAAAATAAGTTCAACTGAATTTTAATTAAATAACGTTATTATATCGAATTTTGTTGGGTTAGCTTAAAGCTTCCAGAGCTTCTAGGGACCCTTTCAGAGCTTAAGTTTTAATATTTTGAAATTTATGTAGGTTTCTATGAAGATCATATAGAGATACAAAAAAGAAAAACGCAGTCTTTTTTCCAGGTTCATTTTCCCCATACTTTCGTATTTCATGAGTTATTCGGAAAGTAATGTCTGTTAGTGCATATAAAAGGAGATGCATGGGAACAAAAATCACCTTTCAGTAACGAGTTACACACAGTAAACAACTTCGGATCAGCCCATTAAGGTATTTGTTGTATGGATAGTGTCGTTGTCATAGAAGGCATGCCAGGATGCTTTCATGTCTTCACTGCTATCCAAACGTTCGCCATTCAAGAATCAAAAGAACAGGTGGCTCCAAGTCTGGACTACAAAAGGGCTGGTACACAAGTGGCATGTGAACGGAACAGGCCGTTTCATACTCAGGGATTCTCAGCTTTTCAGGCTCTGTGCTCCCATTCGAATGCCGATTTGAAGTCGCGTCTCCCTACCCCTAAATATATGGGGTCATGTCAAGTAGTAGAATCGGAGTTTGATAGTAAATATGGCTATTAAATAAAAATATAATAGTTTGTCAAAATTTGGATGGTAAAACAAAAAAAGATAAATGTGTAGTCTAACTATGTTCATAATATCTTATCCATCGATACAGGACAACTGTCTAACCTGCTCCACACTAAAAAAGTTCAGCTGTCGTCGCTAGATTGAACAACTAGCAACACAAAGGTCGATCTAACTGCGAATCGCGTGCCAAAGAACTTCATAGATTTGAGTTTGAGGGGGACTGTTTTGAGATCCTTAGCCAGGGTTTGACACCGATGGCACGCTATTGGCGATTCGAGTGCCCGTCATGGTGCTGGTAGCTCAGTCAATCGATTAAACGTCTATATTTTTTCAGTAGCCACATTCGTAAACGCCAAACGAGTTGCACTCGTGCAACGAGTTTCTATCTAAGGTGTTCTTAAAGGAAAATGAGTGCATTCAGTTTAAAAACTAGAGCGTTCGTATACAAAACTGAGTGCGATTCGTTTCAAACAAAGATTGCATTTGCGCGTTGTTTTAGTTTAGAAATGGCGTCCGTTGTTATGAAAAGTATGTTGTGAAAAGTATTTTACGTTTGCTGAAGCTGCAAATATTATTTTTACGAGGAGGAAATTCATGCATACTTTAGAAACTGCTACGAAGGTACAGAAGTTTTCAAAAGTAATCATTTTCTTCTATTTTTCATTCTAGTCAATTCAAAAATGCATGTTTTAGTTTTGAGAATGAAATTGATTTAAAGCGTTATGAGCGAAATTTGAACTTCTTTTCCTAGATACTTTTGAATAATTTAAGTTTAAGTTGAAATTTCTAAATTTTGATCTGTGCACTTCAATGATGGCCACTCTTTCTTTTAAAAATCCTTTTGATTTCATATTGAGTATGTACTAAAAACTCTCCTCAGCAAAATGAACGCATTCGCGAATTGTAAACCAACACGTCTCCTAGGTGACGAAACTAAATAAACTGATGTTGTTCGTAAAGTCAAAAGAAATTGATAACCACTGACAGCACTAAACACACGCATTCCAGTTTTCTTACGAAAACTTGCAACGAGTGTGTCGTTTACGAATGCACCCAGTGTTGAGGCCATTCGGATAGCCTATCCAGTTATTTTGATTCATCGATGCAATCTTGAGTTCATAAACTCCTGACACTAGTTCATTGCCTGTAAAATGGGAACAGTTGCGATTTGTGGTCTTAATTCCTTTCAAGTTTAAGAACAACTTCAGTTTATTCAGTTTCCTTGTCCGGGTGATGCGTTTGTCTCCTATCTCAGTGGATGTAACTTTTTCAACTATGTAACTTCTGCAGTCCATTGACTTTACGAACGATGATAAACCAACCGGCTTAGATTTAAAATCTGAAAGTTTAAGGAATCCTAAAATTGAAACCACGTGCGCAAGCAGCATTTGTTGAGCATTAACGCATCGTCTCATGTTTCTCAATGAACTCTCAAACTCAAACGCACTGTTCAATTTCTGGCTGGTTTCGCAAACACTGAGCCACTGCCGCTCGTGAAACTCGTTTTAGGATGGGATGCAAACTCTAATGACCGATTTCAGTTTTATTATTGGTTTAAAAACTGAATCGATCCATAAAACTGGTTTATTGACCGTCATTAGAGAGTGCATCCTAGCCTTAGTTTTTCCGTTTCCTTGGACTCTCAGTTTTTAAATCCAAACCGGTTGATTATCGTTTTTAAAATAAATTGAGTGCAAATAGTGAAAAAATAAATCAACTGACACAGGAGGTAGTTGATTCAGGTTTCGATAGTTTGTTCACGTTTCCTCAGAAGGCGTTCTGGTGCACAAACGCATCATCAGGGCAACGGAGCTGAATAAACTGAACTCATTCTTAACCCATTCGTGCCTGGATATTTTTGCGACTTTCTTCGATTTTTGCTAACACCAGAAGTTATCGATAAATTTCTGATGTCAACTTTTTGAACAAGGGATGATTTCATTTAAAATCATTATGTATAAAAATTGAAATGTCAACATCCTACTTGGCCATATTAAAATATTTTCTGGAATTGAGGTTCAATACTCGCGAATAAAGGCTAGGAAAAATAAATAACGTTTTCGAATGATAGCAAAAATGCCGTCCCAAAAAAGGGACGCTAGGCATAAATGGGTTAATTCCGAAACTAGGTCCACTCATTGCACCTGTGTAAGTTTTTGCACGGAAAAGACCAGCGCGCGTTGATGTGTTACGAATACAAGGTCTATTAACCCATTCGTGCCTGGATATTTTTGCGACTTTCTTCGAATTTTGCTAACACCAGCAGTCATTGATAAATTTCTGATGTCAACTTTTTGAACAAGGGATGATTTCATTTAAAATCATTATGTATAAAAATTGGAATGTCAACATCCTACTTGGCCATATTAAAATATTTTGTGGAATTGAGGTTCAATACTCGCGAATAAAGGCTAGGAAAAATAAATAACGTTTTCGACTGATAGCGAAAATGCCGTCCCAAAAAAGGGACGCTAGGCATAAATCTGTTAATATTTGATTTGAGAGGTTGGTTGTTTGAGACCCGTTGCCAGGAGGCTGTCGTCTCAATTGTTCCGAAGTGCTCTGTTAGTATTTTCGAGTGATAGTTATGTTTGTGTTTATGTATGCTAAGAGTCGCGAGAAAGGCAGCTTGGAAATTAGGGTTTGTTCTACTCCGCGCCAATCGCTTAAGTGTAAGGTTATGGATTCGAATCCCACCCATGCCCTGGTAGTCTAAATTTTCTTTCTCTGCGCTATTAAAAGTTCATTGTGTTGTCCACTTTACTCGACGAGGACTTTTCTTGAAACCAAGCACTTAAGTCAAAACAAAGGCTGCATTCGTAAACGGCAAACTCGTTGCACAAGTTTTTGTAAGAAAACTGGAATGCGTGTGTTGAGTGCTGTCAGTGGTTATCAGTTTCCTTTGACTTTACGAACAACTTCAGTTTATTGAGTTTCGTCGCCTAGGAGACGTGTTTGTTTACAATTCGGAAATGCGTTCATTTTGCTGAGGAGAGTTTTTAGTACATACTCAAAATAAAATCAACAGGATTTTTAAAAGAAAGAGTGGCCATAATTCATGTGCAGAAATCAAAATTTAGAAATTTCAACTTAAACTCCATTTTTTCAAAAGTATTTAGCAAGAGAAGTTCAAATTTCGTTAATAACGGATTCAATCAACTTCAATCTCAACACTAAAACATGCATTTTTGAATTTACTAAAATGAAAAATACAAGAAAATGATTACCTTTGAATAATATAAAATTTAAATTCCTTAATAGGAATTGATTTATTGACTTCGATTGTTTCTGATAGAATAGGTTATTCAATTTAAAGCATTTTTGCAACTGGAACTACGTGTCTCTGACTAACGGTTTAGGAAATAAATAATCATTAGGCCCCGTTAGCACTGGATACCCTGTATATATTTACTATTATGATACCCATTCTTGTACTTTGATCTGGGTTTTGAACTGTTTTTGAACAATTTTAAATAGTTCGAGTAGTAAATATGCACTCAATTATTTTGTAACCTTTACACTAGTGCCCATGGGATGAACAAGGCTTAATTTTTAAATATTTTAAGGTGGTAATCAACAGCGCGAGTGTTTCAAAGTGATAGGAGTGAGACTTGCTGGGCTCCAAGTCACTCAGTCATAAAAATATAGTTGTCTTTAAAAATATTCAGCATGCTTATCCAGTATTTTTTATGTTAATTGTATGAAGTAGTTATTTCCTGATTTTGAAAAAATAACCTTTGTAGCAGTACAGTTTACGCTCATAAGATACTTAGGTATAATGCTGCTCGTAAATCTGTTCAAAAACAAAATACGAAAAATAAAATTCTTGCTTACGCTATCAACTGCATGCAAAACTGTAAACTTTATTTTCCTGTAGCTATGTATTTAGCTCTACAAAAATGAACAAATTTCTGTAGCTGGAAAGTACCTTCGTAACCATTTGAAAACAAGCAACAAGCAACACTTGCTGCAACAACGTGCAGCAAGTATATCTTCTAAAAAACTGATGTAATCTTAGCAAGGATGAGTTTATTTCGTTTGAAAGTAATCGCACTCAGTTTTGTATACGAAGGCTCTAGTTTAAAAACTGTATGCACTCAGTTTCCTTTACGAACGCCTTAGATGAAAACTCATTGCACGAGTGCAACTCGTTTGGGGTTTACGAATGCAGCCACAGGCATTAAAACCAACAACTACTCAAATCCAGAATGGGGGGAGCCGGCAGCTGAGAGGGGTAAGGGCCCGTCCTCCTCTCCGCTCATTGCTTAATGATGGGATGAGTTCCCATTCTATCCCTGGTTGTTTGTGTTGGACTATAAATTTCCTTTCTGCTTGTAAAAACTGCCATTGCACTGTCCACTTTATTCGACGAGGTTTTATAAGCATGTCCTTGAAACCAAGCAAATATGTCCGAAAATGAATGTTCCAAATAGAACAAGTGAAGAATGAGTCCAAAATGGTTCCACTACAAAATAGGGTCCGTCTTCGGGAACCTCAAGTGTGTAGTTCACGCTCTCATTTAAATTGGTAAAATCTGGCTTCTTCTTAAAAGTAAGCATTTTTCTTTCATAAGTTTTCATGTATAGTGGGTATTACACATAGAATCGATAATATGAATTGTATAGAAATGCATCCCTTACTTAGAAATATGTTCTCGGTACTGTATTTGCGAGAGTCAATATTTGTATTTGCATTGAGGTTCTCTCTTTGATACAAAAATGTGGCAATGGTATTTATTCACTTACTATATCCCTGAATTCCCCTGGAAAAAAGCAATTAGTTATGTTAAGTATTGTTTTGTTAAGTTTTCATTAACTTATGTGTAATAAGTATATTTTCGACTAGTGTCTCAATTCGAATCTTAAGTGTATTCCTTAAATGGTATATAAAATGTACTATTAGAAGTAGTAGTTAATTAAGGAAAAGAGGAGTTAGAATCCGACTTTTTTTAGTGGTAAGTTCTGAAAATTCTATGACTTTGCGTGATCTTTTTACAAAACTACATAAATTATACTGCCTATTAGACGAGCTCCAATTTGAGATATTAGTAGGTGTTACAGCTGTATTTAAGTCGTTTAATCATGTCATGAAATGGAATGAATAAAATTGACTGGTGATCTAGGCTCTATTCTGCCACGTTCGTTTAAGTGAACGTTCGGATGTGTGACATCCAATGGACGTTTTTTGCAACCTGCTAACGTATGCTGCTATTCTGCAAGGTACGGTAACGCTTTGGCTACAGAGCATCCCTGCCGAATGTTTACATTAGCGTACGTTTCGAATTGCGTCACAAATCCGAACGTTCTCATGAAAGAACGTGACAGAATAGACCCCCAAATCTGTGGATTATAGTACATTTTTTTTTTTCATAAAAACTGACTAAAATTTACCTTTAGAAGCAACCAAGTTTATATTTAGAAATAATTTTTAGACTCATCTTACGGAATGGTATTGTTTAAAAAATGCGGCGTTTGCTTACATTCTTTTTCGGCGTCATGGTTGTCGCTGCACGTAAGCGAGTAGTAAGTCATTGTGAAACGTTGTGAAGCATTTGTAACTTGAATGATTCTTAATATTTGAAATTTCACCAATCCTCTGGTTTAAGGTAATGCTTGAGATTTTTTCTTTTGAAAGTTGCACTGTATTTTATTTTTTGAGTGAGCTGGAAATAAATGGATACCTAAATGCAGTTTCAATGAACTTCTGTTTTCCGGTATGATTAAAATTGATATAAAAGGCAGGACTCAACTTGGACCATTTTAATTTAAAGTGACCTAAAGTGGTAAATAGGCACTGATGGTAAAGAGTTTCTGTATATGTTACCTCTGTAAACGAGATCTTATTCAAAAGCATACCGAAAAAGTATTCCACTTGTCAAGTTTTCAATGTCGGTTTTCTATTGTTCTTCATAAAAAAAAAAGCTGAATAAGTCTTATTTCTTCAGAGGTACACACAAGTTATTCCCAAATTAAAATAGAAAGATTTGGAAATCCATTTGAATGAGTGTATATACCATGACGAATTCTTTTACTGAAATACAAACAAAAAACTTTGAATTCATCCTATTTAAGGAACATGGGAAGTCAGTGACTTGTTCAATTTTAAACAAAACAAAATGAGTACGCATGACTGAATTTCTATAAGGAAGTCCTTTGGAAATAATGCTTTCTTTTATAGGGATCAACAAAACTATCATCGTTGTTTATTGAGAATTTTTCTTGAAGTGTCCGACTGCAATCTCGACTAGGGTCTTTATACCCCGGAATATGCATTTGACATTTATTAATTCCATATAACATTGATTAGGAAGCATAAAAAAACACAACAGAAGTACAAACGCAGAAGAAGTCGGGAATGACCATCGTGGATGAACGGGATTCGAACCCGAGACCTCGCCGCTCGCAGGCACCTGACGGTGATGGGAGAGCCAATCCATACAGCCAAGAGGTCCCCATCCTCACACAACGTCCTCTAACGAAAATAACTGTAAACAAGCCATCGAAACCTAAATCAACTGGCTCCAGTCTCGGTTGATTTAGTTTTTCAACTCACTGCACTCAGTTGCCTGTAGGAACGGAGGTTAACTTGTACGAGTGGGGAACCGGTTGCTTCGAGGTTAAGAGTCTGTGCTCCTCTCACGCTCATCGCCTCTGCCTACCCTAGAGATATGAATAATGTTACCAATTTTTGGCGCAACCCGCTGTTCTGGGGCTTAAAATAGTTCAAAATTCGTATTCTACGCTTCCAATAGATAAATTTTGCTTTTTGTTGCATCCAAATCGGTCCACTCGAACCGAAGATAGAGAGGTTTCGGTTTCTCCATTGTTCTTCGATGGGCTTCTAAAAATCTCGAGAAATAGGGGTCCTAGGGCTTCGATCTCTTCACTTTTGGGGACTTATTTTGGGCGCCCCATGGGGCGATATTTTGCCAAAAGTCGCCAAGCTCGGCGACATTTGGGTCATGGGGCGCAATTTTCCCTATGGGGCCTGTAAAGCTGCTTTTGCCGCATTCAAATCGCATCATAACCTAACATTTCTCTTCTAGGACGTCATCCAAATTCCCGCTTTATGTAGAACCCTCCAGAAATACTCTTCGGGAAGTTTCTCGTAGCTTCTGCGCCACCTATATATATATATATATATATATATATATATATATATATGAGTGTTTCATCGGCCCCAGTTCAGTGCGAGTGGAGCGCCCAGTGTGTGAATGAAGCTCTGTCTGTGCGAGTACGCTTGCTTCGCTCTGTGATAGAAGCGGTGTTTCGCGCTTCTTTTCGAAGCTGTTTTTAAAGTGCTGTGTGTCGATTCTTCACAGAGTCTTGAGGGAGGGTGAGTGTTCTCCCTCGTACATTTCCACTCAATTTTACCCGTCGAAGTGTTTGATTTTGTGTGAGAATGACAGCCTTTGTGAGAGCTTCTGATCTAAGCGGACTGTTCAAAGCGCATGACGGATGGATTGTGCTTGTGAATTGTGTACAGCGGATGGTTCAACGAAGTTCTAGAAGCCATAAAGTGTGTGTTCCATCCCGACAAGTGACTTTTGACTAGAACTTTCTACACCCACTGGACTTTAGAGCGACGAACCCCAGATACAAGCAGAGTATTCTGCCACCATACAAGCAGACGGGATTACCTGCGTGATAGCGAAGTCGAAACTATGACCGATCCGCCCTGTTGCTTCGACCCCATTGAAATAGGACTGTGTTATTCTAGCGTCACAGTTTGAATTTCAAAGAAGTCATGTCGCCCAAGTGGGCGCCAAGAATAATTGCGCATTGGCCATAACTGTATAACTTTACAGCAGAATGCTGCGATTTGTAAGCCTCATCCTGGCACAGTGGTTCTATCACTGAAAAGGGTAGACGGCCGAAGTGGGAAGGTTCCGGGTTCGGGTCCCATCGCGCGGTCGTCGATCTGACGGTCTGGAGTTTGGGTAGGTTTTCTCCAGATGGAACGTGAATACGCTTTAGAACCTCTTAGAAAGTTCTCCTTCCAAGGCATCCCTCCTCTTAGGCAGATACCCCTCGCGCAGGTTCGCCTTCATCACACACAATCACAACGATTTGTATTTAGAACTATTGCAACGTATAACTGTGCGTCTTTATTTTTGAATTCGTAAAATCCTGCATCTTTCACTGTTATTTAAAAAGAAACCTACTAAACGTTCCGCCCTACTTAGACCAACACAGGGACTTCATGTAGTGCAATGCCGAAGATAGCTTATGCCATTTCCTTATGTTCATATCTTTAGGATGGTGTGGGTTGGATTCCCATTCATCCCCAGGTTGTTTCAATTTCCTTGCTCTGTGCTAGTAAAAACTGGCATTGTGTTCTCCGGTTCTTGAAACCAGCCAACCCATCCGATAATGAGTGTTGACAACAACTGGTTCCAAAGACAACAACTGGTTCGAGTTTAAGAACATTTGAAACTAAAACCAGCAGCACGAGTGGCACTGTTTCAGTATTTAAGAATGTTCCCATTAAAATGTCGCTCTAGACTGTTTCTGTAAAACGATTTATTTTGATGTATTGCCAGTTGAGCTATGGATGGGATTTTTGACGTAAACCCGGTGGAATGGCTGATCTACAGAGTGAAACCTTCATTGCATGATATCTACATCGTACGTTTAAAACAGTTGCACTGCCGGATCCAGAGGGGGGGGGCACAGGGGCACGTGCCCCCCCCCAGACTAATGAAGTTTACACTATAGAAGATTGACTTATTTTGTAAATTCAAGTCATTCTATAAGGAAATTTGACAAAAATTGTCTTGTGCCCCCTCCAGAATTTTTTCTGGATCCGCCTCTGGCCGGATGAGTGGACGACCCAAATTTCTCACATATAATATATAGTTTGGGATAATAAAGGATTCGTGTTGTGAAGAAAAAAATATTCAATTTTTCTTTCAGACTGCCTGTTATTTTGATAGATTCATTTGTTACTCTATATATAGATTCCAAATTATAGTTTGCTCATGAACTTTCCTACGATTCCTATTTCTAAATGAAGCTCGCCTCCGTCTTCCAAAAATGAATCATCGTCATTATTTCAATATGGGTGCGCTTCATTGCATGTGGAAGCAGCAGTTAGTTTTCCGACTTCGATTTTGTGAAGAATTCATTTATTTTGCCGCAACATTAGATGGATGGGTATCACTTGTTTCTTTAACTTTCACGTCGGATATTAAAATAGAGGAAAAATGTATGAATGAATACTAAAAACTGGGCGAGAAAAGGGCCCAGTATTTCGGACTCTCTTCGCATAAACTCGCCCATGAATGGGTTCATTCTTAACTCTTTAACGATCCCGCTCTGGGAACACCCAACTCGGACGTTTGGACTATTGCCAGTCACGAAGAATAGATTGGATTTCCATAAAAAGAGTCACGGGTGACCTAGCTGCACCAGAATCCTTTACTTTTGAGCACGTCCTTTCCCGTCAAAAAGGGGTCACGATTCTTTTGAACAGCACTGACCTCGGCCGCAAAAGGGAAGAATGCGAGAACAGCTGGATCGATAGCCCCATGCTTAAAAAGGGCAGCCGTGGCCATCGCTCGACTGAACGACCCGCAAGAGGGCGGACGATCGAAACGTTCATCGTGTGCCACCGATCGAGAGACCCTTTTTGGACGCAGCTGGCTGTGCGTCACAGCCAGCTGTCGTCCAAAAAGGGTCTCTCGATCGGTGGCACGCGATGAACGTTTTGATCGTCCGCCCTTTTGCGGGTCGTTCAGTCGAGCGATGGCCACGGCTGCCCGTTTTGCAGCATTGGGAAAGGGTTGCGCCTCAAAGGGTTAAATGCACGAATTTGAAACACGATAGCCACGAGTGGAAGCGATAGTCCCTGGTTTTTGACGAACTCATTCATTTTTCGAAAAACACTCACTTTGAATGAAATTTTTATTATTCACGACATGAATCCTGCATTATTCAAAACTATATTTCATAGTGTGAAACGGACAGAAATTCGAATCGTACTCTAATCCGGCAGTGAACGAGTTTTAACGATACGATTTTGAAAAGGAGCTGAAAATAAAAGTGCCACTCCATTTAAACGGATGCCAGGGAAAATAGTTTAAAAAAATTCAGCATGTCGTTTCCCAGAAAAGTCGAGACAAATGTTCCAAATCGAAAAATTAGAATGTCCACCGTATAGCTCTCGTAAAACAAAAGAAAGTAATTGAGTTCCGTTTTACTTTATTGAATCCTATGTAACTAATAATTCTGTATTCATTTTTATTAAGCCATAAAAATGACAAGCAATCCAAAATTCGGCAGAATTTGTTCAGTGAACTGGATGCACTTGCTATAAATCCGTGCTTGTTGGCTCGTAGGGTAGGTCTCCGGGGGGGGAGGGGAGGATGCTTGGCCTCCGGATTATTGGAGGTAAAGCCAACCCGTGTGTTTTCAGTACTCACCTCCCGACACCGTCCATGTCAATGGAACGCTTGTTGGCTCAAAAAATAATGTTGCCATGCATTTTAAAAAACACAAATTTATTTCTATACGGTCTTCTATTTATTTCAAATGCCTATTTTAGACAAAAACTTCAACTTTTCTTTTTATTAAAAAAAATGACTACAGTATGCACTGTAAGATTAAAAGTCAGGTATCCAATTTGAAACTTAGGGCACTGAAAGGTTCAATATTCGACCCGAAAATCCTGGAAATGAGTGTTGTTCAAACATATCCATTTTGCGGGGAGAAAAAATTCCCTTTTCACGAAATCGACGTCGGAAAGCTGCTTTTTAGGCAGGCATCCAAAGCAAAAATACAGGGTGACGGCTCATTCGTGGTACAAACTTTGAAGACTGGTACAGGACACTGGAACAATCCCATTTTGTATAGGGTCCAAAGTGAAGCGTCGAAGCACAAATACAGGGGACGGAGGGGAAGCGGAGTGAGTAGTTGCTTCCGCCGCCGGTCGATATCCAGTCGGCGATGATTTAGGGAAGCGAGGCTAATCTTGTTTCAGTTTTCGTCTATTCACCATCAGAAACAGCCTGTGGTTTCAGCATGATGGGGCGCCAGCCCACCTCACCCTTTATGTTCGTCAGTACTTGAATGCGACGGATGGGATGGGGTGGATCGATCTATTGGCCAGACCGGACTCGCGATGGGACGCCCCTCGATTTCTTTGGATCTGGACATTGGAAGAGTGATTGCGTACTAGAAATGCAATTCAGTAATACTAGACTATTGCGTAGTACTCATTCAGGAAAGCAAACATAAGTCCTCAATCTTAAAAACACGTCAAACGTCGCCCCTCTTGGCGTCTTTTCGCCTAATGGGGCCCCTAAAATAAATCCTCTCGAGTGAAGTGAGCTAAGCGAAAGCCCCCCACATCTCTCGAGAATGGAGAAAACCCTATGTTAAACAATGGGGACACACAAAATTCCGTTCTCGTGGGCCGATTTTCGCGCAACCCAATGCAAATTTTAATGATTGGACTCTCAGAATACGAATTTTAGATTACTTGGATCCCTAGAAGAGCAGGCGAGCTCAAAAATTCTTAACAACATATGCGGGTGTGATGAACCGGCGCCGTTGAGCGTGTTAACCAATAGATATAGAAGTCACCCATGGCCCTCTATAATACGGTGAACAGATGCTACGGCCCAAACGTACCAAAAGATGTAGCACGTGAATATTTGAACAGGTACCCAGCTTGAGACTTTCAGGCTCTTTTGGCGTTATTAGGGTGGAAAATGCTTTCGAAGATGGACGTTTCATAGGGTAGACGCGGTGCATCTAGGACGAACCATCACAAGGCTCTGTCATGCGACTGGATTCTTTGGAACGTGCCGGATGCGCCCTCTACTCTATTGGGTGTCACCCATTGAGTAGAACGGGAGGTGATAGCAGGGTGGGAACTGAACATTTTCTCCAGGGGGGGACACTTGAAAATGGAAAGGAGGGTAGGTGCAAAGGTTTCACTGAAATGATATTACTTGACAAATGCAGTCGCAGACACGTGTGGGAACTGACTTCAAACAAAAGTCATAGATTGTTTGTTCTATGGAATCGCAGATACACAAGCTACATACAATGTACCTGTATTGGAAGACACCCTTGAGGGTTTTTAGCTTAGAAAAGAGGCGAAATTGGAAGGCAGTCGCCTTAGAGTAGAGTAACAAACGATATCATACAACCTTCATTTTGACTTCTTGACTTCAACCCAAATCTTCACTCACCCGTTTAACATTTCTGCAGCAGGGGATCTATAGTATCCCTGGCAGGGATCCATTCCTATTTCTCTAGCCAGGGATATGACATTCTTCGGCCGGGGACGATTCCCGGCATCCCCCCCGTCCATTCGCACCCTGGGTGATAGCCATAGTAGCGGTACTCGCTTACATCGAATGGTTTTTTTCCACTCGTTTGAAAGAACCGATAGTGAGGCTTGATGAAGACAACCTCTTTCACATGGAGAACGAAAAGTGTCGAAGCGACATTCCTCAAAGACTGTCTTCAGAAATCGGTTCAAAATGAGAAGACTCCCACTGGGACTCCATAGCTCTTTTTCGGCGCCTTCAGCCCAGACGGCATGAACGGTTTCTTTTTTCCAATTCATATAGAATTTTAAAAATGAATCGCTTCTTTGAGTCATGCAATGAATGCTTCGTTTTCCATGGACACTGCTTTTAGAAATGGATAATCAAGATATTCCCCACTGACCAGTACAAATTCAAGCATCCATTGGACACAAAATAGTGTTCCGAAAAGTAAACTATTCTTGTACAACTTTGACGGACCAAGAAACTATGTCAAAACATTCGAATGTTTCCTTTCCAAGATGAAATAAACGATAAACACGTGTCCGTTACGAAATATTTTACAGAATGCGTCCCTCATAAAACAATAACATACAGGGTGTCCCAAAAATTTGGAAACACGCTTTCTTTCTTTTGCTTTTACAGATAAGTCAACTGAAAAAATAAGGTAGCCAAAAGGACTACTTTAAGAAAAAAAATCCTCTCGTTCATTTTCAAAAAGTGACACTTTTTAAATTTGTATACGACCTCCGTAGAAAAACATTCCCACTCAGTAAAACGCGCCGGATGCATTCATGAGGCGATGCACAAAATTTCAGCCTTTCATCGTGAAACGTTTCGGCCTATCTTTAAACAAAGAGGATCGGGAGACGTACATGACTCTGAATGGAAACTTTTATTGCCAGAGTGAAAAAAAAAATGTCCTTTCTGAAGGAACTCTAAAATGGGATCCATCGACGTGATTTTTCTCCTTCGGCAGCCATTGAAAAGTGGTTTTAGTCAGCATCTATTGATCTTCCTATCTCTGAGAGTTTATTATCAAATTTTGCGCATCACCTAATAAAGTAATGGGACATTTTGGTCTACGGGGATTGTATGCAAATTTAAAAAAGAGTCCCTTTTATAAAATGAACGGGAGGAGTTTTTTCGTAGCGTCCTCTTTTTTATGACCTTACTTTTTTATCTACCTTATTTTGAACATTATGTTTCAAAATAAGGTAGGAAATGCGGCATGGCCCATTGACCTCGAAAGAACTAAAGCATGTTACCACCTTTTTGGGACACCCTATATACTAAAAACACTCATCTATGCTTTCATTTCTTAAATAGAGATCATAGACACGTGCAAAATAGGACTAAACAATTTTATGCTATCGATTCAAATTTGCAGAAAACTAAATCGAAGTAAATACAAAATTTAAATTACTTTTTTTTTTGTCCCCGAACAATGTACCCCACGTATTAATGAATTGCTGTACGAAATTTCATCCTAAAAAGGGCTCAGAGATATGAATATATATATATAGACTTCAAACGCTTTTTAATGGCTGTCGAAGAGAAAAATAACCCCATTGGAAGATCGCTTTCCACAGAAAGAAAACAAAGATTGCTTCAATACCACAATACTCTTCTAATTATTGGTATTGTATAGCCCCTTCAAAACTTTCTTCAAACATATCCCTGCGTCTTCCTATCATGAAAGGCTGAAATTTTGTACATCGCTTAAATAATGCCCGAGGCACATTTTGCCAACTGAAATTTCTTTTCCCGTGCCGATGTCGTATAAAAATTTGTATTTATTGAATCTCCTAAAAATTTGAATCGGAGCCATTTCAATTTTACGTAGCTTTGTAATCTACCGCGTATGTCTATCATCGATATTTGGGGAATAAAAGCGTAGGTCAGTGTTTTGGAGGCATCCTGTATACACGTATTAATTTGAACAAGTACTGAAAAGAAAGCGTACCACCCAGTTTTAAAATGACTTTTAAATTTGTGTACATTTTCAATAAACATGAAATCGAAGCTCCTTTAAATGTCTTTAAGTCATGTTTAATATATGAGCTAACTTTTTACGAGTGTTAGAATCGTTCTTTTGCATAGCTCTTCTTTTAAATGGTAGCACCATTAAGTAAATCTGAATTTTATGAGAACATCCTATCATTTCAGTTGGAAGCTGATTGGAGTGTAAAAAAGAAATTCCACGAACTATTTGAATTAAAATACATGAACGCATTATTGGAAATGCCCTTTTCTTTTCATTAAGCGTTGTGAGAAATCGGAAGAAATTTGGAAATTAAATTGTTTTTACGTTCGAAGAGAGTGCTTTCATTGCAGCTATTTGTACCATTTAATGCAAAGAAAATAGTCTGACAGCAAAAATTCATTCTAGGGGATGATAACTTCCTTTTAAAAATCCCTTTGTAATAAAGTATCCCAAGAAGATTTGGAGGCCCTTTTAGAACGCCGCATTGCTTAACAGTTTGAGGTGGAAGCCCGAGCGTCTTTCGGGTTGGCCTTTTCGAACGGATCCCTGGCTCATGTTTCAGCCCTCTCAACTAGAAAATGACCAACTGGACAAGTTTGGCGTTTGCTTTTGAAATTTTATCGAAAAACCTTTTACTTAAAAAAAATGTACATGAAAGCCCCGAACAGAATTAAGTATTTGGAAATAACTAGAATCAGAGTGGATTTTTCAACAGAAAAGCCAAATTTTACTCTCAATAATGTTTATTTACAAATAATACCTATTTTCAACTGTTTGTACAATATTTGTGTAAGTCTGTGAAATTCTATGTTAAAAAGGATGTTTTCTTATAACAAACTTTCTTTACTTTAAAATAGGCTTGTTTGAATGATTTCTCATCAAGTATTCATTCGTAGTAGATTTAGATACTTCATCCGTTATGGGTTACAACAGTTCGAAATTTATAATTCAAAAATATATTAAAATACATATCTAAGTATTTATTTAAAAAATATGAAAATCGCACCTCACTCGCCCTTCACAGGGAGAAATGTGATTGAAATAACTCGGGCCCGGAAAATCTTCAGGTGTCCTAAGACAAGCCATTCCACATGAAAGGTGATTTCAGTTCTCCCGTGTTTTCAGATAACCTTTCTTTATTAAGGAGTCATTAAGCCATGCAACATATTATGGACCGTTTGGAAAATGGCAAACTATAGGAAGTCAAGAGATAAAAATAGAAAATAACTCAATTTTGTTGCATTTTACGTAGATTATGTGACAAAGACAGGCATCTCGGACGATGGAGTTGAAGAATTGGGTGAAAGGTTCACGAAAATGGGAGGGCACCTAGCCAGGTAAATTGCCTAAGTCACGTATGCTAAATCTCGAATTTCAAGAAAATTGAAATTAAAGATTGGATGCCTGCTTATATACTAATCATTTTGTTAATGAAGTGTCTTTAGTAATGGTTCTGTTGGAACCAGAGCCCCGTAACTACAGACCATCAAGTTGGAGCACAAACACTTTGCCAACACCCTAACTTGGCGCATTTTGGACTTTTTAAAGGTAAGACTAAAGTGCGCCAAGTTTGGGCTTTTCTTTGAGGCAACAAAGTGCGCCGTTTGTTTATATATAACTACAGAATAACAACAGAAAAATCAATTGTTTTTCTACTGAAACTGAAGCATTGGACCTGTATCCTAAGACAAAACAAATGCAACAAAATGGGCAATTTAAAAAAAAAAAGTTCACGTCCCATCCTATTACACTGGGGAACAGCCATTTTGCTGTCTTAGAACTGTGACTTGTTTTTGAATCACTTTTGGCCCCTGAATTCAAAAGTAACTGTAGTTTTTGTCTGTCACGCCAACTTTTTAAGATACAGGGTACCCCCAAAATGTGCATAAAAAGAAAACTAAGGGGAAAAGTTACCAAATATAGAGTTACTACAAGTTAAATTGTATTAATACACACAGAAAAACTTATTTACCAAGTGGTAAACATACATATTAAGGCAAAAATTTTCGTCTGTAGCTTTTTCTGGAATGTTTAATCTGTGGGCATTCTTGCTTTCTGCTCCAATCGTATCTGCCTGCTCAACCGTATCTGCTCCAATCTGCCATCGTATGTAGATCCCATCTTCCTTGATAGCGTGATTCCATGATCTTCAAATCTTGGTGAAATCGCTCACCCTGCTCATCACTGACTTAAACAAGATTTTTCGGGAAGTCAGCGAGATGGCTACGTAAAAAATGCAACGGTTCTCATGTTGCAAACAAGCATTTTGAAGCATTCAAAGAGCTGTTGGACAATTTCGGCGTGATTCTGTGCTCGTGTATTTCCAAGGAAGTCTTTGACTATGTTTTTGAATGTCAGCCAAGCATTCTATCATTGTTCCGATGAAATGCTCATCTTTAAGAAGCTGGCGAATCCGTGGACCATAAAACACAGTAGCTTTTATCTTTCAAATGACAGTTTAGGAAATGCCGAAACAGTCTCCTTCAATTGACTAAACTTTAACAAATTGCTTCATGAGACCCAGTTTCGTATGCAGAGGTGGAAATATTATGTTCTTTCTGTTGACAAGTGGCTGTTGAAAAATGTTTGGATCACCAGGTTTCAGCTCATATTTGGGATAAATGAATAATGGCATTGTGATTGTTCTATAAATAGGACAACATGCTTTTGAGGAACATTTTCACGTCTCCATATGTTCATTTTTAGCACAGCTTATTCATATGGATAAAACTGTAATTCAAGAAAAATGTGAATACATATATATATATATATATATATATATATTTAAATAGCTTTTTATAGAAGAGGGGGGACTGAAAAGCGTGAAATAAAAGTTTATTCTTGCAAAAATATGCTCTAACAAAATTAAAGTTTCAACAAAGACAATTTTCTAGAAAACTATAGATATTTTACCTTCGGAAGAGATGAACATTTTTAAATACTGTAAAATCACATATTTTCGCTAGGCTTTAATTTTCACAATTTTCGAGAGCCAGTCGTAATAGCGAAAATGAAAGCCTCGAGAAATACCTTTTTTCACTTCGAATGATAATAAAAAATCAGAAATTTTTCAATTATTAAAATTTATTGATTGACTGCAGTTACAAACTCTTTCGCGACAACTTTCTTTCTTAAAACTATTTCTTGAATACTGTACAATTATTTCTTGAATATAAAACTATAATACAAGTAATAGAATACAACTCATTCGCTTACAATATTTAGACAGCTTCATCGAAGCCATTCAAAATGGCGAAGTGGAGGGGACGAACTTTTCGGACAGAAACAAGTTTCTTGAAATGCCTTACGCAAAAGGGGTTCTATATTTAGGTAGTTTAGGGATTTTTCAACTTCCTATAAATATCACGAAATCACCAATATCTTCATTTTCGCGAAAATTACAGCTCGTAAAAATAAGTGATTTTACAGTATTCAAAATATTTTTAAAAGCATTCCATTCTTAGTCATTAGTTTTTTTGTATAAGTATTCGTCAAGCCATGAATTTCAAAGGTCCTGAATGCTTTTCAAATATTTTGAATATTTAAAATTTTCATCTGTTATTTTCATCCGTGCCGCACAGCCAGCTGTCGTCAAAAAAGGGTCTCTCGATCTGTGGCACGCGATGAATGTTTTGATCGTCCGCCCTCTTGCTGGTAGTTAAGTTGAGCGATGACAACGGCTGCCCTTTTTTCAGCATGGATCAATCTATCGAGCTGTTCTCGCATTCTTCCATTTTTCAGCAGATGTCAGAGCTGTTAAAAAGAATCGTGACCCTTTTCTGACGGGAAAGGACGTGCTAAAAAGTAAAGGATTCTCGTGGAGATATGTCACCCGCAACTATTTTTATGGAAATCAAATCTATTCTCTGTGACGGGCAACAGTCCAAACGTCAGAGTTTGTGTTCCTTGAGCGGGAACACTGCACGTTAAGGGGTTAAGCAAAGCTCTCGAGATGGGGGATGCTTTGAGTGGAGGACTTTTTAAGGGGTTCGAACGCGTTTTCACGTTACATCTGAAGAAAACCGCCCAAAGCTCCTAGAGTTGTACCTTTAGAAACAGTTCTCAAAATTCAACATTTCTACAGAAAACGAAAATGGTTAGAAAAGAGATACAATACCACAGTTACTTTGCACTGCCAATGCGTCTTTTTCGAATGGATACTTTATTTTTTTATGCACTGTATACGGAACTGTATTTGTTTTAAAAATACTTTATCATGAAATAAAATTTTACGCTTCGGGGCTAGATAAACTCTTTCTGATAATATGGCACTTAGTGAAAAACTGTCATTTGGAAGGAGTTAACGACGCATTAGCGTTCAAACGGAGTTTCAAATTTCATGAAATCCGAATCAGAATAACCTTAGGGGTTATACAAACCTCAAAAATCAAAAAGCTGTTTCGCTCATGATGTAAATTCGGCGTCCCAATTTTATAGCTGAGGCATTGCTGTTGATACGAATTTAAAATCTTAATGAAACAGAGAAAGAGACTAACAGTTTAAAACACCCCAGGAAAAAAATTCAGGCATTGGATTGCTGTATTATTCTTTTTTGAAATTGGCACCGTCGAAATTCGCTCTGTTAAAAATACCATAAATAGTACTCATTTTTAGGGTCGTTCAGTACAATCAAAGGATAGTTACTTGAAATGCAATGGGGTGAAGGGCGTTGTTCATCTTTTAAATCTTATATTATCACATTTTAACTTTAGAAAAGTAAATGGGAAAGAATTTATCCCAGCCAATCGCCATCCTTTTTTAAATGATTTGGGGTAGTTTTTGTGTTTGTTTTCGAGAGTCAAGTAAAATCATCCAAAAAGAATAAACTCGGAGCCATAGTATCGCATGGGCAAATCGGGACTTTGCCCGGGGCCCCCCGGTTCGAAAGGGCCCTCAATGTCAAATGTCGTTCTGAAATATTCTTTTATAGGTCAAAATTTTATGAAAAAGAAAACAAATTTCATAAATGGGGGTTTGGGCCGGAAAATTGGTCATAATCCGGCCCTGAATAAACTTTTAGTTCAGGATCCATGTCTTTTCTTGCAACAGGGCAAGAGGAAAAATGATATTAAAAGAAAATATCCATTGAATGATGACACTTTGAAGTGACAACATTCATTCCGAAACGTTGCAACTGCACGTCATTTTTCATTACAAAATAGCATGTGTCCCTGCCAGAAATTTAAAATGAATTTGATTTTTGGAACATTCCTCTCTCGATAAAGCTTGCTGTACCGAGTGAATAGATATTAAAGCAATGACCCTTTAAACTCTAAGTGATCCAGACATACTTATTTTCAATTGGAAAAGTTCGTCCAACAAAGGGTAACTTTCAAATAGGGCAGTATTTTTCTAATTCTCTTTAAATATATACATATTAAAATACGAAATTTAATTTTCATACGCACCCGCCTTTCTTATCACTTCTATTCGGAAAAATGTTCTTCTGTATCTAAGAAGGAAATAAAACGAATGTTATGTCTCCCAGTGAAATAGTGAGCGAGATGTTTAATGTTAAAAGTGACGACTTGCACCCCTTTACCTCCTGTGCTAGCGTCCGTTTTGAGACTAAAAAATCTTAACTTTAGGAGACCCACTATGAGTGGATGCAGGTTAATTAGGATCCATTCGTTGGAAAACGGCAACAAAGAGGATTCAAACGCGTGAAATGAACAGGTACAATTTTACCTGAACTAGGTACCCCGTTATGAAAGGATGGATAATGGGACTTTTATAGGGGTCATTTACTAAATACGTTGCACTTCTCGGGAAGGAATTTCAAAGTGGAAGAGAGAATGACAAACTAAGGGCGGAAGCTAACTTTCACTAGAAACTGCCTAACATGCATTATAGGAATATTCTAGATAAATAGGATTTCCACACCAGGAGCCCAATTGAGCTGTTGAATGATCACTCGCATCATTTAATGCAAGCTGAAATGGAATTATATGTCTTACTTCCCCTTAGTAAGGGTGACCCATGCTAAAATTTTTAACTCGCGAGATCTCGTCAACTTTTCCACTCAGAGACATAGGATTTTTTAACTTAAACAAAGAGCAACATTCTTCTAAATGTGCTCTTTTGTTATGTATAAAATTTCGTATTTTAATAGGTATACAGCCCCTATAATAAAAAAAAATCTGGAGTGATTCCACTCGACTTTCTGAAGACTTATGATTACGATCATGACCCAGCATTTAAATAAATTTGAATCGATGAATCATTCAAACCTATATACCCAATTGAAACTCAATCGAATGCACCCTTTAAACGCTAGAGCACTTTCAAGACTTTCTCCCTATATGCTATAATGTAAAAGAAATTTTGAGGTAGCCCTGTAGAAAAGCTATAAGTCCTATATACATCCAAATCTATACCGGTTTTGCGGCGGTAGTTCATAACATATATGTCCAATTTGAGCTCAATCGAATGATCCGTTTAGGAGCTATCGTGTTCACTCACATACACATACACACACACATACATTCATCTCGTAAAAATAGCATCCATGCATTCAGAAGACATCAAAACGTGTCCATACATCCAAATCTCGAAGTCGATTTTTTTCATGATGACAATACTTTCCTTACAGGGTACAGGTTCGGAAAGTAAAAATGGTTCAATCTGAAAGCTCTTTAAAGAGCGAACTTTTCTAATGGGCAGTATGTTTCGCCCCCTTATGGTTTAAAAGAGAATCGTTTTAACATCTATGAATCATTATGCGAGTCGATATCAGTTCTCCTATTCGTGGTATCATTTCTTGAAGAAACCTTTGGAGCTGTCTATCTCCACTGCTAGGGGGTTCTTCGGTATCTTCCTTTCTAACTTTCAGAATTTTCGACACCAGCCAAAACTTTTGAAACCTGGAGTGACTGATACGAAATTCTTTTCGCTGGTCTCGAGTTTTGACTCTAAAACAGATCCATAGTTTGTTGCCCCCCGCACACCCAAAGAGATAAATAACTCATTCCACACAAAGGTTGTAAAAGGTAGTTCGAGACGCCTTTATGGCAAAGGGTGTGCGTTCTATAGGGTTCCATTTGCTTGGCACACGTATTTGAGGGACATGGATGAGATCTCTCCCTCCCCACGTACACCCTGCTTGCTAATAGAGTCGACCCTTGGTTTTGGACGATTTTACGAACGAGCGAGTGGCCAGGAGTCCAATCCCATAGATCATTTTAGGATTGGATTTTACGAAGTTTCGGTTTTACGAACTCTTCAATGAGTCCCTGCAGGTTAGTTACAGGTTAGCACTCGCAAAAACGAGTGTCGAATATACTTGGATAGGAATGTGCAGTTAAAATGCAGCTTCAATAACAACAACAACTAAAGAATGGCCTATTCCTTTGGGAAAGTTATGGTTACTCTACTCAGTTAAGGTAAAATGAACAGTACAAAAAGAAACCATCATGAAGATAAAACCCTTTTTTTCCCAACTTTAAAGTTACAAAACTAGTTTAAGATGTCTTTAGTTAAAAAACGTCGATGGATTCGGGTGCAAACGTTTGCCGCTCGAAGTAGAAGTAACATAGGGTCAGAGTGGGAAATTTTCATATGCAGGAAGTGAATAGAGGCTATTCCGCGTCACGACTCTTTCTGTTAGGAAGGGTTAAAGTTCAATTTTTCATCTTTTCTATTATCAATCGCAAACTGATAATATAGGAATACGGGGTGTCCGAGCATTCCCTCTCTGTAGTCCTCCTTGAAGAGTTATTCGAACACAGTATTAAATAGTTTCTCTTTTCGCAAAGTAACCGAAAAAACCTCTTTACATTAGCAATCACTTTACATGAATAACCTAGTTAATAATTTTTGTTGGAGCGACTCCTTCCAGCGAATAATGAATTATTCATTATTACCCTTCTGGCGAGAGGATTGGCTCGAGAATCTCTCCCTTCCCTGAAATGTAAACAAAGCATCTTCGGTAATTGAATTACGCAAATCTTCGAAGATCCATCCGTATATATTAAAAGAAAATAGAGGCACGCAGAAAATTGTCCATTTCACGAAGATCTTTGGAACAAAATGGAAGGGGGAATATCAGACACGTTGTATTGGCAGTTTTTCTTTGGATTTCAAAATATTTGAAAATGTACGACTCGTATGTTACTGGTTCGAGAAGAAAGGGTGTTCATTATTTAAATATAAGATTAGAAACGGTGGTTTTTCTCGATGATAGCTTGCTCAAAGACTTTCGAAATAAGGGAGAAGGTAGTGAATTTTGAGGCCCGGGCTGTGCAGTCAAAAGTTTTATGGACGCATAGAAAAGAAAAAAAAATTCTGGGTTTCCTATTATTGAATCTTATATATCACGCACATGACGAACAATAACATTCTCTTTATTTTTTTATACTATGTATAACTTTTCAGTCATTTTATTAAAATGCGGTTTCTGAGAGAAAACCCCTTCATCCTTCCTTTCTATAAATACAGAGGAGTTTTAGTAACCCATTTTTCTTGACTGTACACTGTGAATAAGAATTAAAATAGCTCATCCAATGCGAGACGCATCCAACTCGCAGATGATTAAACTATTTCAAATGGAACAGCACTTACACATAAACTATTCATAGGACAAAATATTAGGTGTATGGGAAAGTAATGTCATTTTTTAACATAAAATTCAAACGAATTAATTTTTAAAAAAGAATTGAATTACAAACAAACTATGCCTAAGTATACGGCTCATTTTTGTTAAATTGAAAGCGAGAATGTTATATTCTTTTTCCTTCCGAGAAAAATGGCCACCTTCCCCGTTTTTTTCCCATCTGCCCTCCTTCGAGGTTATATTCGAAATGTTCGGAAAACAATTTATAGGCATTCGTGAGTGTTGCATTTTACAACAAGAATTTCATAGATTATCCCAGATATAGATTGGGCCCTCTATTTCCATTAAATTACGCATTTTGGAAAATGCTGTCCAATCGAGCACCTGCGCGAAAAAAACTCGTACACGTGCCAAATTTCGTATTTTCAGCTTCAATAGTTTCGGCTAGGCAAAATATGGGCGTACGATGAACTGACAGAATTTTCCCTGCAGCTCCACACCTAATGCCGCATTATTATCTACACTGAAAAAAAAAATGTTCCGTTAAATCAACAAAATTATCCAATGGAAGTAGGACTGACAAAATTTGTTAAATTAGCAAAATCATTTAAAAAATTGTTTTGATTATTTGAACAAAACCTTTTGATAATATAACCAAACTGTTTCAATAAAGTTTATTTTCTAAAACTAACCCAATTATTTGGGTGAATGAATAAAATATTTTTCTTAGCGGGTGTGTTCATAGCTCATTTAACAAAGACGTTGATGATTTTACTATGTTATTTTGTTGAACCAACGATAAGCGAGCTGAAAGTTTCAGCGGTAAGACTCATTCATCTATCTATTCACCCAGATTTCCATTTTTTTTGTATTTTTATATTTCTACATGAAATTCAACGTCAAGACTTTTTTTTCTTAAGAAAAATGGAGTAAGGAAATCCGAATATCCAATTCTCATGACGAGTGTATTTTTCTATTCTATTTCACGTTCTAAATTCTTTCATGACAAAAATCGGGTCAGCATTTATCATCTAAACAAAAAAGCAATCTATACCAGTAAAAGTTGCGTTTGCTGTGAAAAGTCAAAATAACTGTTAGGCGTCGATACGAGCATAAACACAAATAACCGCTCCATTCATTATTTTGAGTGAGAGAAAAGCTGTTTAGGGTGCATAAATTGCATGATTAGATATTGGTTAAAAGATGAAAAAGTGAAAGTGTATTTTAGTTACGTAGCGGTCGAAATCACCTTTTCCATAAATCTAGTGTTCGTTAAAAAGTATCTGTGTCGTGCAAACTATGTTATTTTTGTTAAAATTTTGTTTCTATTGAATATGTTTACATACATTATATGGATGACTTATTTCGTTGTCAAATTGAATTCCTGTCCAGTTCGATAGGCCCGTGCAAAGTCTAAACGATGGCGTCATTCTACAATCTCACAGAAATATCCTTTTTCTAGCAATCTTTGGAGATTCATTGACGAACTGTCTTTTGGATGTTGACATTTTTTGGATAAAAATTTCCCAAATGTAGACAAAACAACGTTCCCTCCCTCCACCAGAAGAATTTTCATCCCTGCGTCCTTGTAACGTAGAAAGGCACGTGACCATGGACATAATCACTCGCCTTTCTACCATAACCCTTTCGATTCACCCAAGATTGCTAAAAAACGGATACGCAAGTGAGAAGGTAGAATGAAGTCACCCTTTAGACTTTGTACGGACTTATCGAACTGCCCACGTACTCATTCGAAGGGTGTATGTCGAAGAAAAAAAAACTGTTTTGAGTCTTGATACACAAATTGAAATAAGCTAATACCACCAGGGTCTCCAAAAAATTCCAGACGGTTCTTCGTAAGCTACTTGACACACTGCAATAAGCGAAAACGGTTTGGCGTTTGTGAAATTTTCAGAAAAAAATCTTAAACGTAGATCTGAGCTGCAAGACTTTTCGAAGAGTCGCACGTTTTTCGAAAATGTCCGATTTTTAAGAATTCTTTCTAAAAGTTTTGAAACGGATACAGATTTGTCGTTTATTTCAGTATGTAGTAGAGCTTGTAAAGAGGCAGTTTCAAAGTGTTGACGTGCCTGGCATAATTAGCTTATTCTAATTCCTAATCCATGAGTGTGCCGTGTTTGCCTTTCTCGTTCCACAAACACTTCTTCAGAATTGAAATCTACATTGAAATCGCCTACTAAAATGGTTCAATAATCTTCACCAGGCCTATTCTAACTGTCAGGGCTGGTAAAATCTTAAAATTTTTACATGCCCTTTCGGGCATGTGAGTCCAAAAAAAAAATACATGCCCGATTAAAATGTGTACATGCCCAAATATCTTTAACTGAATATGAACAATTGCAGTAATATATACTAAAATTATAATGCAATAGGGACCAAACAAATGTCATAAAAATACTTTTAGTTCAGTTATAGGCAAGTGCATGCCCTTCCGCTTGTCTTGCTCCTTTTGTACGCAATGCCCAATGTTCAATCACTGCTAATGGATCTAATTTTTTCAATTGAACATCATCAACGCTTCTTCGCATTCAATGATTCATCGTTTCAGACGACACACTGCATCTCAATGGATATTTTATGTGATTCATTGTACTGAATACTCCCTCACGCACACGCACAGGGAGTAAAACACGGAGCATTTTTTTCTAGAAGTAGTGGAATATTTGTTCATTTTGCCTATTACTCTTTAGGTTATATTGACAGGCCCAGTCGCGCAGGTAAAGAAAAAAGTGCATGCCCGATTTGAATTTTTACATGCCCTTTGCATGTTGGGCAATATCATTTTCGAGCCCTGCTAACTATACTATCCAAAATACCTTTTGGATACTATCGTAATCTATCCATCTGTACCGTGTCTTCTCTGTTCCATAAAACACTTTTTCAGAATTGAAATCTGTATTAAAATCGTTTGCCAGTTTCTAGCCAAATTCGGACGATATCGCCAAGCTTGTTTCGGTTTTGAAGACATTTTGCCCCCAAATTTGTCGATGAGTTATCAGAAATTGCAAACTTTGTGCGCTTTTCAACATTTTATTCTCCCTCCGCTCTCCGCGTTATGAAAAAAAATGCTTGCGCGAGACAAATTGTGTCGACGCTAAAAGACCTGCCCGATTTTAATAGCACTACTAAATAATGCTAATAAGAATAGTCTATGAAAACACGCGGTATTTTTCCACTATGAAAACACGGCATAGAAATGCATACCTTCTCTCCTCATGTGGTCCTTAGGATAATGATGAATGGTATAAAATAACACGGAATAATATACTTAACCAATACACTTATAAAACGACTTCTCAATGTTGGTATTTTTTTTTAATGAGGAAATACTAAGCTGATCGAGAATGTAATGGACCGTTTGCGCATACCTCCTGCGCATCTAAGAAAATGAGCATGCGTATCACATAGTTGAACTTCAGAAGGAATGAGCCATATTGTTTGTTTACGTTAACGTTTGCCACTCCTCTTCTGGTTTACGACTTTTTAAAGATTCACGATCTCTTGGACTTGGTCTAGCCTTCGACTAGACCTAGTGGAATTAGCAACAACAACAACAACGTTTGCAGTAATGACCGTTTGTCAGTAATCATGTTTAAAGCAATCAATACTTATATTTGGATGAACGTAGCGTACTTTTTATCACCCGTTTTATATTTTATGGCTCAAAATCTATGTTCGCGGTAAGCTCCGACTATAAAATTACGTCCAATTAACTTTTCCAAACTAATTCTTTTCATATTTTATTGACTTAATCCATAAACTATAAGATCGGTTAAATTTAATGCTAAAAATAAGAGCACACTCAATGTATAATCTGCACCTCATTAGCTTCGATGGAGTTTCCTAACAAATTAATGGCATCATTTAAGATTCCGAAAAAAAGATCTGTCTTGTCCCATGATGAATTTTTCATTAGATTGTCATCGATAATTGATAGTGCTTGAATTTCAAATTACCTGATGCATTCTCTTTTGCAATTAACGGACTCTATAGGATACATCAAGCAGAGGAACTATTTTCGAAAACTGATAAGCCCGTTCTTGCCGATACTTGAGCATTTGGGAAACACAGCATTGTCTCTAATTTTTGCAGCCTATTCTGAACGATTGGTATTATATGTAGGATGCTTCATGAAAGATGGACGAAACATTAAGTGGCAATAGCACACATCCAAACAATCGGAGAAGCATGGTCGGAATGAAAACGCAAAGGCATTTAGCCTCAGATTTAACATGTGTAGCCAAATGTAAATCCAAATGTGGATGGGCGGCAGTTTTCTTCTATGAACATTTAGGAAGAAATAATCTACGACCACCCACTCAGATCTTATCTTATGCCAGAATACCTTGACGTGGAAAATTATCATTCTGTCCAAGACTGCCAGTCACTATTTTCAACACTTATCGTTCAACATAAACGTTCTTGCATGTTTCAGCGTGTGATTCAGCTCCGTGTTTATGCTCTGTAGAACAACTTTACCTTCGGTACCTTCTAGCGCATTTGCGTTTTAATTCCGGCCATGCGTTCTTTGATAAACGCTGTTAGTTTGGGTGTGTACTATGAAATCTTAAATGTTTCTTCCCTTTTATGGAACACCCTGCATTAGACATACTTACAATATGACTTTAACCGTTCAATAATAATAATAGGGATGCGTTGGAAATATTTCGAAAAGAAAATGAATGACAAAAATATTAATATAGATGATGAATATTAGTGAAATTTTCTGAGAAATATTTGCTTGTGAAAGTGTGCTGATAGTCAGTAGAAATATTTTCTACGTGCAATGCCGTATTATAAATTGTTATTTTACAAACTGCTGTCTAAATGAATAGTGCGTGTAAAAACCATTCAGGTCAGTCAAAAAGATTGACAGTTCTATTAACGAGTATTGGGGACTGAAAATCCAAATTATTCAATTATTAAAAATATAATGTTTATCATAAAGTTTAAAAAACAATACGATAAGTAACAAATGCTACTTTTGAGAAATTATATGGTATAAAGAAAAAATTATGTACAAAAAAGACTTTTTACACTCGTGTCCAAACTTTATTTTCCAGTAACTAAGTACAGTAGAATCTCGATGATCCGGTGTTTGGTTACTCCGGCACGACCTGGTAATCCTCGGGAAACACGTGAAATATTATATCCGTAAATTTACTGTACTACCGATAATCCGGAATTATTGGCTAATCCCACATATGTCCGATTATCGAGATTGTACAGTAGAATAATATGGAATATTATTTTCCCAATTACATATTTATGCAGATTTTACTTTCATATTTTTACTAAAGCCTTTGCACCTGAAGAACAATAACTCATAAAATAATAAAATCAATTCAAATCTATTGGTTCAATGTGGCCATCAATGAACTTGTCAATGTTTAATTTTAATTGTTATAAGAAGCTGCTTTTTTACACCACACACATCAGCATCATAATAAATGCACCATAGTTAGAAATAGGACAGTAATCTAGTACCTAATTATATCTTTTGTGATCCATATAGTATGCACAGCCCTGAGTTTCCCCAGTAGAATGTTTTAAAAAAAAAAGGTGAAGGGTCACGGGCTTGACAGGAAACAGCAAATGAAAAATCTTGTCCAAACTTTTCTGCATCCATTAATAGCCGAATATACTTGAAAGGAGGAAAGAGAGGGTTGGAGCAATACATAATTGCAAAAAACGTAGTACTTATTTTTGCTGTCATCTTACACCCATAGGACAACCACAAAACTTGGAAGGGTCTGAAGAGACATATTCAAATCTATAGATTCCCTGATTACCCTGGCACGTTTTATTACGCTATTCCTTTTATGATGCTAGAAAAAATCCTGCTTGTCTGGATCCGAAAGAGACGACAATAAGAATCTGAAGTTCGAGTCAAAAATACAGTTTTACCCCAACTGAAACATAATTTTCCCAAGTGAAGAATGGGATTTTGCCAACTGGGATATATTTTTGGGAGGAGATACTCCCCTCCCTGTCCCCCCTTTAATGACGCCTCTGTGCACCACCAGCTTCATAAATAATGATATTTTTTGAGGGGGGGAGGTAGTCTGGTGCTAAAACACCATAGTTGTTTTAAAAAAGTGTACATACATGTACATATGTTATAAATAGTGCACAGTTAAAAGTATGTTTGAATGATTCGTTTTCTTCATTTTTTATTATCAGAACAGTAATGTATGATTATTAGCCCAAGAAAATAAGTTTTAATTCAAGGAAAATGCATTACGTATCTCTAATACACTGAACAAAAAATATTTTTTAATAAATAGAATATAATTTCACTAGAGTCTCTAGTTATAAAACGAATTCAAAGTACAGACAGAATACATAAATGCAATCGCGGTTCAACCAGCTGTCTGATATAATTAAATCAGAAACCCAATTTATTTACATGAAAAAGGTAAAATAGTACGTACAGTTCACTTTGATGACTGGAGATATCACTTCATTTGTATTAGAACAGCAACGAGATTTTTATAATCCAATCGTAAGAAACTATGTCCATTAAAGCAAAATCTTTACCGAAAGCTTCCCCTTCCTATTTAGATTGAATTTATTTCACAACTCTGAATATGAAAGATTCATTTGGCATTCGGATATAAAATAAAATGATCACAAGCGAATACACCGAGAAGTGAGCTTCATCGTGTCCTCTGCATCAACGTAGCACCCACAGCCAAAGGACTTAGCATTCAGTAAACTACTATGCTCCAATTATCTGCAGTCGTCTGTTACATGCGTCATGCGACGATATTTTTGTACGTTGAAGGAATCTTAACTCCAACTGGAACTGCAGGCAGAATGAGCAACGAATATCTTGCATTCAAAATGACTAAAATCAGCTTTGTGGGTTTTATTTGGATGACGAGCGGGAGTGACTCGGAGACATTCTGTGAGTAAAAGCACGCAGGTGCCATAAAGAGAACGGAAAATGCCCTTTTAGAACTGTACTTAAGAAGAACCACAGATCATTTTCGTTTTTTAACAGAACTTCGGTTAAAAAACAGCAAAAATCCTTTATTCACCCATAAGGGAGATTCTCCCGTGAAAACCAGGTTGATAGTGTCTGTGAAATTCAGATTTTTTATGACAGTGCTCATAGCTGTCTATATTCTAAAAGAAGAATAACCTCCTCGCTGCTTGGGGAAAAATGTGTAAGCGCATGAGTTTAGTTTCACAATCTTTGCGTGTCATTTTTATTTTTGATCTCTCGATTTGCAATAGTTCATATTAAAAGAGACTTCGTGGGAGAACTCCAAAGACAGAAGTTTTCAGAGTCTTTTGTTAAGAAAAATACAAATTTCGTCGCAATGTTCTGTAGGATTTCAGTGAACGTGTTAACAAGAACCCATACTTAAATATTTAAAATGAAGCTATTTGCACCATCACACCCTTACCAGAGCACGTTTTTATATGTTTTTCTCTATTCACTTATTTCTTGTTTTCGCTGACATCACCAACTGACGTGGAATGTTATTTCATGAGCACCAGATGAAAACACTGCACGACCTGCCACCATAAAGCTATCAAAAACAATTTTAAAGCTTTATCACGGACATGAAACCGTTTCCGATACCTATCCGTCTCAGAAGTTTCCGCCTCCATCACCTGACCATTCGTGTCATTTCAAGTGTGCACAGGCGGAGGTTCCTGCTCTGTGCCCAGTACGAGTGAACGTGCCTCCGCGTAGAAAGTCTCCTATAGGAATGAGGAGATTATAGCGGATTAAAAATTTATCTTAATAGAATCTGTATTTTTAAAATGTTAACATAGGTCGGACCCCAAAAAAGGGGGCAATATATTCAGTGAAAAAAAGGTTGTTGTATTGAATGGATTCGGTTGTATTTTAAATTATATAAGCTAATGCGTTGAAACTACATTTCTGAAAAATCCGCATAATAAGACATCGGTCAAAAGTTACTTTTTCAATATCGTGGGGAGATCGGGGCTAATGGGACACTTTTTTAATTTAAGCTGTATTCGGGGAAATACACAGATATTTAAAAATAAATTGTACTAAATGAAAGTGCACCCATGTGATGATCAAAAAATGCGTAGTGTGTTCTTAAAGACCTATTCATAAAAGTAAAAAAAAATCCATTTCTGAAATCGTTTCATAGTCCCATTAGCCCCCCAGTCTCCCCTACTCTATCCTTTTGTGAAGCCACAATCTAAAGTCTCTGGTTCCAGATTGGATAAATAAATATTTTCACGAGCCGAAAAAAAGTTTTATGTTAGAAAAGAGTTTCGAATTTTTATTGTCGAGTCCAAATATTCCTAGTTCTCTTCTAAAATCGAAAGAAGGTGCAAGTAGATGTCTACCTGCCTAAACTATTGTACTTCGGGTAAAGACATTCCCCAAACCCATTTGCACTTATTGCCATATTGAAGAGAATGGAAAAGCTCTAATCTCTGCCTACGTTTTATTGGCGGAGTTTTTCCGGTGGGCACATGACCGCTATAGGATGGGATTACTTTCACAAACATAGGGGTAAACATTGTTTTTTTCATCGTGTTTGGCCCTTGTTTAACGGTTAAAGATCCGAAATACATATGCACATTCGTTAGCGTTTTATGTGTGTGTTTAGGATTTCAGAAATCTTTTTTTCTCGAGTGCTACCCTCTGAAATTGTCTTTCCTTTTGCGTTTTAAGGGGGCACAACAATTATTTTTACTATCAGCTATGGTCAAGTTTGTAAATGAACTGCATTTCTATTAACTGAAATATTTTTTAAACTTTATTCCGATGGTCACAACTAAGAACAATATTTTTTTACTGGGGGGTTAAGATCATCTCTTAGGCGATCAACAATACTCTTGTATAGGGACCGATAAAACTCAGGACCTGGTTTAACCCAAATGAGTGGATTCAATTAAATTATTTTATTAAAATAGCAGAAAGAAAACTTTTAGTGCATCAACGAAACAGTTTTTTTTTCAAACATTCAATGTAAAAATGATGGCCTATTGAATGTGTACAGAACGCTTTATACCTGTGATTTTAGCGTATTCAAATCACGTTTTGAAAAATTGGATGTTTACAACTGAACAAGATTACCAATACTAGTCCACTTTTCTTACACATTAAATTTAACAATTCTGTTTGAATGCATTTCCATCAATATTTTTATCTTACTATACCATTCTAAAACTCGCATTGTCTTCGGAAAATAGATTCTATCCATTTCATTTCTATATTTTCTTTTAAGTTATCTTAAAGAAAAGACATCAAAATTTTTCTTTTTCGTTATCTCCCAGGAAAATAATTAATTTTTTTTTTCGGGATAAACTTTGGAATTTCAGTCATTCCAAAAAAAATTATTTCCCTCTTACGAAAATTCATCCTTTTTTAATATGAAATTTCTAACTATTATATACTCTTTCTACAGAATTATTAGTAATATACCTCTTAAAAATGAAATTTCAAATTTATCTACGCATATTTTGATCCATGATGCGATTTCGCAAGGTTACGACGCTCATTTTCATTTTGACCGTTTAGGCTTTTATTGTACAATTTGCATGTATGTGCTATGTCTCGATAGGTTGGAATTTGAGGAGTCAAATGACGTGACCATCTTGCACCGTGATACTTACAATGGATAGATTCCTCATTTAATATCAATCGTGCATTTTGTTTTCGCATAATCCTATCTGTTTATTTAAGCAATCACCTACTGCTATGGAAAAAAACCACTTGATCTTTATTCGACCGTCGTACAACAAAGTCATATCCACCATTAGTTTAGAAATAACGTTTATTTTAATTTGCCATTCATACAATACGCATAAGGGGTCGTCTTCATACTTAAGAACGCACTAACTTAGTTTTTTCTTAAATGGCGACAATCTATTTCGACTTTATTCAACGAAAAAGCATCCAAATCACGATAAATTTTGAAGAACTTTCTAAGATATTTTCCAAAGATATTGCAAATTCTTTTTGGCGAGAATCTAAGGGTTTATCTTGAAATTGAGAACGGTGTACGAAGGTTCCGAATTTTTCGCCTGAAAGTTTCGCTTATTTACAAAGAAAATATTGTTTAGAGTCTTAAATTTTTTTATATCGAGAATGTAAAAATATTATTTTAAATTTTGTCTTTCTCAAATCGTCCATTTAATATTTGAAGTTTCAAAACGATAATGACATTGCACTATACAGTACAAAAAAAAAAATCTTCATTTTATTGAAATCATTTGAGAAAATTTGTATTTTGAGAGAAATTTAATGTTTAAAAACTATTTTGATAATTTATTTATTAATTACAGCATCCATAAAAATATTAATTTGAAATTATAATTTCAATTTGATTAAAGTAACACAGTACGTTACTTATGATTTATTTACAATCAAAGAACTTTTCGATTTATATTTTATTGGACGGTGTTTCAATCAATGAGTCTTTAGGCTTGCCATATTATAATATGAATAGTAAAATGGATACCATAATTAAAAAATAGAATGCCATATTATAATATGAGTAGTAAAATGGATAGCATACTATTACAAAATAGAATGCCATATTATAATATGAGTAGTAAAATGGATAGCATAATATTACAATAGGTTTGTTACACTGTGGTAATAAACCGTTTAACATTTTAGAATTATATTAATATATCAAGGGTGGCTCCAGTGAGGGGGGGGGGGTCATGGTCCCCACCGAAATTTTGTCTTACAATTTTAAATTCGCATACTTTATGATTTCATGCTTTGAATTTGCATTGTGAACAGTGCATAGACCTACCTAAAAAGTGCAATGGTCCCCCTCCGAAAATTCAGTCTGGAGCCGACCTTGTAACATATCGAGATTCTTTATATATATATATATATATATATAGTAAAAAGGCATAACTTACGAATCAACGTAGCATCCCCATGGCAGATACACAATTCTAAATATCCACGGTAGCTGTAGGTATATATACATATAAATATATATGTATTCCGATATATTTTACAATAATTATGTCACTATTAATCCTTAAGTTAAAATTTGGTATATATGTGGCTCTGAGTATCTGTGATATGTCCTAGTAAACCTACAGTCATTCAAAGAGCGAGTTGTGTCTATTTCACAATTTGTTTAACAGTTTAAAAATATTTTTAGGTGAAAATGATCACGGAGAAACGGAAAACGAATGAAAAAGAGTATCATTCGTTTTGTTTATTTTTCTAGAAAACTTGAAATATCTGAGAAATGAATGGAACATAAATTATGCAATGTTGAATCCCAATCAAACTTAAATTCCAATTTATTTGCTTCATAGTTTGCTAACGCTCAATACCGTTCACTCTTACTATTTTTCTGCGTATTAAGTCTCATTCAATAGATAACATAATAAAACAATGTGTTCAATAAATATAAATATAATTATATATTTTTCACTTAACATCCGAAAAATTGTCATTTTATGCATTCATCTAAGTCCCCTTAACTTATCGAAATGAGACATTTTATAAAATTTTTAAATCAACTACTGAATTTATAAAAATATGAAATTTTGCATAGTCATTATGAAACGGGTATTCTACTAAACGGATAGCCAGCCGTGATTTTTGCATTTTCACTTTTCCTATAGATCTTTCTCACAAAATAGCGCACATTCTTACAGCACCTATTGAAAAAGTAAAACTCGAAGGAAAATGAAAGATAAAAGGAATTTGGAGTGGACTCTCCGAACACTGGATCTTGAGCAAGCGTTTCAATCAATTGGATTCAACTCCATCGGATGGAGTGCTCATGCACTGGGGCACTTAAAATAACGGGAGTGTATAGGCGGCCATCTTTAAGAATCCTATTGTGTAGCCCTCTAAAAAACTGTAAGCCCTACACACACTCACACCAAAATCTGTACAGTTTGTGTGACGGTGATCTATGACATACATGAAGGCATCCATGGAACGGATTCGAATGCATCCTTAAGACTAATAGCACACTTTAAAGGATTGGGGTCTATAGGCTGTTTCAAACCTGTGAACCAACTCTCACCTCTACACACACCGAACTCTATGCAGATCCTGTGACCTATACTATACATACCAATTTTGTTCTCATTTCAATGCACCGTTCACACGTTAGCCTCCCATAGGCTATATAATTCAATCCATTCTTTTTTGTAAATGGACGTCCTATACGCATCCAAATCAATACCGATCGTGCAACGAGGGTCTATCTCTCTACTACATATTTAGGAGGCATCGTGTTCACTCACACGCTTCACCGTCAATATAACACCCAGGAACTCGGACGACCTTCAAACTTCTAAACACCTAAATGTCCAAGTCCAATTACAATTCATATACTTTCCTTATAGGGTACATTTTTGGAAAGTAAAAAGAGGGAGAAAGAAAACCGAGATACATGTATATGTACATAAGTGAACACTGTCATAAAAAAATCAGAATTTCACAGCCAATATCAACCAGGCTTTCACGGGAGAATCTCCCTTATGGGTGAAGAAAGTATTTTTGCTGTTTTTTAACAGAAGTTCTGTAAAAAACGAAAATTTTCTGCAATTCTTCTGAAAGTCTAGTTCTAGAAGGACATTTTCCGTTTTCTTCCTGGCACTGCGACCTTGGACTCATGAAATGTCTCCGAGTGACTTCCGCTCGTCACTAAATAATGCCCACAAAGCTGATTTTATCCATTTTGAATGCAAGGTGTCTGTTGCTCATTCTGCCTGCAGTTCAAGTTGGAGTTAAGATCCCTTAAACGTACAAAACTATGTATGTAAAAGATGAGTGCAGATAATTCGAGTATAGTATTTTATTGAATGCTAAGTCCTTTAGCTGTGGGTGCTACGTGAATGAAATGGGTACGACGAAGCCTACTTCTGGGTGTATTCGCTTGTGATAATTTTTTTTTATATCCGAATGCCAAATGAATCGCTTTCATATTCAGAGTTGTGAAATAAATTCAACCTAAATAGGGAGGTGATGTTTTCGGTAAAGATTTTGCTTTAATAGACATAGTTTCCTACGATTGTGGATTATAAAAATCTCGTAGCTGTTGTACAACAAATAAAGTTATGATAGCTGCGTGAAAGAAGTGAACTGCAAGTACTATTTTACCTTTTTCATGTCAATAAATTGGATTGCTGCTTTCATTATATCTCACAGCTGGTTTAACCATGATTGCATTACTGTACTCTGTCTGTACTGTGAATTCGCTTTATAACTAGAGACTCTAGTGAAATTATATTCTATTTACTAAAAAAAATATTTTTTGTATAGTATAGTATAGTATAGTATAAGATATATGTAACGTATTTGGCTTTTTTTTAAATTTATTTTCTGGGGCTAACAATCATACATTACAGCTCTGACAATAAAAAATGAAGAAAACGAATCATTCAAACATATTTTTAAGTGTGCACTATTTATAACATTATATGTTCATGCATGTACACTTAAAAAAAAAAAAACTCTGGTGCTTTACCACCAGACCTCCTCTACCCCCACCCCTCCCCCCTTCCCCCCCAAAAAATTATTATTATAGAAGCTGGTGGTGGAGTTACAAAAAAACAATTCTATATTTTAAATAAGAATGCATAAAAGCGTAACGTTGTGTATACATCTATCTACACACACACACACATATATATGGAAAAGTAGGGTAAATCAATTAGTTCTTGGAAGTATGTAAGTACCCGGTTTTGTCCAATCATGTCGCTTGTTAGAAAATAAGGTATTATAATATCTTTCAAATGGGATACAAAACCAGATTCCGTAATTTTTAAATAATGCTTAAAATCGTTCTTTGGGATATAGGGAAAACGAAAAATACCTTTCTGTAATAGGGAAAAAAGAGAGAGAGAATTTCCTGCATGAAAATAACGGGAAAAAACCCGATTCTGTGACTGAAACCGTTTCGTAAGATAACATGTGAACGGAAATGAACCATTTTCTCAGGCACCGGAAATGGGAAAACGGTTATTGTCTGACAGCAAGACAATGGCAGTTTATTTCAGGAAATATTTCTAACAGTGAGCACGACCCAACATTTGGGGAGGAACTTCGAAAGTTTTGGGGAATAGTGAAAAGAATGAAGTTTTTTCACGTTTAGAAAGGTACACAGTAAAAAAATTCAGAAACGTTACATACTTATAGCGGAAAGGTTTCCGAAAGTATAGCGTAACTTACCGATGCTCTACTCGAACTCACGATTTCGGAAACATAACCCATATTTCGGGGTAAAATATTTACGGGGAAAGGAAATCTTTATTTGCGACTTCGCGCGCATGCGCCAAGTTCCAAGATACAGAGGGATAAGAGTGAACGCGTCTTCCCTAATAGCACAGATGGTCACAAAAGAGTCGCTATGACGTCACAGAGGGTCACAATTGTCACAGGACTGTCACATTGTAACTTGCAGGGCCTGATTATGACCAACAGGGGCCCAGGCATTGATGAATTTGGGGGTCCCCAGCTATAAAATTTTTCTTTTTCATAATATTTTGACATATAAAAGAATATTTCAGTACAACATTTGAAACTGGGGGCCCTGGGAAAAGTCCCGATTTGTCCATGCGATAATAAGGGTCTGGTAACTTGTGAGTGATGTAACTCCACTGTGTGGTCACTGCGAAGTTTATTTGTGACCAGTCACCAGGTGACGTCGCCAGATGAATACTTAAATAAAACAGCACATTATCTCCTGAAAATAATTTATGCGGAAAAAAAAGATTCAAGATTTTTAATTTATATTTATTAATTATGGTATTTTCTCTCCATTTATAAAATACTTCAAAAAAATTTTAAGTTTCCAAAACAAGCCATACCACAACAGCAGTCAGTTTCCTTTTCAAGCATTTCCCGGCAAGAAAATCATAGCGTCGAGGTAAAGTGCTGTCCTATAGGCCCGGCTGTCCACGGTTCGATTCTGATCGCTGGTTCTGCGCGCTCCTTCCGTTAGAGTTTGGTGCTGCCATCTAGTTTATGTTGCTCGAAGCGCTTCATCTAGTGCATGTAATTTTTTCTGAAAAACTCAGAAAGGTTACTCGTTAATTCGGAAACCTTTGTGAAATACACGGAAAGGTTACTCAAAATATACAGAAACGTTACCCATCTTTTCCAGAAACCTTACCTTAAAAAGCAGGAAAATATGTAAAAATTTTCCAACATATGCAGAAACGTTTCTAAATACTTTACCCGAATGGTTCGGAAACGTTTCCGCAATTTTGAACTACAAGAGCTGCCCCATTTTTGGGGGTAACGTTTCCGAATTTTTTTTTTTTACCGTGTAGTTTCAAATGTAATGACTTTCTAAACAAAGTGGTGCCCCTTTGTCTGCTCCCTGATATTATGCTTATGCAGAGAGAGTGTTTTTGAAAAACTTTAAGGGGAAGAAATCGGAATCCTACCGCAATGGGGTGTCTCAAGAGCCGCTTTCACTTGCCTGGATAGAACCCCTTTGGGAAAAGTGTTGAAGCGTTTGTCTCATTTCTTAACCGAGTTTTAGAACCCATGGGCTTATCTCCAAAACTTTAATCCATGAAAGGAAATAAAATTTTGGAACGATCCATTTGAATCAAGTGTTTTCTCGGAAAGATACATCGGATTTTCTTGTTTAGGTTCGGTATTTTCAATATTTTTGGCGGGGCTGTCTGCGTATTCATTTTTAACTCATCTTTGATATTTCCAATACAGACCTTTTTCTTTCTTCTCATTTTTATGAGCCCCAGTGACCCAAAATAGTACATTTCACTGTTCTATTGCGTAAATGGAGCGACCTATCGAATGGGGACTGAGCAAGACAAAGCACAGTGTTGAATTGAACCCTTTGTATCAGAGGATTATAAATCTATAAAAAAGATATCGAGTAAAACTATATAAATTCGTATTACACATAATTTGAATGACTGTCTTTTTCGTAGAATAACTCTAGCATTAAACAAATTGTTAAGAGGGTGATATTTTTATTAATATTTTGTCACCGAACTGTATTTTTGCCTTTTGAACACGTGTTCATGACTTCAGAGAGAAAGTGATTGAGCAGATTTTCGAAAACTATGCATTTTGGTCAGGCATCACGTACTTTAAATCGACTGTAATGAATGAAATGAAATCGGGCGGCGTGATACTTCTTGCGCAACGTAAATAATGGCATTCAGTTTTCATTAAATTTTATGCACAATTTGCAATTTTTCCAAAGTTGTGAAATTTATGACAATACCAAATGACCGTGAAGGATTTATGACAACACCAAATGATTGTGATGGTTTGCAGTGGGAGCTCTATTACCAGATTTGGCAAAAAAGGACCGTTTGGTCTAGCATTCAAACGTCGAATGAAACACAATGAAACAAGATGGATGCAGTATCATGCAAATTTGGACTCTCTAAGTACAGAATATTGGTCTCGGCCTAAATTAAGCTAAAAAAGAAACTTATCGGAACTTTATAACGTTGTGCAACTAGTTTGAAGTGTTACGCTGATACAACCCCGTATTGAGGCTGTATTTTTGGAAATTATACAACTCTTGAACAGCTTTTTAAAGAATTTAATGGAGTGGGAAAAAATGGCTAATGCTAAATGGGAAAATGCTAAACATACGGAATTTTCCAATATTTCCTTAAGCAGGTCACACCTCGCCACGTTTTTGAGCTTAGGAGTTTTTTTATCTAAGTTGCATCAGACCTTCAGCTTTACTGTTAGTATGCACTGTTATAAAAAGATATTGAAATAAGCGGTCTGCTGCCGGACAATAACGTTTTCCCCATTTCCAGTGTGGGAGAAAACGTTTCATTTCAGTTCACATGTTTGTTATCTTACGAAACGGTTTCTCTCCGTTATTTTCAGTCACAAGATCAGGGTTTTTCTTTTCATTATTTCTTGGCAGGAATTTTTCCCCCCTAATTAGAGAAAGGTATATTTTTGCCCTATATCACAAAGAAGGATTTTAAGTATTATTTAAAATTACGGAATGAGGTTTTGCATCCCATTTGAAAGATATGATGCCTTATTTTCTAATAAGCGACATGATTGAACAAAACCGGGTACCTACCTACTTCCAAAAAATAATTTATTTACCCAAGAATATAGTTTTTATACATTAAAAAATAGTCCTTTTTGAAAGGACGTTCTAATTCATTCAAATACATTGTAATACATCCAAACAGAAATTTAAGCACTTTATTCATGTTGTTATTTTATACGTGAGGAAAAGCTGTCCTACTTCAACTTTCCCATCTGTATGTGTTGGTGTAGGTACATGGATATACAACTTTAACAGTTTTTACCCATTCTTAGTTGTTAAAATATGAAATTAGTTTTTGCAATTGCGCCACAAACTTCAGTAATATTTTTTTTTGGGGGGGGTGGGGGGTGGAGGTGGTCTGGTGCTGAGACACCAGAGTTGTTTTTTAAAAAAGTGTACATACATGTACATATAATGTTATAGATAGTGCACTGCTAAAAATATGTTTGAGTTAGTCGTTTTCTTCATTTTTTATTATCAGAGCTGTAATCTATGATTATAAGCCCGAGAAAATAAATTTTAAATCAAATCTTAATACACTATACAAAAAATATAATTTTCTATAAATAGAATATAATTTCACTAGAGTTTCTAGTTATAAAACGAATTCACAGTACAGTCAGTCAGAATACAGAAATGCAATCATGGTTAAACCAGCTGTGATATATAATGAAAGCAGCAACCAAATTCATTTACATAAAAGTAAAATAGTACTTACAGTTCCCTTCTTTGACTGGAGGTATAACTTCACTTGTTTTTAAAACAGCTACGAGATTTTTATAATCCAATCGTAAGAAACTATGACCATTAAAGCAAAATCTTTACCAAAAGCATCCCGTCCATATTTAGGTTTAATTTATTTCACAACTCTGAATATGAAAAGATGCATTTGGTAGTCAGATATAAAATAAAATGATCACAAGCGAACACACCGAGCAGTAAGCTTCGTCGTGTCCACTGCATTAACGTAGCACCCACTGCAAAAGGACTCAGTAAACTACTATGCTCCAATTATCTGCAGTCGTCTGTTACATGTCGTAATGCGACGGTATTTTTGTACGTTGAAGGGATCTTAACTCCAACTGGAACTGCAGGCAGAATGAGCAACGAACATCTTGCATTCAAAATGGATAAAATCAGCATTGTGGGTATTATTTGGATGACGAGCGGAAGTGACTCGGAGACATTTCATGAGTGCAAGCTCGCAGGTACCAGAAAGCCCTTTAGAACTAGACTTCAGAGGATTCACATATAATTTCCGTTTTTTCCAGAACTTCCGTTAGAAGACAGCAAAAATCCTCTCTTCACCCATAAGGGGGATCCTCCCGTGAAAACCAGGTTGATATTGTCTGAGAAATTCAGATTTTTTATAACAGTGTGAGTTCATAGTGCATTGGGTTTATTCATTTTTGACGTGTTTATCATTACTACTTTCATTGGTGTAAACTGACATGCAACATTGAGGAGGCAAATGCAACCTTTGGGGCGCAAAATGTTTCTTATTGTAGAGAATACCATTTTCAAATAAGTGATATCTGGATTTTCTTGCCCTTAGTAAGTTACGTCTATGACTGCTTTGTTGAAAAGCTGCTGAAAAGTAATGGGACGATGATCGCTTCTTAAGAGGTACAATCTTAAGACATCCTGTTTAGATAAACACTGATTTTTCATTTCTATTACATATCCCACACATCCATTTAAAGACAATCACTTTTCATGAATCTTAGCGATTTAATATTCGGGAACCATTTTTTTTAACTCCTGGATGTCTCGTAAAAGATTTTATGCTTTTAGAATCTTTAACCTCGTAACCCCTTTCCTAGCAGGCTGAGTTTTCTAACGCGGGGACAAACTCCACATTTCCTTGTGTAGATACTGAGTATCTGCTTCTACAGAAATTGGTTTACATTTATTCACTATAACGGTATGCGATGAAATTCTCACAAATTATACGGAAACTACACAAAATGTGGAAATGACATAAGAAAAGGAATGACCCTCCAGCAGCTCCTCACGAGTTTGTGGACAAGGTTCCACAAGGGTGGCTCTGCTGCAATGTTGAAAAATACACTTACGGAACGCATGTGGGAAAAGCTTTTTGTTCCAATCAACATTTCCAGCAATTTCGCAAAGATTTGAAATTTTAATTCCAATTTTCCGTTTTTTCAAATTTTTGAAACCCGACATTTTGTATCTTAACATTTTCAATTTTATACAATCCCAATAGAAGAAAATCTACCGTAGGTTTCCTGTGCCGTTTACGCAGGTTGTACGCCTAAATAAGCTATGTATCCACATGAGGTAAGAAGGGGATTTTGTCCTATACATAGCATGTAAGCACTAGTGGTTACAAGGTACGAAAGGAGTTAACTGCCATTTCAGGAAATCAGCGTATCTTGGACGAACCTCTCTTCCAATTGGAGTGATTTCATCCCCTAAAAGTGGAGAATAATTATACTACTGGCAGCAAATGACAGAGGAAATGATTAGAGAAACGCACCTATATATGCTGGAAATGAGTTCGGGCTCATTTTTTGAAGCCCGAGCCCGAGCAATATTATTTAAATCGGAGCCCGAAATTTTAGCTAAAGATAAATAAAATTCAAAGAAGTAATTCTTTGATAGAATACAATAAATTTTGCCGTTTGTGGCAAATATGGTTGCAATATGGGCGCCCCAAGACAAATATGGTTGCAAAATTTTAATGCACTCATTTTTTATATCTATGTTTATGAAATAATGTCGGATCTCGTGACTCACTCAGTAATATAAGCCGCCGTTCTGAAATACCCAAAGAGCTTCACGCCCCTTCTAGGCACCCGTGCCGCTGTTTTTTTATAAGTACTTTTATTTTCCATATGAATCACTTTTTAAAAATCTGTGTCAATGAGTATGTTCAATAAAATAGAAATTTTTCACGAGCCCGAACGCAATCGTGAATGACAGAGCCCGAGCCCGGTTCGGGTCCGGGATTTCGGGCTCGGGCTGAGCCCGTCTCGTCTCTAAATAGGCCCGTAACAGTGAAATCGTCGACGGCGCAAAACTTATATATAGGCCTAGGGCAGTTAAGTGGCCAAAAGAGAGAACTATCTTACCCGCACCAAGAACGGGCACTCAGATTTTTATTGAAGCTCCGAGTGGACGGAAACGACTCCTAAAAAGTGTTTCTCGGATAGGGTTTTTTTTTGACGCACGTGACAGATTGCTTAAAGCGAAGTAACGCGTTGGTTTTGAAGCTTTTATGAAAGTCGAAAATTAAAACAAAACAAGCCGCGCCATAAATCAAACACAAACAGTTCTATAAGCTCTTCTAAGTTTAATTTCCCCGGAGGGAACTAGAGAATCTTTGCAGAGCGAGTTAGCTTAGTTTGATTTCTCTCGCTTTTAAATTGAGCTTTATTTTCATAAACAGAAATACCGTAACCAATAGAGGGCATTATAGTATTATTTTTAATAAATGCTTTCGTCAGCGGTAATGAAAACATATTCAGCGGTAATGAAAACATATTCAGCGGTAATGAAAACATAACATCAAAACGGAATTGGATGAAAGGAAACTCATTAAATGCATTTAAAACTGAAAAATGCTTTTACAAGGAAACGATTCTGACTTTTTCGAGAGTCGGTTTACGATGATTTCTTTTTTTTCCCGGTATGTTGTCTCATTTTCCATACTACCTCTGGAACTGAATGAACCAAAAAGTTAAAGGATGGTTGGCTAGTTTTCTCTTGAATCAAAGGATGATGAGTGATGGACAGTGTCGCGCAGTAGCTGAGTCGGCTAAGAGCGGTTCCCATAGGAACTCCGAAAGTGAAGCGGTATCGCCCGGGGTCAGCGCTTGGGAGGGTGACAACCTCTTTCGGCTGAATGGCTGTGGGACCGTGTACACAAATGAGAGCGGGTGCACGTAAAATCTGTCCGTGGCTCTAAGGTCCTACGTATTCAAACGATACCTCTGGGGATGCTGATCCAGGTTCTAGGTCTATCATTGGAGGTGCGGAATTTTCGCTTTTACGAAATAGATGCAAAAATTTTTATCATTGCTAATACATATGAAATGTAAGCAACTTGTGAATAGATGCGAAAATTTCTTACTTTTGTGATAGTTGCAAAAAATAGCTTATTTAAGAAAGAAAATTGAGTTAAAGAATCTTTCAAGAATCAAATAAGCTTCCTATCTGATCGGTGACCGAAAGCAATGAAATGAACGACTTCGAATATTTAAGTAACCCATTTTCTCACCATTTGTGGAACAATTTAGAAGGCTTGAAAGTAATGCTTGAACGACAAAGTCACAGAGCATTTGGATCTAAACACGATGGTAAAAACCGCAATTGAAAAATCTTTTAATAAACTTTCTTTGCCCGTGAAATTAAATAAAACAAAGGATGACTATTTTCACATGGGTCAATTATTTTGCCCATTTATGGAAGGATAAGCACCCTTCATTGGATTGCTTTTCAAGCTTTTCGAAAATTCCTTTGCTCGGAGCACATCCTCAAAATGAGCTCATGGTTACAATCAAAAAACAGGAATAAAGATGTCCATGTTAAGGACCCATTGTGCGCTCATAAATGCCCCTTTCCAATCTTTGCTGAAACAGCTTCACAGAGCATTTGGAGCCCAACTCATAGCGTAGGCGTTTCTTGAGTCATTAGAATGTCTTTGCAGACAGAAGAACGACTCTGAAACAGTCCAATGTTGAAATGGCAACCCTAAAGTTTTCAATGAGCATAGAATATAAACTTTAAATTTATGAAAAATGTTTATAAGTAATCTAAGGGAATTTTAGCGAAATTTAAACTTATCTTTTTTTTTCCTGCGAAATTTCTATTTTTATTTGCGAAAATTCCATACCTCTATACCAAATGAGGAAACCACGCATAGGGGGCAACGTTGGGCCTACTAGACACCGCTACAAAGAAATGACCAACATTCCTCCGCCTTTAGGGTGGTTAATAGGGCTACCACACTGAGGAAAATCCGACCCACTTTCCTTGTAAAACAAGTTTCCGGCCGATTTTCTCCGCCGTTACCTGGACGACCGCGAACTGCAACTTTTTCCTTTCCGAAGGAAACAATCCGAGTCGGACGAAATTTCGGCCCATCAGAGTACTTCTTCCTGCTACGTCATAAGCCATTTCGAGCCATGGCGACTCTGTTCGAAGCTTGGCTCGATGTCAGAATCACGTGTCCATAAAAGGATGGCCGCGTTCCAGTGGACTTTGGAATGAGAGATGGCTGCCCATCCGAGGCTACCGAAATGGCTGCCGATCCGATGTCAATATACCAACGCACGATCCGTAAAATAAGAACCTGCACGCCCAATCAGCGATGCGATGACTATTGGGCGTCGGAGAGAGTTTGTTTACTTTTGCAACCCTTAAAGAGAACCACGCCTTCAAGTCCGTCGGAAAAGTGGGTCCAGCGCGAAGTGGCTCGGATTTTCCCTTTAGTGTGATAAGGCCATTAGCCTGTCATCGGGAGCTCACCCGACTATCAGAAAGAAGAAATAAAGAGAGAGAAAACTGAAAAGGACCTGCTCATCAGTGAGTGTAGCACAAAGTTTTCCTAAACGAATCAGTTGAGAGCGAGTATCTTCCTAAACAGTTGAAGGGATCCTTCTAAGATGAAGGATAACCTTATCACGAATATGTAAGACCGCATCAACTGAATGAGATACAACTCCTGTCTCAATCAAAGAAAAAGAATCCTCTGGAACGTGAGTCTGGTGAGACGATGAGATTTCAACCCTTTCACTTAGGGTTCAAACAGATTTTCGTCCTATAAAATGCAGTATCAATAGAAATTTAGCTGAAATGAAGCTTTTTTTTTCGAGTCAAAGGACAAAAAGGCAAAATCCCGCAGTTTCATGGGACAGGAGATGGATTGAATCAGCTCCTTGAACCCCAAGTGCACCTAGTGTATCTCGGGTCCTTGAAAGGGATACTGCAGGAGTTCTACCCTTTATGTTCCAAATGAAATGGGGCTATTCAAGAAGATCTCGGTTCGGACACACTCTAGATTTCCGTTCAGCAGAAGCATGTCTTGTACGTTTCGAGTTGCGATTTTCAATAGTATGGAATCGCAGCATTTGATAAGAAAAATAAAAAGTAAAGTGTCAAATAAAAGTTTCTGTCTGTATGTCATAATAAAAAAGGTTGTTCGTATATAAAATTAGCATTGCCTCATACTAGCGTTGAATAGGGAAGACTGAATAGGGTATTTTTGAATCACACCCTTATACTTAGATCGACGGAAATTGAATTTTCCGTCGATCCATTGAATAGAGTCATCTCAATTCTCTCTCTATTGTGTAGAATAATCTCTCAGTTCGAACTCTAATCAATTGAATAGACTTGGGACACAAAACGATTCATTTTGAAGATAACTTTTGCAATTGAAAATGATTAAAAATGAATTCATTATTTTTGAAAGTTTAACGAACATACCAAATCCATTTCTAATGTAGCTTGGTAGCACGGACAACATGTCAATAGTAGTCCATTTCAATCCATACATTCTCAAGAACATCTGGAGTCACCAACGTATAGGCATTAGAAATGCGCACTTTGAGCTCTGGGATTGTTTTTGGCGAAAAGGAGGCTTATACACAAGATCTATCCCATAACCCCGTAGGAAGAAAACACAGGGAGTCCCGGATACGGACCCAGAGACATTATCGAGAGAGCCGACAGTAGAACAGATCGTCCGCATCTCCAGTTCAATCGATCCAACGCGTTGGAAGATGTTGGTTTAAAAATTTCCGAGGCTCTATACCCCAATAGGGGGATGTTCCATCTTGCTGAAAGATGAAAACCGTCGAATTCCTATCTATCTGGGACATCCACCCTGGCTCAGGCATGCCATGGCAAATCTTTGCTGTTACACTCCACTGAATATAGAAGGAAAGACCCTACAATTTATATACTGACACCTAACGAGACGTTGAACTTCTTTCTACATTCTGTGTCATTCTTATTGAAAATTAGTTTCAATGAAACCGCAATACTTTTGCTTTTAACCGGTGTATTTGTTTTGAGTCACAGGTATATTTTAAAGAATGGATTTAAAATAAAGGGCCTCCCATTTTTAGCATTCATTTGAAGAAGAAAATACTATATTTTGTTATAAATAAATGAACAGCCCCATTAAATATGTCATAAAATTATTTCTCTACATTATCATTATTTGTGAGCACCAGTGGAATGAATTAAACTGTTTCCAAATAACCATCAGGACTGTTCTGAATGTAAGTGATTGAAAACCATCGAGACTATTTTCCCTGTTGTAAATTCTATCGCTCCGTACATTCAATTCACAAACATGTAACAAGCTACGAGTCTCCCCGGTTAATTGTTATAACTAAATGATAATTTATTGAAGCGGAATTCACTACATGCTCCACGTTTCTAAATCATCTACTGGAACATTAAATCACAGAACATGGACACCGAAGAATTGAAATCGCGTCATCGAAGGCCATGAGAGTAAAGTGCTCGAGGAAAAATGATGTACATAACAGGATTCTTAAATAACTGTTACAAAATAACGCTTTTAATCCTTTGAGGCGCAACCCTTTCCAATGGTGAAAAAAGGGCAGCCGTTGCCATCGCTCGACTGAACGACCCGCAAGAGGGCGGACGATCGAAACGTTCATCGCGTGCCACAGATCGAGAGACCCTTTTTGGACGACAGCTGGCTGTACTGCGTCAAAAAAGGGTCTCTAGATCTGTGGCACGCGATGAACGTTTGGATCGTCCACCCTCTTGCTGGTAGTGAAGTCGAGCGATGGCAACGGCTGCCCTTTTTTCAGCATGGGGCCCTCTATTCAGCTGTTCTCGCATTCTTCCTTTTTCAGCAGATGTCAGTGCTGTTCAAAAGAATCGTGACCCTTTTTGGACGGGAAAGGACGTGCTCAAAAGGAAAGGATTCTCGTGGAGCTATGTCAGCTGCAACTATTTTTATAGAAATCAAATCTTGTCTTCGTGACGGGCAACAGTCAAAACGTCCGAGTTGGGTGTTCCCAGAGTGGGACCACTGAGCGTTAAAGGGTTAAGAGACTACTCAAACACTGGCTGAGGGGAGAAATATCAATACTTCCAGTTTATACATTTATTTGCATCATTGCCACGTTTCCTGGAATTTCGATTTTTCTAGCATCATCCTAAATTGCAGAACACCCCATCATTATCAAAGCATTCATTTTTAGCAACAAGGGTGGGTTCAAATAGTAAATGATATAAAAACGAGTAGAAAATAGTTTAATAATGGTTTATTATTGAATATACGATTGTATATCTTAATCTTTTGTAGTGGTACGAAATTTCGACATAGGTATCATGCTGGTCGAAATGAGCTTTAGCTGAATGAACAGTCATTGAGTAGACATACAGGGCTGAAAGCTTTGGCAGCTGAAAATAGACATACGAACTGGACGGCAAAACGAACGGCAAAAAAGTGATGGTGGCACACGCACAACCTCAAAGGATTCAACTAAAGGAAAAATCCTTAAAGAATTCAACTATTTAGAAGTCAGTTTAGATACATTTATGGGTCATCCCAAATGAACAAGAATTTAGAATGGTTCTTTCAGCCGGACAGAGTATTTACTGAAAATAGTCATTCCAATTTTAATAAAAGTGTATTTTCTTTCTCCCTTTTTCGACAGCTGTTGTAGCTTTACCACCCTTTTCTTTTGCCCAGATAGAGGCAGAATTCGATATTATTTTAAACCAGGGCTTCGAACCGCAATTTATTTCGTTCCGGTTCAACTAAAAATAAATAGATCAGTTCGGTTCCAATTATCGGTTCAGTAACGAATGAATCATTTTATTTTATGTAGATACTTATTTGTGCAAAAATGTAACTCTATCACAAAAAAAAGTAATTCTATCGAAATTTAAACGATTTTATTCTTTTTTTTAATTTATAAGTTGGTTACATTATATTGGTTACAGTATACAGTAAAATAAAAATATACGGAGACGAAGAGTTTTGATTGACGAAGACTGAATAAATTTTCAGTCGAAACGATCGCATCTGGTTATAAGTATCATTTTATGTGTGTTTCTTCACAAAATTTTTATTTATTTTAAAGTTTAACACCAGTATTTTGAGTGTTTTTTCCGTACAGTATACAGTATTGATAAGTTCGTTATAGCAACAAAATGAGAGATAGATCGAACCCAAATAGACCGATATATTTTTTCGGTTCAGTTCCGGTTTTGGTTCCGACTAAAATAACGGTTTTTTTCCGGTTTAGTTCCGGTTCGAAGCCCTGATTTAACACCTTTCTATGCAATTGAAAAGTTTTTAAGGTTTTGGTTGTTTGTCTGTACGTAACTAGGCACCGATTTGATTAAAATTTTGTACATGTTATTTTTATGGAAATGGACCATAGACGGTATGCTTTATAGGAATCAGAAATAATAGAGTTGCGTAAAATTTGTCTTTAGATTATTTACGAAGAAATGCAATATACATATATATAAAAACGTAGTGAACGATGTCAATTTATAGTGAGGGGTTTCGAGTGTCTTGTTGAAGACTACAGGGGAGGCATCTGCCTACGGCGGGTGCCTCGGGCAGGAAATTTTTCTGACACGTATTCACGCTCTATCGGGTAACAACACTCCAGAACGTTCGATACACGAAGGCTCGAACGCGGGACCTTCCCACTTCAGCTCTCTACCCTGTATCCGATGGGTCTTCCCAACGCAGAATGGCTACAAGTGCTTGAATGTCATTCGCGAAGAGAGAGCGTCTATAGAGGAACCCGTTTTCAGTTTCATAGGATAGGAGCGAAAATGGACGGTTTATCACAGTGTCAGAATATTTTAGTTCACGTTGAACAAACTTTTCAAGATGCTAAACACAGTGTACTTTTCAAGATAAACTACTTATGCGCTTTGGGAGGAATTTCGCATCAGTGCAAAGTAAGAATGATGTTCAAAATGATTGCAGTGGTTTGAAAATCGTCTTTACAGATCTTATCCAGATCATCTTTACCCATTTGAAATATTGTAATGCAAACAGTGTTGAAAAAAAAAAAAGAATCCCGTTGAAGATTGAAAAGCAACGATCCCTGGTCAATCCAATGATGTTCATGGACGTTTGAAAAACTTTTAGTCAGTAGAACTCACGAGACGTCATCGTTTGGCCTACACTTAAAAGTTTTATTTTCACAAAATAGAACTCTACAAAGTTTTTGGTGAATGGACTCATGAATAACAATATTTTAATAATTTGAGATAAAAAATATAATTTTATGAATAATGGCAGTTTTTAACCGTGACGAATTAGATAATAGGATAAGGAAATAAGATCGAAATGAATCATTTTGTATGAGACAGGCATTTTAATTCTTTATTTAAGATATTTTCTAATATTGGTAGCATCCACCAGAAATTTTAAATAGTTTTACTTTGTGACAGTAAAACTGTGATGACGTCATTACTTGAAGGCCTAATGATGACGTCAAAGTTTCAATTGTTAGGCTTTCTATAGGTAGGAGGCAGTAGCGGATCCAGGGGAGGGGCTAGGGGGCTTCAGCCCCCCCCAAAAGAGATTGCTCAAGGGTAACATTCTGCTTTATTATACACTTTAAATAGCTAAAATGATCATATTTTATCACTTAGCCCCTCCCAAAAGCCTAATACATTGGTTTAGACTAAAATTTTGATTTATAGTACATAGTAATTGGGTGATATAAGCTTTTTTAAAAAATTAGCCCCTCCCAAAAAAAATTTCTGGATCCGCCACTGGTAGGAGGTGTTGCTTAAAGGCACGCGTTTCCTCAATGGAGTGTTTCCATAAATATCCAAAATTAGGAAAGATGAAAACCTTCAAAATTCATAAACGCATCCTTTTATTGGATAACTTCATCATTCCATAAGATCCAACACAACAGTAGAGTTTGACGCCGAACACACTACATTATCTCTCTAAAAGAAGCGAGAGATAGAAAAAAAAGCGTGTTCTTTATGGAGGTGACCTTTAACAAAGGGGCGGAGGGGATGAATTTCCTGGAATATCCGCGGAAGCAGCTGGTACATCACGCCCTACAGAATATCCCTCGCAAGGTACCGATGAATTAATTAGCAGATACATTTAGGGAGGAAATTGATTTTGGCTTTTAAAATAAGACATGCGGGAAGAGAACAAATCGATGCCAGAAAGACCCTATTGCTTTTTACAAGATGATTTCAATCGAAATGGAAGCTTGTTTTTTACAACCACTCATGATGATTAATTCATTCAATTAAGACTTATTGAGCCATTTAAAGATGTAATAAAATAAAACGACTAGGCCATGGTGAGGTCATAAAAACAATATATAAACAGGTATAAAAACAGACATTTTGTATTCATGGTCTCTTTTTTTTTGTTGTTACTTATAATTTTAAACATTCAACATTTTACTGTTGCTTTATGCGATGCATTCATCTCCTTCACACATGAAAAATATATTGTTATATCGTTTTAAATGTGAACAAATCTTATGAGCTGTGCTTCCCATAAAGGTTAAGTAAAATAGGTAGTAGATGGGGCAACAAGGGTAATAGATTTTTAAAAAAGAATGCACAGTATCCAATTGCATTTATTTCCTATCAAGACTTACGAATTCTTCCTATTTAAAAATAGTATCGCCAGAGACATGAAAAGAGTTTCTTTTCAGAACTTACTGAATCACTCTGGAACCCTTAAGAAAATGAAAATATTTATCATTTTAGAATTCGTGCTTAAGTGAATGCACTGATTAAAAGACAAAACTTTTTTTTTTCAATTTAATAAATTAACTATCTCTTGATAGACATATATATTTTGCGACCTTGTTTATAATTTGCATTATAATCATTATTTAAATTGCAAAGTGGGATGAAACATTCTGTTTGTAATTAATATAGAACGCAAATGAAGTGAGCTTCCATCTGGGTGCTTTCTCTTGTTTTCCGTTTTTATTTCATAAGTAGTTGATAACATGGCGGTTCTGGTTTTGTGTGTATTTTATTACATAGACTTTTCGTTGAATGTATTCTTTACACCGCTCTAAAATTTGAAATTCGAGTTATGCTTATTATCTACGCGAGTATTAAACCAGTTATCAACGCAAGGGATCTTGGCTGGAGGTGGGCTTGAGGGGGACTTTAGGGAATCCTAACCCATATTTATGCGGAGTTTCGGAGAAAACCACGGAAAACTCCCCACGGTTGGCGGAAGCGACTTGAGCTTGAACCAGGTACCTCCCGTCTGCCAGTTGAGTTCGGTCAGAGAGGGAGCCCTGTCAAGAGGACATGCCGAAAAATGCTCAGTGAATACATATTTGCTCCTCTGGGATTTCTTTAGACTGTTTTCGTCTTTCATTTAAAGCTCAGGGAAGCAGTTTATGGATACAAACATGTAAGCTTTTTATACTTAAAATTCACGTAAAAGCAAATCCTATTCTTCTTGTGATATCCTTTAGCCACTTTTTCTAATGACAGCCTGTCTAATGAACCGGGAGATTTTTTTTGTGTGGATAATTCTATCTGTAAACCATTCTATTTTGTTGAAGAAAGCTATGTTTTTCTAGAGCGTCTTAAAACACATTCTCGTGCTGTTACTAAGCAACCGCAGTATTTGCATGATAGGAAAGAAATGTTGTGGCATTGGGTAATTGTTTCCCGTGTTATGTACACTAGACTGGATACTGCTTTCCAGAAAAAGTTTTTTTTTTCCAAATGATTGAATTTTTCGTTTTATGAGAAAGATGGCTCTTGAATGAAAACTCTCTTAAGCATCCCATAACTTAGCTTTTCAAGCCTATGAACAAGCATAAAAACATAATAACATTTAGAAATAGACTCGTTTCTATTCAATCCTGGGTGAAGCTCGTACTGAAGAAAATGAAATCTGAAAATGTTACAAAAACGTGACCGTCCTAGACCCCAATTCTGGACTTTCACGAGTCACCCATCTAGTTTCAGTGTCTTATCGACTCGGCCTAGGTCATATTTGGATTCGGATCATACAAGTATCGAATGAACGGAATTTTATTCATTTTTAAGGAATAGGATAGGAGTTACAAATACCAAAATCGTAAAATATTGAGTCCTCTAAAATGAGTCTTTTTATGGAACTATTCTTTTCAATCATTTTTAAAAGCCCGAAGGTAACCATAACGGTTTTTTTATACGAATTCTAATTTATTTTCATCTAATGAGTTTTTAAATCCTATTTCAAAAAAAACATAAATAAGAACTTTTATAAAAATTTGTTTCCATGAGAATCAATAATTTCGAAAAATATCATTGGATGGAATCGTTTCGAAAATATCAACTAACATACTTGAACCCCACAGGGCTGTGTCTTCTAGTTAGATTCTACCGTCAGGTGTATTCTCCAATTCATCTTCCTAATAGAGGATCCACAATCCCAACGTTTTATTGGCTTCTGACAGCTCAGTGTGTACGCGGAAACGATGATCGCTTTCGTTGCTTTGGAGTTACGTTTCCAGAAAAAAAAAATGAAACAAAGAAAAAAAAACCACTTCTGATTCTCTTATTTCATTCAAAGTCAAAAATTTCGTAGCCATTGAGTTCCCTTCTCCGGACATTTTCAAATCCATAATTTATAACAGATTCAAATAATGTGTACCGAGCGAAAAGTATTCCAAGCTTTTAAATGATTTTTTTTTTCAAAATGCGTATGAAGACCCTGTTTGCATACCATGACGTAAATGAAGTAGCAACATATGTTTCAAATGATTTATTATCGAAAAATGCAAGATTGAAACTCCGACACTACTTATTTTAATATCTGTTGTAATTGAAAATTTGAAAAGGAGCATTTCCATTTTGTTTGATAGACTCCTGAAAGCGCACCAGAAATGAAATATTCAGTTTTATTCCTTAATGAGTGCTTCAATGAAATCCTTAATTACCCGGGTCATTTAATCACAGTGACAACTCATTAGTAAGAATTCGGCATTGTTTCATCGTTTAATGATTGAAAGTCCATTTTACTTTCTTCAGAGGGTTCTGCTTTCGGGAATTCCGATTCATTAAATGCTGGATCACCTAAGTTCCCGGCTTTCATCTAGAGTGTCCAAAAGAATTTTTAGGGAAGAGATTTTATTCACTTTACATGGTATTATTTTTCATTCAAGATTGCAAAGATCTCCGAGATAGGACACTCCATACATCATGGTTTCTGAAATGGCTCTTCGCGAAGGTAGCAACAACAACAACAAAATTATTGCTTCAGCCTCCAACTGACTAGCCTCAAATTGACAACGTGCAAGACCCTTGCTGAAGGAGCGGTAGGGGGAGTCTCCCCCCTAACACTCGCAAAATTCTATTAAACTTGGCAAAATTAGATACCTAGTTGGCAAACTTCGTAAAAAATTTTGGACGAAAACTATAATTGACTTTCTATTTCTGGTACACTTGGCAAAAGGACGCAAACCCAGTTGGCAAAAGTAAAAAGTTGGTAATACAGTGGATAAAAATATAAATAAGTAGGTAAAAACTGATATTTGACTGGCAGTTTATCGACATCTCCCCAAACTGCTACAGAAAGTCCGAGCAATGGCTCTGCCGCCAGGATCCTCTTAGTGCTCTGCCAGGGAAAAAGTTTTGAGAAACTTTGCCCTAGATCGTTGTTTCTTGAATTGAAACAGCATCCAATTTTCTGACAGCCATCATTTCATTTTTCAATGAAACACACTAATTCTATCTAAATATACAAATGAATCAATAAATATAGTTTTAAAAAACTAAAAAGCAAGCTTTAGTGATAAATTCAACTAACTAAAAAGTGAAAAATAATTCTTAATATAGAAAAAATGAATGAATGAAAAATAGTATTAGTGTGAAAAAAGTGTGGGGCGCTTTGTATTTTTTGTATCATTTATGTACTCATCGTACCTGTCGAATATTCTGGAGAACAGATAGAGGGAGTACCCCACGCTTTTTTCGCAATAATACTATTTTTTGTCCATTAATTTATTTCCATATTAATAATTTTTCACATTTTAGTTAGTTCAATTTATCACTAAAACGTATTTAGTTTTTTTAAACTATATTTATTTTTCACTTTTGTTCAATTTGCTATAAAAGCGCGTTTTTTAGTTTTTTTATACATCTAGGCATACTTCGAAGTTCTATTTATTTATCAATTGATAAATTATGCTTGATCCAGAAGGTTTCAAGGAATATTAGTGCAAAATATTTCACTATACTAAATGGCTCTTGTCCCGTAGACAAAACTACGATGGCACAGTGTCTTTATCACTCTGCAGCTCTTTTATTAATAATATATTTTAAAACATAGAAACTACCTTAAAAGTTCTTAGACCACTTAATATTCGAAATGTAGACGTATGCGCAATATTGTAAATTCAAAACTGAACGCTCTACCACTTCAAACTGCAGTCAAGTGCATCCGAACTCATTGCTAAATTATGTCCCTAACAATTTGGAAAACTTCTGTAAAAGTGTTTTAAGTCTTAATAATTTGCTGACTACATAAATGCAGGATAAAAAAATCCGTGATTTTAATTTGCAATTGTTACCATGTCTTTCCATAATTTTATTTACTTAACAAATTTTATGTTGCACTAAAAAGGAATAATATACAGATAATTTAATATTGAGATAATTTTTAGATTTGCCATCTGGATTTCCAAAACTTAACTACCCAGACATACCACTGAATACATTTACCAATAGAGAGAGAGAGGTTCTACTCCATTGTGCTGAGCGGAGTGCCGAAAGGGTACGCCTGCGTAGACCACGCGCTTGCTCACTCTCTCTCGCTCTCGCGCAAAGGGATCTCTAAGAAAATGGCTCATCCTGACGATCCTAATCAGAATAATGGGATAAACTTATCCAATTATTGTATTGTCATGGGTCCTTGATAAGTCCACTAAGTTTAAATTAAATCTGACCGTTTTAAGTGCGTGAAAATCGAGTTCAAAGGATTCGGTTACAAACAAACATACAGGTGAAACTAATAATAGCGTGTTAAAAAGGGCGAACTCAAGATGGGACCTTCTTTTTTTTTCTGACGATCCTAGTACTTTCCGGGAAATTGATTTTGAAGAGTTCATCCTTCATTCCTATATTTAAAACAAGGTTGAAACGCTGAAGACTAGGATTATGAGCGGAACTCCCTGAACTGTTGCTTAAAATGAGAATATTCGAAATGAATGCCCCTTTCAGTAATACAAACTAGTTTGTATTATTGAAACGATCCATTCTATGTATGGATCCATACAGATTTTTATTTTATTTTTAATCATCCATTCAATGAATATTTTTGTGTGAAGTAGTGTTCGATAGTATTTTGGTAAAGAGAATAGTGGAATAATATTTAAAATAAGCAAAAATATGTGTCTTCTTGATTACTAAAATTTGTACGTCATTTCAACCATCCATTATGTGTCAATAAGAGGTCATTTATGAAACTAGTTATGTGTTCATTTTTTTCTTTACATTCCAGTCTGCAAGTGCAAGAATCTTTAAAGTGAATGCATTGAGTTTTCATTTATTTAAGGGATCGTGTCTTTTTTATCCAAATTTTATTTTGCCTCCCCATGTCACTAAAAAGGGTAGGCGGCCGAAGTGTGAAGGTCCCGGGTTCGGGTCCCATCGCTTGGCTGTCGATCGAACGGTCTGGAGTTTTGATAGGTTTTTCCCCAGACGTAACGTGAATACGCGTTAGAACCCCTCAGAAAGTCCTCCTACCAAGGCATACCCACGCTTGGCAGATCGCCTAGTGTAGCGTTGCCATAATCACACACAATCACAAACCCAATTTTATTTTAAATTTTTGCTGTACCCAACTATAAATCATTTTCTTTGAAAAGCAAAAAAATGGTAACCTGAAAGAAAATGTACTTGTGATAGGAATGGGTGAACCCATTCATTCCTCAAAGCTTGGTCACAGGTTACGGTATTTCAGCGTATTTAGAATTCAATTTTGATCTTGGATCCTTCAATCAAGACCCCTATCCCGGAATGGAAAGGGTCATTAGACATAAATCGGAAGGAGGAAAGTCGAGCCTTGATTCAAAAAGATAGAACAAATACGAATCGCTAGAATATCTCTTAATTCTGGCGTAAACACTTTTCCTCGCAATTTGGGAAAAAATCATTCTGGCCCTAGAGTAGTTTCAGTCTACATCCTTCTCCTTTCCTCTTATTTCCTCTAAGCAATCTTGCTTGACCACCATTAGCCATAACGTTTTTATTTATTTATTTATTTTTTAATTGAATGGAGGGATTCGGATTTGTGTTTGTCTACGTGCAAGTGGGTTGGTGGGTCAAGTGGGCTACGTGCAAGTGGGTTGGCCGTAATGGAACAGGGAACCAACAATGGACAAAATCAATGGATAAAGGCCAGGGAAGGTATCCACCTGACTAGCCGATGGACACACATGGGACCCATGTGGACCAGAAGCGAGGGCCAAAACAGTGTGTTGGAGTCCTATTGACCCCTCGACGGCCAGGATACTCTTTTCCTGGGACAGAGATCTGCGCCGCAAGGAAATTCGAGGCGGCGGCGGCGTCCCTCGGCGTGGGAAGATTTTTGCAAAAGAGCGTTATGAAAACGGGTGTATGCGTACACATACACACATATATGTATAAATTGGGGCTGAAATGAGATTTTTTAAGGCTAGATTGAAGACTAGAATCTTTATGAAAACGAGTCTTTAGTAGAATGTTGTTGTGCGATGACGGCCAGTTAGCTACACCCGGACTCTAAGCCGAGGAGGTGGAGTGTAGAGATCACGATTGTGTTGGAGCTCGGGCAGTGGCGTCGCCAAGGGGGGGATAGGGGGGTCATAACCCCCTCCATGAGAAATATTTTGCCATACAAAATGTATATTCTTCACTCCCTTATCTCACATACATATACATATAGGTGAGTTGCAGTAGTCGTAACTCCCCATAAAAAAATTTCTGGCTACGCCACTGGGCTCGGGTGAGCTCGATTACATTTGTCTTTCATTTGCACGAACGGCAAAATTTACGATATTCTATCCATGAAGTAATCGACTTTTATTTGTTTATTACCTAAAATTTCGAGCTTTGGCTCAGACTTCAAAAATATCGGTCGGCAGGGCTCGCATTTAAGTCTTCGGGCTCGGGCTTTAAAAAATGAGCAAGAACTCATCTCAAGTAGGGTGCCCCCCTTGGGGGTTTTCTTAAGGGGTCCTAACCCGTATCTACGCTAAGTTTTGGTGTAAACCACGGAAACTACGAACGGTTAGGTCAGCGGTGCCCTCGGCCACGGGTGGGGCTCCAGAGTATGAGCTTGCCGTTGTTCACTTTTAAAATATTTCTACTGCAAAACTGAAACATTATCAAAATAGGATAGGTTTATGTTGTTTATATAGAACATTCTCGATACAATGAGTTATGAATTTACGATATATACATTATTTGCTTATAAGGTTTTTTTTTTTTTTTTTTTCCTCCACAACCTTCTCATGAACCATTCCAAACCTATAATGCGCTTTTGAGATATAATGCCAGGTTTAAACAGTTTTTAAAGCAATTAAATTACGCCATTGACTCAAATTTAAATTGTACCTTTGCACGTTACTGGCGTTAAGACGTTTCGCTCTATTCTTAACAACAAAAAAAAAGCCAGGTTTGCCAGGTTTGACCATTTTCGTCAGCATAAAATCATTCATGCCTTTGCAACAAAGGCCATTCCAAGTATGCAGATCGCATGAAATTGACAAACATGAAGTAGAATGACACCCATTTACGCCAAATCAGAAAAGTATGTGAAATAAATAAGTCAAAGTGTGTTACACAAAATTGACAATTTTCAAATAGTAAGTTCTCTTAGATAAAGAGTTTAGAATGACCCATTATTCGTTTTTCTAACACAGAATAACTTTTAACTGAATTAAAAATGCGCTATTTTAGCATGAGGTACGATCAGGCAAAAGGCTATCTCTTCATGCAGGGTGAATCTTAAAACCGCGTTCTCCAAAATGTTAGCACCCAGTATCTTGAAAATGAGAAATAATTAAGATTCAGATTATAGTGAAGCCGGTTAGGTTCATCTTGGGTATTTGCTACGAGTAGAAGTATTTGACGGCATGAACTATGCAATTAAAGCAGTTATAGTACAGCTTTAATATTTGCCAGCGCGGCAAGATGATATATATATTTCGTGGTGCTCAATACACCCATCTGCAAAGGATTATGCATATATGGATAACGGTTTTCCCGGTAACCTTACATGAGCTGTAATTATAGGTTATGAGCATGTATAAATCGCCCAATAATGAAAAGCCGGCATGGGTGGCAAGGTATCCTATCTAATCCGCAGCTTTTATTAAAAAAAAACAAACATATAAAGTACTCTTTTCTTAGAACTAACGATTAACTATATTTATACGTAAGTTTTCAAATTATGAAAAATCGGCATGGGTGGCCCATACGCGAGGTTTTCCATTGGTTTTACATAATTAAAAAGCGTGTGAAGTTTCTAGTCAGAGGCTAAAACTTCTTCATCAAAAGCCTAATCGAACGGTTTACCTATAAGAATCATGAAACCTTAAAATAAATTTTTATTAAGCAGTATTTTATAATTTTTCTTAGATAGAGGACATCTTGCAAAGTTTGTGATGTGATTCCTGCTTTCGTTTGTTGTTTCCCCCTTTCCTGAAAGTTATTCTAGACATACAGGTTTCTTGTTTATGAGAGTGCATATTATAATGTCTGGTGTGGAACATTTCAAAGTACCTGACAACATTCGTGCCATTAAAAATTGTTCAAGAGCTACATTTCTTAGAAAAGTCTGAAAGAAGAATAATTTTATAATACTCAGTAATGATTTGCTTATCAAACCTACAGTGCATACTGTATCTAACTGGTCACACTCTCATTTTTCCGTAATAAAAGGAACATTTTGTAGTTTGTCTTATTTTAGACATTTAAAATAAATAGAAGACCATTATGAAAATAATGTTTAGTTTTTAAAAATGTATGGCAACATTATTTTTTTGAGCATGCAAGCGTGAATTCATAACGTATGCTTCCTGTTCTCTGAACAAATATTTGCCCGTATTTTTGATTGATTCTATTTTTTATTGCTAAATGAAAATAAAAACAAAACTATTAAAAATAGTAAAGGAATAAATAAATTAGAATTAGGGTATATTACAGTCTTTTATTTTGTGAGAGTTACAGACTGGATATTCTAATTTTTCGAATTGAAACTTATTTCCTGATTTTTCTGTTAAACAACATGGTGAAATTTAAAAAAAATATTTTTTCTACCGTAAGTTAGATTAAATGAAGTTACAATTTTACATTCCGGCCATTCTAAAAAATCATGCATTTTAAGGTTCAATCTAATTTTTTTCTAGTGTTTTTTTACTGGACGAGAAAAAGGTCACATTACGTCAGTGATTTTGCAGAAGGAAAAGACCTTTTCGCATCATCAACATTTCTTCAAAGGGTTGAATTGGAACTTATTAATGGAAACAGTTTCTGATTTGAAAATTTCATATTTTTGTCGTTTTATCGACTTAAATTATCTCATATTAATACTTGTCATTGGTTTCTACACACGTATCTTTCTACCTAGATGATAGGATATTGAAGTATCGGGTGTTTGTGCTGCTTATATTAAAAGTAAACTCTACTGTTTTGAAATTCTCAACAGTGCAGGTTACAAAATAAGTACCAGAGATATCATTATTACTATTTTGTTTGAAATTCACTCCCAAATAATGATATCTGTACTTTTAATACATTTGTTGTTCGTTGTTTTGTCACTTGAACGTTTGATATAGATGTGCCTCAAAATCTAATAAAAACTATGAAAGTAGTGTAGAGTTGCAAATTTAATTTTTAAATAGATATTAATCGAACTCAACACAACTTACAGAGAATATTTGTCGTGGATGCATACTTTTTATAAGCAATGACGCTATTCTATTAGAATTCTAACATTTCGAGTTCAATTATTTAAAAATGATTATTCCATTTTTACAAATTCACTGGAAATTCCAGTATAATAATGCAGTGTTTTATATCCGAAACATCCTATTGCTAGTGTTTATTCATGCCCGTTTGGCGTAGTCTATTCTTATCGGGTCATTTCTTGAAAAAGGTCAGTGCGTCTCGAAAATAAGCTCTGTATCCAATTGGCGACAATACAATTGAAAGCTCTTATTCCGTGATTTGAAAATACAGGTAAGAAAAATGAACTTGCCTGTTCTGTAGTTACGCCGGGGTGACTGTGTCTAAAGTTCCAGAGAAATCTACTAAAATCTCACACAAACACTCATTTATTGACTTCCACAAGTTACGCACATCACAGAAGTACAGGGTGGCCATAATTAAACTGCAAGTGTTCAAGGAGTGGTGGAGAGAAAACTACCGAGAATATTCCAGTGAATTTGGGTATCTACACGTTTCAGAACATATGCAAATCAAATATGCAAAAAAACAATCGTCATTTTCACCCGATAGAGGGCGCTGTACCGTACTCCAAAGCTCACCGGTGGCCTGTACAACTTCCAATACCGATAGACAGAGCATAGTGATAATCTAAGAGGCATATAAACAATATACAACATCATTTACAGTTTATCAAAATTCCATACAATTCGCTTCAGTCATTACATTTTTACCGTAACATGTAATCAAAAATGAACGTAAATTAAGATCACAAATGAAACAATTCATAAAGACGCGTCGGAAAATAATTAAACCATTATTTATTCTCATGGACACTCATTGGACCTCTTCTTAATCTTTCCATACGCCGGTATTCTTTTAGAGTAGCTGAATAATGGCTACTATTCTGATAGAATATCTTCACTAACAATGCGCGTTCCTTCTTATTCAGAGTCATGAATGACCATGACTCAATGGGGTCTTGTTTTTACACTGTTCGATGGGCTTAAAATTTGCATATAGTACGTCCATAAGCATTGAAAGACAATATAGCGGGTGAAAATAGCGATTTTTTTAGTGCATATTTGACTTGCGCACGTTCTGAAACGTGTAGATATCAAGTTTCACTGAAATATTCCTGGTAGTTTTCTCTCCAGCACCCCTTGAACACTTGCAGTTTTATTATGGCCACCCTGTACATCTCAATTTCTTGGAATCTCAAAATTCCCGCCCGCGCAGAGTACGCTCAGTTTATTTAGGTTCATGAGTTTTGTGAGACTCAGGAAAAGTTCCTTTTTTCTTAGTTTATCCGAAAAACCTAATGTAACTTTCCTTTAATGAGGCCTATTCCTAAAGTAAGACATAATTGGAGCATGATAATAACGGAAAACTAATCTAGGCGCAGACATTATTATAGAGGCCAGAGTATTAATCAAGGGACATACATAATAATAGCAGTGCTAATGCGATGCGGTTAATTGTTAATAATAGAACTTAGAACTCTCCCGAGGCTAATGAATGCACCCATATTCTCGCGGAAACCGTACGGTAGCGTTGGAAGGGGGGGCTACAAAACAACTGTTGTCACTATGTTTCGAGACACTTCCTACCATTTGATAAATGGAAACGTGTATTAGAATTCTGAGAATAGAAGCAAGTATAACCCTGTTTCCATACTATTACAAGGTGGTAGCCACTGAGAAGGAGAAAATAAAATCCCACTTGCAGAGAAGAGAATTTTCAAGTCGAGAAGTGAAATCCACACTTTTATTCATTTCCATATTTTCCATTCAATTTATTATGCTTAAAACGAATTATGGAATCTCTCTATGCTCGAGAACTTGCGTCGTTTTAGAAAATGCACCCATAAATGCCGATGCAACAGCTCGCAAAGTTTTGAGACTATTTTTTCTGTCCTAAAGTTTAAGTACCTAAAGCAAAATGGTTTAATAATGTACATGAGTCATTTGTAGCTTTAGTTATCCCACAGAGTGAACAACTCATAACATTTGTGGAAATCATTGTTTTATAAGTACCCAGCTCGAATTTGAAAAGCTGCAAGCATACCATTCGGATTTGCCAAACTTTGATTGATATTCATAGTCTTAATGTAGAGAAATTCAGCAATATTCATGGGCGCCGGCAGAATATTTCCCAGGGGGGGGGCAAAGACTACTTCAACGTATGGTTACCATGTTGGAAAGAGCAAAAAAGCAAGGAAAAACACTGCATACAAAAATCCAGGGGGGGGGATTGCCCCCCCTTGCCCTATGCTGCCGGCGCCCATGACAATATTTAACATTGAGTTGTATATCCCTTTGCTTTGAGGATTGCGAATCGTCCGGTAGGTACAAAATTCACAAAGCTCTCTAGGGTGGACCTGCAGTAAGGAATCAAGCATAACCACTCAAATCCCTCTGCAGAGAAACCTTATCTTAAAATTCTCTTCAGATCTGCTATTCTTTTTTCCAGTTCGTATTATTTATTGACATGTTGTAGATGTTCGTGTTTATATATAAATAGGCTTGCCAGATTTCTGAAATGTTGAACCGGAACACCGGAATGCCCCCAGTGTCACGGGTATTCAAGGGTCCATTGGCCCGACCTGTGGTTGAACGCATTTTCGCTCTCAACCGGGAGACGGAAGATGCCTGGTTCAAAACCAGGTCGAGTCCGCCGACCTAACCGTTCGGAGTTTCCAGGGGGTTTTCTACGAAACTTAGCGTAAATACGGGTTAGGATCCCTTAGAAAGTCCACCACGGAGGGGAATTTCCTCCCCTCGGTCCAGATTCCTGGACGTAACACTCCATTTACATTTTCCCCTCAAGGGTAGACACTTTTGGCGGGTTTTTGGAGTGTTTTAGAGGATAGTTTATTCTCAATGCTATGAATGGTTACTGATGAAGAACCTGAACCAGGGGTATTCATAAATGACACAAGCGTATCCATTTAAACATTTTATTTCTTACATGTTTGTAAGTTGCTTAAGTAAAAAGAAACACTTTGAATGAGGAATAAAAATTGGAACACTACTTATTAGCACACCACCCCTCTTGGATAGTTCTCACTTTTTATACAGCACAGTGAAACAAATGACAAAGTAATGATCCTTAAAAATCCTCCACAGTTCATTATTTTCAGACTTTTTGGGTCATCTATAATCCAATTTATTTTTGACCGGGACGTGAAGTCAACCGGCCGGGACACCGGGATTTGTCTGCCAACCGGGACGTCTGGTTGGCAGACAATTGTTGGCCGCAAGCGTATATACAAATACTAGAAATAAATATCTTTTGTCTTCTGAAAAGAAAGAATCATTTTTATGCACGAAAGAGAGTGATATTCTTTAATTCTCCATCAAGATTGAAGATCGTGCTGCTACGTTTCTCTGAAACGGGTCAGCATTCCTTTTCCTGTGTTACCTCACCTTCCGTCATTCAACCTTCCCATTGAAGATCCCGAAGAAGTTCTGTCTTTGAAAGGACCGCATACTTTTTTCAATCGTTATGAACAAGTAAGCAGTTGTGTGTTGATCTGCTTAATAAGCGATCGGTGGGATTCAATGAGTCAAGATTTTGCGGTTTCTTCCTCTTCTGAAATCACTCTTGATTTTCTCGCCAGAACTTAACGTAAAGGGCGAAGAACTCTACACTTTATTTCACTGAAACATAAATAAAGTTGGGAAAAAAAAGACTAAAATAGTCTGTTACTGGTTCTTAAAACAACATTATTTATACCTCTAAATGTTATCGCATCTAAAAATAAATACCACGACGGTAGACGTTTTTAAGGCAAAAGATTTCTCCTTCGAGAAACATGTGATGGATAGGCTGCCTAGATTTATTCAGTGAATGCAAAACGGGGTCATTCTTTTCTGATATCCCTAGTGAAAAAGCCAAAGCATTTTGTTTGCGTTCTACTCGAAAGAAATAGAGACTAACAGAGTGTCAATAAGAAACAAAAATCAATCTGTCTCGTGATGGGTCCTGCCCCTTAATACTGGATCTCTACACCTTTTATGTCATTAGAAAAATAGACTCGTTTCAGGTTTGTGCTTGACAACTTAGAGGCAGTCTTGTTTTAAGAGACAGTTTAAACATGACTTTGTATCCTTGACCCACTGAGAAAAGGACAAAGTTGTAAACTTGTTTTCAATCCACACAAAAGGGAAAGCATTTCATTTCACCCCTTTCAACCTTGCCTGTTCATACGAATCGTTGAAAAGAGGCAACAGCGAAGGCTCTTCTAGTCTACTCAGTGTTACTACCCGGCATAAGTCTTAAAGTGGCTCGAAGATATTTCGATGAAAACAAACAAAAAAAAAACAGTGAAATAATATCTCTGGGCAAAGATGGGCGAGACTAGGTTAAACGGGGGTTTATGATTAAAATGAAAGATTACGTTATTGACTAAATAATAAAAATTTCGTGCATATCATTTGCATAATAAAAAATATGTACAAAAATGATAACTCTTGTATACAGGGTGTTCCGACCCACTTTAAGTGTAAGTCAGGCCTATAATAAGGATTTCGAATCACGCAGCAATGTGGGGTCGGAAATATGTTCATGTAGCAGTTCATCACCTTGTAATAGTAGTGAACTTTTCGACCCTAGTTCGTCAGAAAAGAGTGGATCTGGCACAAGAAGTACTTGACTACCATTGATTATGAACAGGATGGAAGTTATTGAAGTATAAATTCTATATATTGACTGTTAAACTGATTATATTAACGGGTAAATGGACAGGGCTTTTTTGACCCCTCATGTCTACGTGAATCGGATTCTTTGTTTTGTGCCCTGCCTCTCATTCCAGTTTGCGGAAACTCCCTTGGAACATCCTGTTTATATTTTTAAAAATCAAAGCAATAGAACTTAATTTAAAATAATCCATTAAAGTACTTATGATGTTTTTCTTTCTAACATCTCGATAAAAATACAATAATTTCCCGTATGTGTAGCTTGGGGGAATACATACCCCCTCCCCGCCCAAAACCAGCTTTGTTCATTTATTTTCCAAACATTTTTTTTTTTTTTTTTTTTCCACTCCCAAACATTAGGAAACTGCGTTATGTGGCCCGCCAAAATTTTCAAAGGCTTTCAATGACTGAATGTCTAATTATAAAAGTGACCGTCTGCTTCATTTTGTATTAGAGCAATTTTCTCTTTTTACATTTTCTGACATTAGGTCCATGTTAACAACGAAAAAAATAGGGCATAGCAGGAGGAGTCCATTTCTTCACTCTTAACGACCAACATCTGCACATGACAGCTTGGAATTATGAATAGAATAGTTACTTGTTAGATCCCCTTCGTATCCAAGAGATACAGGGACGGAGATTCCTTTTCTGTGGCCGTCGTTGCTTCGAGACATCGGTTTTTGAATGTTCCTAGATTTTCTTCTACTTCAGTTTATAATTTCCGTCTTTGTCACAGTCAATACATTCATTGCGCTCCGTCTCATTCATTCGATAAGTATTTTATGAGCAAGCCCCGTCACCCAGCGTAGAAATTCATAAAAATCTTTTAAATACCAAACGCTAACACCTATAAATTATAAAAAATAAGTATTGGTTTGTTTTGACATTGCGTAGTGCGTTCACTCAATGGAATTTCCTTTCTGAAAATGAAATATTGAATAGGTTCCGCGACTCTCGAATATGTTTCTTTTTGCATACCTATATCAAAAATGTAAGGTTTTCGCTCTTATAGGTAGCTAAAGTACCCGTTCTTCGTACGCAAATAATGCTTATTTGCCAACTTGGGTTATGTCAACAGGATAGTCTATTAGACAGTTTGAACTGAAGCGTACTCGGTGCTCACGTCGTGAAGAAGATGTAAAGGCCTTTGTGAAAGGCTCTAGAATAACATTTCCCCCTCAGGGGGAAAACCTTCTTTAGGTTTTCACGGGTGTCGCAATCCCGGGGCCCCAGCGATCTCTCGCTCCTCTGTTTTTTTACCCTCCTCTCTTCTTCTGCTGTTTCCTTTCCCTTCTCCCTCGGTGTGGTTTCTTCTCTTGAAGTGAGGGCCCCCCTTCAGAAGCTGTGGTAGCTCTGTACCGTCAGCTTCGGTTGGCGGGTAAACTGCCCACGCGTTTGCCGTGCGTGGAGACCCGTGTCCCCGGAAATGGGGATCCTGGTAATTGAGGGGTCTTTACTCCAACACATTGCTTTGGCCTCGGCTTCGGGTAAACGGGAGGTACACAGCGTTCCCCTGTGTATCAATCGGCTGGTGGTACTGGTTCAGCCAACTGCTAGGGTTCAAGCAAACGGACATCTACTGGGCACATCGTTAAGGGTGGATGCTGCTTAAGGGATGTACTGTGCGCGTATAGACCCGACTAGCACTGGTGCATGTACATGCATCCCCTTGTTGGGCTCCGTGGTGGGCGGTGCGGTCGGGTCCGAATTTCCAATCCCCAATATGGATTCGACACTTTCCTTATCTAATGTCAACGTTCCGAACTCTCTCACTGAGGGAGCTATTACTGCAAAATTTTTTCTCGTAAAATGTCAGGACGGAAACTTTAACCAAACATCCCCGTTTCTAATCCATAAAACCATACTTGCTAATGTTGGAGAAGTTGCTAAAATAAAAAAAATACGCTCTGGCGACATCTTAATAGAAGTAACTAATAACAAACAGGCAAACAGTATTATGCAATTAAAAACTATCGGCCTTAAACCTGTCACTGTATCACCTCATAGGACACTCAATTCATCAAGAGGCGTCATATCCGAACCTGACCTATTACACTGCTCCGAGGCTGAAATCCTTGAAAATCTCAAATCCCAAAATGTTTGTGCAGTTCGCAGAATCTCTATCCGACGCAATAACCAAACACTGGACACCAAACATATAATTCTGACTTTCCAATCACCTAAACTTCCTTCCCATATCAAAGCAGGATACCTCTCATGTGCCGTTAGACCCTACATACCCAATCCTACTCGATGCTTTCAATGTCAAAAGTTCGGCCATACCAAACCTTCCTGTCGTGGTTCCCCAACCTGTGCTCGTTGTGGGACCTCCGGCCACGACAGTGAAACCTGCTCTAATCCACCCAAATGTGTGAACTGCAAACAAGATCATCCTTCATATTCCCGCTCATGCCCGAAATGGTCGTTTGAAAAAGAAATCCGGTCCTTGTGTGCCACCCAAGGACTGTCATATCCAGAAGCCCGTAAAGTAATGAACTCCCGTACACCCAAACCCAGTCAGTCTTGTGCTGCAGTAGTCAAATCTGTTAAATCAATTGCCATCCAAACTGAGCCACCAAAATCTGTGCCCGTCTCTATACCTACTTCCACTACTAAAACTAAACACTCAACCTCTACCCAAAATAATTCTTCCATAGCTCTACAAAAAAGCACATCAAAGAAGAAGTCTGAAAGCAACAACTCCACTCAAAATAGACCTCTAATCAAAAAAACTGCAGCCTATAAGGCAAAATACAGTAAGTCCAGACTTAAAAAGATCCTTCCACAAAAGCCCATTGATGACTCAATACTGCATTTAGATCCTACCGATTCTGACATTTCCGACAATATCATGGATGATGATGACATCCCTAGTACCCCACTTACACCTACGGGGACTAAAAGCAAGCTCTCAATCATCCCTAACATCACTTGATAATGGCTCTGCTGCTTTCTTGGAACTGCCACGGTTTTCACAATAAAATTGATGACCTCAAAACCCTAATTTATGACTATAACCCTGCATGCCTTGCCCTTCAGGAAACTTATCTGAAAACCAATAAACAAACACAAATTCTTAATTATACCATCCTTAGAAAAGACTATGAGCTCGGGGAAAGGGCCTCCGGTGGCGTTGCCCTTTTAATAAATAATCAATATCCGCATTCTATTCTCAATCTCAAAACTACTTTACAGGCTGTTGCCGCTCGGGTCCATCTCAAACATCTTACTACTATCTGCAGTATTTATCTTCCCCCGAATGAAACCATCTGCCAAACCTCTCTCAATAGTCTTATCCAACAACTTCATCCTCCTTTTATCCTCCTGGGGGACATGAACGGTCATAGCCCCGCATGGGGCAGCACAGACATAAACAATAGAGGCCAACTTATTGAACAGCTGCTAACAGACTTTTCTCTTTGCGTTATGAATAACGGGGATAATACCTACTTCCACTACCCTACTAAATCCTTCCATGCCATAGACCTAGCTATTTGTTCTCCATCTATCCTCCCACTTTATAACTTTTCAGTCTCCAGTGACTTACACAACAGTGATCACTTTCCGATTTTTCTTTCACCACTTTACTACAATCCAAAAGGCACCTTTACCACCCCTAGGTACATTTATGATAAGGCAGATTGGATTACCTTTACAGCACTATCCAAAATCACCTCAAACATCCTTGAAGGCACTATTGAAGAGGTCGTGGATAAAGTCACTTCAGTCATTATTAAAGCAGCTGATGCCAATATTCCAAAATCGGGCATGACACTTCGGCGCAATAAAAAACCGTGGTGGAATGAAACCTGTACACTAGCAAAAAAACAGCAGCAGAAAGCATGGAGTGTTTTTCGGCGGTACCCTACCACCGAAAACCTCGTCCTTTTTAAAAAAGCAAAAGCTTATGCCAGGAGAATAAGGCGGCAATCTCAAAAGCAATCTTGGGTGAAATACGTCTCTAGCATAACACCCACCACTACTAGTAAGGAGCTATGGTTGAAAACAAAAAGAGCCATGGGAATCTATAATAACCCTTCAATAACCTGTCTGTCCATTAATAATAATATAATATCTGATACTAAAGAAATAGCAAATAACATCGGTCAAACTCTTGCTTCTATATCCTGCAGTACTTCCTTCTCAAACCCTTTTTTCTCCTACAAACAACAATGTGAACGAAAAAAAATAAAATTTAAAACCTCCTCCCACTTTCCCTACAATAGTGATTTTACTATCAACGAACTCACCAAATACCTACGGCAATCCTCCAATACTTCTCCTGGTCCTGATGGCATTACTTATGTAATGCTGAAACACCTATCCTATGACTCTTTACTAAACCTCTTAAAATTTTACAATAGAATCTGGAACGAACAAACTTTTCCCTCTGCCTGGAGCAATGCAATAGTCATTCCCTTCCCAAAACCTGGAAAAGATACTTCTAATCCTAGTAACTACCGTCCCATAGCCCTTACTAGTTGTGTTTGTAAGTTAATGGAAAAAATAGTTAATGCCCGCCTTGTTTACATTTTAGAAACTGGGGACCATATACATCCCTTTCAGAGCGGTTTCCGCAAAGGCAGATCCACTATAGACAACATTTTAAATTTAGAGACACAAATCCGTAATGCTTTCCTCAGGAAGAATCACTTAGTGTCAGTGTTCTTCGATATAGAAAAAGCATACGACCGAACGTGGAGATACGGAATCCTTCAAGATCTCTATAATATAGGCTTTCGAGGCAATCTTCCAATTTTTATAAAAAATTTCCTATCGCTCAGAAACTTCCGTGTCCGGGTCAACGGCACTCTGTCTGATAATTTCACACAAGAAGAGGGTGTTCCCCAGGGCTCCGTCCTTAGCGTCACCCTCTTTTCTATAAAAATCAATAATATTCTTAATCAATTGCCCCCAACCGTCCACGGTAGCCTATATGTAGACGACCTTCAAATCTCCTGCCAGGGGAAAGATATGCGTCTCGTTGAACGGCAGCTTCAAACTGCCATCAACCGCATCCTAAAATGGTGCGACACAAACGGCTTCACCATGTCTGTCGAAAAAACAGTCTGTACCCACTTTTGCCGGAAACGTGGGATCCACCCCGATCCAGAACTTTATCTAGGTCATAATACCATTGCTATCAAGGACTCTGTCAAATTTTTAGGTTTAATTCTTGACAAAAAACTTACTTTTGCTAACCATATTTCTGACCTTCGCAGTAAATGCGAGAAAAAGCTGAATATTTTAAAGGTCTTAACCAATACCTCTTGGGGGGCAGACCGCGATGCTCTCTTGAGGATTTACCGTGCTGTCATACGTACAAAAATGGACTATGCATGCTGCACGTATGGGTCAGCATGCAAATCAGCTTTAAAAAAACTAGACACTGTGCATCATGCTGCACTACGCATTTGCTCTGGTGCTTTTAGAACATCACCTGTACATAGTCTTTACATTACCTGCCATGAGCCATCTCTCACCCTCACACGTCATAAGCTATCATTAAATACTTACTTTCGCATTCTCTCTCATCCCTCACATCCATTAAAGAGCTCCTTCATAGATACTCATCTTGACCGATTTTATGCGAATCGTCCCATATATACTCCTCCTTTCGGACTCAGGATTCGTAGGAGCCTTGTTGGTACGCAACTGGAGGATGTTAACGTTTCCACCTGCTCTTTTCATGACATACCCCCTTGGGGTATGTTGCAGATATCATACCTACAACCTTTCAAAGGCTTTTCAAAACCAGACACTGACCCCATAATATATCAGAAATTGTTTTTAGACCACAGGAACAAATACCCAAACTACGGAGAGCTATATACAGATGGCTCTAAAACTGGAAATCACGTCGGCTTTGCCCTTGTAGGTAGAAATTTCACATGCAGCTACTCCCTCCCTCAGTTTTGCTCTGTCTTTACAGCTGAATTACTGGCCATTTACGAAAGCCTTCTGTACATCTCCAGAAATGATGCAAAGAACTTTATCATATACACAGACTCCCTCAGTGTACTGGAAAACCTAAAATCGGGCTCTCAAACACATAGCTACATCACGAAAGTCTTACATAAATATGAACAACTCGTAAACTGGGGATACAGGATCCTCCTCTGTTGGGTACCCAGTCACATCGGGATCAGTGGAAACGAGAAAGCAGACACACTAGCCAAGGATGCGACCCTCTCATACACCGGCAATCTCTCCTTTAGAGACATAAAGTCTAGCATCTCTGGCATAGTGAAAAGCATATGGACCGATAAATGGGACAGTGAAACTGGGAACAAACTTCATTTTATCCGTCCAGCCCTCACACATTGGTCATCTCATCCTTATCGCAGACTAGATGTCATTTTGACACGTCTCCGCATCGGTCATACGCGGCTTACTCATAAGCATCTGCTATTTGGTGAACCTGCTCCAGAGTGCCCCCACTGTCATACTTGCCTCACCATTCACCATCTTTTAACCTCATGCCCTGCTTTTAATCGTTTTTACCGAGCACTTTTTAACTGCTCTCATCCCAAACTTGATGAAATACTGGGTGAAACCCCGCACTTTAATCTGTTCGCCTTTCTTCGGCGTATCAACATTCTTTACTCATTGTGAAGTATATACTTTTCTCTGTCTGGTATCTGGATGGGAGCCCCCATGCAGATGCTCTTGTCCTTTTAATCTACCTTTTACTTCTCTACAGTTTGCTTTTACTGTCTTTAGACCTCATGGTCTTTAGCTTTACATGTTTTATACAACACTTTTTTACCTGAACACTTTCTTTTACTATTTACACACCTTGTCTGGCGCAGTATGTCCTTTCTGGACCTTGTGCCATAAAACCTCAAATAATCAATCAATCAATCAATCTAGAATAACATTTCACAGAGGACCTACTTTTTACACATGAAGAATTTTTAATTGTATCCACATCCACTGAAGCTGTGTTTTGGACGTCAAGAAGGTTTATGAAGCGTAGCTTCCTAGTCAGTTCGGCTTGCTATTGACACTGTCCAAATAGAGGAATGAAGCTTCATCGCATTTCCGTGCCTTAAGTCCCACCCTTTCCACAGGTTTGGAGTGTCCATGCGCTCTCGAGTCTATTTCTACTCTCTGATTCACGTTCAGCGCACTATCGAGGTCCTTATTTTTCCATACGATTGCCAACTTAGCAACATCTTTCAAAGGAGACGAAAGGACTCTTCTATCCTCGTACCGGAAAATGAAGGCTTGATTTCGAGTGAGGAATCACGATGTTTATTTGCACGATGTTTATTTTGTTTATGAGAGGAGGATTGGAATCCCCCTCCATTTCCCGTTATTCGAGAGAGTGGCGAAATCCAACATGTGCTCCTAAACTTATTCAGTCGTTGCACGAGTGTGTTCATTTTTTGAGGAAAAAATAAACGAGCTTCAAAACTTAAAACACTGTACTGCTTATGAAATGGAGTTGCCAATGTTGCGTTACCCGGTGCTAGGAAAGTGAAGCCTGTGCCACGCCCCCTTATTCCCCCAAAAGATTGAAGAACGCATAGAGATGCATTGAAAAACGAGTTCCGGAAAGGGTTAATAAAAATAATTTCAGAGTGACTCACCCATTTGTTTATCCATTTTACGTTTATGGAAGGTTGTTTACACGTATTAACTTGTTTTTTATTGTATAATTTCGTATATAAATTGACATGTTTTCCAATGACGCTATCCTGTGCTTTGGGGAGATGAGGGGGGGGGGAATGGTTTTTGGCTTCAAAAAAGGGGAACATGGGCTTCTTCATGAGTTGAACCTCTTTGGTTTATGACTCACTAGCTTAGTACCCTTTTTTAAGCGATGGAAAAAGCAAATAGTTTCCTAACATAATCATAACTACCTGTAGCAAAACGAGATCTCAATTAAAAGGAAAATTGAATCGCAGTATGCCTATGTTACGAAACATGCACGTTAATAAAAATTAAATACAAAATTAAATAAGTAAATAGAAAACTTTGCAAGGGCGGCTCCAGCTGAATTCTCGGAGGAAGCCATTGAACTTTTTACATACGTCTATAAAGGGTTCCTAATCCAAATGGAACGCGTGAAGTCGTGAACGATACGAATCTAAATTTGTAAAATAAAATTTCGGAGTTTGCCATGGCCCCCCGAGTCTTCCTCACTGGAGCCGACCTTGGCATTGCGTTTGAAAGTGGATTTCGTAACATTTAAAAGGAAGAACGTTTTGAACTGCGTTCAAGCATTTAAAATCTCAAATCTAAGCAACGGACTAGCCAATGCAGCTCGAATATTCGGAGGGGGCCATTGAAATTTTTGGATAGTTTATAAAGTGTTCAAAATGTAAATTGAGCGTGTAGAATAAGGGGGTGTATCGAAAAAACCTTTTTTTCGAAATTCGCTTTCTCTTAGTGCTATTTTTTGACAAATGGGCTGAATAAGAAGTGTGCCAAATTTCAACTCGATGGGTCAAGATCTTCGACTCGATTATTAAGGTTAAAAAAAAGCAATTTTTCGCTAAGAGCTTGAAATTTCTAAAAAATATATTTTTTTAAATTTCTTGTCTCTAGCAATGAATTTTACCTTAACTGACTCAATAATAAGTAAGTAAATTTTCAGCCCGGTCGGTTAATATGTTGAGTTGCCGCAATGAACCTAAAGTTTGAGAAAAAAAATCGAAAATTTCGCGGACACATTTCATTCCTTTAGTATTAATGTTTTGTGTATACATGAAGTCTCAACAACGTAAATAACGTAAGAAATGTTTTGCAATGGCCAATGGCGTTGTCATCGCAAGCCTTCGTATTCTCTCGATCTGAACTCTCCTGAATGAAACTCTGTTGACTCCGGATTGAAAGGCACTGTCTACCTGAACACTCCCAATTCGCTCATGTCACTCGAAGGGTCGCTAAGAGCTTGAATTGTCGATGAGTGTGCTGTATGAATCCGTTCCCACTCAAACATGACAGGATGAGGTGCCTCATTTCATTTTTCTTTTGCTTGTGACATCTCTGGATGCCGAACGACGGACATTTTGAAAAATGTGTGCTGTGGTTGCTTGAAGAAAACGAATGTACTGATACATGAAATAAATAAAAACTTTGTATAAAAAACACACGTAAAATGATACTTAAAGAATGATACGATCGTTTCGCCTGAAAATTCGTTCAGTCTTCCTCAGTCAAAGCCCTTCGTCTCACAAAACGGTGGGAACTGCAAAAGATAAACAAACAAGTATGTTGCCTCTTGGGAAAAAAAAAAAAAAAAAAAAGGCGAGAAACCACGAAGATGAAAGGAAGGGGAGAAAAGGGGATGAGATAAAAAGAAAAGAATAAAATAAGGACAAACAAAAATACAAAAAAAATAATAACAATAATAATGAGAAGCAAAAAAGAATGCACGAACACAAACGCACACAAAAAAAGGAAAAACAACAGAAAACAGGACAAACAAAAGAACAAAAAAAAAGAACATAAAAATACAAATATTTAATTTTTTAATATTAAAAACACAAATAGGACAGCGCAATTTCTATTTTATTTTTTTTCTTAATAAATATAAAATAATAATAATAAACATAAAGGAAATAGAGAAACGTACACACAAAAACCAAAATAAAAATAATAATAAACATAAAGGAAATAGAGAAACGTACACACAAAAACCAAAATAAAAATAATAATAAACATAAAGGAAAGAGAGAAACGTACACACAAAAACCAAAACCAAAATAAAATAAAGAGAAAGAAAATGAGAGAGAGAGAAAGAGAGAGAGAGAGGGGAAAAAAACTGGCAACATAAGAAAAAGGGGGGAGTAGAGGAAGAAAGTGAATAGAAACTTATAACAACAGTTTCCAAGCAGAAAGAACAAAAGGAACGGAAGAAATTTCGTTCACAAGACGTTCCAAGTGCTGGGTCATGGAAAAACCTTCCAATAAATCAGGATGAGACAAAGAATGAGGAGTGCACAATATCTTAGAAAGCAGAAAACAATGATTAGAATTCCAACAATGGGAGGCCATAGAAGATTTGGAAAGCACGGGCTTAGAAACATATCTCTCATGCTTTTTGAGCCTCCATTGGAGAGCTCTTCTGGTCTGACCCATGTAGCCCAAATGACAAGATTCACAAGGAATAGAATGAACACCCCAAAGGCTCTCAGTAGGAATAGGATCTTTAAGGGAAGAAAATTTAAGTTTGACAGGCTTAAAAATGACTTTGAAATCGAAATTTTTGAGAAGTTTAGAAATTTTGTAGCATAAAGGTGAAAAGGAAGGTAGTACAATGAATTCATTATAAAAATGAATAGCAATAGTAGAAGTATTAGGCTTCCATTTAGAAAGAGCTTTGTCGATAATAGTGGGGGATAAAACCACGAGAGACAGCTAAGGATTTTAAGTAATTAATTTCATTATGAAGAGATGAAGAGTCAGAGCCAATTTTGACTGCACGAAACACATAAGGGTAAAAAACAGAAAGTTTTTGCTAGTAAGGATGATGAGATAGGGCATGAGGAGGTAAAGAAATAGAAAAAGGTTTGCGGAAAACAGAAGTAGAGAAACTGTCAGGATTCCTAGAAACAAGAACATCCAAAAAAGGTAAAGAATGGTTGCACTCCTTTTCTAGAGTCAACTGCATTCACGGATCCATAGAATGAACAATGAAAAGTAAATGAGAAATATCACAATTGGAATCCACTCGAACGAAAGTGTCGTCAACATATCTGAGCCAGCACGGAAAATGAAAGACCTCGAAGAGCTTCTCTTCAAAATAATGCATATAAATATCGCATAAAAGAGGTGAGAGAGGATTACCCATTCTGCTTGGAAGCTGTTGTTGTAAGGTTCTCTTCACTTTCTTCCCCTACTGCCCCCCCCCTTTTTCTTATGCTGCCAGTTATCTTTTTCTCTCCCTCCCCTCTCTTTTTTTAATCTCTTATTTTCTTTCTTTTTTTTATTTTATTTTGTTTTGGGTTTTGTGTGTGTGTTTCTGTCTTTCCTTTATGTTTATTATTTTATTATATGTATAAAAAACATTAAAAATGGCTGTCCTGTTTGTGTTTCTATATTAAAAAAATAAAAATATTTGTTTTTTATGTTATTTTCGCTTTTGTTCTTTACTTCGTTCTGTTTTCTATTGTTTTTCTTTCATTGTGTTCTGTTTCTTTTTCTTTTTTTTTTTTTTGCTTTTTATTATTGTTATTATTTTTTATTTATGTATATGGGTTCACCCTTATTTGTTTTGCTTTATTATCCCATCGCCTTTCCTCCTCTTCCTTTAATCTCCGTGGTTTCTCCCTTTTTCTTTTTTTCCAAGTGGCAACATGCTTGTTTGTTTATCTTTTTCAGTTCCCACTGTTTTGTGAGACGAAGGACTTTGACTAAAGAAGACTGAACGAATTTTCAGGCGAAACGATCGTATCTTTCTCTAAGTATCATTTTATGTGTGTTTTTTATACAAAGTTTTTATTGATTTTAATCGTTTAACAGCAGTATTTTGAGTGTTTTTTACATACTGATACAGGGTAGTACCAGCTTTCAGGTATTCTGCCAGTTACGAAGCTTTCTCAAAATATTCTTAAACATAGCATAGAATTGCAAACATATTCTAAAGTGTGATTCGTTTAGCAAAGTATTGTATATTTGAGTTTTTTTTCTAAAGAATGTTCAGATGACGTTAATGTTTAGACGGATGTTTATATGTTAGGGTTTCTAAAGAGTGTTTAGATGAAATGAAAGTTTCTTGTAGTTTATCGTACAGTTTTTGAAGATATATTCTTAGGATCTTACGTTGCAAGATTTTTTTAAAATTTAGAATCTTGAACTCATTGATTACATGTTTTGCAAATAAAAATATCAAATTATTTTTTAACTATTAAAAAATGTGAGATTTTTACGTGGCATATAATAATAACGTTGATCAACGACTAGGTGCTTCCATAACAAAATGGCCTACTCTGCCACCCGTATTAGCGTCCAATGTCTTAATGGGAAGTGCCTGTCTCGAGGAAAAAAAAAATCTGGAGTGACTCCACTCGACATTCCGAACACTTACGATTAACATCATTACCAAGCAGTTAAATAAATTTTAATCTATGAATAATTCAAACACATGGTGCATTCGATTGAGTTCCAAATGGAAACTCAATCGAATGCACCCTTTAAACGCTAGCGCACTTTCAAGACTTTCTCCCCATAGGCTATAATGTAAAAGAAATCTTTTAAGTAGCCCTGTAGAAAAACCATACGTCCTATACACATCCAATTCAATACCGGTCTTACGATGGTGGTTTATAACAAATAGACCGAATTTGAACTCAATCGAATGGACCGTTTAAACGCTAGCGCACTTTCAAGAATTTCCCCCCATACAGGCCGTAATGTAAAAGAAATCTTTGTCGTAGCCCTGTAGAAAAACTAAGTCCTATAGACACCAAAATCAATACCGGGCTTACGGTAGTGGTTTATAACATATATACCTAATATGAGCTCAATCGAAAGTACCGTTTAAATGCTAGCGCACTTCCAAAAATTTCACCCCATAGGCCATCATGTAAAAGAAATCTGGGTCGTAGCCCTGTAGAAAACTAAAAGTCCAATGCACACCAAAATCAATACCGGTCTTGCGACGGTGGTTTATAACCTATATGTTCAATTTGTGCTCCATCGAATGATCCGTTTAGGAGCTATCGTGTTCACTCACACACACACACACACACACACATACATACATACATCTCGTAAAAACAGAATAAATGATTTCAGAAGACCTCAAAACGTGTCCATACATCAAAATCTCGAAGTCGAATTTTTTCATGATGACAATATTTTCCTTACAGGGTACATGTTCGGAAAGTAAAAAGGATTCGTACTGCGCATGATATAGCTTGTGAAGATTTCGTTCTTTCAAATAGGATCGCAAAACACTTTTTTCGATTTCTAATCTTAAGATTGCTGATTGCATGTTTTGCAAAAAAAAATATGAAATGAATGTTTTTGAGTATTAAAAAAAATAAAATTTTTGCCCATTCAAACCCAGTAGAACAGAAGTTCTTAAACTCTGGAAAGTTCGCGTAGCCCTTACCGGGAGTCGGTGAACTCTGAAAAATTGTTGCCAACACCCGATAAAGGGTGAACATTTTTCATCTCAAACGTACGTGCTGAATGATAAGTACTTTTCGTGTGTGTTATTTTATAAAATTTTCATTTTTGCAAACGGTTCAAGAAGACCAACTCTGCAACATTGGATTCCGTTCTGCACAACATATTTGTTATATCGGGTGATGAAAAAGTGCGTAAGATTCATCAGAAAGAACAGATTAGGATAGAAAATTGCGGTTTGCACCAACAGGTTTAGCGAGTGATGGGATGTTTTTAAATGACAAGGAAGGTTCAAAGTCCATAGGTGGTTCCGATTGGTGGAGCTGACATGCACAATGGCGAGCCAGTTTCCAATAAAATAAAATCCGAAATCTCTAATCTTATCCATGCAAACTGCAATTATGTATCTTTATTTGTTCTTTTTTAACGAATTTGTAAGCTTTGATGCCCCTAGGATACATTAAATCTCGTGAAAACGTCAAAAAATCCTTAAAAAAGAGCAAATAAGGATGCAGAATTGAAGTTTGCATGAATAAAATGACATATATTTCGGCTTTTTTTTTTTTTTTTTAAATAGGAAACTTTTTTTCATTGTGCATGACAGCGCCACCTATCGGCGACATTTGGAACTATAACAACTTTTCTTGTCATTAAAAAAAAATCTCAATACCCTCTAAACTTATTGGCGCAAACAGCCAATTTTCTATCATAATGTGTTCTTTTTGAATGAATTTTTAAAGTTTTTAAGGACATTTTACTCACTCGGTATATGAAATCATAGTATAGGGAAAAAAAGGGGGCGGGGGCGGGAAACCCGACTTCAGAATATTATTCCGACACATTCCCCGAAGTTGTGGTTCTGGTTTCAAGAAAATAACTACACCCACCTCATTAAGTGAACATGATTGGATGAAAACCCTATAATAAGATCTATTTTAACAAATATTTGACCAAGAAATATTTCTATTAGTTTGGTGGAATTATTATATGTAATTTATAAAATTCTTTTGACTACTCTTTTTATTCATTTAGTCTTTTTTGTTCTGTATCTCAATAAAAATGCTCATCTTGACCGATGTGCATGACATTGTATCGAAGAGAAAATGAGTCCCATTTTGAACAATATTATTAAAGCGCAAAGTGCCTATGAGCATGGACGCCGCCAGGAATTTTTGCAAGTGAACAGCCATGTCAGAGTGAGATGCCTGTGTTCATACGCACCCGTTATAATAGTGTGTATACACACACACACATATATAGTTATTTATATATCTGATTTCCTTTTTGGGAAAAAAAAATCAATCATGGGAAATGACGTTTTAATAAGTGCTGAACTCAACATAATGAAAGAGTCTTAATTATACAAAACAATTCCAGGTACTCTTTCAAAAATTCAGCTCGGTGCAAAATATAGCATAAAAACACAGATATAGACGGATTGTCAAACATGGGGAGACTCCTAAGGGATCCTAACCCGTATGGACGCGAAGTTTCGGAGACAACCACGGAAAATTCCGAACGGTTAGTCGGCGGACGCGACCTGGTTTTGAACCAGGTACCTTCGATGATTACTGAAATGGGATTTAAGTCCAAACAATATTTTAACTCCGGTACATAACGATACTTTAACCCATTAAGCGCCAAAGCTCCCGTAACGGGAACATCTATTATATATTTTTTTCTTAAAATATTTTAACGCAATTTATGAAATACACAGTTTATATAAACATTGACACTATAGGGTGTGTTATAGAGTGTCAATGTTTATATAAAATGCGTATTTCGTAAATTGCGTTAAAATATTTTAAGAAAAAAATATATAATGGATGTTCCTGTAACGGGAGCTTTGGCGCTTAATGGGTTAAGATACGTAAAGCATTATCTAGGAAAAGAACAGCGCAAAGACTTTATTGTTTGTCTTTTTTTTTTTTTCCCTTAAGTCAAATCTATCTGGAACTTAAAAATTGATCCATTTCGAAGTAATTCGGCAAGGTGTATTGCACAAGTAGAAAGACATTAAAAACAAAGATATTTTTCAGCAACACAAGAGGGAGAAAATGCGCAATTTTTTGCATGGATCAGTCAAGAAATTTGCGTCGAATTCAATTTTCACGAAGCGTTAGTTTTGTATGCTAAGAATTTGTACCCTTCACTAGGCTCGTAAGCAAGTAAAAACTCTTCTGCAGAAAGAAAAAAAAACATTCTGTTGAAGAGTTCCTAAGTATATAGACCGCGACAGAGTGATTTATGCTAAATCTCACTTTCACTTATACACGAATCTCCAAACTTCTTTTCGTTTCGATAAGATGACTTTTTCCCGCAATCTCTTTACGTTGCAGAGGAGTGTGAATCCCCAGGGTATTTTTCTCTCTGATGCATTAAACAAGAGTTTAAGATACGCTTAAAATTTTCAAAAACCTCTTTTACTTAGGTAAATAGAAAGAGAAAGAGACTTTGCTCTCATCTGAAATTGACTTGGAAAATAAAATTTCGAATAATTTGATTGAGATATACGGACGATTTTTCCAGAGCCATCCATCCTCTGCGTCTTGCTAAAAGTAAACCAGGTAAAAGCAACGGTTCCTCTGCGATTGTTACCTACTTTGTAGCCGAGGGAACCCAGGTTTAACTTGTTCACTTCTATTGGTGCGGAGACACTGTGGCGGAGATTTGTTTCTGTGTCCAAAAAGTGAAACTGGTAACTGAATTTTTACTCAGTCTCGCATCGAAGGCAATCTTCATTGTTGCGTCTTCACAACGATAGTATCGATAACGGATTTCAATATTAATAACGAAAAAGAATGACCCTTGCTTTGGAAAAATTTAAACTAATGACACTCATAAACTGATAGGTAATATATTTTTGATTTTGAAAAGGACGCTCAAACCGCCATGGAGTTAAACTAAGTTTTGATTTTTGTTGCAAAAAATCTTGTTCTATTTTTATTTGTTTATATCGTGTGTGACATAGAATCACCTTGTATAAGACACATACTTCTTAGAATGTTATAAAATGTCATTTTATTTTAATTCATTTAAAGCTCAATCCATAAATAGACGCATTTTATAGAGTTTACAAATGCTTTTCGAATGCAAAAGTGTGAGATTCTTTGGAATTCAGTCATGCTGTTAAATGCAACGTAAGTTTAGATTCTTCACTGTCTGATTTGTGCTGTGCAGTGCAGGTGAACGTGTTAAAAGTTAGGAAAGAACTCAATTTGAGGAAATTTAAACAATAGAAAAAGCAATCCTCTTCGACAAAATCTACTCAGATTTGGCTTCCGATGTGGAATCGCTTTGTGACGATGAAGAGAACTTGTTCAAGGCAAATAAGATACAATTTTGTTCTCCTCAAGAAATGTCTCGTTCACTACTTTCCACGTAGGAATTCTTTTATAAATGTATACTGTTGTTCTAATTAAAGTTCCTTTGTAAACAGGGTTGCTAAAACGGATTTTAATAAATTCGACCTATAGAATGTACATGAGATGTGCTCAAGAAATTTCGAGAAAAACTTGACTTCCTTCTTTCGAGAAAAAATTGACTTCCTGACTTCTTGAAAATGTCCACGAAGTAGCGCTTTTCATGAAAAAATTACAAACTGAACAATAGAATGCTCATTCGAAATGCACAAACATTTATGCAATAGGTTTTAGCATTTAATAACTCATTTGGGTGATTTCTTGAACTTCATTTACCATGCTAAATGGATCTATTTTGAAAGAAAGTTTTTGAAAAACTTTCCTTCGCCTTGTGTACAGTTTATTGGGTGGCAATCGGCTCATCCGTTTTCAATGCTTAATGCTGTTTAGAAGAGAAGTTTAACTACAACCACCCTGTATATCAATTTTGTAGCATTTCAAATAGAGGAACGTTTCGAAAATGCACTTCAAGACTCTTGGGTTTCCATTCAAATTCTATGTATATATATATATATATATATGTGTGTGTGTGTTACGACAACATTTCATAATAAAATAACTTTAATTCGAACTAAAATGAACATTGAAAAAAATGAAAGGAATTCAAACAGGATGAACCTAGCATGAGACCAACCCATGTCCAATGGGCACACTCACCTCCTTCCTCTGCAGATTCCTCTCTATATCTAGACTATCTATGGACTGACGAAAGGTGTATGGATTCAAAATACGTCACAGCTCATGCGTCGACCCTATTTGTCTTTCTTTTATTTTTTCAATACATTAGGAAACGCATCGTAGTCCTTGTCTCGACCGCACTTGTTCTTCTTATTCCATTCTATATAAAAGTGCATCAGAATCCATGGGTCGGAATCCTTCCGACGTATATGTCGTACTTGTTTTTCTTGCTTCATTATGCTGGAAAGTGGATCCTATTCTATGCTTGGGTCCCATTCGTCCGCTTTGTTTCATTATGTTAAGAAGTGATTCATAATCCATATGGCAAACCTATGCCTTAAAATATTTTTGAAATTTGAAAAGTTAAGCTGATAACGATTGACACATTAAAAGCACTGTAGTAGGTAAAACTTATGTAATTTGCTATACTTACAATTTTTAGTAAAGTACAGGGTGGCCATAATTAAACTAACAGTGCTCACAGTGTTCTGTAGCGCGATCTGTTTGCGAGAATGACGCCACATTTTGTAGGAAGATTAAACAAGACGGGGGACGAAGGATTCCGCGAAAAAAAAATAGCTCCAAAAGTCACCGCTAGGGGAATATTTGGCGCTGTGTAATAGAAAATAGAGTGTTAACAAATGCAAATCAATACGGGTGCAACAGCTGCTACGACAGAAATTCACAGCAGCAAGAGTCATTATCCGCTACTTTCCAACAGCATGGCCACCTCGGTCGCCCGATCTTACCCCATGCGACTTCTGGCTATGGGGTTACCTTAAGTCCAAAGTCTATCAAGCAGTGGTCCAGGACATGGCTACGTTGAAGGATAACATATCACGGACTGTACGGGAGATTCCTGCAGACATGTTACTTTCTACTGTTGTGCATACTGTGCACAGAATGCAATATGTGGTCCACAACAACGGCAGCCACATTGAACCTCATTTGAATGCATAATAAAAGGTAATTATATTCTGTATTGATTTGCATTTGTTAACACTCTATTTTCTGTTACACAGCGCCAAATATTCCCTTAGTGGTGACTTTTGGAACTAATTTTTTTTTCGCGGAATCCTTCGTCCCCCGGCTTGTTTAATCTTCCTACAAAATGTGGCGTCATTCTCGCAAATAGATCGCGCTGCAGAACACTGTGAGCACTGTCAGTTTAATTATGGCCACCCGGTACACGGTATAGTTCATAGCAATAGTATATATAAATTAATTAGCAGACAATTAACAGGGTAACAGAGACAATTAAGTAACAGATGCAATTTTACAGAACTTAGGACGCAGACCAAAAGAAAAGAAACTGAAATCACAAACGCTTTTCAACGTACTAAAAATACGCTTCGATAACAAACTTTTATTACTTTCCGAACATGTACCCTGTAAGGAAAGTATTGTCATCCTGAAAAAATTCGACTTCGAGATTTTGGTGTATGGACACGTTTTGAGGTCTTCTGAATTCATTTATGCTATTTTACGAGATGTATGTATGGATGCGTGTGTGTATGTGTGTGAACACGGTAGCTCCTAAAGGGGGCATTCGCTCGAGCTCCAATTGGGCATATATGTTATAAACTACCGCCGCAAAACCGGTATTGATTTTGATGTATATAGGATTTATAGTTTTTCTACAGGGCTACCTCAAAATTTCTTTTACATTATAGCATATGGGGAGAAAGTCTTGAAATGCTCTAGCGTTCAAAGGGTGCATTCGATTGAGTTTCAATTGGGTATATAGGTTTGAATGATTCATCGATTCAAATTTATTTAAATGCTTGGTCATGATCTTAATCGTAAGTTTTCGGAAAGTCGAGTGGAGTGATTCCAGATTTTTTGTACTAGTGGTCGCCCAGTGGTCGAAATTCGACCATAATATTTTAAACCTCTGTATAATCATTGCTTATACCTCTATAATCATTTCTTATAACGTTTTCTTATTTTGTTCTATTACGTCAGCTGCGAGTGTGTACAAATACGTCGTTATGCTGTAATTTTCCAGTTATTTTGAAAAGTGTGAACGATAGGAGGAATGAGGTATAATTTAGCTAAGCCATATTTAAAAATGAGTTAAATGTGTGTTTTGGCACATTTCCCTGTTTATTTTATCCAATTTATTGCTTTACTGGCCAGGTTTCTTCAACGCTACACAGTTATTCCATCTATCTTTTTCAAAGTACATCTAAAGTTTAAATAAAATGTCGAACCATGGAATGATCGAACACTACTGCAACTCACAATTGGAAAACTGGCTGCCTCAATAATGTTTGTCCTTTCGAATGTTTGTCCTTGAGACTTACTTACTGTCACCGCAAATGCAGGTATAATTGGAAATTGGTTTCTTTTGAGAGGTAAAGTGAAAGATAAAATAGCTTCGGAATATGTTGTACATGGGACAAATTCCGAAATATCCGTTTATTTGTAATTCAAATTTTCCTACTACATGCGATTCCATTTAAAACATCACAGTCAATAGCATTACAGTGCATAAACTTGGTGCGCATTGATTAATCCTTCCTTTGTACGGGAATGGGTTAGTTGCACTGGGCGAAAGGAGAAAAGGGCGAGTTGCACCGCTGATGAATTTAATCCACGGACGCGAAATGGAAAGGAGGGCGACAATCATGGAGGAACCAAAAGGGGACTTGCAAAGGGACAGCGGTAGCATATTTTCGAAGAGGCCCTGCAGCGACGGCCGGACCCAGTGAGTTTTTATGGGTTCTCGCAAAGTGCCAGCAGTAGAATATTTCCGAGGAGCCCCCCTGCAGCGATAGTCGGATCCAGTGATGTTTTTTGGGTGTCGCAAATACCCGCGGTATCCTATTTTCGAGGGGAGCAAGATATGGATTCCCGTGTAACTCGACTCTCGATTTGATTGATAGCTGTTAACGCGGGTGCAATTGACCCTCATCACTTTGTATTACTTAAGGTTTTGATCAGTAAAATCATGCAATTACCTTTCAACTCTAACATATGTCGTGGCAAACTATGATACTTTTCGGTTCCGATCAGTAGAACTATGTAATTAACTTTCAACACTAATATATGTGGTGTCAAACTATGGTACTTTCTATTTGCCGGGCGTAAATCCCACCAGCAATTTTTTCTTGGCGACATTAAAAGACTATTTCCAAAACATCGTTGTTCCCCAAAACAAAGCCGAAAATGTTGGTCAGTATACAAAAAAAAAGTACTTATGTACAAATTACAATGTAGAAAAGTATCACTAAAAAGAAATTTGTAGAATTCATCGTCTGTTAAAAATATGGGAATGGGAAAAAACATATGGAATTAAATTAAAATTCCAAAATATAGAAATGCGGATGAAATAACTCTACTGGAAACAATGCTCAGTGATTCTCGTTAGGTTTGTTTGCTATCGGCTCATGTTTGATTATTTGGCTTTTTATAGGCTAACTGAAAATTATCCAAACCATTAACAGTCAAAAAAATCAACTCTACTGGGTTATTATTGATTTTACTGTCATCATGACAAATTATTTTATCGTAGCTATGATATGTTCTCAGTTCACCATGTATTGGATTAAGTATATCAGTATTAACAAAAGTACAAGCATCATTTTAAAGGACTAAAATAACTGATTTCAATATATTATCCGAGAGTATGTTTGTCAGAAACTTTCCATACACCTCATCAACAGTGTAATATTATTTTCATCTCTTATTCATTGCTGATGTATTTCGACAATATTTTCATTTAACTGGTGAATAATTTTATTTTTTTTCAAATTTTGTTGTAATATTATAACCCTAGCGTATCGTTAAGACTTAATGCTGTTATTTCAAAAAGGACACAACAATGGAACCATCATCCGACTTGGCACAAAATATTGCTCGCCAATTTACTTCTTTAATTTTTTTACAGTGAATGAACATATTACAGAAAAATTTTATCATTCGCACAACCACCTCCATAGGAACTTTAACCGTATCGAATTTCACGCTCATCCGTTCGCTCAATGTGCTGCAAAAGGGCACAAAGATTTTCCTTAGTCTATTTATATATACATAGATTTAATTGATTTCCTAAATTATGTTACCACATTATCAATTCAAAAATTTACGGCTGCTGCAATAGTGATGGAAATAGTATTTTTTACGCAGTACTCTATTTAAGGATGGGATTAGGGGCTAAGACCCCCCCTCCAAAAATACAAAACAATTATTAAAAACTTTTATTTTAAAATATTTATATTAATTTTAAGAGACATTGCAGGGGCAAATCAGGCAGGGGGTTCCCATCACCATCTCAGAATAACCTGAAATTTTTTCTTGTGTTGCCTTACCCAAGGAAAGAAAAAATCTGAAATATTTTTCATTTACGTCTTTTAGTTTTGGAGTTATGGGGAGTCAAAGTACCCCAGACGAGTGGCGGAGAATTAATTTAGGGCCATTTTTGCCACTTGATTGTCTCGACTGTGACTGGCTCAGAGGTGCTTCAGCGATTTTTTTACTTTTATCCTTTAATATACCTTGGTTATTAACATCTCAATTTGAAAATTTATTCGAAAATAGTCAGAGTCCCCAAATACCCCCAATTTCATAAAAAGTGCAGTTTTAAAAATGCTTTAAATCTTGGCTCTGACGTGATACAGAAAACAGTTTTGTGCAGAGCAGTTATAAATCTTGATATAAAGTGAATCCACTGTTAAAAATTTTTGAAGGCCCCCAGGGCCTCAAATAGCGTCCTTAGCGCTAATTTATGCACATTCGAAGCATTGGTACAGCTGAAGCCGACTTCTCACAGGAGGACCATTGGTATGATGATGTAGTATCAACCTAGTAGTTCCATATTACGAAAAAGCATTTTTTGAAGGTGAAACTGTTTCCAAGAAAACTCCCCAAAAGTACCTTCCTATTTGGGACATTCCACTGGCACGCATGGGGGCATTTCGGCGTTTCTTTTAGAAGTTTAATCGACTGTAGCAATATTGAAAATTAACTTACTTTGCATATATCAAATATATCCTCCAAATATATCAAATAGTTTTTTCACTGATAAGAATTGCATTACGCTGTATGGGGATCTCTGCAACTACAGAACCGATTTGAAAATTTTTTTCACTGATAGAAAGCTACACTATTCTTGAATATTATAGGCTGCCTTTCAGTATGCAGCGTAACTAGTTCTTTTAGAGGGATACTCAAAAGAATTCTAACACATTACGCTATACGGAGATCTCTGTAACTACTGAACTGATTCTAAAGATCTTTTTACTGAAAGTTACACTATTCCTGAGTAACATAAGCTAAAATTCATGGATAAAGCATAATTTACAGGAATACTCAAATAATTCGTAAACATTGTCATAACTGTCTCCGTCCGCCAAATGCGAAAAAAAAAACTATCTAAATTAATTAACTTTACATATACCATGTCTTATACTTCATTTAAAATAAACAAAAAGTAATTAATATTTCGAATAAAAGAAATTGTCGAAATTCTACATCATTTATTTGTGGCTTGTATACTATTTTACAACAAAATTCTCAAGGACAAATTCTCAGGTTATTTACTTAGCTTTCTATCAGTGAAAAAAATTTATCAAATCGGTTCAGTAGTTGCAGGGATCCCCATTCAGTGTAATGTAATTCTTATGAGTACCCCTGTAAGAGAACTATTCGTGATATATGGACGTCATTTTAGGAGGGATTTATTTGTGATATATGCAGAATAAGTTAAATCGACTCTAGCAATATTGAAAATTAACTTCTAAAAGTAACGCTGAAATGCCCCCATGCATACCAGTGGAATATCCCAAGTAATATCCAAGGTATATTATAGAATAAAATGAAAAAAATTATCTGAAGCACCTCTGATCCAGTCACAGTCGAGACAATAAAGTGGCAAAAACGGACCTAAATTATTTTTACGTCACACGTCTGGGATACTTTGACCCCCATAACTCCAAAACTAAAAACAGAGGTAAATCAAATATATTTCAGATTTGTTATTTCCTAGAGTAAGGCAACACAAGAAAAAAAAATTCATGAAATTCTGAGATGGTGATGGAAACTTTCTTTTGATTTGCCGGATTTGCTCTTGCAACGGCTCTTAATAAGAATAAAATTTAAAATAAATTTAGAACGTTTTTAGCCGTATTATTAATAGGATACTATATTCGATTATTATTTTACACGTAGTTTAACTGCAGAAAAAATAAATTTTCACCACAGTGTTGAATTTTTATCTACATATTGTTACGAATTTTCGGGGTAACCCGATGTTCTAGGGATTAAAATAGTTCAAAATTCGTGACCTACGCTTCAAAAATTTACATTTTGCTGTTTGTTGAATCAAAATTGGTCAACTTGAACCGGATTTACGAAGGTTTTGGTTTCCCCATTGTTTTCCTATGGCGGTTCTAGAAATCTCGAGAAAATGTGGGTCCTAGGCCTTCGGTCAATGCATTTTTGGGGACTTATTTTTGGCGCCGAAATTTGCGATATTTCGCCCAAAGTCGCCAAGATTGGTGACATTTTGTTCATTTGGCACGTTTTTCCATATGGGGCTTTTAAAGTTGCTTTTGCTGCATTAAAAGCCCATAATAGCCTAACATGCCTCTTCCATGACGCAATCAAAATTCCCGCTTTATGTGTAATGTTCAAGAAATAGATCCTTGGGGAAGCTCCTTGTAGTTTCTGCCTTTTCTATAAATACTAGCGCGCTGCCCCGAAAGATTCAGTGTGAGTTGAGCTCCCGTATTGTGAGCATCGAGCGTCCGAGGAGTACGGCGCTTTGCTCTGTGAGCAAAATGATTAGTAGCTGATTGTGCTTGTAATTTTGTACAGCTGATTGCTCGACGAAGTTCTAGAAACAAAGTTCATGTTACATCCTGACCAGTGGACTCTTTACTAGAACTTTCTACACCAACTCAACTTTAGAACGACGAACCCAGGAATAGCAGAGTTATCTGCAACACTATATAATTACTACTTAATTTACAAATAATTGAGTTTCTCATTTCCTTAATGGTTTAAAAACAGTGGAAAAGTCATGGTTTTTGAAGATAGGACTTTTGTATAATACTATAGGGCTATTGTAATTATAGGAGAGGCACATTATTTAGCCCAGAAAAGTGCCCTTCCCCCTTTCTCCTTCCAAAGAGCTAAACACTGGGTCGGCCCTATATACGTCACCGTGTTTACAGATCAACGTTCTTAGTTCCATAGTATGAGGGCATCCTGTTTTCCCCAGTCATGCTCTGATATACACTATAGTTTGATTCGTTCTTTAGTTCGATCTCCGCGATCTGTACCTTCCGAACAGATTAAAATGCTGACACTGGAATACAACGTCACAATGAAATTTATTCAGTAATATCAGACATTCCTTATTGTTCCACGGTGTTTGAGTTTGCAGTCTAATGACGTGATATTATCTTGCAAGGAAAACACTGCTATCTCTCTCTCAATTGTAGGTAAAAAAAAAGAAAGAAAAAAGATAATCATACCGATTTATGCACTAATTTAGGATATTATATTTTAATTGGAAAAACTTAATGGATGTGCTACTGAATTTTTTATTGCGAATACCTCACGTTCGTAAACATGCGTGAGATTAGGAACTGATCATTCGAACTGAGGTAGGGACGCTAATTTAAATAACTAAACGGGCATATGGATACAGTTTACGAACGCCATGAACTTTATCGTCTGCGGTCAGCTTGAGATTGAAATGATTTCCAATTAAGAATTGGACGAAGATGGCTAAATGCAAAGTTCTCTTCGAATTACGTAAGTAATTTTACCTGTTGTAAATGTTTTTTTCACCATCTTGAATTAATTTTACATGAATGTGTTATAATACTTTTATACTTAAATCCCTGTTTTTATACCACTGAGGTAATCGAACGGAAATCCTTTAATTCCTAACTTTAAATTTTCATTTGGTGATATTCATTTAGTTTGTTCGTTTGAAAAAGGATGCTAAAATTTACATAAATCACGCGAAATTAAGAAGAAAATGACATGCTTTTCATTTTAACTCATATTTTTAGAACTTTTATTTTCTTTAGGAAATCTCATGTTTGTCTACGGGGTCTGCAGGTTAAATCATTATTCTATCTTGATTTAATTTTGCGTTGTAAATAATGTGTTCTATTTCTATTATAATACTTTCAAAGGCTTTTATTGTGTTTTACAGCTTTGTTTTTATCAGAGGAAATCGAGCAAGAAACCTTTAAATGCTCTAATTTATTGCGTTAAAATCTACTCATTTCATAAAATTTCATTAATTTTACTGGGAAAATACATTGAATATTAAATAAATCGCAGGAAATTAAGACTTTTTTCTCTTTCTTCATTGTAGCAAAAGCAGTAATGGTAATATGAAATATTCTATGATCTACCGTAAATACTTTCATTGTTGTATAATGTTCTGTGCCATATCAGAATGATACGTAATTAATGGGAGTTGCATTTAAATCACATTGTTCGTTCTTTAAGTCTTGTTTGCTAAAAACTGCTCAAAATATAACTTATTTTAACCATCTTTTCATGTAAGAATTCCGTAATCTTTATTTCTAAAATATGTTGCATTTTATAAAAGCTTTTTAAATATTTAGACATTTCAGTGATAGCGTGCAAGCACTGAAGAACGAACGCTTTTAACCCATACTTTCGAAAACGGCCCCCATTTTTCTTCAAATGACCAGGTCCCCAAAATTATTTTTAGTTCTACTTGAGGTGTATTTGAGAACTTACATCTGTGTGATACACTTTTAAGTGCTTTCATTGTGGAATTCTGAGGTTAGGCAAAAACATATAACTGTTGCCCTCTCTTTAATTGCCACCCGGGGCAGAGATCCGGAGGTGGGACAAAATCTTAAAACTGCTGCTCTCGCTTATCCTCTTAAGTTTTTACACTTGAAGTTGCCGCCCGGGCAAGTGCCCCAGTTTGTCCCATTAGATCCGGTTCTGATCTAATATCATGATAAAAGAACCCAAAAAATTCTCAACGAATCTTAAATTATTTCATGAGTTAAGTTAACCCAAGGAACGACAAATTTAAATAGCCAGCGTGACCGTGCATTCAGTCGTTATACACTGTCTACTAATAAGTATTTGGACACCTATGCAAAGGACGATCTCTGCGGTCCTGAGGTACGTCACGGCCTCCGCCGGTATATATCGTGTAGGAAACAGCATCGGCATGAGTCGCATGCAAGAGGCCGCGCAGTTCGGAGCTCTCCGATTTCGAGAAAGGTATAATGATCGGGTATCACAAATGGGGCCGATCCTTAAGGGACCTATTTAGCGATCTGAAGTACCCAACATCGACAGTGGCCTATGTGATTAAGAAGTGGAAGGTGAGCGGTGATGGTCGGAATGTGCCTCGAGTCGGCAGACCAACGAAACTGGGAGATAGACCGACGTGAAACATGGAGGGCATTGTAGACACGACGGATTTTACGTGCACCAGCTCCCAATAGCGTATACGATCCCACAGCAGCCCAGCCGCGAGAGGAGTTCACCTTCCCAAGCACACGGCCAAGCCGGGTGCTGCTTTGCTTTCAGTGTTCTTACGGGAACGGAGTTGAGTGACTAGGCCACCGAGGTACGATTGAATTTTAATCTATTAACGCCCAGCGATCTATTTTCAGACGGTCTCAAAAATATTTAAGCATTAATTTATTTTAATATTTCCATTTCTCGAAAAAAATAATCTGATTTCTAGAAAATACTCAGCGATAACATAGTAAAATGTTAATCTTTCAGTGTATTTCTTTTTCAAAAAATATGAACAAAACATTGTTCATACCCCGAAAATGTCGGAAATTTATTTATCACTTTTGGCATCAACATAAATTGGAGAATGCGCTGAAAAAAATCGGGAGCTAATGGGTTAAACACGTTCGCTTCCGATAATATGATATTCACGAGTGTAAGCTAAATTTCCTATGTCAATTTGTGAATAACTATTGATCTTCCGAAAAACAAGCCGTTTGAAAGGAATATCTGATACTTTTATTATTCGCAACATGATTCATTTATCATCAAAAACTTTATTTTATATGTAAATTTGGCATAAGAAATTTGTCTCTCACTCTGATCCGGCAGTAAACGTGTTCTAAACATGCAGCGTAAATATCCATCGCTATGCAATTAAGGGTTAAACGATTTCAAGCCTCTTGGGAGTTTATCGATAGAGAAAAATTCCAGATTGGAACCGATGATGAAGCAGTGCAAGCTTTGTAGAAGATGCCAGGAACGTTATACTAAAGTTTTCCTGTGAGTGCTTCAAGAAAAATCACTAGCCAAGAAATGATTAGAAAGAATTTCAACTAATTATTTTTCTTGGGGTAATTCCTGTTCGAGGTGTAAAATATGTTTCATCAGGAGCTGTGCAATATGCTCGTTGGATGTCGAAAGTTCTATATTGTTTTAAGCTATGTATGTTCCGACGTCATTTCAAGCTTACTGTGAAAGAAGAAATTTGATTACGTGGCACTTCCACATTGTTTGTTTATGTTAAGGCTTGGGTAACAGCTCTTCTAACATCTGATGCACCTTATAATGATTTTAAGCTACTGAGGGCTGGCTCGTCTAGACATTTCCAAAGATTCATCGGAAAAGCTAGCAAAGCATGTCTGGCAATTATAGGAAGAACTTATAGCATTAGCTTTTTTTGACAACAATGCATGTGGATATCTATGTATATATAAATACGCTAAGCAAAACTATAGTGTCCCTTTTGCAGCGCACTGCACGAACGGATGACCGTAAAATTCGGCACAGTTAAAGTTCGTATGGAATTGTTTGTGCGAATGTTAAAATTTTTGTGTAGTATGCTAATGGACGGTAAAAAATTATAGAAGTCATTTGGCACGCAGTATTTCGCGCCAAGTCGGCCGATGGTTCCATTGTTGTGTCCATTTTGAAATAACGACACTCAGTTTCAGCAGTACTATAGGGTTATAGTATTACAACAAAATTTGCAAAAAGAGGAATTATTCCCCAGTTTGGTGATACGCCAATGACTAAAATGTGCTTTAGAAATGTGCTTGGCGACTTTTTTTAGACGGCGATAAGTGCGCGAAGTCTTGTAAATTCCATGTTTAAAAGCAGTAGAAAAATCTTGGAAGAGAGAAATAATATTTACTATTCGTTACTTGGTTCCGGGCAGGTCGGAATCCAAGAGACGTTGCGCAGAAACACGCCAATTCAACAATTTCTTCATAATCTCCCGCCAGGCAGTATGCTGAAGAAAATTTTCTCCTAAATATTATTGAAGAAATACCTCAGCAATTAAGAGGGAGTGAAAATAATATTATTAATGAAGTGTATGGAAATATTTCCGAAAGCATACTCTCAGATAACATATTGAAGTCAGTTATAATAGAACTTAAAAATGATGATTGAACTTTTATTAATATTAATAATCGAATATCAGGTGTGGATCCAAGGGGTGGGTGGTGGGGGCGATCGCCCCCTCCTGGGCAAAGTCCAAAAATCTGTTATAATCTGTTAAAATAGATCATGAAAGTATAATGAAAATTATGTAGCCTTTTTCTAAGCGGTGTATTGCGGGTACTATTCCCTGTCCTTTTTAATCATTGCTCATATATAGATTTTTTAAATAAAATAATTAATTACATTAATTGGTATAATTGATTATATTAATTAATTATAAAATGATCTGCGCATTCTACTCCCCCCCCCCTGTTTCAGGTACAAAATCGCCCCCTCCTTGAGTCATTTCTGGATCCGCCCCTGTCGAATATCGGATGAATAGAGGACATATCACCGTAACTGCGATGAACTAGTTTGCTATGATCACAGTGAAATCAATAACTATCTAGTAGAGATTTTAAATTCTTTGACTGTGAGTGTTTTTTTTCCGGTTAGCCGGGAGCAAGTGAAAAATTGCCGAATAATTGTGATCTGCTCGAAATTCTTACAAACCTAAAGCGATTTCCAGTACATAGTTGTTTATCCCTTGTCTTATTTTGGAAGTTTAATTTAATTTCGTATTTTTATTCAATTCCACACGTTCTCAGAAATTCCCCATTATGTAACCAATAACCATACAAATTTCTTTTTAGTATATTGATATTTTTGTATTTATTTAATTCTGTATCTGAATACTATTTTGTATACGGATTAAAATCTCTGCCTTTTTTGAGGGGAAAAGACAGCGTTTCAGGAGTTGTCTTTAAACGTTTCACAGAAAAAACAGTTGGCGGGATTTGCACCTGGCTAAAAAAAGTAACAGTTTGCCACCCCATAAGTTAGTAAATTGCACCATTATACTAATAAGAAACTTAAATACAAAGGAAGCATGAGTCCATGGAACAGGAATGCGCATCCCGTTTATACACCGTAATGCTATTGATTGCGAAGTTTGAACTGGAACTGCAGGCAATAAAAGAATTTTAATTCCACTTAGACAATATTCTGGTACTATTTTACCATATCCTTTCAAAAAACTCAATTTCGGAATATACCTGCATTTGCGATGATAGTCAATAAATCTCAAGGACAATCATTCGAAAAAAAAGGCAAATTTATTGAGGTAGCAAGGTTTCATACAGGGTCAGTGGTACGCCTCGGCCAGTAGACTCTAATCATTCGACTTTTTTAAAACTTTACAACTCCAAACATAATGGCCCTTTAGCCGAGGATAGTTCCGGATTCAATTTTCGGAGGGGGCGACTAGACTTTTAAGATTAGCTTAAATTGCTCAAAATGCAAACTGAATGCGTGAAATCCAAGGTCGGTAGAGGAAGATGACCCTATGACCCATTCGCGGGAGCTGCCTTTGTATTTAGCAAAATAGGATAGAATTTTTACAAAAACACCGTCTTCACAGAAATGTGTGGTGGTTGTTTTTATTTCCTATTATGGGGGCACCTAGTAGGAGGACCCACGTCGCCCTCTATGAAGGGACGGACATGACAACCACGGCCAGTCGGGGATCGCACCCCGGCCGCCGGGAGTTGAACCCGAAACCGGAGTACGGTGCTTTACCCACCCTACAACTCGGTCGGTGTGGTTGTTAAGTGAAATTGTACAAAAGTGTTCACTCAAGACAGATAGTCTCTTAGGTAAGGAGGTCACATTAGTAGGTTTCAGTGTATATGGAGTGGTGAGACATATTCTTTGACAGAAGAACTTTATTCACACTCAAATTAAAAAAAAATGGATGCTTTACGGTCGAATTTTGACCACTGGGAGACAATTAGTTTTTATAAAGCGGCTTATGGTTAAAGCTATGCAACCTGTAAAGGACCTAAGGATTTTCTGAAACGCATCCATATTGATCTCAAAACCTTTCTGGAAAAACGTTTTTTCGATTTTGTTTTGTGTGACGAAACAATCCATTACACTGCTTGAAAAGATGAAACTTCCAGATGGATTTCTTCAACGCTGACCCAATGACATGGGAAAATCGACAAGATTTCCAACGAGCTTTCAAAATTGTGAAAGCAATGGCAGTCACAAACGATCACGCTCAACGTGCTATTGCTCTTATTCCAGAGTACAGTGTCAAGAGTTTTGGATTATTAACCGAAGATGAAAACCTCAGGTACAGCTCTTCATTCAAGTCGTTGAGAGGCGCAGACAAGATTATCCGGTAGCCGAAAGCAGACTCTGATAGGCCACACGCCCGTCTAGAAGAACATGATTAGATTCTTGTGATTTTCGTGATGACTACAGTACTACACCTTACACACACACACACATATTTTTTGTAATGAAAGAATTTGCTAAAATAATATTGCCAAAATACTGGGTGGTTTTTTTTTTCGTTTTTATCTTTAATTAATGACAAACGTTAAACTTTGAGCCGCTTGAGCTACATCCTCCAAATAAAGTATTCGGGTAAGAGATAAATTTCCTACTTTAGATTTGAGAATAATAATTGAGTTTTTCAAAAACACACAAGAATTACAGAATAGATTTACAGTAGTATGAAAAGTCATATGTATACATAGCCCAATTCATATTCTATGATAAATAATTTTGAATGTACGAAACCTACGTAGGAAATGGATCTCTTACTCTAATGAGTGACATTTTTCCTACAGCATTTTTCGTACAAAATCGACCATTTTAGAGTGTAAGACAGTAAAAGTAAAAATTGTCTTTTAAGAAGCACTTTAATATGTACAGGGCAATTCAAAATGAGAAGGACAAACTTGTAGGAGGGATAAGTTACAGCAAGACGGCTCCGAATCATACAGCGATGTGCGGTCTGAAACGTCGTCTTCATGTAACTGTTAATAAACACTTTAGAAGAAGTGTTCAAGTAATAGTGACCTTTTTGACCACGATTTTTAAAAAACGGATGCATCTTTCACAGATTATACTTGATGAAATTGTCGGAGGAGAGCCCATTCCCTAGTAAATATCTTTGCTATGGCTTTACCAAGCCTGTGATCGGTGATTCGGCTATTCATCGCCTGATCATTACTGATCATCCTTCATTTTTCGTATGTTCATCTTTTCCCGATGACCTGATAGGCGCTTTCAAGTTGGCGAACGGTAAAGCGAGCAAACAGGTTTATATCGGTCTTTCTACCAAGTTGCTGAACGGCTCGATATCTCCGTTCCTTCATGAATGTGCAAAGAACATCCTATGCACACCCTATCTTTGTTTTAATGTTGCTGATTGGCTAAGCTACTACGCGGGAAGGCAGGCAACCAGAAGGCTCAATCCTATCCTTTCTCGGTCAGATTTGCTCGGATCGGGGAGACTAGGAATATTTAAAAAAATTGTCAGCGACTAAAATTTCTCGAAGTTTCCTCAAGAAGTGGGAAATTCATATATATATATATATATGTATAAACGAAATTTTCCTTTAATGACATTTCATTCAAAGCTTGCATTCTTCCCCAGAACAGCCTTGAAGAAAAGGATATTTAGCTATAAAATAATATAAGCCTATGAAAATACATAAATTAATTGTTACAATAAAAGAAATAAACAAGCTAATATGTAATGCAACGATCTAGAGACCTTTTTCTTTGACGCAGCTGGCTGTGCGGCACAGCCAGCTGCGTCAAAGAAAAAGGTCTCTAGATCTGTGGCACGCGATGAACGTTTCGATCGTCCGCCCTCTTGCTGGTAGTTCAGTCGAGCGATGGCAACGGCTGCCCTTTTTTCTGCATTGTCCAATCCAGCAGCTGTTCTCGCATTCTTCCCTTTTTCAGCAGACGTCAGTGCTGTCAAAAATAATCGTGACCCTTTTTTGACGGGAAAAGACGTGCTAAAAAGTAAAGGATTCTCGAGGAGCTCTGTCACCCGCAACTATTTTTATGGAAATCAAATCAAATCTTCGTGACCGGCAACAGTCCAAACGTCGGAGTTGGGTGTTCCCAGAGCGGGAACACTGCGCGTTAAAGGGTTAATAAATTAGAAAAAATGAAATTTCAAAGTTGAAGTTTCAAAACAGTATATTCATCTGATATTCTCTCAACTTCAAATACTTGTATCTCGGTATATTTTTTATAGATTTAAAATCCCCTCAGCTAATAATCTTTATACTTTTTGAATTTCGAATCTTGATCCAGATGGATGGATTAGTTACTTGAACCTAGGTTAATCCAGTTCATTTTCATCTTTAAAATATCAGTATTACCGTACTGGAAAACAATGCTGGGCAGAGAAAGAGTATTACTTTTTCAAAAGTAAGACTGGCCAAGTTAAATCAATAACTATACGGGGTATATCTATTTTTACTTTTTCATAAATCCTTATATGCATATATTGAACGGTAGTTTTCTAAATAAGATATTATTTTATCGATACAGCAAAATCCGAGAAAGTTTTAGAAACCGAGATAGAAGTCAATTTCATAAAAACGCAGATTGAAAGTGAAGCATAAAGTAGGTGAAAATGAAGAAATATTGGATTTTTAAAGAATGTAAAAAGAAGATCCGAAAGGGGGAAATGCTTACACGTCCGGCGCATTTTATGGAACATTTTATGGAACACGTTTATTGAAAGCATCCTGGATTTTTAGAACATCTTTTGAGGGAACAATTCAAAGTATCTTACATGGATAGATAAAACCTTTTTTTTTTTCTAATGCCAGGCACGCCGTCTATAGGCGTTGGCCACTACCAAGGCCGGAATGACGGGTCTCTTTATTACGCAGGCACCCAATAGGTGGACCAGCATTGCCTGCTATGAAGGAACGGACGAAATGGTATCCAAGCCCATGAAGGGAATCGAACCCGGGGCCCTTGGTGCGGTTGAATGGCTCTTTAACCACTACACAGCCCGGGCGGTGAAAAGGTAAAATTGGAATGGGAAATTTCAAATACACAAAAATCTACGTACTCTTTCTCTTGTGCTAGATTCTAGGTTAATTCTAGTCACTTGGGCGTATAAATAACTTACAAAAGAGCGTTGACAGTCAAAGAAATATTTTGAGTTTTAGGTTTATATTTTACTGTGATCAAACAGTTTCTCATAGGCTTCATTTAAAGTACATCTATAGTACATAATGTCTGAAAAAGTTTATGAAACATTTTTGCAACTTTTAGAAATATCTCTCAACAAATTTATTGTGTTTCGTCTTCTGAAATTAAATTTCTAAGAAATGAGATAAAAATTGAACTCTGTTAGTTTTCTGGAAAAAGCGATTATTATTGAGCAAAGAACGTGCATTCATTCTCCTGTTTTCCAAATGTAATATCTGTTGGAAAAGCTTTAAAATTGGCACGTTTTAACAAAACCAACAGAATTTCATTGTCATAAATTGTTGAAAGATGGTAAATAATCCGTCGTTGATGATCCGTAACACGTGTTTAGTGTTCTACTTTAAACCTAGAACTGGAATCGAATATATATTTACATTCAAAGAAGAGTTGAAAATTTTTCATACTATCTCACAAAAGAATTTTGAAGATAACAATTCCAGGTTTCTTTGCACGAAGATACTTCCTTTTAACCCTTTAACGCGCAGTGATCCCGCTCTGGGAACACCCAACTCTGACGTTCTGACTGTTGCCAGTCACGAAGAATAGATTGGATTTCTATAAAAATAGTTGCGGGTGACATAACTCCGCGAGAACCCTTTACTTTTTAGTACGTCATTTCGCGTAAAAAATGATCACGATTACTTTTAACAGCACTGACATCTGCTGAAAAATGGAAGAATGCGAGGCCAGCTGGGTAGATTGCCCAATGCTGAAAAAAGGGCAGCCGTTGCCATCGCTCGACATAACGACCAGCAAGATGGCGGACGATCGAAACGTTCATCGCGGGCCACAGATCTAGAGACCCTTTTCTTGACGCAGCTGGCTATGCGCGAGCACAGCCAGCTGTCGTCAAAAAAGGGTCTCTAGATCTGTGGCCCGCGATGAACGTTTCGATCGTCCGCCATCTTGCTGGTCGTTATGTCGAGCGATGGCAACGGCTGCCCTTTTTTCAGCATTGGGAAAGGGTTGCGCCTCAAAGGGTTAAGTGTCATCACAGATGTCTATTTTTTTTTGGATCTCGCTCTCCTTAATATTTCCGGAATGACTATATATGTTTTTTTAGTGAAAAAAATACCCTAATTGCCTGTTTTGATAAAATAATTTTATTGAAATCGCAACATATTTTATAGTTCAGCTAAAAGACGCAATTCAAATAGAACCAACCGAATTTTGGTTGATTTTTCCCAATAAAGAAGCCAGCATTGTTTCTCATGTCAAAAGTTGAAATGTCTTCCAGGTAAAACGATATTTTAATATTCTGTTTCCTCTAGGGAAATAATTCTTGCATTGTATGATGGTATTCGACGTATTGAAACGAGGAACATTTCTTCTTCCTGCATATGACTTGTTTTTATTCAGATGCTAGAATCTGAATAATTGACGTTAGCTTGTGAAGAACTTATATTTCGATTCATTCCCCTTCGTCAATTTTTTGCTGAAACAAGTTTTATTCTTTTGAAATATGTAACAACTTGTTTTCTTCTCGGTCTCCCATCTGAAATTATTATGAAAGTAGGAATAGAAATAACTTTAGATGCTGTCTTTTCTAGCATAAATAACTACATTTAAATTTCAGAGAACAAAACATTATGTATTTATAAAAATTCTATTTTATAAATCACTTCCAAGAGAGACAGCGAAACAATATGCTAAAATTTTACTCTTTCATTTCCTAGCTTTGAAGAACTCAAAGTATTTGTATTTTTAGTTTAGTATGTGTTTTATTAACAAAATTCAAATATTTTTATCAAATTCTCATGCAAAACGTGATTATAGTGAGACAATTTATGACTTAAAAATATAACTTAGCAGAGAAGAGACTTGATACAAGTCTAAGAAAATCTGTAATAAAAGTTCGAATAGGTCCATTGTGATTACATAGTTGGTAGATATTCCATAAAGATTCTGCTATTTTTTTACATCATAACTTATAACACACATAGAAGCACAGTACTTAGACACTTAGAAACACATTACTTGGACACGTTGAAAACAGACATTTGAACACACCGTCAAACAGCTGTAAACTCTCACGGCAAACCTTTTACAGAAGATTTCAAACTTCGTTGCGAAAGAAATTAATCCTCTGAACGCTTTTAACGCACATTCTGTTCGCACAGTGTTTTTACTTCTAGATTAACTAAAATACTTACACGCTTAAATCTATTGATTAAAACTAACACTCATTTATTGATTAAATTTCTTATCGGCCGATTGAAATCCTTTTGCGCCAAAAAATACTCATTCAAGACAATAATTTGTGAATGCCTCAATTCGCCCCAGCACTCCCCATCCGCTATATTCTATTTAACTCATTTTCCGCAAAAATCTTGTTTACTTGAGTATTCTGTCTGTCTCGTCTCCCCCACGACCATATCCTATTACTGTCACGTGACCCAACGGCTAACGGTTCATAGTCGGGCACAGTTGTGTGTGTATTCGCTGTTGATAATTTTATGTTATATCCGAATACCAAATGCATCTTTTTCATATTCAGAGTTGTGAAATAAATTCAGCCTAAATAGGGAGGAGATGCTTTAGGTAAAGATTTCGCTTTGATGACATAGTTTCTTACGATTGGATTATAAAAAGCTGTTGTAAAACAAATGAAGTTATGATATCTCCACCCAAAGTGAGTAAGTAGTATTTTACCTTTTTCATGTCAATAAATTGGGTTGCTGCTTTAATTAAATCTCACAGCTGGTTTAACCATGATTGCATTTCTGTATTCTGACTGTACTGTGAATTCGTTTCATAACGAGAGACTATAGTGAAATTATCTTCTATTTATTAAAAAAATATTTTTTTATAGTGTATTAAGATATATGTAATGTATTTGCCTTGATTTAAAATTTATTTTCTCGGGCTTATAATAATAGATTAAAGCTCTGATAATAAAAAAGGAATAAAACGAATCATTCAATATATTAATCAAAAACAGCCAATTTTAATAAAACACCCTTTTTCTAGCTTAAAATAATAATCTTAATTGAGTACAGATGTGTTAATTAAAAAAGGGCTTATTTTGCAAAAACGCTCATTCTATAGCTTAAATAATATTCATAATTGAGTACAGTTATATGAATCAAAAACTGACAGACACTCCTTATTTTTGATTATTATTTAGCCTAAATGGAGCTGTTGTATAATGCTCAAAAATGGAGAATTTTTCGCTCCATTGATTTTTGTCGAAGAATTGAGCAAATTTTACTCAATCGGGAGAATGGCTGTTTGAAGTCAAAAATTGAGTCAAAATATACTCCGTTTGATTATTATTTTACTCAATAGATTTAAGCATGTACCTATCGTAATATACACTGGCCTCCAAAAGTTAAGGTACAACATGTTTTTCAAAGCTCACTGTAAAAAAAAATGGCAGTAACAATAAAATTCATAGTTTAGATAAATAATAATAACGAATTTAAATAAAGAGCTACCACTTTTATTTTATCGAAATGAATAGGTATGAGTGAGAGAAAAATATGCAGATATCAAGCTTTCGTAATGACGCGTGTAGCTTTTGTTGGCTTACAAATGTTGTTGGCAGATTCGTTAACGGTAGAGAGTAGAATCCAGCGATGTCCAGGAGAAGCCGTTTGCTCGATTCATTAAGATGGCGGTTTGTCGGATGGATGGTAATGTTGTTGTCGCAGACTGATGCTGCTAGACGTCTCAATGTGTCTCGCATTGTGGTCCAACGGGTGTGTTATCAAAATCAGTAAAAAGGTGATTGGTGATTGACCTGCATGTCTTCCAAAGAGAAACTCTGACTGGTGTGAGATATCGGGATGAGATCCTTGATCTATATGTTCGCCTATATACCGGCAGAATTGGCAATGATTTCTTTCTGATGGATGATAATGCACTACCTGAGCGAGCTGTGATTATTGAAGACTATCTTGGGAGTCATGGTTTGGAGGGAATGGAATAGCTAGCTCAGTCTCCAGATCAGAATCCTAGGGAACAGAGGTTTCCAAACTATGTACCGCGGCACCCTAGGGTGCCGTGGTGATAATCAAGAAGTGTTTTGGTGAAGTATAATCAAATAATTTCCTCTGAACCGATATCCCACAAAAAAGTTAGCCTAGCCAGTGAGGTGAAAATAAAGTGGGTGAAAATAAAAATATTTCAGTCAAGTTCGAGAGAGTTCAGCATCCAATAGCTTCTCCTTTACAGGAATTCTATGAAATGGCAGAGGGGTGTCAAAATGATATATCCCTTTCCCAAGAGAGTATTTTCTTGATTACATTACATAAAAGAACAACAACATAAAAGAAGCAATGAAAAATGCATGAAAACTGTTTCATTCTAACCTAATTGCTTTAAAGGTAACCTGCCGTGAAAGTTTTCAGCCTGAGAAGGGTGCCGCGGCGAAAAAGGTTGAAAACCCCTGATATAGAAGATCTTTGAGACTATCTCGGCTGGCAGACTGCTGCTTTAAATCTTCCTCGAAGGTCGTTAGATGAGTCGAAACAAGGCTCACTCCGTGCCTGGTAGTCGTTTCCAATTTCAGTGTCCGACGTGTTAATTGACAGCACGGAAAATCGATGTAACCTAGACATTCAAGTTAAGAGTGGATACATTCTTTATTAAAACTCATTTTTGTTATGTTTCTATGACATATTTCCACATAAAACTGCGATGTACTGTTTATTCTAAGAATGGACTTTTCCACCAAGATTTTTTTTTCTTTTTGGTAAATCACTTTTGTAAAATTTTGTAATTTCTATGTCACATTCAATAAATAACTATTTGGTGCCCATTTCTTTCAAATTTATTCTTTTTACATTCATACATTTGCAAATTAGACGCAAAAAAACGGTTGTACCTTAACTTTTGGTGAATATTTGAGTTTTAGAACTGTGAATTTTTTTAAACCTAATTTCTCTGATTAGAGTCGCTTTTCTAAAACATATTGGTTTTCATGATGTTAATTTTTTTTTTAAGTGAGGGCGCATGTAGGGTTCCAATCTCGTGTTGAACCACCCATCCCATTATTGCATTTTTTGCAATGATAGGGGTATACAGGTTAGAAAGGGTTCAGTGCTCACAGCCCTCCTCCTTCATCTGTCAACCATTTTCCAAGAAGAATGAAAAATGAAAAATTGCAGTCACTTTTTTCAAATTCCTTTTAATTGCGTATAATGAGATGGAACTAGTGGGTGTAGATCGAAACGAATAAAGCTATGCCCAGACTAATTCTCAATTTGTTCGATTATACACATCGTAGATAAAATCTTTAGGTTAAAGGAAAAAAAAAACAGTTTCAAAAGAACATTTATTTGATTTTTTTATTGATGTTTAAGTGACTCATCTTTATTATTAGGGAAGTTACCTAAAAGTTTCACTAGAAGCCTTCAAAGCTCAATTCAAATCCCGAGGCACTTTGTTTCGCCTCAAAATTCGAGAAAGACATCCGCTTAAATTTAATGTATACAGTAAGAATCGTAGAGTTCATGAAAAGGAACAATGTCTATTGTTCTTCGAAAATTATAAAATTCCATTTCTGTTGTAGGTTTTGCCCGAATTTTTCTTCTCATGTATTTTTTTTTTTTTTTTAGACAGCAATACTGAATAACCTACCTTAATATAGAAATCATCTTGCAATTCAGAACGAGCATGAAATCAGTCGCTACTTAAAAATATTATTCAATTGGAGCCATTCACTATACCGTAATATCTCGACTTACCCTAATCCCACGAACTGGGAGTTACGCAACTTTAAAATCTCTTTCATCAATCTTTTGTTTATTCCCAAAATAACTTCGGTTTACCAGTTGTAACGAAAGTTTTCCGCCAGATTTGCTTGAGTCAGCTCACGCGGTACCCAGCTATTAACCTTATATGCCAAGTTTATGCGATGCTTAGCGCGACTCATGGACATGGGACTAAAGTCTAACTCTTTTAGCAAACTCTCGAGTGGCTGAATATTTTATCTTCTTCCACAGATCTTCGTAGGCGGGTCTCATCAGCATCATTAGGCCGGCCAAAGCGCTCTGCTTCTTTAATGTCCTACTCCTTTTTTTTGAACTTTCGGTACCAAATCTTCACAGTGTCATATGATACAACACTAGTACCTTAAGCTGCACACATCATTCGGTGTCATTCTGTAGCTGACTTTTTGCAACAGAACTGAGAGTAAATGATGGTTCAATCTGGTAGCGCGATAGTTCCGTTTCAGACACCTTATACTTAATCATAACGATATTTTCTTGCAGATTTCACAACACAGTGCTGTAAAACAAGTCTTTTTCTTTCAAATAACAAAAATCGTTTCGCAAAATATTGGCAAAGACACCAAAACGAACTGCTTGTGCAGGCAATACTTGCAGTGGTGGAAAACTTTCGTTACAACCTAATATAATTTTTATACATATGTATTATCTAAGATTTTATTATACATATTTTTTCTAAATTATTTTACTCTCCCCCAAATGATAAATAAAAATAATTTGTGTGTATTATTTATGTGCGAAATTATACCCCAAATAATGCGAATTCGACTTGCGAAGTCACTGTTATAAAAAGTTACTGAAATAACCTTTTTGAAAGATAATTATGCCTTATGAAAGATATTATGCCTTATTTTCTAATGAGACATAATATCTTTCACTTAATTGTAGGTCAAAACCGGGTACCTATATACTTCCAAAAAATTTTTTTATTAACCCTGGAATATAGTTTTTATACATTAAAAAACAGTCGTTTTTGAAAGTAGCGTTCTAATTCATTCAAATATATTATAATACATTCAAATAGAAATTGAACCACTGTATTCATGTAGTTATTTTACACGTGAGAAAAAGCTGTCATAGTCCAACTTTTCCATATATATATATATATATATATATATATATATATATATATATATAATATGCGTGTGTGTGTAGGTAGATGGATACAACGTTAACAAAGGTTTTATGCATTCTTAGTTGTTAAAATATAGAATTAGTTTTTTGTAACTGCACCTCCAGCTTCAATAATAATATTTTTTTGGGGAGGGGCTGGGGTGGGGGTAGAGGAGGTCTGGCTGTAAAACACCAGAGTTGTTTTAAAAAAGTTTACATACATGTACATATAATGTTATAAATAGTGCACAATTAAAAATAGGTTTAAATCATTCGTTTTCTTCATTTTTTTATTATCAGAGCTGTAATCTATGATTGCTAGCCCCAGAAAATAAATTTTAAATCAAGGCAAATACGGTACATATATCTTAATACAGTATACAAAAAAATATTTCTTTTAGTAAATAGAATATAATTTCACTAGAGTTTCTAGTTAAAAAACGAATTCACAGTACAGTCAAAATACAGAAACGTAATCATGGTTAAACCAGCTGTGAGATATAATTAAAGCAGCAACCAAGTTTATTTACATGAAAAAAGGAAAATAGTACCTACAGTTCACTTCTTTGTCTGGAGATATCATAACTTCATTTGTTTTAGAACAATTACGAAATTTTTATAATCCAATCGTAAGAAACTATACCCATTAAAGCAAAATCTTTACCGAAAGAATCCGTCCATATTTAATTTGAATTTATTTCACAAATCTGAATATCAAAGAGATGCATTTGGTATTCGGATATAAAATAAAATTATGACAAGCTAATACACCGATAAGTAAGCTTTGTAGTAAGTGCAGGGTGCGAATTGAACATTTTCTCCAGGGGGGACATTTGAGCGAAAACATTCTCCAGCAGGGGACATTTGAGAAAAAAAAATGAAAGAAAAAGGAGGGAAGGTGTAAATGCTCCAATCACATAATATATTAGGTGTTAAAAGACAAATGCAGTCTCCAACATGTCTGAAAAGTGACTTAAATTCAAACAAAAGTCGACCCCCGACTTTCTATGCACATATTCTTGCCTATGTCGATTCTCCGTCTACCCTGAAATTCCGCTGGTGGCAGAGCAGTGCTTGTTCGTTCATTTCGCAGTCTTACTATGAAACCTGACCTCAGTTACGGAGTGAGAAGTGGCATCAGGCATGTGTATATCTGTTACAAAGCCATGCTTGTAACTGGCTCCTTTGTCTAGTAAACAAAAGAAAACTTTCTATTCTCAATACTTAAAATCATTAGGTACTGTTGGACTTGTAGGGAGGGACAGAGATTAATTTAACATTTCTCCATCGGGGGATAAATAGAATCCCTGGCAGGGATCCATTAATATTTCTCTAGCCAGTGATATTACATTCTTCAGCCGGGGACGATCCCTGGCATCCCCCCCCCCGTCAATTCGCACCCTCAGTAAGTAACCACTGCATCAACGTAGCACTCACATCAAAAGGACTTAGCATTAAGTAAAATACTATACTCCAATTATCTGCAGTCGTCTGTTACAGGGGTCATGCGACGATATTTTTGTACGTTTAAGGGATCTTAACTCCAACTTGAACAGCAGGCAGAATGAGCAACGAACACCTTCCATTCAAAATGGCTAAAATCAGCTTTGTGGGTACTATTTTGATGACGATCGGAAATGACTCGGAGACATTGTCATGAGTCCAAGCTCGCAGGTGCCAGAAAGAGAACGGAAAATGCCCTTTCAGAACGAGACTTCAGAAGATGCACAGATAATTTTCGTTTTTAACAGATCTTCTGTTATAAAACTGCAAAAATCCTTTATTCACCAAAAAGGGAGATTCTCTCGTGTGAACTAGGTTGATATTGGCTGTGAAATTCAGATTTTTATAACAGTGTGGACCCCGCCTATCGCGTAAGTTCCGCGTATTACTCTATTGAATTTCTGTCAAGCACCTCAGTGCTTGTGGGTTGATTCCCGGCTGTTTTCTCATTAGTTTTTGCATTACATGGATGTGATTAAGCTCAGTCTTAAGATGCTCTGTTGCAGAGGTTCCCAACCAGGGGCTCGTTATGCCTTTTTTGGTGGGTCGCCACATACCGCATTTATAGGAAATGAATAGCAAAATATTTTCAAGTTTCTCTGCCATGAGACACCTTTTCTCCCTTTTTTTTTGGAAAGTAGAAATCCTTATCTTCGTCAGTGGTAGTATCCAGGCTTTTGTATCAAAGCTACAATACTGGCATCGTAATGTGAATTTAGAAGTGTTTACCTTGTTTAAAAACACGTGCACTAAGAATTGAAAATAGGAATTGCAGTTAATTTAAAGGAGGAAATTAGTAACCACCTTGAAGCCCTTGAATCTGAAATTTCAAGATATATAGGGGCGCATTTGGAAAGCAAGTTCCATTTTGAATGAAAATTTGTAAAAAAAAATTTTTTCAAGCCAATTTTATTTTTACATGAAAGAGCGTGCCTTAAATTATTTTTCTGCATAGTTTTCGTCAACATTGAAACACTTGTCGTTGCGGGTTACCAGCTTTTCTATACTTTCCTCATAGAAACTTCCCGCCAATGACGATAACCACGACTACGGTGAAAAAAACTACGGCGTGCTATTCAAAACAAACGGAGAGGAATGCTCTGTAAAGGAATTGTTTTACTCCATGACAATGCTCGGCCTCATACTGCTGATGGCGCTCAAAAGATGATTGGACAGTTTCATTGGGAGCAGTTTTATCCCCCGCTGTACAGCCTAGACTTGGTGCTGTCCGTCTACCACATTCCTGGACATTAAGCGCGAGATAGGTGGCGAGCTCTTTGCATCCGACGATGAAATGAAAAATGGTGTGGAGTTCTGCTTAAGGAAACCCGGTAAGACACGTGTTTGAACATTGGCGAAAATTATGTAGAAAAATTGTTTAAGGTATGTTCTTTCATGTAAAAACAAAACTGTCCTCAAAACATTTTTGAGGACAGTTTTGTTTATTTATATTTTTTGTTTGTTTGTATTTGTTTGTTTATATTTTTTTTTACTATTTTTTTTTTTCAAAACGCACCATACTTTCCGAATACGCCTCGTATGTCCTGGACCTCAATGAACCAGAGGCTGCACAAGTGCGAAAAATTATTTCACACATCTTTAGATGTCGCCGATCTTCCTTGAAGTGCATATCTTTTTTATTTGGAGAATGATTCCTCACCACGTAATTTATACCAAGAGAAATAGTTAACTCAATTTGGTGTGGTATGCGTCGCTCATATCCGATATTTCCAAGCTTTCGTCTGCCATTTGCATCCATTTATCTGAGTGAAGTTGGCTTTCAACTCTTGCAGATTAAGACAAAAGCCAGGAATAAATTAGATGGTTAAGATGACAGTATTCTTGGCTGAGTATTGGGTCACATGCAGTGACCAATACTCAGCCAAGTATAGCAAAACTTGTCAGTAAAATGTTTGTGTGCATTAAGGCAAACCTGCATGAGGGGTATCTGCCTAGGATGGGGGGAGCCTTGGTTGGAGAACTTTCTGCCAGCCAAATGCAACCTCAATCATCTCATTAAGAGATGGTTGAGGTTGAAGATGGGAGAGGGGGTTGCTAACATCTTTTAAAGATCTAAAATGGGATTAAAAAAGGTTGGGAACTATTGCTGTATTGATATCGCGTTAACCTGAAAAGCTCCAAACATCGCTATTTACAAAATCTCAATGTGGATTTTATGAACTTCCATTTTGAAAGTTCATGGTGGAGAAATTATGTTTGTCCAACTTGGTGACTTGAAAAGCCTGAAAGCGCTGTCCCCAAGAGCCATTAGTGTCATGGATTCTCGTAATATCGAGGTGTGCGGTATTTTGTATCTGTAAATATCAATATATGTAAATGTGAAATAAATAGACAAAAATACCTTACAAATAGACAATCTTTTACTTAAATTTTCTTTCATTCAAACATTTTACAGAAGCAGGGAGCAGAATATGTAACAGAAATTTGCACAGAAAACTTTATCAAAGACAAGGATTTTTCAGACTAGTAAATACTCAAAGATTTACAAATGAGCTCACACTCTGCAGGATTGAAACAAAATGCACGCAGACAGTGTGGCGTTAACAAGTGCTTGCAAAGCGGTCATTCGCAACATTAGTATCAAAATATGTGTCCATTCTTTACAACATTTATATTACTGAAATTTTCTTCTCAATGTAAAACTAGGATTTCTTCATCTAAGAAATATCATTAATAATAGGTAACAAACACTTTTATTATTTCCTTTATTTGTTCATGACAGTCTTTAAACAACCAGAATTAAAACATTTTATCAAGCATATTCGAAACCTGATATTTTTTTTTTACATTGATTCTTCCGTCGATCCATTAATTTACAATCCAGAAACTTCTACAGTTCTATGTCGTATGTTTTGATTCAGTTTCTTACTGAAACATACAAAATATACAAGCATTATCTTTATTCCGCGAATGGCATTTGTCTCTCTCTTTTTTAAATAAATGTCGTCATTTTAACTCATCCACTCTTTCATGCTACAAAACTCGGCAAAACAGCATGATGCTAGGGGAAATGAAGTACATTTTACGTTTAGTTTCTCCTCGTATAAGGAGTTGAAATAAAGTATTTATAACTGCTTGAATGCTATCGTTAAGAACGCTTTTAAATGAAGTGTTCAAATTGTAAATGGATCTTCATCTGCCAATGAATGGACTTTGTTTAGTGCAACAACAGCTTAATTACGTTTGTAAAAAATACACTGAAAATCGGGTTCCTGGCGATTTTTTTCTAAATGAGTCTGGCTCGCGGGCATAAATGTACCTTGATAGAGTTTTATTTTTTGAAGGTAGGGGGATATACCAATTTCAAGAGTGATAAAGGAAGGTTTCTCTTATACATAATTCTTTTAACAAATGTTTTGAATCAAATTATTTTCAGATGAAATTGAGAGGACATGTGTCTCCCTCCCACATACACACCGACGCTATGCTTGTGTTTGTGACCTCGCAATTTTTCTTTTTTTCTCACTCAACATTTTCTCATACAACATGTAGATACTTAATAACAATGATCAATATAATTGTATCAATAGAAATAACAATTTAATATAAAAATGAAAGCGGATAGCAATGTTATGACTCTTTTGAAAGATTTCTAAGTCAAAGCTTTATACGTTTCTTCCAAATTATTTTTTGAATTCTATATTTTTGGAAGCGCAGAATTTCACGAGATAGGGCAGCCAGTTTTGTTGCATTGTAAAGTACAGGTAGCTCTGTTTAATCTGGCTAGTAGAGGTATGCCTCATGATTTACATTTTATTACAATCAGACTGTAAAATGATAAAAATTATTTATTCAGAGAGATATTAAGTATACAAGTTAAGCATGACTATTTGACTGGAGTGTAATACGCTATTACCGTAATACAATTTTAAATAACCAATTAAAAGAAAAACGCTTCCGAGCAGCTGCTGAACAGTTTTGACCGCAATACATCAACTTTTTTCTAAAACAAAAATACTAACGTGCATAATAAACTATTTTTCACCATAATAGTAGTCATTAGAATTGAATCCACTTTTTAAATGTTGTCTTTTTAATGTTATTAAAATTTTCTGGACATAATGGGTCTTTTTTTATATTTATTGATAATGCACCCATTTAAAGAAGCCACAAAATGTGCAAAGAAACACGGACTTTTTAAGGGGAAAAGTTTGCCTTTTCCTTCTAAAGAAAATCCCTCTCTATCTAAGGAAATGGAGTGAAAGCTAAGAAGGGAATTAGACGTCAGAGATATATACAGGGGAAGGATAATGCATTCTTCCAGGGAAAATTAAATAATAGATTTTTTTGGGGGGGGGAAAACTTCTGTCCCCGGCATATCTCTGTTGGATAAGGAATCTGAGTGGCGCTTTATTTCGAAGTTTCTTGTAAGCATTTATAAATCATTAAGTAATGTGATACAATATAAATAACATTTACACAAATTTATCGAGTTCAACTGTTGCATAAACCAGCTGTAAAAGATTATTTAGGGTGTTAATTTCCGTCGTTCTGTCAAGGCTTCCTAATTTTCTTTTTACGAATAGAATTAAATTTTCTATGTGGTTGTCCCAGGATTAAAAATGTGAACTTGATTTTGGAGCTGATCTAGTCTTTCCATATTGAAAACGATTTTATTTTGAGCATCTCAAACTATAAACCATTTAACAAGCCGCCGTACTCGTGAAAGATAATCACCATTATACACCAAGGATATCGAAAATGTACAGTAGGTAATGCCTAACAGTTAGTATTTTTAAATGAACGTAAATTTTATTCTGATCTTAATATTAACATTTTGATTGATTTTTAGTTTTCTTACCTATTTCCGCAATACACTTATCTTCTTAAAAATATAATTTATACTAAGGGGAATAGTCGTCTTGCCTTATAGCGCAAAGTAGGTGTTTTGGGCATTAGTATTTTCGAGAGACATGCTTTTATTTTTGCGATTAGAAAAATGTGTAACATATAAGTTGGTAAATGTGCCGTGTAAAAGTTAATATAGGCATTCTTTGCGAAAGCCAAATTTAAAAATAGGGATGATCAAAGTACAGTCAATAAATTAGCGTTGTTTACTTTCAAGAACACTTACTTTTCTTTTTTTTTCGTCTTCAAAACTAAATGCCAAATTAAACAAAGGGTAAAGATGACGTGTGAAGTAGTTATTGCTATGTCGTCTGAATAGGAATAATGAAAATATCTGTCTTTTATTTCATATTATCCACCCTGTCATGGATTTAATTTGATATTTTTGTGCTAAAAAAGTATTTTAATATGTTTAGAAAAAATACATATTTTTAAAAATGTCATTCGTTGTTTGAAATTCTTTTGAGATAGACTGCCGAAGAAAGTGTCACTAACGGAAGGATAGAAACATATGTATCTGTGAATGAAAGAAACACATGCCGTTTTTCATAGAAACAACCAGTAAAAACTTTCCTTCAAAACTGGAAGAAGGATTCCATTTTATCCATCATTTTCAATAAAACACCTTTAAATGCACAGTACGTGAATTTAAAATTTCTCATTTTGCATTCCGTAAAAGTACTTTAAGATATGTTAAGTTAGACATTTTAAGTATTAAAACATATTTTAACATTCATTGCAGTAAAGAAGTGTAAAATGGAGACTGTGCAAAAAGAGAGTGGAAGAAAAAAGGAACATGTTTGCTACCGACGTCAGAAATTTTCACAGAATGTCGTTGCGATGGCAGAAAGAGGTCAGTCGATTCAATAAACAGTACGTACTCAATAATCTTCAAAACGTACGGGTATTGTTTCTGAAGTATAAAAGTATGACACTTAGCACTTCATTCAAAAGATTCAACACAGTAGAAAGAGGAAATCGGTTATTATCATGCTTATCGATCGGGTTAATGTTGTTCTTTTCTATTTACATTGTAGTACTTATTTAACACTTTTGGTGCTGAGCTAAATCTTCCCCTTGGCTAGGAGGTTTCGGTACTTTTCATGAAAATACTTGCAGAATATATATTTTAATATATTTTTGAATTCACTTCAAACCTGTTCTTATTCGTGATGTAGAAATCGTCTAAGAATTAATATTGAGAAATTATTGGGAAAAGCATGCTTTAAGGTTCCAAAAAGTTCCATATAAGAAAAGATCCTTTTTAACGAAAGGTTTTACAGACTTATCTTCCAGAAACTTACCCAAATGTTGTACAAATACCTAAAAACAGGTTTTATTTGTAAATAAACATGATTGAGTGAATTTGCTTTTGCATGGTACATTTCAAAACCAATTCCATTTATGTATATGCGATGTCTCTTATGTGAATAGGATATATTTCATTAGGAATGTATCTGAGAGCTAACACGAGATTTTTCACCAGTAGGAAAAAGCACAGGGTACAATAGTATTCTGTACAGTTAGAATTATTATTACAGCACAGTGTCCTATTTAGTAATTATTACAGTACAGTACAATAGTCATTATTACTATGAATTAAAATAATTAAAGTGCTGTACTTTGTCTCTTTCTCTTCTACAAATCCTAAATTTTGTACATTTACAATACTGCGCAGTATCACATTGAATAACGCTGCTTTGTCTTTTGTACAGTATTTATTCATGAATTTATGAGGGAAAAGGTCGTATATAGTTAGGGAATGGCTTAAAACAGAGGGGTGCCTAAAATAATTCAGTATCTGTTTCGAATCGTCGTCTCTAGATCCCATTTCACAACGCGAAATCTTCATTTACGCGAGGGCTCTTGAAACTCATCCCTCGTGTAAGGCAAGACTCCAATGTTTATATGTATATATATATATTCGCTAAAATGTTCGTTGCCCGTATTTGAAATAATGGCAAACGTAGGTAGTCGGCACTTTTTTAGCTCGGAGAGTTAAACCCGAGACACTCACTTCGCTTAGACCTCAAAGCGTTAAATAAGCACTTTAGAAAGGAAAAACTCTTCAATCTCGAGTTAAAATATAAATTTTAGTATCCATTAAGTACGCCAACTTCTGGTAAAAGACAGATACAGATAAGTAATCCTTCAATGCAGCCATAAAATTCGAAGCTTCCCAAACCTGTTTTTCAGCGTTTCAGCTTGTTGATATCAGTGCGGAAAGAAAAGAAAAAAAAAAGTGTTTTGTTTTCTCAATTCGAGTCTCTTGATAGAATGATATTAGTGTACATAAATGAGCGATGAAATATAACGAAGAATGTGTTTCCTCATCTCTGAATTTTTAGTGAAAAGAAAAGGAATCTGAAATAGGGCCACGACAAAGAACGTACTTTCAGTTTAATACTTCCAGTTTTATTTTAGACCTTTGTTTTGGACATGTTATCAGTGATTTCGTCTTAAATGGTGATTGGGTCCTTTTCCTGAATGGATGTGAAAACTTTCCTTTGACCCTCATGAAAGCAAACAATGTCCGCGAGTTTGTGTCATGGGTACATTCAACATTATATCCCTGTATGAAATGAATCATTCACTCGAGACATTAATCAAGAGCTTTTTTTTTTCTTGTGAGATCCAAAATGAGATAATTTGTAACGCATGAAAAACGAAATGTCAGGTTTAATCTAGTCCTATTGTCATGAAATGTATCTGTGAGTGATTAATGTATGCATCTTTTTCAACAATGTGTTAATTATTGGCACATCATGGCTTGGTTACTGTAGCTCCTATCATAAAAATGTATTAAAAATGTTTCGATACAAACTCTCGGCTTGCATGCCAGAACAATGAAAAATGTTTTCGTACCACTTCGGGTTTCGAGTCCCTAATGAAGATTGAGCATTTCTTATTATTTGCTACTGGAAGATACGTATTGGTATAAAAATTCTAATGTTCTCCAAATCTATACAAGTGTTTTTTCTTTTGCATTTTAAAGAATATATATAATATATTTTAAGAATACTCTTTTTAACGTTTTGCATTTTAGAACTTTTACAATAAAAGAGATAAACAATAATTATTAGATTGAGCAAATTTACAGTTTCGGAACCGGCTTTAGGTTTTAAAAACCACGAAATTGCTTCAAGTATACTATACAGAACTATTATAAGAACACTGCGTTCTGTTGAGAAAATTTTTTTAAACTAATTTTCGAAACTAATAATGCTTTTCCACTGTATTTTTACTATATTTTAAATGTTTTAGTGTATCAAGAGCTCTACATTTTTGGTAGATCGAACAAAGCTTGCAAAACTAATAAAGTTCTTTTGATTTTATGCGAGAATTTCAATTTTGAGAGTATTTATTTATAAGGGTGCGTCGATTTTTTCCCAAAACTGAAATGGAGGGTTTGGAGAGCCTGCCAAAAAGGGTCCATAATACCCTGGGAATTTTCCAAGAATTTTAGTTCGACTTCAAGATGGCCCACCAGAGCTAGAAGCACTGTAATTTTAACGAAAAGTTTAGGTTTTCTGTAAAATTTTATTTTTAATATTGAAATCAGGTGGCCGGAAAGAAAGGGAGTGCGAAAATGGCCATTTGGTTTCATAACCAAAATAATTTGGTTTCGTATCCATTGATTCAATTTTTGACAACTACACAATAACTTGAATTGAATACCGTTTTTCCCATTTTCCTTCCATTGAAACAGAACTGTTTGCAGGAAGGAGTTGCCTCCAGGTGCTCTATTGGAATTCAACATAATGAAAAAAAACAGAAATGTAAATTTGAAATATTTTAGATACGATCTTAGAGTTCTTGACAGAGTCTGTACGTACTCATAACGAAGCCAATCTTCATAACGGCATGGACACTGGCCAGAGTCAGGTACTTTCCGCTTGATAATCCATTGGTTATGAATCGTTGTATGGGCAGTCTGCAATCGAGTGAAAAGTCACCTAACAGTGCTAGTCTAAGATACATCGCTGTGTGCCTAGGCCAGTATGAAGATGAGTCATGACTTCTAGTTACTCTTCAAACTCTATCGAATGTCTGTTTAACATTCTAACTTGAACCTATTCAAAATTGGAACGTTATTATAGAAACTATTTTGCTGTCAAAATTTCAATTTATGAGATAGGTTTGTATGTATATTTATAATAAGATTGACTAGGAATTTAATAAGTAAAATACTGGGTAATATTTTGTAGCGTTTCTCCTAGTGTTGTGCCCATTGGAGCCTAAAATGTTTAAATTACTAAATCCCATTCGTTTGCTAAATTTCAACTTAGTAGTCTACTTTCATTTCTAGGCTTGCATTACATATACAGAATCGCACGAAGTTGAGTTTTTTAAGAGTCCATATACTTCAAAAACCCAGAAGTATAATTTGCTTTGACTCGAAGGAGACTTTTAAAACTATCATCTGGTTTAGCTAAATTCGAACTTTAAGTGACTGTTTTAGATTCTACCCTTTTCCACATTGCCCAATTTGTCTTGAAGATACCATGGATAAATAGTATTAGAATCCCCCATCTCCATTCTCACGCTGAAGTCATAAAATTTCATAACAGGTAAACAAGGATAAAAAATTCGATACAACAAATTAAAAAAACTATTTCATAAGTATTTGGAATTATGAAGACACTTGAAAAAACAAATGGACGTCAAGAAAATGGTTTAAATATCTTATTTCTGCTAGAATTTAAAGTAAATGTGTGCACTTTATATTTTTTAAAGTAAATGTTTCACATTTTTATTGCTAAACTTTAAAAATGAGATGTAGATGTTTCGAAAGCACCTATCCCCTTAATCGAGAGAAATAGTTTATCGTACTTTGCGGTTGAGTTACTTTCAAGCTCTACTTTTTATTCATCACAATACCGAAGCTTCATACATTGAAAGAAAGATAAATCCAGCCTTAGATATTGATTTCAAAATCTTTTCCAATTTTGTCTTGTTTGCGAAATCGAATAGTTAAGCTGTCTGCTTCCCTGAATGCAAATCGTGACGGCAGATACGCCATCTGTTTTCTCAAGCACTAAGACCCTAGAAATTCTTTTCAACGAAGGAAAAGATGAAAGCAAATAAGATACTGAAACAGGCCCCTAGCCTAGATACTGAAACAGTGCCCCCAGGATAGCTATGCATTTTCAATTGTTGGCTTCTCCATCCTTCTCCTCGGAGGTCCTTTAAGTGGCATATTTTTCACTAGTTTATTGATTTGATTCTTCACACTCATTCAACTGCATCTGTCAACATAATGAGAAGGGTGGCAAAAAGTCCCGAGTACGCTCCATTTTTTGCATGATTTTGAGGATTCGCTTAATGTTTCATGATGCAATTATCCTAATATCTTAGTAATCGTAAGCGATTTTAAAGTGTTTTAACACTTTTCAACAAAGCTAAAAAGTGTTTATGATTTCAGTTAGTCTGTCTGCCCATCCCTGCTTTAACTGCTCCAAGTAGCATCGATGACTACGAAATGAATAGGTGTTATTCCTGTGTACTGTACCCTGTACACCTATTGAAAGTGGTGTATGTAGGACATAGATCTTTTACTGGAGCACCCAAAAGAATTCAATGCACCATACGGGCAGTCCCTTTTAAAGCGTATTTTAGAGATATTCAGCTATTTCAAATGAAATAGAATGGGTATATATTATTAAGGATTACAAAGTGAAGCTCTCCATTGAAAAGAGTGTCTCTATCATTTATATTTCCTTCACAGGATCACCCAAATATACTGTGACTCTGGAAACTTGTGAAAAGGGAATGAAAATCAAAGCATGAGTGGAAATTTTAAGTAAGCCTTCTATCATGGAGATCATGATCAGGAAAAAGGCTATCCGAAAGAACAGAGAAAAAAAATATCTAATTAAAAAAATAGTTTTTATGTTTTAAACATCAATTATAGGGCCTCGAAGTCGTTCTAAAAAGGTGTCAACATCTTTGTATTGACAGCAGTTACAGCACGGGTGGACAGACAGGCAAAATCGAAATCATGAATAGTTTTAAGCCTAGTTGGAAAGCATTCAAAACACATTAGAATCACCCACAATAGTTAAGGTAATGCGATCCTTTCATAACGAAAAATTCAGTCAACCCTAAAAATGGGGAACATTCGAAGCTTTTTATGCCACCACAGTCTGTTTTTAATTGAATTTGGTTTTTCATTGAACTCATTAACATTTACTTTTAAAGTTATTTAATTTTGTTAACAAAGTAAAACTGCTTTTAAGTTGCCACTGCCGTAAAAGTAATGTGTGGCCATGTCACACATTTCTCATTCTTAGTTTTTTTTTAAAGAATGTTCATGAAAATACTCCCACTGTTTTAAAACTAATTTCATATTTCACAAGAGAAAATGTATTAAACATTCAATACTTAATTTATAGTCATTCTACGTTTTTTAACTCTAGAAATAATAGAAATAGGACTGTAGCAACTATCTCGACTAGCGGTTCGCGTGCACCCTTGGGGGGCGGGACACGAAAAAAAACAGGCAAAGACCTAGTCATAATGCACGTTTTAAAAAATGATCTCATTATTTTGGTTCCAAAACATATCTACTTTCGCTTAGAATGTCTTTGAACCTTTCTCAATAACCCTATTCATGTAGAATAGGAGACTCACTGTTGGAGAATAAAAAAGTGTATGTATGCTGAGAAATGGGAGGTATCGTAAGTTATCTTTTGTTGGGGTCGAAATCAGAAAAGAAATCTGGATACACCCAATATCTTTTCCGCCTTTTTTCTTATAAATTCATAAACTGAGACCAACAGTGTTAAAAGGTTGGAAACGACTCATCTAGATCATTCGCTTACGCATGTTGACAAACTGGTCAGCAAAATCCTCTAGGCTGGGATTTTAAACACAATCAATCTTGCTCTATCGGTTCAATGCAAGTAAGATATTTTCTTTTGAATCATGTAAAATCAATAATCATGGGGGCTTTAAAACTTGGCTTTATCTTGAAAATACACATTCTGAAGTATATTCTTCAGTCATGGTAAAGCAGGATTTAAGAACTTTAGAATGTTAAAACTTTTTTCAAATTGTTTTTTGACTTCCACTTTTTTTATTCTTCAAGTCACTTTTCTGTCTATTTTGCAAATGGAGGAGCAAGGCAAAATTTTTCCATAGGGGAACACTGCCCCCCAATGCAGACCCTTGGCTATGTGAAATATTTCTTAATCACTCCAGAGAGGCTTGTATGAGTTATTTTGGTGTCCATTTAAAAAAGTTTGAATTCTTTGTTAATTTTCACTTTTGGCTCGAAAACTTCCTTTTCACCCATGGCATTCCACCCATTGGCAGTCCTTAATTGGAATTATTTTGTGAAAGGAGTTGTTTGTGTCTCTCTCTGAGTGGCTAGCCTATTCCGCTGACATGCCACAGTTTGCTGAGACAGCCTATCCCTTGTGCCGAATGAGAAACAACTTGTGCCTGGGAAGTTTAAGTGTCCTCTTGCCGGTTCGTATGCTATTTTATTCCATGGTTGAACACCGTGCTCCTTATAGGGCTGGCTGTATTGCTTAGTTTAGAATTGCTATAAAAGTGCTTTTTGACGACTGCTCCACATTGTAGAGTGGTTAGCTCAACACTCTCTTCGAGGATGAACTGGGGCTGGTTGTTCATTCGTCAGTCGCTTTATAGAGGGAGACGTGAGTGAGAGGTACTGGGTTCCCTCATCATAAAATGGCCCAATTTTCGGGCCTTTGTAGAATGCAACTGCCCACCGTTTTAAAGAGAAGCACTTTTTGATTTCGAGTACTTTTTCATCCATACGTATTACATATATCTCTCTCAAGCCTAATAGCATTTCTTAACTGAACATAAAGCAATAACTGCTATGTATTCTGCTCCTCGGAGAGGTCCATTCTGGCCACATCCATTTTCAGTGGGGCAAGTAACATACAATGGAAATCGAAACTTGGAGGAGCAGACAAAACACCCTTCCACTTTATTGGAAAGTGTATAAAAATGAAAATTAGGATGAAAATAATGATTTATTTTTCTTAATGGGATAATAAATTTAAATTTTTACTAGTTAGTTATTGTGATTCCATTAAAGTTCTAAAAATGAGTAGCTTCATTCTATTGCTACTATAAAATACTGAAGAAAATAGTAAAATATAAATAAATAAAACTGGAGTAGAGTTTTTTGAAAAGAGCAGGTCCGATTCTTTTATTTTGAAACCTATTTTATGCGTGTAGTTGCTTGTAACTATTTTTGAATTGCAAATAAAAAATATTTTGAGTACTCGGAAAAAGTACTCGGATATAAAGTTGAAAATCTGTGGGTGTCCTTTGCAAAGAAACTTATTATTATTGATATACAACCATTAAACTGTATATCATTCCTATATCATTCTAGTGTTTACTTAGAATAACCATAATGCATAATAGTTTATGTATAGTCTATGTATAAATGGTATTTTATTGACATTAAGCCATTTGAAGCGAAACAAAATAACTATGTGTTAGTTCTTTCCCGTAGAAAAGGATCTAACAAAAGACCTGTCAAAGATTAGGCAGTCTTTGCAAAAGTGTTTGAGTGCCTTATTTGCTTCAATGTATGGACTCCAGAATTAGAAATGTCTCTTGTTTTGCTTCTTGACATTTGCGCACATTTTTCTATGATTGAGATCGATCCTTTGTACACATAATCCTTGCGTAGGCATGATTTATCTTTCTTGTTTTCAAATCACTGTTGATAAATCAGAGCGATCGTTCATCGTTGCCTGCTGTTGATTAGAAGCTTGATGAATGAATAGAGAGCAGCAAAAGGGTACTGAGCTTTTAATTTTGCTTTTAGGAAGGCAATCCATTCTAGGGCACATTTTTAATATGCCAAATACAGCCTTCCAATCTCTTACTATTTGGAATGTTCTTATTTTGCTGCTTCGAAATTGAATCAACTAAAACGTAAAATAAATCCAGGGAAAAGATATTTTTTTAAGGACCTGTGTTGCCCTTATGTAGGGAAGTCTTTGTGCTGAATTAAGAGTTTGAGTACGCGAGGGAATTTTGGAATCGCTCTGTACATGACCTTTCGGAAAAAGAATATCTTGCCCTTCCTGAAGTCCTGATGAGGGTTCCATGCGACATAACCTTTTGCTTTCTTTAAGAAAAAAAAAGTATTTCGAATTTATTTCGAAAAATCATTTTCAACGAAAAGTATTAAAAAAAAAGAAACAGCAACTATTTTACAAACTTATCCGTTAATTGTTGAAACAGAAATGGTTTGATTAACAAAAATCGAATGGTCAGTAGTAGGATACCCATATAACATTCTAAAAAGATAGATAATTCAGTGTCATTCCAAATGAATCCATACAGGAACCAAGTGATTGTGTAACCTGTCTTATTGCAGGTTCCAGACAATATCTTGTTTCCAAATGGAGCCAATGTCTGAAGACGCACCTGCAAATCAAACGCGTTCGTCGGAATGGTATGCCGAACATGACGTTAAGGATGCTTCTGTAGATGTGACATTTTTTAAAAATGAAATGCTTAAAATGAAATATTTTTGTAAACAAATATAAAATGGAATGTTTGAAAGAAAATATTTCATTATTAAATCACTTTAATTGAAATACATTCAAGTAGATTTCAATAGTTATTTCAATCTCTTTGTTACTTAATTTCGTATGACGTGTGGATGTGCTTCATGAAATGGGTTTTCCTAATTCCGATTTTTACAGTTTGTGGATGACTGTTAAAAACATCTAAATACGTATGCTATTTTTAAACTTAGTTTAAAAATAAGAAGTGTACCGAGTATAGAATTCTATTTCTACTTGCGCGCATCTATTTCTAGAAATGTAAGGTGTGAGGCTGTAATTGTACGCAAAATGAAAAACTCTCTTAAAGAAGAGCGAATTTTCTTTCAGAACCATTTAGAAGGAAACGACTCACAATTGAAACAATAATAACAGTCCAGTAGGTAATCTATTGGTATGAAAGCAATTTTCCATCCTTTTGATTTTGAATAATTTTTCTTGAAACATATATATGCTTCAGCTCTTGACGCACACATCTTAGGAATTTTGAAATCTTTTTAGCCTTTGGAAGTCAATCTTGTAGGGAGTTGTTATTACTATGAGTTTACTTGGAATCCTCAATCATTGAAATAACATGACTTATGCTTGAAAATGGAACACTACTAATCCATCGAGAATGGCATTCCAGAATGAAATCTGCTGGCTAAATTGACTGTTAAGTTCCGTGTGCTTATTCGGATAATAGTAGTTTTGTAACATCTCAGAATATTCAATTCCTTTACTATGCGGATGAAAGAATGAGAATTTCAAATCTCTGTACCTCGTGAATTATCTTAACTTTTAAATAGAGTTTGAAATGTGTAGACAAAGTTTAACATGTGAAGAATTATTAAAAAGATATGATACATTATAAACAATCATAAAAATAATACATTTCTTCTATGGAAAAATAAATTTGACTCGAATACACAGTTTTGAAAAGTTTTTCCCTCTGCGCAACAAGCTGTAATATAATTTCTATATACAACTGACGTTTAAAGTACATTTATAGCTTTACGCAAAAATGTTTAAATATGATATATATTTTATAAAGTATTTCTAACAAAAATTGTAATTAAAATTTCCTTCTCTTATGATAAAATAGGAGTTCAGAAAAATATTAAATTGTATGCAAACTATTTTGAATTGCCTAAAAAGAGATTTAAGGCTTTAATTACAATCGTTTATTTTCAATAGTAAAATTACTTTTCTCATACGATTCTAATACTTTGACCTGTAATGAATATTATTGCTTTTTAGTATTGTAATCATTTAACTACTCCTTTTCAGATCCTTTTATAAATATATTTTTAAAGCTCCAGATAAAATTTTGCGCTATAAATAACGTTATTTATGTACAGATAAGAATGAAATTCAAAACAGGCATTTTATTCAAAGAACTCGATATAGGTACATAGCTCGTTCAGTAAAAAAAGTTTCCCTATTTTCATTGAGTCATTGAGAGGTTTTGCATGATACCTAAGCACATTCCAAGTCCAATCCCCATGCAAATTGAATTATGACGCCTAACCACCTTATTGACCATCCCGAAAATCTTTTTGTTTTGGAGACTTGGATTTCTGTAAGAGTTGAAAATCTTTCCAACTTCTTCAACTTTGTAATGAGAAAGGGATCGCTAAGTGTTCCATCCAAGCTGAAATGTGGCCATCGAGTATTGGCCAAAGTATCCGATATAATTTCTCTCTAATGTCGCGGTTTCCTTACTCTGTTGGGGGGATGCTTAATAATTGAACAGGACTCGAGAATTCTATGCACAGGGAAACTGATTTATTAAACGGCCTGTACTTAGCTCGTGCGGTACAACTGGTAAGCCACATGAGTATAATTATTACCACTTTGGCAGATTTGTATACAGATTTTTCATACTTGCATACAATCTCATTTATTTAAACTGAATTTTAATTAAGGAAGACATTGACTGCTTTAATGTTATTCTGAACCTAGCTACAAACAAAATGGACTTACACCGAATGAATCAAAAGGCTCTTAATAATCCTCAGTTTGACGTGCTATACGCATATGGATCGCCAGTATATCTTAACAAATTTCTACCAATGCAAATTTCTAAATTCTGATAGCCCGATTTTGGATGTCTCATTTAGAAATGTCATTGGAGTCTCTCTGAAAATGAACCTTTTTACTGATCTTATAAAAAGAGTTGAAGGTTTAGTTTTGCATAGATATACTGATTAAATGAAAACATCTCTAAAAAATGCCTGTTTAACAGATTTTGTTTTTTCTTCTAGAAATGTACGAATCCATAAATGCATGCAGGGCTGTTGGATCTGTTCTATTTGTCATCCGTTTCTAAAAATTTCCTTTCAATTTAGTTAAATAAAAAAGCAATTCTTTCTCGGATCTTCAGAATAATAAATATCTGAAAATGCGCGTCAATCGATGTTAGTTGCATTAAAGTTTTCTCGGGAATTGTAGTAAAAGAAGAAAATGTGTAAGAGGAAGAAGGAGAGAAGGAACAGCCCTGCATGCATGGTTTGAAATGAAAAGACGTGAGTGGGGCCTGTGAGCTCGAGAATAAACTTTGAGTAAAGAAGAATTGCAACTACATGAGGATAGCACTAAGGCACAGAGGAAAACAATATTATCAGATATAGATATAGGGGAGGGGAACACTGACTAAAGCCTAATCCTCTTAACACATGCTTCAGGACCAGACATAGACGGTAGATAATGAATATCAAGAACATTTTTTGGATCATTTGAGAGTGTAAATTGTTAGCATCAGTCATTGAAGGACATCAGTACAAAATAATTTTATTCAGCTGTGGTGCACTTGTCTTAAAATACTTGAATCTGGAAGGTGTTAATTTTCCTCTACGAAAATACATGGATACATTTTGACCTCGACCTGCCACTTTGCCAATAACTCCAAATGTGTGCGTCTGATTTAAAATTCTGTACAAATAGTATGAAAAGCAAGTTATTACTTTGGTTCTATTTTTCTTTCCCAAAAATATGCGTTGAAAAATTTAGCATCGCTCTGACAGGTGGACCACAGCTGGTATAAAAAACCCCTTCCTATACCCGCTTGATAATTCCCAGGTGCGTTCAATGTAGCACCGCTTCCATTGCATTTAACAATTCTATGAAAAAGGTAATCATTGCTGCACATTCAATATAGGAAGGGAACGCGGCATTAAAAACTTACACACGTTCAATGAATAACTACGTGTGCGAAGCTTAACAAACTTCGACAACTTTGTATATACTTGATAAAACTTTGTACGACGTGTAATCTTCTTTATCACATTAGAAATGTCCGCTTCACATTTGAGCAACACCACTAGGTCGTATAGACGGTACACTTTATATATACAATCCATATATATGTATATCCAACCCATATATATGTGGATGTATATATAGTTAGCATTGTGTGTATATAGTAAGTGTATAATTTATAACGTTTACATATATATGCAACAATATGTTATGTTCATCACTTGTGTGTACAAACTAAGCAATGTCATTTCGCCAAAAATATACAACATATCGAAGAGTCTATCAGGATTCAGCAATCTATTTTCAAGAGCACCACATCGATCATAAAAATGCTGTTGCACAAGTTTATTCTGTTGTTTCTTGTTCGCTTTCACGGTCATTTGCTGTAGGGTCTGAGGTAGGGAAACGATGTTAGACTTCAGTGGCTGCCGATTCACCGTCGCTGCTCACTCGAGAAGCGGCCGTGATGGTTTTAGCTTGGGCAGTAACGGGCCTGTAGTAAGTCGCACCTTGGTCGTAGAGCCAGGGTTGAGCTGGGCCGTTCTTCCATTCTTCCATTTCTCCGGGTAAAGCACGAGCATGGTCGATGAGGTCGGGGCCTTTTCCGTCCGAACACTTGTCGGCGAGGAAAGCGGCGTCTTCGAAATTCAGCTTCATCTCGGCCTCCAGCATTTCCGAGCTTCCGTCCCCTCGCTCCCGTTCGGATCCCATCTTGCGCATGGTGTCGGAAAGCTCGTGTTGAAAGCGGACGTGGATATCTTCGGGCTGAATCGGAATCTGGCTGGCAGCAGCGGTGCGCTTGGCCCCCTGGGGAAGATTAGGGTCATCCCATTGAACCTCGGCCGCAGGGCGATGATCCGAAATCTTCCACACCGGTTCGATATTGTCGTAATGATCCAGTTCGCGAGTCGGGACGCCTTCGTACTCGCAGTGACGCCCGTCCTTGGGATTAGGATTGGCGTTGAGTATTTTTAAATCCGAATCCTCTTGGGGGACTTTAGGAGATGTAGGATTAACAGAATTGCACATTTTGTGATTCACTTCGATGCGTTTCCGCTGGGCGTTGCGTTTCCTCTTTCGGTGGCATACGTAGAGCACAGCGGAGAGGCTCACTAGAACAATAATGGATCCAGCGATCATGCCGATGGCCATCCCAGCCACAGAATTCCCCCTGTCTTCTTCCTCTTCTTTCACTTCTTGAGTTTTTTCTTCCTCTATAATTTTGACGCCTGTCACTGGTATTCTGGAGACCATCAGTGTAAAGTTTTTGGAAACTTTCCCCGCTGTATTGGAAGCGACACAGGTATAAACTCCAGCATTCGGTTCTTGAACGGACGAGATTCTTAATCTAGAATATTTTTCTTTTTCTGCATATTCAGACATGATAAAAGTTTGCATAGATGATATACCTTCGGATAAATTAGTAATGATCCTTTCTCGCCATAGCCACTGAATAGACGGAATGGGATCGCCTGAAACTTTGCATTCCAAAGTCACATTAGAACCTTCGAACACATTCATGGCACTGGATGTATTCAGAAATGATGGAGCACAAGCGTAATCCTCTATATTGACTTCTGTCCATTTTTTGTCTCGGAGTCGAAGAGGTCGGTAACAGGTAGGTGGAATGTAAGGAACGTTGTTATCGTATAACCACTGAATTAGACCGCGTAGCTCACAATCACATGTCCATGGATTACCATCTAGAGTTATTCCATGAAGGATTTTAAATGGCATCATGGTTTTTGCATGAAGAGTTTGTAATTCGTTACTATCAATTTTTAAAACCTCTAGTTTTTCCAGTCCTTCAAAAGCTCTGGTGGAGATGGTATCAATTTTGCAATTGCTAACTTCTAGTATAATAAGTGTCTTCAGTTCCACAAAAGCTTGACTCGGGACGATAACCAAAGGGTTCCCACTTAAAATGAGATGCCGTAGGAGAGGAAGATGTCGAAAAGCAGCGGTGGGTATGTATGAAATGAGGTTATCGCTAAGGTCCAGTTCAATTAAATTAGAAATCCGGTTCAAAGCAAAGTCGTCTATGTGCTCGATCCCGCAACGGGAAAGGTAGAGCTTTTGGAGATTACTTAAGCCAGCTGATAAGAATGCATTGCGAGGCAGCAGGGTGAAATTATTACGTTGCAAATCTAAAACTTGCAGAGTTTTTTCGAGGCCGAGAGGGATTTTTTCGAAACCAGCGGAGGAACATTCTGCTGTCTGTTTGTTCTTTCTCCAGATACATTGACATTTGGGATGGCAGGAAATTGTCAAACTGTGTTGAGTCAAGGCACTCAACACAATAAATAGACTGCAGAGATATTTTCCCATCATAAAAATACTTAAGAGTTTGAAAGATCTTCACGCTGGCCAGACGCCTTTTCGCTATCTGAAAAGAAAGAAAAGGAAAATATTTACTCACAGGAATTTTGAAAAAAAAATAGATAACATAGTTAAGCAGTCTTATTTCAAACACAAAATATGTTTAGGTAATTCATATTGAAAGTCATAGTTTTGAAAAATTGAAATCTGCTGTTCATAGCACTCAAACAAACTAAATCGTAGCAGTTTAAATATTGAATGGATGTAATCTAGACAAGTTACTGATTTTTGCTGCAATGGTCATCTGCCAGTAGAATGTATCACACAAAGAAACAGTGATGATTATATTACTCAAAATGTATCAATGAAAAGTAAAATCTGTCCTTATTTCTAAGGAAAACAGAATTATAAATCTTCATGCTATGACAAATGTCAAAAATTTGAATTTTGCGTGGGATTCATGGTTGCTTTTCAAATTTGATAAAGTAACTAAAATTGACAAAAGGCATTCAAAAGTGATTTTCTATGCAGTGAAGGATCTACTAGCGTATTCCAATCATTTTCTCGGAGTTATTATTTCTGGTGTGAGAAGCTTCAGATAATGAGCCTCGCCAATTCTAGCTGATGATTTAGTTTGAGAACTGCATAAGGGGAACACTAAAACAATATCTTTTATGCGTGTATGCTATGTACAATATCTTTTATGCGTGTAGTTAATCATGGCTGATTTTACGTGTCAGCGCGTTATATTCTCTTATATTGAAATATGCGAGTCCATTTCAAAATGCCTTACCAATATCGTGCAACAAATCTTCTTTTAATATGAAGTAACCTGGCAGAAGTTGATACCAATGTATCGGTTGTAAGTCTATAATAGATTATATTATAAAGAAAATGACATTATTGCCATATTTAATTCCAATCGATGGAGAAATTGTGATGGATGGCGCAAAAGACAATATCTTTTTAATATTTCTTAAGCCTCGTGAATGGTTAAAGAAAGAATCGGTTTTTTATGGAAATTTATGCTTTAAAATAAATTAATTTTGTGTTAAGTACATTGACTTTTTATTCTTTCTCTTATTTAAATCCCTGTAAGAGAGAGCAATTTATTTTATCACGGAGGAATGTGTCATTAATGTAATTGGAGAATTATACTGGTGACACGTCGGTCAGTCTAATTTATTTTATTTCATAATTTAAGGAAAAAGCTCAAAACCCAATTTATATGTAGTTCTAATAAAGAGGACAATTTTTGACATGATTTTATTCTATTTTACTTTTTTAAAGATTGTGTCGAAATGGCTTTCATTAAACTTAAAATTATGCGAGTGGGTTACATAAATAACGTCTTTTTAAGAAGGGATAACGCTGACGATAATGCAGCGTGCCCGCCAATTCCTTTGGCACACCATTAACAAAAGAACTGCGAGAGCTAGTCATATAAGTTGGGTCTAGGTATTGGTAAAGTAGCTATGCGTTACACAATGAAACAGCGTAAGCGCCCCCTGTTGGCTAAATTCGGAGTTATAGCTTTTATCTAACGGTAACGATACGAAATACGGGAAAAAGTCAAATATAATGTTGTTCAGCATCATTGATTTAATAAAGAAAAACTTGTTGCGCATATTAACATGCACAATAATGCTACCCATAAAAGGCATAAAAAACACGTTTGCTTGATCGCGTTTTCCTAAATTCCACTTGCCTGACATTAGCCTCATTTAAGCCTCAGCAACAGTACGCATCTGAACTCTGATCTCCGATTCCCGTTGCATATTGCACGATATGACCGGTAACATGATGGCACACGAATCAGTAAAACGTTTTTACGCCTTGCATTTTGCGCCCTCTATTTTGAATATCAGTGTACACAAGGTGTCTTTGCTTACTACATTTATGATTCTGAACAACTTTGGGCTTGACTTTTTCAATGAATCTGGTGTCGTTTTTGAGATCAGAACGCTAACTCCGAATTTCGCAGTTGGCGCTCTAAGCGTTTTCACTGTGTAATGCATGGCCACTTTACTGAACTTTTATGACTATAGCGCTCATCATTCTAAAGTTATAAGGGTAACAACGAATTTTAGCGGGCACACTGTATATTCCTGTAAACGTCAGATTTTATTTTCTTAACTTGACGGGTATCATTTTGTTTATTGAATATATGCTCCGCAGGTACAATTTAAAGATCTATACAAGATAAGTGTTCGATTCAATATGAGCACTTTTTAAAAACAAAGTTATATTCATTTTTTTGCTTAAAAATTTAGGTCATTTGTTTTTTTAAAATATAAGCCTCACTTTTACAGAAACCTTGCAAAAGTATGCTGTAGAAATTGTTTCACTTTCCGCATTACAGGAACTGTAAGCAAAATTCAAGTACTTTTACATTACTATTGCGCTGTTTTGTAAACAAGTGATATTAGTTAGTCAAGCATATTAGTCAATGCTACTACCATACAGAAAATACGGTTGTCTTCAGATTACCTAATATAAACAGCATCAGAAGTGGTCCGTATCTGGGTGTACCGATATTAACAGAATTCAGATGCAGTACTTTGCTGTCATAAATTAACGATGATGGATTCTTTATTGAAAAAACAAAAACAAAACAAAAACAAAAACGTAATTTGAGGGGGGAAGATGTAATCAAATATGTATTTAAGGAGAGTTGATTTTTGTTCGCCTCAAAGTTATTAAAAAATATTGTTTATACTGTGAAAAATAAAGGAAAGAAAAAAGCAATATTCTGTTCTAAAATAATCAGCCAAGATAACAGTGAAATATTTTCAGTTTATATCGAAATATGAATTGGGTTACTGTTTCAAAGCAAATAATTTATATATTTTGTTTCACGAATTTTAGATTTCTGAAATTTAAACGTAAATTTTTATTACATTAGTTAATGGATGACTTTCCTAACTATTCTAAATTTAAGTAATTACCCTAGTTGCAACGGTCATCGGCTCCCGAAACGTCAATTATCAGTTAGGGAGAAGCGTAGCAGATGCCGTACTAGGTGTATCGGATCGGTCGAACTTCTCGGGGGGATCTCGGCTCTTGTTCGGGCATGTCCGCCTGGAATCACTGGGAATCGATGATCAACACCGGGGGGGGGGGAAATTGGGCGTGGAGCCGAGCAACTTAAGATGTGGAGTCTATGACCTTTGTTAAAACCGTCTAATTGATGAAACTTTGGAAAGTCATAGCATTATTGCCTATTGGCTTGATTTTTTCTCTTTTAATGTTTCGATTTTTTCGTATTTTCATACTTGCATGTATTTCCTTTTATATACCTAATAAGATAAACTTAGTGTGATTCAAAATTTTGGAGACATCTAAGATATTTTCCATATTGTAATGAGACCATTGCTTTCAAAATTTTGGAGAAGAAAAAAAAAGTTTTAAATAAATATTATTGAGATTTAAATACGCAATGACTCATAAAGGAATCTTAATTGCAAAGTTCCTGTTCAATTCTCAGATAAACTGAACAGTCACTTACAGGGAAGTACATAGCTACGTTTAATTGATATGGATTATGAGAATTGTTAATTTTTAAAAAGATTATGCTTATAATCAATGTTACATTTGTAAAAACTTCAGTGCTCTTGACCTTAATAAAAAGAATCTAATATTAAAAGAGAGGGAAAATAGTGCAAAATGAAAATTTTTTGCAAAATCCATATATTATCATTTTTACAATGATTACAGTCATTTCCAGTAATCGGACTGAAATCTGCTTATTGGGCATTAAGATAACAGAACAAAATCTCGTAAAAGTAGCTTTTAACACGCAAAAATTGAGGTAAAAGAAATTTCGACCCTCGAGAAGACGCTAGTACGTCTGTCTGTTACAGGCCCGTACCTAGACCGTTTTTTTAATGGGGGGGGTCAAATTTTTCTGAGGGGGGGCTGTCAAATTTACGCACATGCGCACTAAACTTACGCACATGCACACTAAACTCATAACTAAAATCACATAACATCCTAATATTACTCTATTATCCTTCTATTACGCAATCAAAATCGAGTTTGTTCTACAACATTCCGCGGATAGTTTTTTCTAGAAGCTTCTTGTAGCTTCTGCGTCACCTATAAATACAGGCACGGCAGACCCCCCCCCCCCTAGTTAAGTGTGTTATCGAGCTTCCGATGAGTACACTGCTTTGTTCTTTGAATTGTGCTATAGAGTCCTGGCTTTTTGAAGCCTTGTTTTAAAGTGCTGTGGGAAAATGCTTCATTGCTGAGTCTTGAGGCAATGTTTACGATTTCCCTGGTAAATTTCCACCGAAATTTTTGTTGTGGAACAGTTTAATTTTGTGTGAGAAATACAGCATTTGGGAAACGCTCCTGCACTAAGCGGATTGTTGTAAGCACGTTATACTAGCTGATTGTGCTTGTGAATTTTGTACAGCTGATTGTTCGACGAAGTTTTAGAAACAAAGTTCATGTTCCATCCTGACGAGTGGACTTTTTACTAGAACTTTCTACACCTACTGAACTTTAGAACGACGAACCCAGAAGCTAGTAGAGTATTCTGCAACACTATCTCTCAGCCACCCCCACTCTGTAGCTATGCATCGTTTTTACGACGTCAATGAAAAGTGAGTGCAACTATTTTTTTTCCAATGACAGAGGTACATGAAGAAAATAATGAAAAGGCAGAATAATTAACATAAAAAAGTGGATAATTAGCCAACGGCTGTTGACGCAGAAGGTTCCTTGCCTCCCAATAACAGGAAGTCTCCGTATCACCGAGGGGAGCTGCAGCGGGGCAGGTGGTGTCTGTTCATGTCTTCACCAGAGTCCCATAACGGGCAGGCAGCCTCAGCAAATAGGCCAATACGACATAGATGCGCGGCCAGACAGTCGTGTCCGGTCATTAAACGGAAGGTGGCCACATCCTCCCTTCTTGGTTTTCCGAAACAAAAGGCAGATGATTATATTTGGAGACCATTTTACTGTGTAGTTCTAGCGGATGAGTTGACTTCAAGAATTGTCTAACGAACTGCTTTGCGGATATAAAAGAGATTGAATGTATCCCACCGTTCAGTGGAAGAGCACCCTTCTTGGCAAGAAAGTCTGCCCGCTCATGACCCAAAACGCCACAGTGGCCAGGAATCCACTGCAGCACTACGTGTTTAGGATGAGACTCCCGGTATTGAATTAAGTCCTGGCTCTCAAGAATCTCATTGGAGTGGGTGGTGTCCATTGAGGTGATAGACTGGAGTGCAGCCTGCGAGTCGGACAGGATGACGAGGTTTTCAAATTTATAGAGGAGGCCATTTAATTGTTTGAGTGCAATGCGAATAGCCTCCACTTCACCGTCGAAGGCTGTTCCGTATTTTCCGACTGGTGCATGGAAAGCAAATAACTCAGCAAAAACACCGGCACCGATGTTCGTATGTTTTTGGCATTGTGAGCCGTCCGTGAAGATCCGCAGCCATTCCTTCTCGGGATACCTAGTCTCGATAGTTTCCAATGCAACACTCTTCAAAACATCCGCAGAGGTTTCCCACTTGGAAACAAATTGGGATAACCTCCACCCCACACTATTCCAAGGGGTTTATAGGTTTCAGCAGATAGTATATTATACCTTTTCATGGAACTCAAAGTCCTCTCTGTTAGCCAGCACCCTCTGAACAAACCCAAGCTGCGTCTTGAGGTCTCTGGTCCCAGGCCGGTACCCCCTCCAGAAAGGATACTCCAGCCTTAATAATCTTTCATAAAGTATTGCCGCTCTCTCCTTGATAATAAATTTAATACAATGAGTGCAACTACACTGAAGAGCCCAAAAAACTGGAACAGCCATGCGTACGCAAACAAAGAGATATGGTACCAATCGGAGTACGGTGCTGCGGTCGGTAACGCCTATATAAGACAACGAGTGACTGGCACAGTTGTCCGATCGGTTACTGCTGCTACAATGGCAGGTTATCAAGATTTAAGTGAGTTTCAACGGGGTGTTATAGTCGGCGCACGAGAGATGGGACATTGCATCTCCAAGGTATCCATGATATTTGGATTTTCACGTAAGGCCATTTCACGAGTGTATCGTGAATATCGAGAATCGGGTAAAACATCAAATCTAAAACATCGCTTCGGCCGGAAAAAGATCATGCCAGAACGGGACCAACAACGACTGACGAGAATCATTAAGCGTGACAGGCATGCAACCCTTCCGCATATTGCTGCAGATTTTAATGCTGGGCCATCAACATGTGTCACCGTGCAAACCATTCAAGGAAAAATCATCGATATGGGCTTTCGGAGCCGAACTCCCACTCGTGTACCCTTGTTGACTGCACGTCACCAAGCTTTACGCTTCGCCTGGACCCGTCAACACCGACATTGGACTGTTGATGACTGGAAACACGTTGCCTGGTCTGATTGAGTCTCATTGAAACAACCACCTGAATCCATGGACCCTACATGTCAACAGGGACTGTTCAAGCTGATGGGGGCTCTGTGATGGTATGGGGGCCCCATTCGTGTCCATTGTGCGATCCGACGGACTTGCGGAATTTCAGCAGGACAATGCGACACCCTACACGTCCAGAATTGCTGCAGAATGGCTCCAGGAGAACTCTTCTGAAGTTAGACTCTTTCGCTGGCCACCAAAATCCCCAGACATGACCATTACTGAACATATCTGGGGTGCCTTGCATCGTGCTGTTCAGAAGAGATCTCCACCCCCTCTTACTCCTACTAATTGATGTACAGCACTGCAAGATTCATGGTGTTAATTACCTCCAGCACCACTTCAGACATTAATCGAATCCATGCCACGTCGTGTTGCGGCACTTCTGCGTGCTCGTGGGGGCTGTACACGATATTAGGTAGGTGTCAGTTATTTTGGCCCTTCAGTGTATAATTGGAACATTTTTCACTTGTCGTCCTTGTTTATTATGTTTACAGCATTTTCTTCTACTATACTTCGAATGAGATAAAAATAATAATCGCTCTTATAATAAATGAAATATTATCTTCCCTTCATACTGATCTAAGCCATAAGACAATTTCCATTTTTCATAAAATAGCTCCCGAAACCACTGAGAAGTAGCTAAAAAACAGCTCAGCTACTAGTGTAAAATGTTTAAGAAGCGTGCAATAAATAAATAATAGCTGGAAACATCTATAAATTGCCAATTTTAGATCAGTTTATTTGATTTCTCTGAGTGCAAAACAAGCTACATGTTTTTAAAACCTTGCTGAAGAAGTCGACAAGATGAAATGTGTGTCATCCCCTCTTACGTTCGTTTGCATTCATGTTACCTTCATTTACATAGCAACAACATAAATCAGCATTCGTATCATAATTCCCAGTGCAAGAGTCAAGATGAAATTGCAAAATAAGCTTTCATTTCCATGAATGATTCAGTCAATAAAACAGTGTTTATGGATATGCCTTCCGGAATTTAAATTCCTCTTGCTATCGAACCTTTATTTTTCGCTGTGGAACCCTAAAAGTAGTTGAGCAATTTTTCTGCGGAGTTAGTTAAGTTGATAAAAATTTTCTTCCAACCATTAACGAATGCATTCCCGTGAAATGTATTCTTATGCAAATGAGTAGTAACTTAATAGAGAAAAATTGTTTGTTCATACTAATGCGCGTAAGATAGCTCCAGGGAAAAAAGTGTTTATCTTTTCGAATAGAAAATGCATGAATGGGATTCTGAACCTAAGAAAAAGTTCTAGTAGAAATGAAAATGAGTTGGATGAAAACTTTGCTAGAGATTTTGAAAAACATTTTCAAAACTTGTACCTCCAAATTCTTTCTTGGATAGAGATCGCTATTAAGTAAACAAAAAACAGTGGTGCAGTATGAAAAAGGAATGCATTACTATTTTTGCAGGACTCCTGTTACTATTAAGAATATGAATGACGAAATTTTGTGCTCAACAAATTGATAAAATCAGTGGAATAAAATCCCAATCTTTGGAAGGTATATAGAAATGAGAGATTCATTTAATCAGCACAAATGAAGCATCAGGTAAGAGACCAACATTTATCAGACAAGGAAGATGCATACCCTCATTTACGCAACATTATTTTCATTTCGGGGAGTTTTAAAGCTGTCAAAACTAGAAATGCGAGAACAATAACTCTTATTTTTACTTTTAAGCTTTAAATAACAAAAATAGTTTATGGTAGGGAATTTTTTTTATGAATAAGAAATGTTGGTGTAGGTGACACTATAATCAGAGGAATTTGATTGAGGAATACACTGCAAAAAATCAAGGAACTTTCCTGGGAAATGATGGGTAGGTGAGGTGCCCTAGAATTTCAAGGAACATTACATGAAAGTACCAGAAACTACCGAACAACTAAGGAAGGTTCCATTGAAATGAATTGTTCGGTATAAACTTCTGAGTAAGGTTCCCTGGAATTCTACTGCACCTAAGCTTTTCCGACAACGTCCCTGAAATTTGTACAGCGTAATTTTTTTGAAATTATATTAAATAAATGAAAAATTTAAGTGTTAAAATAATTAATTATATATTAGGTAGTGAGAAATGATAACCGTGCAAATATCATTGCACGGTTCGAAATAAATAATGTTATTCACAGAGAGACGAATATAAAGTTGAAGATTTTAGTACAGCAGTTGAGCTTTTCATAGTTAGTTTTTAAAATTTGACATTCGAATCTATTCAAATTTGTTGATTACATTGTAGATGGAACTTGAAACAATGAACTTCTATAAAATGAGTCATGCCTCCCATAGTTGAAGGAGGAGGTACGGAAACTGGACAGACTAGAAACAGACTTGAGAAACTAACCGGCAGTAGTTCCTCGGCATTAAACCTTTCACTCTGCCAATTATTTTTTCTGAGAAAAAGTAATTTTATAAATCAATTACTATACAAATATATCTAATATGCTTTAAAAGTAAAAAAATTAAAACCACACGGTGGAAGAGATATCATTCGGACGTATTCTATAGTCGTTTCTACGGTTCTTCCTTACTAAAAGAATGTCATAAAACGCGAATACCCGAGATCGGATGATTGGAAAGAAAAGTAATATAATATACACACTATGCCATGATCCTTGACGGTGATTTCATTGTGCTTGCAGGACATACATGTCCTAGTGCTAGCGAAAGAGTGAATGTTTAGATGCCCAACCTTATATTTCGCATTATAAAACGCAATTATTTTAATATCTTGGCTACTAAAACATACAAGGATTGTATACTATTTAAATACTAATAATAGAAGAAATAATTGAAAGGAATTCTCTCCAACGGCAATATGCTTTATTTGACCCTCTAAGCAGAGCTGCTCAAACTTTTTTCTCTGATTGAATCCTTTAAGAGTCTTTGAATTTTGAGGGAGCACCTCGTGTAAACCCGAGTCTAGTCGAAGCTAAGTCAACAAAATAAACTCCTCAAAAGAGAAATTGCAACAATAAGAAATATTGCACGTAACGTCATGCAAATTTCAGGAGCTCTAGTGGTGAGATGGATATGCAGATGACTAAATTTGTGCACGAATCTGATCACGGGGTGTACTCATATTCGGACTATAAAAGCCAGCAACTTTCCCTTCTCGTAAACAGCATCTGAGGTTTTGCTTAGCATCTGCGACTTTTGAAGAAGAGTAGAAAATGCCACTGAGACGTAGGCGAGCTCAGTACCATCAGTTAACGATCAGGGAACGTGACCGTATCATAGAATTCCGTTAACAAGGGGGACTATTCTACCACGTTCATTTAAGCGAGCGTTCGGATTTGTGACGTCATCCAAAACTTATCCGTACCGCATCCTAGTTAACGAACGTTCGAAAAATTGGTATTCTGGGAACCCTCCAAACGAACATTCGAAAAAGACCGCAACGTAAAGGCGGAGCAAGTTCCATACGGTTCGTCCCACATATTGATGTCGTACAAACAGGAGTGATGATTTCTACGTCACTTCCTACTGATCTTAGCCACAATGAAATTCTACAGGCAATTTTCGGAAAGCAGTGTAAACTGTATAACTGAAGACAAAAATAGAATTCTTTTCTAAATCATTTACTGAGTGAGTTCGTTATGGATTCGATCTCTTTAACAAACATTGCAGCTAAAAAGCCTAGAACAGACAGAGTTACACATCGCCAATTAGAGTTGATAGTTTATTTTTGCAAGACAAAAGGAATATAACATCAGGAAAAATTCCAGCTTATGTCATGTTTTCCCCAACGGCAAATCTCTATACTGTATTTTTAATGGAAGCATAAAAGTTTAATAAGTCAATCGTGAAATTCGTCTGTCACTTTATGAAAGATATTTTCTGTTGTCTTAGTTTTTCTGATAACTCAAAATCTTTTGTATTACTAATAATGAGAAAGCAATGTAAAAGCAATGCACTGTAAAAACATTCTAGACCACTGGTATATTCACAAACCGGTCACCAAAATCAGCGGCGTATATAGGTTTATATTTCAGGGGAGGGTGATCCGGTATTTCAAATCTTATTTTTACAATAGTTAATATAAATCTTTTAAAATAGCTGTTTTTTAATAATTACTTTACATTTTCTTAGGGGGCCTGGGGGCCCTCGCCTTCCCCCACACACAAATACGGCACCGAACAAAATCCACTGGGCTTTGAGTTTTAAAACTATGCTAAAATTGCACAATCTGTCGTATATGCCTCAGTCATGGTAAAACAAGATTTAAAAATGGTTTCATTTTTTCAAATGGATTCTTTACTTCATTTTTTTTTAATTTCTTCAAATCAGATTTCTGTCCATTTTTCGAATTCGGAAGAAGTGTTTCATTTTTACGGCAAGGGGGGATTTTTTTCTGGGAAGGCAATGTCCCCTATTTCATCCCCCCTTGGCCACGGGCCTGATGTACACTTTAATTTGCTTTTCATAAAGTATGCATAAGGGGCCATCCTATTGAAAGACGTACCCACTTTATTTTTACAATAGCAGCCACTCTACTTCACTTCGTATTTCTAAAAACTGAGCTCATTTTAACACCGAATAGTCATTTTCCATACCTTTTGAAGTAAAAAGGAATGAGTTATTATTTTCTAAAATTTCCCTCGTTTTATATTAAAATATTTGTTCATCCTTTTAATATCCTATGCCTTTAGGACTCTTCTATCACGCTGATAAAATAACATGAGCAAAGCAGCTGCCGTCCTTTCGATTGGAAGCTTTTCAACGGGCGGATTCTCGAACGCCACTCATTTCTTGGAGGGTTGAAACGTATGCTAGAATGTAAATATACGGTAGGAAGCATCCGCACCTAAAGCTCTACCGTACCTCGCAGAATACGTTAGCAGGTTACGAATAGCATCCATAGGATGTCACACATCCGGACGTTCGCTTTAACGAACGTGGCAGAATAGACCTCTTGGTCGGTCGCTTCGCACAATAGCCACTCGTGTTAGGCACAAGGTGTGCTCCCTCCAACGTTGTGCTACACGACGGATTCAGGAAGGCCACGCTCACGAAGAAGGGGTGAGCACAGGTGCACGTCAGAGCGCACAGGTCGTCTACTCGAGACCCTTTCTCCACGGCACGTGGCATGCAAAGCCGATGACCTGCAAGAGCAGGGGTCTACCCAAACCATAAGCAACAGATTGCATCCAGTAGAGTTACGTGCACGGGTACCGGCAACAGCTGAACACAGGGCTAGACGCCTGGCTTGCTGCCATCGCCATCGCACCTGGACCCTCGAATAGCACGAGGTATTGTTCGCGGATGAATCTCGTTTCTGTCTAGGGAGGAATGACGGCTGTTCCGGAGAGCGCTGCGAACCAGCCCATTTCGTCTTGTGTCGCAACGGGCATCGTGGTTTGAAGTCACATAATGTTGGATCGCCGGACGCCCCCGGTACACGTTGACGGAATGCCAACAGCGGACCGCTACGTTACACACGTTGTGGAGACTGTGGTTCTGCCAGGGTGGCAGGGGCTCACCCAACACGGTATTCCAGCAAAGACAATGCCAGGACGCATGTCACACGGCGAACTCTTAACTGCCTGGCCGGATGGGACCTCTTTCCCTAGCCGGAAGCCTTTCCAGATCGGAATCCCATCCAACACCTGTGGGATCTCGTTGGACGTGACAGGATCCGAGGACCACGGGTGCAAAACATGTAGGATCTGAGCATGGCAGTGGATGTGGCTTGGCAAAGGTTACGTCAGGCAACCATCCATGGACCCGTGTTGGGCCAATTTTAATGGTAAGGACAATTAAAGATGAACAATGGATTAATTGTTAATTGTGGCTGTATTAATTAAAAATGGATCAACTGGAATTGTCGAAAATGGCAATGAACGGTTTTTTAAGTGTTAATTGTAGTAGCAGCAATTAACAATTAATTGTCAATCGTCGTTTGCTACAGTTAACAATTAATTAATTTTCAATTGTTTTATGAATTTAAATAAAAACTAATAATTAAAATAGGACTGGTGTGGATCTCTTCATTTTTAGCGACAAAAAGTAGGATAGGTCCATTCTCGAGGTCCCATAAATCACTGCAATAAAATTCATCGGTCGGTTCAGAGGATAGGCGTGAAAGGTAACAGAGACAGGCTTAATAATACAGTTTGGGTTCAAACGCATAATAAAAAGTAAGACTAATGTTAATAATCATCAATAACTTAATTTAAACAGGATTAGACAGGTAATGAATAACAGGTTTAATTTCTTATATAGATTGCATTTTAATAAGACTCTCTTTTTGAACATACTGTCGGACAATTTGTGGCTATTCGGCAGATTTGTCATTGTCGCAAAAGAAAAAAGGCGTTCAACTGATGATGGTAAATGTGTGTTGTATTTTATAAAAACATTTTTTTATCTAATGAGGAGTTACAAATTGTGACTTTCTTCTGCAAGTAAATGCGACATTAAAAGTTTTGCTTTAGTTGTTGGTGCATCGGAGGAGTTTCGGCTTGTTTCTGTCGCTGAAAATGAGTTGGAGTCAGTGTCAAAAAAAAAAAAAAAATGCGTTCTTGGGTACTTTTTTATTGCCAGTGTTGCTACTACATATTCATTCATTTGTTTGGAAATAGTGGTTTTGAAAACTTTTAGAATTTTTGTACGATCTGCAGGCTCAAGCTGACTATTTATTTTTAAATCTGGGATATGATAATGCGGCAATAATCACATTTTCCACTTCAGGAGTGCTGACATCCAACAGTTTTTCAAACCTTTTTTCGACACCCTCTCTGTATGTCTTGATCAACGGCAAAAAGAAAAGTTTTCTTTTCGATTTTCAGTATTTTTAAATGAGCGCCAGAAGGCAGGGCAGAACTATTCCGTAGTATGCGTTAGACTCACTTGGCATAATGTTTAGGGCTTCTGCTACTGGCGCAATACACGTGAAATACTCGTGTATGTAATCGAATTCGTTCACTTTGATAGCATTTTTTTATGTCCAATGACTTATATAAAAGCAAGCTTTTTTTTCTTTAATTTTGAAAATTTGATGTAGCGTATACAAACTATATATAAGTAAGTTAATTGTTAGTTTTAATTGTTTCATAGAAAATTAAAAAAGTGAATTGCAATTATTTTAATTGCGAATGATGATTAACATACATTCATCCAAATAATTTAATTGCAACCTGCAACTAAAAGTTTAATGGTAGTTAATTTAATTGTAATTGATTGAATCGCAATTACTTTTTTAATCAACTAACGCGTCGATTAAAAAATGAATTGATTAACACCCAACACTGCCATGAACACATTGATAGCATGCCTCACCCGATGGACGCCTGTATAGCTGCCCAAGATGGACACATTAGATACTGAATAAATGAGTTTAGAATGGATTTTATGTGTGTGTGTGTGTGTTTAATCATTTCCATAGCCATCTGACCATTATCACGTCTGAAATTTACATAACGCTACGTGCATTATTTCTTTGTGTTGCAATTTCACTTTTGAGGAGTGTATACATATTTTTTTTGAGCATATACATATTTTTTTTGAGGAGCATAGTTTGAGAAACTCTGCTCTAGACGGCGACAGCCAATAAGTGCTCCAGTCTTGGATTCGATAGGCATATTTGGCTATTTACTAAAAAAAACTAAGAGGATGCATGACTTGGCTTAACAGCAGCTAGCTCACTCGGCACGTTTTTTGGGACTGTGTTTCGCACAACGGAATAAGTGACCCCCCACCCTGGAAAAAAAAAGCTACCTAATGGACGAATTCTGGTAGAAAAGGGTGTTGTTTTCCATTCCCGAACTTATCATTCTTTGTTTCTAGTCAGATAATCACTGTTATCCTTTCCTGATTTATGAAATGGGGTCCGAAAGTGTATCTTATCTAAATGACATTGATTTGAATGTAAAGAATACAATATAAGCGGATGAATTAAGATATCATGCTTTTTGATGAATAAGAGAATAATTATGCTAAGCTTTAATAAAGTAGAGTTCTAAAAGATTGCTAAGCTGCTTTAAAAGTTTTATAGCATTTTTTAATCTAAGTTTCTCGTTTGGTAAAAATGAAATGGTTTGACTATGTGCTTGGGTGCAAATAAACATATTTATTTGACACATTTGAAAGGACGCTCATTTTTCCAGACCGACCACTGAAATAGGAAGTTTTCGTAATAAAACAATACCAGATACAAATCTTAAAACCATTTACCTACCAAAGATAGGATCCTGTTTCATGAAATAAGCGCAATCAACTCCTACCATTTTCATTGGATAGACGATTTCGAACTCCTTTAGTGTCGCTAACATTGTAGAATGGGGGGGGGATTTTACCTTTACTGCTATGACAGCCATTTTGAAAGTTAAAAAAAATCTCCTGCTCATTCCCATATTTCATATTTATGCATTTTTGACAAATGGCTTATTTTTACCACTCTTTATGAATGTTTGTGGCATGTATATTTCTTTCTTTTTTGCGAGTCTGCGTTGAAATTGATAAAACCATTCATTTACTTCTATCCACTATTTAACTATATAACTTGTTAATATTTATGTAACTGTGAGCCGAGAATTTCTTCATTAAGGTCGGAAGATGTCGCTTCTTTCCCCAAAATATGGATTGTTTCAGGAGGTCAGCCTCCCTTTGCTGAATCTTGAGATTCAGGATTGTTAATCTTTTAAAATGATTGGTTATCGTGCAATATTAGCCATACATTTGTATTTAATTTTTTATTAAATAAGAGGATGGATGAGTAACACGAATATGGATGAGAACTCACCTAAAAATTCGAAACTATGTCATTTGTTTTATCATTCGCAAAACAGGGTGAAACGGATCCTATGCTTATTAACTAAAAGCCACTATGCAACATTGTTCTATTTGGAGTCATTGATTATCAAGAAGTAGATAGAGACAGTAAAAATAATTTGGTTTTATCGGAAATTGAAATTAAACAAGAATTAAATAGTCCTCAAGAAGTTAAAATAGAAAAAATGTGAAAAACATTAAACTATAAATGCCTGTAGAAACTGTATATTAATTAAAAGGATTGAATGCTGCTTTCTTTCGGCCGGGTAGTGGGATGCTGTACTATTGCAATGGATTATTACATTTATGAAAGAATTTACGTTAAATCATTCCTAGGTGAGGTTGTGTGCGTTATTTTGCAATGTATAATGGACATCTGGCTGACCCATAAACATTACATTCCAAGAGATTGTTGGCGCTTATTATTATTATTATTTTGGGATATTAATTGAAAAGGAAATATTTCATTCACCACCCAACTGTACTATATTGATTCCCTCGCTATTCATCTTAAAATGTAAAACTGTTTAAAAGCAGGCCACAGCAGTATAAATAGCTCTAAAAGATGTATTGTTAGGTTTAATGTTAATCAATATTCGTTTTAGCGCATTATGGATGCAAAAATGAGTCTACAGAAAATAAAGTGATAAAGTGAATTAAGTAAATGCTTGAGTCAAACTGCTAAAATTGAAAATCGTATTTTATTTTTATTTTTTATTTTTATTTTTTTTAGTTCCAGATAGGTAGTCGGACTATATTGCTAATCGGACATTGTCGTTCATCAAAACGAGACATAATTCATCTAAGTAATTGATATCTTTCAAGAAGTGAGTGGAAAACGTATAAATAGAAAGTTTTAAATTATACGTCAATTGTTATTATTTATTTTTCTAATACTTATAACTGCTATAATTATAAATTTATACCTTTTTTATTTACAAGAAATTGGGTCTTTTTTCCCAAGAAAATAAGTTCTTTTTATTTAAAATTCTCTTCTATACTATGACAGGGAGGTAGGAATTAAGAATTTTATCCACTTTCTTAGTGTCTGTCAATAAATATTTTCTAACATTTCTGTTAATCTAGATCCGAGATTATATTGATCAAAAGCTACTTTAGAAGAGGTCTTTTTATATTTCAAAAAGACGAAATACTTTCTCTAAGTCAGCAGCTGTTTCCAAGCGCCTTTAACTTGGCGACATGTGCTTCAAATGTTGGTTTTTTTATTGCTCCGATAATGTGTTTTAAAATTTTGTATTTTGTATACTTTCTTCTATTATATTTATAAATCTTGAGTTTTGAATTCTTTAGAAAAGTTCTTGTTTATTTTAATCTATTTTTGAATTTATTCACTGATATGGAAGTTCAAGTAAAGCCGGAAGGTTTTATTGATTATTAATTTTTAACGCGCGTGCATTCTTGACAGCATTTTAAATTCTAGTGATTGAAGAAAGTCACTTTAATACAAAGTGCTTGAGTAAATTTAAACTTTTATTTAAAATTTCAGTGAGTTTTACTATATTACACAAACAAAATTCAACTAAATTCTGTCACTTTATTATGGACCCATACCAATAGGTGGACCACACAACGTTGCCCCCCCCTCATGAAGGGAGGGACGAAATCACACCCAAGCCGATGCCGGGGACAGAAACCGGATCCGTGGTGTAGCAGAATGGTTATTTAGCCAATTCACAGCACGGGCGACTTTTATGAGAAGCCTTTCATCATTCATCTTTTAACATGACCCTATCAGATTAGCTGACTTTATTACTAGCACTTGAGTGCTATTTCGCTCGATCACGGTTTTTGGTGTAGACACGATTTGTCTACGCGCCTTATCATTTTTCAATTTTTATAAATATATTTTGAGTATAGTTAGAAAATGCCTGGCGAATATTGTAAAATAGTTTTAGTAGGCGATTTAAATATACAGGCTTGTCCAAATTAAACTTCCCCAACTCAGAGGCCTGTGCAGGATGTTGTATGGGTCATAATATTATGAAATTTTGAAAACAGACACTTCAGATCACGCGCTCGTGATTTATTACAAAAAAATTATTAGTACAAGAAGTTGCCAATACGTGGCGCTGCAGATCAACAAGACGTTCTACAGATGTTCAATATGTTTGCCGTGGTCGAATAGGGCATATCAACTGCACGAGAAACAGTTGACACACTGACAACACTATAAGGCGATTGGCTAGTGGCGTCCACGACCGCTAAAGCAATGTCTTGTATGCGTGCAGAATCCGCAACATGTCGTTCTCTACCTGGTGAAATTCCCAGCTGTCCGCTTCTTTCGAACTTCTTCATCGTGTCTCGTAAAGTGCGTGGTGTCATGGGTCCTCGGCGTAAGTTTTTCAGCCGACGGAATGCTCTGATCGCAGCACGGGCGTTCTCGTCATTCTGGTAGAAAAGTTTCACTCACAGAGCTTTGTCTTTCAAAGTCGCCATTGTGCATCAGCGAGCTGGAAACAACTGCCTATGCAGTGCCTGTCTTCCACTTTTCTAGGGCTCGCCATTTAGATACGTGGCGCAGAAGCTTTATTTCTGCAAATCACGTTGTTGCAATATGCAAAATACTAGTGTTACAGCGCCACCTATCGGCAACTTCTTGTACTAATAATTTTTTGTAATAAATCACGAGCGCGTGATCTGAAGTGTCTGTTTTCAAAATTTCATCCCATGATGACCCATACATCATCCTGCACAGGCCTCTCAGTTGCGAAAGTTTAATTTGGACAACCCTGTAGATTTTAATTCCGAAGAAGTATTTTATAGAACAGAGAAGACAAATACGGTACACTCGTAGATTATGATACTTTCCAAATGGTATTTATAAAGGTGAAGTATAGTTGGACTATGCCTGACAAAAATTTGTAAAGAGTTTTGGTAGGAGATTTTAATATGGATTTCTATTCCGTGGAAGTGTTTTATGGAACAAAGAAGGAAAACACGGTACATTCATGGATTAGGATGCCCATTCCAAACAGTATTTAAAATATGTCTACTCGATATAGTTGGAATATGCCTATAGTTCGAATATGCCAGCCGAAGATTGTAAAACAGTTTCAGTAGGCGATTTTAAGAAAGATTTCGATTACAAAGATGTGTTTTATGGGTCAAGAAAGAGTGGATTCCTATTTTAACGCCCCTTCTCTCGCCAACCCAAAAATTCCCCGCACTTTCGCGAGCTTTGCAGTCATGGGTCTCTAGGAGTTATGCACAAGTTTCAATGCTCCCAAAAGAACTAGATGTAAATTAAAGTGAACCAATGAGCGATAAACGCACCCGTTAAGAAATTTGAAGACACTTAAATATTAAAACTATACATTCACTGGCAACCCAAAATAAATAAAAATGTAACGGAATGCTGTACTTACAGGTTGTTCCAAATCGCTATTTTAATTCTAAATTACGATTGTCCCATAAATACACAAAATCGTCATGGTTACTGCATATGTTTAATGATCACCACCTTGGCGAGATTCAGGACGTAATCGATTATAATTGATTAAACCAAGTAGGAATCCACCCAAGGAAGACAAAAATGGTACACTCATGGATTAGGATGCACATTCGAACCCATATTTAAAACGGTGAAGTATAGTTGTAATATACTTGGCGAATCTTCGCCAAGTATAGTTTAAGTAGGCGATTTTAAGACAGATTTAGATTCCAAAGATAGGTTTTATGAAACAAGGAAGCAAAATACGGCACATTTATGAATAATGATACACTTTCCAACTTAATGGAATAAGGAAGAAAAATAGGGACGACGCATAAATTATGATACGCTTTTAATATGTAGCACTATAGTGCGTATTTAAAATCTGAAAGTGTTTCAGATTTTCCTCCTTTTTATTATTTTTATTTATTTATTTTTTAAGTTCATCTAATAGGGTACCCTTTACTATCTTTTTCTCTTTTTCTTTTCACCTCCTATTCTTTCTTTTCTTGGTACCTTACATGCTTTAAATATTGAAACTAGATTTTAAAATCTCTTTGAAACTACAATTCGAAAAGAAATATTACACATAACTGCATGCATAGTATTTAAACAAAGTTGCAGGATTTTTTTTTAAATTTACCTAAAATATAGTAAATATATGCAAATTAAATCTCTGATATAGTCAAGAAGGGGAGTCAAGATCTTAGGAAAGTGAATCCAAAACCACGCGTGCATTATGACTTTTAAATATCCGTATCCATATTGAGAGTATGCCTTTTTTTAATTTTATTGTTAAATGTATCGGCATAACTCGTCCTAAGAAATGTTTTTAAAAGAATGGCCAGTGATTAAAAGTAAGTTTTTCGATTAGGAATGTAAATACCGAACATGTCATAACTTCATCTGAAATTCCTTGTAATCAAAGTGAGATGAGAAAAACAAGTCCCTTTTTTAATTCTTTTCAAAATTTCGTTTCATTTAAATATTTTTTAATTGTTTATTTAAAAATATTTTTTCTTTTAGTGACGCATAAATTGACAAAATCCTGTATGTTATTAGTCAATTCGCCTAAAATAGCTAAAATAAAATCAAATGTTGAGAAAAAAAAATATATTACCTATACAATCTTTCTTTAAACCAGAAATTCTTGGTTAGATTCTAAAATACCAAAAATGAAATGAAATGTTAAAAAAATAAAACGGGTGAAACCTATCCAATCATTCTTTAAACCAGAAAATTTTGATTCGATTCTAAAATAGCAAACAGTATGTTTATTTTCCTCTAAATTCTTTAACTAAAGGTTAGATTTGACCGGTGATTCTCTGAAGTGAAATTCTTGAATAGTACCTGCTCCCCGAATGAACACACTCTCGAAAACAATGGTTTACAAAATACATGAGAAATTGGCACCGGAAATTAGGATGTCTGTTTCAAATGATTAAAGGTACGATTGAGCATCCATTATTCCATTGTCTGGGTCACAATAGAATACAACTCTCATTATGTGAAATCCATCGAATATCTCCTCTGGAAACTGTATAGATACATATATCTACGTACAGGGTGTCACAAAAATACTCACCTTGGCTTTTTATTCTTTAAATAGTGATCAGAGACATATACAATGGATTCCAAAGCTACGTAAAAAGAGATCCACATTTTTCTGGTATCGATTCAAATTTTCCGGTGATTTAATGGGTCTACGTATATACAAAATTAAAATTTATATATGGTCCACGTACGAAAAAATTCCCACTCAGTAAAATTACTAATGAGGGGATGCACAATGTCTAAGCGTTTTATCATAAAAAAACTAGGCGATGTGTTTCAACAAAGTTGGTGAGGGGATGTACAATAATAGCAGAAGTATTGTGTATTTATGCAAAGATTGTTTTCTTTCATAATTTGGGTAGGACCCCCCTGAAATGCGATCATTTTCCCCCTTCGAGAGCTATTGAAAAGTGGTTTAAGTCTGCTACATTTATTTTCATACCTTCGACACTTTTTAAGATAAAATGCTCAGATTTCTACATCATCTTAGTAAATTGTGCGGCATACAATAACAGGAAAATTTTTGTACGATGATCTGTTTTGCTTGCTTGTTTGCGTGATTATGGCAACGCTACGCTAGGGTGATCTTCCAAGGATGGGGAGGTGCCTTGGTAGAAGGACTTTATAAAAGGAATTGTGAGTTAAAACTTGACATGATTGGTTGCCTTGATACATAAATATTGTTTGTCTGTACTTAAATAGTATGTTATTTTGCTTTAATATTGCTCATGTGTTTTTGAGTTATTTATAATAATGAGCGAAATGTAAATTTTTAAACAGAATAATACTTCGAACAAAACCAGCAGAGCAAAATAAAGGTTTAAGAACATTGCCATAAAAAAACGCAATAATAGACCCTACGTACATTTGATACCAACCGATAGAAGGAAACACCAGTTTAGGAATACAGTTAAAGAACATATCACAACATAGACATTCTCTCGATTCAAACCCTACGGGGAAAAGTTTTAAGAAAACAGTGAAAGAATAATAGTTCAACATGGACACTTCCTGGATGCTAACCCGATATCCAGACGGAACAACGGTTTAAGAACACGGGTATGTAACACCACAAAGAAACAAACACTGGCTGCAAAAGGTTTAAGAACAAAATAAAAGAATAACGAATGGACACTCCGTGGATTCTAACCCAACCTCAAGACGGAGCAACGGTTTAACACGGGGATGGAACACCACAAAGAAACGGACCCTGGCTGCAATCAATCCCAAACAATAGACAGAACCTGCAGTTTAAAAACACGGATACAGAATAATAATTCGAAACCTACCAGCAGACGTAATCAACGCTTAAGAACACTGTAATAGAAACACACACAAAAAAAATTACACTACCTGCATTCGAACCGAACAAACACAGGAAAACATCAATTAAAGTATAATACTAGACTGTGTACATTCCCTCATTCAAACCCAAACTCCAGACGGAACAATGATATAAGAAAACAGTTAAGGAATAATACTACAACATGGACACTTCCTGGATTCTAAGTAATTATCATGAATGACCGATGATTCTTACTGGAGATCTTAATGTTAATTTTCGCTATCAAGAATCTCAGCCGTTAGTTGATTTTTTAAAAGAAAAATTGGATCTTACTATGAATATTTCTCCACTTCAATCAGCAACGCGTTTCGGTACAACGATAGATGCTGTATTTTCAAAAAAATTGGCAAATTTAGAGAGTAAAATTTATGTTTCACATTATAGTTACCACAAAACTATAATTTCATACATAAAAAATTATGATGACATTCAAGTACCTATTTCCAATGAATAATATGAATATAACATTTATATAATCTTTGTAAAGTACATGAAAAATAATTATAATTAAATTATAATATGATATTTATTTTAAGTTAAAGTTTAATCATTTCAATGATATGTGTCGTAAACGTCCAAGAAGTTTTACTTCAATCGCGAGATTACACACACACACACTTTTTTTTAAAATTTAGATTGAATATCAGTAAAAATTAAATCTATACACAAAATTCTGTACCTTTTTTTACGCAATTTTGTAATTTACTATGATCAGTATTTAAGGTAAGTTTTTGAAGTAGAGAGTCACGTTAGGTAATTTTAACCAATGGGATTTTTTAGAAAATCTATAGAGAAAAAAGATCGCAAAAATATTGTACATAAAGCTTATAAAGCACTTTTCATGACGGATATCTCTCATCTCTAATTTGAAGTATTTTTAAAGCAAAAACGTTTGTATAAAACTAATAAAATATGAAAATTTTCAGTGAACAGATTTGACAGTTCTGTGTTCAAAGTTATTTGGCGCCCAGGGTAACTCCTTCAAGCAAGCTAATCCATATAAAAAATGTTGTAATATAGCTCAGAGCTTCCGATATATTTTTGAAGTTTCTGACTTAGTTAGATATTTTTGAATTCATGATCATAGTTACCCCACTATTTTTTAAAAGTGTAGTAATGACCCTGTTTAAAAAATATTAGAAAAGATCTTTATGACCAGGAAATACACGTGTCTATATTATGTCTAGGCAAACACGTGTGATATATATTTACAACACTGCTATAAATTGAAAGTATTTTCATATTCAAACTAATGTATATTTGCAAAAAAAGGGATGTAAAATCACAAAGTTTGAAACAAAATATCTGCACGAACTCGGCTGTGAACCAGTGATGGCACCAGATTTTCCCCTAGGGGAGGGCCATCTTCCCCGACAGGGGAGCCAAACAATAAACTTGCAGTATTTTATGTTTCATTACTTGTGCAAACATGATTATTTTTATCGTTTTATATTAAAAAAGGCTTTTACAATGTAGCCCACTTTGTTAAAATCTGTTGACAGATAAATTATCAAAATATAATTGTCAAAAATCAAACCGTTACTATCAGTTGATCTGATTGCTTGAACCGAACATTCATTAACGATTTAGTTAAATTACATTTTACATGACGCGTCCGACAGTTTCTGTACAGAAATTATGATTGGAAAGCTTAGATTTTGAGAATTAGATTTGAAGTATTTTAGGCACAAATATTTCTGTACCTTCTTCAATGTTCACATTATGGAAGCGGAAGCTTTTATTTTTTAACTTATTCCCATTATAGATATTGAAGATAAGCAACGTAAAATATTAAAATTTGGCTGGAGTCATCGATATTTTAAATATCTGAAAGAGATATGCACCGAATGTGCAACTCATTAAATAAGCATATTCTTAATTATATCACATTACGGAAAAATTACATCGACTCGCGGAATAGTTGCTCTCGCATAATACTCGCACCTCCGTTTTGAAGCAGAAAAAATAGTTTTAGAGTTACAATATTATGTAGTAGATTTTCCACCGAATAGTAGTCGCACCTAGATTTTCACCATGATGAATGGGCGAAAAAAATGCGACTATTACCCAAGTAAACATTGCATTTCAGCAAAATAATAAATATAAAAATGAAGGCAATTTTCGACATTTTTTCTACAAAATGAGAGTATAAACATGCTATACTAATTTTAAATATCTTTAATTTTATCATCGACTTACTGCGCACTTTATATCACTTGGCCGGACAATGATACATAGACTCAATCATACATTTTCAGACATTATTAACAAGTAGTATATTCTTACACGCACAAACAAAATTTTTTAAAAATAGAATTCAGATGTATTGCATGTGTAACTGTAAAATATATCCAGTTATAGATTTTAGAGTTATATAGATAGTTATACGCGTAATATAGATGTATTTTCCAATTCATTTATACTTCTACTGTGTGATTATATATATAATAGCTTGTATTTTTTATACGCAAAATATTTCATTACATTTCATAGCAATGTATTTAAAAGTTTTAACTGCATCCATAAAGTACACTGAAGGAGAAAATGGTAAGGGGTGCTGATTTAGAAATTTTGAATTTCTGCGTACAATACAGCTAAAGTGGCTCTCCTCTTAAACAGAGTAATAGAAAATTTCCTGTTTTCTTTCCAATGGCTGGGTCAGCGGCCTATTGCAGGCTTGACCGCTACGAGAGCCGGTGATGTTGATCATTTCATTGCGTGGCACCAAATAGGCATTCTGACCTTGCCCTTATGAGTGGTCTCCTAACTTTGAACTATTCCCAGATGAGAGACCTAGCACCTGGATTGGCACTCCCAGGTATATCTTTTGATGAACTACTTCATTAAAGGTAGAAAAACACTTAACAGTTATAAAAACGCAAAAGATTCCCATGATTTAAAATTCAACGTGACCAAGTCAGAACTCCTCTGGAAATTCAGCTTTATTATTTTTTGAAGTATACTGATATTTGAATGTTTAAAGAAAGTGAAATATAGCAAAAATAAAAATAATAATAATTAAATCAGATTTTAAAACAAAGTCTTATTCATATCTTTTATTTCTGTAAGATATGAAGGATATGTGAAAAATACATTTTGACTCCCACCTCCTAAGGGGTGGATTTCGAAGAATCACCCCTTCCCCCCTTTTTAAAAAATATTCTTGTCTGTTATATATATATATTTTAAATCCTATGAATATCTTTTTCATTTAAGATGTGAAATCTCAGAAAATCCTTTTTTTAATTTGAGAAAATCTTTTTTTATTTGAGATATGAAATCTCAGAATCCCCCCCTCCCTTTTTAAGCTATTCTTGTTTGTTATATTTTTAAAAAATCCTATGAATATCTTTTTTTATTCGAGATATGAAATCGATGTTAAAAATTTGTGAAATACCCGTTTCGCCCCTCTATACTCCTTGGGAGGCAAATTACAAAAAGTCCTTAAACTTTCATTTAGATAATCCGGTAACTGACATTTTAAAACAAAATTCGTATTCTTATTTGTTTTTATTTTCTTCGAGATCATGAAATATTATTACTCTTTGCAAAAATATATTTTCACCTTCAGCGAGATTCATAAAAAAAGTCACGAATAAAATTTATTTTTGTAATATCCTACTCCTACACAATGGGTCAATTATTTATTATTTTAGATTTAAATAAGAACAAAAAAATAGACACAAGTAAAACATACCTTTGGTTCTTCGATTAGGTCTTGTATTATTAGCCCATTCCGGTAATTAGTTTCATTAAATAAAATTTCAACCAAAAATGATATGTACACAAACTCATACACTGTTCACAAAATTATGTATTTTCAACTCACTCAAACCTGAAACGCAACGTAACTCTCAGAAAAAAGACAATGATAAACGAGTGTTCACGGTTGAAAACAAATGTAGAAAGTACTGATGAACACGAATTCATTAGAGGTTCAAAGGGTGTTGGCGGATATTTTTTCTTTTTTATTGCTTTCTCAGTAATTTTAACTACTGGTCAGGGACGCGAACCAGGAAATTGTGTAAAACGAAACCATATATGCCATGCAGTAGCATATCCAGACACATCGTTTCGGGGGGGGGGGGTTATTATTTTTTGACGATTGATAGTTGAATGTTTGAAGAAAGTAACATAGCAAAACTATTTTTTTTAATGAACGCATATTTTAACTAATCTAAATATTTCATTAATAAATAAAGAATATCTGTTTTCTTTTTCTTTGAGATATGAAGGATATATGAAAAACATGTTTTGGCTCCCTCCTCTCCTCCATAAGGGCGACAAAAAAACCTAATACTTTTTAGACGTTCTTGTATATTACATTTTAAAACAAAATAAAAATCTTATACTTCATTTTTTTTTTTTCGTTTTTCCAATTTTCTACCCCCTCCCCTTGGAGGGCGAATTTGAAAAACTCCTAAATTTTTTTTTTTTTAGATATTCCTTTTTGTTGTATTTTAAAATAAAAATCATATGAATGTTATTTTTTTTAATATAAAGCATATGTTAAATATATATGTAAAAAACATTCCCCCCCCTCCCCCTACTGCAGCATCCCTTGGGGAGGTAATCTTTTTTAAAAAATCCTTAAATTTGTCTTTAGATCTTCCGCTTTGTTATATTTTATAACAAAAAGGATATATGAAAAGCTCATTTTGACCACACCCCCTCAAGGTTAATTTCGAAGAATCGCCCAATTTTTTTTTCTGCTTTTTCTGTTTTTTATATTTTCAAACAAAAATCCTGTGAATGTCTGTTTTTTTTTAATTTGACATATGAAATCAATATTAAAAATTTGTGAAATACCCGTTTTGACTTCCGCCCCCCCCCCCACTTGGGGAAAGGCGATTTTCAAAAAATCATTAAATTTGTAGTTAGATAATCCGGTTACTTATATTTTAAAACAAAATTCGTATTCTTATTTGTATCTGTTTTCTTTGAGATCGTAAAATACTATAACTTTACAAAAATAAACTTCACTTTCATAGAGATTCGAGGGGGGGGGGGGAAAGTCAGGCATAAAACTAATTTTTGTAATATCTTACATACTTGTTCAATTATTTATGGTTTTAAATTACATTTAAGAAAGAGAAAAAAATATACACGTAAGTTAAACATACCTTCGGTTCTTTGATTAGGTCTTGTATTATTAGCCCATTTTGGTAATTGTATTCATTAAGTAAAATTTAAACATAAAATTAAACATACATAGACTATAGAAACTTAAACACTAATTCACAAAATTATATATTTCCGAGTCACATTAACCTAGTTAAAATGAAACTTTGAACGCAACGTAACTCCCAAAGAAAAAGACAACGATAAATGGGTGAGCAGTTCACATTTGAGAACGAATTTAGAAAATGCTGATAAACCAACAACGTAGAAGAATTCATTATAGGTTCAGGTTGAAGGGGTATCATTGGAGTTTCTCTTCCTTTTCATTGCTTTCTCAGTAATTTTGTGGGCTGGTGTAAACCAGGAAGTTGTAAAACGAAACCGTATGTGCCTTATGTCTGTGCCCCCTGCAAGTCCTTCCTTATCAGTCTCGGGTAAAAGCGCCAGTGTTTTGTTTATGGAGAAGACCCACAGCCCCCACCTTTACTACCATACTACAATGGATTCTAGTATTTAGAGGGAGCATGGGGGGAAAAAGAAAGAAAAGAATAGAGAGAGAGAGGGAGATTTGGATTATTTTTTTTCTGTACACTTGTACATCTGAAATATTTGCGCCAGATAGATCAAGTATTGGGTAGTAACTGGGAAGGGGGTGGAGGGTGGGGGACATTTACAGATAGTCGGACACTCGGGCGATTCCCAATTATCTGTGGTCCGGCCTGCGTATTTCAAATATCCACCGCGATTGTGGTCAATGGAGGATAACAGCCAATGAGAGGCGGAAATTTGTTGCGCATGCGCTTTAATCTGTTAGCAGACAACCTTGCGCAAGAGCTGAAAGATAGTTTTGGATTTTCGTTTGGTCTTTGCGCATGCGCTTGCAAATTAGTTCTGTGTGAACGAGAGCAGAAAGTTGGCTTTTGAATTCATTTAGTTATTCTGCATGCTTGAGAATGTTCACTGCTTCGAATTGAAATAGGCTCACAATACGAAGGCCTTACGAAAGCAATTTTTGTGACAGTTTATCGTTCGTATTTAGAATAATTAATGTTTTATTTTCTTAATAGTATCACCTAAATTTAATAGATGATTTTGCAAGTCAAGCTGGTGGAAGTAAAACATTACTAGAGCAGCCAATATAAAAATAAATGCATTCTTTTCAATGTTATTGTATTTTGGTAAAGTTTAAAATTTTAAAGCATACAATTTTCGCCCCCCCCCCCCCTCCGAAGCTGATCTTAACATAGCATGAATGTTTATTTACTATAGAAGATTTCTCAAATACTTGTTCTATAAATCAGTTCCAAATACACTTAATTATTTTTACCCAATTGTCCAATAGAAATTTTTTCAAAGAATTCTAACTTCTTTTTTTTAAATTACGAGATTTTTTTTTTATATATATATAGGGTTGGGGTGGTGGTAATATTGAAAAATACACCCTCTCAAAAAGTGTTCAAGTATGACAGAAACTTCTTTATTATTTTTCTCTTTATTAAAGCTCAAATACAAAAAGTTGCTATGATAAGCTATGCAATCTACTTCGTACGATGAATAACATTCTTTAATGAGGGGTATATAGCAAAACTGACTTGTGCTCAAATGTTTTTTTGAGAGTGTGTACCTTTCCCCATGAAATTGTTTAATTTTTTTTTTTCTATTTGAGATATAGTTTAAGAACATCACAGGTGTTTCTAATGAAGTTTTGGGATCTTTCAAGTACCTTAATGTGAGCAAACCTTTTTGTTTTAGCTCTATACAAACTTTTCCGTTAACAATAGTGTAAAACTTTGTTCTAGATTCCTTTACATAAAGCATTTATATTTATGCTGATATGTATTACTAGATTTCCAGAGAACTGGATTATATAAAAAAGTATTCATATTTTTTTTTTCGGATAATTGAATAATTTATTTATAGAATAAATTTAGAGGCTTAATCAGGTCAAGTTTATTTTTTTATTGGTTTAATTTTCAACATAGAATTCGATGTTTTGAATTTTCACAGCTCCCCAGAATTCTTTGATTCGACATTTTTAAATTGGTTTGAGACGAGGACAAAAAATTGAATGTATATGCAAAAATACTCTGCTAGCAATTACTTTTCAAAGGTCTCCTTGAAAGTTCCCTTTCAGTTCATAATTTAAAGTCTAGCAAGATATTTGCATAGGTTTAAATTTTTACTAAGAAGGGACTGTAGCTATAAATAAATCACTGAAATTTTTTACAGTTCCATGAAGCTCATGCAAAACATGTAATACCTAGTTTTTCTAGCTTTCGAAAAAAAAAAAAAAAAAAAAAGCTGTAAAACTAGGCACGTAGAGATATATGCCTTTGACTTCTGTCATTGGCTGCCTTCCTTGTCGAAAAATATAAGTTAGAAATCTTTTTAAAAATTATCAATTAATTAAAATAATAGGATAAAAATATAAAAATCCAAATTACCAAATCAAAGAAGTGACGAACGACAATAATACGAGAATCAAACCGAAACTTTTTTGCTAGCGCATGCGCAACAATGATACGAAAATCAAACCGAAACTTTTTTGCTGTGCGCTCTGCTGAGTTAGTTAAAGCGTATGCGCGTTATTCTCCATTGACCACAATCGCTGTGGATATTTGAAATACGCGTCCGGCCTACGGTCCGCGTGAAGGTCAGGTCGTCTTATCTTGTTGCCTGAAAGCGCGCGCTTCCAGGCTTCCAGCATACATTTTCCAGGAAGCGCATTTATGTTTCTCTGCTTGACGCTACGACGACCTTATTACATGGAAACAGGAAACAAGTGTAAAGTTATGAGGGTATGGGATAAAATAGTTGCATTTGTGTTTTGCTACAAGTCGATAAAATTAATTTGAAAAAATTACTGTTTGTTAAACGATAATATTGCTATTTATTTACAAATAACTCCAACATTAGAAATTTAACTTTTATTTTCTCGATTTCGGGGGGGGGGGGCTGCAGCCCTATCAGCCAACCCTCTGGATACGCCACTGATTGAATGTGTAAAATTAACAGCATAGCATTTCCTTATACAAACATCTGACTGCAATTCTATCATTAAATTATGCAATCACTTAAGAATTTTTTAAAAGTTAACTCCATGCACGCCGCCAGAAAAAAAATTCAATTCTAGGAGTGGACAAACTGTTGAGTTCATCACAAAAATTCTTCAATAAAATTAACGAAAATCCAAATTTCGAGGGTAACTGGCACGTTATGTCCCTGTCATTCGCAAATTTAACTGAAGAACTATGTATTTCAGTTTATTTTTCTTAGCTGTACCTAGAAAGCAATGTAATTTTGATCCAACTCTTGCTTGAACCATTCATAAACTATCCAAGTGTGAAATATCTCAGTAAAGTATAGCCCTTATTTCAATATAAGTAAATGTTTTGAAAGTATAATATCTGCAGTGCGCTTTTTCCCGTGAACCTATTGTGCTTAATCAGACACTAAAACTAAAGTTTACCTTACTTTGTTCGTACACTTCTACTATAAACCCCAATGCTCTAAGGAGGGGGGTAGGGGGGGATGGATGTTTTGGACTTTTATTTAGCAAAAAATCAAGTTATAAGATTCGTCCGTTTTAGCTTTTGGTTACTGGAAAAGATGTCTTAAAGGTTTACTTACATATCGCGCCACCGCAAATATGAGTGGTAGCCATCCATTATGTTTAAAAACTGTAGAGGAGATGAATGGAATACAATAAAGACTACTTTCTAGAGTCAAAAGTTGCGCGTTATGTTAATAGGACTTAGGAAGATGGAAAACAAACCAACAAACATGTGTGCATTTTAAAAAGTGCTATGTGTGCTCTGGTGACACATAGACAAATAGTGACTACAGCCTTTACAGCTCAAGAGTCTTTCACAAGGCAATAGGAGAACCCCGTCCACATATGAAGCCGCTGATGAAATGGTCATCGAGTATCTTTTGTTGGTTAACAGGAAAGTCCAGTGAATCCCACCGAAGACTTAGTTTAAAAAGTCATTACGGAGGTAATTGGCAGCAGATCGGGGGACCCTGCCCACCCTAGAAATGTGGATCTCATTTGCCGATTCCTTCGAAACCCGAGAAGCAGATTCCGAGCTGCAGATAATCCATCTTCAGTATATGAATAGTGTAAAATTCCGAGCAGAATGAGAATGGAAGAAAACCAAACCTGTACGAGGAATCTGTAAAGTCAGACCCATTTAAATTCCTTCTCTTTTCTAAGCCAACCAATTCTCTAAAATCCCCGACAAAACTCCCCGACGGGGGGGCAGTCATCCCTGTGTGTATGGCCCACCCGGTCCCCCCACTGGCGCCACCCCTGCTGTGAACGAACTTGAAAGCATTTTGAAGAAAACCCCTATTCTACGCCCCCGACAGGGCAGAGCACCTAAACTCGACATAAGTAATCTAACTTTGTCTGAAATTCCAACCTTTATAAATATTACTAAAATGTGCTAGTGCTCCGGCCATTATTGATGTTTCTTCGCATTTTCTATTCAATATTTAAGTAAGGGATATTTAAGCAACACTTACATGAAGCTAGGAATTTTATAAAATGTAGCACGACTGTAATGGTCATCCACGTGATGTGTTTTTCTTAAAAGAAAAAAAGACTCCATTAGGATACTCGTTTTTGAAGTTGATATCTGCCGGACGATAATATATAACAGTTTTAGATTGTGGAACATCGTCACCTCATGACATTGTGCGTATCTTCGAGGATACTTCGAATTTTGCTACAGGCAGGGAGTTTAATAAAAGATTGGAAAAACTTGAAGAGGCGCTTCTACACTACAAAACAAACAACTTTTGTCAAAAAATGTATGCTTGGAATTAAAACGCGAAGGGAATTTCATTCGTAAAAAGCCACACAAAGAACGATCCCGTAACAGTAATGACTAGAAGTGTTCAAAACAGTGACGGCAGCAGCATGCGATACAACGACGAAGAAAGGAACGTCATTCTGAAACACGCTAGACATATTGCACACTTCCCCCGCAACAAAGAACTACAACTGTCCTCTAAACAATCAACAGGAATGTCATCCGTAAGGGCCTTCACTTATCCCAAGGGCGGATTAAACGGGGACAAAAGAGACCCCGAGACAAAAGAAATTAATGTAAAAGATCCTATTTTACTTCCATAAAATGGATGTCAGTCTTCTAACTAACCGCCCCCACCGACAAACTAACCGCCCCTCCCCCGACAAACTTGCAATAATCCGTCACTGACTTATCCCCACAACCCAAATCCAGACATTAAAGATCTGACGAGTGCATTAGCCAAGCTACAGACGTAATCCCATTGGTACTGACAGTTGCACACGTCGCTCAACGGTTTTTATGTATTTGCGCACCACGACTTCAGGAAATTTGCGTTACCCAAAACCATAACGTACAAGCTTCCATCCATATTCTATTTCAGTACATTTACTCGAAGGGTTGAAAAATTGGGGTTTAATAATGCGAACTGTATCCTACGTTTGAACTCACTACATGCCGATAGCTGTAGAAATCACTTGGAATTGACTGGTTAGCAGTATCTTGAACACTTTCAGACTTGATTCAAAAATTATCTTTCAAGACAATCATTTTCTTTGGATAATAATTGGAGATTCAAGTTTTAATTAAAACTGATTCTCAAATATTAGAGAAAAATTGGTTTTTCGTTATGCAAACAAATTCAGCCATCCGTCCCGTTGGATAGTCTAGGTAGTTTTGTGTCCTCAATTATGGCCCATGGATTCATGCTAAAGTGAGCCTGTAAACAAAAGTTTCGGGCCAGAAAGATGAGAGCACTTCAATTCTTAAGCACGGAAATTTTTGAGATCTCATTTCACACAACACAGGGTAGTACTAGACTATTTTCATTTTAATTGGAGATGGTTTGTTTTAAAACAGATGGTAGTACTACTCAAATATATGTATTTGTGACATGCACTTTGTAATCTTCTAAATGGATCACTCGAGGAAAGTTTTCTAATATTTACTGATGTTATGAAGGAAGTTCAATAAAATTCTCGTTTAGTCAGTGTTTAAAACATATATTTTAAATTTTTTTCTCTGCTGACTAGGAAACACGCATTCAGTCACAATAACCTAAATGTCGGCTTTTCCTAAAAATGAAATGTTTTTTAATGTGCTAGGAAAATGTCCAAAACTTTAAAATGGATACATCCAGTGTACACACACTTTTTTTCTAAGCAATTTTCTTGAATAAAAAACGAGTGACTTTTATGACCGTTTTCTTGAAAAAAAAATCCAACCTTGAGGGGCTAATCGTGTATTTTGTTAAGCCAGGGGAAACGACCGCGCTCGCAGGTTCTTGTCACTGAAAATCCTCGGTGCTTCCAAGCACTTTATTTGGAATAACTCTTTCACATCGGATTCAATCATTTCTCATGGTCAGATTCAATTTGAAATAAACTAAAAAAGCCTGTGTGATTCTATTTCAATTCCCGTAAAATATAAAAAAAACCTTGAGAACGTCGTAATGGCTCCGTAATATTCTTTCCAAGCTCTGAAAAGGATCCACATCATGCATGAAGAGTGTCGTTCTTCTCCCGCAACAGGAACGGAGCTTTACCATTACATCCACCCAGTTCCAAGCTTCTTTGGATTTGAGTTCCGACCCTGCATTCTTGGATGAAACGTGCTTGGCTGAGCACTTTGACCTCTTCAAATTTATCACGTGTACTACGAACCTCTATATACTATTCACAAATAAAACGACTGTCCTTTTAGAATGAAAGGAGTGTTAAAGAGAGCATTTTTTCATGCTGGTTTTGTGTTTGTGGATGAAGGCCCATTCACTGCACTAGGATCCTAGGCCTACAGGGGAATGCCCTCCGTGGGGGACTTTCGAAAACATACTACCCAGAAAACGTCTTCTGAACGTTAATAGACGTTCCGAGAACCTGTGTGTGTTTGCTGGGTAACCCGCATGGACGCGAGGTTTCGGAGAAACCCCAAACCGCTAGGTTTGAACATGGCACTGCCCGCTTTTCAGTTTTGAGAGCAGAACCTCTCAGCCACGGGTGGGACCATGCTGTTTTTTTAGATAAGGGGAATTCTCTTTCAATGCGTGTATGCTTTCTTGTAGACGTCAAAACGTTACTCTTTTTGCCAAAGGATGCATTCATTACTAGATATTTCTGGGTCTCCATGCTCTGAGCTTGGTTAAAAGTACTACAAGGGTTAACTTATAGTTGTAGAAATCGAAAAATGAATATTACATTCAAATGGGATATAGTATGTCAATAAAAATGAAATTTTTACGTATATTAGATAGAGCTTCCTAAATTTTTTATTGTCCTGACAGTGTGCAGTAAAAACATTTCTCTGAATTCGAAATGTACAAAATAAAATATTATTTTTATCCTGACACAAATAAACAGCTTCTACTGTGAAGCTTAATTGACATCTCTAAATTTCATAATTGTTATTCTATAGGGACAAAGTCATGAGAGCTCGACTCATTAACGATTCACATCTCACTTTCGACCTCACTTCAGCACCCTTTTCTTTTAATCTGATTCAGACCTATTCTACTATAGACGGAAAATGGGATTCGTTTAAAAGGCTGTTTGTCTTCATTGTACTATTCATTGTACTTTCCACGAAAGGAAAGTGGTATGCTTGAAGCGGTGGACGGTTTTAACGATTTACTGTACAAGCAAGTCAAAATGACATTTCCTTACATTTCAGTTAAATTCATGTGGGAAAGTAGAAATGAATTCAATTTTTACCCACATCCTAGCCAAATAGAAACTATTTTTAAATGATTGAATCTGTTATGGGACGGGCGAAAAGTGCTAACAAGATAATGTAGATGAAAAGTAGTCAAAATACTGTCATTTAGCTTCTGATGTTTACATTATTGGATGGGGGGGGGGAAGGCCGATGATTTTCGGGAGTATTTCTAGCGCATCATTAGTATAAATATTATTCCATAAAGAGGAAGAAAAACAATCCAATCCACTGCCTGATAAAGTCTCCAAATTTCGTTCGCTGAGCTTCAGATTTCAATGCGTATATCTACATTTTTTGTTGTTAAAGGAACCATTTTACATCTACCAAACCAGAGAAAGTATTGAGAGCAAATCTCCTTTAATGATAAAGCTGCTTTAATCAAGCTTATTTTTAAAATAAAAAATGCCCGAATTTGCCATTGAGGTATTACAAATTGGACACTGAAGTTGAATTTTCACCTCTTCGTCTTTTCACCTTCGTCAGCGGTGGAAACGAATCCATTGAACGTGGATAGGCGGGCGATTAAACTCTATAGCCCATCTGCAGCTTGAATAGTTCACGATGAGAACTCTGTTTGTTCTGTCTTACAAAGACGCTGAAAGGGCTAAAAATTAATATACAACGAGAGAAACTATTCCACTGTAAGAATAGCTCCGAAAACCTTTTTCGCTGTGTCTTCAGAGAAAAAAGAGGACCTACGCCAATGAATAAGGACTTTGAAATTCGGTTTTCGTGGACATTGACCGCGTGACATTTGTCTTTCTGTTTGCCTTTGATTTTATTGGGCCCATTTCGTTGTGGCATTATTTCTCTGCTTAAACTGTGACGAATCATTTCATTGTACGCAAAAGTAGGAATGATGCGAGAAAAGGGACTGTCTTGTCTCGTCTCGCAGTGGAAAACCTCTGTCCCGCCACGCGTCTCGTCTCGGATCTCGCAGAGAAACTGTCTCTGTGTCTCACTGTCTCACAAAATTATGGATTGAAATTTTGTTACTGTATTTTTACTAATAATAGATCAGATTATAAAAATCTAAATCTGCTGATACTGTCTATTTTTTTCTGTGATCTGTAGGGCACAGATTATGGACTTGCATGGCCGCTCGTCCCTAAAGAGTTCTCATAGGAGAGCCCATGCGGACTTGCTTAAAGCTAATAGATCTGTCCCGTAGATCTGTAGAAATATTGAATGCTTTTAAAAATAATTTTAAATTTTCTAACTTAAAGGTCATGCAGAAAAATCTATGACTCCTACCTAATCCAGACAATATTAGCAATTCTTCGAATAAATGAATGAACACTAAATTGCACGGGCGATGATATTCGACTCTAGAGCCGGCAACTGACAGCGTAGCTGAACTGCACTATTTTGTAACTATGAACGTATGGCTTGGTGGTCCATTAGAGCTTGGAGGTAGGCTGGGATCTACTATTTAAAAAAAGGGACAGATTCCTGACTTTTAGCACTTCTGTCTTATCTCCTACAAACCACCAATAAGATATACAGCCTCTCTCTTTTAACCCACAAGTTATGGTGGTATTACATCAGCTTTAAAGATCACCATATATGGTATATACATATATATATATATATATATATATATATATATAATATGGTAGATGTGCATGTTAAATATTTTGGGTGAAATGCACACTCGTTTGGTTGGCCCTAAAACTGGCCGGATTATTCTAAAATACGACATTGAAGTGAGGCTATTTCAGTGAAAAATATGCAATGGATCCAAGTAGGTTGATAGATCGCGCATGAACACGGGCCACATTTACAGTTGATTCATTGAGGATCACTTGTTGGCTGAAAAAAGACCTCCCATTATATATTATGAATTATTTTTTGATATGCAACGTCCGAGTAGCACAACCCACCCACCCACCACTGTTTGTCCATATGATTATAGAGAAGAGAAGTGATAACCAGTGTGATGTCAAAACTTCGACTTGTAGAATACCAGATTCCGGTGTAAGCGCCATCTCACTGTCCATTTTCAGGCGGTATGTAAGTACTTTGACTTCTGGGTATTAAAAACTCGCGCATGCAGCTCTCACAGCTAGTACTCGGAGAGAAAGTGCATCGACACAATACGCATTATTTCTCTGGAATAGACAGTAAAAATCTTTAAAAAAAAATTTTAATTCCAATAAAAAGAAATTTTCTCTCCGCTCATAGGCTGTCATTGGCTCGTTACAATGCTATTCTTTGCAAATGCTTTACATCACCCATTTTCGTTATGCGTGTACTGCCCCGAAGTGATGGATGGTTTTTCAATGCAACGATCCATTTTCGTAGGCAAAAAGTGGGTGTTCCGCTTGGAAAATTTAGAAATATTTTCACTGCAACCGTAACTGTGAGTGCTCTTTTGTTATTTATGACTTAAATGTGTTAAGCAAAAATGCTAATGAGTGTTTGCTATTATTTAGTTGCCGATAAAAGGTGTATAGAAAAGATAAAAATTAATTTTTCTAAACAAAAAGAGTAAAGTAAAATGCAAACATTTTGGAGCCCTTAAAATGAATGTTCCCACGGGCCCCTATTGGCTGTCCATAATGACACCCTGCTCATAATGAACGGACACTCATACGAGGGTAAAAGGACCCCTTTCGCTTTGCCTCAGCATGTGTTTTCAGAATATTTGAAATGCGCTGGTCAATGGGAAATGATCCATTTCGAGAAAGATTTTTCTCAAGGGAACAAATGATGCCCCCGCCCTGACGTACGTGATACCTCTGGTGTAGGATCTTGGGTCGTCAGTCTTGCTTCAGTTTTGAGACCTCTTCCAATGGCTGAAACAGGGTGGGAAAGATAGCGCAACACTTCTGCTAGTGGAATGAAACCATGTTCTCTGGCGACAACTTTTTTTCTTCTTAATTGCCAAGTTCATAATGCTAAGGCAGTATTGAATAGTTGTTGAGGGTTGGGCGTAGGAAGATTTTGTTACGTCATTTCATTTTTTGGTAATATATATTTGAAGTAACTTAAAAAATGGGCCGATTTATTACTTTAAATCTATTTTTATAAAATCAAATACTAACTAATAGGGTTGAGGGAGGAAGCTTGATGAGTACTCAGCTACCCATCTTATGGGTCATCTCGGCATGGGCGCCCCTATGACTACATTCAGCGGGGGAGGCTCTTGTGTTTGAGGGACGGCTCACCCAGTCTTTGGAGCCTTTTTGTACTGAAGTCCTACAAAAAAGTTCAGTATGCTATAAAACTGTTAACAATATGGATGGCTAAAATGGGGGCCGAGCCTCCATTTCCCTCTTCCCTTAAGTGCGCCTATGGCTATGTGCATGATGTTTTTCTTTGAATGGTGTGTCATTGTACGGAAAGTGTGAGAAAGGGTCAGGAAAAAAGGGTCTCCTTCTGCTGCCCATACCCCCTTGTGCTACGCTGCTGTTGCTACTGCAGTCCGTGATGTTCCATATCACAAAGTGACCCTTTTCAAAGATTGCAGACAGTTTTACTGCCTATTAGGCCATCTAAAGAGATGGTTTTGGTTTCCATTCGGATGCAGAATCACGAAATAAAATTTTCATACTTTAAAAATCGTTTAAAGAGAAGCCTTTAAGAGAAGACAAAACAAGCCTTCTCATTGAAAATGGGAAAAAAAAATGTTGGACACATAAGCTAAAATAAAAAAATAGAGGAACGTCCTACTTCTCAACTACACCAGTGTTTTTCTTAAAAAAAAATGGTAATGCAAAATAATGCGAGACGAGAAAGTGTTGCGTACGACAAGGTTCTCTCTCGCCTCGCGTCCATCTATACTCAAAAGCAATGTTTCAAAGTCACATCACACGCAGAATTGTCCTTCAAGCAAAGCTTCTCAGTTTTCTGATTCTTAACTATGAACATGATGTTCGATAAAGTTAAAAACGCTTAAAAGTGCCAATTATTGCTAATACTGAACCATGTTTAAACAAAACTGATCTGGGTTTTATGAAATTTATTAGAAAACCCCAGAAAAGGGCGGATAATTTGGATATTTTAAACATATATCTTTTGAAAACTATACGATATTAAACTTTGGAACAAAAATATTAAATTTTTTTGCAGCACATTTAAATGAATTATAAATTTATTATTTTCGCGTTAAAATACTAAAAGTGTGTATATGTTCTCGATAAAAATAAGAAGACGAACAGATTTAATATAATTTGATGATCTATAGGGATGGATGCGGGACGAGACAGATTTTTGGGGGGATTATTTTCAGAGTTAAGCGAAACGAGACAGGCATATTTCTCTTTAATTTATGGAGATTTTGCAAGACAAGACAAAGCTTTGTAGCTGTTTTGCCTGATGAGACAGCTTTATTTATGTCTCGCGTTCATCTCTACTGATCGTAATCATTTGCAGTCGTATAAAATTTTTACATATGTACCATGTTAGTCGAAATTAGTTTTTGCAGAACGAACAGTAGTACAGTAGACATACGTGGCTGAGAGTAGACATACGACTGGAATAGTAAGAAAGATTTGGTGGCTGATAGTAGACATATGACTGGAATGGTAAAAAATCTTTGGCTGCTGAGGTAGATACACTACTAGAGCGGTAAAAAAAAAAAAAGCTTTGGTGGCTGAGTGTAGACATACGACTAGAACGGCGAAAAAACTTTGGTGGCCTAAGTGTAGACACCGCGGAAGGGTTAATATGCCTTAAAACAAAATTCTACGCAAAAGGGAAAAGGCATTTTTGTCGATTTCACAAAATAATGAATCAAAACATACGAAAATAAGGCTGAGTCTTGGTTGACAAACAAACATCTTGAACAGCTGGTATCATTTTTAGCTTTTAAAATTAAAAATAAACTAATGCTTATGTACCATCAGCGTTTATGGATGACGTAATAAAGAACTTCAGTTTAACACGGCACAGATGAGAAAATTTAAACTTTTCTGTAACTTTTTTTGAATGGGCTGACTCAGCTGATTCAACTTCAATAGAAAGATTATTTTCAACCTTTTGCTTAAGTGATATAAAAAGTTGTACGTTCAAAAAATTCGTTCGAAAATTGGTAAAAGGGCAATCATAACCTAATGATAAACAGGAATTAAAAGAGTACGTAAATGAATGATTCCTTCTCTCTCTCTCTCTCTGATTGTGTGTGACTCAATGTGTTACTACTTTTAATAAAAGCTGTACTCTATGATACTGCTTGAAAGCTACTACTTGAAAAATAATTTACATCATATCTTGTTAATCTATTAATTCCTCACTAGTATCTAACTCATAATACAACTTTATGGTCAAGAAACGAGACGACCGGATTGTATGGTGGGTAAAGCACCGTACTACGGTTTCGGGTTGAACTTCCGGCGGTCGGGGTTCGATCCCCGACTGCGCGTGGTTGTCATTTGTACGTCCCTTCATAGGGGGCGACGTTGGTACACCTACTAGGTGCCAACCATAATAAAGTAGCCAACAATTCCGGCCCGTTGTGGCCAAAGCCTTCCAAGGTAGCGGCCGGCCATTTGGAAAAAAAATGACCAAGAAATGTTTATAAAAAGTTAACTGTTTCTCTCAAAATAATGAAGAACTGTTAAATATAGATCCACTACGGTTTTGAATGAATTATGATTTTTGTATGAGCTCGGAGATCTCTACTCTAGAATTTGACCGATAGCTGAAGAAGTCGCAATTGAAAGAGGTTATGCAAATTTAGGTCTGTCAACTGCTTTAAGAAGTGCCTGAGACTTATCAGTAGTACATTAAATTTTTGCTTCTGCTTTCCAGTTCTATTCTTAGAAATTTCAACTAGGAATAAAAATTTGTATTATTCGTAAAATTATTGTATTTTTGTTTGGTTCTGAGATGAGTTTAAAATTCCAAAAATATGTAAATCAAAGAGAATCCTTTCTAAAAAAAACCCCGGTAGATCCCATTTTGTCACCAACAATTCATAACTACTTCTTATCATTTAAGGAAACATTTAGCAATAGACTGAAATCAATAAAGTTTATTTCAAATTTGAATGCATAAGTAATTTTCTTGTAAGGTTGCATTATAATCGTTTGAGAAATATAATTTTTCTTTCTCGGTGTCCTCAGTAATAATCTCGCCTTAATTACGCATATTGATTAGAAAGGAACAAGAAAGTTTCAAGTTAAAATACCAAATACTATTGAATAAGTTTAAGTGGCTGTTAACAATTGACTGAATGACTAAATAATGTAAGTTTGCAATATCTTCCTAGTAATTGATCTTATCACCTAATGATCATTCTAAGAATCGAATTATCATTCTAAGTTGTTTTTCTTTCTCAAATTGGCAGAGAGCTACTTATTTTCCTCAGTTAATGGAAACGCCCTTCAGCAACGTACACAATTTGAAACTTTCCGAAGTTCTTTTAATGGTGTGTTTGTAGCAAATATTGAAATTGTAGAACATACATGAAATATATTTGAGATAGTCTTTGACGATGAAAATTATAATTAGAGATAAGTCTTGCCTCAAAGTGATCTTACAGCTTTATAATTAAATAGCAGATAAAGTTCTGCTTCAGTGCTCATTTAAAACAAATTGAGTAGATGATAGAATTTAGTTGTATTTGTTTCTATGTTTTGTATTTTGTTTTGATGCTCTATTCGTGTCACAATTTCCTGTAGATATTTATTCTATAACAGAATCCTGTAGAAACGTTATATGACTTCTGCAAACTAACTGACAGAGCCACTGCTTAAAATTTTGTATTTTTAGAAAAACAAAAGTTTAAAATAAGCTCATTTAAGTAAAATGGATTCCTAATTTTATTTATTTTGCACATGAATGTTTAGGATGCAGGCTTGTTACTTGTCCCTCTACTTATAAAAAAATCACCCTTTTTCGTTTTCCAACTTACTCTGCACATATTTTGAGAATTGACTACTCCAAGGAAAGAAAATCTCAGTGGAAATGTACCTAGAAAGCGATGCTTCTTACATGAAATTCGTCAACAACTTAATCAGAGGTTAAGCTTTTGTCGTTATTAATGAGAAAATTAAACTGTCATTCAATAGATTAGTTTTTGCAATTCTACGTAAAATTGTTTCTCCAACTAAGTTTTGTGTTAAAGTAAAGGAGAAGGAAAGACCCCCGAACCAAAAAGGAATTTCTTTTCTAATTGTCACACTCACAAAAGAACATATCGTTTCACTTCAGTAAATTATACTTTGTTTTATCTGTTCACTTTTTTACGGGGTCATCTACACATTAAAACGTAAGCCAAGTTTAGATAGTGGACTCCATCTCTTCACTTGATGTTTGAAATTAGCATGTTTCAAAAAAGAATGGGAAAAGAAAAAACGAAATACACATTTTTAATCACTTTTAATTTTTGTATTTGAAATTGAAATGTTATGTCAAAAATAAATAAGTTGACGCTTCTTCGAAAAGTTAAAATTCGTAATAAAGTATAGAAAAAATTAAACCGTAAACTCTGCCATTTCTACAAGAATTGGATCTCGATAGGGCCTTTATTTTTCGTATTTTACAATAACATTTGTACACTTATTGAATCTGCTTGTATGTATTGTAATAAGACAAACATACACAACGAGTATCTGCCTAAGGGGATGCCTCGGCGGTGGACTTTTCAAAGGGTTCTAACGCGTATTCACCTGCTGCCCATATCACCGAAAACTTCAGACCGTTAGATTGACAGCTGCGCGGAAGGCCAGAATCCTGGAACTTCATACTTCGGCCACCTACTATGTTCAGTGTCTTGTTCACTCGACAATGCATTATCGAGATATTTGCCGTCGTAAACACCTATACAGAAAGCTAGGATCTATGGACAGTGCCTGTTTAAAGCCTGTTCAAGAGAAATAAATGCTAAAAAAATAAGAAAACATTAAACACAAATCTAAACAGCTTTCTCTAGACAATCCAAACTCTAGATATTGCCATTATTGCTGATTGTACTTTGTAATGAATTGCTTATCTGTATAGCTTTTAGTATATCGCTTTACTATAATTCTAATGTCTTTCCATAAAATGAAATATTTTTTATATGTTCCTATATGCTGTTCCATAAGGATTCTGATGAGTAAAATGAAAACTTAGTTTTTACTTTCACATAAGCAACATTCGAAATCATGAATAAAAAATAACCTACGAAAATATTTTCATTTCGAAAAGACTTCGTTTTTGCAAAAGGACTTTTTGAACCTACAATAAGAGCCACACAGAAACAATTTAAATAATCGTCAAAAATATTCCGCAAGAGGAAATTCCGAATTTATAAAACCAGGAAGTGTCTTTTCTAGATAAAAGACTATTCCTGGATTAATGGGAATGAAAGATACGTAAGTTTGTTTAATAACCAAGCTAAATGTTTTAAATTTTTTCTAAAAAATGGATAAACTGCGACAGCCAGGGCTATATATTTTAAGTTGTGGAAGAAAACAAAAATGTTTGCCCTGGCATTCAAAACTAGCTTTGAAATAGATAATCGATACTAAAGATACATTTTTGGACTCTGAATATGGAAAATTAAACTTTAGTGTATGGGAGATTAAGATGAGTTGCTAAATTTGTTCGTTTTTTGTAGCGATGTATTTCCTTCACAGCTTAAACATTTATTTGACGGGTCATTTTAACCGTTCCACTTAAAAATGAAAAAAAAAAAACTCAACTGTCTGTCTCTTGACAAAATATTATTTAAAAAAACTTTTCACTGTCAGATCAGCTTAATTTAAACAAGGTTATTTTTTAAGCGCTTCGTTTAAACAATTTTTCTCATTCCCAATAGGTTGTGCTTTTAAATGCTTTCTAAATATTAGGGTTTCTTTAAAATATTTTATTTATTTTTACTTTTTAATGCAATACAAAGTATTTTATTCTAAAAATTTTTTACCTGTTGAGGAAAGTTGACAGCATTTTCCCTTTTCTTAATAATACTTTCCCAGTTTTACATCAAGTTATATTAATTGTTATAATGGATTTATTGCATCCTTTTTTTTTTCTTGCTGTATTTTATTCATATATAAGTTCAATATTTGATAAGTTATCCTTCTAAATATTTATACTTCATCATTCTTGCGTATTTCAGCAAGTTTTTTTCAGTTTATATTAAAAGTTTAATAAGCTATAAGTTTTATAAAGAAGAGAGCTTTATACGATATAAATTTATCCAATAAATTTTTTTTTTTAAATTAGCCAAGTGCCTTTTACATTGTAGTATAAATAATTTTTACTAATTTCATGAGAATTAGTAAACGGCTGAAGTGTATTGGTCTAGGGTTCTGGCCTACCACGCGGCCGTTTTCTCCAGCTGTAACGTGAATTCGGGTTGGAACCCCCCAGAAAGCCCACTGCCCAAGGCATGCCTTAATTAAGCAGACAACCCTTGTGTAGATCTGCCTTAAAAAGAAAACCTAAATAACTTTCATGATAATTTACAGCGAAAGTAAAAAGTTTAATATTTTTAATATTAAATAAAAATCATAATCACTTCCAATCCCTATTATCGAGAGTGTCCTAAAAACACTGACCTATGGTTTCCTACTTTAAATGTTGATTTAGAGATATTGAATGAATTGCATAGATATTTTATGGTATCGAATAAAATTTTCAGGCGATTAAATGTAAATAAATACAAACTTTTATAAAATATACCCCATATATTAATGAGATAATGTAGAAAGTTTCGGGTTTTCTTATAAAAGGTTTACAGATATGTTTCAATCAAAGTTGGTGAGGTGCAATAAGCTTTGCAATATCAATAATAGTATAAATACAATTATTAAAACTATTCTAACAAAACTAATTGACTATTAATTTTAATCCTATTTATAAAAAGCCAATATTTTACATTTTAAGAAATGGGTTTTAAATCATTTTAAACCATTTACATTTAAAAAGGGTTTTGTAGCATTTAGAAATGAAATTTTTTTTTGAAAACTTACAATTACAGTAACATTTAATTAAAACAGTTTTTTTAAGTTGTTTTTTAATTCACTTATTAATACCATAATTTAATTTTAGAAAAGTCATCTTTAAAATAAGAGTATTAATGTTTAAACTGAATATTTTAATAAACAAAAATATTTATAAGTAAATTTATACAGATAAATCATTCATTATTCCTAAGAATATCCATTAAGTCCTAAGAATACAAACAAATTGAGCGATCAGTTTATTAAATTAATAATTCGTTAATTAAACAATTTCTCTACTTTATTATTTACAAGAGAATTTTGAAATCCCGCATTTTAGTGCCTCACCTTTTAAAGGTCAGAAGGTGTAAAGACAAAATCTCCACCCCCACCCCCCATTCTTAAAAATAAAAAAATGTGGGCAATTTCAGTTAATAAAAGACGCATTTCTCTAATCTACTGAATATTTTGACAGTAATTTGTATATGTTTTGATATCATTCGTATAATTCATTAGTATTTAGATGTCACATAAAACTAGGAATTAAAAATGATTCAAATACTTTATCGGGGGGGGGGGAATCAAATGATTACGAGTTTAAATTTCATTAAAATTTAAATAAATCGTTTGAAATCAATTGAGTTACTATTCAGCGCTTAAAAATTTCCCTTTAAATAATTTTGAATATTTTGTTTTTTTTTTTAAATCTCAATAAAATGATTGTATCTTTCTCAATAGAATAATCGATATAAAAGTTGATTTTTTAAAAATGCGATAAAACATACTTATTACCGCATTGCTTTTAAATGTTTTTGCTGGATATAATATTCTTGAATGAAAAATATGTACATGTACAGTAGATGAATTTTGGGAGTCCTTTCGTGGAACAGGAATCTCAATTTAAAAAAAATCCTTTTCCCAGCAAACACAGCCCTATCGGGTACGTGACAGGCCGACACCTTCTTTAACGGTTCAGCGTCAGCATTGTCAAGGTAATAATTGGAGTGATGCTGGTTTTGCGCCGGCAAACCAACGTGACGCAATCAAAATAAAATTGGTTTTGGGCACGCAACGGTCCGATAACAGTTATATTTTAGGGTTAGCCGGGTTAGCAAACGGAGTCGAGAAGCTAGTGCTTTAAATTATAAAACCGATATTGGTATCGAAATAAGGTTTCTAAACTAATCTGCTTAAAATTGACAAAACAGCACATGTTAATGATACTCATTATTAGACCGCGAATTATATGCACTTAAAAAGTGACAAAATATGCATGCAAATATGCATCAAAAAATCTAAAAATATGCAATAAAAATCTAAAAATATACACTAAAAATCTAAAAATAAGCACCAAATAACTGAAAAAATATTCACATATTAACAGAAAATACTATCGTATTTACTTGTAAATTATTTTCTATCACTTAATTAGCAATTATGACACATTCTTTTCTTTTTGAAACTTCAAAACGTCATGAAAACCAGAATGAGAAATTTTTATTCACAATCTTGGTGATATGAAATATGAATTAAAACTGCTTTCAGTAATTTTTGTTGCAATACACAACTAAGTGTTTTTCTAAATTTTCAATAGTAAGGCTTTGTCTTTTATCATTTAAAAACTTATTATATGCTGAAAATGCTCTTTCAACATCAACGAATGTCACTGGACAGTACTTATAATATTTCGCTTCGGATGGTTCTACTTTTTCCGGCAATTCACTCCCCTCGCCATTAATAAAATTATTTATTTTATTCGCTGCCAAAAATACTGAATTTTTATTTAAAATAAAATTCAGTTTCTCACTGATTTCTTCTTCTAATGACTTTGGAATCTTACCAACGCATTCCTGTACTTTTACAACTTGACTCATTACATCACTCAGAAGCAGATTTTGATATTCTAATTTTGTGATGTCTGATGTTAAGGAGGAAAAATGTGTTTCGATTATCGATAGACCTTTTCGGATGGACATATCACTAAGCATTTCTTCCGCAATGAAAAAAGAAGAAGAATCGACGCTGTCCAAAGCATTAACTAACATCCTTTTTGGAGTTAGGTCTTGTCCATAATCCGAAATCCACGTCTTCATCAGGGTTGACATGCTTGCTTTCATTCTAGCCATTTCTGAAATTTTAATATATAGGCTGACTTAATTTAAATTGTTCCAAATACACACAGAAAAAAAAATGGAAGCGTATATGCTATTTTGCTAGGAACCTGATGTTGTATAAATTTTTCAAAGCGTGGGACTTAAAGAGTTAAAGAAAAAAAAATACTGAAAGGAAGGTAAAAAAAGTTACAAATTCAAAGCTAAAGAGATTGAAATATGCATCCAACAATGAAAATGCGTCATTTTATGGAAAATCATCAAAAACACCTGAAATATGCAATTGCATATGCAAATACGCGATTGCATATAATCCGCGGTCTGCTCATTATATATATATATATACAGTAGAACCACGATTCAGCGTTTTTCAAGGGATCGCTCGTCTTTGCGGGCAGCCGGGATAATACGTAAATACCTAATTTTATATACATTTTTATTAGTTTGGTAAAAATCTTGAAATGAGAGTTGTATTTATGCCCAAAAGGGTAATTTTTTCGACCCAAATACAGTAGAAATTTGCATTTTGACTATTTAAACTGCTATCAATTAAAAAAAGTGTTTAATGTAAAAACATCTTTCCCTCTATCAGAAAAGCTGAAATTTCGTTAATCAAATACTCATTTTTACGGATTACTTAATCCATATAAATCCTCGTACGGACCCGTAGGTACCCTCCTCACATTCTACAAAAAGTAATACTTTTAATGGTTTAAACCACAAACTTAATAGGCTTTAGAGGACTTTTCCAATATAAAATAATTCAATTTAATGTAAATCTGATTCCCCCTGCTACATAAAAATGTTACAATTGGGTTAAATAAATCCCCATGAAAAGACTTTGAATTAGATGTATTAAATTTATGAAACGGATATTTTTTTTTTCAAATTAAAGTGGTAAGTTCTTATGAAGAATTTTTCTATTCCGATAAAGGCAGTTTCATGTGAATGGATATTTTATTTACAATTCAAAAAGGAAAGGTTGACCTCTATTTCGCTCCTAACTCATTAAAATGAACACAGAGCAGTGGCCTTCGGAGTCGGCCCTTTTCAATGGGTGTGGAAGCCTTCATTATCGGAGGTGATGGCTAACGCCGTTGCTGCGAAAAGATGGAGCAACACCTCACTTGGTCGCGGATCGTGTAGCCAACAAACAGAAGACATTATTTTTAAAATGTTTATTTATAATGACCATCACACTCAAGCAAACAGTATTTACATTTATTTCATGCTGCGATAAATTTAGCAGAGCTTTAATTTACAGCTAAATTTAAACTCGTACTAAAATATGAAATTCATGTTACATAAAAAAACTCAGTAATGAACTCAAAGCCATTTTCTGGCGTAGACCACATTCGTAAACGACAAACCAGTTACACTCGTAAGGTGCTCATAAATGAAACTGAGTGCATTCAGTTTATATACTGTAGCGGTCATATACATAACTGAGTGAGTTTAGTTTCAAACTAAGTAAACTGAGCACGGAGCAGGTTCATCTGGTTGTTGAGAAGATACACCCTCCAAGAGAGAAATTTCCTACGTTTCCTACCTCGTATATTAAAAATGATTTATCAAAGAATGTGAATTAGGCTATGTGTAAATATGACTTTCTATATTTCTATCAAGTTGTGCGTTTTTCAAAAACTCAATTATTATTCGCAAATCTGAAATAGGAAATTTCTCTCTTGCTCGAATACTTTTTTTGGAGAGTGTACACTTGTTGCACGTTGTTGTTATGAAATGACGTCCGTTGTTATGAAAAGCATGTTGTTATATTAGTTGTCAACGTTCAAGTGAGAAAATTCGGACATCAGTTACTTTTTTTCTATGAGCAGCCCCGGTAGAAGATTGACGATGACCTCGTACGGACCCTTAGGTACCTGCTTCAAAGCAACAACTACTTCTACAAGGTGGCCTGTTGTATTGCAGCAGAACGCACCAAAGTAGTTGCTGAAGCTGCAAATATTGTTTTTTCAAGGAGGAAATTCATGCACACGCTAGAAACTGCAACTGATGTAAAGAATGTTTCAACGATAATCATTTTCTAGTATTTTTTCATTTTATTAAATTCAAAAATACATATTTTTAGTGTTGAGATTGAAGTTGATTTAAACCGTTATTAGAGAAATTTGAACTTCTCTTACTAAATACTTTTGAAAAAATGCTGGTTTAGGTTAAAATTTCTAAATTTTGAAACGTGCACTTCAACTATGGCCATTCTTTCTTTCAAAATCCTATTGATTTTATATTGAGTATGAACCAAAATCCCTCCCCGACAAAAATAACATCAGACGCGAATTGTAAACAAACACACCTCCTAGGCGACGAAGCTAAATAAAATGAAGTCGTTCGTAAAGGCAAAAGAAACTATTATCATCGAAAAAACGCATTCCAGTACGAAAACTCGTGCAACGAGTTTGTCGTTTACGAATGCACCCGTAAATAAACACACACTTAGCGAATATAAACTCAACGTTTTAATCATCTCAAGATAGATCATAGTTTTCCTTTTTTTTAAATTTGCTACTAAGGCAAACAGTTAAACACAGAACGGAAAAAAATATTTAAAATTGAGTGCTTGCGTCCATAGGCCGCATTCGCAAACGCCAAACGAGTTACACTTGTGCAATGAGTTTCTATCTAAGGTGTCCGTAAAGGAAACTGAGTACATTCAGTTTCTAAACTGGAGCGTTCGTACACAAAACTGAGTGCTGTTAGATCCAAACTAAGTAAACTGAGCACGGAGCAGGTTCTTGCAGTTGTTGAAAATACACTTGCTGCATGTTGCTTTTGTTTTGAAATGGCGTCCGTTGTTATGGTAAAGTATATTGTTATGAAAAGTATTTTACGGTTGCTGAAGTTGCAAACACATTATTTTATCGAGGAGGAAATTCATGTATACGTTAAAAACTGCAACGAAGGTACATAATTTTTCAAGGGTAATCATTTTCTTGTATTTTTCAGTTTAGTCAATTCAAAAATGTATATCTAGTGTTGAGATTAAAGTTGATTTAAACATTTATTAGCGAAATTTGAACTTCTCTTGCTAAATACTTTTTGAAAAATGAAATTTAATTTGAAATTTCTAAATTTTGAACTGCACTTCAATATGGCCACTCTTTCTTTTAAAAATCCTGTTGATTTTATATTGAGTATGCACTCAAAACTCTCCTCAGCAAAAACAACATAAGCTGTTTGTACATCTGTTGTGCTCTTTGTTATTAATAAATGTTATTTGGAATTCATAAATGTCAAAACGGATATTCAGGGGTATAAGACCATCCTCGAGATTGCAGTCAGAAACCTCAAGAACAATTCTCAATTCAAACAAACAAACAAACATACATAAGCGAATGGTCTCCAAGGCGACAAAACTAAATAAACTGAAGTTGTTCGTAAAATAAAAAAAAACTGATTGCCACTGATAGCACTACACAAATGCATTCCAGTTTTCTTACGAAAAATCGTGCAACGGGTTTGTCGTTTACAAATGTACCCTTAATATCATTCACTTGCTAACTTGGGAAATTAACGTGTAAAACTGGTTAGCAGCCAGCGTGGGGAATTCCTTATTGTTTACCCGCTAGGATCGTTGCGCGTTACACAATTTCCAATGTTTACATATTTGAAGCTTAGCACATTCATGCCTGGATATTTTTGCGACTTTCTTCAATTTTTGCTAATACCAGCAGTAATTGATAAATTTCTGATGTCAATTTTTGAACAAGGGATGATTTCATTTAAAATCATTATGTATAAAAATTGAAATGTCAACATCCTACTTGGGCATATTAAAATATTTTATGGAATTGAGGTTCAATACTCGCGAATAAAGGCTAGGAAAAATAAATAACGTTTTCGAATGATAGGGAAAAGGCCGTCCCAAAAAAAGGACGCTAGGCATAAATGGGTTGATTTGGGAACCCCAAATCCCAGCAAGCAGCTTTGGAGAACAACCACTTCTACTATATATCTCCGTAGACAACACTAAAGTAATGACTGGGCCCCCCGGATGCTAATAATTTCGGAACGTCAGGGTGGCCCGAGAGCTATACCAAAAATTTTCAGGGCTTTATTCCGCCACTTTTGTTTAAGCGAACATTCTGATGTATTACATCAATTTGAGAGTTTTAGCAACCTGCTAACGTATGTTGGTATTGCAAGGTACGGTAGAGCTTTAGGTGCAGATTCTCCCTACCGAATGTTTACATTAGCGTACGTTTCGAAATACGTCACAAATCCGAACGTTCGCTTAAACGAACGTGGCAGAATAGACTCAATACTCTTTCCTACACTGGCGGACACAGAAAAACAAGTAAAAATTGTGTATCAAATCCTTGGAGACCGGCGGCTATGAGGTTAAGTTACTATCCTACTCCACGCCAATCGACTGCGCATACGGTCATGGTCTCGATTCTCACTCATACCCTGGTTCTTTAAATTTCCTTTCTCTGTTTTAGTAAAAACGTTCATTGTGTTCTCCACTTTATTCGACGGTGATTAAGAAGCGGATTTTTGAACCAAGTGAACATGTCCGAAAACGATGGCCGCATTCGTAAACGCCAAACGAGTTGCAATCGTGCAACAAGTTTCTGTCTAAGGTGTTCGTAAAGGAAATTGCATTCAGTTTAAAAACTAGAGCGTTCATATACAAAACTGAGTGCGATTCGTTTCAAACGAAGTAAACTGAAAACGGATCAAGTTCGTTCGGTTGTTTAGAAGATACACTTGCTGCATATTGTTCCTGTTTTCAAATGGCGTTCGTTGTTATGGAAAAGTATGTTGTTGTGAAAAGCATTTTACGTTTGCTAAAGTTGCAAATGTTATTTTTTCGAGGAGGAAATTCATGCGTACGTTAGAAAATGCTACGAAGGTACACAACTTAGTGCATTTTTCAAAGGTAATAATTTTCTTTATTTTTCATTTTAGTCAATTCAAAAATGCATATTTTAGTGTTGGGATTGAAGTTGATTTAAACCGTTATGAGCGAAATTTGAACTTCTCTTGCTAAATACTTTTGAAAAAATGAAGTTTAAGTTGAAATTTCTAAATTTTGATCCGTGTACGTCAATTATGCCCACTCTTTCTTTTAAAAGTCCTGTTGATTTTATATTGAGTATGTACTAAAAACTCTCCTCAGCAAAATGAACGCATTCGCGAATTGTAAACAAATGCGTCTCCTAGGTGACGAAACTTTATAGGCTGAAGTTGTTCGTAAAGTCAAAAGAAACTGATAAACACTGACAGCACTAAACACACGCATTCCAGTTTTCTTGCGAAAACTCGTGCAACGGGTTTGTCGTTTACGAATGCAGTCAATGTTCCGGATAACCCAGCAACAGGACAAGATATGCGAAAATAAATGTTCCAAATACAGCTATAACAATAAGAACGACTCTGTAGATTAAGGTTTCTGCGTGCCGTAAATATGTTGCTAAAGAGAGAATGAGGTAAGACTTAAGGAGTGTTATGGTAAAATTAGAAGAATTAAGCAATTTTCAATTACAAATTAAAATAAACACCTTATGTCAAATACTTGAAAATTTTACAATCCAATTTCGTGCTCAAATTTCTTCTGAAAGTTTCATAACAAACTTTAGGTGTCAGTTTTAAGAATTCGTGTGTAAATGCTTGAGGCAGTGGACCCATTTTTGTGTGTAGTGAAATGACATGAAACACACATGCTTTCTATTTTCAAACTACAGCTTTAAGATTGGTAATAAGCGGTGAATTGTGCACATGACTGGTAGTTGTTCTAAGTGGATGAAAATCGGGTCGCTATTGAACGAATTATACTAGGGTAAAGGCACCGGTTATTGACACTTTAAGGAAATTTTCGAGTTATTTTAATAATAACTTTCTGATTTATAAAGCAGTATCTATGTTTTAAAGTTTTTCTTTACGGCCAAGATCTGCACCACCGATTCCATTCATTACTTAAGTCAAATTAGTTAAATTATCCGTTTTATGAGCGGAAATTCAACAGCAATCCTTTTTTCGTATTGTTGACATGAATGAACCGGTTATTGACATGCATATTCACTTATTGACGGTTAAGAAAACAAGATATTCATATCGCAGTAAAATTTGGAACAATATTATTTTGAATAAAATAAGTTAATATTGGCAAAGATAAATAAGTGAATAAACAAATTAAAAATTTAAAGAGAGATTGATATATTTTAAACTTAAATTTCACTCTTTTCATCTGACTGATCTTGTAGTTCCCACTGTTCTTATTTTTCATCATCGCTTAAGATTTCATGCGCTTTCCTTGGTGTCTTGGCTCTGGTATTTTTCTGCTTTGACTGCATCATTGCTTTTTCCTTTTCTCCCTCTAATATTTTATGTCACTTAATCTGCTGTTTATTCAGCTCGCTCTAATGTTTGTGACTTTCTGTTCTCTTCTTCTGTTTCTTATTTATCTTCCTCTTCGGGTCATTTTTATAATCCGCTAAAGACACTACACTATAGGTATTATGCTGAGCATGTGTTACGTCTTTTACATCTATCAATAGCTTTGGTTCAGACCGAGCTGATTTAGAATTATTAACAGGAAGGAATTATTATGTTTAAGACATGATATGACAGAGGTACTGGTTTCTCCAGAGAATTGGGATAAATGTTTTTATTTGCACAGACACATACTAAGTCTATGTCGTTCTGCTCGTGATATGCTGTGAGCATTGACAAACTCCTGGTCACTGAATTTGTCTCCGAAAGTTTCCAAAGGGTCTTCATTAATTGCCACCCCGACACATCATCTCATCTTTACTAAACCATGAAAGGAAAGAAATCTTCAATATGTATTTTTCTTGATTAATTTATTTTTAATTTTTACATGTAAAACAATGTAATTAAAAAAATGTAAGTTGCTGCTCTGCTGGCCCAGACCTATAACTTGGGGTTCCGTTTGACATCAGAACACTCAGAGAGCAAAAAATGCTTCAAACCAAAATTGGGCTGCTCTCGGAGGTTTATCAATTGATTATCCTCGTGATTCTTTGAAGGAATGGACTGTTCCTTCAGAAATGAACCTTTCTTTCAAATTATAATTGAACATTTTGGCGAAGTATTCCGTAAAAGGTGGAACAAATCCTCTCATCTTTAAATTCTAACCATAAAGAACACTTTGGGTGTTACCAATCACTGTTACGTACTTGGACACACGGGGGCTGAATCACTGAAAGCATTAGTTGTAATAAGTACAATAATGCATTCTTTTTCCTCAATATTTACAGAGACGTATGCATTCTTTGTACCCTTAGGAGCCCATACTTTTTGCATTCAGAATTTAGAGAAAATGCTGTTCCGTCACCACTGAATAACTTTTTTGAATTTTCCTATGCCTAAAAAAATGCGTGTTCTCATAAGTGTTCTTCCTTTTGCTGTAATACTTACAAAGCTGATTGGGAACATATCGGTTGCTTTGTAAACTAAATTAATGCGGGGTACACCCATAATTCCTGATTGCTGTTGCAAGTGGAACACTATTCTTCACAATACTGTGTGCTGCTAATATTTATCCCTCTTCATACTTTTTTTTCTTCTTTTAAATGGACCTTTCCTTTTTTTGTTTAGAGGAGCTTGTTGGTGCCATTTTCCAAACCTGAAAATTTAAAACAACCAACTGGATAAAGCCAACCTAAAAATTGAAAACGCAAGCTTGTCGATTTTTAAACTCCATTAATCAGAAAAGGATAAACTATCGATTTAGGTGGTACCACAGTTAGTGTACTTTAAAAAGTACAAGAGAATACATACGAAAGTTCAGTCTGTGTTATTCAAATCGGGAACAAATATGCATCAAACTGTATTGCACAAAGCGAGAAGAAATACACACATGTAAAGTGTGTTATCAAAACAAGAACAAATTACTGTTTTGTCTTATTCACAGACATGCAAAATATTGCTTTAGTCCTAAATGTATACTTATTAACATTTCTCATTATGTATACCTACTTAGGTAAAAAAATGACACTATCTGAATATTTAAGCGGTCCATAATTGGAATTATTGATTGTGACGTGAACCCATTATTGACTACTCCCCTCCACCCCTGTCAAAAATTGGATCCCTTCGTTATTTTTAAAGAGGGGGAGCATAATTGTGTTAAAAATCAAAAAACGATCTTAATAATGTCATTGAGCATATTTATTTGAAATTCACAATTATTGACAATTGTGTCCATAATTGGGTAAACTGACTCTTTTGAAGTACCAATTATTGACACCCCTAAAAATAGTTGTTTAACTGCAAATTTACATTTGGTAACTGTATTCTTATTAAGTAGAAGTAGCAACAAAAAAGACCTAAAAAAATATAAACAATGAAACAGGAAGTTGCATAGTTTTTATAGTCGAAATCGAGACTTTCCTCTTAAGCAAAACCTTTAGTTTATGAGCCGCTGCAAGATGCTGATAAGACTCTCCGTTCCCAAGAGTTTTGTCTGTAAAATTCACTTGACTACGGCAGGAATCTGTAGCTGATGAGTTGAGCTTTGGCTAAATACTAAGTTTGAATAAAGTAGCCCCTAACGCTTATTTTTAAACTTCGAAGGAACAACTGTCAATAACTGGGATTGTGTCAACAATGGGTGCCTTTACCCTACGTTGCCCACTGAAAAATTGAAAATAAGGAAGTATTCCGGTTTGGATTGCGGAACACAAATTTTATTTCCTTAAACTTAATTTTGAAATTCAGGCCTAAAAAGCTGCTGATTCTGCTAAAACATGGATATGTCATTTTACGCTTGATACGAGATGAATTTATGTTCTATTAGTGACACACGGTTTGCCGTATACAATTAAGTAAACTGAAATAATTTCATTTATTTAGGAATGAACTGCCTTTAAATTTCTTGTAATCTTTCGTACCCGTTAAACTAGGGGTTCACATCTATATAAGAAAAGAGACACTCACAGAAGTGACTGGACCGACGAGGGCAGTTCTCAGTTGAATTTCAGACTGACTGCAGTATAAAGCTCTGTCGGCAACTTATGCGCAAATGCTAGTTTTAAAACCATGAATTTTCGTAAAAAGTAAAAATAATACTGACAAGAATAAGTTTTTAGTAAAAGTGTATAAAAAGCTATAAAAAATGAAAACTAAAAATCTGCCCTCCCCTAGGATGAGTTCTTCAAACTGCTTCCCCTCAAAAGTGTTCATTCAGTATTTTTAAGAACAGTCAAAGAAAATGTTAAAATGAGGAAAGAAATCGGGTGTTAATATCAAAATAAAAATATGCATAGATAAAAAAGCCCAATGAGTTTGTTTTGAGTGGTACAAAAAGTCCCGACTTCCTACTTCGGGTGTAAAAAATGTTCCAGCTTTTAGGACCTTCCAGCTTACACAGGTAGGAATGTAAGAACTCAAATGAAACTCTCACTTAAAAGTTCCCACTCTCCTGCCTGAGTATATGTTGGAACTGTTGCACCTGAAGAATGGATTTTCTTGTACAAAACGGAACGTATATATTGTGCTATATATACATATATATATGTATACATATATATATGTATATGTGTGTGTGTGTGTGTGTGCTCTTAAAAACGTTATTTATTTTTATTTCAATTAAAGAAAATTGAAATTTCTTAACCATGCAAAAGGTGAACATACGCTCATAGGTGAGACGAGGAGACTTCCCTTTCTGTATTCAATGCACGAGCCATTCAAAATTCAATACAATAAGATAACACGCTCTCTTCAACCAGAAATTTTTTTCATTTCAGTTATAATTCAATAATACTTATGAAAATCATGACTAGAAAGATAAACTATTTTCATTAAACTCTCATTTTAAAACATCCTTATCTCCAAAAATGCTGGTTCCCTTTGGACGAGAAGCTCTTGACTATCCACTCATATTGATAAAATCTTATGAACGTTCTTTCATAGGCCGTCCGATTCGGCAAGCTGTCCCAATACAGCGTCCGTTTTCTCTGTTCTAAGGTCAACCAATGAGATAAAGCAAGTGAAAGGTAAACGTGGCTCTAGGTATAAACTTATTTTGGAAAAATACTGATTTCCATTAGAAGTTTTACAAATTAAGGAAAAAGATGTGTCAATACCCTTCTAGTAGTTTGAATGGAAGATGTATTTCTATATTACGATAAGAAGGATTTAAAATTTCAGTGACAGAAAAACACTATCTACAACTGTTTTTAATGAAAATATGTTCATTGAACATTATCTTACAGCCTAAAAGTATCAAAATGATGAGTGCAATAAAAAGAAAATCTATTTTGAACAGGTGAATTTAGAGTGGCTATTGTTTGTGCATTATTAAAATAAATTTGAAAGCACTGGTGGAAGAAATTTCTCCTGCAGACTCAAGAAGGGTTGACCTTAGAGATGAAACTCTTCTTATCCACTTTTTTGAATCACTCGAAAGTCAATATTGGCTTTCGCACTCTGTTTGGAGCCGGGACCATTCTACATCGATCTCTTATCTGGGATAAGCTCAAAAAACGGATCTTGAAATCAATTATTTTCATTTTTTTCAATTCCGTTCCATTATTTTCATGAAAACAAGCATTTTGGGAGTCACTGGAAATGCCAGTGTGTTAAATAGGGCTCTCAGGGTGTGCTCTCGGGGGAGGGGAAAACCAGATGAGCGAATATTGCTTTCCAAGAGTCTGTTTTGTGCTATCACGGCAACAAAAGAAACAAAGATAGCTACCGGGAAGAAAAGCCTCCATGCACATTCTCATGCGTGTTTATGCACATATTAGTTTTTTTTCCCTAACTTAAGATTCAGCGGTCAGTGACGTAGAGTATTCCAGACCTTCCAATAAGAAATAAACTGGATCAAACTGAGAGTTTCAACCATTCTTTACAGCAAGTATGGGTAACATTTAGAAAGTTGCGGTTCAAATTGGAAGATGTTAAAAATTATTGGAGGATGTTATCGCTGGTCGTATAATTGGTATTTATAGGAGAGTTTAAATGGTTTACATGGATTTTATACATGGTTTTGATACTTTTCGTGGGCCGGATCTTGCCCATATTTGCCTTATAAAGAGTACTTAACCCCCTTTTGTTTCAGTGAGTACTTTGAAATTGGAAGTTTTCGATGCTGTTTTCTGTTCCATCGAGGGTGCTTACAGCCTAACAAAAATCATAACATGTTTGGGAACCGACTCTAATATGAAATATGCCTTGAGAAAAATGGATGAGGCTCTAGTTCGAAAAGCATCCGTTTCCAAAAACTCTCTCAATCAGACAGTTAAAAACAAAAACAACATAGGCTACAGAAATGTTAAATGAAAATGATTATGGTTCTGGAATGTTTCAAAACAATATATTTTAAGCATAATAAGTATGTTTTTAGTTTGTTTTTTTTCCCTTTTTCTCAAAATGTATCTTTTTATCCTTTGGTACCTTTCTAAAAATCTCTTTCAGGTAAACATATGAATACAAAATTGTTTAACTAACTTGTTTCTTTTAAAATACCTAACATTAGAGATCTAAGAGAGTGAAAAAACTTTTGAAAATAAAAATTTTCTTTTGGTTAGTTTAATTCAGGATTTTAAAAGTTTTTTAGAAAACTATTTCTAACTTTATTTCTTTTTAGGCAAGATAAAAATGGGTTCCTATAATACTCGGATAGTATGCTTCTGATACCATTCCAAATTTTAAGAAGATAAACACAATAGTTTTTTAGAAAAGTGTACCAAGCGCATACTGCTCAAAAAATTCCGTGAAGATATGTACAAAGTTAATCAGCTCTTAAAAACTAATTTATGCATGCAATTAATTTTTTTAATTTATATATGAACTACATAGAGTAGGCAAATGTCCGATTTCTATTTCTATTTTTAAATAAAATACATGTTAAATATTTTGCAAAAATGGCCTCTTGTTACTCGTCGAGATGTTCCATGTGTCCTTAAAGGTAGTTGTTGGGCAGATTTGGAAAATTAAACGCATTTTTTAAAAGTTTTATTAATAATGGTTCTGCGATTTAATTTTTTTAAGGATACGTTTATAGATCCAGAATAAGTTTGTCATTTGACTAGAAAAAAAATTGGAACATGTTAGGCTTGGAAAACTGTTCAATAACAGATTGAACATATTGAGTTATCAATAAAATGATTAGAGAGGGTTAAAAGTTAAAACAAAATGTGTTTCTTTTAAGTGTCCATTGAAACAAATACACAGTAAAAAATTTCTTTATACTGCATTCCACTTCCTTTCCGTACGAGAAGCATTTCTACCGCCGTATAATAAATGGAAAATTTGCACTTAGTTTTTATGGATAGTCACAACATCCCGATTTAAAAATCGAATGAGCTTACTTCTTGTATAATACAGAAGAAAACAAAACATGTTTTCGAGAGAAGACGTCGTTCATGAATACAGCTCGATAAAATTGGATCCTTGTTCTCCAAAATGTGAGAATGGGTGTTGAAATTTTTCAAATGATACATTGAATTTCTAACATTTCAAATTTCAGTTCTACAACTTGCAATAGGATTATGAATGAATTGTTTTGTGTGTATACTTTGTACTGAAGTGCAGTGAAAATTTCATACCTCCAAAAATTAGAAACGTTTTGAGGGATTTCACAGGAGACCCATAAATGATTGCACAAACACTCGAGTTTTTAACTGAATGGGCGTGAAATGTAGAATGCTATTGCGATGAAGCCCGGAAATGAATTCCTGTTATTTAAATTTGTCACGAACCCCACCGTCTCGCTCCCGTGATTTTTCCGAGATGGAGAGTTGAAAAGGGATGCGCCACAAACATTTCAATTCTTATTCACGGTCATTTTTTTTAAATAAAAATGTCCAAAACCTTAAAATGATTTAACATTCGCTTATTTTTAGACACTATTTTTTGAATAAAAAATAGGTATTTTTATGACCGTTTTATCGAAAATAATACGACCGTTAAGGGGGTTTAATGCATCTGGATGTAATGCATTTTTCTAAAAAAAAGTTTTTAAAAATTGTATGGATATTACGTCTTCTTAGAATTTCTATTTGCTGAATGGACTTTAGGAGGTGCAAAATCTGGGGCTTGCCGAGATCTCTTGAACACTTTTAGACTTAGTTCCATAATTTCTCTTTGAAGTAAGTAACTTTTCTTTGGATAATAAAAATTAAATTCTATTAAAAAAATGAAATAAGAAATCCTGATTATTAAATTTTCGACATTTTATTTATAAGGACACATTAGAGCATGATTTCTGTATTTGAGTGAGTCTTTTTGTCTGTCTTTAATTGTGGACGCAGGGTCTTAAACGGTTCAGTTTAAACTGTCGTAATTTGACATAACAGCGATCGTTCTTTAGGAAAACAAGACACGGCATGTAACTTTTCATTTCTTCCTATCCGAGCATGTTAAGAAAGCACTGGATAGCACCGAGCGAACGCGCATGTTCATAGACTACCAGTAAGCGGTCAGAAAACAAAATGCTTTCACTGCAAGCGATGTTCATCGAAACTATACATGGGAACAGTTCTTGGCTCGGAACTCGGACTGATCTATGGATTAGGTTTGTGTATCTGCTCTCTCAGCGTCGACTAACATGAAATGGATGGATGTTATGGATGTGTACATTGCGCGAAAGAAAGTGCCGTACCGACAGAAAACAAATATGTATAGTTTCATTTCGGGCAATGTTTTTTTATTATTCTACAGAGTATCCTATAATGTGTGGGACAAACTTTAAGGGGAGGTAAAGGAATAAATCAGGCAGCAATCTGGGGTGAAAGGCGCCGTTTCCACTTACCTGTTCATAATCACTTTGGGGAAAGTGTTGAAGTGTTCGTCTCCTTTCTGAATCCCGTTCCCTAAACAAGGGACTAGTCTCCCAAAATGTCATCTATGAAATGAAGTAGAATTTTTAAACCATGCATTTGAGTCGAGTTTTTTTTTGCGAAAGATATATTAATTTGGGCGAACAAGGGTCGGAAAAGTTCCCTATTATTTCAGCACTTGCTCCAAAGGGATTATTAAGAGCTATAGGAAGACAACGTTTCCGATCCCCATTGCTGTGTCATTCTGAATCCTTGTTATGCGCTGTGCCTCTCCTTAAAATTTCTCCAAATTATTATGGGATACCTTGTATGTAGTCAATTTTGCTTAGGAGGCCATTTTCCTTTTAAAACGAAATCCAGACTTTGAAAGCTCCATTATGACCCTATGTTTTCACTCTTCCAATGTTCATTTATTTACAGTGAGCAGTGTAAACTGAAAAAAAGATGACCTGTCTGATGCTATAGAAATTTTAAACTTTTAGCTGCAACACCTACTCCTAACACACTGAATCCATGTTATTATTTTTTATTTTGAAATAGGATTTAGCTCAATTCCGGGGACAATGTTAACAAAGTTTTAAGGATTCTACAATTATTTTTATATTAATTATGAATTATTATATCCTCTTTCGAAAAATGATCTATACGAACTTAAATAAGTGAATTCTCATTGAAATCCAAAACCTGAAAATATATAGGATTCTATTTTGGAGCATCACTTTGGGAAACTATCGGCTCGTTTAGCTAAGAAGAGAATGTGTGTGATTGTTGTGTGTGATTAAGACAAACCTGCGCGAGGGATATCTGCCTAAAGCGAGGGATGCCTTGGCAAGAGGACTTTCTAAGGGGTTCTAACGCGTATTCACGTTACATCTGGAGAAAACTTACCAAAACTCCAGACCGTTAGATCGACGACCGCGCGATAGGACCCGAACCCGGTTCACACTTCGGCCGTCTACCATTTTCAGTGAAGAAGATAATGTTAAGGAACGCTACGGGACGGACCCGTTGTGTCATGCACTACAGTTAGGTTCCCGACCGGTGGTTCTCAAACCCCTAGGGGCTCGCGAGGTGTATAAAGGCGTTCGCAAAAATCTACAGGCAAAAATCTCCAGGCTCGTGAGTACATCATCCTCGAGGCTACTTAAAAATGACTTACTAAGCTGAGTTTCTATTAAATGGAAATCCAATTTCTAAACGTTTCAAAATAAGTAACTTACATCCTATTTTATATACGTTAGTAGAATAAGAATTTAAAATGGATAACAAATTAAGGAAATCATACGTAAAGACGGTACGTCAAAAATCAAACATGGACGCAACAGCCCCTCTGCGGGGCTCAGTCCTGCGCTGCCGAACCGGGCCAGCATGGGCTCTGGGGTGCCGATGCATAGGCCTCGGCTAGGGGGTCAGCCTGATGCGAAGCCCCCAGTCTTTGACCTCAAGCAAGCTTACTCCTACTTTTATCGACCCACTCAAGGGATGAAAGGCTGAGTCGACCTTAGATTCGAACCCTGGGCCTGTGGGACGGCAGCTAACCATGACAACGCTGGGGCTTCAAAGACGGTCCGTAGTACTTCTAATGGAGCTGTACAATTTGTCCTGTCTAATCTGCCATCGTAGGAAAGTCGAAACGAACAAGAGTCCTGGTTGAATATCTAAAATGGGTTAAGGCAGCCATCTTTGTAAGGAAAAATGCCTTGAAATGAAGTGCTCTTGGTAGAGAGCCTGGGACCGAGATTGTAGATTAAGCGGAGTGGAAGAAATGGCGACGCAATAAGCTAAGTACAATATGTGAAACAGCCTATTAAAAAAGTCCGGACTTCTGTAAGAGAATGGAATATGCGGAGGAACGTCTTATGGAGGTGACTTACTAACGAGGTTTGACTCTATAACAACACAACTGCTCCTCAAGAGGTTCTTTTTAATTTCCGAAAAGGTTCGCGAATAGAAAAAGCATTACGAACCACTGCCTTAAGGTACTTTGTACTGGATGCTGACATCCACTAGAGTTTTCTACGACGGTTACTATTTATATTTCTGGCCTAATAATGGAACAACGAATATTTGTGATCGAAATTGGTTTTATTGTTTTCCAAAATATTCTCCATGGAGATCAATGCACTTTTGTATGTGTTTGAATCAATTTTCGAGGCATTTTTCCCACTTCGATTGAGGTAACTGCAAAACATGCGTTTTGAATGCATCAACCGCGTCTTCGGATGCTGAAAATCGTTGTCCACGTAATTTATTTTTGATGTACGGGAATAAAAAAAGTCATTGAGTGCCAGATCAAGGCTACACGGCGGATGACCCATCCATTCGATGTTTTGGCATGTCAGAAAATCCTTTGTTTGATCCGATGTGTTAGAGCTCGCATTGTCATGAAGAATCATGCGTCTCCTCTTCTGCGTTTTTCGAATTTCTTCGGCGACTTCTGGCAAACAAATAGTCTTGTACCATTCAGAATGGACCGTCCTGCGTTGCTCTCACGCCACTGTCGCCACGTGACCTGTAATGCCGAAGAAACAGGCAACCATTTGTTTCTATGTGCTTCTTGCTCGAACAATTTTTGTTCGATTTTGCTCGTCTTGGATGATCCATACAGTCGATTGCTGTTTTGTTTCCAGCTCATATGCATAGATCCATGATTCGTCACCTGTGTAGATGTTACGCACAGCCTTTGATGCACCTTCATTATATTTTGTCAGTATTTCTTTGCACCAATCGATACGAGCCTTCTTTTGAGCGTTTTTCAGATTATGCGGTATCCAACGCGAACAAATCTTTTCTACGGCCAAGTGTTCATGTAATATCTTATTGATGCTTGTCATACTAATGCCCCAAAACACCTCAATCTCACGGTATGTCACATGACGATCTTGCTTACTCAGTTCTCGCACAGCATTGATATTTTCTGGTACAACAACCGATTTTGGACGACCTGCACGGAATTCGTCCTGGATCGAACACCGACCAAGATTAAATTCGTTATACCGGCTTTTTATAATGCTATAAGGATGGTGCTTCTTCGCTGTATGAAGATTTAAGTTCATCGAAGCACTCTTGTCTTGACAATTCACGTCGAAAGTTGTGAACATTTTCGTGCAATTATTTTTCATGAGTCAACTCCATTTTTTTAACGAGATGAGTTTTTAAATTTCCTGTAAACAACACAAATCAAGCTGAAATGGCAAATCGTTCCGGAGAATTTATATTTACAAATATCAAATTTTCGATTTAAATCGTCAGCGATCGCCTAGTACCGCTTTCTGTTGCCAAGGCCAGAAATATAAATAGCAACCTACGTAGTAACGAAATTCAGTATGATAATGGGTCCTGTTTGAAAACTCGCTTAGTTTTCACCTTAATGAATAGACTTTCAAAACGACTGTCACCGAGGCTCAAGCGAGTGGGATGGTGCCTATAAAAAAAATAGACTGTTCATGGGTTATTTCAAAATGAAGTCAAAAATAAATGGGTTGAGACCTCAAACAGTTCAAACTAATAGAGAGAAACGGATAACGTGACAGGTTCAAACCAATCATTTTTGTAACCATTAGAACTCGAGGTACTGAACGCGTTGCTTTTTTTCACACTCAACTACAACATTTACATAAATTTCTGAGATTCATGCCACCGTGAATTCTCTTGCACACAAGAATAAGGTCTTTGAACAATCCTCTTTTAAAATGCGAAATAAACTTGGGTTTTTGGAAGAACGTCGAAAGGTTTGGTCTTGAGTTGAAGATTCAAAGAAATTCGGCTTTCGTTATTCTCATACAATTTATCTTAGATGCTTCTTTTTTTAACCTTCTAAAGCAAATGGACATGAGTCACGTTATATCCAACTATCGGCCTTGGAGAAAATAAATTCTCTGCCCTCATGGTACAGCCTATTTGGGATGCATATCCTTCTAATAAGCATTTTGTAGCTTCATGAATATTCAAGGGTTGCCTTTTACGCGAGGAAAAAAAGGAGAATATGAACTTGAAAGAATCTTGTTTTGGAAAAGGGAGAGCTGGAAATGATGAAGATCTTCTTTAACAACAAAGACTTTAGCGATAAAACTTTCAACTCACTTCCTTTATCTGGTTCAAAATAAGACCCCATTTGAATTTATTTGCACATTAGAAATTTCTTGGTGTAAATCTAACGTTTTTTAAAAGAAAACGATTCAGTAACTCCATTGAAAAAGAATGTCAGTTGGAAAACGAATATAATGAGGTTAGGATTCTGATGTGTTTTCTTTCTTCCTACCAAATATACTGTTGTCTACATTCAAATTTCTATTAAATATAAATATGTGCATTTTTTCTCTTACCTTCTATTTTTCACTTGAGAAACAATGTATGAGTCGGGCGTACTCTCTATTTGGGCCTTTTCATACGTTAATTAAGATGAAATATGACAGCACCATTTTCAATGGATGATCATTTTACTAGCATGAATAATGGCAATCCATTTATGAAGTTTTCTTATACATTAACTTACCCCATGCTTAAATAATTGTTGCAAAAATCTTGCTACGGCTTCGGAATGTTTACAAACACATAGAGAGACAGAGCTCAGTCGAAAAGCTTAAGGAGATCCGGTGCTGAAGCCAGTGCACCACTGCACAGATTTCCACCAGCAGGCTGCAGCACTGATTTTGCTTGGCAGCCGAGGCAGTCGGAACGGTACAATAGAGAAGTTTTTTGTGTAATTTTTCTGGCAACGTCTTCTGAGCGGGAAAAGACTTTTTTCCCGTTGGGACAATTCAACATTTTTTTTTTTTTTTTTTTTGTGTGTGTGTGTGTGTTCGCTCTACCTCTGTGTGACCTTTTGATTTTAAAAGTGAACTTTAAAGATGGTTTCTCCTCTTTCAAATGTGCCTATATTTATCCCCGACAACAATATTTGTGAATACTAAAATAATTAAAGGTGATCTACAAAATTAATTTGTGCCTGCGATGCTATTCTACATGTTGCATTGATGGAAAAAACGCCTGCAAGAGCTTCAGAATTTGTATCTGTGTCCATTGTGGATGCGATCATCAAAAGTAATGTGTATCTCGAATTTTCATCCTCACTGTGAAAGGTAATGTACAAGTAGAGTGCCATTTGTGCATTTCAAATTATAAAAATAAAGGACACGTTAGAAAAGAAAGAAGAAATTGACATAATATTTTCCGTGGCGATGTGAAATAACACAAGTTCAGGCAAATGCACATGTTTCAGGTAACAAAACATCTGAAAACGATTTTGACTATATTCAATTCTGACTGTATTATGTATATTGAACAATAATTTCATGACTTTATCAGATCCAGTAGGTGTAAATAAAATGGTGTTTCAATAATAAGTTGTTTCTGTAGGCTTAGGATCTAAAATGTTTGCTATGTGATGTGTATTGCAGTGTTTAATCTAGTAGAGTGGTTTTTTTTTTCAAAATAAACATAGTCCAAAAAAGATTCTTTGATTTAGTTTGCATATTCTGTTTAATTATATTTTTAAAAAGTTTTAATATAAAGTATGGTAATTTTAACGCAATGTAATCTCAATAATTAAGATTGAAATAAATCAAAATCCAGATTTTAAATACCTCATCTTTCGACAATCTTTAAGTCGATTTATTTATTGGATTAATTTTATATTATTCATTTGGTTACACCCAGTTTTCCTTCTAACTACCTAATACTTCAATCATGGTCATTCGCTTAAATAAATTTAATTTTTAAATCAATCATTTTATGACAGAAGTTATCCATTTTCGAGCTGTTTTAGAATAACTTAGTATACGTTTTCTATGAATAGATAATAATTACGTTTCGACATCATTGAAAATCTCTGGAAATTTTATTAAGCTACATCACATAAGGATGCTTTTTGCTTTGAATGACACAAACACGCGTACTATCCGGCAGACACACGAGTGTTTGTCCAGGGCAGCCGGGATTTTTTTTTATTAAGCTTCAATCCACGAAAAGACCGAAATACCAAAGCATTGTTTAATTGTGCTCTGTATATCAACTACATATGCTTCATATATATATTTTTTTTTTTTTTTCTAATTTACCTACTTTACTTATTTCTTATTTAAATGCATTTTGTTTCACTTTTTATTTTCAATGATTACTTATCCTTTAATCAACAGCTAATTATTAGAACGTAATTATTAGTTTTTAAAACGTTTGAGGACAGTGGCACAAATTTGTGACGGCCGGGAGTGAGCGAGAAAAAGCTCCGGCACGCGAGCGCGCCGACCAGGAAATGAGTATGCTTCTTCCTGGAACGAATGAGTGACAGTCAGAACGGAAGGATTCATGAAACTGTTGTATTTTGTTTTTGAAGCAACACATCCTTTTGCTATTTTGACAAATATACACTGCTGAAACGAACAATGAATTGTCACTTGTAAAGGATGCCCACCTTTAGAGATTCAGTACCTATAATTTTTCTCCTTAGCAGAATTCTCTTTAAGAGCATTAATTTCTTGCAGAAACATTTGTAAACGAAATTTGTTATTGCACTAAAATGGGCCATTTTTTCAGCAGCTGCTGAAATGAGTTATTTAAAAATAAGGATTTTTCTGAAACACTTTTATGCCAACTGGCTTGAGATTGCATGCTTAAACTTTTTGTTTTCAAAATGGGACGAAACCTTAAATATTAGCATTTTTAAGATAATTGGGTTCTGCACATTTTCTTTAGAGATGAATCTCTAGAAGCAAGAGAAATGTGCCGCAAAATTAAACTGCTAAATGTAAAAATTTTACTTGATTTAAATGTCACGTTTTCTCCCATACATATTGACTCCAAAATCAACCTTCAAAAGTTGGATGAAGGGAAATATGTTTACAACGTTCTTAACGGAAGTAAGAAAGTATCTGGATCAGAGAAATATAGGTTCATATATTTTCATGATTGTGAATGACAGTTATATGGAACAGTTAATTTTCCAAACTATCCCTCTCCAATGTAAAATATTTTTATCTCTCTTGAACGTAACTTGAATCTTTTCACAATATTCTCCATCTGTGCTTCGACTTTTCAATATTGAGAGTGACATGCTAAGCGGAGGAGGATAGCCTCCTTTCTATCCTATCAGACAAAACAAAATAATGTTAAAGTATTTTTATAAAAGAAACTAATTAGAGAAACAAAGAATTCCGAATTTAAAAGTTGAGGAATAGTTTGTCCTATTGAAGTACTTTAGCTAAAAAATGAATATAGGTTACAGTGAAAAAGGAGCACCGATTAAGAGTACGGAGGGATAAAAAAGAACAAAATCCCGACTGATCTCTCTCGATGAACACACATAAAGCTTATTATTCTACGCAGCATTTTTTGATATTCAGATGAGTTTAAAAACGAATATCGGAAATTTTGAATGCAGGAAAATTTTATTTTATTTCACTATCCAATGAATCAGAAATCGCAAAATGCTGAACTAAAAGAATTTAAATTATTGAGAGTTACGGATGGACTTTAAATGTCCGCCTACTACAGAGAAAAGTGAGTTGAGTGATTTGGCAGATCGACGCTGGGATCTTCACTCTCCCATTACTGTGAACTATGAGATAATCCTATTCTGAGAAATTCATTGGATTCCCAGAAAGGAGATAAAATACTCAAAGACATTTTATCATTTTAGTTTACAGTCCTTTTAGTTTACAGACTACTATGTAACAATATGTCTAAAATTAAAATCCAACGAAATATAGGAAGAGTCCTAAAAAAAGACTAAGTAAACGGAAGTTCATAAGTCAATTAATTCAAATCACTGAAAGTCTATTGAAACTTTACGATATCTTCGTTTGAAGAAAGCTTTACTTTGCTTTTAATTAAAGATTTCGAAAGGATTTCGTTGCACCTGTCTAGAGACTGGAGGCTCTAAGAAAATCAGCGTTTTGTTTTTCATTGAATGAATGATCTGTACAAACACTTTCCCTTCCAGGTTTTGATTTATGCGCACGCAGAAAGCCGCCTATTTCAATTAAATAAATAACTTGACACGTTGCGTGAAACGCCTGATTAGCTAAATTAAATCAACTTAGTGCAGAAAAAAAACGGTTAAGGTCGAGCTCTAATTAGATTTCTCAATAAACAGCAAAATAAATAAAATATTGCTTGTCGCTCTTTTGCTCCTTATTATAGAAAGACCCTTTTAATACTTGTTTTGCCGAAGGCGCCACGCAGCCTCATAACGAATCGTTCCAATCGTATATTACGCTGAAGCAAAGCTTTTCTACATAATTAAATAAAACTTTTGCCGTAGATTCGAAAACTGCCAGCTAATGCCTTCACATTGGAGACCCAGTTTTTATTATGGGATAAAAATTTTATTTATTTCAACTTAAAATGGAGAGGAAAAATGAAAACCTGCCTTCTAAGTCTAATAATCTTCTTTCAATCAATATTTAAAATTTGGAAGCCTTTATGAATCGCCTTATTTGAAGAGGTATTTATAAAGCCTTCCCAAAGTAATTAAATAAATTGCATTTCCATTTTACGACTTGCTGCCTGTTTAACTAGCTTTACTATTTCATAATACCGTAGGATATTTTAAAAATGAGATACTTATGTCGAAGCCATTTCTTAAAAATAATTTTCTATGTTTAAAATGAAGAGCGACGGTATTTTAACACCGTTCATTTGCTCATGAATTGAAGAGTCACTCATCCACAAACCAACATTATTTCTATCGAAAGAAATTTATTCTAAAGGATACAGATAAATCCTTCGAGCTCCAGTTTTCGCTTCAATAATCTGCATTTCTTGTCACTCACACTTTCTAAACTATTTTTCAAGCTGACTTCAATAACTTATTTCTCTCATTACAGTTTCAGCTCAGCAGCATAGATGGAGACCTTTTAACCCTCAGAATGCTGCAATGTTTTGTTTCAAGAAACGGGATGCGAGCTCAGTGTGAATTTGTTATCCGGTTTGTCAGTACACGTTTTGACTTGCTCGTATTATTACAGCTAGAGTGGGATTTATACATGTGATAAAACAAAAATAGAAAAGTTTATATAACGTGACCAGCTTTTTTTTACGTCAATAATAGCAAGCATTTTGAGTGGCCTTCATCTGCCTATGGGTTTCTTTGCAATTCTCCAGAAAAAAAGTGAACCGTTGATAATTGCATTCCTAAACATTTGGTTTTAAGCGGTACCCAATTTTAGAAAACAATGGCAGCACCACACTTTTTCATAATTTTGCTCTATGTAGATTTCTTTTATTCTTCGACACAAATGAAAATATCCTATTTTTCAACACAAATTAAAAAACTACTAATGCATTGACTAAAATTTTTGGCTGAACAATTTAGTCACAACAATGTAGTTAAAAAGTACAGACAGGGGAGCTCTGTGCACGGCATTTTATGTCTAACTCTAAGGTTAACTATCTAATAAAACGCTTTTTTTAGAGTTCATTGTTGTACTCGATCGTGTATGTTAGATATACTTCCCCATAAACTTAAAATCTCTACAGTATAACAGAAAATATTAAACCTTAAACAAAAAAGCTAAAGTTTTCTTCTTTCCCGACAATTAAAGCTTAAGATATCACTGGTGTTCGGATTTTCCTGTAGAATCTTTTTTTAATCATGAAAGATAAAAAGGTGGTGTTTTTCAGAGTTTGTAATTTTTAATTCTTTAAAGAAATGCATGAAATGACTGTACTTCGAAAAGGAATTTAAGGATAAAAATTAGAAAAAAAAATAAATTGTTTAAATGACTGAAAGACAGACAGTGAATGTCACCTTACATTTGCCGAAGGTTCTTGCTCTATGAAGTTTCCATGGAGTTTAATCTGAAAATCGATATCTGAGGGTATATTAAAAGAAAAGCTTCTTTCGGTGGTATTAAACCGTCTCATGGGAAAAATCAGCAATTATCTTTTTAACCAAATAAGGACTTTTAGAAAATGATTTTTTCTTATTTGAGACATATATAGGGGAGATGGGGATGAATTTTTAGATTTTTAAATATAATTCTAAAAATATTTTTAAAACAGAATACCAAAGTAATGTATTATGTTGTCTGATCTATTGGCTATCTTTATCAATTTTAGATCAATTTTAAGAAAAGTTTTGTACAATAAAAAACCATTTTTCTGAAGTACTTTTTGTTGACCCACTGTACCCCATAATGGGGTACACTGGGTCAGCAAATTGGATACAGTGGGTCAGCTAACGAGATACGCCGTAAAAATTTTTCTTTAATTCAGTAATGAATAATTTAAATAATTTATTACCTGATAATATTTAGTATTATGTTGGATTTTAAAGTAGCTCAAAGTTTAATTTTATGGTTCTAAAATATACACACACAAAATTTGTTAATAAAATTAAAGAAAAAGGTTTTACATCGATAATCTTACTTTGAGTGCCATTAAGTTTACAAAATTTTAGTTTTGTAGTTACTTTAAGACATTAAATCAAAAACTGCTATTTTAAAATAGCTACAGGACATTGTACAACTGAAAATCTCCACCAAAAGTCAACTTCGTCACTGTTCTCTCAGTTCCTTAAAATAACATTTTTTCTTGAGGTAGACCTTGACTAATACGCTCCAACATGAACACATAATCTCCAACATCAACATTAAAATCTTCTGTATTTTCAAATTCCAAACCCTCAATGTCAGATTCACTAGAAGAATCTGACTTCACTTTTCGTTTTTCTTCTCTTCACATTTTTTTCTCTGTCTTCATATCGTTAGGTCTTTCACTCTTCTTTTTTCTCCGTCATCTCATTTTGGATTGTGATTTTCAAAGGTGTATCTAAGAATTTCTGATTCTTTTAAGGTTGCCTTTCAATTTTTTCTGTTTTGGAGTAGAGATAGGATAAGGCTTTTGCAATCTCTGGTGCCACTTTTTGTTTTACCTAATTTTCTTGAAACTGAAGATTCTGTGGCTCATGTAGAAGTCTTATTTAGATAAATTTAGATCATTCAAAAATGAAAGTAAGAAACTCATGGAAGACAAAAATATATAAATGGGAACACATTGAGTCACTGATCCACTGTACCCCATTTCAGGTGACCCAGTGTGCACCATATGAACCAATGTATTTATTTTTCGCCTCAAAATTCCAAATCTTTAAAATATTCATTTAAATAGAACATGATAGAAAAGAAGGTAATTTAGAGTGCATAAACATACCATATAACTCATATTTACTTCACAAATTTCAAGTGTTAACAATAAAAAAGTTGATCGTCTCCAAATTTCCTGCAGATGATCAGAAAACAAAATGACTCTTTCTTCCTACCACAGTCAAAGTGAGATGTTTAGCTTTTTCCACAGTGTTAAGTTGTTTGATACCTAATTTAAATAATTTTCTCACTTGAAAATCATTCACTGAACTAAAAATATCTTCAAAGATCCACTGTACCCCGCTCTCCCCTTATACATATACTAGCCGCCTTCGGCGACCCGTTTTGCGCCTCATGGCCGCTTCGCATCCAAAATGTGGAGCCTAGAGCAAACGGGCCGCTTCGATGGCTTGTGCAATCTACGGCACACGGGCCTCTTCGCGACCGAAATTTGCAACCTACGGGCCGCCCGACTTCAACAACCAGCTGGTCCGACCGCTTTTCATCCAGCCTATGCAACGTACGGGCCCCTTTTACACGCTTTGGTGGGTGGCTGCATACGGTGAACAGCTGGTACGCCAAGGGCCTCTTCGCGACCCAAAAGGCTATCCGACTTCGGCGTCCGCCAGCGGGCCGCTTTGAAAAAAAAGTGCAACCTACGAGCCGCTCGCCTTCGGCGACCCGCTAAATGAAAGCTCAATAGTTTGTTTGTCCGTAATCGTATAATTTTTTTTATTCAATTCGCTCACTCGCGCAGGCCGCGTGCAACAACCGCACATGATACATCTCCCCTTCTACATGTATGTGTTCTAACAGTCATTTATCGCAAATACCTATGCAGCTACTAAAAACAGATGGAGTCTAATCGTCGTTATAATAACCATTCTAGCTGCCACAATGAGAACACAGAAGAGAAGGAAGGGGATGTTAACTGTGTCAGTTTAACAACTACGTCTATGATTTAATTTTTTAAAATTTGGGTTCCTGTTTCAACAAATCAACTCCGAACTCTAGAATTTCTTTCTGTTTTCTTAAGATATTGGATTCAACAGAAAGAAATTCTAAACTTCAGAGTTAAGTTGTTGAAACACGACTGACGTCTAGTCGTTACACGACTAATCGTTAGACTGACTGACATAGTTAACAGAGGCACGGCGAAGTCTACCTTACTGGTCGGCCAATTTTTTTAAGCCAGCGATGCTGGACGGCTTGGGGCTAGTAATTATAGATTTACGACAAAAACAAAATAAACGACACCCAATTAACCTACATAAAAGCTATGAATCCAACAACGTTGAAATCAAAATCGATCCTGTTAAACAAATTCAAAATTAAACAAACGCTTAGAACAAAAACAAAATAAATGTCACCAAAACAATCTAAAACACTCAAACACTTTTACAATAGGATTTCACAAATGTCACGCAGTTAACATTTAAAAACACTCCAGTGAGGGTAATGGGAAAAAAAAGTGACCTCTAAAAACAACAGCAATATACGTTTACGTTCTCATCTTAAAGAGAAGTTTCCAATTTCTAAAAAAAAAAAAAAAAAATCCTACAAATAGGTGTTTAAGTGTTGTGCAAACAAAATTTTACACATTCTGAATAGGTTTAACCAAAATCTATCCAAATTCTTCAGTTAAATAGAACTTGAATATTAAATAAAACTGTCCTTGCATTGCTTGTCTCGCAAAAGGAGTATTTTCGCCAGTTTCTATGACGTCATCTAATCGATCTGCACGAGAGATTAGGTTCCGTGATTATTTTTCAAAGAATCAAGGAATGAATCAAATCGCTTCTGTGTATGTTGTTTGGTTGTATCCTTTTTCAAGGCGTGATATCTCGCAAGATATTTTAGTTGAAAGTAGCTGCAAGTTAAATAAAGTTAATTTTTTAGAGATCCTTGGAACCGTATAAGAAAGTTTTGCTTTTAGTTAGAGATAAAAACATCGTTTTGGTCAAAATTTCAACGTGGCATTAGATGCACCGCGAACGATGGGTCGATCCCGGAATTCTGACAGACACGGCTTTTATTATTTAGATATATATATATATATATATATATATATATATATATATATATATATATATATGTGTGTGTGTGTGTGTTATATAACATAATAAATCAAAAGCCTGTAGAAATTCCAAACTACTAAAGCATTTAAAACTGCGTAGTTAAAGAACAAAGGATATGCGCTATCGAAAACCGCAACTACTACACAGCCCCTATAGTTTCTTTCTAAATGTGTGGTCAATCCCCACTATTTGGTAAGACTGGCTCCTTTGAATCAAAACTTCTTGCGGCCCAGATAGGGGTTTGAACAATCATTGCAAGTTGAAATTTTATGTGACAAGACCTCAAAGAGTGAGTAAAAAGGCTGACACGGCTTGAAGAGCTCTCTTTTCGTGGCCACAACTGCCACCAAGACCTGTACCAAAGCTGTTAAAATAAGATTATGTAAACCCGCTGGACTTCCTCTCTCGACCCGACTACTAGTTCCAACAGCGGGCGGAAGGTCATCCGACCGAGCCCCCTGCTCCTGTCTAACCATCGTCGATATGTTACAAACGACACCTTCCTGTAGCTGATGCTACACTTACATATATATATATGAATATATGATTATAAATTGTCCATTATGGTGTAAATTTTTACTATTCAAGTTCTTAGATATCAGAGAATAAGTTTTTTATTTTCCAACTGTTAAATGATTGCATGCAGAGAAGCCCTTTTCTTTTTGAATGACTCATTTGACTTTTATGACTTTTTTAATGATGACTAATGCATTTTTTAATATTTGTTGTTTTAGCTCAATATTTGTAAATGACTGAGTTTGTTTATGAAAAATGGAGACCTGGCGGATCCTCCGATTTTCAAAGCAGGTAAGATAGTTTCGGTTTCATGAGAAATTTGTTAAACGATGTCGAAGATGAAAGTTCGATAAAAGCACTTTTCTTAAAGTAGTCATAGAAACTATTTTTCAACTTGAAATTGAATCTTGAACACTGCGAGCTGATTAGTGTTCTGCTGACTTTACCATTTTTTTAAGTGTTTGTTTCCATTCCTGAAATGAGGAGCATGCCCAAAATTTCTTCAAGAGAATGAGTCATCTTTTTCCTTCTATAATTTTATATCGAGACTAAGTTTAAACTGTTCGTGGCCCTCTTTGAGCGCTATGGTGAATATTTTGACTGTGTATGTGATGCCGACATCACATATTGCTTTTTGTCTCTAGTATATAACCCCTGTCCTGTATTGAATGAGGTGCATGTTATATACAACCCCCACATCCGCTCTTAGCATTTCGGCTCTTTGTGGTTCATGACCGCAGCTTTGCTAATTCTTATTCTGTACGTTAAAAGGAATTTCTTTTGCAGCTGCTCTCTCTGAGCGAGGCTGTTAATTTTGAATTGTTCAGCAGTCTCCCAGCGATGTCATTGGGCGATTTTCTTCACTGACATGTTTGGTAACCTTTTTAAATTTCTGCCCCTAATTGTTTTTGTTTACTAAATTAAATACATTGATTTATTCTTAACCGCTCTGGATGCGTTCGCCTATTTTTGTATATTGGCGTATTTTGTGTCAGCGCTGCACTGCCAAGTTTGTAAGTGAAGGCTTTTTGTTTCACTCCGTGAGAACATCACTTTAGCTCCTGTTTTTATTTTTGGTAGGTTGCATAAAATCGGCAGTCCATCCCCGCCCCCTAGCCATCCAAGAAATTTGTGAGATGGTTGCCTGTATTAAAATAAAATCACTTTAAGTCGTCTTGCTGGAGAATTTCTGTGTTATTGCTTTTTACACAACGTAAAAAATGGATTAATACATCCTCTAATTTTTGTCTACCTCTTTCACGGTCCATGAAGTAAAACGCGTAACCTGCATCACAGTGTACCCAGCGTTTCTCCCTTGAAACGAATCTTTTAAGGTTCCGCTGCGCAAACCTCGGGGGGGCGGGAAAGGAGTCTTCACAATTGCAAGTGAAGAGCTTCAACCTAGGTTCAGCGGTTAGTCGAGCTCTATTCCTTCCTGTGTATGAATTGGTTGCTCATCTTAATCGATAGTTCAACATGCTTAGATCTTATTTTCTATTGCAAGACGGTAAGTAATTACTGAATGTCAGATATCCCAATAAAATCGATGTTCTGGTTATCTCGGTTTAAGAAATAGGTGAAGATTTTTGATTTGAAGTCTCGGGAACAGATAAAATAAATTCCAAAGATTTCTATTAAAAAAAGCATGCTCGAAGCAATGTGTCTTAATGAAAATGACCTCAAACTATTTTAACACAGAATATTTATTAAACGTACTTCTGTTTTCTTCTTTTTTATGAGCAGAGTGTCCCATAGTGATTCGGAAAAACTTTAGGGGGAGATGGGGAACGAAATGCGGATTCAGAATCACTCAGCAGTATGGAGTTGGAATGGTTGTTTCCATGTGGATATTAATAATCACAAGTTCTGAAATAACAGTAAACTTTGCGATGACTGCTCCCTCAAAACTAATGTATTTTTCACACAAAACGCGTCATTAAAATAGATATTTTAAAAATTCTATTGAAATTCACGAATGATGTTTTGGGGGACAAGCCCTTTGTTTATGAAACTAGGTTAAAAATTGAAACGAAGACTTCAACACTTTTTTCGAAGTGATTATTAACAAGTAAGTGAAAACTACATTTTTGACACCCCATTACTGTGTGATTCTGATGACTCATTATGTGCCCTGCTTTCCAATCATTATAGGATACCCTGTAGCCTCTATACACAGTAGCTGCGGTGCATTTGGTATTTGGACTGTTGGGGCATAATGAGCCGAAAAAATGATCAGCTGGTGGCAATCACTGATTTATTGATCTGTCTGTTTTTTATAAATGCGTATATTTTTAGTAAGGGTTTTTCAGATTTCTAATTGTATATAATTTTTGCTGTATAAAGCTATGTTTACTAGAGCACTTTGAGATAACTTTTCACTTATGATATTGAATCCCATTCTATCAATCACAGCATGCGTATATATTTTTATACATTTTAAGGAAAAGAAAACTATGCACCAAGAAGGAGCAGTGCAATCTGGACAGAAATTGATATGCCGACATTTTTCGACTGAAAATGCAAAACTTTTAGGTTTGATGGCCAATGAATGAACAGGATGCTGCTGCAGCAAATCTTAAATAAACATTTGGCAGCATATTAAAGAGGAGAAATTTCGAATCCAGATCCTAATTAGCGCTTTACGATTTTCATTCCATGTACTCAGATAGACAGTAACTATGCCTCATATACAATATTCGCAGATGTCAGCATTTGAGAGAGAACGTGTGGTTAGGTTGAAAGAAGCCAGTTATTTTAATCGGCTAATCTCTCTACATATGGGTAGGAGCGATACCGCTATTAGACCACGTTGTCGAAAATGGGTGAACAACAACGTCAAGGTTGTTCTAGAGAGAGACGACAGAACGCGAGGACAGATCCATCCTCATGTTGACACTCAGAGCTTTAGATTCACGGATCCTACGTGCTTCAGTGGACCCTTAATGGGCGGCTCAAAGAAAGGAGGCTGATCTCATAGCTGACTACCATTGACTACTGTACGTCAATGAGCCAGTTTGCAGTGGTGTCGAACTCATTGGACCTGGAATGACACTGACTGGTGTAGAAGTGTCCGCAGTGATGATTCCCACTTCGAATTGAACAAACAAAGGCATGTTTGGAGAAGTCCCGGACACAGACGAGATTTTTGCTCGACTGCCGATCGCCACAACTCAGACGGATGGTCTGGATTGTCGTTTCATTTCATAGGACCCCCCACCATGTCTTCATCCTTTCAGCACAGCGACTTTGCGCCCCGTCACGCCATCCTGTTCTTCCATTTCAGCAAGAGAATGCCCGTGCGAACATGACAATAGTTTCTGCTACTTATCTTCGTGCTTCTATAACACTACATTGGCCAGCGAGGTTGGCCGTTCTTTCCTATTGATACTGTTTGTAGCATCCCAAGAGGGTCCATTAGCCAACTAGGGAGTCTGCCGCTTCAATTAGACAGGATATTTCTAAAACTCTATCCGTCAATGCCAAGCCGAAGCTGTTGGCTTAAGGGCCACAGATGATTCGACACGTTATTCACTTGCTCACTTTGGGAAGCTCTTTCTCTTCAATAAATAATCCACTTTGAATGAAATGATAATCATGTTTTTCTCTAGATGTCCATCCCATTGACTGTTTTTCGTCTGCAAGGTCGTTCTAAGAGCAAAATGCTGTGTGTGCAAGAATGAGTTTGTGAGTCCCTGCAATGATCATGGGTCAAGAGAAAACACCGCAAAAATTGATATGGATGCTCTATAAATAAAATTTGTGAGAACTTAATGCCTGCCATTTTAAAGGGATTATGAAGCAAAATCTAAAACTAATAAGAAGTAATAAATAGTAAAAATATTATTTAAAGTATTTAGTACTTTTCCATTCGTATTCTTTTAAGGATAGGTTTTAGCACCACCGATTCTTTTAACTGACTTTTCAAACTTCAATACGCGTACTCTACTGTACTTGCGTAAAAAGCAAATTCCAAACAAATTCTTTAATTCAGTTTATTGTTATGTCAGGTAGAAAATAGCACATATGTTTTACAACTACAAAAAATTTTTATTTGATTTAATATTCATGAAAAAATTAAACCAATTGGAACTTCTAAAAAAGCATTAACAAAACTACCCTCTTCCGAACAAGTTTTAAAAAAATAGTGACCAGAAAAGTATCTGATATCATTCGTAGTGCCTGCCTTTCTCTGGATGATCTAATGAATGAAAACTACGTAAATGAACAACACCCATTAGTTTCAAGTAAGATTTCAACTAAAATATTGGAAAAAAGCACTCAGAAATTGAGAGGGTACAGTCTCTGTTTCAGTAGTTTCAACTAAATTTGTCTTAAATCTCTTCCTTAACTATGCATTACTTCACTTATCTAACGTCGCATTACAAAATACGGAATTGAGTCAATTGCGCCCTCGCATTTTCTGAGCGCCTTTTTCTAACATTTGAGTTAAAATTTTATGCCGTGCACTTTAAAAAATAGCAGTTGTTCATTGAGGAATGTTGGAAACAAAGTGTAGCAACACTACATTCTCTATGAATGACGTAGTTTATACAGTGTGCCCTACTTAAATGAAGCCACTATGATTGTGTGCCGAAACTGGACATGAAACCTATCAATAAGAACGAAACATGTAAGAAAATTTACACACAAATACGTATTTGCAAAGAAAAAAACTCACTCCCTGCCCTACCTGGGCAGGAATAAAAAGTAAATATGTAAAAAAAAAAGTGTCTCACCGAAATAAAGCGAGTACTGCTAGTAGCCAATATATTTGCCACGTTTACATATGACTTTGAATAGTCGATGATCCCATGATAGCTACTCATTACCGGTAAATGCTTGATACCCACTTACTGCCACTTGCAGGGAGAGTGGGTGGCCAGTTTGATTTTCCAACCCTATTCACGTTGCAAAATCTTCTTGAAAACGGCTTTTCGAGGATGGATTGTACTTCATGAAATATCCTGCCCCTTTCGCTCGACCTTTTAATCCCCATGAAAATGCGTGAGGTATCCTCTGTAGGCAGGCCCGGATTATTGCAAGGGTACTCGTCACACGTGCCGTGGACACATATATACAAATAAGCCGAAAAATACAGTTTAAAGCTATGTACAGGGACATAAAAACTGAGCCATATAGATGCAACTAGATGGCGTTGGGCACAAAAATGTTAGTGATGCTCTCTGTCAATATAGGGATGGGTATGCAGTCGAGAGGAATCGGGCTCATTTTTTAATGTTCGGGCTCATTTTATAAAGCCCGAGCGATGTTATTGGAGTCGGAAGCCGAGCCCCAAATTTCAGCTAATAGATAAATAAAAGTCAATGACTTGATGCAGAGTATCCTAAATTTTGCCTTTTTTTGCCAATGAAAGACAAATAGCAAACTCTTAATGCACTTTCTAATTCTTTACTTATTCAAAAATAATAATAATGAATGTTCCATTCGCCCATGAATCCCATTTTAAAATCTCTTTCCGAGGACTCTGTTCAGTAAAGGAGACATTTCTCACGAGCCCGAACAGAATCAGACATTCCAAAGCCCGTCTCATCTCTATGCAGAGCTCACACTTTCAGACTGTGGCAGAATGGAAGGCATTCAACACTGTGAAAATATGGATCTTCCTAGGATTATGGTAAATGAAAGGCCACATTGACGCTTCAAAGTCATATGTCAACATGGCCAGAGGCGACCCGGCAGAAGCAAAGTAAGCGTCGCATCTATTCGAACTGTCGCCGTTTCGAACTCCAAAATTGAGAAAAACTCGATTGAGAGTAGGGTTGCCAGGTCGCCAAACCCAATAGCCGGACAGACCAGCCAGTTTGGCCGGACAATTGGGTAAAAAGGCCGGACAACCTACACTATTGAGGATTTCGTCTGAGTATTAATAGGTACGACAAAAAAATTGTATGTAAATCAAGCTTTTTTGATTATTACCATGAATCTTGTTCAATTCTAATGAAATATAAATAACATCGAATGCCAAATCAGTTCAAGTACTTTATGACTCATCAGCCAAAGTCACCAGTAAAAAGCCTAACAAAAGCCGGACGCCGTTCAATTTGGCCGGACACGCAATCAAAAAGCCTAACTGTGTCCGGCTTTATCCGGACGCCTGGCAACGCTAATTGAGAGCATAAAAGAGAACGCCTTTTTGACGTTTGAGCCACGTACCCTAGGGTCACCCCTGGGGTATTGAACATGCCCAATAGATTGGTTATTAGCAATCCCGGGTTTATTTCGGCGGGACACTTTTCTCCCTCATTTCTGTTTTATTCTTGCCCAGGGAGTGAGTTTTTTACTAGTCAGCACGTATTTTTGTGTATACTTCCTTAACGTATTTGTTTCTTTGTTATTCGTATCCAGTTATGGCACACAATCACGGTGGCATTATTGAGGTGGAACACCCTCTATTCGTTAGATCATGCACAGAGGGGTAGACTCTTCGAAGAATGTCACGTGCCACTTTTGGAAAGCTGTAGGTCGAAGGAAAAAGCGTGTTTTGAGTCTTGGGACCCAAACTGAAATAAACTAATTGTACCAATATCTCGAAAACAGTCAAGAATCTTCTTCATAAGCTACATGACACACTGTAATATGCGAAAAACTGTGCCTTTTGCGAAACTTTCAGAAAAATTCTTAAACATGGAACTGCACTTCAAAATGTTTCTAAGCGTGGCACGCTTCGCTCAATTTTCGAATTTTAAGAATTTTTTTTTGTAACGGATAGAGGTTTATCGTTTATTTCAGCGTGTAGTACAGCTTGCAAACACAGAGCCACAAAATTTGGAAGAACTTTTCATCGGGTATCGGCGATTTTTCGAATCGATTCATTTAAAAATCTCATTCGGCTCCGAAGTACTGTATCGTGTACTAGACTCACGAATGCATACCAAAATGAAGACAGTCGTTATTTAAAATCCTCACCGGAATACGAACACGCAAGTCGTGCAGATCCCGGACAACAGTCTCGTGGACTAGGCTACGGACTAGGACTTCCAAAATGAAACTTATCGTTCGAACGAAACGCTATTCACGTTTGTCATACGATCCTCGAAATTCCCGTACTTCAGTCGTAATCCCCTACAGTCCACGGAGTCCTCGAAATGTCGCGTGTCTGTAGTCGAAAGATGGCTTTGACTCACGTCGTTTAAAATAGGAGATCCACACGTTCTAAAATCGGCGTTTGAAAAGAGCCGAGGCGTAAAAGTTTCATTCGTTTTAGAGAAGTAATTGCGTTTTAGTATCGAATTCAGGATTTCAAAAAAGTCCTTTTAGTACGTTTTCAGGAGTGACATCCAAAGAACCTGCGTACCCCATTTCGCGAAAATGGGTCTCGATAGGAGGAGCCTACTCCGATCATCCGATTTTTATTCTTTCTATAAAAATCCGAGTGATCGAATCTTCGCGAGGTTTCAACGCACACACTTCGTTCGGATCTCATTCTGCGCGAAAAAATCATCCCTAAATGTCTCTTGCACTCTTTGGAGACGACCCATACTTATGAGGCAAACGCTTCGGCAGCCTCGAAGGAGAGTTTTGCGCAGAATAGATAACCCGGCTCGGCCGCCGTTGCCACCGTTTACTTTAAGGTTTGTCCGGTTCGTTTTACCTGTATGTTCGGAGAGCGGACCCATTCTGAACTGTTTTCAAAAGGCCTCGAGCGCATCGGCTGCACTGCCATACTACCGGCAGGGCAAATGGGGCAACTGCCCAGGTCCTACAGATTTTAGGGCCCAAAAATCTTACATCTTAGGCTTTTATAATTTTACAATCCAATGACAAAGGATAAAAAAATTTCAAAAGTTAAATGGTTTTTTAATTATAAAGTATGAATAATGAATAGAATTCAAATTTACATTTGTATAAATTATTTTACACTTACTTTTAATTCTTCGAAATGCTCCAGAGTCGATATAACATACCCATGGGTAGGAAAATAACGAACCCCATTTCGTAAAGAGCATTTTAAATGTTAAGAAATAGCAACATTTTTGAATAATTTGTTACTTTAGGAAATATTTACAAAAATGTCTGGTTACAAAAAGGGGTTGTATTCCGTACATCTTAGCCACTGTGATATAGCATTCCGATCTAACGTTTAACTATCTGTTTCTTTGACATGATGGAACTATATTCGTTTATTTCAGAACACTTAAAATAAAATGTGTGTTTGGAAGGGGCAAGATATTTAACTTTCAGTATAAACCAATCCTTATCTGTTTTGTTTAGGAGGGGGGTCGTTATTTCAAGCGGCCCAATTCTTTTCTTCTGCCTAGGGCCCGCAGTTGTCTGGATCGGGGTCTGATCGGCTGGAGTGTCTCTAGACCCCATGGGTGACCCTCAGCGAGCCCCTTTCATCGGTAGAATCCCGTGGAAAGAGAAGCACCTTGTCTATTTTAAAAAACCACCGGGCTCGACCGTGACACACGGATACGGTAGAACGTCTCCCATCCAGAATGACCGAGAATAAAATCGTAGAGTGTCGAGATCGTGAGGTCGGGGGCATTTCTTTTTCCGATCCGGTTGGGAAACAATCGGAAAATACCAAAAAAATAGTTTGAAGGCGCTCTTCTTGAACTATCATTTCTTTGCTTCCCAAAGAACAATCCTTCGAAAGATTAAATTTTTCGCGAAATATAAAAGCGAAGGAAATAGAAGTAGAAAGGATCCAGAAATGGAAAAGGAAACAACGGCCCTTTCTTCGTTTCGAAGCCTAAGGAAATGAAATCTTCGAGACAGCGCGAATTCAAAACTTCCGTTTCATTATTAATTTCGTTTAGGTTCGAATCTATATCAATTCTTTATGACCCACATGGATTGTCCTTAGAAGAAAAATGAAATGAATACCTCATACTTAGAACGCGTCCATCGCTGTCGCCGTATTCATAGATCCCTTCTCTAACTAGGACGGAAAAGAAACTGCCTTTCAATGGGAGGGCTGTTTAAAATGCAGTGGCGTAGTGAGAGGGGGGGCAAGGGGTCTATCCTACCCCGGGCGCCGCTCGCGGAGGGGTGTCCAATCGTCTCTAAGCGAAAGAAAATGGGTCCAAATAGCGTGGAGGGGCGCCAAAAAGGGATCGTATCCCGGTCCGAAATTCTTCTGGATACGTCACTATTAGATTTCAGCCAATCGTGTCATGGAAAGCCTAAACATCTGCCTACACGTCTTCCCCAAAGGACTTTCAAGGGATGCAGTGCAGCAAAAGCCATTCTATAGGACGTTGTTAGAAAGAGTCCAATGGTGTGATGTTTTGAATGAAACCTCAAAAATTTCGTTATTGGATATTCAAATTTTTCTCCGTTTTATAGATAAAAGAACATTCAAACATTTTCTGCAAAAGTTAAAGGGTTTATATACGTATATAAACTTTAGGCTACGCCTAACGTAGCAGAGTATCCAATCGAAAAATTCGTACCGTAACATCCTCAGAATAGAACACTATGGGCAAAGTGAACAAAACTTTGAGAATGAAAGAGATTTTAAAGTAAACGAGGAACTTTATTGAAAAGCTAGGTTCGAGTGAAACAAAAAAGACAGAAATGTTGATGTGCAAGAAAAATGGAGGCCTCCAACTTCCTTCTTTCCTCCAACTTCCCGATGATGGTCAAATCCTTCCGATGGGATATACAGTAGTGCCTGTTCTGTGCATTAGAATCACTCGACATGGGCAGTGACTCGATTTTCATGAATTCCATTGAAATATTTCGCATCCAGTCTGAGGTACACCGCCACCATGCTTAATGAGCTTTTGCACCCTTCCACATTCGCACGGGTGTGTTATATATGTAATAATAATAATATATAGATGTACACAGGGTGTCCCAAAAAGTTGGGAGCGGGCTTTACTGCTTTATCTATTAGTGATAAGTAGGCACTGTCCATTGAAAAAAAGGTTCATAATAAGGTCGGAAATAAGACTCCGTCACGAAAAAATTCCTTTCGATCCTTTTCAAAAAAGGACACTTTTTAAAATGTGTAAACGACCCTCACACAACACAATTTCCAATTCATAAAATGGGCTCCATGCACTCGTGAGGTCACATACAAAATTTGAGAATGTCAGAGATAGGAAGATCAATAGAACGCCGACTTGAGCCACTTTTCCATGCCTCTCGAAGGAAAAAAATCTCGTCGGAAGCTAGCATTTCAGGGGTCCTACAGAAAGGACGCAAGAAAATCTTTTCTTCCACTCGAGCCATACACGATTCCATACACGATTCCATTCAAAATCCTGTAGAGTCCCCGATCCTCTTCCTTTAGATATCTCTGCGACGTTCTATGGTAAAAGGGTCCCATTGGGTACATCCACTCATGAGTATAGGGGGCCCATTGGACTCACTGGGAATGTTTTGGTACGGGGGTCGTCTACACATTTAAAAAGTGCCACTTTTTGAAAATGAAGGAGAGGCACTTTTTTCTAAACGGGGTCCTATTTCCGACCTTATTCTAAACATTTTTTCAATGGGCAAGGCCACTTACCTCTAATAGATAGAGAATGACCCCCTTTTTGGGACACCCAGTATATGCATACACAGAGGAAGAGAAATCTTCCTCTGTGTATGCATATACATAAGTTTTGTCTCGGGTTCTAGGGCAAGGTTCAAGTCAATAAATAATTTCCCAAATGTTCCTATTCCAACGTGCGCTAATGGGAGCCGGTGCATGTCAAATGCGTTCGTGTCTCCAATGTCCTTTGCTTTTTCTCTTATGAAAAATAAGAGACGCCGTGCCAAATCCCAGGCTCATTAAAATGGAAGCTGCTTCTTCTCGCCGTCCTATAGGGAGGATCTGGCACCGCTCCGTACTTGCCAGAGGGCATTAAAAACAACTCGATAACAATAGATTTTGCCTACACTGCAAAAATGGGTAGAAATAATGCATGAGAAATCCCACGTTTGGATAAACGGAATTGCATACTGTGCGGAAACTTCGCATTCGAAACATTTCCTTTGCTGGGAACATCCTCCCCCGGTATCAATGCTTTATGCGAAAAAAATCATTTTATTTGTGAAAAAAAGTTAGATTCAGGTTCTGGGTCATCTAGAAATGTTTGAAGCGAACCGTCATGTTCCCTTCAAAGCCCCATAACCGTGACTTCAATAGGAGATCGGTATCACTTGCGACATCTCATTTTGACATTTCCAAGGATAAGCTTTTTTGACTCTTGGCAATAACATGGAGCTGAAAATAGCGAAAAATATCTTAAAAATCAGGGAACGAGCGGATTTTTGGATTTTAAAATGAGCGCAGACTTTTGCTTATATTTTTTTTTTTACGTAATTATGGAAATTTTCGAGCCAATCGCACAAACAAATGGTGTGATTTTTATTACGTTTTTATTACGCACTAGTCATTGCTCATGGAAAGGGGAAATTCTGAGCGGTACTTGTGGATTATCGAGGTCAGCATAATTGAATTGTCAAGCAACCGAAATACGTTGTTAAGAGGGTGGCGGTATAATCTCCGAAAACGTTGAATTCCTACAGACGTTTGCAGTACTAGCTGCGACCTTGGCATCATTTTTGTTTACTGGCAAGCTCTGTGTTGCCACTATAATCCACAAGTAGTTCCTTCCTAAACTAATACTTGTAGGATAAAATATTTTCAGATTAATACAAGAATGTAAATGTTAATGGAATTTTATATACAGCTGTAATCGCTGAGATTTAGCAAACGTTGTCAAAAAAGTTTAGAGAATATCTATGCCGTTCGTTCGCAGAATGACAAAAGAAAAAAAAATCTCGTGCCTGGTATCGACAATGCAAAACAATAGGCAAATGTTAAGTCTATGACGAAAAGGTTTTCAGCGATTATTCCTAAACGAAATGCCGATCATGTCTTCAGTACCATCTACTCTTGTACCATGGCCGCTATCAACGTTTCCAATATTCTCAAGATCGATTAAGTGGTCTCGGAGGAGTTTGCGAACGTTAAGTCGCAAAATTCAATAGTTCAGATTCAATGATTATTCCCAATAAGACATGACCCATAGGGTGGTCAAGAAAAAACGAAATTTTTTCGACTCGTAGTACCACGGAAAAGTTGCGAATTTGGGTGACTAAAAAGATGCTAGAAATGAAATAAAATCGCTTTATAGCTTCCAATCACGCATCTGCTCGAAAGCTTGCCGCGTGTCCTTTTATATCAAATCTCATGAAATTCGGAGGGGAAGCGCGATCGGAAAATGTGGATGGATTTAAATGTTTTAGCATTATTATTATTATTTTTTTTTTTTTGGGGGGGGGGAAGGTTCGAAGACATAAGAAGTTGATCTATTGCATTCAAATACATGAATAGTTTTAAAATGTTAAAAATTACGTAAAAACCAGAATTTTTCCAAATTTCGGCTAGAGCAGTGCGCGATGAGAAGATATAAAGTGATTTTATTTCTTTTTAGTCAACCAAATTCGCAATTTTCACACGCAATGACGAGTTGAAAAAAATAATTTAGGTTTTCTCGCCCCACCCTCATGACCTATCACTACCATCTGGCTTCAGTATCATTTACGCTGTATACGCTATCACTGGGCCGAGTTAAGCAAGATCGCATAAGCCGTCTCGGAGGAATTGCCGAACAAAAGGAAAATTGTTTTTAGTGACTATTCCTCAATGGCAGAAATACCGTGTCAATCCAAAAGATTCCAATTTCCATTAAGATTAAAAATTATTATCACTCAATAAGGGACAAGAACAAACGTTAAGGTAGTGTGGTATTTAAAAGAATCTCACGCTTTTCTCATCAGTTATAAGCAATTTGCTATAGAGTGGGGAAACCCAAAGAACTTATATATCTGCTCATTCGATGAGATAAATGTAATTTGTAAGCCAGTAATTGAATAGAATAACTTAAGTATTAAATAAAGTGAGAAAGCAATAGGCAACAAAAAAAAAGCTTAGTTTTCTTTTACTAAATTGTTATAGGAGCAGGATGATTTTTCTTAGCTTTATAATTTCCATATTTAAAGCTTACTCATTTAGATGGGCGTAGCATAGGAGCTGGCTACCTTTTCCAAAGACTTGTTCTATAAAATAATAAAATGGATGGTTATAAAACAACGTGTGGTGCTGAGAGCTCTCTGGCGAGTAAAGTATTGCACGAAATAGAATCCATATTTCTGGGCGTACGTAGTGGATCATGGAATTTTCATTTCTAAAAAAAAAAAAAAAAAAATTATCGCGTTATTTTTAAAACAAAACTGCATATTGCACGTACGCTGGCTGGGGTGTCAATGTAGTGTTGACGATTGAATAAAATGATTTCAAAATGAAGTAGAATGAATATTTCTTTTAAATCCACATTGGCTTCTTTTTCAATGTGTAGGTTGTTTTCTGTTACTAAGAAGGTTCAATATTAATTTTTTTGTGTTAATTTATACAATGTATTCATAATCTTCTCACATGAGAAGATTTTATACCGTTATACTCGTTTTAAATGCCTTTTGATCCAAACTATAAATAGTTTTTTTATTATTATTTCTTTTTTAAGCCTCTATTTTTCGACGTTAGTATGCGACATTTATACTTGTTAAAAAGTTTAAATTGCATTTGGATACATAATATTAACTAGGCTTGAATGTATACACTTTTTATCCCCATCGCAGTAAACTAAAAATAGAAAGAAAAATTCTTACTTTTTTCTGATAAGCTGCTTAGACATTTTCTTAATTCAAAATAAATGCATTCTTAAATTTTCATTAATGCATAGTTTCTTGACAGTATTTTGACGATTCAAGAAAAGAAAATGGATCCAATTGGGTTTTGATTAAAACCCACCCATTCCCTATTTTAAATAATAATTCTTCAGTGAGACATAAGGTAAAAATGTAGGGACAATACATTTCTCGTCTGCCACGTATCTTTCTTGGTCTCTAGCGTTTTTTGTCTTACCTTCACTACTGAGCTCAGTAGCATTATTGGGTAGTTAGTTTCCTACAGAAAACTTTAATTTATTAAAACATGTTGAGTACTAAGCATGATAAATTTCCGATTCGTGACGAGTGTCCAAGATGGGTCGCGAAAAAAGAAACGTTATTCTATTCTCTAAACTGTTCTTCGGTAATAACGAATTATTTCTCTAGTCATTGTCAATTGTTTTTCTAAAGGAAAATTGCATTGTGTAAGCGTTATAGTAAAATGATTCATCATTGTATGTTTTCTCGGGCTATTATTTTTCAATTGCAATTTAATTTCTATGATTTATCACTCTTTTTGCTATCTCATGCAGCTTTAAGACTATTTGGTAACATTGAAGAGTTTTATAATATCGTAAGTTGTTTGAAATGCGAATATTAAAATTTTCGACTTTCGTAAAAAATGTCCCCCTTCCCTTGAATTGTTCGCCTTTTTAAAATTTCCTTCCTCCCGTGAAAAGCTCTTCTGTATTCAAATATCTTTGAATCCCGTAAGAATACGCATAGAGATCGATTTTGCTGACTTGTACAATTCCTTTGAATACCAAAAGCAATTTCATTAGCAACTGAAAATAGCCTTTACTGTTGACTGATTTTACTTCATTTCCTTTTCAAACCTTTGTGCATTTTCTTTGCTTAACGAAATCGATTTTCATGGAAAGCTCCTCTTTTCACATTGGAATGAACAAAAAATGTCATGCAAAAATTCGAAGGGAATATTCATTAGTGTTGATAAAGTGAAGTGTCATTGACTGTTTCGTAGATAGAAATATGCATTTCTGATAGCATAATTCGTCTTTTAGGGAAATTTTATTCTTAGAAAACATTCGCAAAGTTTTTACCTCATGATTCGAGAACTTTTCCTTTTTAGATTGCGTTCCATGACAAACGATTTAGCCGACCTACAAATTATTTCCTGGTTTTATATTTTAACAGAATTTCACTGTTATCTTTCAAACATGTCTGGTTTCTGACGTCACTGTCACTCTCTGCTCGAAAATTTCGTAAAAGCCATAACCCTCCTTCATTAAAACCCGATTTGTCAATTGAATAATGTGAGCTTATAAGCACATTCACAAGAAAAAAACAAGTTTTTTTAATCTACAATTTTGGGGTAAGAAATGGGCTACCCAATTTGAATATTTGAAATTCTGCTTTAGATTTTTCTATCAAAATCATTTTTGCAAGGTAAAAGTATTTGGTATAAGGTAAAGTATCAGGAAAATGGATTCCTAATTCAGTTCGATAAGTGGCTATAGTTGGGTTTTACCAACACCTGTCACTGCAAACGAGTCCTTCAGTAAACTGTACACTGAGTCCATAAAAAAATCCAGGACCCAAGCTAGAGAACAGCGCAAAAGGAGATTTTTCACCTTTTGAAGTGAACGTGGGCTTCAAGACGCTAAACCTAATGCGTGAATGAGTATTTTCGTATCCCACCATGATCGAGTGTATAAGACACGGAACAGGGTAGAGGGCTGAAGGTCCAGCCCAAGCAACACAACGATGTTGTTTCAATAAGGTTTAAATGTCAAATGCTAACATACAAAATGCTGTTTCAATGCGAACTTTCAATGTCGTTTCCACCCGATTTTGTTCAGTTTTCTTCCACATTGTTTCAGCATGAACCTTGATATAATATTGAAACAACATTGTGACATCGCAAGAGGAAACCAATAAAAAAACGAGATTTTATTTCTTTCACGCAAAATGATAAAAATCGTACTGAAATTTACGAAAAATGAAAGGGTTGATCATGATCGACTCGAAAACATAATTTTAATTTGTATTAAAATAGAGCATCGTCATAATACATTTTTACAGCAGTCCATACGAATAAAAATGATTTTTTAAAGTCGATAATGATCAACCCTTTTATTTTTCGTAAATTTTTGTACGATTTTAATCATTTTGCACGAAAGACATAAAATCTTGGGGTTTTTTTATTTGTTTTCCTCTCGCGATGTCACAATGTCGTTTCAATATTATATCGATGTCTATGCCGAAACAATGGGGAGCAAACTGAACAAAATCATGTGGAAACGACATTGAAAGGCTCCCATTGAAACAACATGGTTGCGTTGCTTGGGAGTGTTCTTGCGTACCGCATGGCTGTCAGTCTAACGGCCCGACGTTTTCTCCAGATGGAAAGGGGAAAAAGCGTTCGAACCCCCTTAAAAAGACCTATTGTAAAGGCACCCCGGCAGAGATAACCCTCGTATAAGCTTGTCTTAAGACACTACACTGCAACGAGTCGTTTGTACGCAAAGTGTCGCAGAATAGCCCGGAAGGTAAGGCTCCAAATCTGTCCATCTTCGATTCCAGTCGAAAGAATTCAGAATGTTCCAGAAAAGAAAAGGAAGGAACCGAGGACTGTACAAAAAGGGTTCCCTCGCTCAAAATGAGATGAGTAAAATAGAAAGCGTGAATGAATTCTTCGGCGTTGAATCTAATAACTAAAATTTAAATAATAGTAAGGATACTTGAAAAAGTGTTAGTTCATATTATATCTTCGATACTTTTTTATAAAAATATTTTTGAATGGGGATGCAAAAAGGAATCCCCTTGACAATTGAAATAGATCAGTTTTTGTTGTTCCCTCATTAAGAAGTTTTCGCCCCTTTTTAAGAAGTTTTTCTTTTAAAAAAATGTTAGAATAAATCTTCAATTCAGTAGAAAAAGGAGGATCTGAATAGAAACGGACGATTAATATCGTGTTTTATTTTATTAAGATTTTCACAACTAAAAAAAAACCAATCTAAAAATTCTAAATGACTATTTTTTAGCTCGTTTAATTTCTCGGAAGTAAAAGGGAATAAGCGCAGAAGCAATGAATTTTGTAACGTATACTTCAGATTGTTTACATTAGCGAAGAAACAATATGTACAGCTACAGAAAAAAACCCGCCCACTTGCACGTCATTCGGGCGTCGTTTGTCGTACAGCAAAGTGACTTATACCAATCGTTTACGATGAACGTCCATTTGAATTTGCTGCACATGAATTTGCGTAAGGCGCCATCTCCCTATTGAAATGCACATCGACTTTACTTTTTTCCAATTGCGGTACCTAGATGTCACCTCCTATTTCAAAAAACTTAGCTCTTTTTAACTCCGGATACCCATCATCCATCGATTTGAACTAAAAATGAATGAGTTATGAGCTTCTAAAATTCCTGTCCATGTTAAAATATTTTTTGACTTGGAGAATTCATATCGCATTTAGTATTGGTTTTTATTCGTACTATTAGAGCTGAACGACCAAAACATAATGAACTATTATAATTTTTTAATAAAATGTTAATATGAATTGTGAATTACTAAATGAATATTCGAAAGAGTAATGAATTGCGACCTAGCCAAATTTTGACGGAAATAGATTCAGAAAGTATTTTTACGCAAATGTTTGATCCGTTATTTTAATTAAAATGTCCTATTCTAATGAATTATCAATTTCTACAGGGATACATTTGCGAGAGTTATTGAAATTCACGTTTAATTCTATAGAATGTTTCTAAAGAGTCTACAAAATATTACGGCCTATCACAAGGATTAAGAATTGCATAGACAACCATCACCTCAAACATCATTTTAACCCTTTAAGTTTTAACCTCTTTGAATTTTGCTAAGCAACTTTCATGCTCGTATTGGCTTTTCGAGCAGAGGACAGCCTCTCACTCTTAGCAAGGGTTCTGTTTGCATTTTACCTGTCTAAGAGAACCTTCAAAATACTCAATACATATTTCAAAATAAATTACTATAATGTGCAAAAGTATTATAAGGAATGTAAGACCATTTAGATAAATGCTACTGTCTTATTACTTAAAAATCCATAGTAAAAATAAACTGTATTAAGATAAAAAATCTCGGTGTATTAGTATAACTCTCAAATATTCAATGGCTTATTAGAATAGTATAACAACAATTTTGCATATTGTAATATTATACTAAAAATTTTAATACAAATTTTGTAATAAACCGAGGTTACAGGTCAGTCGATTTAAAACACCCTCAGGTAAATTATAAATAGAAAACTTCTTTGTGATAAATAAATTATAAATAAGGTACTCCACTACTTCGGTTAAATTGAAACAATAATTTTAAATCAGTATTTTTGATTCGTAATGTAATTATGGAACTGATAGCTAACGAAAATTCTCAGAATAGTTATTTTAAACATTAAATTTCTCAAAATATAAAAATCGTACTAAAAGTTCTCAATAAAAGTTTGTTTATTACGCAATAATCTATAAAAGTATTGCCTTAATCGTTTTGAAAATTCAAACATCAAACTGCTGATTTTAAATTAGACGAAATGTTAAATCATATTAATTTTTATATTCTCATTACAAAACACTGTAAGATAACATTATTTTCTTTATAAGTAATATTTCTTTTAATTCTTGCTATCGAAATGGATATGCGGAGAAAAATTCGAAACCTCCATATATCGTTCTTAAATTGGAGAAAACCCCTTAAAATCACAGAAAAAAGTATTCTCAATATCTCCGTAAATTATTGCAGAAAATTGGTAAAATAGGGCGTTTAATAAAGTCAAAATAGAGTGTTGCTATAGAAAAAAGTTCTGATATAGAATTAAATATAAGAAGACGGCCCCTTATGAAATGTCTATGCCTAGGAAATGACAGTACATGTTATTTGCAAAGGAATGGTATATATAACTTTGTTGTACAGCGAACGAAGGCTAAATAAAGAGGAAGTAGCCCTTTTTTTACGAAGATGTACATTTCTTTGTAATTTAAAATGTCTAACATTTCAATTAATAAATGAAACTTGAAGATTTTAATTGGAATTGACAGATTAATTGTAATTATTTTTCAACAAAACAATGTTGAAAGACCCCGAAATTATTTTTTAAAAATGAATGTTTTTCTTTGGGCTTGTTCTTTTTCCATAATCTGAATTCATTTTAACGATACATGCATACAAAAACCCCAAAAAGCACTTAAGTATGATCTTTTCCCAAAATATTGTGGTGAAAAATTGAAAGGGCCGATTTTAAATGATTGTTGATTTTATTTGCCTGTTCCATAAATATTAATTTTTTTATCCAAATATTCAAGTCTTTAAAAAAATAAGTTCTCACCTTATTTGTTGAATTTTTCTTTCAAAACACAAAGCTATGTGGCTTTATTGTAAATGAGTATCTCTAAAAATGATTGTTAAAAAGTTCAAATAAGGTAGATTCATTAAGAAAAATATTTTTGTGTATACAGGGTTGTCCAAATTAAACTTCCCCAATTCAGAGGCCTGTGCAGGATGTAGTATGGGTCATAATGGGATGAAATTTTGAAAACAGGCACTTCAGATCACAATCATTTATTAAAGAATATATTAGTACAAGAAGTTGCCGATAGGTGGCGCTGCAGATCAACAAGCCGTTCTACAGATGTTCTATATGTGTGCCGTGGTCGAATAGGGCCTGTCGACAGCACGAGAAAAAGTTGGCACACTGACAACACCTTGTGGCGATTGGCTAGTGGTGTCCACGCCCGCCAAAGCAACGTCTTGTACGCGTGCAGAATCCACAACATGTCGTCCTCACCTGGTAAAATTCCCAGCTGTCCGGTTCTTTCGAACTTCTTCATCCTGTCTTGTAAAGCGCGTGGCATCGTGGGTCCTCGCCGTAAGTTCTTCAGCCGACGGAATGCTCTGATCGCAGCACAGGCGTTCTCGTCATTCTGGAAGTTTCACTCACAGAGCTTTGTCTTTCAAAGTCGCCATTGTGCATCCGCGAGCTGGAAACAACTGCCTGTGCAGTGCCTGTCTTTTACATTTGTAGGGCTCGTCTTTTGGATACGTTGCGCAGAAGCTTTATTTCTCCAAATCACGTTTTTGCAATATGGAAATGACAAGTGTTACGGCGCCACCTATCGGCAATTTCTTGTACTAATATTTTTATAAATAAATCACGAGCGCGTGATCTGAAGTGTCTGTTTTCACAATTTCATCCCATGATGACCCATGCAACATCCTGCACAGGCCTCTGAGCTGGGGAAGTTTAATTTGGACAACCCTGTATTTATCTATTTTCTTTTTTGTTTCCCCAATCCTGGAGTACGAAGTTAAACCGCTTCTACTAAACTGTTTTGATACACGACTAGCCTTATACGCAGAAACTTTCATTACTGAATGTAGATAATAAATGCATAAATAAAAAGATAAATAGCTCGACATTGAAAAATAGACCCTAAATATTTTTTCAGGTAAAGCCAGAAGAGTGAGACTCGGGAAGAAGGACTTTAACACCACTCCCTACAAAAAATTAGAATGCTTGTAAGAAAGTATGCCTTTTTTGACCGTAACCGAATTCCACCATTAGTTAAATTGTGTTTTTGCCGCTTTATACTCCCACCCCTATATAAAACATTTTTCTTGCTACGAACCCAATCTATTTTTATGAATCTGGCGTCATTAAAAGAATTTTTTTTTTTACGTTATGTGTATGATTATGCTGTAAAAGAAACCGCTGATGCGTATATAATAGAGACGGGGACTGATTCTAAATTTTATTAGCATTTAAATATTAATAAAATACAAAAATATCCTATTTTCAAAATGTTTTTGAATGTCTATAATTTAAACTTAAATACAAAAGAACGAGAATATACAAAAAAGAAGGGTAAATAATTAAATATTGCATCACATGCGAATAAAAGGCACTAGAAATGAAATATAATAAATCTATAAGTTATAAAAATTTAGGTAGCTTAGGTAGCTGACTTAATTTTGAAAAGAAAAAAAAAAAAGGATTCACTTTTCTTTATCCAATCAAACGTTTTCTACATCCTAACCTTACAAGGCTCAATTTTCTTTCTGTGACCAAAATAGATATAAGTGATAATGTTAGTGATTATTATTTGGGAAAAAATAGTTTGAAAAATAACAACCTAATATTTTACTAGAAAATAACTTTTTTATTTCCGTTTTGTATGCGGTACACTGGGCCTTAGCTATAATTTTTTGATATTTGTTTTGAAATGTTAGTGTTCGAATCATTTCTTGATAGGACAAACTCCAATACACACTAATGTTTTCCAATCTATTTCTCATTTTCACACTCTTTGATAACTCATTTTTGTTAGTTTTCTTAGATAAACAAAACCCCATTCGAAAGATTCCTGTTTAAATTTCAGTCAGTTGCGCAATAATATGAACGGTGAATACATCTACACGCAACAGCCTGAATTCTATCGTTAGTATCTAATTTTTAAACACCGACAGATGCCTATACAAGTATTTTATAGACCTAGAGGAATAATTGAAGTGGTTTTTCCAAACAGGGTACCAGGTGTCTTATAGGGTTAAAGCATTCTGTATTGTAAAAAAGTGTCAATCGTATTATTCGAGAAACATTCATAACAAGTACAAAAATTTGAGAGTGAGAAATAATTATTCAAAACCAAACATTAAGAAAAAAAAATCCACGTTCTTTTATTTCTCCAATCCTGACTGTGGGCAAAACAATATATTTTTCTAATATTTTATCGAGCTTCCTTTTTGCATTTATGTTTTCGCTTCTGTTTGCATTTATGTTATGACTCGTTTTAAATGACTGCTCAAAATGTTAGAAATGACGTAAATGTGCGATTGACCTCTTGAGCTTTCAACAGACTTGGGTTGATATATTTTTCCTTCTCTGGACAGAACCCTTGACCCATGGCTTTTCGAGGAGAGGGCGAGAGAGACCTAAAAATAAGTTGCTTTGAACTTTTATGCATTATTTAGGCACGGAAGGTGTTTCATAAAATATTAAGAAAGTAGCGAAATCCAGTGTAAAAGTTCCGTTCGAAAATATAGAAAATAAAAGTACGTATGAAATTCGACTTTTTCTCCAGACGCATCCAAATCTATTGGAACCTATCTAAACCCAACAAGAGTCCATCATTGTTGTGAAATTGGTTTTGAAGTGCATAACAGCGCTTCCACCCAGGGCGATGTTTTTCCGCGTGCTTCTGTTTACGTTCTCGAAATCTCCCAATGTAAGACTATTCCAGCTTAGCCTATGTATCCATGAAATGTTACTTTGGAAACATCCCTTTTTCCCAGGACAACTGGAGGTCGGCGGAGGAAAAGTTCTCCAAGGGATAGGCGAGTGATCGCGCATGTATCGAATCATAAAGTTTCAAGGAAAACGACTCTATTTTCACTGCTCTGTGCTTCGGACATTTTACACCCACTGAAAACCGATTCAAAATCTGGAAAAGAAACATACAATTGGAGTGCTTACGTTTTCCTAATGACGGACCTTAAAAATTTGAAAGTACTTGAACCCTCTCGGACAACATTCAATAATTTTTTCTTGAATGAAAACTTTTTCTTTTGATAATAGATTATGTTTGTAATTAAAAAATCCAATAAATAATCCTGAGTGTTAAAGGGCACGCATTAGGACATCCGTCCTTTTTGGATAGTCTAGGTCGTTTATGTGCCCTCCATTGGGGTGCCCTCAAAGGGTTAAAATGCCTGTTAATGATAAAGCAATGAAGTAGACTTGAATGGATTCGAGAGATTCAATTTCATTGTGGGTTCCTATCTTGAAAAGTAAGCTCATCTCTAGGTCGTGAAGAAAATCTCCTCCTTTGCTATATCTTTCGAGTACATAGATTCTACAAACTCAAATAATGTACTTTTAGGAAAGAAGAAAAGTTTATTGAAAGTTCTAGTCATGCGGACACTCTAACCCCTTTAAAATTTTATACGCAGTGAATGGAAATGAATGGATACGGCATTATTTCATATCAAAGATTCGGTGAATGGAAATGAATTTTCATTTCGAAATGTATTTTCGACTCAAAATAGAAAAAGGGTAAATATTTGCTCACGAGCAAATGTTTGTTCAGTAAGATCAGAGATAGAAATATACATAACTTATGGGGTGCTTGGGGTAGAAAGTTATCTTTTGAATATGGAAAACTTATTACAAGTAGATGTTTCCATTAAGCGGAATCCACTCTTAACCTACCCTGTTCGGATGGATCAAAACAATTTTACATTCTTGTTGATAAAGTAGATACTTATTCGGAAACATATTATCTTTTGATCGTAAAATATGAATGGATTTTTAAAAAAAAAACCTTTCCTAATGTATGGTGAAAAAATATTCAAAATTGTAATCCAGCTCGAATCGAATGACGGTTGTATTGCTATTTACGCCATGAAATTTCATATTGGAAATAAACTAAGCTCAATCAGTCGAAATGATAAAAAGTAGGATGAGGGCTCTTTGAAAATTTAAAATTTAAATACCAATATAAAAAAATTGCGTAGGTTTTATTATTTTTTTTCCAGGCTAAGAACTTAAGACATCGCCTTAGTTCGGATATTTTTATTGGGTTCTGTGTAAAATAACTGCAATTGAATTATTAAATTCTATTTCTATTTTTAAAATGAATGATGTATTAAGGAAAACATTTCCATTTGGCATTGATAAAATCACGCCCACGAAAATGAATCAAACTGTTCTCGGAATGTTCCATTCTTCCATCGAAGGAATTGTGAGACCTTTTCGTGAAGTACAATATAAGGAAGAGCATCCTTACTTTCTCGGGACAATTTCCATTTTTTCTCTTTTTGTTGAATAATTTCGAGATCCTGTGCTCTATCGAGAGACTTTTCGTCAATGACATATACCAGCCATGTCCAATGAGCCTCACGTCAAATGCTTTTCTGAATGGTTTTCAATCAGAAATTGTTACCCGTGCGCACATATTGAGTTGCTCTTAGCATAGGATTCCTATTTTGGGGGCAATAAATGCTTATCTCTCATACAGGTACATTTTTTTAGATTACAAATGCAGACATTATTCTAATGAAATAAATTTTTTACCCCATTTTAAGCACTTTCATGTAATTAAATATTTTACACCCATTTTTATTAAATTAAAAATGAAATCTTATTGAATTATAGCAATTAGTTTAAATAATTAAAAAAAAATATTGGACTCGCATTAAAACCAGTTCTAAAGTTTCGAGAAAGAATAAAATTATTTCTTCAACTAAACGGTAGGAACAGGAGAGCCACAGAATGTATCAGAGTAAGACTTAAAAACAGCAGTTTCTAATAAAAAAGATGTGAAAATTTTGTTACATTTTTCAAAGTAAAGAATCTAATGCATGTGGAAGCTCATAACCTCTGGCAATTAACATTGCTAAAATAATTATTCTGCAAAAAATCATAGCTAACGAAAGAATTAAGATTGTCTACCCAGCAAACACAGCCGTATCGGGTTAGGGATGGGCCGTCATCGGCAGTACCGTTTCGATGTCGGCATTGGCACAATGGTAATTGGGACGGTGTCGGTTCTGTGCTGGCAAAACGATTTGGCGTAGGCAAATAAAAGTTGATTTCGGGCATGCAACGGTCCGATAGCGGCTAGCCTTTTAGGGTTAAGATGTGATTTTGGCGATGTACTGCACCAAACGTCAAAACCGATATCGGTCCAGAAGTGTAATTTTTAAACTGAAAGGTATAAAGCCAGCACAAGCAGCACATATATATTGTTATAGTAATTCTTTTTAATTTATGATTTCAATACTTACTACTTACAATGTTTTGAGCCCGCAGGATTCAAGTGCCTCCTTCACATGCGAAAAGAGGAGGGGAGGGGGGGAATCATTCTATCTGGTTAATTTACTTGACGTCCTGTCCAGGGTTCTGGTCTACCGCGCATCTGTCAATCGACAGTTTAGATGTTGGTGATTTTCTCCAGGTGTATTGTGAATATGCGTTAGATAAGTTAACCAGTTTTTTATGACTTAGTATTGAAGGGGTTTCTAAGCGCCCACCCCCACCCCTCAATTGGGGCAGTTTCTGTCTAGTTATTCGCAACCCTGAAATAATTATATGACTATAAATTTCATTTTATATAAAGTGATGGTTGTTAAGTACTCCCAATTTAAAAATAACAATAAAATTAATTTATTAAAAATAAAATACATACAATGCAGAACATTAAACGCTGCATTTTAAAAGTTCACAAAAGGAGCCCACCATGGCCGAGTGGATAAGACACCGAATATGGTTGAAGTCATTGACGGATACAGAGCCCCATCCCCCCCCCCCCAGACGAATGAAGTGTACACTATAGAGCATTGACTTGTTTTGTAAATTCAAGTCATTCTATAAGAAAATGTGACAAAAATTGTCTTGTGCCCCCTCCAGAATTTTTTTTTCTGGATCCGCCGCTGGTTGAAGTGTGAAGGTCCAGGGTTCAGGTCTACCGCGCATCTGTCAATTTACAGTTTGGATGTTGGGTGATTTTCTCCAGATGTAATGTGAATATGGGTTATATAAATTAACCAGATTTTTGAACATAGAATTGAGGACAAATCACCGTTGTATCCCCAATTCTGGAACAAAAATTGGGGATATTTTATAAATTTTATATAAATTCAAAACATTATATAATATTTATAAAATGAAGGAAATATGGTTGATTTTTATAAAATTAGGGAACAAATAATTATTATAATTACTGTTCAACCCCAATTTTATGGCTTATTAATTGTTTTATATATTGGAACAAACGCTAGAAGCCTTCTTCCGCTCAGAGCACCGACGCCCTAAGGATTAACTCCTGCGTTTTTGCCTTACAAAAAACGCAAAACAACAAAACTTTCTGAAATTAAATTGGATTAAAATAGTAGAAAAAATACCTTTTCATTAGTATTTCCATAAAAATAAAAAATATCAGTATAATTTATAGTTAAGGAATTTTTTTTATAATACATTAGCTGCTGTTGTTAAAAAAAAATAATAATAATAAAATTAAATAAATAAATAAAAGTTTTAATTCACTATACCGAATAATTATAAATTGAAAAAAAAATAATAATAGTTCCATTTTAAAATTATAACTATGAATAATTAATTTAATAGCATTTATTTGAACAACATGTTTGTCATGTTTCTGTTCAAATAAAATAATAGTAAAAATTACGCCAAAATCATGTTTTGCTACAACATTGTAAAATGCTGTTACAAATTAAATAAAATTTAATGCTCTTATCTCCTTAAAAATGAATAAAAGTAACCATTTTTTGCTGATTATAGTACTTTATCTTTCTAAAAATTAATTGATTAATTCATTGCAGATATTGAAGTATAAACTATTTTGCAGTAGAATAACACTAATTTGTTTTGTTTTTTTTCCACGCGATCTAATTTAAAGTGAATAATTTAAAAGCTAAAATCTCTCGGACTTTCTTTTCCAATTACCCCGTGTCCGCGTACCATAGCACAGTGCATTCCTAGGAGCTTTCCACCCCTTGTAGGATCCACAGTATTACGCAGGAAGACGAAATGGACCTTTCCTATTCTTTGGGTTCCCTATTCACAGGCTCATTCAGTCATCGAAGAGCGGAAGTTGGGTTTTTTTTTTTTTTTTTTTTCGTTTGCCTGTCCATGTCCATTCCATTCCAAGGCTGTAACAGAAATCATCTCGCAACGTAAACTTTTCAGTAACGTGGATTTTGAGTTTTCTCAGAGCAATGAAGGTGGAGTTTCCTGCATTTTTCTCTGGATAAATTGCGATTTTTTTTTTCCTAGACTAAATGGCACTGACTGCAGCTAGACAAAAATTTTTAAATAGTCTGAATGTGGTTAGTGCTTTTTAGTTTTAAATAGGCTAAGTTCTTACGTCAGTTAGATCGGACTTTGTTGTAGTTTTCTCTGGATAAACTGTGATTTTTTTCTAAAGACTAACTGGTATTAACCTCAACTAGACAAAAATTTTAAAGTTGTCTAAATGTGGTTAGTGCTTTTTGGTTTTCATTTTGCCAAGTTCTCACGACAGTTAAAAAGGGGTAAGTTGATTTTTAAGTATATATTAAGAATTTGTATTTTTTCTTAGCTAGATTTTTTTAATGTTATCTCAGGGACTACTAAAATAAGATGTAGTTCAAAACTGCTAATTATTTCTAAATAATGCGAAAATGAAATTTATAATTCAAATAAGCAAACTTGGAAACTATTAATAAACAAGCAGAACGGTATTTTTAATAAATAATTTACATACTGCATTGAAAAATGTGTCTACTTAAGTACTTAATTTCATATTACTCAAAACAACAGAAAAAAATAAGTATATTCTGTAATAGAAAGTTCCTTTCTTCTACTAAAGGATAATCAAACTGTAAAAGTTCAGTAATATAAAATATTTACTTAAAGTAAGTATCTTCTAATAATAAACATGGTTTATTAATACTTATTAGTTTCATATATAGTTTAGCACTAATCAACCTATTAAAAATAATCATTATTATTATATAAATTACTTTACACCACTGGGGCTAATTTTGCCAAAAATACTTAGTTAAAATCCAAAAAATACTTAGTTTTGCCAAAAATACTTAGTTATTAAGTATAAACAAAATAATTTGTATATGAAAATATAGTTTGTATATGAAAATGTTTAATTATTTTGAAAAGAAAAGGTTTTTATGATATTAACCGTTTATTTGTAGAATCAGCCAATATTTTAATTTCTTTTAACGTATGTTGTTTACATTCTTCTTTAAAATAATATATAAAATCAAAAGGCAACTTTATTTTGTATTATGACATAACTTAACAAAAAATAAATTAAAACATTTTTAAAAAAAGCATGTTGTATAACTTTATTTTTTTCTCTCTTTTTTTAGCATTGCATGAATGTTTATTTATAATCTTTGGTTCTGGAAAATTATAAATTTTCTTGGCTTCTAAAAAATTTTTGGAAAAAAAAGGAACATTGTCTAGTTGAGCCTAATATTTTGTTTAAAAAAATGTATATGGTCTGACAAAAATATAATAACACGTTTAAAAAAAGTAAAATATTGGTTGATGCATAAAAAAATAATACGGTTAATTTTAAAAAGAGCTTTCCTTCTTAAATTCATCAAATATTTTCTTAAAAACAAACTATTTTGCTAATTAGATATTTTTAATAAATTTAGTCCTAGTGGTGTAAAGTCATTTATATAATAATTATTATTACTTTAATTTGAAGATTAATACCCTAGAGAACTAACTATGGAGCTAATTAGGGTATTTTGGAAATAAATAAGGTGCTGGCCGGTTTTCGATATTTTGTCGTTGCCGATACCACACCAAAAACGTAATGGTTTTGGTTCAAAAGTGGCACAAGGCTGGGCCGACGCCGTTATCGTTTTTGCCGACACCAAACCAGAACCACCCCGTCCTTTCGGCCCGACAGACGCCCAGGCGGACGCAATTTTGTCGTTTTCGGTACCGCGTGAGCGATATCGCACCGGCACATTCTGCGCCGGCATGCCAGTGTCGGCCCAAAACTTATCCGATAGGACTGTGTTTGCTGGGTAATTGCAACAATTTGTAATAGAAAGAAAGCTCCTTGCACAATTTACAGGTTTTCTACAATTAGAAAGTGTCACAGTTGTAGTTAGTTGTACGATTTACTATATAGGCTGCTCTTTATAAAAAATACTTTTAATAGCAATAACAATAGTCCTTTGCGAAATGAACAAAATGAAAGAATCGTGAAACATTCAGAAGAAAAGTCTTAGAGTACTCTTTTGAGTCATAATTGTTTGTTTATAAGCTGCCTTAAATCACTTTTCGAAGGTGAAAAATTCAGTTAAAATCTGAGAACACTCTTATTAGAAATGACTTACTTTTTAAGCGGCTTTTAAAACACTTTCTTTTTATACAGTAAACAATAAACTGTGGTAATTTTTAGTTTAACAAATTTCCCTTTTTTTATATTATTGTAACATTCGTTCTAATTTATATGTTGATGAGTGAAAAGTGTATTATTTCATTTAAATATTCAAGTAATTTTATACCAATGTACAATGATTACAGAGAACTAATATATATACATATAAAAACACTCACTTTTCTTCAGCATTGCAGCTTATTGAGTACAACTAGAATAAGTAGCTTGTGGCTGCCAAGAAAATAAAATAAAACCCAAATAGTTAAACTTCGTGTAATACTAAAAATTACTTATAGCATAGTTATTACTTATAGAATAGTTAGTGTGTTATAAGCAAAATGTAATACGCTAAATAAAAAAGGAACTATAAGGCTCGTTTGACTTAGTGATTTTTAATCTGCGCAGTACCTTTATTTTAATCATGCATGTACATTATATTATAATACTTAACGGAAATTTTGGATTTACAAATTTTTTTCGAATTTCTGAAAAAAAATCTAGCTAAGTTTTTCTGTTACTTTGGCTCTGTAAAGAATATATTTGAAATAGTGCTTTACAGAAAAATTTCGTTAATTTGTGCATTTTAAAGTGCACTGGCGTATTGAAGAAAATTGTAATATACAGGGTGATTCGAAATTAGTTTTACAAAGGGGTAGGATACACCAAGACGGTTCAGAATCAAAAAGCAATGCGTTGTTGGAAACGTAGTCTTCATGTACCCATTAATAATCAATTTGGAAGAAGTCTTGAAGTGCGCGTCTCATTTCTTATACAAGTTTCATAAACAATGAGCTCTCCTCCGACAGTTTCATCAATGTAATGAGAGAAAAAATTCTGAAGTAACGATTTTTATCAAGTGCAATCGATGAAAGAGGGATTAGTTTTTGAAAAACCATGGTTGGAAAGTTTACTATTACTTAAATACTTCTTCTAAAGTGATTATTAGCAGATACTTGAAGACAACGCACTGCTATGTGATTCTGAATTGTCATGGTGTATCTCTCCCCTCCTAAAAGTTTGTAAAGCTAATTTCGAATCACCCTGTGTATATATATATATATATATATATATATATATATATTGTGTGTGTGTGTGTGTATACACACATGTATTATATATATAAATACACATATCTGTATATATATCTATGCGTGTACATATTTATGTGTATATATATGTAAAGAATGGCCTTACGCCATCCCTTGTTGAAATGATAGACACAACTCCATTGGGGTTCTAGGTTGACTAGTTTATTTCAAAGTTCAGACAGAGGGCAGGAGTCAGGATGGCGACCTTTTAGCTCCGGGGCTATCTTCGTACATCGCAGTCTGAAAGCTAAAGTTCGAAGCTCCTGCAAAAGCTTCACGTTCCAAACCCCTAAAACGCTAAGCTAAGCTCGAAGTTAAGACGAAGCTCTCGAAATTTCCGCGTTCTTGCTTAAATACTCCTTAGTTACTCCACCTGCTGTCGGGGTGCAGCACGATCGTGAAGGCGTTACTCTCAAACGTAATGAGTTAACTAGATTGTCAATCAAGATATGAGAAACACCTGCTTACCCAGGAGTTCTAAAAGTGCGTAATGACAAAACCACAGAAAACCTGCTGAAGATAGTGCTGAATCCACCATTTCCTCCTTATGGAACTTCAAAAAACATCTCCGAGCGTAATATTTGTATGGCCGAGAAACTAACTTTACAGTAAGAGTAAAAGATTAAAGAAGCTTTTTCAAATAACATTAAATTGAATTAGGTTAAATTAGGAAAGTTTATTTTATTATTACATATATATATATATTATATATATGTATGTATGTATGTATGTGTACGTACACACGGTCGAAGCTCGTTTTTACTGATCCGGGACCACTCGCTAATTAGTAAAATCGAGCATCTAATGTCTATATATATCACCTTATTTCCCGAGAGGCTGGAGTGATTTGTAACTTTGGCAAAAGTATTAGCTATAAGCTAGCCACATTTGCTTGATTTTTTCCGAAATTTTCATATAATTCCAGATAGACATAAACGTTCTGAGAAAAAAAAACTGTTTTTCACAAAAACTTTAATACCAAAGTACAACGAAAGGTACAGATATGCTGTCAAAGTACAAATGCCTGTGATTGTAACTGTTATATTAATCTTATTATAACTGTTTAATTTTATAACAATGTAAAATTTCTATATTATTATCTAATTTTTGAAACATTGAGTATACGATTGTACAAGGTAATTCCAGGGAAGATGAACAAATTCGGCGAATACGCAAGTTGTTTGCTACTATTTGTTAGTCAAATGGAAACACTGATACTTCAGTAGTGTGAGTTACCGTGTGACACTGCCCACGTGGACTGTGAATTTATCCAAATTGAACGTCTTTAATCACAACTATTTTAAGTAGATCCCTTATAATATTTTATTCATCTTAAAGTGTCATGCACGAAGAACCCTTAACTTGAAAATAAATAACTCTCGAACGGTGATTGATAGAAACATGAATCGTGCTTCTTAAAGAGAACCCATAAGAATTTTATTCAAAAGCCTGAACACTTTAGTTACAAATTACGCCGATAGATGGCACTGCTGAGATGAGTATCTCAAACGCCGTGTATAAATCATTCGTCGAAGATTTCGCCGTCACAGACGCTATTTTTGATTTTGGGGTGCCTATAAAATCCTCATTTGTCACAGGCAAAACTTATTGTTTGGGCTGCAGTCTTCTGCAAAGGCATGATTGGACCCTTTTTCTTGAGAGAAACATGGACGACTTACCGATATATTTCACTTTCGAAGCTATTTGCCGCCATTTCGAGTCTCTGATGGGTGATGCAAGATGAGGTGTGACCTCGTCCAGATTGTACACAAGACGTTTTTGAATTTTTGGGCGAATACTTTGATGATGGTGTTATTGCGTTGCATTATTCGGCAGTTAAGGGAAAAGGCATGGATTGGCTTCCCTATGTCCCCAACTTCACTCCCTGCCCCTACTTTGTGTGGGGCACACTGAAGGACATTGCACACGGCAAAAATCATTCAACACTCGATAAGCTGGGGGAGAGTATTTTTCAGCCTTGCGTGTCGATTTTCGGTAAAACACTTCAGAGAGTGAACGAAAACTTTATTATTTCAGTGTGTAATGTCAAAGGTGCCCATTTGATGGGATTGTTCTTAGCGTCTGAGCTCTTTCAGGTATCCGTATTGTTGCTTAAAGCTCCATCTATTGGTATTATTTGCAGTTAGAATTTTGCGGCTTTTGTATTATTTTTTTTATATATTTTTAAAATAAACGTACCATTGGTATCATTATTTCTATCATTCACCGCTTTTGAGTAACTTATTTTCGAGTCAGAGGTACGTCGTAAAACACCTTGCATTGAACGCTCATGAGTGGTTATTTTAAATAGGATATCGGCAATAAAATGTGTTCCGAGGCAAGCAAAAGTGACTTAAATCTTGCAGCAAAAGCGAAAATACGCATGTAGAACATATTTTTACGTACTTCACGAGAAGACTACATGGTTCAGAAATAAATTAAATGAACTTTTTTTTATTTTATATGTTGTACAATACAATGCACATTAAAATGCAGTGAGTTCTGAACACTTGGATTCAAAACAAGCCAAATCGTAAAGTGACTTGATTTGATATTGGATGTCTTCTGAATACAGCTTGGAGTTAGGCAGCTATTGTAAGAATGGCATTCCTGGGTTCTCAGTTACCAGGATTTATCCCTATAACCCACAAGCGATTCCAGAGCATGTGCTTACTCTATTGGGCTCCAGTAATGATGCAGGATGCTGCTTCAACAAGCGGAGTATGCGACGGACATTACGTTGCTTCGACCAACAGATGATTTGGACCTACAGTCACTGAAGTTTTTCCCACCAGCACAGAAAACGAAATGGACTGTCTAGAACAATGTTTCCCAAAGTGGAGCCCACGCCCCACAAGGGGGATATTTGATTGTTAAGAGGGGCAATTCGAAAATGGACTCGACACGAGTTTAATCCTTTTGCTCCGGGCCATTTAAATGCAATGCTAGATTTCGGTGCCAAAATTGAAAGAAAAAAGCTAATTCTTAAATAACTGCGGCCAATAAATATTATAAATTCGTTTGACGAGACCAAAATAGTTACTGTGTTTAATATAAAATATTAAAAATTTATTGACTGTGCTTCGTTAACAATTTCCTAGTGGTTTCTTCCTAAAACCTATCATTTAAGTTTCTTAAGTGGCGCCGACCAGCTTGTATAGTGGATAAAAAAGCATGGTACTATGGTTTCGGGTTCAACTTCCGGCGGTCGGGGTTCGAGCCCCGACTGGGCGTGGCTGTCATTTGTGTTTGTCCCTTCATAAGGGGCGACGTTGGTCCACCTACTAGGTGGCTCCATAATAAAGAGACCAACAACTCTGGCTTTAGCTGTAGCCAATGCCTATAGGCAAAAGGCCCGCCATTGGAAATTTAAAAAAAGTTTAAGTGAACAATTCAATTTTTGAATACTGAAAATTTTGTATATGTTAGATAGAGGGGCATAAGAATTTTAGAAAGGCTTAGGTGGGGCATGGCACAAAAAAGGTTGGGAAACACTGGTCTAGAAGCAATGTGCCCCATTTCTCAGGTCAGAAAACGTGAACCATCTGGGCGTAAGAAAAAAAAAAAAAGGCTGAGGTCTTAACTACATGAGAGAGGAGAGAAACTACTTGGAAAAGGAAAGAAAACTAAGAGCAAAAAGTAAAAAGGTACATTTAGAAAAAAATAGACATATATTAGGTCGTCTTTCTCAGTGAAATTCATCTGGATACCAGTGGTAAGAAGATAATGTTTAATTTTTGTGCTCTATGCAAATAATACTTTGTAACTAAAAATTTAAATTTCGCAAAGTTTGACAGGAGTCGGTCCATTAAATGCAAGAAAGGGTTGCACGAACATTACTATGACAATGATTTACAGTGTGTGAAAAGTGTTGCAGACTCACTTTCAAACCTGTGTCCTTTATGGCTTTAGCAAACGAATTATGAAACAATAAAATTCATTTTAAAGTTACTTTTTCTCCATAGTTATTCTTAATTCACATGTAATGTTGTTGTGTTTGTTCACTTTTCTAATAAACTGTGGTTTTGCATCTTACCCCACAACTGGAGGTATCTTTCCCGTTCTCTCGGAAGAAGACGTCACAACTGCACGAGTTTATTGATCGCCATACATACTGGAAAAAGAACTAATAAATAGAAATAATGAGTTTACTTTTTGCAAAACTTTGTGTATTTTTTCATTATCTTATCCCTTTTGAATGCATTAGCCAAAAAAAACCTGAAAAGTGACAAGTTCCTAAGAATTACTTAACATCAATGCTCGGGGAAAAAAATGTAAATCGTATATATTTATATTTCGTTGCATGTGTGTGTAGCACTGAAGAAATTTTATAAGAATGGGAATTGTCCAAAACGTCTTACCTTCCTTTCCAAATTGTAAGATTGTTAAATAGGATTAAAAAACACCACTGGCACAATTTACTGCGCGGACTATTTAATTCTAGAACAGGAGCCTACGATGAATAGATTACTATTACTAGTAAAAATGCTTCTTTCAAAGAGAAAGGAAAATGCTGCTTACCATAGCCATCGATAATTTTCTAAATATTCACTGTATTCAAATGGATTCATTCTACAAAGGAGTATTGTATAATATTAATTGAAAAATAACTTTTTTTTCGCACTCAAGCTTATGAGTATTTAAAAGAAATGATTCTTCATTCATGATTTTTTTCTCGTATTGCATTCATAATTTGATTTTTAGATTTCAATGGAATATTTCTTTTGTAAGGCGGCAATTCTTCTGTGCGTTTTATTTAACTTAGTAGGATCAGGTGGGGGGGGGGGAAATGGGGGGGGGTATATTGAGAAATACCGTTTTCCCCATATAAATTTGGATGTTTCAATAATTTTTCTATGGAGCTATATTTTAAAACAAAACAAGTACTTCTAATGCAATTTTAGGATATTTCAATATTATTAATGTGGGCAAAACTTCTTGTATTTACTCTAAATATACTGCCTGTTAACAAGTGGTATTGAAAAACTTTCTTCTAGATTCCTTATAATTAGATAAATCATTTATATTTTTATGCATATTAGTAGAGACTTCAAAAGAACTGGATTATATAACACAATTAAGAATAAATTGTAATTTACTTTTTCTTCTAAGATGGGGTGACTTAGCAAAGTTCTTTATGATATTGACATTTCTATTTCTCCTTTAGTTAAATATTCCTGAAACAACACCTATAATCAATGAAATTGACATTTTAATGAACTATTTATTGTAGAAATTAATATTGTGGACCTAGTAGTGTAGCCAAGAATTTTTTTCGTAGTTGACTGAGAACTCAAAAAACTAGAATCTATTATAGCTTATAAAAATAGATTTAACATTTATTTATTTATTTATTCATTTTTTTTGGGGGGGGGGAATAGAACCCCTTTACTTTACCTACAGATGTTCACATATTAAAATGAATTTAAAAAAGTAAGATAAAATAAATTCATAAATTGCATTTGAAATTTTTGCAGTAGGAGAAACATACATTAGAGAAAATGTTAAATTTATCTTAGGTCCCTAGCGGAATCTCAAAATGTTGAAGGGGAACTTTCAAATGGATCCACAAATACGTAATCATTTTCATATCGTAAGTTTACTTATTTCGGGGGTGGCTACAGCCCCATCAGCCATCCCTGCGAACATCCATTTGTCTAACCAAGTAGCATTTCCCACGTACTGGGAGAACCTGAAATGGATAATCGTGGACGTTATTTCTTTAGCTAAATATTTTGGCAAATAATCCTTCTCTGCTCATCTTTTTCTTCAAGGATATTAAGAACACATAGAATTGAGAGACTTTTCTTTCATTCATAGCATTAACATGATTTTTATTACTATACAGGTACTTTGTACTGCCCCTATTTTCCCCCACCATGGGAAAATTTGGGGATATCTATACTTGCCTAACTAAAAATCACACCGTAGAAAGTATTTGGATAACCATTAAAAAATAATGCTGTATATTCAATCTATATAAGCCCAATGTATGTAATATACGTAAATAATTTAATTAACATAAATTTAGGAGCTGGATTTTAGGACCTTTTTAAAAAAATACATGATTTTCCCCCAGCTGACCCTACAGCATTTTGAGTATTATTAACAAAAAACACGCAAGTAGTTTTGAAACAATTGAAAGGAATGTTTATAAATTCCTAGATATATTGTTTCCGCTAATGCTCAAAAGCCGTTAAAGTGCACATTAACTAGCCAATCTGCAGATTAACTAATTTGTTCCCGCTAGCGTGTGGAATCGATAGTTTTTCGGATGTTTCCTAGGTAATGTGCATATTAACGGCATCTATATGGCTTAAATAAGAAAATGTGTTCCTTTCCCTGCTCCTTCTCTCATCTCCCTAGACCTGTAGTTTGGTTTCACCAGTGTCTTGTCATCGTCGGTAGTTTTGATTTCTCAAAACTTGGCTAATTCAACGTTTAAGTTCGTTTCTGACAGCTGGCCCGTGAGTTTTTCTTGATTTTTTAAAAGTAGATAAGTTTAGCTCCTTGTATGTAAGCAAGCATTGAATTTGCAAGGAAAATGAAGAAATGATTCTTCTTCTCAAACCTCTTTGGCGAATATACAAAATCTAAGTCTTTTTAATGTCAAAACAAAAGTATGATTCCGCAACTGAAGATGTAAAGCGAATGAAAGTTTCCAAGGAAAAAGTATCATCTCGAGATAATTCAAAAGTATGGTGCCAGACTGTGAAGAACTCTTTTAAAATGTGAGAAAAAATGTGAAAAAGTTTGTTCGTGGCGAAGAATTGTTTGGCATATTGTATTCTACTCTTTCTTCAATTGCCTACATAGAAGAAGCAAACTGATGAAGCAATCCAATAAAATTTATAAAAACAAAGCCAAGAAACCCAAGGCCAAATAAAAATAATTTGAATGGATGCACAAATCTTGTGAAAAAGTGCAAAAAATAAGGGGGTTGTAAAGCCGACTGTTTCATACCAACTCAATAGCAGATGCCAAGTAGATCTAATAGATTAGCCATCTCGACCAGATGGAAAAGTTTCTTCTCATATGCCAGGACCGCTTAAAAAAATTTCCTACACTGAAGCTAAAGCTACTCACGTGAAGACGACCAGATAAAGTAAGCTATAATTTGCTTGATATTTTTATGGTTTTCTGAGCTCCAAGCATTTCGCATTCTGATAAGGAACCCGAATATTGTAAAAAAATCTTGGAATGTGTAACAGAGTTGTGGTCAGAAATCAAAATAGTTAATGACAAAACTAGTCACAGCCTGTCAAGGAAGTGTCGAACGAACAAATCAAGACATTGAAGACATGCTCAGTACTTGGATGGCTGATAACCTAAGTAACAAATGAAGTGAGGGCGTACGGTTCGTGAAGAAATATGCCTATCTGCAACTAAAACAAGTTCGTACCAAGTGTCCCTCTAAAGTGGGTTATTCCTCTAAAGTGGTAAATTCCTCGAAGGTTATTCCTCTTAAGTGGGATTGTACTGCAAAAAGGTGATACAGTATATTCAATAAATCCACTTGAAGACTTCAAAAAATTACAAGATTTAGAAGAGTCTAATGATTTTGGGATTGTATAAAATCAAGAAGACATACAGTTATCCCTTGCTTTTACAGAATCACCTATAGAAATAGAAAAAAATGATCGATAGTTATCTGGAACTGCCTACTACACCGTTGATTGAGGGCACGGTTATGAAGAATATTCAGTTACCCTGCACTTTCAAGAAATCACTTCCGAATGTTGAAGAAGCCATCACTGAGTTACCCTCAACTTCAGCAGAATCGCCATCACAGTTTATGAAGAGTGCAGTTCAAGACGTGACTTGTATTGCTTGCTCAAAAGCAGCATCAGTTCAACGCGACTTGTATTGCTTGCTCAAAAGCAGCATCAGGGACTCACAAGTGTAAATCGTGTCATATGTTTGTTCACGTAATTCGTGGTGCAGTAGATCCTAAAGGGGAAAGCAGAGCCTGATTATGATCAACAGGGTCCCCGGGCATTGGTGAATTTAGGGGCCCCCATCTATGAAATGTGTTTTATTTTTTATAAAATTTTCATAAAAAGAATATTTCAGAAAAACATTTGATATTGGGGGCCCTGGGCAATGTCCCGATTTGCCCATTCGATAATAAGGCTCTGGGGGAAGAGCATGGTAAGAATGTATTGTGCATCGTCTGTAAAAACCAACATGGATCAGAAAACAGCGTGATCAAGTCAAGAAAGGTGTAGAAAACTAAGGAAAGAAAATGTTAGCCGTTTGAATGCAAAGCACCCAAATATCGATGAAGGTGTCACTGTTAGACTTAAAGTTCCTGAAGTAGGCAGAGCAAAAACTGATGTCCACTCGACTTCAGCTTTGTCCTTAGCAAAACAGAAGACGGCTTATAAACTTGGTACTAAATCGGGTATTTTAAAACAAATCTATGCAAAATCTGAATTCGGGTCTAGAAAAGAAGATTTTTAGTGAAAGGATAGGTCGCTCTTGTGAAAATATGTTTACGTCAAACAGCAATAAAAAAAATCCTTAGTTCAAGGCAGAATTTCAGAAAATGTGACTGCAAATTTAATTGCACTAATAAGTAAGCATAATTTTATGTTTTGTGAATTCACTTTTTTAATTATAATATTCTAAAGTGTTTGATTGTTTGTATTATAGTCAGTTGAGTAGCAGCGGGGGGTTAGGCGGGTCACAACCCCAATGAGACAATTTCTTGTCATATAAATTGTATATTCTTCACTCCCTTATCACAGACACTTATACATATATATGAGTTGCAGTAGTCGGAACACCCCCCCCTCCAAAATGAAAAATTTCTGCCTATGGCACTGATTATAGTTAATTAATGAATTGAACATTGATTCTATCAACTAATTTGTTGATTATTTGATTGCATTAATTGGATGCTTTAGATATCGAAAAATGAATAAATAACATTATGTAAACTTACAGAAGCTTTGCTCCTGGTTCAACATTTTTTTTTCACTTTATCGAGTGCCTAGCACGTAATATGCAGATTACCTAAGTGATTCGAGAGATAAAACAACTTTCGGCATTTTAATGGATCACCCTTGTTAATCTGCCCATTACCAATGTAAATTCTAGAATAACTGATTTTTTACACTTTAGCGGAAATATGTGTGTGTATAAATGTGTGAATGTATGCTTGAAATTAGATAATCTGTTTGTTTTAAACCTTAATTGTAAAATTCACATTTAAAATGAAAAACGCGTTTGTTTGTGTTTGTGTTTTAAATTTGTTTTTAATGAGATTAAAAATGAAAACTTTACCCCTTCCCTCTTGAAAAAGTAAAAGTATTAAAATTTAACTTACCATATTAGAATCAATGACTCTCGTCTGTAGAATCTGTAACGGAAAGATATCCATTAAAATTTTTGTAAATGTTATAAAATACAGTCACACTCGCGTCTATACAGGGAAATTATTTTTCATTATTCGATTGTTTAGAAGGTACAATGGAACTTGTCAATAAGATAGATTTTGTTTGAAACGGAAACCTCCCTTAACCGGAAAAAAAATTAATTTCGGCTTTTTTAATTTTTTTGTGAATGTGTGTTAACCTTTACGAAATAAAAACTTCTTAACGTGAAAACAGACTCCATAGTCTTTTCTTTTCTTTTCTTTCTTTCATTTTTTTTTTTTTTTTTTAGAGCAAAAAACTTGTCAAGACAGAATGTGTCAGCCAATATCCCCGTTGATAGGGATTATGTTTTCCTTATTCTTTTGCTTAGAAAAAAAAATAGGTGGGAGTGAAAGTGTTTCCCTCAAGAGTTTTGCACAATGGCCTCCCCCTATTGCTGCAGTGAAATGAAATTGGCAAGCTGCCAGCGAAGAAGGAACTAAATACCTAGTAGGGAGATTGAGAAATACAGGATGGGATTTTCTAGGGAATTTTTCTCCTTCATTCTAAGTGCAGTAGAGTACTGATCTTCAGTCATTTGACAGAGCTAGAAAACGTGGACAAATGGCAGACTTGCGTAAGAAACACGGCCAGAGTTTAGACGCAAAGAGGAAAATAATCAATGAGAAAGAAAAAAGCATTTGAGTATAATGCAAATAAGGAATAAATTTCATATCTGAATGACAAACTTGTATCAAAATGAAAGAAATTAAATCAAAGAAGAATCATTTAAAAGATATGGGAAAATGAAAAAAAAGAAAAGATCAAGACCGGAAATGAAAGTGAATCCAATGGTTTGGTAATAGTTCCTTGATGTGAAGTCCTAGATAATGTTCCTTGTCATTCGCTTATAAATACTTAAAAGTGGCCTCTTATTCCAACAATCACCACTAGTTAATACCTAGCTTATGGACCAAGTCATAGTTCAGAATGTAAAGACAAACTACAAAAGTAAAAAAGTATGATCCAATTGCAAATGCAGATATGAAACATGCAAAAAATGTTCTGCGAAGTTAATTGAATCTTTAAGCTTTTTTTCGACGCTATATTTTGGTTTGGAATTAGCATGGTGGAAAATCACGAGCGAAACCAAAAGGCTCTATTTTATGAAAGAACATTTTCCAGCCGAAAGAAACGTCCATGAAAAGTAATGCAGTTTAGAAATGGATGCTTTACAAGCAATGCCAGAGGAAGATGAAATTAAATTAAATGCATGGGGTGTTTTGTGCCTTTAAATGAAAAATAGCTGCAGAATCACTTTTGACGAAGAAAAAAAACTTTCCTAAACTGCAATCCTTGCAACTCTTATACCGTGGGAATGTGATACATAAAGATCTAGTAAGTTTTCAAGCCATTACTGTTTGTTTGTTTGGTGGTAACGTACACGCGTTATTTCTGGGAAGAAAAAAAAAGTGTTCTGAAGCGTATCAGTGTATCGCGGACTTTATTTTAAACACCATTATGCTTTGTAATATTGATGGGTTTGCTTCAACATGGAGGTACTAGGTCCACTGCAGTTCCACTGGTCATTATTGAATTGCAGATAAGTGGGAAAAAATGCATTTGTGGGATTCAACGCAAAGTAACGACAGATAGCTTCATGCCTTGAGTAACACGAGAACGAATGAAGTTGCATCCCTTTCGGTACCAAGTGAAACAGATTGTTTTTTTTAATTGCAAGACAACGCATGGAACGCAGTACTGAGGTAGGATGGAGCTACCTCCATTTTGCATCACACCCATAAATTTTGTTTACTTTACTTAACATTTTCAAAAATGGTTATAATTTTGCTGTTCCTGTCTGTCGTCAATAAGTACCCATTCCCCTATTATCATATATACTGTTCTTATGAGGGTTTTTTTTTTCCGATGCCCACTTCAGGGAGTCGACCACCGTTCCGATGCACACTTGTGGACTTCGCTAAAGAAAAGAAACTCTCTTGCAGAGACATGTGTGTGAACAGAAAATGAGCCTTATTGAAAAGAACATACACGCTTAAATCTATTGAGCAAAATTATAATCAAACGGAGTCTATGTTTACTCAATTTTTGACTTCAAACAGCCATTCTCCGGATTGAGTAAAATTGGATTCATTCATCCACAAAAATCAATCGATCGAAAAATTCGCAATTTTTGAGCATTCTACAACAACTCCATTTAGGCTAAATAACAATCAAAAATGAGGAGTGTCTGTCCGTTTTTGATTCATATAACTGTACTCAATTAGGATTTTTATTTAAGCTATAGAATGAGCGTTTTTACAAAATCGGCCCTTTTTTAATTAATATATCTGTACTTAATTAAGATTATTATTTTAAGCTAGAAAAAGGGTGTTATTAAAATTTGTTGTTTTTGATTAATATATTGAATGATTCCTTTTCTTCATTTTTTATTATCAGAGCTGTAATCTGTGATTATAAGCCCGAGAAAATAAATTTTAAATCAAGGCAAATACATTACATATATCTTAATACAGTATAAAAAAGTATTTTTTTAATAAGTAGAATATAATTTCACTATAGTCTCTGTTATAAAACGAATTCACAGGACAGTCAGAATACAGAAATGCAAATGAAAAACAAAATGCAGCTGCGAGATTGAATGAAAGCAGCAACCCAATTTATTGACATGAAAAAGGTAAAATACTGCTTACTTTGAGTGGAGATATCATAACTTCATTTGTTTTACAACAGCTTTTTATAATCCAATCGTAAGAAACTATGTCATAAAGCGAAATGTTTACCTAAAGCATCTCCTCCCTATATAGGCTGAATTTATTTCGCAACTCTGAATATGAAAAAGATGCATTGGGTATTCGGATATAAAACCACATTATCACAAGCCAATACACACACAACTAAGCCGTGACAAACCGTGAGCCACGTTTGTGATTATGAACCGTTATCCGTTGAGGAGCGTGGGTCACGTGATAGTAATAGGATATGGGTCGTGGGGGAGAAGAGAGAGAATACTCAAATAGACAAAAATATTGTGAAAAATTGAGCTCAGTAGAATCTAGCGAATCGGGAGGATTGAGGGGAATGGATGAGACAACCAATTATTGTCTTGAATGAGTATTTTTTAGCGTAAAAGGATTTAAATCAGCCGAGAAGAAATTGAATCAATAAAGGAGTGTTAGTTTTAATCAATAGATTTAAGCGTGTAAATAAATTGAGTTGCTTTTTTTATGGAAACACGTGAAAAGATGGATAATCCTTAATTATTTCAATGAAAATAAAATAAGCTTCCAGTGTTGAAGATTGAATCGAACGAAGGCAAATGAACTAGCATCCATGAAGGTGTACACCTATTTTCTTTAAATCCCAATCTTATTTGGGCATAGACAGAATGATTTATTTTCCCTTCCTTCGTTCCTTCCCGATATCCGTCTTTATGGTTCATCTTTTGCGCCACGTGTGTTTTGCAACGATGGAAGCGACCCCATTGTCTCATTGGACGCGTAGTATTGTGTAAATAGATGTCAGTTGGAAATGCTATTCGAGGCTCGTGCCGTGAGTAATCCTTTCTTTTTTGTCTGGCAGAAGAATTTTCACAATATTTCTAAGTGAGTCGCTAAGGTAGTTGTTGATTTCCCATTACACAGAGATGCCGAGTGGGAAGAAAGATGACAATGGAAAATGTGGAAACAATTTCTCTTGACGCAGCTCTTTCGATTTATTGATTTTCTTAGGAATTCTTCCGACAGAGAGAAATGGTTTTGAAAATTCAACTGCTGCCTAAGGAAACTATAGCAAATACACACAAAACTCTTACCCTATTGAGTTGAGATAGAAGAAATAACTCTTAGTGCTAGATTTTACGTTACTTTCATTAAATAGTATCTGGTATTTTTAAGTAACTTTTTTTCAGCAGAATACTGAGAAGACATTCAAAACAAAAATAGTTCAGAATTATATATTAAAACCAAAAAATGGCGGAGAAGAAATGATTAGCTAAGTTTTATAAGAAAGATTTAAAGATCTATATAATAAACAAAATGACTTTGTCTGTACGTTACTTGGGATTCAGGAGTTTTGGGATATCTATCCGTTTTAAGGGGATGGTGGACACCCAAATCATCAAAAATGGGTTTTTTTCTTTTTTACATACTAATGTTCTACAGTTAAAGCTGAACCATGGAGAAAAAACCGCGCATGTCTCGGCAATTTTTAAAAAATATATTAGGGTTTGAAAAAAATTAAAAGGGACAGTTAAATGTCCACAAAAATGCAAACAAACGCGTAAACAAACATTTCACAATTTTTATGGAACGTTTTACAAAATAAGCTAATATTCGAATGAAATTATTTTAAAAATAGGTTTTGTTAAGGTAAAATCATAAATAAAATGATTCAGAAGAGACGGTATTAAAGGTAAATGGAAAATGACATTTTAAACTGTATTTTCTCCAAATCAAGTTTTTCGTGATTTTCTTGCCTTCAAAATGCTCCATACGACTTAATTTGGGTCGGAATGGTACAAAATGGACTACAAGCATTCTTCTCCTATATTACAGCAAATCTGTGTATCCTTTTTAAATAGGGTCCAAATTTCGATTATGAAATGTCACTTTTATGGACGAAAACTGAAAAATTTCGGGAAAGTTGGGTCTATATCCATGAAAATATTTCTAAAAAATGAACGACTCGGTCGAATCAAAAACCGATACAGACTTTTTTAAAATATATTTTTATGCTATTATAAAACAAAATGACAAAAAAAAGTTAAAATTAAAACGCATGGAGCATTTTTTCGAAACTAAAAAATTAATTAATTTGTAATGAATGACTAATATTTTAAAAATTTAAATTTTTTTCAGTTGTTTATAATGCTTTTAGTTTAATATATTAAAATACAAAACTTCATAATCCTATCTTATTAAATAAAATAAAAGAAACTTTTTAATGTCCACCATCCGCTTAAGCACCTGGGAACATAATATTACCGCCCCCCCCCCCAAAAAAAAAAAGTATGACTGTCTGTAGTTCTATCATTCTCTCCTCGAAGCTTTTTTGGTTCACGCATCCCGTAACAATGACTGAAGCAAATGAAATGAAGTGAAATTTGGTGATGGGATAGGAGGTCACAGCTTAAACTGCAAGGGTCGAATGTTCTAAAAAGTTGAATGGGATTTTGAAATTTAGAGCAAATAATTCAAAATGCGAGAATTTTTGTTCGGGCATCACCTAATAACGAGTACAGCGAATAAATTGAAAACGGGAAAACATTAAGTGAGCGTGTGAGGTAATTTTAGGTAACAATGTGAATTATAAGTACATATTTTTTTTTGGGGGGGGGGAAACTTATTCAAAATGGGTAAATTTTTGTTCGCTAATCACACTATTAAGAGTAAAGCGAATGAAATGAAATTCGGTGACATTATAGGTAGTCATTCAACTTTAACTATAGCCGTCAGATGCCTAAACTATATGTCAACCAATATCAACTATAGCCTCGGAAAGTGCTAGCAATCACCGAAGGGACATTCAGAATCACAGATTTAACATGCCTGCACATCCCATGCATACCGTGGCTTTCAGGATTCGAACCCGCTACCTTCTGTTTACCAATCCAACGCCTTAATTACAGGGCTACCATGGCCCCTATCTTGAGTTGCAATTGCTGCACAAAAGGCTGCATCCATGTTTTTGGTTAGTAGTTTTTATCGTTTTATGGAAATTTAATTTTTCGAAGTACTTTATTACGTGGTTATTTTTTACCCGACTCAATTTTCAACACAAAGTTTCTTTTAATCAATCAATATCTTGAGCCTAGTTTACCACGGATAGGATAATTCCTTGCACTACATCGAAAATACAGTAAGTAATGTTATAAATGTCTCCAGCAGTAAAGATAAGCGAACGAAATTGTGCCATAGCTATACTAAAAAGAAAAAAAAAATGTAATTCTAAGGAGAATGACATTAATCACTCAACACAAGTTCCCTCCACGCTCTATTTCAGCTGTATTAGCTAATGTTTTCAAAACGACCACTCTCAATAACACCACAATCTGTTTCGGGAAATTTTCAAGTACGATTCTAATAAAGACAAAATTTATGCGTGTTTCTACGTATGCCTTTTTTGATACCATTTAATAATTTTTAATATGGAAAAAATGCAATATTATATTCTTTTATGTTTTAAATACAATACGTATTTTTTTCCATCACACGGGGTATGGTTCAGATTAGAATTCTTCAAAAATGAAATGGTCTATATTATGAAATGGTCTATATTACATTAAATTATTATGGAATGGTTTATATATATATATTGTATTGTATTGCAACTTAATCATGGTTTGTTGAAGAATAAAATATCTGTTGTCTGCACTTGACATCCAATTCTTACCTTTTGTAGAATACATTTTTAAACTTTGTCTACACTCTCCAAAAAGGAAGTTTTTGATAAAACAACGTTTTAAATAAAGTATTTAGGAATGTCTCCAATTAGAAAAACGCAAATGAGTTTTCCGCTGCAATTGAATTCTTGAAATTTCCACCGGTTCTTCGCTCTGGAAGCCTCTTTTAATCCAGAGCAATAAGGTTAACAACATTGAATGCGTCAAATACCAAGAAACATTTTTATATTTGTTAGTTGTTTTTCTTTCAGGATTAAGTGGTTCAATCGGATAAAGAAATCTATTCAATAAAAAAAAATTGTTTTCGTTTTAATCTGTTTAAAGATTCGGCAGTAGTAACACTAATACCGCAATCGAAAAAGAGATGTGGGTTTTTATTTTGCTTTTATGTAATAATATATTGCTATTTTGAGATTTCGGAAGGCATAGGAAGTTCAATTCAATAGCGGCGTTTATCCCAACGATAATTTCTTCGCAACAAATAGTAATAAATATAAGACTGAAGTGCGTAAAAATAGTTTCTGTAGTTAACATGCATTCCGTAATCTTGTAAAACTATTTTACGTTAAATTTCATTGTAATTTTTTAATAACTTTAAATTATTATGTACTTGATTTTAATTAGCAATGTAAAACTTACTGTGTTCATGGATGCCTATTTCTGTTACTTTAGATAGAATTCATTAAATGTATTTAAAAAAATAAGTAAAAGCACATTTGAATTGCATTGAATATGAAATGAAATCTACGTGTTTTCCAAAATCGGAAGATTGATAATATTCAATGGAACATGGAGTCGCAAAAGGCGTTTAATGGCTGGAAATGTTCGAACATCATGTCACTTGTAGTTTTTTTTTTCTTCCACGTTCTATAGATCCTGGCACAATGAGATACCGAAAACTGTGGACAAGAACCTATGCAAATTTTGGATCCTTTTCGCAATCGGACCCGTACCACCAGTGGCTGCCCTCGAAACTCAAATGCAGGAGTTGACAAGTTCAAACCCCGGTCGCGTCTGTCAACCTAGCCGTTCGGAGTTTTCCGTGGTTTTCTCAGAAACCTCGCGTCAATACGGGCTAGGATCCCTTAGAAAGGAGGGCATTCCCCCTATAATCCTAGGACCCTATCGCAGTCAATCGGCCTCAATCCACAAACACAATCAGACCCATAAGCGCAACTGTAGAAAACGCATGCGTTGTAGTGTGTAATTTGTAACATGAGTTGTAGTAAGTAGCATGCTCACACTGAACATTTGCAGAAGCATTTTCAACCATTAAATGCCATTTTCGACCCTATGTTCCATTACAGATTTTGTTCGTCTTGATAAGTACTATCGCGCCTCTTCTTTGGTAGCAACGATTTAGACTCGCCTTGTAAATTTAATTTGGCAGTTATTATTAAAAGGTTGAAATCGTACCTTTTCTGGGAGATTCTCATAAACAGAATGCAAATTTTATTAATTACAGTTCCAAAGGAATTAGAAATAACATTTAAAATTCTGAATTTTGTAGATAGACTGAGAAAACACATTTAAGTAAGAGTTACTCTGTATACGAGTACTGAAGCATTCAGAGGCCCTTCAGAATATTTTCGAATCGGTGAATTTTACTTTTTAACACAAGCAAAGCAATGACCCGTTTGGTGTCCATCACTAACACAGTTAGTACCCATCCTTGTAAAGACGCAAATTCTGGGTCCAATATTACTTCCCATCAAGGGTCTACGCAATAAAAAAAAATCAGGGTAATGAACGAAATCAGCTCGCAATATTACTTAACTTTTAAATTTCTTGAGTTTCAAATCCGATATCAGACTTCCGCTGGCGGTACAAGCCAAGCTTTTTATGACAATTGGATATAGAAAATATAGTTTTGAATAATAAATGATTACAACAATAAAAATGACATATTTTTCTTTCAAAGTGCGTGTTTTTCGAAAACTGAATGACTTATCCACAAAACTGATATAGAAAATTGAGGTTTCAATCTTGGCTATTGCGTGATCGGCAGCGATCCTGTTTAAAATTCGGACTTTTAAAGTTTAGAGTTGAAAAATAATTATCCTCTTTGAATGGCTTTTAGATTTTCGGCTTTATTGAAGTTCAGTGATAGAATTTAACAGCAAAGGGTTTAAAATATTACCAAGTCTAACCAGAGAACTTCTCTAAAATAATCTCTTTGGTGGCCCTTCTCTAAACTCGAAAGATTAATATTTATAGCAAACTCAAAAACCGCATCTCATTCATAAATATTCGAAATGTGTCACTAGCGTTGAGCCGATTATCATGGTAATCAAAGTACTTTGCGCCAAAGAGCGAAGAAAAAGTTTTGGAGAAAATAGGATAAAATAGTCAATATACTTTAGTGAAATCATCTTGGAGGCAACAAATCTTTCTTATAGAATATTGCATTCCTTTATCGTGGACAAAGATTGAAAGAGTGTGTCCTTAACGCAGAATTATTAATATGTTGTCTTACAAAGCTTCTGCTATACCTTTGTCTTCTAAAGTGGAACTGAGGTTACCACGAGAAATGAAAATCTACTTTTGGACCTGAGGCGCTTAATGTTATTATAATTAGTATAGGATCAGCATCACATTATTGCTGCTAAACGTACGGGGGTTGGACATAAATATGGAAACACCTTGTAAAATGCATTTTTGAAAAGAAAGATTGATTCGAGTGAAATAGGTAGGTGGCGCTGGTGTTTTCGCTAACTGACGTCACCTATAGAACGTCGTAAATGCTCTGCGCAGTTCAGTCGTTGTCGGGGCACTGTCCTATGAAGTTGTCATTGCATCATTTCACAGCTTACAGACTTCGAACATGGGCAAAGTGTTGAAGCTCGTAGGGTGGGTGCTTCCGTAAGCAAGGTATTCGAGGTGTTAGGTGCTGGAAGAGGTACTGACTGTATCGAAGATTTAAAATACGGAAAACCATCCTCTGCTAAATCACAGCGCGGACGAAAGTGTGTGCTGCGTGATCATGACAGGTGATCATTAACGAGGATTGCAACGAAAAATAAGAAGACACAGCTGCAAAAGTGACTGCTGAAATGAATGTCGTGCTCACAAACCCTGTGAGAACCAAAACAATAAGAGAGCTCCATACGCAGGGTATTGCTGGCCGAGCTGCAATTCAAAAACTATTCATCAGTTATGATAATGCCCGTAACAGGAAAAAGTGGTGTTTAAGTCATAAAGCCTGGGCTTTAGAGCAGTGGAAGAAAGTAATAGGGTCGGATGAGTCTGCTTTCACATTTTTTCTCTCTTCTGGCCGAGTTTACGTCTGGAGAACGCCATCCCAAGTCTATAATACAGACTGCTTAATGCCGAGAGTGAAACATAGCGGGGTTCTGTGATGGTTTGGGCAGCCATATCGTGGTTCTCTGTGGGCCCCATGGTAACTCCGTCAGGCCAAATTACTGCCAAGACTTATGCGAACATTTTGGCCGATCAAGTTCATCCATGGTACAAACTTTGTTCCCCAATGATGATGGTGTCTTCCAAGACGACAAAGCCCTTGTTCACACAGCTCACACTGTCCAGGACTGGCTTTCTGAGCACCAGGATGAATTGCCACATCTCCTCTGGCCACCACAGTCACCAGACCTTAATATTATTGAGTCTTTGTGGTCTATATTGGAGAGGAAAGTGCGTTGTCGCTATCCACCGCCAACATCGTTATCTGAACTTGCTACCATTTTCCAGGATGAATAACACCAGATTCCCTTGGCAAGTATACGGGAACTATATTTATAAATTCTGAGAAGACTAAAAGCTGTTTTGAATGCTAACGGGTTTCCTATACCATATTAGGCAAAGAAACGTGGGTTTGTTTCTCTGGAACGTCGTGTTTCGAAAGAATCGTGCCATTTTAGTACATAAATGTGAAATAAAGGACGATTCCTAGTTTAGGGTGCTTCTTTGCCAAAGAGGCGATAAAAAATTCAATGGGGTAACCTTGGCGACTTTTATTTGTTTTCTGGCAACCTTGAAAAAAGCCGCCCTATTGTTTCTCTGGACCGCGGCATGGCTTCGGATGCCGTGACGACCTGCCATTCACGGCACTGACGTGACCTGCCCGATCGCGGTAGTGACGCACTGCCATTTTGTTTCTTCGAGTTAACGCATGCGCAGTTGCCATTTGGATAGGATACACAGCTTTTAGACGAAGGGCTCAAAATTTTCTGGTTTTGGTTTGTTGAATGAAGCGCATGCGCGACTTTTGTATAGAATTTTTCTATCGGCTTTCATGCTTCCGTGCAATACGATTATTTTCTTGGTGAATATGGGTATTTCCCGGCAGGAGCGAATTTTAATATTTTACTCTATTTGAAATCCTGATGGTTTGGTCCACGTACTTTTCGATAGCTAGATAGGTCATTTTCCGTTCTTTCACTGACATATTTTGGGGAGCGCATTTTTAATTCCCGTCCGTTATTCTGTTTGTGGATTGAAGCCCCGTTTCTTAGTATGGAATTAGATGCTTTTTGAGAGAAGCTAAGCGTTATTTTGTAAATTGAGTGGTGTATGATTGTGGCTAAAAGAAAATTTTAGCGTTAGATTTTAGAAAAATCATTTCAGATTTCCGAAAATCTCTTTTCTTGAATGGGACTTATGAGATGACGATATGATTATTTAAATAATAAATCAGTTAGTTGTTAAACAAGTTATGTAAGTACAATAATTTTTTTGTTTTAAACTTTAAAATTTATGCTTTTCAATTTGCTTATTTTGTGTATTTATCTCTAATTTGGGTTCATTTTCCCATAGTATCTTTAGGAGCGTTTTAGCTCCGAGAGCCAAGACGGGAAAACGCGCCAAATTGGCGATTTTTGAAAACGCGCTAAGAAGCACCCTAAAGTAGGAATTCACCGAAAAAACTTGTAATGTCAGTCACTTCAAAGTTTTTAGAATGTCTTTTTACTAGTCTTGTCTCTATACACTGAAATAAAAGATAAATCTGTATCCAATAGGAAACTTTTAGAAAAAAATTTAAAAATCGAAAGTTTAGCAGAATGTATCATTTTTCGAAAAATTTTGCCGCTTAATTTTATGTTTGATTTCTTTTTTCTGAATGTTTCATAAAAGGTACTATTTTATCATTTTTTTCGGGGTATAATACAGCTTGTAAAGAATCCTACTGATTTTTCGTGTCCCTAATACAATGAATTTATTTTAATTTATGCACAAAGACCCTGAGGCAGATTTTGTTTCTTCGACATCCACCCTCAATTTTACCTCTGACTTTGTTCTTTTAACTTATTTGAAAGAATAAAGCATTTCCAGCAATCTTTGTTCTTCCCCTTATTCACTCAGTGTGGAAAGAAAACTTATTTTAAAATTGACTTCTGCTACTTCTAGATCATGTAAATGGGAAATCCAAACGTAAAAGTTTTATACTTCCTGATCTTATACTCGAGCTCTGTTGCCAGCAATTAATAAACAAAATGAAAACTAAAAATGAACGGACTTTAAGATATAACAACAAAGTCACTATAAAGTGAATAAATTATATTATGAGAAAGACACAAAATCTTGAATGACAAGCAGAAATGACAATCTTGTATCATTGTTTGGACTTTTTCTGAAATGTTTCACGTCGTAAAGGAATGGGACCACCCGAGATATCTACCTGAATAGAGCGCACTTTAAATTATCCAAATCGGTTAACACGCCTCAAATATTTGAACCTTTTCCTTTTTTGAAGTAAGTTAAAAGCGGAAAAATTCTTCCTGTATTTATTGCAGCGGTTCCCAACCTTTTAACTCAACAAAGGAGAGCTTGCAATGACCCCCAACCCCTCCACATTCCTTATATACATATAAATTTGAATTCTTCAACAATCATTCAGTCCTCTTTTCTACAAAATAATGTTTTTTTAAATGTTTGAATAAACATTTTAAGCGAAAATAGATATGTTTTGGAGTAAAATAAGAATAAATAGGGTGATTTTTGAAAACCTGCATGATCGCTTGCTCTGTGTCTTTATTTCTAGTGCCCTCTGCGCCCGACAGATTGGTAACCGCTGATTTCTCGAATGCCCCCTTATAACTCATTACCACGGCCTATGACCATGAGTAGACTTACTTTTTACTAGCGGAGTGCCCGTTCTTCGCACGGTAGTAAACGAAAATATTCCAAACATGTGTAATCCCAATTAATTCTAGTGGTGTGGAATCTAAAATAATGCACAACACAAAATTATTTGACTCTTGATGTAAAGTTTGCATCATGAGTACTAACCTGGCATCATTGCAATTTAATGACTCAATGAACTATGTCAGTATCATTCGCGATCAGAAAAGTAAAAAGCTTAGCGGTTTGAAGAGAACTCCTGACTTTCAAAATATGTTATTTCTACATCATACTGTTTTTTAGGTTCAGGTTGTAGTATTAAATACCTCAGACACACTAAATGAAATGGACAACCGTTTATTTTAAAATAGCTGCGCACCCGCTCTTCATACGGGAAGAAACGAATATTTTACTAAAATCATATCTGCGTGTGACAAAACAGAATTTAATTTTTAAAAAAGTTCAAGTAATGTCCTCGAAATTACTGCGGGATGTATCAACGCATATTAGAATTACCTTATCGTTCAGTTGGCTGTAAAACAACCCTTGAAAAAGGATAAACAGAACACTTTTAATTTCATGAAATATTTATTAACGTGGTATATTGTGATTTATTCATATTATCCTTACAAATATACTAATATTACCTATTACGTATATCAATACTATCTATCTTCCTTCTCCTTCAAGGCTACATTAAAAGAAACAGCTTGGATTATTTTGTACCAATGGGATCTTCTTATTCTATGGTGATTCTTTGCAATTTACGCATTAGCATAAACAATTATCATTTCACATAATGGTTGCCATTAAGGAAGCTCTCTCTATATATTTAATTTATGCATAGTTTTGTAAGATTTGCGTATTTAGCACCGCAAAACATTTCATCTCAACTTGCATAAATCTCAACTTGGAAAATATCCAAGCGTTGCTGTTTTAAATATCCATATATCCAATATAGCGATATCTTATAAATCCTCCATAGTTTTGTCTCCTGAAAAACATCAAACTGTGTAATCTCGAGGGGCTATTTAGAATCGCTTTAATTGTGACAGAACGCAGTTAAGAGTTTGCAAATTTCACGCATTTTTTTTTTATTTATGACGTTACAGTTCAGCTGCCGTAAAAGATACCCCGGTTGGTTGAGGGAATTAATTTAGATTTTTCGCACAGTAGTTTTCAAACGGTATCTTATTAAAACTTACAAAGACGTTGAAATTTTTTTTTGCTTTATAAAGTACCCCTATGGCGGAACGCAATCCAACGTTAAAATAAAACTATACTCGCAACATGCATATGTTAGAAAACCTATGAACATTTTTAAATAAGCAACGGATTAAAATGCCTCTAATAATAATAATAATCGCTACTTATATTTGCTATAGCTGTGACAGGACGTTAGAGTTGCAGAGTTTACAAATTTCACGCACTTTTTAAAATTTATGGCGCCACTGTTTAACTGCCGTAAAAGATACCCCGGTTGGTTGAGGGAGTTAATTTGATATTTCGCTCAGTAGCTTTCAAACGGTATCCTATTAAAATTTACAACGACATTGAATTTTTTTTTGCTTTATATAGGAATAGGACACTATGGAGGAACGTAATCCAACATTAAAATAAAACTATACTCGCATACATATGCCTGCGACATAATTAAATGCGGGGAAAAAATAGAACAATTTTAATATATCGCGCTTTAAAACAAACTTTCTAACTTTTAAAATGAACATATTCAGCTGCGTTAACACATTTCAAATTCAAATTGCAACAGATTAAAATACCACTGATATATAATAATAATAATAATCATGAATTTCTCAGTTTATTTCTGAAGTAAGTTTTAATCAAAATATCGCCTCCTTGTGTTAAAAAAAAAAGATCAGGGATAAAATTGTGGCGTAAAATTTAGGTATCGTAAAGCATTTGACGTCATAGATCCTCACTTGCGAATTGAAATTCCGATATCCTATCTTAAAAACTCCATTGGTTGTAAAAAAAACCTTTTTTCTAATCCTTTCTGTGGCAGCAACCCAACATAAATTCTCGTGCCATGATCGCAATGTAATGAATGGCGTAAGATCGCATTGATGCTATTCAATTCTAAACATTAGGTTGCATTAAAATTCGTAAAAAATCATCTAATTGACATAATTTTTTGTTTTCATATTAAGAGGGAGAAAAAAATGTTTCACCATTTGTGAAAATATCAAAAGGTTATGACGGATAGAATTCAAGATGCCACAGTTTTAAAATTATTTTACGAAAAATTCGTCAAAACAGATACTTAGTAAAAAAATTCCTAAAAATCAGTAAATCATGTTAAGTATTACGAACAAACTGTTTTTAAAAGAAAATTTTCTCCTCTATCCGATGACACAACTGCCGTTTTGCTGCGAACGTAATTTCCGTCGTTATTACGAATTAGGTGAGAAAAAACGCCAAAAATCGCATAAAACATAACTAAAAAAAATTCTAGGTCGAATTTTGAAAAAATCGCTTCGAGGTGCACAACTACATGTATAGATCTTCCCGAGTACCCAATTGGGTGTTTCTAGGTATAGCCGTTGGTCCGTAACGCTGCCGACAGACACACAGACATACACCTTCTTTTATAATAAGTAGAGATTCACTTTATCGTCAGTTATTTTTTTTTTCTTCGATAAACAAAGTGCGTGTTTTTCCATAAGAGAACTGTTTCATTTATTTGAATTTAGCATTCAGTCAGAATACACATTTTTATTTATTTTCATCGACTACACTTTGAGTTATAATGTTGAGGAGAAATGAACTCGGTACATTTCTGTTTTCGAAGAGTGTGTTCATGGATAAGGATAGCACTTTTTCTTAGATTATAAGTTTTTCATGTTGATTCTAAATGACTGTAATATTTGATAACGAGGTCAGTAGGAACATGCGCAATATGTATAGTTTCATTAAAGTGAGTCTACGTTTTCAAAACCTACAGTTTCAGTTTTCTTCCGATAAGTGCTATTGAAAATATAAGTTAATATTTTGAAAGGTCCCTATTTTAAGTGAATGGTCATCTTCCGTTTTCTGTGAGTATGGACAGCCTTCATGAAATTCTGTTCCATTATTACTTGAAAGCTATGCAATTCCTCATCTTAAACATTTCACAGACTTGGAAAATAAGAGATGATAATTTATATTGAAAAATGGGCGCGAGACATTCCAATACGAACTATTCCAAAGCATTTTACAATCCATAAAGTTATGGAAAAAATAAATATTTAAAGGGCCACCTAAAAACTTGAAAAGGGTTGAAAAATAGAGCACCCTAAAGTGAAATTTAATTGGTATTTTCCTCCACTTAAAATTCCAAATGTTACCCAATGGAACCTGAATTTCCAAAGATTGCTACTGAATATTGTGAACGGTTGGAGATGTCACTGGCATCTTTTGCTTTCTAAATGGAGTATTCCGAAGTGATTTTCTTCGAGGGTCTTAAATTGTGTCGCTTTCCTAGGGGCATTTTATCATTTGAAATCTTGAGCAGTGAGAAAGGAGTCGCTGCTTTAAATGGGTATAACTGGATGGGAAGTATAGAAACATTTCCATTGGTTTACTTTATGCGGGCTTTAGAATTTATGAGCTGAAAATGGACAGCGCTGCTTTTATTGTTCGTATTTTAGTATCTTTATTCTTAAAATTCTTTATTGACTCGCTTTAAAGTTTCATATAGAAAAGGATTAACACGCGTTTACCTTAGACAATATTATTGGATTACATATTAGAACAGAGACATTGTAGAAAAATAATTTAAAAAAAATGATTAACCAAAAATGGACGGCATAAAAGCACAATTCAAAAATGTTTCTCGAAAATTCAAAGAAATGGGAAAAATCTGACCTCTAAGTCTTTTTAGATTTCTTTTTAAAAAGGAGATCTATGTATATGTATTGCTTTAAACTAAAAATGAGCCCTCTCCGCCTTCTCGGGCAATATAGGTTTGTGTAAAGTTTTCTATATTTTTCCAGTTTTATACACACGTCCTGTCAGCATCACGAACCGTATAAAACCGTTTCGAAAAAATCCTAAACTAATTGCGTCAGGAAAATCAAGATGTTCCTTCACAAGCTGTACTGTACTGTGTCATAAATGCTAAGTTTGGATCCATTCCAAAACTTTTCGAAAATCTTCTTAAAAATCGATCCTTTTCCTCACTGTGTATTCTTGGGAAAGGGTGCTTCGCAATTTTTCTGTTTCGAATGACTTTTTCCTAAGCGGCACCTTTCTCTCTCTTATTATGTGCAGGTTCTAAGGAATGCTATCGTAATTTTTTTCCTGCTTCCATTAGTTTCTTTCAATTTTCGGTTCCAAAGCAGATTTTGTTTCTTCAACTTCCACCTTATTTTCCGAAATTCAAGTCGATTCATGAGAACAAAAATCAAGATACCCTAGAAAGGCAAACTCTTTGCTTATTCCTTAATTGGGTGTCATGTTGCAAGGCTTTCCATGTTTAAAACAATTCTCGAAGAGGATGTCTTAGATACATTTCCATTAATACATTAAAAACCTGAATGGCTTGGAAACAAAAACATTTTCAAGATCATTTCAAGTGAATGGCAAAGATATGGATCCAAAGAAAGAGCCCATAAGATTTCAAAAGTTTGTTAATTTCACAACTGCAGATCTTACTGCACTCCTTAATTTACGTAAATAGGCTCTTTCGTAGAAATATTTTTATGAGTTCGATGGGAGACAACTTACCTCATTGCCAATTTAACAGCTCCGTCGACGCAAAAAGAAGTTTAAAATAATCGTGTGAACGGATTTTTCAAAAAAAAAAAAAAAAATCGGGAACACGCGGAATTTCTGAACGTGGCTGACGATCTAACATTCTGGAGTTTTGGACTGTTTTCTCCAGATGGAACGTGAATACGCGTTCTAAGCCCTTAAAAGTCCTCCATCCAAGGCATGTTTTCCTCATAGGAAGATACATCTCGTGTGGACTTGCCTTTCCACACTGCTGGAACGTACCTGAATGGAGTCAGAACGGGAACTATTGAACCCATTCGCAGGTTGGATTCGTCTTTTCAGCAGCCTGACTGCTAAAGAATGGGAACTGGAAACAACCCTTTTAATACAAAAACTGAAGTGGCATGTCCAGTACCTAGCTCTTTCAGGGCCGGGCTAAAGCGGCTGCAGTTTTGAGAGGCCCGCCGAAATGAGAAAAAAGTATAGAAATTGAAGCTCAAAATAAGCTGTAGCAATATAAGCTAAATAGGCTCAAAATTTTGCGTTATTTTAAAGGCAATTGATTCGTAAAAAAAAATGTTAGTAGTTTGATTTTTACACAAGTACAGTACAGTTCGCCTATTGAAAATCGAAAAAGTCAGTTAAAAGAACGAGTAGGGTCAAGTGGAGGAAAATGGTGGTATGGGGTACATCTAAAACTACCCTTTTTCACTAAAAAATCAGATTTTTCAATATTTTTTTCTATGGAGATATAGTTTAACAACACAGCGAGTACTTCTAATGATGTTTTAGGATATTTCCACACTATTAATGTGTGCATAACTTTTTGTTTTTGCTCTTAACATAATGCTTGTTAACAAGTGATATTGAAACACTTTCTTCTGGATTCCTTATAATGAGATGAAACGTTTATATTTTGATACATATTACTAGAGAGACTTCAGAAGAGCTTGATTATATAAAAAAATTAAGAATAAAGTTGCCATTTCTATTTTCAAAATTTTTTCTTCTGAGGGGTATGGTTACACTTAACAAAGTTTTGTGTGTGATACTGAAATTTCTATTTCTACTTTAGTTAAGTATTTCTGAAAGAACAGTTGAAATCAATATTTCAATTAAAAGTTTATTGTAGAAATTAATTTTGTGGAACCAGTAACGTGTAGTGTATTTGTGCGGAGATGACTTGAGTACTCAAAAAACTGGAATGCAATATAGCTTCGGTATAAATAAAAAATGGATATAACGTATCTTTTTCGAACTCCTTTTCATTGCCTACAAATGTTCACATATAAATATGAATTTAAATGAATGAAGTAAAAAATAAATTAATAAATGGATTTTGAAATCTTTGCAGTTAGAGAAACATACATTAGAGAAATATTAATTTTGGATGACGTCCGCAGCTGAACCTCAAAATTTTCAAGGGGAACTTTAATGGATCCACAAATACGTAATCTTTTCATGTCTTACGTTTACTTATTTCGTGGGTGGCTGCAGCCTCATCAGCCATCCCCTTCGTACACCCCTGTGTGGAACCAAGTAGCATTTGCCACATGCGGAGTGAACCTGGATTGGATAATAGTGGGCGTTATTTCTTTAGCTAAATATTTTGGCAAATAATCCTTTTCTGTGCCTCTTTTCCTTAAAGTATATTAAGAGTATATTAAATGGACTGCTTTTTCTTTCATTCATAGCATTAACTTGTTTTTTATTAAAAACATACGGGTACTTTTGCACTACCCCATTTTCCCGCACGGTGGGGGAAAATGGAGGTACCAATACTGGCCTAACTAAAAATGACACAGTAGAAAACTATTTGATAACATTGAATAATAATGCTATTTTTTCAGTCTATATAAGTCCAATGCCTGTAATATAGGTCAATAATTGAATAAACTTAAATGGAACAGCTTGATTTTAGGACTTCTTTTAAAAATGCATGATTTCCCCATCCTTTCCCCCCACCTGACCCTACTCAATAAATCATTAAAAAAATGAAAACAATGAAAAGTACTCAATATTTTACTTTAATATTGACTATTTGTGCCACCTTATTAGTTTTCGATTTATTTTTGAATCCCTTTAAAATGCGAACTTGAGGTATTAACTATCGAAGATTTTCAGCTTGAGAGCTCAATGCCATTTTTTAAGAGGTTTTCGATAGATACCCAAATTCATTGTAAGGGACGCCAAAATTCACACACTTTGTTCTTTTGTTGCGAACTTTTGATTTTTCTAAGACTGTTTAGGTAATAATTAGAAATTTATACATCTTTTAAAAGTTTAAACCAAAATAATTGGAATTCACTAAACGATACGTTTTAGAGCACACATTATTTTTATTTCTGTTAACTGTTTTGTTAGAAATTCAAATGAGAATACGAAAATAATGGATGAAGTATATTTCTGAGTCGAAGAAATTGAGTTCTCGGACTATTGCATAGAATGGGGAATCTACAGTCAGTTTTATGTGGCCAATAAATAGTTTTTTTTTTCAAACTTGTACACCGAAACTATGAAGCTTCAAGTTCTGTATGAGACCCCATTCAGCTTATAGAAATCTAAAATGCGGACACACGTGACAAAATGCAAGTTTATCTCAACATTGAACTCTGTGATACAACTATCCTTTTTCTGGCTATCCATAAAGTTTGTTAATAATAATTATCTGTCCTTTTCATGCCGTTTATTGAATGAGTCCTGCAAATTGTTTTTGGAAATGCGTTCTCAGAAATAGATTTTAGCGTGCCAACTATCGATTGTTCTATGGATATTAATTCCATCTTCGAACACGGGAACTCTAATTTGCCTCTGAATCCTGTCCAAGGAATTGTGCAGCCCGTATTTGCATAGGACGCAGCCCTTAGTGTATTGGCATCCGTTTATCGATTGCTTACAGGAATAAGCATCCATCCAAATGAGTTCGCTTTGCACTGAGTGGCAGTGTTTTTGCAAGTTTGATCCGTGATCCTATATTCTAAAAACTATTTAGCCTCTTTATATTCGCAAATACTCAGTTAAATACGATGTAGGCGTGAACTTTCCTAGTGATCTTTTTCTATAGTACTCATTATGCAAAATTATTTTTAGAAATATTTTTGTATCATCCCAAAATGTAGAAAGCCTTTAATTTTGCAAAGCCAAATTACTTTGGTAATATTTCGACATAGAGTCCACTTATGCCAATCTGCGTGTTTGCTAAAATTCTCAAAACCGGAATTTCCACATAAATACCAGATAGTTCCCAATCCTAATATTAACAAAGGATCCATATATTCCTCTTACAAATAGCGTACTTAATAAAGCTGGGAAAGAGGGCTTAAAAGTCGGCTGAGCCAATAAAAAAAGGAGGCTTTCCATTTGGACTGAAGTAAAAATAAATATGTATAATTTGTCAAATAGTGTAACCAGAGTAAACCAAACGAGCGAAATTCGATCAGTCTCGGCGAAAAGTGAGCTTCTCCTTTAGGAACGTTTTTCGATCACAAGAGCGGAGCGGAATACAACAATAAGCGAGGACGGAATTTCTCGGAATAAACAGGAAGGGAAGAAAGAAGTTCTCAGAAAAAAAGACTACTTAGAGAGCACTTTCGCGGAAAAACCGATCGTTTCCCATGGAAACGGATCGCTCCGCGATGTATCGTTTTTTTCGCTCTTTGGGTTTAAGCGTGTATACATGTAAAAAAATGAGGACTCACTCACAGAATCGAGATATGTTTTTGAAAATTCTTAAGACACTGTAGTTCTCAAGAAACCACTTCCGAATAGAAGCGTCACCATTTTAGTCATGTTTTGTACTTCCAACACGGCCCGAGTTGGAAGAGAATGGAACGCTTTTTGTAAACAGTCCTTTTCCACTTAGATGAGAGCGTTTAGCTGGCTACAATTATTTGAAAAAAATACGAAAAGGGGTTAATTCTATTCCATAAATTTTGAAAAGTGTGTATTTCGAAAAGCACTCGCATAATGGGTAACTACTTGTGAGAAAAGGATGCAATCCTTTTCCTCCTTCATTGAATAGGACCTATGGAGTTGTATGAAATGAAATCTGATATTCGGGTCATTGAATAGGAATGTTCTATAATTGAGTCTGTGAAATTCTATACTATATAAGAATTCAACAAGGGTCGAGTGGAGGGTAGGTAAAGGTCTTGGTTTCTGTCGATGGAGTGCTCTGCTGGTTTCTTCACTCCATACGCGTTCCAAGCTCTCAAAAGGCTCCAGGCACCACCCTAGCAGATACCCCTCGTCTGACTTTCTCTTCACACACTAGGGATCTTGTCACAAAACCGTGGATTTTCAAAGTGTTCCATTTAGATCCATTAAATGATTCACGCGCTTCTATAGATTGAATAGGCAGCATTCTTTTTGAATGTTATCCAAATACTTTTCTACGATCTCACTTTTAGTTAGCCCAGTATAGATACCCCCATTTTCTCAATACAAAAGTACCTGTATAGTTTTAATAAAAATCGTCTTAATACTATGAATGAAAGAAAAGGCTCTTCATTCAATGGATTCTTATGATGATTCAAGAAAAAGATGCACACACAAGGATTCTTTCCCAAAATATTGAGCTCGATAAAGGATGTCCACGATTATACAATTCAGGTTCACTCAGTCTATGGACAATGTTATTGGGGGGTAACTGTGACACAAGGGTGTAACCAGGGGATGGGTCTGTAGCCATCTCGAAATAAGTAAACATAACATAGGAGAAAGATGACCTATTTGTGGATCCATTTGAATGTCCCCCTTGAAGAATTGAAGGTTCTGCTACGAACCTAAGTTAAATTTAATATTTTCTCTAATGTATGTTTCTCCACCTGCAAAGATTCCAAATTCGATTCATGAAGCCCTTTTTTATTTCATTCTTTACTTCCTTTTTATATGCAAACACTTTTATGCAAAGTAAAGGGGTTCCATGTCCCCCCCTCCAATAAAACAATAAAAGCTATGTTATAGCGATTTTTATAAACTATATTGCGTTCTAGTTTCATGAGCTCTCAGTCACCTCCGTAAAGAATTCATGGCTACGCTACTGGTTCCACAAAATTAATTTCTACAATAAACAGTTAATTAAAATGTCAACGTCATTGATTATAACTGCTGTTTCAGGAATATTTAACTAAAGGAGAAATAAAAATATCAGATATCTGCAGGATAGAAATATCAGTATCCTACAGAACCTTGCTAAGTCTAACCGTACCTCCATTTTACCCAACATCAGAAAAAAAAATAGAAATTAAAATTTTATTTTTAATTTTTTTTAATGTATTCCATTCTTTTGGAGACTCTCTACTAATATGCATCAAAATATAAATGCTTTATCAAACTATAAGGAATCTAGAAGAAAGTTTTTCAATATCACTTGTTAACAAGCAGTATATTTAGAGCAAAGACAAGAAGTTTTGTGCATATTAATAGTGTTAAAATATCCGAAAACTTCATAAGAAGTACTTGTTATAGTGTTAAAATATATCTCCATAGAAAAAAAAAATGAAAAATAAAAATCAAATAATGATGAAAAATAAAATAAAAATCGGGTGTTGTTAAAACGGTTCTTCCCTTTATGTTATTAGTGCGTTCAGAATGAATGACAGATTTATTTTTAAATTTAAGTAAATACACCAATTAAATGTGAAGGGGAGGGGGTGTATCAAGATAGCCATGTAAAAATTTATGAAAATGGCTTTTTATATTTTTGTTGTTGTTTGTTCAGCATCCCACTAATGATAGAAATGCGATTTCTATTTTAAAAAAAACCAGACATCTTTTAACTATGTACGCTAATTTTTTCAAATCAATATTGATAAAATTTAATTCATAAAAATGTTAAATTTATTGATAAAAAGGTTAAAGTCAATCGTATTTTTTTATTTCTCAAGTATTTCTTCCCTAAATTGTAGGTGCGTCGATGATTTTAAAATAGAGCTTTTATTATGCTGATGCTTTGAATTTATAGCAAGAAAATTTCACCACGTCAAACCTGCGAAGACTGCCTTCTACATATTTTGCAATGATGTCCTTTAAATTTTCTCTTCTCTGCACAACTGAGTTCATACATATCTCTTCTCTTTCATGCTAGACATACGAATGTAGTTTTCTGTCTGGCAGTGCAGCAGTATTTCACAAAATATATCCTATTCGGATGGGCTTAGTGAAATGTGGGGGTTTGTTATTAAAGTTATGTACTTGGTTATTAAAGTGAGAGTGAAATGATTCACAAGCATTCGTAGTAGTATCTGCAGACGCATCAGCTCTTGCCTACATGGAAGGAGAAAACTTCGCATTTTCTTCAATATAATTGGCTACCAAATAATCCACGAACTTCGAAACTCTTGGATCGTCCGGCTGAATTGGGATTAGGTCTAATGCTAAACATTCTCCAACGTTTTCCGGCTTCAAATAGGAAAGTCCGAATATTTTTTTTATCCATTCGCCAACCTCATTTGATTTCTCTTAACGAAATTCTTTTCCAAGTCCAAGATTAGGGATCTTGCGATGCTAGGCCTGACCTAAGTGAAATGGGCGTCCTTGAACATTAGCATCGTTGTGAATAGCTATCTCGAAAACTACCCTAAAATGGCTCGGTTCAATACTGAGATTTTCTTCAAGGCGTTTTTAGAGAATCGTTCTGAGTCAATTAGAATAAGTTTCTTCTTGTTTATCCGGCAGAAAACAGAAAATGAAGGGCACATATCTGCCATTTTTAATCCCATGGATTGTGAACAATTGCAAACAAAATTTTCTGCAATATTTAAATGTGCCATCCGTGTATATTTTGTGACATTTGTTTAGAAATGCGAGATTTGAAATACAAGAAAATATAACTGTACCAGAATCAACATTAACTTCTAAAAGAAAATTGTCTCCTTTGACAGTCTTCAATTCCTTTTTTAATAATTTGTTAATGGCTTCACGTCTGTTCTTCGGAAGAATTGGCATTTTTTTTTTCCTTCGGTGTCGGTCAATATTCTTCCTCACACTGCTGACATCTTTTATAGTTAAGTTTTCGAATAAATCCGGGTTTTCAGCAATTGCTAAATTAATAATTTTCGAGGGTCTTCCTAAAACATCTTCTGCTTTCCGTTTTACAGACCGATTCAATATCTTCAACTTCGTTTTCACTTCATCCTTTTCGTGACAATGCGCTGTATCGAACCTCCCGATAGAAGTCTTTTCTGCAAGTGTATAGTGTATACACTTTTGCAGTGCATTTCTTATCTTTATTGCACTGCCACACAAGTTCACCCTTTTTCAGTATTTCTTTCTTATAGTAAGTTAAACTGTCAATAATAAGATCTTTTCCTCTCTCGGAGGTGCCTATATCAACATTCATGGTAGAAAAATGGACATCCAGTCAGGCCGCTACACAGTCAGCAAGTAGCAATAATCTCCTGATAACACAAATTGCTATCGTATATATACCAACATTAATAAGAAAAGAATATCAGGCATGTATGTTGCATTGGGTGGAACCTCTGCGCCAAGGGCGGATTAAAGGAGGGGGGCGGAAGGAGCGACCACCCCCTCCCCCGAGAAAAAGAAATGAATGTAAATCTATATTCCTATTTTACTTCCATAAAATGGATGTATATATCAATCTTCTAACTAACCGCCCCCCGACAAACTTGTATTAATCCGCCACTGCTTTGCGCTCAATAGGAATCCCTCTTGTGGCCCTTATTACTGGGTTGGGTGCACAGACAAAAAGGATCGACTATGGACGCTGAATTCGCATTTTCTATTTTGATACCCATTAATGGCTTATTGGACAATGAGAATGGATGTTGTGTTTGCTAACCCTCCAAAATATCCCATCCATATAAGATAGTTTGACCCACCCCATAAAAATGACGCTCAAACATGGAATCTGACACTTCCAAATTCCAAAAAAGAAATATTTTTAAAAATCTTTGTCCCATTTCACCCTCCACCCTCCTAGCCACATGTCACGCTCTATTACATATACTTCCAATTCCGGAACAAAGCACTACGTTGCAGATATGTTGCCGTCTATTTATACACATATAAGTTCATATCCCCCCCGAAAAAGTTTCCTGGCTACGCGCCTGCCCTGAGCGATCCTAATTTTCTTTTAAATAAAGAATTTCTGCTGCTAACGTGTCCACCCTGGGTGTTTTTTACGAAAAGAAAGAAATTTAAATTAATAAAATAACTTCAAAATAGAATCTGCTGATTTGAAATGTCTTTATTTTGACAAAAAAATGAGATGTGACGCTTTTTGTGACCACTCCCTTGTCATAACCTCACTTCCCCCCAAACGTAACATTATTTCTGGACGGCCCCGGATCCTTTGTCTGTCAGAATGATTTAAGTTTTGCTAAACTTAACGTGCGTTTACGTGCTCATCCTGTCAATAGATTAAAAATATCGAAAGGAAGCCATTCACTGGATGCCCAGAATCTTGTTTAAAAGAAATCTAAATTTCTAGGTAATTTTGCAATTATATTTTCGAGTCCAAAATCGATTCATTAATTTCTGTCTCTAAGCAAAGTGTATGAGTGAACACTATTCTTGAAGGTAATACTATTGATTGTTCCGAGGAGAAGAATCAGAAAAGCGTGACCTGTCGCATGTTATTGGATCGAATCGATCCGACCTATTCAACTGCAGATTGGGTGACCTCTTTTTCGTGGCAGTTCGTGCTCAATGGCTAGAGGTACTTACAAATTTCATTCATCTGCCCTCAATAATTTTTGTTTACACATCACTCGATAATTGGGAAAGGCGCTATTATAGATTTTCTTTCGCTTATTAAGGATTGTTTCACGTCTACACTGGTAATAACCCATTCTCAATGCGTTTATTTGTTGGATGAACCTATCTGAGCTAAAATCCCACGCACTCCAATCTAGTTTTCACTTGCATACATGTTTTTCAACTTTAAATCCCATTCTTTTTCTAGTCAAAAGTTGTTTAGTTTGCTTGAACTCGGTCGATTTTTCTAAAAAGAGACTTCCTTTCTCTTATTATTATTATTATTATTTTTGATTTCATATTAAAATCCATCATTGAAAAGGCAACAGTGAAGATGTCCCTTCTGCACCTTTCTATCTTGCTCCGTCGCTGGTTTGTGATAGCATACGCTAATTTATATAGAGTACAAATTACTTTACGTAAACGTTACATAAAATAGTATAAAATTATACACGAACTAAAAATACCGAAGTATTTTTTTTTTCGTCTTCTGTAAAATAGCTTTTATTTTTTCAATGGGATGACACACTGTTTGAAGAAAAGAACACATAATGTCAGTTCAAAAAATAAAAACGCATTTGTGTATTTTTTATAGGGGACAACAGTGACGAAATTTCCGGATTCCAATAGTTTCTTCAGATAGGTACATTAGTCTGTTACATTCAATTCATAGTACCTGGTAGTAGATCCTATTAATGCGAGTAAAAGGATACTTCCTTTACTGTACATCAGTTAAAATAAGTAGGATTGCTTGCAATGAAATTCATTTTAGATGGGGCAGTCTATTCATTGTCTTCTTCAGATGACTTTTACATGTTGACTGTGATGGAAGGGAATGAGTCATTTTCAGATCTAAGAAAGTCAAACTGTCTTTAAAACGAAATAAGTATACGTAAAACCGCCATAAAATGTTTTCGATTATTATTTCATTTATTTTCCACGAAACCGTTATTTTTCTGTTTCATTCATTTAAAATATATCCAACTCAATGGTATAAAAATCGGATCGTTTACCTATAATTCGTCACCTATAGCTTGAGGGGAACAAAAGATCTTTTAAATCTTTCTCTTTAGATATTATGCCACTTTTATTCGAAATCATTTAAGTTTCTTCGCTTTAAGATAGGATTTTCTTTTAAGCCTCTTTTGAAACAGATCTGGTGTTTATCTAACTCTAAAAATATACTTCGAAACTATTGAAGATATTGGATGCAGACCGAAAAATATGAAATAACTTAGGCATTCCTGCTTTATTGCATCTTGTTTTTCAACAATATTGTTCGACTTCTCACGCTCTCGCTATAAAAGAGAAGATATTTCTCCGCTTTATATAATGAAACATACGATAAATGTATAAACTTCTAAATGGAGTTCGAAACATTTCATGGGTGTCAAGAAAAAAGAAACTGTTGTAGAATAACTGATATTCTTTAATTCACTCTATTTAAGTGCTCTGTACATTTTGAACTCATTTTTTGATACACCCTCTGGCCAAATGTATCCGGACACCCTTCTAAAGAAGTAGATGGGACGTAATTTTGTGCGTAACCGAAAGCTATGAAAGTGTTGGCCGTGGTTTGGGAGGTCACGTAGATGCGTTTGTGAGACAATGGGTCCATGAAATAGGCTTAGTGACTGGGATTGTGGCAGGAGTGGGATTCCTCTTTCTGGAAAATCAGTTCATGAAATTTCGGACGTTCCGCTGAAGCCAAAATCAAATGTGTGATGCGACCCTGTAGTGAAGGGCAGAAAACGTTGAACTTCAGACAAACGAAGTGGCAGGTCCAAGAAATGAGTGAACGTAGACCTAGAAATGGGAAAGGGTAGTGAAACAGAACTGTTTGAAGTGACTCAGGCGTTCCAAAGTTCATGCGGCGTTAGTGGATTGTAGGGAATGCAATCCCGCACTATTTTTCGTTCTGCAGGATTTCGGGATTGAGATTTCATTCCACTAAACATTAATACCAATAGAGAAAAACAGGAAAAAGTAAGATTTTAAGCACTAACAAGTTTAACTTTATAAAAATAATTAATCTTATTTGATAATTAATACAACACATTACATAAATAGGAAAATTATAGTCGGGATATTTATAATACTATACTAGTTAATTCTTAGTTGCTAAAAAAGAAACAAGAATGTAAAAAAAAAAGATAACGTGAGCACTCGTCTTCCTAGTCTCGATCTAATTTTGGTAAGAGAATACAAAAGCACGTGACAAAAGGCCTCCCCCACACCCTCTTTCGTTTTTTTTTCTTTTCTTCTTTTTTTTGCGTGAAACTCTGAAGGAGCCATACATTTTAGCAGGGTTAACTGAAGCTCACTTTTCAAAGACATCACTGGTATGGGCGTGCATAGGATTGGGAAGGGAAGAGTATAGGTCAAGGGTCCTGTCCCAGAAAGATACACTATTTAATGTTGAAACAATTCTGCCTTATCGTTATACAGTACTACTTAAGTTATAACAATATGGGAGCCGGGGGAGGGCTATGTCCCCTCCTTGCCGATGGATGTGCCCCCACGATCTCAGGTTCTTATTGTTCATCTTATGCAAAAACTTTTGGCTAATGGATAATTGGGAAGGTGGCATGAAATTGTGATAAAAATAATTTCTCGGTTTCAATCCCGCGGGATTACGGTCTTAATCCCGCGGGACTAGTCCCGCAAAAATGTGTGCGGGATGGATTGTGAGTCGAGAGTTAAAAAGCTGGGATTGTAGGGTCGTGCAACCACTCCCCAGAATGCGAATCGTGGATTGTAAAGTTGCAAGCTCACCGTCATTCACAGGGTGTTCTGGGTTTGGCGGACGCCCGCCAAGGGCTTCTTATGTGACAGAAGAGTAAAGTTGAATTATAAAGTTGAAATGGGAACGTAGCATCAAGGTGTGTGTGTGTGTGTGGGGGGGGGTGGATGTTTTTCATGATTTGGCCTGGGTTCCTTAGTTCCTGTGGTTGAAATATCCACTGTGAGATGTATGCAGACATTCTAGGGCTTCTCTCTTTCTCCGCCATTTTCGAACTAAACGAATTCGGGTCTAACCTATTTGTTTCCATTTGTGGAAGGGGACTCGGTCACTCAAATGTGTCAAAATCCATAAAAAATTCGAATTTTCAATGTTTTGTTTAACATATAGCTTGGCATACGTAGCATAACAATGAAATTTTTTCAAACGATGGGATCCATATAAATACAGTAAAAAAGTTTCCTGAGTTTTAAATTTTTCACAAATCATAGTATTGAATGTGTTAAAACTTGAAGAGAATCATTCATTAACTTGCATTTTTATGTGTATTCAATAGGATTAGCTTAATATGATTAGGCTGGATTTTGTTATAGCTCGAGAAGTTGAAATGTTAAAATGATAAAAGTAAGAGCTATCATGAGTTTTTCTTCGAGCTTAAAGTTTAATGACAAAGAAGAATATTTTATTGCTGGAACAAAATTTGGGTCGTCTCTATTTTAGCAAAGCAATTTTCTCGAATAATCGATACAATTTTGCTGATCGAATTAAAAAAATGTCGGTTTAACTAAATGATTGGGTTAATAGAGCGGCAGTCAAAATTTTGTTGAAATGAAGCAAACTCTTTTTTCCTTAGTTAAAATAGAAATGTTTTGAAGTGTCACTTTAATGAGACGCTTTGCAAACATTTCGATTGTCTGACAGCTTTTAGTTTAGTACTTGGAAAGTGTCAAAATTGAAAGTTTTTCTGCAAAATCAATGACAGGCCCCCGAATCTCCCTGGAAATAGATTGAGTGATAAAAAGCGAGAGTGACATTTTCAATAACACATTTATTTTTATCTGTCAAAGACTTAATACAGCCTTTGACTATTTACTTTGCGTAAAAATGGATTTCCCAAACACATGAATCGCTTTTCATGCGACCAGATCTTTTACTTCTGTATTGAAGCTGTTTGTTTCTTTTCGTTCAAGTAGATATTTCCACCTTATTCAAACCATCTAGTTTTAAATTTCGATATTATAGTAGTGAGCTATTTTATTGAATCGTTGGATAGATTAGATAATTGGCGAGAGAGGACGCGAAAAGTATTCTATCTAGGTACATGGATTCCATTTTCCAAAGCTTGGTGCGAAAAATGGAACTATTTCAATCTTCTGAAAGGATGATTCACCCTAAAAGGTGGTCATACGCTTTAAATCTTTATCTGTGAGAGATAAGTGGACAATGTCAATTGAAAAAGATTTTCAAAAGAAGGTAGGAAAAAAGAAAAATTCCTCCCGTCCATTTTCGACATTTCTTAAATTTTTATTTATATGACCTACGTGCAAAAAAAATCCCCGTGACTCAAATGTTCCCCGTACACTCATGAAGCTATTCACAAAATGTGAACCTTTCATCCTTAAACGTCTGAGATATCTTTAAATAAAGATAGGCAGGGTCTATAGATTAATTTAAAAGTAAATGTTTCAGACAAAACATCTTTCTTTGTTCATAATTTTTTTTTCCGATGACGCGATCATCCGACCTGATTTGTTAAATTAAAGAGTCATTGAAAGGGTTAAGTCGGCCGATATTTATCTTCCTATTGGACAGTATAGGATCGAATTCTCCAATTTTTAGGATAGGATTCTCAAATTTTGTACGTCACCCGATGGGTCCGTTGGACTGACTGGGAATTTTTTGGCACGGGGTTCGTACAAAAATTTCAAAAGTCACTTTTTGAAAGTAAACGAGACGGTTTTGTTGTAACGCTCTCTTTTTTCCTACCATAGATCGAGCATTTCTTGAATTGCCATTGCCCACTTGTCTCTTCTAAAGATCTAAAGTGTGTTGCCATCTTTTGGGGACACCCTGTATAATTTACAGCGTATTTTAGAAACACTGAAAGATAACGCGAATACTTTTCTCTGATTCTACATATGGATTAGAAACGTGTGACTGTGCCAGCCGAGCAGAGCATCCCACGAAGACTATCCTACTTTGCTTAAGAAGTCCATGTCTATCAGAATAGAGATTTCTGGGGCTCCATGCATAGGTTCCCAAAAATCTTCAAGATGTTTACAAATACAATTACAAAATTTAAACAATGCGTACTTTTCATAACAAGAAAATATTTTCTTAATACCCCGACAAGGATGGATGTCGAAGATTGGGTAAGTTCAAGTTGGATAGTTACATATACTATTTGCTATTTTCAACTCGGACAAGTTTAAACTTGTTTAGGTTTTTTAATCTTACAATACGGTTTTTTACGTAAGACAGTTTCTTATTGCTGAGGTAAGTGACTTCTGAAGTCATAAGATGACTCTTCCAGAAAAAACACCGCCATAGACAATGTAACACTTCTGAAGAATTAGTAAAATTTTACTTCATTTTGTTACTTTTTGTTTGTATTTGTTTTCTATATTTTTTTATCGTTCTATAGAACACAACCATTCGAAAAATAATTTTCATTTTGAATTAAAAAATCGTGCAGTAAAGAGTCAAAAAGTATAAAAACAATTTCTTGAACATAGGTTGAAAATGTAGCATCTTTTGTCTTGAGTGAACGAGATTCTCTCTCTCTTGAATTGTTCCATCCAAACTGAAAACTTTCGATTCGAATGTTCAACTATCCGCCCCGTAATATGAAAATTCTCTATCCTATTGCTTTTTACTAATGTAAGATGCACTTCCCGTTTATTTTCGTATTGCTGCATGGTTATAGCAGCTTCTGGTTGCCTTGCGTGAGTACCAGAATGGGGAACTCATTTAAGATAAAACACTCGTTTCTGAACCTTTAAATACAAGGGTGATCCGAAAATAGGACATTAATTTGAAAAATGAATAATTCGCGGAATATTGTACGTAGACAGGTAAAAAGTGACACACATGCTTGGAATGACATAGGTTTTTATTGCAACCACACAAAAACAATTCGAAACAGGGCCGATAGAAGGCGCGTCATGGGATAAGAAAAGCAATAATGAGCGTAACAAATTAGGACAAAACAAAGACGATGATCTTCAGAGCACATGCTCAACATGTCGGTCGACCGTCATTCCTCAACAATAGCTGTAGTCAAGGGTCTTCCTGAACTGTCTGAGCAGCATCATCACTTGTGACAGATCGGCCGCTCCATTTAAACAACCCGTGGCTTCGAACTTGAAAATCATTCTCTTCACAGCTAAACCTGCCACTGGGCCTTTACCCGTTCGAATACCTTATTCCTATGGCGATAGGATAGTAAAGCTGCAGTTGCAGATTCCTCATAGGGATCGTACAGCTTCACTGGCATTTCCTTTTCTGGTAATGCCAACAGGCTTCGATTGCTGACTGCCATTTCTGGTAATGCCAACATGCTGCGATTCCCCCTTTCATGACAGCTCATTTTATACACGATTCTCAGGGAGCGTTACTGACGTTTTGCTGTCCAGTGCCGTCTGTTTTTTGAAATGTTTCTTTTTTCAGGTCCTAATAAAAGGGCCCTTTCACATAAAATCGACCCATTTTAAGAAATCTTTGTGCCGCACTCTTTTTGATTTTTGCGAAATTTTGTGGGTGATATCTACTTATCTTCTGTATCCCGAAAAAGTCTTTTTTATATCTAAAAAAATTTTGTTCTTGAGAAATTTCCAATTGTTTGCTCTATGGATGAGTCAAAATCGCCATTTTAGGCTCTTTTTCTAAAGGCTGTAGAATTTTTATCTGAAATAGCAGGAAGATCCAATAGAGTTTATTGGAGAGCTTAAGAATGGACATTTAAATGCGCGTCCTAAAATAGATTTATGTGAAGCCTAAATGCAGCGTTTTGGACATCCAATAGTCCACAAGCTAATGTTTCTTTGCCAGTATTAAGCATTTGAAAAACAATGAAGGACTTTCAGAAACAAACCAATGTTTTTCCTGTTACACTTACATATCAATACTTTATGCAGAAAAAAAAATGAGTTGTTACGGGTGATCCTTCATCCTGAAAAATTTCTTAAACTTTCAAAAAATCGAAAAATGCGCTATGTCACAGCCTCCCCCCCCCCAACCAAAAAAAAGACATGTGGGACAAGTGATAAAAATCTCAAAATGACATGATACGAAGGTCTTTAAAACAAAATAAAAACTGTCTTGTTATTCCAAAAGACAGTGGAGATACGCGCTTTCGAAGTAATAGAAAAGCACTTCTTGTTGTTGAGAATAGGTTAACTTTTCACCTCCCCCCCCAAAAAAAAAAAAAATATTCATGTGTGACAAGTGATAAAAATTTCAAAATGACATGGCAAAAAGCTCTTATATTGTACTTTAAAACAAAACAAAAATTGTCCTGTTATTCCAAAAGACAGAGGATATCCACACTTTTGAAGATTCGATTTGTGTTTCTGTGTTCGGGCAGCTAATGAGATTTCCATGATGACCGTTCAGTCATTCTGTTTTCTAGCGAGAGTGGGTAGATGTCTATTTTAGAAAAAGAGCCTAAAATGGTGATTTGGACTCCTCCGCGGAGCGAATCAATGACTCTATCTCAACAATATTTTTAAGAAATAAAAGAACTGTTTCTCGATACAGAAGATAGCTAGATATCTCCTACAAAATTTTGTGAAAATGAAAAATGGTGTGGCACAAAGTTTCTTAAAATCTGCCGATTTTATATGAAAGGATCCTTTTATTAGAAACGGCACAACCCACGGGTCGATTGAATATGGAATGAGCCCAAACTCATTCCAAGCGTGTGTGTCCATTTTGACCTCTCTACCTCCATTATTCCGAGAATTATTAATTTTTTTAAACGTCTATTCATTTTGTGATCATCCTTTACTTTAAAAAAGCAACAAACTTGCATCCTCCTTCGATTGACCTTATGACATTTTTTCAGGTTTTTGCCAAGTTCGTCGACGATACATCGCTCCATGGGACTGGAAAAAGAGCGTTTTCTCGGAAAACGATTTAGGATCGGTGTGTTTGGCACGATGGATCGTTCCTGGTTTTGAATTTCGCAGAAAAATGGAGAAAATGACTTCAGTATTTATTTTTTGATCTTCGCAAGTCCAATAAATAGGACAACGTTGTCGGTATTTTAGAAATCGATTGTTAAAACATAAAAATACTGGCTTGTAATTGTAGGTCCACGCCATTTTTCTTTATTTTGACTCGCTTTTAAAAACGATTGACATTCTGTTTCAATTCTATGGCATAATTTCGAATGTATAAAAACATGACAACCTTAAATATTTCACCCTAAACATTCGAATAATATGAAGAAATTCTACAGATGTATAAACAAATCTTTCTATGTATTATTTAAAAAGTACCTTTTGTTTCGCTTTAAAATAATGACTTGAGTCCGATAGAAATAGGAATAGCATTTTCTTAAAAAATGAACTCTTCTCGAGACTTTTGCGAAGGAAATGTTTCCAACAATTATTTCTAAAGAAGTGGCGATAAAATCTGCTTGATTAATAGATTTCCCTTCTAAATCTGGCATTAACTGTGGAGTGTGCATCGTATCGCATGCTTAGAAAAATAGATTAAAAATAGCTATTAATCTCTGTTCACAGAAGGAAAAGCCGGGAGATAAATAATGCTACGAACACATAATTTAGAACTGATCTGAAAAATGTGCTTTGTGGAAATACATATCAACAAACTTTCCAAATTTTCTCCCTTTCTTAAGCAATTTTCCGAACATCTTGAGACTCCCTTTTAAATACAATAGTACACAATCTAATGAAACATTTCAGAATTGAAATAAACAGGTTGTTTCTTTGCAATGGGTGCAAGATGTTTTTAGTTTAAAAAATCCAAAGTATGCAGAACTCGGCTCCTAAGAGCCCAGCCAATTGTGCGATACGATGCGAGCGCTTAACTACATGCTTTAAAATTTAAGACGTACAGCTTTATCGCTACTTATCACGAAAGATTGTGTATGTGTGACAATATCGGCGACGTTACGGACAAACGGCTACCCGTTACGAAATTTGGTACTCAGGAAGTTCTAAACATCAAGTTATGCACCTCGAAGCGATTTTTTCAAAATTCAACCTAGAATTTTTTTTTTCATATTTTATGCGATTTTTGCCATATTTTCTCACTTAATGCGTAACAACGACAGTAATTACGCTTTCAGCAAAACGGCATTTGCATCATCGGATAGAGGAGAAAATTTTCTTTCAAAACTGCTTGTTCTGACAATGTAACGCAATTTGGAGATTTTTAGGAATTTTTCAACTAAATATATAACTTACTAGCCGCCTCCGGCGACCAGTTGGTTCGCCATCTTAATAAATCTTGTTCGGAGAGACTCCGGTTCTTCACCGGCATCCTTGGCACTCAAATCTCGCAGATTCTGAATGGAATTTAAAATTAAGATGGTTACAAACATGCACGGCCCTACGGTAAGTGTCGTCCCTGCTAATGTAAAAAAGACGCCCCCTTTTATGCTACTTAGTTTTTGAGTTCGAAAGGACGCCCCTTCGAAGCCGGCGCCCAGATGTGTTGCTTACCGTGTCGGGCCGCCCCTGATTACAAAAATAAGATGGTTAAAAATGATAAAAACCTGATAAAAGGAACAAATTATTTTCGTCTTATATTCATTCTGAAGAGCTTCTGGATGTATTGGCCTTTATCAAAAATGGAAAGGGGAAAAAAAAAAAAAAAAACAGAAAGTTTGAAACATTTTCAGATTTTAAATACGCACTAAAGCGCTATGTATTAAAAGCGTATTATAATCCACGGGTCTTCCCTATTTTCTTTCCTTATTCCATTAAGTTGGAAAGTATATCATTATTCATGAGTGTGATTAAACACAACTAAAATTGATATTTCTATCCTTTTTCTGGATGTCATCAGAAATAGATGGGAAAAGCTGTGCAGAAAAATGCACAATTCGAACTGAAATAAAGTTTAAAAACTCATTCAGGTGTATTCATAATTCAAGTAGCAGAAGCAGACGATAAATAGTGCTTGGCGCTAGAATCACATCTCCTCAAAATCGTATATGAACCATTTTATTTGTTGCCAAATTAAAAAGTTGCACGTTTTAGTCTCGGAAAATTTTCAAATCCTATTTAGCTTTTGAGTATAAAACATTTCATTCCTGCTCTGATTTCACATGCATACGATGTTTTAATTAAAAAATAACCTTACAAATAATGTAAACAAAAAAAAATCGTTATTCTTTTATTTTTACTTTAAGAATCTGAATAATTTAATAAACTCGCCAAACATGGCAACCTAGATAGCTAACCTCTCCCTCTTTCTACTGCAGGGTTGCAATTGCGAAATGGCGAGAACAAAAATGATCATTTTGCGACACGTTTTTTATTGATATCTCCTAAAATAATTCGAATTTCGAAAAAATCGCTTCGAGGTGTGTCGAGACCCGTCTTGGAGAATTTCCGTACAAAATTGGGTAGGTCTACGATCACCCGTTTCGGAGCTACGCGAGACACAGACAGACAGACAAACGGACAGTTTACACTCTGTTTTATTTATATAGATGGCAAAAAATTTCGTAAAATAGTCTTAAAACTGTTGCATCTTTAATTCCATCCGTCATAACTTTTTGATATTTTGGCAAATCGTGAAACATTCTTTTCTCCCTCTTTTAAAATAAAAACGAAAAAATTATATAAATAAGACCAGTGGTCGCGCCGTCGATCGCCAACGTCGAAAATTGCGAAAATAAAATTAGTTTGGCAAAAGAAAATACGTTTTGGCGAAAATATTGACAATTGCTTTTCTTAATGATCTCCGGAAAAATCTAATTTGGCGAATGAATTGGCGAAATGTTAAAAAGAGCCAGCGCAACCCCTAAATAAGGCGATATTGTACGAATTTTAATGTAGCATGATGTTTATCTATATATATATATATATATATATATATATATATATATAAGAGGAAAGTTTGTTTGCCTGTTCGCTATAGGCGTCAAGACCGTTCAACGGATCAGGACCAACTTTGGCACACTGACTAAATAGTAGAAGAGAAATCCAATGTCGTAAAAATGAAATTAATCGGATTAATAGTATTTGAGTTATTTTATATTGTGCAATTTTCAGCCACTTTTTCCTTTGCGGAGGTGTCCCGTGAATGAAGGGGAAAACGCTCATTTCTCTCGGGTTTTTCATTCTCAAGGTCATTCCGGCGCCCTTCAACTATGATTGCGATTAGCTATGATATGAAGCGCGTTGCCATAGCAGCTAGGTGTAACCGACAGTCACGAAACGAAATGAACAGCGAGCGGAATACCTCCCGCGTGCAAGAATAGCGATTAGTACGCATGCGCGAGTTGAGGGGAAACTATATCTTTTGAGTCCATTCCTGTCCCTGTACGGTTTGCTTTTCTTTCTTTTCTTTTAGGAGGCTTTCCGCCAGAGACAGGCAGCGATAGTTACGCTTCGGTCTAGCTCGAACCATTCGAGTGTAGGGGTGGGGGACACTGGCGGAATTTCTGATATCAGGCAGGATGTAAGTTGTATAATGGATTGTGAACCTGAGGGTATATATTTGTGTATTTGAAATGTAGTAATTTTCTTTAGTTCTGTTGTAAAAAACAAAATAAAACAAATCTTTTATGTAATGATTGACTTTAGTGAGATATAATTTTATAAATTCATTAGAATCAGACTACTTTATGAAGGCTATAAGTCTATGTTTATTGTAGGTGCTAATATTTGCTACTCTCCTCATTAGTAGATAATTAACAACAGAAATTAAAAAAAACACTAAAGTGTAACCTCTGTACGCTGGCAAGTCCCCTGTTCCTTTCTTTTTTTCGTTGCAGCGGAAAGTCCCAGGTCCTTTTTTTATCATTGCAGCGGGAGGATTCACATCCCTTCCCTTCTCTATTTGTTTTTAGTACTTGAGTAGGTGTTAGCGATAAATAACTGAATACAGACACCTAGAAGGGGAGAAGCCTAGCCATGCCCAATTCCCAGTAACCTCTGTACGCTATCAGGTGCCGTGTTCAATATTTTTTTCGTTGCAGCGGGAGGTCCAATGTTCTTTTTTATCATTGCAGCGGGAGTATTCACATTCCTTCCCTTTAGAATCTATATTTAAGGCCAATGCGCATTTCTCTTCCATTGCACGGACAGCGCCGGGCCACGCTGCTAGTAATTTAATATAGCATCAACGCGGACAGTTTACGCCGTTATGTAAATCAATTATGGCACACTCTAAAAAAAAATTTTATCAGTTGATTACAAAGAAATCTCTAGGAAACAAAGATTCCATCACTTTTTTTAATATGATGCCATAAATATTCTTAGTATAACTACTAAATAAAACCATATATGCCAATTGATTTACGTGGTTTTATTTAGCAGTAATACTAAGAAAATTTATGGCATCTTTGTCTCCAAGATATTTCTTAATAATCCATTGATTTTATTTTTTTAGAGTGCACGAGTTTAAAAGTAAGGTTACCCTTTAAGGATTAGAAAAACTGTGTTTTTCAACCTATCGAGTTTTTTAACGGGGCATCGGATGAAATTTCCCGTTCTGTAAATACGTAAAAATTACGCCACGATCTTACTGCAACTTATTCCTGCTCTTTTTCTGTTAACAGAAGTTGACGACATTCTGATTAATACTTACGATAGCACCAAACTAAAGGAGTATATCCACGATTATTATTGTAAGTGATATTTTAATCCGTTGCTTAGATTCAAAAATTGAAATGTTTTAACGCAGCTGAAGTTCTTCATTTTAAAAGTTACAAAATTCGATTTTAAAAAGCGCGATATATTAAAAGTTTCTATTTTCTTTTTTCATTTTGGGCAATATTAATAATAAATAGTTTTTAATATTAATATGAGTAATAGGTAGTATTAGCAGATTTGTAGGTTAAGATGAATAAATCACAATATACCACTTTAATAAATATTTCATGAAATTAAAAGTGCTCTGTTCATGCTTTTTTCAACGGTCGTCTTACAACTAACTAAACGATAAGAAATTCTTCTTTGCGTTAGCATATCCGGCAGTAGTTTCAACTACTGCGGGAGTTCAAACTCAGAAAAGTTTGCCTGAATTTTCTGAGATTCTGTTTTGTCACCTGTAGTTATGATCATATTTTAGTAAAATATTAGCTTTTTCCCATACGAAGAGCAGGTGCGCAGCAGCTATTTCGAAATAAAAGGGTTCTCCACATCCTATAGTATCTGAGGTATTAATGCTACAACTCTAAAAAAACAATATGATGTAGAAATAAGATATTTTGAAAGAGAGGAGTTATCTCCAAATCGTCAAGCTTTTCATTTTTCGATCGCGAAGGACACCGACATATTTTTATGTGTCAGGGTATTGCAATGATCTCAGGTTAGCACTCATGACGCAAACCTTACGTCAAGAGTCAAATAATTTTGCTTTTTTTAGGTTCCACGTCACTAAAATTAATTCGAATTACACATGTAAGAAAAATTTTCGTTTCATACCGTGCAAAGAACGGGCACGCAGCTAGTGGTTAAGAGTAGATTTTGCTATTTTTCAAGAAGAATCCAAATTTTTTTTTGCTTGGATTGTTTCTTTTTAAAATTATTAACAGACATAGTGAAAGTAATTAAAAAACCTATCGATTGGTTTTTAAATAGGATTCATCTGACTGCATTTTTCTATTAAAAAAAAAATAGATAACGGGGCATAGGATGCAAATTTCAAATTTTCTATTCTTGTTTTTATAATTTGTATCCGGTCCCCTACAATTATTTCTTTTCAGTTGAGTGACCTTTTCATTATGCTGTATTAAAAGTGAACTAATTTAAAAGAAAAGCTTATTTATCCTACGTTTCCATGTTAAAGGCATAACGTTTGTTACGATTTCATAGGTGGTTAAATTATTTGTAAAACATAATTTTTTGTGTATCTCTTTATGTAAATTGAACCACTTATGAAACCGTTACAAAGTAGATAGATATTTAAAAATATTTGATATTTTTACAATTCGAATCCTAAACTCATTTTGCAAAGATGTTTCCATTTCTGTTCTTTCTGAATAGATCGGAATGTTAAGTGGATCTATTTCTTTGCAACAAGTTGAAGCCAGAAAATAAAACACAAGTTCAAATGGATAAGTCATTTTTGCATGCAGCACCGTCTGCATTATCATGGTGTGAAAACAACTTAAGACTTCTTTTCGTTGAAATCGGTAATATTGTGGTAGAGCTCACATACTTAAGAGACTAAAAGGGAGCTTGTAAGGAGAGATAAAACAGTATTGCCTTTCTCTCATGCAGGCATTTTGGAGGTAAAACATTTGCATAAACAGTAGAAACTGGATGAAAGTTTTTCGCTCTCCGAGACAAATAAGTTGCTAAGCAAGGCCATGTTAAAAGCACTTTCCACAAAATCCGCACGTGATTAGACTCTGATGAACACCTTGACTCGGGAAAGACCGGCTTTAACTTTCCTTTATTCTCCAGGAATACAAGTTACATTGAATACATATTAGCCGACACTGCTTTCTCAATTCAAAAAGTATATACTTTTCAATTCTCTGAAATATTTTACATCGCAATTTTGAATACTGACACTATCGTAAGTGTGCCAAAGGCTAGAAATGGAATCCTCACCCTTTTCAGGCTTGGAAATCAATGGACTTGTTAAAAGTACTCCTGGACTTCAAAAGATCTATTTGTTTCTTTTTGTAGATTTCAAAGTAAGGACTATCCACTGAGAAAATTGACAGAAATTTATAAAAATTAACTAGGAGAGAAAACCTCTCAATGGTATTTTTTAGCTTAAACGTTCAAAAATATTTTGCACGTGTTTTTTCCTTTCTTTATGTAGGTTTATGAAAATGAATGGCGACTCATTACAATGAAAACGAATTCTCAGAACTGGGATTTTTTTTTTTTTTTAGCTTCTTTTCTAATCCAAATGTAAAATTTCGATTTTCAGATCCTAGACGGAATATTTTCCATACTATTGACTTTTACCTTTGTCTTTTGAGCGGTTTGGAATACCGACCGTCCAGACTATTACGTTGCGAGAGCTTGATGTTGTATCCACTCCCTTACAAGACTTAACCCTTTCACAGGAGCGTTAGAATGACACAACGACGAAGGTGCCCTACTGAGTTGTCTTTCCAAGTATAGCGGAATTGGGTTTAAAACTAAAAAAATTAGAACTCGCAGCCCTTAGAAAGTCTGCGCACGCTAAAGAGTTTAGATAATTTTATAAAACTCATAGAATCAGATCTATTTGTTTTAATGAGTACTCGTTTAAAACTTGAAAGTGATAAAGATGTACGTATACTGAAGGGAACGGGATGTACCTGTTAGCCTGTAACACAGTTAACTCTATACAATCGCAGTTCCTTACTACATAATCACCCAGAAGAGGGAAAATCGCAAGAAGGGTGAAATAGGAGTTAGACAAACAGTGAGACGATCACAGCTAAACGAACGCGTTGAGGAAAAAAATGGGGGGATGCGGTCAATAAAAGAAATTCATGCAGAAAGAAGGTAATTTCTGCCAGAATTCATTTTGCTATAAATGGACACCTTCATGAATGAGGCTCTGACTGAATACATACAATAATTTGCTACGAATGAGACTTCTTTTGACTCTTGCCTTTCTCGACCAAAAAGGTAACGCTTTGCTTTGTAAGGTAACGTAAGCTTTATTAATTGCTATTTTGTTTGAAATGGAGAGGCCTCTCCCAATGAATAGATTGGCACCTTTAAAAGTGATATCTACTTCACTCCTTAGACGTGGCTTTTTTCCCATCCAATATCTTAATTTTTTGCAAAACTAAAGAAATTGATTGAATTCTCAAAATGGAAGGGAAGGAACCACGATGGTATTTTATGGATTGTCTTTTCATTGAGCCATTCATCTAAGGAATGGATTATTTTCGATTAAATATTGAACACAAAATTTTAAAAAATACCAAAAGAAAAGAAATAAAAGAAGGGATAGACATTCTATTTCGTAAATGCTAGTGAAAAAAAACCAATTTCCTTTACAGCAGAAAATCTAAAATTCGTCCCTAGCCACCGAAAGAGAACGTATTCCACATTTCGGTTCTTGTTTAGAATTTGCAATAAAGTAACAAGTGAAAGAGAGGTATAATAAGTATGAATAATTTTCGAGACCGATTGTTTTGGATAAGAGAGCCAAAACGTGACGGTGGCAAGTCTCCAAGCGATACTGAAAACTAGAAGGAGAAAAATCTATCGAAAATGGGGAAGCCACAAAATGAACATCCGCCACTGGGAGTTTTGGGATGAAGTGCTCAGCAGAGCGTTCTGGCACCCTAACAAATTCCCCCTTCCCTCCGACAAAGCGTAGCGTGTCAAAGAAAAACACCCTCTTTCCCAGGAAACAGCTCAAAATGAAAAACCTGACGACGAAAAACGTAAGCAACAATAATGGAGAAAATAAATAGAGAAAAAAGAATAACAGAGAAAAATATGAAAAATTGAATACATCGAAGCGGCAGTAGGGGAAAGAAAGTAGGAAATCGAACTTGGAAAGAAACAAAGAGAATTCCACTCGCAAAGAAGAGGCTGGATTAAAAAAAAATACCCTAAAGTAATACCCGGGTCTAAATGAAAAGGGTCTCTCAATATTTGGATTAAAAAGAAACAGAGGAAATGACAGATTCAAAGTAACGTACAGAAAAAGGATTTAAAATTTCTTAATAATCAAGAGTGGGAAATGATGGAGCGATAGATCATCCTAGCTCGTGGCAAAGCTCCTCGGGTATCCCATTTCCGAAGAGCGACCTTTCTTAAATCCAGAATAAGAGTGAGAATGGAAAAACGTTCTTTAGGAAAGAGATACTTACTATGAAAATACAGTCATAGCATGTCCTCTCTTAGAGTAAAAATCTCTTATGCCAACAGAGTTATATACTATAAGAGTAACGACCTCTTGATTTTGGTGTTGAATGAAAGAGTGACTGATAGGTAAATTTGCCTATCAGTCGCCGTGGCTTGCTGGCCCGTCCTATTTTAAAAGCAATAAATTATTATTGCAATTCCTTTTATACTTTGGGTGACATTTTAAATTTCCATTTTGTATTTTTATGACACGCCTCTTCCTCGGTATGTACAAGATTTAGAAAGCTCTTAGAGATTAAATGCTCCAGTCAATTGAATTTGTCTTTTGACCGCAGGCAAGTAAAAGTTGAGAGCTTTTCCCTTGTAGCTCCTATAGAACCGAATATTCACAGCTGAAAAATGCTGCCTGATGCTTGGGATATCGACGCTGGCGGGTCAAAATAAATGGAACCCCAAACAATGAAAAAATTAGGTTTATTTCACTACCTATGGTAAGAGGGAAAACAATGTTGACATGCAGTCGTTTTTTGACATTTGAAATCTAAATAGTCTATCCTGAAGCATTGGATCTGAAAACTGAATACTGGGGTTTATGGAGTCCAGTAGAGAGAAGTTTCAAGTTCAGACTGGAGCCAACACTGATTGACTCGCGGGAACTGAGCTTCCACCCACTGGGTGACAGCGGGACGAAAAGGGGTGACGCTGAAAATTGAAAAGTCATTATTCACTTGTTTTTAAAACGACACAATCTCGCTGCACACAAGCTCAAGCTTACAGAAAAGCACGCTCACTGCAGTTCTGACATTAAAAATTGATAAAGACCGTCAATAAGGGTCGAAGATAGTCAATACTGCTTATTTCTTATCAATAAACTGTAGATCGAATCAAATATGCTAGTAGCTTGAATACAGTAAAAGTATTAGTACATAAAGCCTACAGCAATGCACAAGAATTTTTGGGATTATCCGACAGATTGGATAAAGCAAGGCGTTTGCATACTTCCAAGGAAATGATTGACTTTCATTCCATAATTCTCTTTGGAACTAAACGACTCATTTATCACTGAAATTGGAACCATTTTATTGAAATACCTGATTAGGAAAGGGGAAAATACTTTTGGGGGAACCCGTTTTTTTTCAACTTTCTTCTAATAACTTAATTGCACATTCAGTAATGCAGGTGTTTAGATATCCTGAAAAAGCATTTTATTAAAAAAAAAGAATCAACCGCTGCTGCAATATTTAGAATTTTTGAAATTATAATTTTAACTGAGTCCTTCAACAGAATGAATGCCAATCACAGTTAAAACAGAATGTGACAAATACAGCATTTAAAAAAAAGGCACTCATTGAAATAATTGGGCTCGTATCCATCCTAGTTGTTAATAATCATTTACTTTGTCCGTAAATTTAATTGAATGCCTAAAGTTAGAATTCAGCTTAAATGGTTCTTATTGATTTCAACATACTAACAGACCCTTTCTAAGTTAACCTCAAACAAATGTTTTTCTAGTACTTTTTAAATTTAAATGGAATGTACACTTTTCTAGCCCAGTCGTAAATTCCGTTGATGACTGTACTTAGTAATCACTCTCATACTGTAAAATCACTTATTTTCGTGAGCCGGAATTTTCGCGAAAATGGAGATATCGGACATATCGTGCGCTGAAAGCTTTGTAAATTTTAAATGAATAGAACCGAAAGTTGAAAAATCCCGAAAGTGCCTAATATAGAACACCTTTTTTACATAAGGTATTTTAAGAAACTTCCTTTAGTCCAAAAAGTTCGTCCACACCCCCTCCTTATTTTGAATTGCTTAAAAGGAGCTGGTATAATGATTGGAAGCGAATGAGACGATTTCTACTAGTTGGATGATTCTTTTATATAGAAACTCAGTAGACACCGGTTATAACGTACTCTCACGGGACCTAAAAAAGTAGCACGTTATAGCCGAAGTACGTTATAAGAAATACCGCCGGTAAGATTCAATATTGCACGAAAAAAAGTGCGCTTATCATTTCACTGTAATGTGTGTTTTAAACAGGTCTGATTTTTTAAAATTTAAATTAAATAAAAAACAGAAAATTCTTGATCACTTACAATTTTTATTGAGGTAAATAATCTGTCATTTTTTTTGTTTTAAATGAGCAGAAGCTACTTTAAAAATACCGTTTTGGATATCCATAATAGACTTCTGTAGAGTCTCTGCATCAACACTGCGGCATTCAAAAAATCGTGATGCTGTTTTTGCAGCATTGAATGCATGAAAACCCGATTGCTTGGTATAGAGGAGCCTATACCAAGCAATCGGGTATGCTTGGTATAGGCTCCTCTGTTTCTTCTTCCCTATCATCAGAATCATTATAGAGAGGGCTTTTCAGAAGGCATTTACATGGATGAATGCCAAAGAAAAAACTGGGTCTTGTTCTTAGACTGCCTAGCAGGGGGAAAAAGATTGCTGCCTTCATTCATACATAATTCTTCTCGCCAAAGAATTTGAACACTGACAACGAATATTTTTGAACGCACTGAAATTTACGTCAAAAAGGAGATAAAATGCTTAACAAAAGCAGAATGTTATTCTTGTCTTTGGTATAAAAAGTACTTTATAGCCAAAGTACGTACTTTTGTTAAATACGTTTTAACCGAAGTTAACCCGTTCGTGCCCAGTTATTTTTGCGACTTTCTTCGATTTTTGCCAATACCAGAAATAATAGCTAAATTTCTGATGTCAACTTCTTGGGCAAGGGATGATTTCTTTTAAAATCATTATGTATAAAAATTGAAATGTTAACATCCTACTGGGTCATGTTATAATATTTTGTGGAGTTGAGGTTCAATATTCGTGAATAAAGGCTAGGAAAAATAAACAACGTTTTCGAATGATAGCGAAAATGCCGTCCCAAAAAAGGGACGCTAGGCATAAATGGGTTAAATAACATTATAAACATAGGACTTGGATCGGGAACTAGCTTCTGGGTATGTTATAACCGATAGTACGTTCTACCCCAGGTCCGTTATATCTGTAGTTCTATAGTGCTCAAGATATCGTTCTGAAAGAAAGTTGTGGAGAAAGACTTTGCAACTGTCCAATAAATGATTAAATTGGGTAATTTCCCTTTCTATTTGAAGAAGCAAAAAATTATTTGGCGAGGATTTAATTTTTGCGATTAGGATGGGCTCTCGTAAATGAAAGCCTCGCGAAAATAAGTGATTTTACGGTCCATTTTGGCTGCTGTTTTTGAAGCAGCTTGTAAAATGATTTTGACTGCCTAAAGCGTTATGCTGCAGTGAAATGTAAACAGCCTATTCTTTCGAAGAAATCCTATACTTTTTAAGTTAGCAGTCATAAGCGAAAATTCGACTGTTTGCACACCCTTTTGCTGCTGAATTAGACATAGATGTTGATAGATTTCTACTGTTAGAGCATGATAATGTTTTCTAATGAGTGGGTGGTTTCACATAGCTTGTTAGGCCATTTCGTGGACAGCAGCTTTTCCTTCTACTTAATGGGAGGCTGATGCTATTTACATTCCAAACAAAACTATGCTTACAGTTCTAAGGCGTTGCTGTGTCTGATCGAGCGAAGTCCACTTTGAAATTTCTCCACAAGCATTTTAGTAAAAAATAATCGAACTCGTCTCAAAATTGGGTATGTTTTTCTCGCTGGAATAAAGCAAGTTTATAAACCCATTTTTTTTTAATTTTGGTACAGAAATAACCCTTTCCTAGAGAAAGTAAGCAGAATCAGGTCAACTCAAGAATACAAACGCTTATACTTTGAAAGCTTTCATTAAAGTAGTTTTCAAATCAAGTTGTTAATAAGATGCTTCATCTCCGAAAACGTAGTGTGATATGTAGTAGAATGCATTATGTATTTCCATTCCGCGCAACGCTAAAAGCTTCAGTTTTTGAATAAGCACCGTGTAAAAGACCTATATTTAGACGATTTCCATGCCAAAACCTTTAGAGTGAATAAGCAATAGGCATGTTAAAATAATTTATAACTCTATTCTGGCCTCCTTGCAAAGGATCCTAAGCCAATCTTCAATGAACGCGTGTATTCTTCTGACGCTGGACAAATGATGTGGAATGAAAAACACTCGCCTTTTAGGTAGGCAATTTGAACAAGATCTATTCATTTCTACAATGGATTCATACAAAAGGGACAAAAAAAGCCCCTAAACCTGGATGCTGTAAAAAGAAGATACAATTTTACGTCTTAATCATTCAGAGGGTTCAATCCAACTGGATCTAACAAATGGGAAATAATTTATTAGCTTAAATTTATTCTTTTTTCAAATGAACCGTTTTTCTTACAGATTTTCTTGTTATAAGTCAGTGTTCTTATACAAAATTTCAACATCCAACGATCTTTTTAACTTTTCAAATTTCTTGATCCATTTATACTAGTGAAACCATTCTATACTACTGAACGCATTTATCTCCGTTAGGCATACTCCTTGTGCAAACAAAAAGAAGGCCGAACCCAGACCTCTTCAATTATGACCAAATTTAAATACTTTCATTTTTTCCCGTCTCTATTCAGTTTTCTTTTTTCAGATTCTTTTTTATTGATCGAGGCAGGTTTGCTGCAGGGGAAATTAAGGCGGAGATTAAATTGTTTTTCTTTTCGTAAAATGTTTTGTTATGGAGAAATCTGAAAAATAGAATTTATTTTACATAATTTATATAATCAGAGATCCCATCAAAATTGACTTCACCTCGGGCACAATAGCAGGTTCTTCAAACAATTTACCTTTAAAATTGAACAGTGTTTAAAGACTCTACTTTTCTGCTGAAAGTTTCCTTAATTAAAAGCTGAATTTTTTAGAAAATACGTGCGATCTCTTTTTTTCTTTGATATAAATTTCACTTCTGTAGGCTATTAGTTGACTAGTCAAAATGTTTTAAAATTGAGAAAGGATGGATTGATTCTAAAACATTTTAGAACGCATTTTTCTTTATCGTATTGACCACAGCTTAACACGAAGTGAATCCCTGAGATCTTCTCAGTTCCCTTCTACGCCCATCGTTGCATGACTCTTTGAATGCATTCCAATTTCAGAAAAAAATGCACAAAATGGATAAAACCAACCCATAAAATGTGAAAATTGCTTCACAATATCACTTTCAAACTGCAAAGTTGACAAAAAAAAATGATAATATGGTTTTATTTTATATACATAAGAATATTTGCAGTAAAAACATAAACCCCGACAACAGTTCTAAATAGTGTGAGAAAAAGATGAATGTCTTTGAAAGAATGAGAATAGGGACATTTTGGAGAAGGAATGTCTCACTTTTGTTTGGAGTTGAAAATGGAAGCAGGAATAAATTTTCTATATTTTTCAGAAAACAAATTGGTAAAAAATTGAGTAGCTCAAAGTTTCTTCTCTATAAAAAATGGCTCTAACAATGTAAACAAACTGGTTTTCTCCAACCACAGATTCTGAAAATAAATTGAATGGTAACAGAAGTCCTCGTTTGAAGAACTGAAGTTCCATTTTCTATTCTCATGTCATGCATGTTTTAGAAACACAGCATATGAACTTTAAAAATCAATACTGCTGCTTGTTTGCCTTTGAACCATGAACAGAAAGTATAAATTTATGGATTTGAAATTTAATTTTTCACATGGGGATCTTTTAGGAGTATTTTTCTGAAAATCGGGTCTCAAAATTCGTACTGATTGTGTCAAACTGTATTTATACGTAACATTAACGCAATTATATTACGAAGAAAAATGCTGTAACATCTCAAGACAGCAACAAGCAACACCATGGCCTAGTAGATAAGACACTCAAGATGGCAGGTGGCTGAAGTTTAAAGGTCCCTTGTTCGGGGGATGGGAGGGTGTGGTTCTTTACCGGGGATCTAACGGTGTGGAGTTTGGGATGGTTTTCTCCAGATGTATAGAATACGTGTTAGAACCCCTTAAAAACTAAGTTCCTTTGCCCAAGGCACCTCCCCCGTACGGAAATGTCCCTCATGTAGTCTTGCCATAACACGAAACTCACGCAAGACAGTAGAAAAGAGGATAAAACTCCGTCTGCAAAACTGTTGCTTTGTTTTGCTTGTACGAAAAAGAATTTGGTATTTAGATCATTAGATTTCTACTTCCATGCTTTAGAGTCGACCTACTTCACCCATTTTAAAATTTTGTTATAGCTGACTGTATAGACTATTTAACAAATATATTCTCTGCAAAATCAGTAAAATTCAATAAAGTAATTCGTATAATATAGTTGTCAGGTCTTCATTGGGCATAGGTTTTAATGTGTGGATGAATGTATTTATGGATCGATAGTTTTTGTTAAATGTGCAAATATTCCTTTTTTATGTTACAGTGAGTTGTAAATTTTATTATGTTCAGAAATATACATATTTCAAGGTGTTAAAGTATTCTTCCTAACAAGAACGTCTAGAGAGCCTACCTAATAAGAAAGTGAGAAGAAAAGTCGACCGGTCTCATTTCGCAAAACAGCCGAAAAGATTTGTTTCGTCTCGCATCCATCCATCCTTCAAGAAAATCTTTTATCTGAAACCCATCGTTGTGCTTGGCCATCATGAAGACCCAAACACATCGCTCCCGTCGTAACTGCGCGACAGAGTCGCTATTTGTACAGTATAGCCCTCAATCAAATTTCATTGGAAAGAGCTTTTGATTGCTACGTTTTACTTTTCTCGCCTCAGTAGAATAATTTTTTGGCCGGGCTCTGTATACACTATATTCTCCACTTCACGGATTGCCAAACGCAGGTATAAAATGGTCAATGATTTTGCCCAACCATTTTTACAATGGATCTCAAGAAACTTTAGATGTGGGGCATTGAGAACGATATTTTCAGAATTACAATCACGGTGATATTTTTCGGTATATACAGCGGCACTTTGAGAGAATTCGTTCTTGACAGACCTAGTATAGGCCAAAAAACCTTCGTTGAAGGATCGTTACATAGAAACTGAAAAAATGTCATTTTTTGAAAAAGAACGAGGGGAATGATTTCTCAACCTAGTCTTTTTTTCTACCTCATTTTGAGCATCTTTTCAATGGACATTGCCACTGATCTCTAATAGATAAAGAATGGAAGCACGCCACTCTCTTTTTGGGACACCCTGTTTAGGCACATACATACTATAAAAAAGAAACTTCTATGTTGGCATAGCCGTGGGGTGGTCTCTTTTTTTTACTCCTCTTTTAAAAAAAGAAGTGTCAGTTTACATTTTCACTTCTAGATAACTCGTCTATCGAATTTCATTACGTATCTCAAGTCAAAAATTGAAATCATGATGTCTTGTAGTATGTTAAGACAATCGTATCTCAAGGTATCGCTGTATTGCAGACAAGAATGACTGGCAGTACCGTCAGTACTGATGCAATGTCGGAACTGCTATAATTCTCTTTAAAAACTTCATACGTGAAGAGATTCGAGTGTTAAACAAACGTTCTGTAACAGTTTGAGAAAAAAATTCCAAATCAATTATGGAAACATAATCTAGATATTTCCTGATGGATTGTTCGGAAATTGAATTTGCCACTGCATTGTTTCGTAATGATAAAAGGAAGAAAAGAAGTGCTACTTTTGTATTAATAGTGGTTGGTTCTTTTCTTGTGTAACAAAAGCCAATGAAAGAGTTTAGATATCAAAGGCGGGTGGAATGACTATGATTGTTTAACCGATAAAGTAGGATCGGACGGGGGAAAGAAGTCATCAATAATCGAGCGGATGGCTTTATTGATTCGAGGAATCCCGGTTATCCATCTCTCTAACGGAAACATCCAGTCAGCAGAACACTTGCTCCACCAGCTTATTTCTTTGCAAAGGATGAATTTTAAATCGCAGTTCGATACTTTTAACTATTTTCACATTATGTTAGTCAAACGATACACAATACTATACTATTCACTTCAAATAGCTCGACAAAAATCAAATGATCTCTTTTGAATTATTTCAAATCACTTTCTTTTTTTAAAGAATACAGAGACAGTGAGATGGGAAGCTTTCATTCATTTCTATGTCATCCAGTCCAATTTTCTATTCAAAACCCCTTTTCTAGAACCCTTTTCTACAATAGATTGACAGTGACAATCTTTTCCAATAAGATATTTTCCAACATGGATTCAGGAAGACGGACGAAAACAATATTTTATACATTTCAGAATGAGCCAAAATTATATGAGCAAATATCATTAGACAGCCAGTAGCATTCGTTCTTTCATCGGAATGAATGGACTTGTGAGACGATCTGTTTCTTCAATACTTAATCAACTCCTCTGACACCGATTCTCGACTTCTTCTCGTTGTTTTTTTTCCGGGCTGCGAGACGGCACGAGAACCCGTCATGCCTTTTTGTTTTTCCGTCATTTGAATACTCAAACATTTTTTGAATCGCGTTTCTCAAAATGACCCGATCCTGCCCTACGTGCCAATGTTATTTCAGAATTTTGAAGAGCCGAGTCGATCCACTTACTAAGGACCCATGGAGCTCTAGAATTCGCTTCGAAAGCTGTGTACGTAACATCGTCTTGTACTGAATACTAATAAGAACCGGCGAACGACCGTTATTGAATCCAGTCATTAACCCTTTCAGACGAGTCGTCCACAATTTAGGACTCATAGATTGAAAGAATATTACAAATAAAATACTAATAATTTGAAATTTAAAACTCTTGCGTATATCTGCATAAGAATGAAGAAGCGTGGTGTTTTATTTTATTAGAAACTAAATCTGTATTTTCTGAAAATGTACGTGTATATCAGTTCGAGAGAAATACACTGTTTTCCAAAATTAACAAAAAATCACAAAAATAGTTAGAACTCGCTCAAAAATAAGCCAATCCCTATGAAATCTAAATAGGTTGCCAAATAAATAATACTGAGTAAAGCTGCAAATGCAAATGACTCGCGTTGCAACCAGAATGAATTAATGACTAGAACCATAAAACTGCAGCTTTGGCTGTGACTGAAAGGTAAGAAATCGAAGATAGCCAATTCGTGGCAATGACCTCCAGACATCATTTGATAGAAGAGCTGCGATGGAGAGCTATTGGGACACCAGAGGCAGGACAAAGTCAGACTTAAAACGCCAGATGGCTCAATGTCAGTCCGCCTGTGGTTTAGAGACTTTGGCAACAATTTCTAATGACAGATTCGGTATCCTGGTGGTTTAGCCAAGGACGGTCAACTGTTACGACCAGCGCCAATTACAGATATTTGTCGTTATGTGCACGAAGGAATAGAAAAGCAACTCCGGCTCAACTCAAATCCTCCCTTGTTTTACCCACCGGAAGGTTGGTGTCAACTTCAACAATGAGTAGACGGCTTCTCCAAGAGGGTCCATACGCGAGGCGACCAGCCATTTGCGTGCCCCCCTCGCCACGCCACAGAAGGGAACGTTTCAGGTGGGCACATCCACTTGCCCACTGGACGGCTGTTCTCTTTACGGATGAGTACAGGTTTAGCCTCCAAAGCGATGGTAGACGTTGTTTGATTTGGAGAGAACCTGGAACACTTTATCATCCATCAAACATCCGTGAAAGAGATGCATACGCAGAAGGCAGTGTTTGTGTTTGGGGGAGATCTCTTTCGGTGGCCGCACAGACCTCCATGTCTTTCCACGTGGAGCCGTCAATGCTCAGACCTATAGAGATGACATCCTTGATGCTTATGTGCGCCCTTATGTCGGGGCGATAGGCGATGATTTCCTGCTTCCGGACGACAATGCTACACTGCAGAGGGCTCGCATCGCGGATGATTATCTTCAATAGCAAACAATTCAGCTCATGGAGTGGCCAACTCGATCACCGGACCTGGATCCTATCGAGAATCTCTGGGATGCTTTAGGAAGAAGGAAAGCTGCTCTCGGTCCTCGTCCTGCGACCCTTGCCACGCTTGCAACTGCCTTGCAAGCGCAATGGCTCTCCTTTCCAACGGAACTCGTAGTCTGCATAGTTGACAGCATCACACATCGCTGTTGGTGCTGTATTTCTTCTAGGGGGGGGGGGTCATTTTACATATTGAAGGTAAATTTCCTATACCAAACGGATACTCCAATTTGTTGATTTTATACATAAGCGAATTTCTATAAAACCACAAGTGTCTGGTAATTTCTTTTCATGTTATTTTATAGCTTACTATCTGTTATACACTATGGGTGGCTATGCGTAACATTTGAGTCATCGTCCTTTTTTGTGATTTTTCCTTAAAGAATGACGACCAGTGTACTTGAATCAGGTCTGAAAGCTTAATATCTTCTTCCACGCACAATTCTCCATAGAACATGTTCATTCACTGTGCTCTTCCGTTTCAAACTGCTACTAATATTATAAGTTGATGTTGAAGTACTTTATGATGACCTTCTACCTTTTTTTAATTTCCATTCTCACAATCACTGTACTCCAAACTGTTAACAGATCAGAATGAGCTTGAAAGACGACCGAAGTGCGAAGGTCCCGGGTTCAGGCTCACCTCGATCTAACGGGCTGCAGTTCGAGGCGGCTTGCTCCACATGGAATGTCAATACGATTTAGAACCCCTTAAAATGTTCTCCACACAAAGCACCCTCACTTTGACAGATAGCTCACGAATAGATGCCTTAACATAATACAATAAAAAAACAATACAAGTTTTTCTGTCTGACGTGATGAACTTTATAAATGTCATTTAGCAAAATATTAATATGTGTCCGCATGTAGCTGTCAATAAGTCGCTCTGATTGAAACTGTTTAAAGAAAATTTTTCTAAATATAACTGATTGGACCGGGGGACCGTATAAAAATTTAAATTTCGTAATTTTTATAAAAATTGATTTATTGACTTTTATTTTTTCTGATGGAACGGTTTAGTAAATAGCTATCGGGCAACTTTAGCATATTGACTATTTTATTTAGAATAAAAGGACATCTTCATGCTTAAACAACGCTTGCTGTCAGGTACCGAAATAGTTCAGTGAGAACCTTGCATTCTGCGTAGACTTTTTTCAACGGGGTTTTTATGTATCTGTCAAGTTTGGTGGCAAAGCGCGTACTCAATAACTTTGTTTGAAAGATGACTGAGAATGAAAATATTTTGGGAAAAAAAAAAGGGGGACTGATCCAGCGAAGATGACCTGTTTGGATCTCACGAAAAATTCTTGCTAATGATATTAAAATATGTCTTTGTAATGTCTCTTCAATGTTTGGCTTTTCTAAAGTAAATTTCTAAGAAGTCAACGACCCCTCGATCGATAAAAGTTTATTAATAGACTCCCAGTATCCAAGCTACAGTAAAAGGAAAAGGAAAATTTCTCCAATCGAATAATCCATTTGCATACTTTTTCTTATTTCGATACTCTTATCCCGGGTTTTCAGTTTTTCGCAGGAGAGATGCTTAGAATATATATACTTTGAAAAAGCCAGAAATGTTGGAATATAATTAATATCGGTGTTCTCAAATAAATCAGCAGCGGCTTTGTTACGTAAAACGTTTTCTACCGTTTTCATTTTCAGTATTTCTTCTTTTGCATATTGAAAAGAATGGTATCTGCTGAGATTTCTAATACCGCTTTGTTTCTGTTTCATCGTATCTGCATTGTATGCATTTGCAAATAGCACAAACATCAAAGCTTAAAAGTAGACTTATTAAAACTGCTAAAAGGAATACATTTTGCAGATTTCTCATCCATAATGGACCGTAAGTAGTGATAAAAAGACAGTTTACCTCATGGGGTACCCTGTTAATTTTGGGGTACCGTCTGGCTGAGTGCTTTCACACGTCTGACTTTTGTTTTATCAGCATGACCGGATGCAGGAAGTGGTGGTACAGATAAGAATTTTTCTAGATAAGGGTACTTGTATTTTTTTTTTTTCCAATAAGGGGACTTAGAAAATTTTTGAGAATTTTTCAGACTTTGATGTATTTTGTAATTCTGAACTGTTTTTACTGAATTATATTTAATTAATATTAATTATGAATGAATTAATTAATTTTAACACTGCCATCTATTATTAAATTTAGGAACTAACTTGTGGACTTGGAATTATTTTTAAAAATTACCTTCCTGGTTCGCCGTCCGTGGGTTTCGGACTCCAGACCTTTCGATCAGGAATCCGACGCTATACCACCCTGACGGGCCGGAGCACTAATTGATAAAGCCAAAGATTGAAGTGTACTTTAGTTTTGAAATGCAGTCTTAGAAGAGATTTTTTCGCAGAATCTTTGATCGGACTTGTACAATATTGGGGTTCTGAGCTGCTTTTAATGATTTTTATTAAATTTTATTTAATTATTAATTGATTAATTAATTGATTAATTAATTAATTTCAGTGCTGTTATCTGTTATTAAATTTTAGAATTAACTTGTTTCGGTATGGGGACTTTATTTTCATGAAACATTCCTGAAACTTAGAAAAATGATCGCTGATTTAATAAGAATTTAATAAGTTTAATTTGCAAATTTATTAAGAAGGTTTTAATTAATAATTTTAGTGAACGCGTTCATTAAAAGTGTGTACACTTGTTTTAAATAAAAATTTTAGTTTATGAATTTATTAAAAGGATGTACAAGCGTTGAAAAAAATTATGTAGTACATAAAAAATGGAGATTTTCAACGCAAACAAAAAAATCTTACCTGTTGTCTGCTGAAGAGAAGTACATTTTTATATTATATTTTTATATTAGAATAATCATAATAGATGCGTAGTACAAGTATATAGTTGTTTTAAAAGATATCCTATAAAATATTTCGATGTATTTCTAAAAATTAGATAATGTTTTTCAGTAGTAAATGCCTATTTCATAAAAATGCAGGCTCATTTTTACTCATTTATCTTAGTACATACTGTATGTAATTTATTACTTTTACTGTATGGATCGGTAAAACTTAAAAAATAATTTATTTTAGTGCTTATCGCTATATAGTGTAATAATTTCTTGTTATTTGTTTCAGTGAAATTAATTTAATGATTAATTATTTTCCTAAAGTATGTAAAATAAAATGATCGTAATAGCTTAACTTTTATGTTAATTATAGATTCTGTTTCCGTGAAAAAGTACTTTGAGTGCCTGTCTATCGTGCCAATGAAATATATGTCTAGTTTAAGTGCGGGTTTCACTATGTTTTCTGAAAGAATGAGGATGTAATGGGTTAAGATATACTAATTTACTTTGCGTATTCATACATTTCGATTGTAAAAACTTGGGTTTAAGGGAAATATTTGTATGCACTATACTTAAAGTTATTTCTTGTAATAGAAAATAAAGCCTGTATGTAACCTGTATTTAAGTAAATGCAACTTCTGTGACTAAAATATATACATTTTAAATAATGAATTAGATTAAATATGTAGATTAATCACTTGCATGCTATAGTATCATACATTTTCATTATAGATAAAATGATATTAATTTAATGCGAATCGGTTAAATTCACGCATTGTTATAAGGAAAAAAAAAAAACTCTTAAAGCGTTAAATGTGTGAGGCATTGCTATTTTATTGATATTTAGTTTCTAAATATTATGTCTATTTTTCTCTTATGTGAGCAAAATGATTTTAAATTAATCAAGATGAAGTTGTGAAATAACCAGCCGAGAGAGGGAGTAGAGCTAAAGTATTTTAATTTTTTCCTCTATTTTCCTGATCTGCTAGCTTTCTTTGCATCATTCAAGAAATTTGCAGTAGAAAATATGCTTTCAAATATAACTAAGACTTTATTTTTCGATAAATTAATTTGTGTTTATTGTCACTCTTTGTACTTTGAAAGGTTTTACGTTTTAAACTATCATTTTATTTCAGTTGGAACGTATTCTATATTAAATTCCTGCTTACCAAGAATGTATTTATGTAAACGTGGTATAAAAGTGTATATTGATGTACTAAAACTGTGCACGTGATTTAAATTGTCTCTTAATAGGCCAGAATTATTCTTGAATTATTATCGATAGCTCATGTTTTTATGAATAGTGTTATCCGCATGCAAGATTAAAGATAATTGTTAATTAAACCTATACACTTTTCCATAAAATACTTAAAGTTCGTTAACTATACTAATAAAATACCACTAAAATGCTGATCAATGTGTAAAACATTACTTCCATAGTAAAACTGAAATTTTTTTGCACATAAAGTAAAAAATACATAAATTATATCCTATTAAAGCTGAAAAATAGAATTATAATTAACTAAATTTCATTAAAAAGTCTCAAGCCATCCCAAAATTTACAAGCCCTCATGTTATCAGCGATAATTTTTCTGAGTTTCAGGAAGGTTCTAAGTTAAGGAAAATAAAGTTCCCATATCGAAACAAGTTATTTCTAAAATTTAATAACAGATAACAGCACGGAAATTCATTCATTAATTAATAATTAAATAAAATTTACTAAAATTCATTAAAAACAGCTCAGAACCCCAAAATTGTACAAGTCCGATCAAAGATTCTGCGAAAAAGGTTTTAAGACTGCACTTCAAAACTGGAGTACACTTCAATCTTATCAGTTAGAGCCCCGACCTGTCAGGGTGGTATAGCGTCGGATTCCTGATCGAAAGGTATGAAGTCCGAACCCGACGGACGGCGATCCAGGAAAATAATTTTTAAAAATAATTCCAAGTCCACAAGTTAGTTCCTAAATTTAATAACAGATGGCAGTGTTAAAATTAGTTAATTCATAATTAATATTAATTAAATAAAATTCATTAAAAACAGTTCAGAATTCCAAAATACATCAAAGTCTGAAAAATCCCCAAAAAATTTCTAAGTCCCCTTATTTAAAAAAAAAAAAAAAAAAAAATTACACGCACCCTTATCTAGAAAAATTCTTATCAGTACCACCACTTCCTGCATCCGGTCATGCTGATAAAACAAAAGCCAGACAGAGGGGGAGGAGCCAGACAGGGGAAAGCACTCAGCCAGACGGTACCTCAAAATTAACATGGTAACCCATGAGGTGAACTGTCTTTTTATTATTACTACCGTATGAATAGCATTGTCGGTTTTCGGAGACTTACTCTCTGAGCAAGTTCTACGTCGTTGACTGACTTTCTTCTTCAGCTACGTTTTTTATTTTTAATATACTCACATCTTGAATTATTTTTCAACTATTCTGAATTTTTTTTCTAAGATTCATAGCAGTGAAACACTTTTGAAAAATAAATAATCTGTTTTTAAGCTCTAAACTTTTCATACATGCATACCTAATTTTTCATGACTATTTTCATACCCATATTTTCTTCATTATGTTTAAATTAATTTTTGAAGTAGATTGGTTTATCCCACCGTTTACTGGGGTAATGCTTTGTCAGTGAGACTTTAGGTGTTATTTTATTTATTTCTTAAATAATATTAGCATAGCTGCTATATTTTTCTGTAACATTATATTATACTTTTAACTATAACTTTGATGTAACAGTGATGAAGAACTGTCTAATTACAATTAAAATAGGTGAAAAAAGTCCTCTTTAGAAGATATTAAGAAGGTGCTACACTGCAATCAGCATTTGAAGAGCATAAATATTTTGCTGTGTTTTTTGATAATGATCCATTTTACATTGGGAAAATAAGTAAAATTTTGGACGAAAAAAGTGAAATGAAATTTCTGGAACAGGTGCAGGAAATTTTTGCTAGCCCAAATGAGACGTTTTGTAAGTAATTCAAAGAAGTACATATTAAATTAAATAGAAATAATCGCTTTGTTATAGATAATAACAGAATAAACATAGCATACAAATAAGAAATTTTGTCCGGAATTATGATCTTTGAGCAGAAACAAAATGTAACAGGCTCTTGAAACCTTACTACATTTAAATCAGTGTATTTTTTCTTCAATGCAACACAATAGATAATTAAAACATTTTTGTGTGCTAAATAATGATAATTGAAAATATTTATTTAAGGTTGTCATGTTTTACAATTAAAAATAGGTCATATTTACCTCATACGTGACCCATAATTACCCGAATCCGAGGTAATTCCTGGTAACTGAAAAATTTAAATAATACGAAAAATAATTCCAATTTAAATAAAGTTATTTAAATAATTGCTGCATTATTTACGTTCACTCCATGCCAAATTAAATTTAATTTTCATTCTTCCGAAAAAATTAAGATGTTGTTTTTGACCCATAATTCCCTCGTGTGACTTATCCTAAGTATGACAATCATTACAAATCCCCACCGATGCGATGTAAATATACCAACGAAAGGGTTATGCTAGATGCGGAGTTCACGGTACAACCTAAACGCCAAATCAGCGATACCCGAACATGCGATGACTATTTGGCGTCGGAGAAAGCTTGTTTACTTTTGAAACCCTTAAAGGTAACCCCGCCTTCAAGTCCGACGGAAAAGTTGTTTCAGCAAAAAGTTGCTCGTATTTTACCGTTAGTCTGATAACCCCATTAGGGAGATAGCAGTGGTGTAGTTTTGCCTTAACTACAAAGAAATCTGCCCGATTTTAGTGCTGTGACCAGGATTTCTCTAAAGCAAGCCGGCCATCTGCTGGGAAGCGACATGAAAATATTCTGCGCCTTGACGTGTTGCTTCGGTGGAAACAAGGTTATGAATAAATTCGGGTGGATATTTGGAGAGTGTTCGAGTCGATAGCGTCCTCTAACTGCCGCAACTTGTCTTCTCACACCAAACATGAGCGAATCTTTCAGCCGTACTTTTCTAAGAAAAGAATAAAACACGCTTTGCGAAGCGAATGAAAAGGATTCCTAAATGACAAGTCCGATTTGGTTCATTTTTTAGTATATCGACATTGACGTGCATATTTCTGCCCTTCTCTAAGGTAAATAGACGTATGTACACTTCAGAATAAAAAGGAATTGCTCCTAAATCAGGGATCCTTTTAATGTCCCTCTGCATTGAGCTTTGTCAGTTAAAAGCTTAATACATTAAACCAGTTTTCAGCTACCTTTTTAAAATTCCGATTCATTTTCAAAAGGAATTAGTCTCGAAACAAAAATCAACCCGAATTTGCCTTGAAAAGTGACGAGAGTTTTTTCTGCCACTTTTCAATGAATAGGTCTTCTTGCATGTTTGATACAGTATATTACTAAATATTGAGTATCTCGGAATAAAAACTTTACAGTATACCTTAATTTCTGAATATGTACAAATATTATTCCAAAAACTCAATAATGTAAAATAGGAAATTTCGCTTACACTCGAATACTTTTTCGAGAGGATGTACATACGTATCATTGAGTTCATAGCATACCTAGAGAATACTTTACCAAATTAGTTTTAAATAGTTTGAAAATGACACTTCTTCAGAAAATAAAACAAAGGTCGAGAAACACCGTCTCATTTATAAACTGTTTATTTACACTTAAAGCATGCGACTGTGGTCTTAAAACATTATTTAGGTAGTTTTTGAATAAGATAGTGTTGATCCACTCACTGCTGCAATTTTTGGACCGACCGGGAAAAAAAAAAACTTCACCCACATGTCTGTGGGGGTTGGAGATGAATAGTAGGATAGGTCGAAACACGCATACATACTTTTTAAAAAAATAAAAAAGTGGCACTTTTAGATAAGAAAAACTGTTTAAAAAATCTGATCGCGCATTCCCTTTGAAATGTCGAAAAATTAAGAATTTTTTCCCCATCAGTTGTTTGAAAAATCTGTGAATAATCCATTTCTAATGCAACAGTTTGCATCGCATAGTAAAAGGTATTAAAATCCAAGGAATACAATTCATATACATGTTTTAAAACATGTATTGTGCATCCAAAACGCTCAAAATGCCATTTATTATTTTTTAACTTATTTTCATAAGATTGCTGCAAATTTTGTTTTCACTGCTCTTTTTACTTTTGTCTTATAATGCCCCATTATTGATTGTTGAACTTAGACACTTTGAAAGCAGATTTCGATAAATATTCCGGCATAAGTGACCTTGACAACACGGTGCTTCTTATAGAATCGTCTGTAGCCTCATTACCACACTTTGGCTAGCCTCGGTCACAGGTTTTACGTCACGCTTCACAGCTTTGGTGTGACATGGAAATCTATTGAAGTCTGAAATCAATTCTCTGCCAGTTTTGATAATTTCTTCTATTTTCTCATCCGGTTCATTTCTAAACAAAGTTTGTGGGGTGATATCACAAACATTTCACTCAATCATGTCTACGTAATCGGTCGCGTTGTGTCAAGTGTTGGCACTCTAAAGTCTCTAATTGTTTTCAATTTGCAACTTTTTCGAGCTTTGAGAACTCGATATACTTAAAGTTCTCTCGCATGTTTGTCTTTCGTGCATAACCATACCCAAAATTAAATTTTCGGGATGTGCAAAGTATGAATTTCATTCTATCACTGGGTCGATTATTTTTCGAAAATTTTCAGTGAGTTATAGTGTTAACCCATTTGTGCCTGGATATTTTTGCGACTTTCTTCGATTTTTACTGATAACAGAAAAATTTCTCATGTCAACTTCTTGAACAAGGGATGATTTATTTTAAATCATTTTGCATAAAAATCGAAATATCAACATCCTACTTGGTCATCTTAAAATATTGTGCTGAGTAGAGGCTCAATACTCATGAATAAAGGCTAGGAAAAATAAATAACGTTTTCGACTAATAGCGAAAATGCCATCCCAAAAAAGGGACGCTAGGCATAAATGGGTTAATCTAATCGCCTCGAACACAATTTTAAAATCTTCGGAAAAATAACCATTTACTTTGATTCGAAACCACAGAGGCATGTAACAGTGCAAAATGAAGTTCACCAGCTGCTTCAAGTTTTGTGAGGTGTTTCCTTCACTAATATAGAGTCCGAGTAATCGATTTGCTCCTGTTATGCATCGTGAATGTGATAATAGACCTAGTTATCGTGCAGCCAAACCCACTGGGCATTGACCCAATTGGATTGCTGCAGAAATATCTAGTATCTACAGTTGGACTTCGCTCAACTCTTTCTTGTCGCTATTCGGAATAGCGCAGTCAATAGGTAAAAAATTGACCGTATCAAGTTTTTCACAGGCTGTCATTTTTTGACCTACTTCCCCACTGACGCATGATGGTCCTGCTGTATCTCCATCCATGTGATGGGTGAGATGTTTCAATGGTAGATCATTAAAATATAGGAGGCAAATAAAACATATCAGTGGTCAACCAAATTTTAGTTCGATTGGACGAATGACACCATTTTCCCAGCCAGTGTTAGTAGCAGTTCCGTCACATCCAATTAAATCGAGTTCTTCAAGAGAAATATTCAGTTTAGCCAAATGTGCCACTGTTGTCTGTAGTCAGCAATGTCTTTAGTAAGCCCAATAGTGGGTGAAACATTGCAAATGTATTTTGAACCTGGTCCTTGAACCAAAGAATGATGTTTTTATTTTTTGGGTCCGACGATAACGTTTAGAACTGACCATTTCAATCACCATAGTCTCATCCTTCCTGGCGTCAAAGTCGACTTGCATCTCTGACAGACAGCTGCCTTATTGTAATTCTTCAAAATATGGCTTTTGCACTAGTATTTAAGGAAATGCGTGATCGGTTAATACCGAATAATCATTGTTTTTTTCTGGTACTTTTAACTTTACCATACGCAACCTAAAAAAGCACTTTTCAAATTTCTAACGTTGGATGGTTTTAAAAAAATGGCTCTAGAAAACTCATTTTCTCATTTTGTTCAACATTTCAAAGTGAATGCGGAAGATACATATTTTTTTCAAAATATTTTTGCGGTTTTTCTTCTTTAAATGTGTAAAAACTTTCTTCAACTAGCCGTTTTCGAAAAAAAAAAAGATTTTCGGCCCACCCTAATATCGATTTCTAGTCTTTGAACTTTTTTGTATCTTGTGGAACTATGCGAATGATAAAATGTGCTCTGAGACTGAATTGAAATGTGAAAGACGCAAATAACGAGTATTATTCAGGACTTCACTTAAGGTCAGGATCACTTAAGGTTTGGATGACTACTTTAATTCTGAACTACCAAAGCGCACATGTTTAATTATGGCTGTGAATTGCACTCAATAAATACTGCGTGAACCTTTGACTTGAGAATTTCATAATTTTCTGGCTGTTTTTAAGGTAAACACCCATCTATCAGTGAAATTTGGAAATAGTTATTTTTATTTGCTTCAATAATATTTCTAATCGTATGAAGCAGGGCTTCGAAACGAGACAGAAACGAAAACCCGAACTGAACCGAAAGAAAAAATCGGTTTACTAAGGTTCGATATATCTTCAGTCATTTTGTGACTGTAACCAACTTTCATCAATATTTTCTAACTTAACGTCAACCGTATAATTATCATCGTTCCATGTACAGTCTATCCTCTACATCATTACATGCGTCAGGTCTGATTCGATATCATCAGAATAGGGACGAGCGGAAGTTTAGTATCTTACATGTTGGTTAATTTTATCCATTCACATAGTGTACCGATTATAAAAATAAAATCTTCTAAATTTTGATAGAATTATTTTTTTTATATGAGAGAATTATATTTTTAGGGCAAAAAAGGATATATACATAGAATAAAATGATTCAATCGGAACTGAAGCGAAAGCCACTGTATTTGACGGAACTGAATATATATACATAATTAAATTTCATCCGGAACGGTAAAATTGGGTTCGGAGCCCTGGTATGAAGGTCTTATTATCTCGAGTGTTACTGTGCACTGGAAAATAAATAGAACCTCGATCCATCGTTTTTCATGGGAGGCGTAGAAGAAAACGGTGAATGCGGGTTCAAGTCAAAATACGAAGGAAACAATGCTTATGCATACACGCAATGACTGTATACCAAATACTACTCATTTTTACAAAATTGTAAAACAAATAAATCGAAGATGAAAGTTATAAGTGATATTTTTTTTAATTAGTAATTTTGTTAGGTTTTTCAGCGTTTCTTTAAGTTAAACAGCCAATCTTCAAGATGTACAATACTTCTCTGCGATTTCATGTTTGTATAAAAAAAATTCATAAAGTTTCAAATACCGTTATTACTTCAGAGAAGCTTCGTACTAGTGTGACTCAGCCTCATCGGCATGAATACTATCCTCTGCTTCGCCATTATTTTCGCTTATATTTTTGCATAATCTTCCATGCTTAGGATACCAATGCTACAACGACTTGATAAATGGAAATAGAATCATTAAATTTCACAGTACACACACTCTCTGCTACATGCCACCACTGTTCATTGGATTATCATCAAACTAAGAAATCATACAAAGAAATAATTAATGTTTGTATGCCATATGGATCCCCTTAACCTTACAATTCATTTTGGTCAGGAGAAAAATGTTACAAAGATGAACTACATATGAACAGTTGGAAAGTCACGTTTTGACGAACGATACATGCGGGTTTCTTTATGGTGATGTAAATAAAATTTGTGCAGGGACCCTAGGAATAAAACGATCCATACGGGAAAACGATGAATTCAGGAATGATAGATCGGAGTTCCACTGTATAGCAGTTTTCTACAATGAGTTTAAGTTTATTATTATTTAAATTGTTAAGTCATATATCCCAAGTCGTAGGCAATCGTTAAATACGTGATTACCGTCTTTTTGCCCTGTCCTTTTGACGAACTTTCGTCGAATGAACTCTTCTCCGCAATATAAATGCTAAAATGTACGCTACTTTCCACTATAAAAATACGTTAATTATTGCCCTTTATATTACCTTTCCCTAACGTAATTTTTGTGTTTTTTCTATTTTATTTTTAACGTAATTTTCACGTTTTTTTTTTCTTGGTTAGAATCACAATTTTAAATTAAGGCTATAATTAAACGGCATGTCATGTTTTTAGTTGATTAGTAAACAAATTATTAATATGGAGTAAGTATTTTTCTCAATAAAGGAGAAAATATTAATGGATCCATTAAGAAGCATAATAACATTAAGCAAATATAAATATCTATTCACAATAATAATTTATTGACGGATCTAGAAGCTAAAAAATAACGATTAGCAGGTGCTTTTAGTTAATAATTTAAAAATGTTTTTCAATCATTGAACATAGGAATTATTACAACTTTTACCTTACTTGCCTTCTCTGGGGCAAAACCCGCAACCTTTGGACTTCAGCAGGGTTTAAGCTGAGTTCAAAAGTTCTTTAGCAAAAAGGCTAAAATCTGAAAAGAAGCTTTAGCAAAATGCTAAAATACCAATAGGACTGCAAATAGCCTTCACATTGCATTCTCGATGCCTTAATGTGTTTCATTTACATTTGTAAATCAAATATTAAAATTCAGGCATGACATCTTTAAAGAATTAATACACAGCAGTAAATAAGCATTTTTAAAAAATTGAGATGAAAATTAATAATTGTACTTATCATTAAGAGAAAACAAGTTTAATTTTAAGACGGTACAAGCCCAGCATAACACGTACTGCATTAATACTGAATAGTGTTGAAATTTAAAATAAATTAAATGTCTTAGCTTTGATCTATATTCTTTTTTAAGAAATATTGCTTACTACATAAAACTGCTTTATATCGAGCTTATACTATACTTTATCGGTCTTATAATAGAAAAATTTCAAGAATAAAGAAAGTAACAAATAAAATATGTTTTAATTTTTATTCAAAGCAAAGGCTTTAGCAAAATAGCGAAAATGTCTTGTTTCATTTTTGCATTTTGGATAGTCTTTTCGCATTTTGCTAAAAATGCGACCGTAGCGGAAACCCTGCAGGACTGTTGCTTTAACCACTAGACCGCATTTTACTTGCCCAGGGATTCAAGATCGAAAAGCTGAAGGATTTTCTGAATGGAACTTGGAAATTATTTTCAAGATAACTTTCAAGTAATATGAAGCGTTTCGTGATACACTTTTTTATGTTTATGAAAGTATAATTGCGGTATTACATCGTAACGAATTAAGGTCTTTAACTGCAAAATTAAAAAAATATATTGATTAGAATCATATAATTAATTAGAAATTTTAGAATACAATAAAAAATAAATAAAATAAATGTTTAAGCCGGCGTGCAGAGTAAAAATTGACACTCAGTTCAGAAAAGAATTTTACAGAATCAAGATGCTTCCTCTCCTACTTTTAAAAGGTGGGAAGGGGGTTTTCTTTTGTTCTGCTGTTGGGATTTTCTAGGGTAATGTGGACAGAGCGGATTATTAAATAATCTTTAAATCTTCTCCCCCTTAAGTTACTCATAAAGAAAAATACCTGACCAAACCGCCTGTTTTAAAAGTGAGGCAATGGTGAAAGAATTTTACCAAACTTTCTCGACAGCTGGGTTTTTGGTGCGAATCATTTAGTAAGGAAAATGTTGTCACTTTATAATTTTTATTTCTTAAAATTTTGTTCCGCGAAATTAGAGTTTTCTGGTATAGTTTTTCTCTGCATTAATTTATAATTTAAAACAAATGGTAATTCGATATTTATTTTAACATAAAAATCAGAGTTTCAGAAAAAAGTTAGGCTTATGAATTGCAAAATTGACATTTCTAAGATGTAAGTGTTATGAAATAGACAAATTTTATACGTTTTTATTTCCATATTCGTTTCGCAAAATTGCTACTTCACATATACTAATTTTAAAAATTGCATATAAGGAGAAAAAATTGCATAGGTATTTTCATAACAATATTTTGTCGTTTATATATCATTAATTAAGAAATGATATAATATGAATTTTAAAAAAATTAGACTTTTTTTAAATTAACACATTTTACAAATTTTACTTTTTGAAATTTCGAGTATTTTAACAGCGTTATAGTGGGACACTATTTTAATAAATCGTTTAGGGTTGAATATAAAAATAAAACTGTTAATTTGACTTAACCGTTGCGGTTATATATATATATATATATATATATATATATATATATATATATATATATATATAAATTCAAGCCGCAGACTACCGTTAAAATAGCAACAAAATATCTAGCTTTTCATATATTTTTTCGATAAAGTTTCGTCTGATTAACGTTTTTCCGAAGCGCATGTTAAACAAAATATATCGTCATATTAACGTTTCCCGAACTGCATTTTATATGCTAATCGCTCTGAAGCGCATTTTAAAAGTAAAACTCATTGCCTTAAATTAACGTTTCCCATGAGCACATTTTAAACGTTTATTTTGTGTTAAATATGCGGATTCAAAACGATGCCAATTTCCGATCTTAGTACGGAAATCTAAACATTTTCTTAAAAGGAAAAAATACGATTAGAATGTACGCTTTGTCCGGAGCGCCTTAAATTAACGTTATTTTAACGATCGATGTTACCCGGGATGTTGCTTTTGTAGTATTTAAGTTACTGTCCGTGTTCCTTTGAAATTCAAATATTAAAAATGCATGTACTATTATTAATAAAATAAAATAAGTGGGTATATCCTTTGCTAACTTCAACATATGTTAAACTTTATTTTAAATTATTAAAGATACATGCCAAAGATTGAATTATTTTCAACGTTTACTAAATAACTTTGTTCTAAGAGTAATTGCTTTTTTTTTTTTACAATTCAGGATTCCTTTTGTTGATAAAAATTAATTTAACTGGATCTACAAATCCAAAAAAGTAATGTTTCATTATAGAAAGAAAAATTAATAATTCAGCTACAATATTGGATACTATTAATTCTCGAATATTACTATAACTAAAAGTTTTGATATAGCATGGTCCAATGGGTCTCATAAGGTGGTCGAAGGTACCCCAGAGTTGGGGTACCTTAGTCCACGCTCCAAGCTTCTTTTGAAAAATAAATATGATAAAAGACTATGCACAGAACATTTTGAAAAAATCTTGGATGCTGAGAAATGTGTAATGAGTCTTATGGAAAAAGACGAGATGTATAATTATTTTTTTTATGAGATAAAAAAATGAAAAGCAGAAAAGCGGACCACTGTGCCCCCATCTCCCCTTAAAAGGCTAAAAGTTTGGAAGCCTGGCGCGTATTTCAGGAAAGCTAAGGGACGCGGTCCTACACCAAGTTTCATTTGGATGCAAAAGCTCGGGTCCCCCCCGAACCCATGCAGCTCTCTATAAACAAGTTGGCGATTCAAGCACTCAAAATGAGGGCTATGTTTTCATTAGGAGAGAGCTTGGGCTCTTTTTTCCAACATTTCTTCTGCAGCCATCGAAACATCCTCAGGCATTTCCAAATCAGTCGACGAGCACCTATGGGATAGATCGATCCCTTCTCCTCATTGTGATTTATTGATTCTTTCAATGAGCACATAGATATTCGTGTTTTTATTGAATTCTGAATGTAATCATCCTACTTTTTCTGAGAAAAAATGCACATTAAAAGGTTTATTTTTCAGCTACCCATTGTTTGGATCAAAATCTCCAGCTTTTGCAGATGCTTGTACTTGATTTAAATTTTGAAATTAACTTTGATATAAAAATAATAATAAATATTTTTTTCACTTTAAAAATCTCTACAAAAAATGTAAAGAATTCACACGACCCTTTTCATCCGATTTTGCGGTCATCCAATTGAACTCATTTAAGAAAATGGATCCATGCTGATGTGCCTTTTTATTGAAAGGGACAATATTATGGCACAATAAAGCAGCTGAAGGTTAATGAACTATGGGATTCGTTAGCCATATCCAGTTGATTTCATTCTCCATTCATATTATTAAAGCGATAGTTTTCTATCACGTTTTCTGAGTGGAAGAACGATTTTTAGATGTTTTTAATTGGAGAATTCTTTGAAAAAAATAATTGAAGTCGTATTACAAGCGCGAGGTTTCATTCTAGGATCCATTTCCTGCCTTGACCGTCTAGTAAAGTAAATATTTTTTTCTGTTTTGTACTATTTCTGATAGCGAAGCTTCAAGTCAGCATGCTTTTTAAAAATATTAACTTCCATAAGAGGTAGCGTTTAAACTTCTCTCTCTAAAATCATAAGCAGTTTTGCACAGCTAGCCTTTTTCTTAATTCAATGACGCAGCACTTAACAATAAACAGAAGATGGATCTGCTACTTCCGAACGTAAGTTGGAACAAGAGTGTCATAATGAAATCTTTTATTGAAAAGTATTTTATTTCCAACTTTTGGCCTCCTTTTTTCTGTATTTGTGCCTAAATATTACAATTTCATAGGTAGCTACACAAAGAGTGTCGACATTTTTCGTTAAAGAGCATCCATTTATTGCTTCTTTGTATGTAGATGGATGAACGTTACTGGGGTCAGACTTTGTGCACACACGCTTTATAAAAGTCGAGAAAATGATTTCTAGTGTGATAATCCTATTTCAGGTAAATCCATTCTCTTTTGTTTCGTTTAATTTTCAGTTTCTGTACCAGTCCAAAAACAAAATCCATTTTCGTGCGCAGTGGACTGCAGCTATGACACATTTCTTTTAGCAACTCGCCCGAAAGGAAAACCGCAGTTTAAAAATGTTAGGTATCCTACTTGAACAAAATATTCCAATGTCCAAGAACATAAATATATCTCCCGAGTCAATAACGTAGAAAAATGTGCTCTGGAAAACATATTTCTATGGAAGTTACTTTCCATCTGTGCTACTGTAAACGATCAATGATTGGAATTTGTCTTCATAGCCTCCGGGGTTGATGAAATGGAACGTTCAAAAATCCCCGATTTCTTCACTGAATCCTTCTTCCAAAAGCCTTTCTGTTTGTTTGCTTGCTTGGAGAGTTTATCCCAACTTTTGGGAGGTACTTTTTTTTGGAAAAGAAAAAAAAATCAAACTCACTTTCGTTTTAAATAGCCTCCAAGGATCCTGACATGGATTTTATTCGGTTACATTGAACCGTGATACTTTTATTTTTAAGAACTTGCCAAGGTATTTCGCAGTAAAATTAGGAACCCAGTTTATAGAAGTTCACATATATTTTGCAATTGGATGGTGACTTTATTGTTCGAGAAAAGTACTGTATTTCGACGGTTTGTGGAATTTTCAAATCTATTCGACGGTTTGTGGAATTTTGAAAGTATTTCATAAAGATCATCCTTATGTTGCACTTTCCAGTTATTGGGTTGCGATTTTATTCATTTAGGAAATTGCGAAAAAATGGAACAAAAATCTTGATTGGGCAGTCTCCAGAAAGTCTATAAATGATTTGTATTCGTAAACATATTTCTTTATTGAGCACCATAGGCGCACCCACGGAGGGGGCTATGGGGGCTGAAGCCCCCCCTAAAGGTAGAAAGTTAGAAGTGAAAAGCATTAAAAAATGAAAATTGTCGCTAATGAATTAACTTTTTTTAGTTCTTTCTTTTTTTAATTGTCTTCAAATTATTTCTAACCAAAAAAGACATTTATTTAAAAAGTTTTTAAATAAATGCTTACAGTTAGTTGAAACACTGTTACACACACACGTTTACAACGTCGCTCAAAAGATCAGATAATTATTTATGACTCTATAATGAATTACATTGCTTGTGTTCTATGGGACAGTCAAGTGGTACCGAATATTTGGACGTTATAAGAGAGTTGTAACTAACCGAGGTCACTATGACCGAGTTCAGCAGTATTCATATGTAGCCCAGCCCCCCCCCTAAACTAAAATCTTGGGTGCGCCACTGTTGAGCACTCCTTTTCAGAAAAACTTAGAAGTCCCACGGAGGGCTGATTCTGAATGAGTTCCGCAGGTAAGCTCCCCGATGAGGAAAAGCAAATCCTTTTGATTCTGTGGCACGCGATGAACGTTTTCGATCGTCCGCCCTCTTGCTGGTAGTGAAGTCGAGCGATGGCAACGGCTGCCCTTTATCAGCATGGGGCCCTCTATCCAGCCGTTCTCGCATTCTTCCCTTTTTCAGCAGATGTCAGTGCTGTTCAAAAGAATCGTGACCCTTTTTTGGGACGGGAAAGGACGTGCTCAAAAGTAAAGGATTCTCGTGGAGCTCTGTCACCCGCCACTCTTTTTATAGAAATTAAATCTAGTCTTCGTGATTGGCAACAGTCCAAACGTCAGAGTGGGATCACTTCGCGTTAAAGGGTTAAAAAAGTTGCGAAAGAAGACGTAGCAACATGCAAAACACTCAAGCGAGATACAAAAGTGCTGGAGAAAGGGATGTCACTCTTTTTGATGGACTTCGGAAGTTGCAGAGGACAAAGGCGTAGGTGCTGTAGACGACTTCCAATATTGATTTCTTTTATTCTATGTTGGATAACTGCCTTGACTTCAAGCTCTTGGATCGCGCTCCATTCTGAAGAGGCAGAGTGAAAACGGAGTGCACGGTTGTACACATTTTCAAAGCTATTTTCAATAAGTAGTAAAATATTTCGTAAATATTTCTCAAGTAAAACCGGATTCTCTTAGCTACAGCCGACGCTCGTTTTTGCGAATGCCCGAACTTTCCCGTAGACAATTTTACGAACTGTTTGATTTGTTCCTATAGGTTCGTTAAAATGCGATCTATCCTACGCGAATGAATATTACGTGACTTTTTCACGAGTCGTGTATTTCAGAGTGAACACGTACTCCGAGCACGTGATTTTTTGCCGAGAGTAAGGAGCACCCATAGATCCGCGTTGTGCGAGGCTTCGTGATTGCCTAGTGAAGAAATCCCGCAAGGTATTTCATCCCTGGTAGAATCATTAAAGGTGGACGCACCCTAATATTCTCAGGCTAAACCTCGTTTTATTCATCATTTTATGTGAGAAATGATTAGGTTGCATCAGTGGCGTAGCCAGACATTTTTCATGGAGCGGGGGGGGGGGCTTCGTGATTGCCTACTGAAGAAGCGCCCATCACGCAAGGTTTTTCATCCCTGGTAGAATCATTAAAGGTGGACGCACCCTAATGGTCTCAGGCTAAACCTCGTTTGATTCATCATTTTATGTGAGAAATGATTAAGGTTGCATCAGTGGCGTAGCCAGACATTTTTCATGGAGCGGGGGGGTTAGGACTACTGCAACTCATATATATGTATGCGTGTGTGGGATAAGGGAGTGAAAAATATACCTATGTTTATGGCAAAAAATGCCTCATGGGAGGTTATGTCCCCCGAACCCTTCGCTATGTCACTGGGTTGCATGGATTGCGTAGCCATGTCGACCTTCCTTTTATTTAAAATTCTTTCTTCTTGATGTTGAGCAATATTTTCAAAGGGTCCGAAAATTTGAGAATTGTGAATAAAAATTGGATTTTTAGTGTCATAAATAATGACGAAGGTTGGATGACTTGTCCAATATTTATAACTCCTAAATTGGGTCAGCATTTTTCATTGGGTGCATACCATTCCATAAGAATTCCTTTTAAAATTTGAGTCAAGTGTTAAGACTACCCAATGGGACTCCTTTTTCTGTTAGTAAATCGTGCTCGAAATAATCTCTTTTCGAAATCAGAATTCGGTTAAACACTTTTCGAAATTGGATTCTTTAGTGCTCTCACTTCGTAATTGGAATTTTTTTTTTCTTTTTCCAGTCACAAAATTGGAAAGGAGAAATGTGGTTGAAGGGAAAAGTAGTTAGAGAAATTATTAAGTATCTGTTATGGTATTAAACAGGAACGTGGTTAATCATGACGATGAGCGAAAGATTTCTATTTTCATGAAGAATTTTAGATTTGAAGATCTCTCTCGCGAAAGCGAATTGCTTTTCTACCCTAGAGAAAGCTTTTTTCAGTAATTACCATTTTAAAGTCTCCAGAGATCTTTCAATATGTATACCCTTATTCGCTCCCATTTGAGTCTTCTTTTTCGGGGAAAGCTATTTTATTTCTTCGGTGCTTTTTTAGGTAGAGGTACTATTAAAAGAAATTGAGCTCGAAGCCATGGACTTATTCTATCCATGAAAATAGACACGCAGATAAACTGTTTTAAATTTGCTCAATTTTTTGTTTGTTTTATATCATATTGAATTGAATACTTTCGATAGTGTATTATTATATGTTTATATAATATATGTTTATATAAATTGTTATATAAACATTATTTCTTTTAAATAAAATATTATATTATATGTTTATATAAATTGGGCTCCACCGTAGCCGAGTGGTTAAGACACTGAATTGGGTGGATGGCTCAAGTGCTAAGGTCCAGGGTTCTGGGATTCCTCGCAACTGTTCATCTGACGGTCTGCAGTTTTCAGCTGTTTTCTACAGATGCAACCTGAATATCTGTTTAGAGTACCTTGAAAAGGCATCGCCCCCTCCTTTAGGCAGATACCCCTCATGCATATTTGCCTCAAAACAGTGCACACTTAAGAGCGTGTGATGTTTTATGGATTAACAAAACAACTTAAGCTTTCCTCTTTGAAAAAATATCAATGACTATTTAAAGTCAGCACCTTAAGCCGATTTCATAAAGCGATAGACAGTTACTTCGTTTAGAGATCTTTCAAAATGCTGAAAAATACAGCATTGGGTTCAACCATTTGTTTCATTTATAATTTTAAAATGCGTAGTTTCTCCGTTTTGCTTCTAAGCAGAAATCACGTGGTTGTCATGCCAGTGACGTCATAAGGTTCTGTTCGGACAGGGAAGTGGCTGCTTGGCATTGTATCAGACAGTTCCTATTTAGATGAATTATCTAACTTAAGCCTCCCTGCTTGTTTTCAGGATTATCAAAGATGGCTTATATGGGTTGCGTATTTCGAATGCGTACTAAGGGTGGTTTTTCTACAGCTAGAAATGTTCTTAACATTATTAAAATAAAAAGTCATTGGGAATCATGGGCGTCTTCTGATGGAAAGATGAATAAGGAATTCAGTCCTGTCAGCCCTCATCTCACTAAGAAACTCAACTCATTGGAACAACAGACCCCGTGGTGCCAAGGTCATCGCTGCCCATCCACGCCTTCGCGACCACGAGCTCTGGCATGGGTCCCGGTTAGAGGGCGCTCAACCTGATCAAGAGTCTTTTTTTGACTAACATAAATATTCTGGAAAATACTTCCTATCCTATTACCATAATAAAAATGAATTTTTTAGGCTAAATAGAATAGTAATAGGAACAGAAAAAATAGGTTAAGTTCTCAGTGCCTCCTCCTAAAAATGGAATGCTAGAGAAAAACAGGAATATACCTTTACGAAGGACACATTCAAAATTGACATCCATTTATTTTTATGTACTACATATTGGGGGGTGGAATGCTCCACTATTGGACACCTCTTCCTCCCTCATGATACTTTAGTCATTTTAAAGTCATAGGGGGTTGGAGCCCATTAGATTACGTTCCAGATCTTGTTTTCATTTTTTGACAAACCATTTTCGAGATGAAAACGGAAACTGATTCTTATACAAATCGTCTATCATTGAGCATCGTGTTTTTAGATCAGTCTCCCTTATTGGGACCTTTTCTTAATATTAAAAGATCCTCTAGAAGAGAACATTTCTAAGCGATCGGTCCCTGTGTCGAAAATGTTGTTTCATTTTTCCGGAAGTCCAGTCGCTCTACTGCCAATCGACAGCAGGTGCTAGTTAACGTACACATTGCGTTCAAATCTTGGAGATAGTCTAAGAAGCGAGTGATTTCACTACTGTTGGAGCAGCGCATAGATGGCAAAATAAATTCACAAAGGAAGTTGCCGGTTACTTTTGGCTGTCGGAAAACCCAAAAAGCCAATTTGAAATCCACGCTCTTTTGTCAGATGGAAAAAATAAAGTACAGCGACCCGTTATCTCGGGGAGAGAAAAAGAATGAAGCAATCGGAAATTTTTAAATGTTTTATTTAAATTAAGAAAATATTTGTAGGATGACATAGGCACTATGCAATAGGTATGCAATTTCTTAAATAACAAAACAAGCAGCATTTTTTAGTATTTTTTTCTTGACTACCCAATGTTTATGCTTCTTTGAGCGACCCCCTCTCTCAACGACCGATTTTTTTCAGAACGGTCGTTCCCGAGAAGTTTGACTGTATAGAGTACAGATGCAATGATAAGTAACACACAAAATGGAGGACGGTCCATAATTAGATGTTCTTGAACGGAAGATCAGTACTACAAACACCCCCCTCCAAAAAAATGGACACGTACAAATGACTGTCCGTACGCGGGAAAGTGACTCGGAGAAACAGTTCGGGCATTCCTATAGGCATTCACCTTTTGTACACTTCACGCTGGCCCATTTTGTGACAGGTGCAACCAACGCCTCCTAGAGACGAAAGCCGCGGCGCTTACTTGTGACGTCACACCGAGCAGGTAAAGCAAAGCGTTTCCATTGGGTTTCTCCTCTTTCCCGCGTCGCGGGAGAGCTTTGCTTTACCTACTCGGTGTGACGTCACAAGTAAGCGCCGCGGCTTTCCTCTCTAGGGGGCGTTGGTGAAACCCTCTATTTCACCCATTCTCTTTGGATGGGATGTTTTTAAAAGGGTCTGTGTGGAAACCATTTAAAAAATATCCTTCTGCAGAGTTACCGAAAATGGGCATCCTTTTTAAATATTTCTTAATAAAAAGAAAAAAAATACATATAGATAAATCTTTTTCAAGTGACAGAAATGTGTGTGTTGTTTTCAAGGGATAGGAAAAACTTCATTATGCACACATTATCGCGTGACAAAAATAAGTTCCCTTTAAAATTCAATAAAAATACTCATGGATACACGCTTTGGTCAGCTTAATGTCATTCCCGAAGAAGATCGAAGCGACCACTTTAGTTTCAGTAACACTTCTTTCAAACGAAGGCTATTTACGGAAGAGATGAATTTTCCTCCCTAGGCTGGCTGAACATGCCTCTTTATATGTATGAGAGGACGCTTCTTTTGGGCCAATTGCTTTGTTACTATCGGATTGGCTAAAAAGTTTAATTTTCAGAAATGCCTTGTGTCCATGATTTTTAGTACTTGATTTGAATAGGTTAAGTATCACGAATATCTGACGTGTTTTCAGATTCTTTTGATTTCGATACTTTCAACTTCAGTTTACCTAAAAGAAGGGGGCGCGCTTCCCAATGGAAATCTTCATTACGAAACTTAGCAAACCACTTCTGAGAAATCCCATCTTCATTCTGGAAGTTTTTGTTCTTCGTTTCTATAGCAGTTTTATGATTCTTGAAAAAAATGATTCTTGTTGGCGATCTTTTAGCATTAAAATAAGGATGAAAGCATCCAACAGTTTTGTTAAAATGGATTCAAAAAACACTTACTTGTCTGTTGCCAATATTTGCAATGGTGGCCCAAAATGAGGTTAAATCTTGTTTAACTAAAACTTGGGTCCTTTGCTATCCTATTTTACACTACACTTTGCATCGTAACGATAGTTTAATAATATTTCAAAAGCACAATGAGTAATGAATAAAATAGAATTTTTAGAAGGTGTCTAAAGGGTCATTTTGCTCTCAACCCAAGGGCGAAAGGATCCTTCATTTGAAAATTTTAAATTATTTTGATCAGCAAAATAGAAAATATAAAAGCAATTATGACTATACATAATAAAATAAAATAAATTTTAGAATCATATGGTATGCATGATTTATTTTATGAAAATTTGAAAATAAAAAAGTGTCGCAAGCAATAAAATGGAATATTTGTAAATTATAATGAAAGTATCACGGCCCATAATAAACGCAGAAATAAATGAAATAATAGAATGGGGTGTCACGCGTTTTGAGAATGGTAGAAGGGCTGCCATGACGCCTAGGACCCAGTAATGGAGTTTCTTCAGTCGAGGGATCCTTTTTCCAGCAATATGGCTTCCCACTTTAGGTCGTATTACTAGAACATGCCGAGACACATAACAAATTTAGCAAGTGTCGTTCCCATCTAAAAACATACTCTATTCCAAGGTACAGCACTCTCCCCTACACAAAAGAATTTTTTTAAAGCTATCTAATAAAGCCTTCTGTTTGTATTGCATAACTGGATTATTTTAAGGGCGAATTGAGTCAGGATTCTAGAAATTCTGGTGTTTGGAAGTCCGTCTTTGAGAAGTTGTGCTATGTATAGCCATTATTCTATCTGTGACACGTTGTCCATTTTAGCAAGATTTTGAGCTTGTAGTCTTTTCGAATTAAATGAGCATTCGTATAAATGTGTGGTGGGTTTCTAAACATTCCATTCAGTATAAGAGGAGCTCATCTTGGTCCACTACAGACTTGCATATCGGACATTGAAATCGGAGTCAAGATCTGCCTGCTTTTCTCCAATGTTAAATACGAGAAACATGGATTAATAGACTTCAATAGGCATTGTGGATTCTGCACATTTTCCCGATCCATGATCCATTCGAACGTCCAAATTTTAACCCCAAACAATCTATTACATAAAATAATAATATCATATAAGCAGTGAAAAGTATTTGCTTTGAAAATCTATATCTTAGCACATTATCTCTCCCCAAAAAAGTAATCAAGATAAATAAAGAAAACGACACGAGAATTAAAAAGAACCTTTTGATGCGGAATTTTGAACTCTCTTTCAGCATTCAGTAGATACTATTCATTTAAATAGAAACTCTTAAATATTTCGACTAAGGAAAATGTAGGCGGAAATCTCTTCCTAAATGAGATATTTCTGAAATACCTTCTTTCGTAAACTGCATTCATTATCTTTTGTCATCCGCTAGTTTTCCCAGAGAGATGTCTCTTTATGCATTTTTTTAATTCTCTTTGTCTAGACTTTGGAAAGCAGATCTTTAATTCCCTTAGGCTTCCCTATCTTGTTTTACGTAATTAAAACGGAAGGCGGCTATCTGGATTAAAACTTCAACAAGCGAATTTTGTTAGAACAAACAATGCGCGCTTTTTTATTTCTTAAAAAGAAGGGGAATGCTGTTTTCATAATAGTTATAATTGTATAATTTGAAAATGCTATTTTTTGGACGGATAGTAATTAAGCGAAAGGGATGTGGTCTTTATGTCCAGGTCTCTAAACTTTGAACTGTTTATGGGTGTAAGTTGTGATTTGTACCATGTCATTGACTCACTCTATAATCAGTCAAACTTGTTTTGTGACGTGATACATCTTTTGCGATAACCATGTCTTCAAATAGAAATGTTTTGTTTAATCGAATGTAGGAAGGGTTTTAAGACATATTTTCTTGTCAATTCATTGAACTGAGCTCTTTTTACAAAATCTTATTACTTTCCATAAACAAAACACGTGTTAAAGAATCAATTGCATATTGAAACGGACGGTCATCTTTGGAAACGTGATTGTAAAAATCTTCAATTTATCTGCATAAAGTCTTCTAGCTCAATTTGGAAAATGCCCGAGTGGATAAGACACTGAACATGGTAGATGGCTCAACAAGGGACGGTTACCGGCTCTCGATTCAACAGTTTGGGCATTTTAATGCTTTTCTCCAGATGGAACGTGAATAGGCTTTATAACCCCAAGCAGGCAGTGACCTCTTGTGTACGTTTGCCATAACAAAAACAATTTGTAAAAGTATTTTAATCATAGATGGCACATTTTTCAGTGCTTTTGTAACTCGTCTTATTTTCGTTGCAAATGAATAGAAACTTATATTTTACCCCTCTTAGGATAAGACATATATGGAATATCAAATGAAAAGGTAAATTATCTGTTGAGCTATCCAACTTAGTTTCTAATTTAAAATGTAGCATAGCCCTGAGGCATATTGGACTACATGCGATTATAGAGAACTTTTATAGAAGTCAAATTTTACCTTATTTTACTGCACGTCAGTCCGTCCATTAAATTTGAATTTTGATTTCGTAAAGTACACAAAATGATAGATGATTTAGTAACTAACGATCGATTACTTTATCAATGTATAAGCCCGTAGGAAGTATTCTTCAAAACAACGATATTTATTTTTAAATGTGGATGGGAAGCTATTTTCCCATCTATGATTTGCGCTGTTATTTGCTGATAACTTGAGAAAAAATACCAGTGTAGAATTTAGTTTACATACAGTTTACATGTGGGTAATTGTAAAGGTTAGCGTGGGGTCAAGAAGAAAGTCCAACACTAGGGAGCTATTTTCTCTTGAACGGTGCGCGTTCGATCACTGGATCCTTTCTCATAGAGTTTATTTGTAGTTAGAAACACAAAATTTATAAATTCTGTTATTTGTAAGCACCGATGTTACGCGGTGTTTTCTGAAATTTCATGGAAAGTAACATGTATAAAGTCTTGAATTTTTTAAATACAGAATATATATCTAATTTAGAGTCCCTTTTGTACATTTTAGTATTTGTAAATTATACTTTATAAATATCATGTGATTCGGTGTTTTAAAAAAATGCAGAACTTAGTATGGCCTTCCTTTAAATAGCTCCCAATGATCTAGGTGGAGGGAGAGACATACTTCCTAAAGAACGGTCTTAAGCATAATTTTAGGTATTAAGCTAAATGAATATATTTTTAAAATGAATGTCAGTCGTATTTTAGCCTAGCATGACTCGAAAAAAAATGACCTTATAAAAGTTTAAACGCGGATAGTATTAAAATAATGTAAAATGAAGAGTAAAAAAAGGGATTTGGATGCATTTTTTGACAAAAGGAATCCTATGTTTTACAGATTTTTATTTTCTACATCAACCCTATTTTTTGAATTTCGAAATCTCAACGTGCACTTCCTTTTTAAAGTTGTAAAGGCTCATCCTGAAATTGCATGTTAATCCAAATGAAAGTATTAATGAAAAGTGTTTTGAAATGAGTTTTCTGCATTCCAATGAATGTTGCGTCAATATTTCGGAAGTATCACTATAAATCATTCAGTATAAGAGAAATGAGAGCTGAATAGGAACGAACTCTTAGTGGTGCAAAAAGGAAATGAAATGAAGTATTCCAACTCTTTGAATTCTTCTCCTTTCTATGGAAAGGAAATGAAACCCATGATCACGTACGTGCCAACTAATTAAGGACAACAATGAGTCGGAGGAAGAAAAAATCAACACTTCCCAGAGCATCCCTTTTCTTACGTGTCTCTTTATTAAAAAGGAATACCCGTTATTATTATCACTGTTTCTTTGATTTCCTTTACTCAACTGCTAAAAGAACTCGTACTTACAAATGATACTCCTATCGAAACAAAAATATTCAAAATGGCTTATCACCTGGAAACAATCAATAGTAGGTACATACTACTACCCATAGATTTTTTTCACCCAGGTTTGCTTCCTTCTTTAATAATTTTTTTGCTAAAGACAAATTTATATTATAATAACAACCTATTTTTATAATAACCTCTTGTGGGATGTACTATGCATTGTAATAAAAGTGTACTTCAAAATGCATTGCAATAAATATGTATTTATTGTAATGTATTTAAACTCTATTTCAGTTTTAAAACATTCCAAATTTTTTCGACTCTTTAACATAATGGATCTGTTTCATTTTTTTTTAAGTTTCATGAACGACAACATTAAGAGAAACAAATAGGTAGACTATAATTTACAGATTTTTTAAAAATTTTGTTCTTTGAAGAAAATCGGAAGAAATTAATTTTTAAATGTGTACACGTGTACATGACTCTTGATTTTACCTTTAACGTCTACCATCCTGTACCTTTGCTTCTTTGAATATCGGTAGTTTAATCGGATAAATATTTCTAAAATTTCTGTCTGTTAGCCTATAATGCGCAAACAGAGCCTAAATACGGATTAGAACCCCTGACGGAAAGACCCTCCCCCAGAGGGCACCTCTACCCATCGGCCTAGATCCCACGTGTAGATAACTGGCCTTCATCCCGCAACACAACACATACTACGCCCACCGTTAGGCATAGCATTTCATAAAATGCATAGAAATCTGCATAAAATGCATTCTCTATAAAGTCAGTCGGATAGATTTTCGTAACTTTCATAGCCATTGGATTTTATCGCGTCCATGACACATACGATTTTACAAATGTTACTACACACCAAAAAAGATTATGGAACTGGAAACAAAAATGTCGCGAGCTTGTATTATCTGGCAGCTAAAACTATTCAACTGACGGCAAAATCTTAAATTTTCGTAATAATGATTCATTGAAGATGCAGTTTTTCTTTAAAAAAAAAAGATTAATGTAATGAGAATAACTCGGAAAGCCTAATTTTTCTGGTGAGTATTCTGCCATTTCGTTTGTACCCTTAAAGTACACCCCAGACAGAAAGAAAAAGCACCAGAAATAAAGTTTGAAATAATTGCACCTAAACTTGTTGGTGTCGAGAGAACTACTGTTGAGCAATTTGGCCTGAACTAGCGGCATTGGCCGTGGTTGCCGCGACGTATTTTGAGCCCCGATACACAGTCAACGCAAGTCACATTTAAAAAGTTGACCAGCGTATTAAGCTATCAACCCAGTGTCCTTAACCCTTTAACGCGCGGTGTCCTCGCCGTGAGGACACCAAACTCTGACGTTTTGACTGTTGCCAGTCACGAAGAATAAATTTGATTTCTATCAAAATAGTTGCGGGTGACATGGCGGCTGGCTGTGCGCTGTCGTCAAAAAAGGGTCTCTAGATCTGTAACACGCGATGAACGTTTCGATCGTCCGCCATCTTGCTGGTAGTTAAGTCGAGCGATGGCAACGGCTGCCCTTTCTTCAGCAGTGGGAAAAGGTTGCGCCTCAAAGGGTTAAATACCGGGTGCTCCAAATTGTTGGATCCGTGCGGCACTTTTCAAACTATTGACTTGAGCGCCCTGCATCCAATTAGAAAAGTTTTCGAATGACATGCAGTGGCTTTTCATCCCATAAAATTCGATAAGGGCCGAATATTTAGGGAAAAAAAAAATAGAAATAACTTTTGAGTGTGGCTTTCTGTTCAAAAATGTCCGTCGAGAAAATGAAGTCCGTTATTTGAAGTTTCTTCGCAACACATTTTATTCCTGGTTCAAACGTAAGATTCTGAAAATGAAAAAAAATGAACTATTTTTGCAAATGACTGCTATTTTCGAGCTTGAAATACCTAAAGAAGGAATGCATCCATTAAATAGGGATTTTTTTGTATGCACGTTGTCCTTGCTGTTGGATCACTGGGTTGATTTTACCACATATTTACTAATATTACTTTGGTTTTGACTCATTTATTTATTTTATATCTGTCATTACAGCCCATAATTAAATCTTTTAAAAACAGTGCGAACAGAAACCGGTCTTGTTTGAATGAACTTCTGTAAAACACAAACTATATATTTATGCCTGTTTTACGTTAATCATCGAAAGTGATTGCTGGTAAGACGTACGTAAAAACTAAATTTTGTTTGTGAAACTAAGAAAAATCTGACAAAGTTCTCTGTTCCACTGCCGAAACTGTTCCTTTAATCAAAGTATTATATCAACATTTAAATTATATAAAAATGGTTCTGATCTCCTCATTTTTTCGTGCAGTCCTGAGTTGTAAAAATGTCTTTCACTTCATTCTTCATGTATCTTTTGGTGACTCGGGAATGGCTCCTGATTCATGGGCGTTCATTCCTATAAACTCTAGGTCGTATTACTGAGTGACCCATGTGCCATTTTTGTGAAGGGCATTTAAAGGTCGGAATTAATTTTTCTCACTAAGCTTTGAATACAGAGTCACTCTGCAAACCTTTTAGTTTTTAAATTGACGATCCCTTTCTAAAATGTACGCCATAAAAAGTAACTGCATGCTATTAGAAGACTTTTTCAAACTGGAAGTGTATGGCTGAAGTCAATAGTTTAAAAAGTGCCGCACTTATCAAACAGTTTGAGACACCCAATATATATATGTATATATAGTCTCTGACTCAATTTAAAACACTTCCGGTTCATACCACAAAAAAACCTTTACCGCCATTGCACACACACAAAATAATAAAGTCTACATTATGGGTGCGGATCGGCTTGAAATTCTTCCTAATTATGTAGATAAACAGAGATAAAAAAGTGTGCGGTGCTTTAAAAATGTGTGAAAATCCATTTGTTTTCCGATTTTTATCTATTTTTGACCCTTTTTAATATTAGAAAATAGATTGACAATCTATGTTACCTTCGTAGAGTATTCCAATTATTTCAGAGTGACTTGATTTTGTTTCAAGTAAGTTCTTGAGAATAAGCAGAGACTGAATGGGTGGGTACTTCTGTTAAAGAACTCCACACATTTCGTCGTTTTCGGGACACTCTCCCAGGTAATGCAAACATGTCCGAAATACTGGAGTCCTCCTTCGATGAAAGTCTTTCCAAACGGATGTGTGAATAAACGCAGGGGGTGATTCTAATCACAACCATGAGTCATGGACTGAAGTCGTTATAGCTTATCGGAAATCCCAACTCATCTATTGTTCCCCCTTCCTGATCGAAGTGAGAAGGGAAAATAGGGACGGGCTGTATTCCCCCTTCGGAAAAGAATGAAAGAAGCAATTGGATTCGGTCTCAAGTCTATTTAATTGGTTTCCCCAAAAATATCAACAGTAGTGGTAGTCTCATAGTTAAATGCAAAATCTCATCAGTTATCTCGTCTCATTAGCAGGGGTGGCGCCAGCGGGGGGATCGGGGGGCCATGCAGCCCCCGTCGGGGATCACTGGCCCCCCTGTCGGGGATTTTTTTTAGAGAATTTGTTGGTTTAGAAAAACGAAGGAAGTTTTGCAACCAGATAAAAAATTCCGTTCAAAGTGTCTGACCCGACCGTAGAGGTTCCCGTTTACTTCCATTCTCATTCTGCTTGGAATGATACGATTCATATACTGAATATTGATTATCTGCAGCTCGGAGTCTGTTTCTCAGGATTCGAAGAAATCAGCCAACAAGATCCCCATTTCTAGGGTAAGCAGAGTGGCCCGACCTGCTAACAATTGCCTTCGTAACGACCTTTTTAACTACGACTTGGGTGAAAATCACTGGGCTTTCCTGTTAACCAAGAAGAGATAATGAATGACCCTCTCATCCTAATAATTTTGAATATACGAAACGAAAGTATGAAATGGATCTCTTACTCGAATACTTTTTTGAGGGGCTGTGAAAGTACTGGAACGTAAAATTTGGGGGGTTTATCATTGGGCCCCCCCGTCGGGGAAGAGGGCCCTCCCGTCGGGGAAAGTCTGTTGCCATCACTGCTCGTTAGTTAAATGGACAGAAGACTCCAATTTGTAGAGAGACCATTGAAAGATCGATTTTGAATAACTTCTTGAAGAGCGAAGAGAGGGCAGCAAAAAGTCGCCGTGAAAAACGAGTCGCATTGTGACGAAGTGTCGTATTTTCACACTGTGACGCTTCGTTTGTGACGTCGGGTTTAAAATTTTGACTTTTTCATGTTCGCTCTTTCAACAATGCGTAGTAAGGGAAGTCTAGTGGAATGTAGAGGGGCTTAGACGATTCTCGTCTGACCTACAGATCGGATGCTCGGCCGCAGAAGTCGGATTTATGACACAAGTGCTCAGGAACGTCCGCGATAGATGCCACAACCGGAAAATGATACAACGCCATAGCCTCCTCGCTGTCGCACACAGGCGGATTTTTGAACAAAACCAATAGATGGATTTAAACATTTAAAAAGCTAAAGAAAAAGTATGATTGCCATATACTAAAAGCGTATGAAAGTCGTTTGTTAAATCATCGTCAACACCCCCAAAAATGTTTACTTTGCCGGCAAGATTTTCAATTTTTTTTATGATCGTTTGAATGACAGTCTCTCTAATATTCAATTAATTATTTACGACGTATAACGACACTCTCAAAAGATAAATATATTTTTTTAAATCTTTTTAGGTTTGAGTGGTTTTTAATTTTTGTTATTATTTATCGAATAATGAGGAGAGTAGCCAATATTAGCCACTACAATGAACATAGACGTTAAGCTACGCTGAGGAACTTTATTATATTCTTTAAAACGCAGCCTGATTCTAATGATTTTATAACTTTACTAGCTGAAGTACCCGTCCTTGACGGGTTAGTGAATGCAAATTTCCAAAAAGCAAGAACTTTCGTCAGCATTGTAGGAGTACACAGAATGGATGGAGTATGTTGCCAAAGTAAAGAAAGCGAAGTTATAATTTTTAAGTATTATTAAAATATTACAGGTTAGAGAGTCACTAAGTAATATCATTTCATTCGCTTTGGTCGTAATTATGGGATGCGCGAACGAATATGGACGCATATTGAAATAATTTTCGCAAAATCTCAAAATCTAATAACATTTTTGAAAAATTTTGAAGGCTAGAATTTAAGTTGAGTGACAACCTATCCTGTCACCCAATTTCGTTCCATTCCCTACAGTCTTTATTTCGTGATGCTGGAACAAAATTTCAGCATTTTAAAACGATTTTCGCAAAATCTCAAAATGTAATCAATATATTTTAAAATTTCAACGCCTATAAATTAAGATTAGCAACTTCCTATCCTATCACTAAATTTCGTAAAATTCGTATTAGTCGTTATTACATGATGTTTGAAGAAATATAAGCGTATTTTGAGAGAATTTTCACAAAATCTCAAAATCTAATAAAAATGTTTAAAAAATTGGACACCTATAGTTTATGTTGAGCAACCATCTATCGTGTGACCCAATTTCATATCATTCGCTTTAGTCATTATTACTTAATGCGGAAACAAAGATTCACTCAGTTTTAAACGATTTTCGCAAAATCTCGAAATCTGATCAATTTTTTTTAATTAGATGCTTATAGTTTAAGGTGAGTGACCACCTATCATTTCATCCAATATCATTTTTTCACCTTTGCAGTTATTACGTGATGTGCGAACACAAATTTACGCAGTTTGAAATGATTTTCGCAAAATCTCAAAATCTAGTCAAGATTTTTTTTTAATCCGACGCCTATGTTCTAAGTTGAGTGACCACCTATCATGACACCCAATTTCATATCATTCGCTTTAGTCGTTTTTACGTGATGCTTGAACACAAATTTACGCAGTTTGAAAGGATTTTCGCAAAATCTCAAAATCTAATCAAGATTTTTTAAAAATTCGACGCCTATGTTTTAAGTTGAGTGACCACCTATCACGACACCCAATTTCATATCATTCGCTTCAGTCGTTTTTACGTGATGCTTGAACACAAATTTACGCAGTTTGAAACGATTTTCGCAAAATCTCAAAATCTAATCAAGATCTTTTAAAAATTCGACGCCTATGTTTTAAGTTGAGTGACCACCTATCATGACACCCAATTTCATATCATTCGCTTCGGTCGTTTTTACGTGATGCTTAAACAAAAAAAGCGTCACGGACAGAATGACAGACAGACAAACATTTTTTTGAGGGTCGCATCGGATTCCCGGGTACTTGAAACGGATAGAAATCGCAAAATTTTTGAATTCCAAGAAATGTACAGACGAAAGTCTAATTTTATTTATATAGATAGCTCAATAAAGCCAATCATTACATGAAATTGAACTCGGATTTCTTTTCTTTTGTTTTTTGCAAAAAGAATAAAGAAAATCCTAACTGTATTTTAAATACACAAATATATACCCCAGGTTCACGATCCATTATAAAAGTGACACCCAACACATTTAAAACGCGAGAACCTTTCTTTTGAATCACTTCCATTGAAACGACAATTATTTGTTATTGAGGAGACTACACACTTTTCAAGAGTGGTTGATCGTTAAAACATTCGATCCAAATAGGCAGGCTGCCATTGGATTCAAGAAGCCAATAAGAATCGAAAAAATAAGTAACGTTACTGCCATGGCGCACTTCGTATATTGGAGTTTTAGGCGAGACGATTTGAAAATCTGCCTGTGTGAGTCGCCTCGGGTGCCGCCCTCTTTTATCCCATTCCAATTGCAGTGTGACCAGGACTGCGCTGGAACGTCGCACTGTAGTGACTGCGAATACGCTGTGAGCATCCCTAGAGTGACAACGGCAACCGTCCTCAAGTTGTCACGACACTGCAGGGTCCTATTGCGACATCCCAGTGAACTATCGAACTCGTTTTCGACTCTAAAACTTGGAATCGAAAGAGGATCTTCTCACATTTGAGTTGCTTCTACATTACTTTCAGAGGGTTCGAAATGTTTGAATCGTTTCGACAGCGTTTTTTTTCTCTTTTATGGTCGTCCCCCGATTCATGAGAGGCATCGGTTACAAAGGGCCCAGACGGTGGCGGATGAATTGTCCAATGGATAAAGCACTGGACAGTGGTCGATGGCTGAAGTGTGAAGGACCCGAGTTCTGGCCTACAGCACGGCTGTCGATCTCACTGTCTGGAGCTTTGGACGGTTGTTTGAACGGGTTGCAACTTGAATCCGCGTTAGAACCCCTTCCAAAGCCCTTCGCCCGATGGTTGCCTCCTTTTGGTCGATAGCCCTAGTGTAATCGGCTACCACACAATAACCAGGATCCAGAGGGAAAAAAAGAATTCGGAAGGGATTATTTAAAATGGAAGCTCTACTGAATGCGTCGGATTTTCTTGTACATAAGAAGGAAAACGCAAACAAATAAAGATGGGTCTATCTGAAATGGCAAGATTTTCAAAAACAATACGTCGATATAGATAGCCAGTGAAGAAATTGAAATGAATCTAGAAAGAAACAGTATCATGAACATAGGTATGTGGTTCTAATGAAACAGGGTTCTATATACGGATACAATGAGGAATTTTGAAAAATAACTTGAGTTCAGAAAATGGCCACGAAAAAACAGCCAATGGAACAGTGGAAATGGCTCCTTCCAAATATACATATACACACTATAACAAAAAAACCAAGAAGGAATTGTCTTACTGTTATCAAAATGGGTGGATGGGAACAACATACATAAAAAAAAGCGATTTAATATCCGAACTATGGAATGATTTATTGGAGAGTTTGACCATGACAAAGGGAAGAAGTCAATAAGGCGTTGCTCCACCTCTGGCTTCCATGCAAGCTGTCACCCGGCGTTGCACAGACTGATAAAGTTACCGGCCTAAGGAATTTCTTGCCAAATGGCCAAGAAATTCTTTAATGCCAAGCGCGGTAGGCCGGAACTCGGGTCCTTCACACTTCAGACATAGACCACTGTCCAGTGCCTCATCCACTCGACCGTCCATCCACCATCGTCTGGTGGTGTAACCGATGCATCTCGTGAGTTAGCGGATGACAATAACATTGCCAAGAAATTCCTAATTCTCAAAATAGGCTATAGAGGCAACATTTTGAGAGGGCTGCAAATCAGCTTCCCATAACGTCCCAAATGGGCTTTATGGAAGAGAGATCGTGCGACCTAGCTGGCCGAGGAAGTACAGGGAAAGCTTGAAGGCAATTCATAGCAACACGTGCCGTATGCGGCCGGACACTATCGTGTTATAAAGTAAGTCCAGGGTGTCGCAAAAGGAACGCTAACACAGCCGGTCTTAGGATGTCGTCAATGTGCCAGAAATGACTATCAAAGGGGTCCGGCTATCAAAACAGATGGCATCCCAGACCCTAACACCTTGTTGTGGGCTTGTGTGGCGTGGACTCTGCCCTGGAAGTCTCCAGACACGTCTGCAGCTGTCGTCAGGACACAGTTGGAAACGGGACTCGTCACTAAAGACTACGTGCCCAGTCAGCACATTTCCACGTGGATCGAGCCCCGCACCACAATAATCGGACTTGACGGTGTACAGGCGTGAGAGTCAGCCGGCGTAACGGCAACGCCCCCTAGAGAGGAAAGCCGTGGCGCTTACTTGTGACGTCACACCGAGTAGGTAAAGCAAAGCGTTTCCATTGGGTTTCTCCTCTCTCCCGCGGCGCGGGAGAGAGGAGAAACCACCTAGTGGACATTTTTGGAACTTTTATTGGATCTGCCTTGAGCGCATCTCACGAACAGTCCATGGGGGTCATCGGCTCACCCGTTTTAACTGCAAGTAGCTGTTGAATCATAACCACCCTGTATATTGCACACACTCTTTAATTATTTATCTATTAGAGATAAGTGGGCAACGGAAATAAATGCTCAAAATGAGCTAGGGAAAAAGACTATTGAGAAAAATTTCCTAGCATCCATTTTTAAAAAGTCTATTTTTAAAATTTTGTATACGAGCCCCCATAGAGAAAAAACCCAATGCGTTAAATGCGCCCCATACGCTAATGAGGTGATAAACAAAATGACAGGATTTCATGCTGTAACGTCTCCGACGCATCTTTAATCAAAGACGGTCAGAGTCTATAGATGAATTGGAATGCGAACGTTTATTGCTGAGTGCCAAAAATTATTATGTTTTTTGTAATTTCTCTGCGACCCCAGAAACGCGATCGCCCGACCTGATTTTTTCCCTTCGAGAGCCATTGAAAAGTAGTATAAGTCAGCCTGTGTTTATCTTCATATCTCTGACACTCTTGCTAAGATATAATTCTCAAATCTTGTACATCAACTCATGAGTGTATGAGGCACCTTTTCCGAACTGAGAATTTTTGGATCGGGGGTTGTATAAAAATTTAAAATACGGATCTTTCCGAAAAAGAACGAGAAGAATTGTTCCTTAACTTAATCCCCTTCCGGAATTTATTTTGAATATGTTTTAGATCGCCTACTTATGTGTAATAGAATTTAAGCGCGCTGCAACCTCTTTAGGATACCCAAGAGAGACACTTGAGAATTCATTTTCCTACACTTGAAAAAATATTTTTTTTGAATCAACAAAATTATCAGGTTGAAATAGAGCCAACGAAATTTTTGTTAAATTAACAAAATATTTTTTTTAATTATATGGTTATTTAAAAAAATTTTTGTCAATTGAATCAAACAATTTGGTTTAAATAATTAAATGTTCTGTAAATTGAACCAAACTATTAGTTATGGTTTATTGGGTTGAAATCAACCGAATTATTTTTTTGAATTAACAAAATTTCTCTGTTAACGGGTGATGTGCTAGCTCATTTAACAAAATTATTTTGTTCATTTCACTGTTATATTTTTCAACCCACAAACGGTTGATTGAAAGTTCCAGTGGTAGGGTTAAATGATTTATTTATTCATCAAAATTAAAATTTTAATTTTAGTGCTTTTATAAATCTAGAAATTAAATGTCAGTTTTATTTTCATACAAAATACTTGGTAAGGCAATCGAAAATCGCTGTTGCGTTCGTAATAGAATAAATATGTGTACTATTTCGCCAAATTTTACATTATAACGGGCGTCAGCTATTTTGAAGTGTGTCCTAACTCTCTTTTTTTTCTGGGAAGGCCAAAGAATCGGACACAAAACCTGCAGTCTAAATGAGATTTTTATTCAATCACTTATCTAGAAGAACCTAAAAGCTTCGATAAACGTAATAGAAAGCTAATAAATATTTTTATCGTCAGGATACATTCATTTTCCAAATGAAAAATTTCCTTTAGAAAAAATATAAAAAAGTTCAAATTGCTGACCCTAAGTGATTTCCTTACCGGCGTGGTATACGAATTAAACTGTTTGCTACGTAAAACCTATATGGATTTTAAAATGTGTTTTCCGCTTTAAAACTTAAACTATTTAGATTTTCGAAAAGTAAAATCTATATTTTCGAAAAATATATAAATCTACGAGTATATATTTATAAATAGGTAATGCCTGTATTATCCAGATCTCCCCCCCCCCCCCCTTAAATCTTCATTGAGCCTACATATATTAATATTTTTACGAACCAATATTATTTTTACATCCTTAGATATTTTGCAGCCAGTTACATTGTTAAAAAATGATTGTTTTAACTAAGTTATTCTAATGGATAATGAGTAGCTGAGTAGCTTTAAGCTAAAAATCTGTATAAAAACACTAAAATAAAAATCCAAATTTCTATAAATAGATAAACTAATTAGGCTTACCTGTGAAATTTTCAACAAACTATTGAAAAACCCAATTTACTTCTGTAAATGATAGTATCCATATTCAAACGCATTGACAGACATTAGTAAAGATCCTCTGCTCTTTCGTAAATACCAATTTTTCCTCTCACTGTCCTGCGCCTGTCCTTGACGCATGTTCAAACTGACTGTTGTGGGATTTCAAATTTCATTCGTTCTGAGTTTTGACAAAACGTTTTGTTAAATTCAAAAGGCATTTTGTTAAATCAATTTGGTTGAATCAAACCTTTTTTAATCAACAAAACAAAGTTACCAAACTACTTAACCAAACAAGTTTTGTTTAATTCAACCAAACACTTTTTAGCGTGTATGATGCATAAGTCTTTTTTTTTCTGTAAAAATAAGTGTATTGCTAATCAAGCTAAAGGATTTGATTTAAAGTTCTAAAAGTATATAAAAAAATATGTATTATTAAAATCAATTTCAGTAACTGCAAAGGGTTTGAGTATGCAGTGGGTATTGCGACGGCAATTTTTCTTGGAAAAGTATTCTATTATCAGAAAAGATGCGAAATATTTTCCCTCGTTTTCCTGAGAGACATACCTGCATAAAACATTCAGAGCACCTTTTCCGATATGAAGTTCACTCCCAAAAAATGAAGAGCTTTTCTTTATAAATTTTATACGACAAGATTTGGGAGTTTTGCAAACTAAATCCCCATTACCTTTTTGTAGATAAAAAGTAGCGTGATTTTTTGACAATTTCTTTACCGCTCTCGGCCATAACTGATTTTGATGTAGGCATCTCGTTATTTACATAGAAAGCCTCCCTTTTTCTGAAAAATAAAAGCTCTCTCCGCTCTATCAATCACTTTTGTCACAACATCAATTTTCTACTTGAGCGGCGACCTTAGTACTGAGAATTCAACATTATCAAGCACACTATTTTTGAATGCTTTTATCTTCTGCTGCGATAGTCCTCACCATTTAGACTTTGCATCCAGGATTAAGAGTTTTTAAAAAAAGGAAATTTCTCTTCGTTTCGGGAAGTTTTGCTATGGTGTTCTAATATTTTTTTTTCTCAAATGTTCGTTACAGAAAATATATTTTAGTCTGTTTCATGTTTCATAGAAAATAAAGCGCTTTACAAAAACGAATTCTAGGCCTCTTTTGCTACTAGAATAGGTTTATTGTAAAAAAATTCGAAGGCTATACGCCTAGGATTTTTTTCGAAGACCTCGAGATATTTTTTCCCGCAAATCTAATTTAATTTTCGGCTTGACACAGACATTTCATTTTCGACGACTTTTAAATTGCTCTATTCTAAGTACATGTTTAATCACTACCCATGCCGATGAACGTAAATCAGTATTATTCTTTTGAAAGCGCAAATCATTGAGCAGGAAAATGAGTCCATGGGATATACTCACTTGACAACCCACTCCAACGTATTGGATATCTATTTCCCACTTTACGTAACTCAGTCTCCCATCCAATTTCAAACCTAAATGAATACGCCGTTCCAATGAAAACAAAATTGTTTATTTCCGTTTATGTTGGACCGAATTCAGACTTCTCTATTTTAGTCATTGAGTGCAGAAGCGTATCGAGATCTAATAGCGTGGCAGATATTTTGCGAGACGAGACAGTCTTTCTCGCGCAAGATGGCTCGCGAGAATTTCCCGTCTCTCATAAACTGACGATACGAATTACTTTTCAATCAGAATTGCAACGTTCTATAATTGTAACTTTTTTTTAAATAGCTGATCCAAGTATGCTTACTTTGATATTTCATGCTCTAATTGTGTACTTAATAATAGCGATTTTTTGTTTACTTATAATACTGGCTACACATTTCATCAAAATGCATGAATACGTTATGCAATTACTTCTTATGGATATTTCATATTTTTCTCTTAAATAAATTAATATTTATAAATAAAATGTTTCATCAGTTATTGAAATTGCTTCTTTCACCCTTAGCCAAGCTATACGAGCAAAAATGAATCATCCACTGGAGCGATTTCGCTCATACAACGCAGGGTCTCTGCGGAGCATTCAAAGTTCCATGTTGCGAAACAACGCTGGTCACAGGTCTTCTCTGCTGTCTTTTCTTTTTCATGGTGTAAATGAACAGGCTAAATCCAGGTTCCCGATCCAATAGGAAAGCCATATCTCGTACACTGAAACGAGAGGGGGGATAAGCAGGCGTCACTCTAATGATCCCGTACAAACTGAAACTTTTCTGAATTCGCTATTCCGCACATGGGAGCCGCTTTGTTAAATAAAAATTTTATTTGCGCAACATGTCCCGAGTTCTGAATCCTTTCTAACAAAATTCAAAGCTTTATAAAGTTTAAAAAGCACATAAAACTCCCATCCACCCTGCGTATTACTTAGACGCAGTTCCGGAAATAAATAAATAAAAACAAATATATTTTTCGGCGTCATGTCACATTATCTATACGGATTCAATCTGAATTTTTATCACTTCAAATGCACATAGGAGTTAATGTGGTAACTGATATATCTACTAATGCGGTAATATGTAACTGATTGTTTTTAATATTTATTTTCAATAAAATAGTATTAATGTTACTTAAAATATTGCAACAAAATCGCAGTCCAGGCAGCCCTCTTTCTCGTCTCGCGTCCGTCCCTATCGATCAGTACTTTGTAAGTGTGCGTCTTATGAAACCATTTGAAATACCCGAAATGAGACTGACTGAAGGTATCAGACCCCACTTCACTATTCATTAGGCAGCTACGACATTCGGAGACCCCAGCTGTACTATTGTTTGGGGGCACCTCGTTTACACATAGAATCACAGAATACAAATATTTGTTTGCTCTGCTTTATATAAAGGGGGTGGGGTTGCGGGATCGGCCTCACTTTGTAGGTTTTTGTTTTTTAACTTAAATGTTCATAAATTTTGAATGCGCAGAAGTGATGATTAAAACGACATCATGAATGACTTTATTCGTGGTAGAATACTTTGGACGGTAACATGACGTTTGTTCTATCCCTGAATACAGCATAGAACACATAGAGAAGTAATAGGATAGAGAGAGCTATGGCAAAGTTAACTTGAGGCACTTGTTCCAGCACGTGACTTGTAACAAGATCTCACGATCCTCCAACTCTCCTTAATTTTCAATGGAATCCACCAGAATCAATCAGCCTGTTTGAAGTCACAGGATGTAAAACACAGAAATAATTTTAATAACTTGGATGTGTACTAGAAAAGGGTTCTATGAATTGAATGTGAAGACAAAGGCACAGATAGGCATTGAATGTTTCGAACGTACTATTAAGTTATAAATCTCCATTGGTCTTACCTCTTCGGTCTAAAGCCATTGTCAGACATCCTCTTAATGATAAAAATTATAAACCCAGTTTAAGGATTGCATAACCCAGATGGGTCATTTTCTCTCTTTTTATTCAATAATCCACTGTACAGCGATCCCAGATGAAATATCTTAATTTTTTGAACATTCAAAAGAAACTTAAAAGAAACATTCTTTAAAGGGTGACATAAATAACTCTTTTGAAATTCTTTGTGCCTTACTTTAAAAAACTTTAAAAGAAGAAATCTAAAATGGGACAAAATTAATTTTTTAAAACTGAATTTTTGTTTGTTCATTTTGAAACGTCTATGGATCCTAACTCTCTTACTCCCTCTGAATCACTCCTATTTTTAGATGCAGACATTCAATTTTTTTAATTTATATTGAATGCACAAAAAAGAAAAATCTTAGTGAGTATTGTGAAAAAACATATTTACTTTCTTTGCCGCAGTCTGTGCAAAATGTAGAGGAAATCAATGTTCAATGGATAAAAAATCATTTCCTCTTTTGAAATAGAAATAAAGCTGCGAAATGCAATATTCCGGGGAGGGACAAAGAGTTGTTTTGCGCAAAAAGCTCTCATTCCATGGTTCGAGTTCGAGAAGTTTAATGAAAAAGGATTCGTAAAAGAAACGCGTGTAGTTGTTTTGGGACGAAAAAGAAAAGAAATGAGTCTATTAAAATGCAACTGTGTGGAAAATCTCTTCAAGTTGTTATTTCACGTGGAAGTGCGTTATTTTGAAAGAGTCGATCTTAACAGGACGAATATGTTTCGAGTCAAAAGTAAACAGAGTAAGAAAGCTTTGCAGCCTCATCCATGTTTCTATTTTACTGAATAGGGCCAGTGTATACCAATCTGTTACATGCAAAGCTCGTCCAGTTAAGTTTATATAGTCTATTAAAAAGTATAATCCACTACGTTTCATCTGTATTTTGTAACCAAGAATGGCGGCTCGTGACCATTTTCAGTGAGGGGGGGGGGAGTCAAAAAAGGAGTGCGAGTTCAAATAAGTAAAAGATCTGTGCAAAGAGCACCCTATTCGGCACACGCACAGCGTATATACTTAAAACTTTCAAAAACGATCCCTATTTATCAAAGTAATGAAACGACTTTTGCCGTCTTCCAACCTCATTATGTTAAAGAAAAGTGTGTCTTATTAATAATCGAAAAGTCATTTTTACTAAGACGTTTATTTTTCTCAAGAAAATCTATGCCATACGGATGCTCGTTCATAAGATCTCGGATTTTGGGTGCCCCCTATCCCTTTAGCGTAAACATTTAAGTGGATCTCATTCTAAGTTTAGAATGGCTGTCATTTCTTGCGATGAGAAAACAAATCGAGCTTGGTGTGATTTCAGTGATTGCTATCCTTTCTGCCTATAGTTTTTGAAAAGTCCCCTATTATGTGTGTACGGATATGGCATTGGATGTTAATGTCAGTTTCTTTTTCTAATGGCGGGCACCTTCCGACTATAGGCATGAGCCACAACTTGTTTGGAAGTACGGGTCATTTCAGCATGTAGGCACATGATAAGCGGAGTAGCATTGCTTCCTAGTAAGGGACGGACGAAATGACATCCGAACCCTTGCCGGGAATCGAACTGGGACCCTTGGTGAAATAAGAGGGTTAACCCTTTAACGCGCAGTGTTCCCGCTCTGGGAACACTCAACTCTAACGTTTGGACTGTTGCCAGTCACGAAGAATAGATTGGATTTCTATCAAAAGAGTGGCGGGTGACAGAGCTCCACGAGAATCCTTTACTTTTGAGCACGTCCTTTCCCGTCAAAAAAGGGTCACGATTCTTTTGAACAGCACTGACATCGGATGAAAAATGAAAAAATGCGAGAATAGTTGGATAGATGGCCCCATGCTGAAAAAAAGGCAGCCGTTGTCATTGCTCGATTAACGACCCGCAAGAGGGCGGACGATCGAAACGTTCATCGCTCGCCACAGATCTAGAAACCACTTTTTGACGCAGCTGGCTTTGCCGCACAGCCAGCTGCCGTCCAAAAAGGGTCTCCCGATCTGTGGCATACGATGAACGTTTCGATCGTCCGCCCTCTTGCTGGTAGTGAAGTCGAGCGATGGCAACGGCTGCCCTTTTTTCAGTATTGGGAAAGGGTTGCGCCTGAAAGGGTTAACTAACCTCTAAACAACCCGGGTGGCGTGTTCATCTTAGAAATAGAGGTTAGTTTCTGAATTTTTTTCGCTGTTATAGCATGTTGTTCTGTTAAATAATAGAGTATTAGGCAGGGTCTGTGTCTAAAATGAAATGTATACATCACTTCGCTACTAGTGTAAGTACAGATACTGCGTTTTTACGGAGTTACATTTCTTGATATTTTTGAACCGGTAAACTAGGCATGTACAGTGATGAGAATCCATTTCCCTGATTGGCCAAGGAGACTCAGGCATGATTCCTGCTTCTACGAGATAAACTTGTTTCCCGAAGTCCGATAGCGAATGCACATTTTAGACTGGATAGGGCACACTTTGCTTCATTGGGGTATTGGAGACGGAAAGATAATCCAAAACATAGAATAGAATGACCGCCGTTGCATACTTGCGGCGATGGAGGAGAAAACAACTCAAAATAAGGTTCAGGAGTGAAACACATCCTCTCAGTCCCTTGGAATGGACTGCATCTTTCCTAACTTGACAGTTCAATATAGGAGTTATAAAATGTTTTAATTGCAATAAGCTGCAAGAAAGTAAAAGTAATGCTAGAAAGTAAAAGGAATGTCTTAAAATTAATTTAAAAAAAGTCATTGAGCAGTATCCCCTGGTAGTCATACTATTATGCACACGGTGGAGTTTAATGATCCAACGCGTCCTTGAAAGGCCTGCAACGAAATCTTATTTAAAAAGCAATGATTATTTTTAGCTGAAAAAAACTTTATTTACCACAAAAAGGAGGAGAATGAAATATAAATTAAAATACGATTATCAGACGAAAAGAAACGGGCTGATTTTATGACTGCTCATTAAAATGGCTCTCTGTATTTCTGATTAGGAAATTTTAGCTCAGTCCTTTAAATCGCCATCCATTTTACACGCTCACACGTTTTGGCAGTTGTAATTGAGAAGCTAGAGGTAGTGACGTGACGCAGCTAATCCAGGGTCGGAAAGTGGTATGCGTCCATCATGCGTATATCATGCTTTTTAAACTAAACGATAATTTTTTCCAACATGTGCTTGAAGTGTTGTCTATTGACTGTCCTTGAACAAAAATGATTGCTTTCGTTTTCATGTATTTATTTAAAATGAAAAATACCTTGATAAAATTTTCGTATAGTGAATTGAAATGTCCGTTTGGCAGACTATTTTCTGCCGAAGGCAAAAAATCCTTTTTCTGAAAGACATCATGCTATACTTTCCACGTCCAATTCAACACTTTCACCCTTCCTGCCACTTCTTGGATTCAACCACTGATCTTTTTCCAATGAAAATAACATAGCTATTTCTCCCCCTCCTTTACTCTCTTAATCTCCTGGAGTGAAAAATGACTATTTAGCAATGACTTTTCACTTGTGCTAACTCTTAAGAATTAGCCAACCTTCAAAGAGTCAAAAGTCACAGTTTAAAATAGTACGATTTCTGACACTACCAAAGAGTGAAACCAAGAAATCCTACCCATAGGAAAGAGTGATCGACTCTGAAAGATGATACAGCATATTATCATTAAAAAGAGTGACGCACTCTAGTTGTAAGTAATTTATGACGTTTGACATTAGATTTGAATAATTATTGACCATTAGTAATGGCGAAGAAGTAGTCAATGGGCGTGGGTATGACGTCAGATTGATGTGATGTTGGGAGTGGAGCTGTTGTTTGCTGGATGGAATGTCTGTTAGGAATTTTGGCGCGGGCTTGGGACTCGTAATTTTAGAGGTTCGGAACTGCTTTTAATGCATTTCAGTTAATTATAATGACTGAATAATTGAATTATTTTTAGTGTTAGAAGTCTGGATCCTAGGCGTGAAAAGCCAACGCGTTAGCCATTGGACGCCATTTGATACAGTACCATTTGATTTGAGTGATTCTGTCTTGCGCGCAGTTAATAACTCTGGGTCGAGAGTACCATCATGAACAGAAACTCGATCAAGTTTCACTAGAGTCGCTTCCGCTAGATGGCACTGTAATATTAGTGTGGTGAAGTCTCACTTTTAGAGTCGGAATAATCAATCTTTGAAAGATTTAGAATGCTATTTTCTGACTTATACATAGGTTCATCATGATGGCGATTATCCGGATGGGTGATATAGTCTCTCCAAAAATTAAAGAGAAGATTCCATTGATAGCACTATAAGACCCCTAATCTTCTCAAAAAGCGAATGTAGAGGGTGTCAATTTAAATGGTTCACTATGGAAATTGAAGTCTTCTAGTAACACAAGTTATACTGCAAATCAAAGAAAATCAATTTGATAAATGTATGAGGAAACAAAAATTTGCATGCGCTAACGGCTGTCTCGACCGAATAATAAAACAACACAGTACTTTATGCGCTGAAGTTGTAGGTGAAGGTGCAAGTGTTAACGTATCTTTTGGAATTCTGGATTTATTATACGCGGATTATATTTTTACGCGATCAATAATTTATTGCTAAACTCTACTATTGCCGTGAATGTTTCTAATAAAAGCATGATCAAATTCTAAATTAAAAAATATTACTATTAAGTATTCTTTTTTCAATTAAGAAACGATCCAAGCAAGTGTCGTAGAGAACTTCCTGTTATAGAGAACTTTTTATGAGGTCCGCAGAGGGTTCATTATAATGGGGTTTGACTCTTAACCTATCACTCATTAAAATCTTTAAATTTTCCGATCACTAATAACATCAAGAGTGAGAAATTCCTTCGAAAAAGAGCACACATAAAACATAGTTTAACTATTCTGCTTTGAAAACAGATATAAGAAAAGTTACAGAACAATCCAGATAACATAACACAAGTAACGTATTCCAAAATACAGATCTAAATGTATTTATTCTAATTTTGACTCCATTGCAAGAGTTCAAAATGTTTTTCTGATTGAATCTGTTGGTGTACAAGAAAGAAAATCTGTGTAAACTGAAAAATATAATTTGGATTGAAGGTTTTCCTTTTGACTAGTGTTTCACTGTATTAAATTCCCTTTGTAAGAGTACTTCAGAAGTATTCTTTGTTTATAAGAATAATATTTCAGTGTGATATTTGCTGACTATTGCATAAAGACCCAACGATACACATTCTGATGTCTTAAAAGGAACCCCATGCTCCAAACCGATCTAATACCATGTTCGGTAGAATTGACTAAAATAAACATCGTGACGCTGAATTGATTACTAAGTACTTTAGAATAAGGCGAGCAGATTATTGCGTGATTACGAAATTAAGATGTGAGTTTTACAATTGGCACGCCCTTTTCATTCTGACAGGGCGTGGCGTAGTCATGATGTGGAAAGTTGCGTGCAGTTTGTCCTGTGTAAAACTATTCCAACAACTATCGACTGACTGCTTTGGAGATGGGTGCCGTTTATTAATGAGATTAAAGGCCAAAACGAGCTTTGTTTTAAAATGGATAGAGTTAATGATGGATCATTATTTAAATATCGAGTATCATGGAAGATAAGACGCATTTTGAAAACTAATCTACAAATCACGAGATTTCTTTGCTTGGATTCCCCGATTTCTATTACTTTCATTCAATTCATTCGGCTGTTTAACTAACAATCCCTTTTATAATAAACCTATCGAAAGGATCTTTTTGTTCATCTTATTAGATAACGGGCATGTATATACAGTGGATAGCCAAGTTATTAGAAAGAGTCACAAAAAATGGTATGTCTGCATTTTAGTTTCGAAATAAAATTAGAAAAACACGGGAGGAATAGGATAAATAATTTTATTTTGTTTATTTCATAGTTCTTTATTATTTTCGGCTAACAAATGCAAAATTAAAGAACCCATGAAAAAGAAGATACAAAAAGTAATTGAGTCAGTATTTGTTGACATTTTCTTTCGCCACTATAACGGCTTCAATATGTTATGGGCATACTTTCTATGCAATTTCTTTGATTGCAAGATTGATTCTTCTGGCCTTACGGCAAGAGGCTGAGACATGCATAGACATGAAATCTTGATTGTTCGGAAACCTTTCCTAAGTTTGGGCATCAAGTCAGTTTCAATATCACCTAGCAGAAAAGGTAACTATGCTAGAAAACGACTCGGCACTCCACATTCGGACAGGATGATTGAGAACATTTGTCTGGAAAATAGGAAAAAGTGTACTGGAATTTCTACTCAATGAGTGCAGGAATCTGGCATGTCAATTTCCAAGGGGGGGCTCCAAGGGGGTTCCAGAAGGGGGGCCTCTGTGCCCCCCTTCTGGATCCGCCAATGTCTGGTTCAAAACCAGGTCGCGTCTACCGACCCAGCCGTTCGGGATTTCCGTGGTTTTCTCCGAAACTTAACGTAAATACGGGCTAGGACACCTTAGAAAGACCGCTACGGAGGGCATCCCCCCCCCTTGTGTTATCTATTGGACGTGGATTTCTAAGCTGTTCTTGGGGCAAATCCGAAATATATGTTACACAAACAACCAAAAAAAAAAAAAAAAAAAAAAAAAAAAAAAAAAGACTCATCACTAGAAGTGGCATAAATGAAATTAAAATATTTTTATCTGTTGAAATCTTCCGACCAAGTCAAGGCGAGCCATCCAGTCGAAAATAAGGCAAAACTAGTTTTTGATACTTCAGTAAGCAGTGACGTATCCAGGATTTTAGTTTAGGGGGATACAAATATTGTTGAACTCGGTTATAGTAGCTTCGTTATTAAATGAAAACTCTTTTATAAAAGGTAAAAATATTCTGTTTGACTGGCCATGGAATACTAGCTCACTATTAAGGTAAATCGATGATAGTGTCATAAATAATTATCCGCTGGGCTTTTCATGGTCGTTATAACTTAGTTAACTGTATAGAATGTACTGTTTGAAAGTAATACTTTAATTAACCCATTATTTTGAAAAAAATATTTTCAAAATATTTAAGACATTTTTAAAAATAAAATATTTTAATTCATTAAGTGGAAATCTCTATTTTTCATAGATCTCCAATTGGATTTCTTAACATTTAGGGAGGGGGGTTTAACCCCTATAGCCCCCTCCGTGGGTGCGTCTATGTCCGTAAGGATTCTCAAGCATTTTTACTCACCATCCAATTCTATTGAAGGGAAAATTTACAAAAAGATTAATTCTATTAAAGGGGGGGGGGGTGTAGATCGTTGTCTGCGTCCCTAGTCTTTACCCATTGATCCAAAAATTTATGAATCACTCAACAGAATGGGTAGTACTAAAGGTCTGTATAGATTATAAAATTATGACACTGTCACGTAACACATTCAAAATAATTTCGCAGATATGTAACAATCCAAAAACAAACATATGCGCTCCTGCCAACCTATCCAAACAAACAACACAAGCAACACGTTTATATACTATCTAGTTATCCAGACAAAACACATTTAAAAAATTTTAATTCATATGCTTTTACATATTTTTTTGACTTTCCCGAAAATGAGGAAACATCTTGCACTTTTTTTCGTGTAGGTGCCATTTATGTTCTGTTTCACAGTTCCAAATCCAAATCGAAATGAGGAAATGAAGCTGAGATCTGAAATAGCAGGAAATGGGTAAAACTATCCCGCCATCCCAACCCCTTCTGGGAGGTCTATTTTAGTCAAAGACCAGAGCTCTAGCACGATCTTATCGGAAAGCATCCTTCACGGATAGTTCTCACTCACGGATACTAAAAATCTTCGGATAAATATCCGATACCCTCATTTTGACTCTACCACCATGGTTTCGACTAATGGAAGTGAGAATTTTTATGCCTCTTCCGAGAGTATCGGAAGGGGACGCTATCAACCAATCAAAACAAGGCACTCTTTGCCGCATTCGAGCACGTAGTTTAAGTTTATGGCATAGTACTTAAATAGGTACCACGTCTTGTCTTATTTTGCTAGTCGATCTCTGGCTGTGTTATACCATGTGAATATACAACGTGTAAGATACTAATGCGCAGTACTCAAATACAGTCAAAAAAAATTAATATCGATTTTCGAACCGCTTTACCAAAACTTTAATTGTAAGTTGCTTGCAAAGCCAGTTGCGCTTTGGTGGCTGAATCGGTAAGACGCGGGACTTTTACTAGGGCGTTATGTTATCGAACCCCGTGCTGCGCAATATTTGCCTGCACTTTTTTTTTTTTTTTTAAATACGCGAATCTTGGTAATTAATTCATCAGAATTTTACACTTTCAAAATAAATCACTTTTAACACCCACAAAACTCAATATTTCTTTAAGGTACATTAATTTTTGTCAGACAGACTATTTTTTCCCTAATTGTCACCCGTTCGTGATGCAACAGCAAGAGTATTAATTTTTTAAGCATCATCAATTGTAAAAATATATTCTTTGAATAGCAGAAATAAAATTTTAAAAATATATAAATAAATATACACTCAACTCACAATTTTACGACCCTTCCGCTTTAACGACCCTCTGATGAAGTGCTGACAGTTTTTCAATATTTTTTATAAACTTTATTTTACACTCAGTATATTCACATGGCCATTATGACCATTATGCCAAAGTTCATTGAAATCCGCATTTTCCTGAAGCCGTGCCTCCTCCTTATAAAATAAAAACGGTAATATTCGAGTAAAAACAAATCAGATTGAAATTATCGTCCAAGCAATGGAAGAAAATCACTACTTAAATGAAAACAACTTTTCCAGTTTTTATAGAGCGCAGCAAACGAAATGAGGATTTGAAATCTCTAGCACAAAAATTAAACAGCAATGGAGGTTTTATTAAAAATGTGAAAGCTTGGCAAAAGGTAAGCAGACTGTTATTTTATAAATTTTAAATATCATTAAAAATTAGCATTATTATATTCTAATTGTTCTAGGCTCTAAATATTTTTTAAACTCTTGGATCAGTTGGAATGCTAATGATTTATTCAACCGAAAATTGTTGATAAATTCGTCGTCGCATAATTCAAAGGATTTACACCTAGGAATCGAATTTCGATTCCTATGAACCTTTCTAGCATCTTATTGTTGTGCAACAGTTGCTACAATTAAAACTGAGCCATTATATGATGTAAACAACTACCATCAGAACAAATAACCACGCACGCTGACTTGTATCCGAAGCGGAAAGAGCTTCTCACTCGCGTTTACCGTGCCGGGAAAAAAAAGTGAAATTTCCGACAGGGTTTCCGATATCGGAACTTTCCCGAGAGCATCGTGGTAGACCAAATTGACGCCCTTTCGGAATGTGACGTCATGAGTGAGAAAAGGGTTGTTTTTTCGCTTCGGAAAGGTTTCCGAGAAGATCGTGCTAGGGCCCCAGTCCGGATTCGGATGTAGAGAAGACGATACACAACACAAAGAAAGAAGGGTCCTCTAAATATTTTCCCAGGAAAAAAAACACAAGGGAGTTCTCACCTTATCTTCCTGGGCATGCCCGTGCGTCCCAGTGAGTCTTTTCCCCAGCAGGCAGAACAAAACTAAATCTGGGCATCCGTAATCGCTTCATAATCGTCTCGTCATCAAAGCGATTACGATGACAGGCTCTTAGATGACGACTCTCTGGGAAAGTAAATTTCTAGATTACGATTAGACTACGATTATATGAAAAATTCGATTCCCAGATTATGATGAGAGTACGATTTCATAAGAAAATGGAATCCATTACAATCGATTACTATTTCACGGTTACGATGACACGTAGTCTGCTCACCCCCCTCCCTCCTCTACAAACTTCAACCCAGTATTTAACTGAATGCTAAGTGAAAAGACAAGTTTCTATTTGGCATTCAGAGTGCAAAGCATTTTAGTGTAAAAATGATGAAAAAAATCAAATATCTAAAAAAAATTAAAAATTCACTTCACCAAAAGCTTGGGGGGCAAAGGGACGACAGTGCATACTGGGTAGTAAAAATCGGGTCATTATCTGAATGTCCACTTTGAATAGAGGTAAATACAAAATACATGAATGTACCTCTGTTTGCGCCCTTTCGGATGCCCACTCCTTCCTGACAGTTTTTATTTCCCATCCACCCCCCACTCATCTAAAAAAATAAACCCCTTAAATATTCTGAGCTTTTCTGACTCATCATGTAAACATACAATTTCACGAATATTTCAAAATATGAAAATAGTACAAAATTAATTTTCTGTACACCTCATGCTGTAAGTTGGTTATTAATCTGTGTTAATTGCTGTGGGGCGAGGTTTTTGTAAAATCCGGTCTTGCCGCTTTTAGAAAGATTTTGAAGTACCGACCCGAACCAACCTTGCCTGTTTTAACGCGAGACACCTGACTCGTGCTATCGTGTCGTGGTCTCGTCTCGTACCCCGTAGTCTCGTATCGTAGACCGCTAGATGTCTCGTGTCAATCCCTACTCTCCATTTGAGACTATAAAAAAACAATGGTTTCTATTCCAAATTCTAGTAAAAGGAACAATCAAAATTTATGTAATAGGGTAGAAAATAGGGTCTAAGAAACTTTTTAAATGAGCATTAGAACTCCAAATATTAAAGGGGTGGTGTTGTTTAATTTGTGGTATTTTAATTATACATGTATCAGTGCTATGTAAATTTGATTTTCAAATAACAAAATGGGCTGGGTAATAGATAACGTGAATGAGGTGATGTACAAATTTTCCGTCTTGCACCCTAAAAAGTTACTGAGATAGAGTTAAACTAAGTGAGTGAGGGGCTATAGAATACCAATACTATAGCAAACGTATTATGTATTTATGCAATCATTGTTTTATTTCGTACTTTGTGTACGAACCTTTAAACGTGATGATCGACTTTATTTTATCCTTCCGAGCGCCACTGAAAAGAGGTTTAACCGAGCCTAATAATTATTTTCATATATCCGACCCATTTTAGGACAAAAGGCTCAAATTTTGTACGTCTACTCATTCATGTATGGGGTACCCCTTTTTTCTAATTGGGAATTTTTTCTATAAAAATTCCCGTATAAATAGGCATATGGGGCCGTATAAAATTTTAAATTTTGTATTTATTTCTATTAAATCTCCTGAAAATTTGAATCTATATCATAAAATTCTGCAGCCTTTTAAACGTAACTATTTAATTCACTGTATGATCTCTATTGAAGAAATAAAAGTCTCGGTCATTGTTCTTGGGACACCCTGCATATAGGTAACAAAATAACTCTTCTAGATTATAATTCGAAACAGCCAATGGTTTGCTCAATAGTTTGCTGTCATTGTTGCCAAAATAGCGCTACTCCATTCTACTAGAGGATCGTTGAATGTTGAGCGAATTACCTACGGAAATAAGATTGTGTCAGAAAATAGTCTAAGTGATGTGAGGCCTCATTTATCTGTCTTTTATTTGGGGTTCTGATATTAATACATTTATTTAAAATTGTCTATAGCAGGGGTTTCCAACCGGTGGTATGCAGGGGGTGTAGATAAAATAAGACAAGAAGCAGTTAGTAAATAATGCATGTTTTCAAAAAATCATGTTTTGGATTCGTATTTTGGCACCAAAACATATATATTTTCGCTTAAAATGTTTATTCAAATTTGAACGATAATTTTATTTTGTAGAAAAGACGACTCGCTCTTCATTGTTAAAGAATACAAAACTGTAGCTATGCTGAGAAAGGAATAGGGCGGGAGGCGCCATTGTAATTTTTCCTTTGTTGGGGAGGATGTCAAAAGGTTGGGAACCGCTGGTCTCTGTTTTTGTTACATATGGCTAAAAAGGAATTCAATCCAAAAACATCTGGTCACTCACATAAACATCAGAGATACGAATACATTTAAAATACAGATCCTTTAAAAAAAGTCATCCATAAAATCAGACACTATTCAAACACCAGGACATCTATAAAATAGCAAGTAAAATCTCTGTAAAACAATTTAAAAGTCTAGACGAGGAGCTTTCGACCGTTCAGGACATGCGATCCCAGGATATTATATTATTGGGAGCGGAAAACTGGCATTTTGCGTCGAGAATTGCAAAATCGGAAGTGCGATGCGAAGGCAGAAAATGTTATTGGATCGGAAAAACAATTTAGGCATATATTATCATGTTGGCTCATTTCCCGCACTGTTAGACTAACAATAAGGAAAAATAAATTATGTTTTTACGCCGAGTCAAAAGTGTCTCATTTTATCCAAATTCCGAAAATTCAAATCCGAAGCGGGTGCAGAAGATAGTATCCAATCGCAATGATATTTTACACCCTTTTATTGAACCCAAAGAGAACCCTTTCCGCATTCTTAGAATAGTGATTTAAAAAAAAATTCTGCCCACCCTACTGGCTATCCAATAGGCAACCTATAAGTTCCAATATCGGGTTAAGGTCCGGGTAGACGAGCAAGTGTTTTCTATTCCTAGTGTTCTCTATTCATAGTCTATGTCTTATTTACAGATAGGACATAGACTATGGGTCACCGTGGGTCTGTATTATGCTTAAAACCAGCATTAAGTATAATTCCCAGTAAATGGAAAAGGACTGGATTTGAAATGTAAGGACTCTCACATAGGACGTTTTTCTAAAATGTAAAATTCCAATGAGAATGTCATTTCTCGAGTCATCTCGAGTCTGAGTTGGCTTAACTCCACAGGAGCGTCTTGTCTTTTTCCCACCCTCCACCTCCTTACGGTACATTTTGATACAACTCGGGATGTCTATTGCTTTTCAAAAATCGTATGACAGAATTTCAGCCTATATAAAAGAGCCAAGAACACGGGATTTCACATGGTTTTGTTTTTTGCAAGATGAAATAAATCTTCAACTCCCACTTAAGAGTGATGATTCAGTTACGAGTTCAATTTGGGAAATGGCTAGTCTTCTTTTCCACCCAAAAAGTTGAAAAGAAGATATTTCACCTACTGGGATGAATTTCGGTATACATTTTCGAAGATACAGAATATATTTTCTTGAAAATGTGTTTGCTTGAAAACTGAAACATCTTTTAGATTTCAAACCAGTTTTACAAGACTTGCAGAAAATAGCAAGATACATCTGAAGATAGATCGAAACTTGAAATAAAAAATGAAACGTTTCGAGTAATCCGTAAAATAGGGTAAACGGTACAGTTTGTAGCACTAAAATGGAACTTTTCTCTAACAAAAGGATATTTGATTTAATTTTTATAAATAAAATGAAACCAAAAATGAGTTTAAAACCAATGAAAATGCTATTGTACGATAATGCATTATGAATAAGTATACTCAAAAATATAAAAGAATGTGCAACAGAAATCAGTTATTGTTCAAAGAATCATCAATGCAGAAATAAAAGAAATCTCTCCAGTTATATTTTAACTATAATAAAATGGATCACATGAAATGAAATGGACTTTTTTTTTTTTTTTTTTTTTTTTTTTTTTTTTTTTTTTTGCATTTGGACTTCTGTGTGCAGGATGTCAGATATTGGGTATGTGGATGCAATAATGGATTTGGATCATTCCTAATGTTACTTTGGTGTAACGTCTCAACGTACCTATGTATATATATATGTTCGATTCATTTTGACTAGTTTTGTGGTAACGTTTGTAACTTGTCTGTAATGTTAGCATTTTTTATAAGACTGCTCCTTTTCGATTGGAATCGCATTTGTACTTCATTTCAAACGTCACCTAACAGACTTTCAACACATAACGTCCTATTTCAATACACATCGTCAGTGAATTCAGAGTCGATGGGCAGTCATTGTTTGGCCCATGCCCAAAAGATATCGAGCACTGTCACCTATCTTGGCCAATTTTCCCAAAATATCGCCAAACGATGTGCCAAAAATTAGTGTGTAACTCAAAACTATTATCTATAGAATGTCGAAATTTTGTGTGTACCTAGGATTGTTATAATTTCTATTTTTGCTTTTGGATGGCAATCGACTAAATAGTTTATGGAGAGGGACACCCAAAAGACTTTCATTACGCTTCAAGGCGCATGGAGATCTTCATTCATAAAGTATAGGGTCCATTATTCTTCGGGTCATGCGCAAAATCTCTCAAACTATCACCAAGCTTGGTGACTTTTGACGAAGTTTCGCTCAATGGGGTGCCTAAACTAACCTTTCAAAACTGAATCCATCTTCGGGATATCTTTTATATTGGGCTAAAAAGAACCAAAAGTAAAAAATTCTGGAAGCACCCTATCTGAATTTCAAATGAAATTCTGTTTAAATGAGGCCCATCAAAAATGTGTATATTTGAATAGATGTGCAAGGTAAAATGGCCAATAATGGCTAATAGAAATCGGGGCCGTTGTAGTAACGAATGCCTCATCGGAAAGTGCCTCCCGTTATTCAAATAGACGTACAATTAAGTCACGTGGTGTCCCCATTAGATTTTTGAATAGCAAAATATGGAAAAGCTACACAAAACTCAAGATTGCATGCGTTATTCACCCTGTCTTTCATGTTATGGAAGCTGAGTCCATGCCTCTAGCATTTTTCTCCAGTGCTGGTTCATTTTTAAAGAATGGCATTCATTTGAGTAAGCTTCCATAGAACTAATAAAATCTACTAAGCAATCCAATGTTTCCATTCCCAATTGAATACATTTGTTAATTATTTAAGTTTTGATTCATACGTAAATGATTTTATTGACTCAAGTATTTTTTATATTGAAACAGAAAAGAAATGACAATAATGTGTCATCATACTAACTGTAAGTTTGACGCGCCACTCACTCAAACACAGTAGGGATTGGCATCCCCAAATCAGTCACTTGGCATCGGTGCCAATAATGGTTAAGTTGGATATTTCAATTTAAAAAGGCTCCCATGTTAAAATGCATGACTCAATCAATACCCGCACCATTCTTCATTTGAATTTTTTGTGAAGTTTGCAATGACAGGCACTGGTGCCAATATCTGAATTTGCAAAATGGATCCTAGGCAATGATCGTCGCAAATGCCACATAAATGCGTAAAAAGTTTCGAAGCTACATAAACGTTATTTTTGTTATAGGTATACTATTTTTATCGAAAACAATGAAAGTGGAAAGTAAAATAAAAAAGAATGCACTATTTTTGAATAAAAAGTGCTATAATACACTTATCAAAAATGTGCAGGTTTGCATAAAATGGGACCCTTTCTAAAAGATTTCAAAAAGTAGGATGCACTCGATTTTGAAACATTGTATTACTCATGACATCGGAAAAAAGGATGAACTATTCATTAAAATTATTTTGAACCAGAAAAGCTTTTCAGTTCTTTTTGAACATTTTTATTTCAATACAAAGGTGCCTAGAACTGTCTTGTTTCCTCTTCCTAACTTTGATCTGCGCATGCACACACGAACGTATTTTTGACTTCCTTTCAATTTGAGCCATCACTTCATACAGCAGTGTAACTCTTTGCATCATTAGATCGGCAAAAATAGGAAAAATACCGGGTGCGCCAAAAGTTCGTTACAACTTTAAAGATTCATAAAACAGGAAGAAATGAAGATAAAGACGCGCGGTTTCTACATAAAGGCTTAACAGGAAGTTGGATTTTTTTTTAGGAACAACAAAAATTTTAGTTAAAAAAGTCACCGGTAGAGGGTGCTGACATGCGACAGATTCAGCCGTATTATGCAAATTAAACCGGTGGCCTGCACGATCACCTCACCTCATCCCGGTTGACTTCTGGTTGTGGGGCTACTTGAAGTCACTTGTGTACTAGTCTAAGAGCCAGCGACCGCCAGACATTCGTCATAATATAAAATCTGAAACTTTCTCTGCGCATACCCCCCAACAGAGGTAGGAACCATCGGACACTCTAAAGTTTGGAGGATCGTGGCTTTGTCAGATAACAGGTGGCAAAGGTGTATAAAATGGCCGAAAATTTAGTCCTTTCATAAAGCTTCATTTTTTTATAGGTTCTTCTTCGCAGTACTGGAAATCACTGGATCCCTTGCCAGACACTTTTCCATCGTGGCAAACTTCCGCCAGACAATCTCAAAGTCATGGAAAACTGTTGTGTTCGTAAACTCCCGCGACGAAGTACGTCAAGCTGTCACAAAGTGCCAAGCTCATTTTATATTGCTACTTCTGAACTTTCTTACGCGCGAACTTTCTTGCAGCGCGCTCGTCATAGAATGACGTTTTTCAAGACTTTGAGGTTGTCTGGCGGAGGTTTGCCACGACTGTAAAGTGTCTGGCAAGGGATCCAGTGATTTCTAGGACAGCGAACAATAACCTATAAAAAAATGAAGCTTTATGAAATGACGAAATTTTCGGCCATTTTATACACCTTTGCCACCTGTTACCTGACAAAGCCACGATCCTCCAAACTTGAGAGTGGCCGATGGTTCCTACCTCTGTTGGGAAGTATGCGCAGAGAAAGTTTCACTTTTTGTACTATGACGAAGGTCTGGCGGTCGCTGGCTCTTGCTCTATACCGTTCATGCACTTCAACATTGGCCGAATTGAAATATTCTATCTGTCGAGAGGTTTCTGCTATTCATGCCGACCTGTTGCATTCAGTTGTAACGGGCGTTATGAGTCGCCTTACTTGTGTCGTAGAATGTTCTGGAAGTCATGTTGAATATTTGATATTGCCAAAATAAATGAATGAAGCGTACTGTTGTCCTACATTTTGTGTTTCGTGTAGTAAGCGCCCTTTACCGGTGACTTTTTTAACTAAAATTTTTGTTGTTCTAAAAAAATCAGACTTCCTGTTGAGCCTTTACGAACAAACCGCAGGTTTTTATCTTCATTTCTTAATTTTTTATGAATGAAGTTGTAACGAACTTTTTGCGCACCCGGTATTTCAAGAGCCAGCGTCGGCCAAATATAATGAATATTATCTGAGAATGTATTTTATTCATCAAGTCGAGTGTTATACAAATACAATTTGAGTTCGAACGAAGTCTGCTGCTGATTCTTTCTAATAAATTGGGTGTGCGTGGACCGACAGCAAAGGTCTCGCAGTAAAGTCTCGCTTAACACTTAACAATTCAAATTGGATGTCATGTAAAAATCAGTAGATATCAGCATTCAGTATTGGAAATACAGTAAGTGTAATTAGGTTCATCGAGTGAAGCTCTGTACAAATTGCCGATTTCCTCAAGTTAACTCACTTGTCCTTAGCCATAAAAATTATACTGATACGTGTAGACTGGATTTAATAATTTTCTCAACTTGGAAATAGAATGGTGAGATATAAATAATTGGAAACCGTATAAACAGCCAGGAATATTAGTCTAGTTTCACCTCGAATAAAAGCATAAGTCAGAATTTTCCTCTACCTAAATTAGATTATTAAGTAAAAAAAAGCGATATCAACCTAGCCCTCAAGAAAGGCGAGTCTTTACAGCATTAAAAGATATTATAGTATTATGTCTCTGAATAAACAATTTGAGAAAAACAGTCTAAGAAAGTTTGATGGAATTATTTCCCACGCGTGGATTAGAATTAACTTCAGTTGTTGTTGTAGTGAACATGTATATCGGATTTGTGTGCTTGGCTCGATGCCCCTTATAAATCCTCATCAGAAGGACAACACAAGGGGGAGTGCCCTCCGTGGGGTCTTTCCTAAGGGGTTCTAACCCGTGTTCACGCTAAGTTTCTGAGAAAACCACGGAAAACTCCGAACGGTTAGGTCGACGGACGGGCGATGGGACCCGAATCCGGGACCTTCCCACTTCGGCCGTCTACCATTTGCAGTCACAATCACGGTGCCATGGTCAGATTTAACTTCAGTTCTAATGTTCCTTTCTACGTGTTGAAATCGATAAATGACGTGTCATCAGATGCGTCGTTATAATGCGCACATACATACTGAGGATAAGTAGAATCTTATAAAGGGTTTTGCCCGGTTTCCATAGGAAACTGCACTGCCGTCTTTGTTAACATGGGTGCTTTTATTTTTATTGAAGTTTTTGGAAATAATTTTGAGGCAATTATCAAACCCCTAACTTAATACGTGTTTGGAAAATACTCTTATTTGAGAATTCTTAATTGAAAGCCACTACTTAGAATTCCATTACTTTTTTCTAGGGATGGACGCGAGACGACTTTTTGCGAGACGAGACAGAGATTTACAGCTTTTTTGCGAGACGAGACAAACATTTTTAACATTGATATAGGGATTTTTGCGAGACGAGACAAGCTTTTCGGCTGTTTTGGGAGACGCGAGACACCAATTTTTCGTCTCGCGTCCATCCCTACTTTTTTCTCATAATTTTCGAGCAATAATAAGGCCGCAAAAAATATTTTTGAAAAAATTGAGGGTCTGTTTTTCAAAGGGAATTCTTGATGTACACCAAACAGACCAACAAAGTCACGTATTATCAGTCAATATTCAACTATAAACCATAGCAGTTACATTGAAGTGCGAGGGGGGAACCTATTTTACATAATAAAGCTTCTATATAGCATAGCAAATATAAAATTAAATATGGATGAAATTTGTTCATGGGGGCGATAATGCTAATAGTATAAGTTAACACATACTTAAGCAAACTAACAGAGCTATCAGTGAAGAGATCGTTTACATTAATAGTAACCGACTACTAAGGAGGCATTTTCGAACAAATTGAAGCTTCATGACAGAGAATTTTCATTATTTTAAATGTGTTCTGTAGCCTGCGATTGCTATTTTTATAGTTGAATACTTTTTGATTATACGTGATATTTTTTGGTCAGGGTACCTCGAAACTTAGCCACTTAAAACTACCTTCTATTTTAAAAAAAGATTTTGCCTTATTGTGGTTGGAAAATTCCAAAAAAATGTAATTGAATTCTAATTAGTGCCGCCTGTGTGGTTTTGTTTTAAGTTAATTATCATAATTTCGTAGGAAATTAGACGTGATATATTTTGGTCAGTGTACATCGAAAATTAGCCACTTAAAACTAATTTCCGTTTAAAAAAAAGTGTTGCCTTATTGTGGCTGGAAAATTCCAAAAAAAAAAATGTAATTGAATTCTAATTAGTATCCTCTGTGTGATTTTGTTTTTAATTAAATATCTATCATAATTTCTTATGAAATTACACGTGATACTCTTTCGTAAGTGTACCTCGAGAATTAGCACTCAAAACTACCTTCCTTTTTTAAAAAAAAGTGTTGCCTTATTGTGGTTGGAAAATTACAAAAAAACATGCATAATTGGATTCTAATCAGTACCCTCTGTGTGGTTTAGTTTTGAATTAAATATCTATCATAGTTTCGTAAGAAAACGAGTTCAAGATTTTATCCCCTATTTTCCAGAAAACGTAGAAAGCTAGGGGTTTGATAATAGGTTGAAAATTATTTCCAAAACTCAGCAATAAAGTCACGGATGTCAACCAAGATTCCAGTATGGAAACCGATGAGAAAGTTTGCTTACGTTTTTGCAGCTAGTTGGAATCCTTCACTCCAATGACTCGTGCAGTGTAGTTGCTCTGAAAATTGAGTTTCGTGATGAGTGTTTTTCTTTCCTCTCAAATATATTTCTTTGCTTAACGGGCCTATCACATCCGACTCTATTACAATCTGTCCTAACAAAAGTTTGTGTCGATCCTCTGTAAACGACTCGTTACAAAGACGAATATTAATTGTGTTAACCCTTTCAGACACAGTTAAATAATTTTTCCTAAAACTAAATATTTCTCTTTTGATAATACAAGATAATTTTGATAATACAATTGAAAAACTAAGTGACACTGGTTCCTCCACGGATGGCAACATTGCGAAACAAGACCGAAGCTTAATCAGACGATCGTTCAGTTCCAAGGCTTCCAACGGTAGCCATTTCATTCGGATAGTGACAATCGTTGGTGCGTACTACGAGAAGGAAATGCCGCGTCAACTGGAAGCTTATTCTAAGGGTTGCCAGTTCGGGACTGTACGGTGGATGCTGCCAGACCTCCCATCCAAAGCTGTGAGCCAAATCCTGTGTTGTGCGTGCCTTGTAAGGTCTTGCATTGTCATGCAAGAGGACAATGCCTTTGCTTGAAGCGTTTTGCCCACAAAAACGTAGTGTGCCGCGTACTTCAACGTTGGAGTAAGCTTCCAGTGGACGCGGCATTTCCTTCTCGTAGTACGCACCCACGATGGTCACTATCCGAATGAAATGGCTACCGTTGGAAGCCTTGGAACTGAACGATCGTCTGATTAAGTTTCGGTCTTGTTTCGCAATGTTTCCATCCGTGGAGAAACAAGTGTCACTTACTTTTTGAATGCCCCTAGTAGATTACATTTGTAATTAAAAATATCCAATAAAAAACCCTAATTAGTCAATGTTCCAGGAAAATGAGTTTTTCTTTATGTGTACACTTAAGGACATCCATCCTGCACAAAAATATGTTTTTTGTGCTCTCAATTGACTGAAAGGATTAAGATACCTATTAACAACTGTCTATTAACTTGTTTTTTAGCAAAATTTCGAACTGAAAAGTCTATTGAGAAGACTCATAAAGCATTTCTCTTTCTGGTATGGGTGGATATCCAATGCCTTTTCAGAAATCCTTCTAAAAGGGTCATGCTTTCTCATAATATTTTATTAATCTAATACAATGCAATCCACCGTAAGGACATTCTGAATGTGAGTCTTCGAGAGTACGATGTGGCTTTATTCAAGCATCGTTTTACACGCAGATAAACCCAAACACGCGTGTCAAGTCATGGTTAAGGTTACCCCTTTTCCTATTACCTCTGAACTGAACACGCGCGTTTGGATGTACGCCCGTGTAAGGTGTTGGGTGAAGAGGGCCATCCATGAAAAAAAAACTCCTGAATAAATCTCCTTTTAATATAAATACAGCATTCTTTGTTGTGCAGAGCATACATAATGATATGCAATTATAATCCAAAATGGATTTTAGCACCGATATTATCTTAAACACATTAAAATTCATGAAGCTTTTTAAAGTGCTGTCTCAGAAATTTCAAATTCCTTTGGGTGCAATGAGTCACCGTTAAGATGACATTTCTTCAATTATGGATCCACAGAGAGTGTTGCTTAAGGAAAAGAAACTTGTAGCGTACTATCAGCACGATAAGTGCTTTCTATAGCGTTCCCTTCAAAGCGAGTCATCCATTACTTTCTGACACCCTAGAACGAACCATTTTTGTAAAATATCAAAATGAAAAACGAAACACAAGGACTAGTTTGACTTCGACTTGTCACGAAGAAAACCTTTATGAATGTTTTGTTTTTCCTACCTTTATACGTATCCATTAAAATTTTTTGTGTCGCTGTTTCCATTTTAAAATTTCGAATTCCAAAAGTCTCCGTTTTATTTCGTCCATTCATTTTTATAGATCCGTTATACTAGATATGAAATGTCACTACTCCACTGTGAAAACTAAGCACAGTAGCCACTGAGGATTGTATGCAACCCTATTCAGCTAGAATTCGGAACTAAAGAGGTGGCACAACAGGAAACGCTAGTCTATACTTAAGAATCAATCCCTTAATCTTTGATTTGAATTACAGGAGTTCATTATCAAAAGGAATGCTGCAAGTGGAACCGAAATTTCTTTTGAAGTTTTTGTAGTATGTTGCTTTGATTGAAATCAAAATTTGTATACATTTTCTTTTATGATTTTTTAAACTGTCACTTAATAGCTCATAATAAATATAAAATAGAATGTGGGAAAAATGGTATCGTTTTCGACTTAATAAATTTCTTTTAAAATAGAAGTGTTCTCAATTTATAAAAGAAGTAAAAGTACAGGGTCCCTTTCAAAACTACAATTATGGGACAGTATGTGTACTCATTTCCCCCAAGAGAGACAAAGGAACAGCTGACGTAAGAATACATTTTTTCTGTCTTCCATGGTCATTTCAACTAAAGACTTTTTAATGTGTACTTGTATAATAAGGCTGTTCGTAAGAACTCCCCCCCCCCAGCTACCTTTGATTGAAAGGAAAGGGATTTTTTGTCACTTTGTCAGGGGTTTTGTTAAAAACAAAACCCCTATTTTTTTTGTTTGTTTGAGTGAAAGTGTCATTGAAGGCAGCAAGTTTACATAAAACATTTTAAGTTTGTATTGGACTCGTTTGCCTTGACTTGCCGAAAATATATAGAAAATACGGCAAAGTAATGCTTTTTCCATGTTAATAGAATTTTTATAAATGTATTTGTTCATTAAAAAAGAACATTTAATGTAAATATGCCATTTCATATACTATTCTTTTCATTTTCCAAATAAATAATCTCATCTAATAATTGGGCGAGGGGACTTTCAGAACGACGGATGAACGTGCACGTACAACTAATGTACACAGCATGCAAGTGATTCAAAACGTGTAGAAAGTATGCTAATGTAGTTGGGAAAAAATGTTAGGCTTTAATTTGAAATGAGAAATGAAATACTTAAAGTGGTATATGAGCATGGGAAAGATATTTTTAAGACTTATCTTACGTAAGAGATATCTTCTTTTGACTTCCGATTTTTATCTGAAGAGTCACTCGCGTGAAAATTCCGGATACCGTATGAGGAAACTTTAAGATGATTTGAAAAATAGGTTGGACAAAATTGAAATTTTTCTATTGTAAAGGGGTCAATGTTCAGCATCCAGTGCAGGACTGATAAATGAATAAATATCGCAGTTCCATAGAAGAAGTAGCATTCCATTTGAGCCATTCATCTACCAAACTGGGACTTAATTTAATGGAATATATACAGTCCAAGGAATGGGGGCCTAATGAGTTGTGAGTGCATCCCATGAATGTACTGCCTAAACCCCTTTCCATAAACAGAATAACTTTGACTTGTCTCAACTACGTTCATGTTTTATTGAGTCGAAGAAAAATCGCGTTTATTGTTCAAGTCAGCATGCATGCAACCTAAAAGAGAAAATCAAATAAAAAGTATTTCCAATTCTTTTTTTTTCTTTCATCTGCTCCCAGAGAATCAATAATCTAAAGTTGAAGGCCTTTCTCGTGATCTTCTAAATGATTTCTTCATATGTTTGTAGGAATTTCGGAGTGTTGACCCTATGTCCGAAGAAGTACATGTGGACATTTTTGTTTCGAGCTTTGTTCTTTGACGTAGGATGTTCCTGGCCTGCCGCGCAGTTGTCAAATTGTGACCGTACTAAAATTTTGAGTCATTAGCCTATAGGATTCTATATTAATCGGGTCCAATGGATGCAATGCGCTCTAAAACGATCAGGTACAATTCTAGAGTCTTAAAGGAAACCAAGACGATTCAGAATCTCATAAAAGTGTAGGGTTGTCTTCATGTCTTACTCTTAATAATTATTTCACATAAGGTGTTGCTAAAACTTTAAAATATATTGAACTTTGATCGAACATTATACATTGGATTTCTTTTTAAGGGGAGCGTTCACCCATTCAACATAAAGAATCTTAAAGATATTAAAATAATTTGTACATGGTGGCTGCATAAGATTTTGTTTTGTGTAATAAAAATAAAAACAAATAAGAGGCAGTTTATTGGCCGCTTAAAAACACAAATATAACACAAGGGGTTTCACTTTTTCGAAAGGACTCTAATGCACTCCGTGCAGGATAGCATCAAAAGTTTTGAACATTTTCCAATAAGTTAGACCTTAAATTAAAGAAAATACTGTTAATACTAATTCAAAGTACAATCAGACATTAATAAACGCAAGAATAATAATTTTAATTAAAAAAACAAAAATCTATATTCGCCTTTTTCTTTATAAAATCTTTTTCAATCTTTAAAGTTAATTTTATGCATATACAGTATGAAAGTCCTGAAAATTGCGAGTTATTATGGAGAACCGTTCGAAAGATCTATCCGCCAAATGTCAAATTTTCCTATTTTGAGATGCAAGCATTTAAAGATAACATTTCCATTCTGGTTTCGCAATATCTCCTAAAATAAATGCTTGATTGAAATTTACAATAGGATAACTTATGATTTAAGATATAAAAAAAAATATTGTGGCCGAATTGCAATGAACTCATGATGTACATTTGAATAGCAAAATAATTTCAGGTAAAGTTTAATGGGAAAAGTTACCTAATGCTTCAACACCTTTTGTGAAGTGATTATGAATGGATGTATGAAAACGACCTTTCGAACCTATTATTTCGATTCGTCTTAATTCTCACCTTAGAATGGTTCCTGATATTTTGAAGCACACTCTATCAGGAAGACTGTGCATATTACTACGAGTACAGCGCCCTCTCCCGGTAAAGTTTTCGAAATCCGAATTTTACGTTGAGGCAATTTACATTTTATACTGACAAGTGATTCTTTTAAAAAATTTTCAGAGATGAACTTTAATAACTAACCTCTACGTTTGTATAGATAATACAAAGGCTCCAGACATTCCTTTCAAGCTGTAAAATTGGAAAAGACAAAAATATGAATGCTATTTTTGTCTTTTCCCATTTTAATCATGCACGTGTAATACATTTCCACTGCCCTTTTGTGTTAAAAAAGAAAAAAAAATAGTTTTCTCCGTCTACGACTCTTTCTTCATCCCTCTCTTTGAATAATATAAAGTTAAAATTTGGTAATATTTTTCCTATTTTTAAACGTAGGAATGCGAAGTGGATTGATTGGGAGCCCATTTATTTTAATCTAAAGGCTTTCTTCGTGCATGAAAGAGGGACAAACAGATAGGTTATATTTCAGCGGAATGGACGCAGAAGCTCGTAAAAGAGAAAATATGTTTCAGATGTGCTCTGCATATTGAAACAAAATTTTCTGTAAGCATTCAGTCAAAAATTGAAAGTATTATGTTGGTTAACACCCAGAGAAAAGGTCAGAAAGAGTGGAGTGAGTTGTCGAAACGAGATTTATTTTTTTTTCTCTCTCTCTACAGAAAGTGTTAGTTTCCACTGCTGAATGTTACTTAAAATATTATTTTTTCAGGCTAGAAAATGATTTCGCGTAGCAAAATCAAACAAAATCTTACACTTTTCAATTTTTTTTTCATTAAAATAATGACACCAGACATTAAATTTAAAAAAAAGGAAGCAGAATAAGTTAATAAATATTTGAGTGCATTGCATTTTATTTGGTACGTAACAAGTACCAAAATGTTCTGTAAGATTGAAACAACTGCAGTTGATCAACTTATTAACTCTTCTCTTACCAAACATCCCATTGTCCTTAGATTGGAAAAAAAGAGAATTTGCTATTGTACTCCTCGTGACTAGGTTTGATGTATGGAACAACCCTGTGCATCGGATATTTTTTTTTTCTAATGGGCAGGCACTGGCCACAAGCCTTTGCCATCAACGGCCCTAGTTACTGTCCATTTTATTATGGGAGCACCCAGTGGGCGGACAGCACTACCCCCTATGAAGGGACGGACAAGTTAACATCCATGCCCAAGCCGGGATTCGAACCCGGACCCACGGCGTGATAGAATGGTTCTCTAGCCACTACACCACCTGGGCGACCGTGCATCGGATATAAAAGACAATATAGATAACAATTTCTTTAAACGACTGGTATATACATTACCTTAGAAATTTCAAGGGTAGCGACTTTAAATTTGGACTGAAGCAAAAAACCTATAACTTAATTTTTCGCTTTTCAATATAGACAGAATTACATGAAGTCAAAATGCGAATTTTTTGTGCATATTTTTTTTTTTGGTCGATTGGGACAAAAGCTAAAAATAACACGTTCCGAGCGAACCATTCTATCTTAGAAGCCTATAACGTGTCACCCTCAAATGCAACAAATAAATTTTCTCTTATTGAATAAAGTTTATTTTCAAAGAGACGGGCGCTGGCAGGATAGATGATGGTTAAAAAAAATACCGATTCTTGAGAATTCGACTATTCCTTTTTGGAGCAAAAAGTATGAAAAATCGTTTGTTAATCCGGATGGACGTGTATCCGACAGATCGATCCATTTGTTTCACCTAAACACAATGACTTTTCTGGATTCTAAATATTTTTTTGGAAATAATATTGAATCGAATTAAAATGGCACCTTAAAAAAGAGTATGTTAGATTGTAATACTTTGCGTATAGCCACGTTCCATTTGTAGCAGCGAATCTAAATAGGGATCCATTTTCTACTTAAAATGTAGCTCCATTTTCACCGTAGAGCGGGGATCGCTTGTGTAGAGAATCGTCCAAACCAAGCATTTCGTATCTAGGGTCATGCCCAGACTGAACATAAGCTTAAATCAAGCTTCACATTTTTTTGAATTGGACGTATTAATACAAGCTTGACAGTTCAATTCATTTTAAGCTTGCAGCAAGCTTGGAGAAGTCATTGGAACTGTCAAGCTTGACTACAACTGGATGACTGCTTGATTTGGAAAGCCACAGCCACATAACAAATAATGGATCATCAGTCATAAATGTACTGGACCATAGAATTAAAAAAAAAAGATTCTATATATCCAAATATCGAAATTCTTCAAAATAAAAAAACAATTATACTACGAAATGGATTTCAAAATCAGTCGTTTGTCTCGATTTTGGCCAGTATGGCCCAACAGGAGTGCCGCGATATTGAAAGTTTTAAAACGTGTGCTGCTTTTAAGTTTATAGTATGCGTATTTCCCTATGAGTAGAGTCTCTAAATCACACATAACATTATTTTAATTTGGATTCATCCCATGGGAAAATAAAAGAAACAGATCAACACATCAGTCACGGATCGATCTCGCCAGAAAAAGGCGTGATAACCGTAACAGTCACTTCAAACTTGAGTCATATCAGCGCAACTCAAGTTGGCCGAGTGGTTAGGACGCTGGCTTCCCAACCTTTAGGTAGCGAGTGCGATCTCAGCCGCGGACGCTTGATGGTAACAGATTAAAATAACTTGACATTTCAGCGTAGAGGGGAAAATGCGTGGAAAAATAAAATAGGTTGGGCGAGTTCGCCGACGGGCGCCCCGTGTATTTAGGAAATTTTTTTTAAGGAAATTTTTTAAACTTGAAAGTAAGCTTGCTATGTCAAGCTTATTGCAAGCTGGGAAAATGTAAACTAGAACACTTGATTCAAGCTTGCATTAAGCTTACACGCTTGAAATTTTAAAGCTTAATTCAAGTTTATTGACTTGATAAATCAAGCTTGCTGCAAGTTTGCTGTGCTGTCTGGGTGGAGGCTCAAGAAAACGATGACTCCCATAAAAGAGACTAGAGCCTAAATATCCCTTCAAGAAGTCCTATCGAAAAGTAGAAAATGTTTAAGCTTTAAACAGAGGGGGCTAAATGGCGTGTCCATTAAAATCAAGTGATCGCAGATGTTCGGATTTTTTTTCTTGCATTGGAGGGGAGATTCTAAAATAACGTTAAGTGTTCGGAGCTCGCAATCATCTATTGTATTGGACGAAATGGGGCGAAATCGGGTGGGCGTATTGAGTGGACCATGGGGTTTCGATTTTCAAAGGAAAGAAATGACCACGCACCCATGAGAGGTGGACGCTGTTGACCGAATAACATTGCCAAAATTTCATTCTTTGTTGCGATGATGAGGATAAAGTATGTATGCTTATTAAATGAAATACTGGACTCGCTAGAGGGTTCTCAACACCTCACGTTATTTCTAAACACCCTGTATATCACGTGTAAGGTTCAGTAACAGTAAGAGTGTGAAAGCTGAAAGGATAAACTGTTCTGATTTTCTTTGTTCCAAAAGGTTGCAATTGTTTCTCTCCACGCCAAGAGCCGGGTGCTGCTGCTGGCTGCAGATATCGATTCTTTTGGAGGAAGAACAACGCAGCCCCTCAATGGCTGCAAGGAGAAAAATACAGGGGAAGTATCGATAGAAGGAATCTATTCGGACCTCGCCCTTCAACTTGGTTAACGAAATAATCAAAATCAAATCTCTAGGAAACCATTCCAAAAGCTAGCGAGTTTTTTCTCGATCTACTATCCATCTTATGTTAATCCCTGTAGCCTGTCATAAAATAACAGGATCTTTGACTGTGTATTGGAAACCATTGAATGAATGGCATGGCTGAAATCTTTCATGTTTAGGGGATGAGGCGGCATGTTTGAACATTTTTTAAAAAATCCATATACATTTTATAATATATTTATGAACTATTTTAAGTAGTGCAGGCGGAAAAGGAGGTATTTCTTCAACTTATAAGCCAAAAGTGAAACATTTTGAAAAAATGTTTAAACTTGTAAATATTTTTAAAATTTTAAATGTTTCTGGTCTTATTGCGTCCATAGAGGGGTACCCACGAAAAACTTTTTAAAATATTAAATTTTAAAGCGTTTTTATCAAAAACTGCATCTCTTCATGAAATATAAAATGATTTGACTGAAATGACTAAAACTCTATTGAACAAAATCGATATCTATCAAAAAAGAATATCGAATATCATTGTTCAAATAGTACGCAGAGACAGAATAGTTGAATTGGTTTATGAAATATTTTTTTTTCTAAAATGCTCGAAATTTATAGAAGTGATACATGACAAATTTGTTCTTTCATTTTTTTAAAAAGCAACAGAACATTAAACCTGGCTTCATCTTTTTTTTTTTTTTTTTTTTTTTTTTTGATGAAACGGAACAAAATTAAAATTCTTCACATGCATAGCTTTTAAGATAACTATTGACTTCTCAATCCCATGTCGGTCATCAGAACATTTTAAAAGAATCTTTTGTGGGGCGCCATCATAAAGAGTGCTTCGTTTCAACAACTCATTCAGTTAGGCTAAAGAATACCAATGAAAAAGGTGCTAAAACTTTCATTTAAATATTAAACAATGAATTAAATTTAGAAAGAGAATCACTAAGACTAATTGTAAATAAACCTTAAGGTAGACATAGAAACCATTTATGACTTGCCAATAGAGCAGCAAAAATTCAGTAGATGGGTAGCTACTAGCAAATAAACCTTAAAATAGTAAACAAAGAAACCACGCATTTAAAATTTGCCACGAAAGCAGCAAAAATCACTAGATTGGTAACTACTGACAGCTTTGGCCAGTTCAGTAGTCAAAAAGACTGTCCTCAGGGTTGCTGGGGGAATAAGCGGATGAGACGGGACCGACCCACTCAATGTTGCTTTATGTATTGTCTAGAATGGAAGGGAAAACCGTTCAAGTTGTCATACTCCAATATAAAATCTTCGTATTCTTTTATGAGTTCCAAAAGTATGTGACTTTTGTAACGCGTAAGCGTGAAATAGCTCTTTTCTTCCTCGTTTTGTGAATATCGAGGTTCTATTGGAAGCCCGAGCTGATTGGGTCTTGGACGACAATGATTCCTGCATTGTTAACACATATACCATACGCAACTTTAAATTTTAAAGTAGCATTACTAGATCAATTTGTCTTACTTCCATTATTTTTGGCCAACATTTAATAGTGTGCTTCCTGAACTTATTATCTCTGGGCCAGAAATCTTTCAAGGGATGAAGTACCTGTTTCTCATATTTTACCTTATTTACTTTCATCGATAAAAAGACGCCATGATCACTATTTTTCTGCTGTTTATTCACAGCATGCTCTTCTGAATGAAGATTTTCTGGGAACCATTCAAACGGTCGTATTGGAGTGCCGGAAATCGCGAAATAAAAATAACTTGGCATTTTTATCTTTTCCACGATACTCGGAAGGTTTCTATATTTTTACGGGCAGTTTCAATAATTACATAAGTGTAAAGAAGATTGTTACTTTCTGATTTGATGACTAATGTAGCCAAGAAGTATTAAAATTCTTAACCCTCCCTGCCCCCAATTTTCATCAATTTTCAGCAATTCAGCAAGTCATCTTCTAAAGAAGAAATTCACCTCATATCGGTACGTTATATAGTTTTTTTTTTAAACATAATACTGTTTCTATTGTGATAATGTAAAGCGATTAATTGGCAAACTCAAATGAAAAGTTCGTATTCAAAAGTGTCATTTTGATAAGTATAATGGGCAATCATTTAGCGTTTCGAGAAGCGCATATTTTCCTTCGTTGATCTCTGTGTTGTAACCGAGTAAAGGGTTTCTGTCAAAAGAATCCTCGAAGTTTATAGAAAAAAAAAACGCTAATTACGTTCGTGTTAAATATTTCCCATATTATGAGTGAATGGGACAACACAAAGTGCGGTAAATTCTATCATACAAACTTATTAAAGCTATTAACCTGCCAGTGCCAAGAAAATGGAAAATTTGTAACACAACAGCACCTCTTGAAGCTGATTGATTGAGCTGCCACCAGAATCTGTTACATCTTGGATAGCGCGCTTAAGAATTTAATTAAGAAATTTTATTCTTTTACTGGGCGTTTAATGTGGCACAATTTATGGTTAATAAATGCAAAACTGATAAATGGATATTTCATTTATGGAAGTTAGGTTGTGCGAGTGTAAAGAAATGAACCATGTCATTCAAATTTATACATACAAGCCTAAATGCACAAAACTTTGAGGGTGTGGATGAAATATTAAATTCGTCACTTAAAGATAGTGTTCTGCCCTTCGCTGAAGGCGGGAGATGGTGTTTATTATCGACTGAAAGTGGGTGCATTTTGAATTAATTGAATGAATGTTTTCTTAGCAGTTAAAAATATACATTGCTGACATTTATTACAAAATTGTATTTTCGAGAGTTAATTACTAAAACACGAGTGACTCAATATAACCACTACTTATTCGCTAAAAACTGGGACTCAATTTTATACTGCCACAGAAACTCATTTTTGAATGAAACATTAAGAAAAATTTTCTTTCAATTAATATGTTAATGTTGGGAATACATTGTAAATCTATCCAATGCGAGTCCAAATAATCAAATAATATTTTCTTCTTTCTGTAATTTTTGAAAGTGACATTCTGGGATTGAAATAATAAACTACAGCTTCAAAATTAAAAGAAATTGTTTGATTAAAATCTATCCCGAGAAGCCTGAAGAAGTAGTTGTCAGAACGAGAGAAACATCGTTGGGTGTAACGAACATACGTGCAATTAGAAACGATTAAAATATCAGAATAGTTAATGATGGATCAGTTTGTCCGTTGCAAAAAGATGTCAATGAGGTACTTGTCTACCTCTATCTTTATTGCAAACTGCCATCCTGATCCGAATGGTGTCTAGCTAAATTCCTTGTCAAAATGTCTTCAAATGTCGGGCTAATCCGTCATCATTCTGGGACGGTTGAAATCATCTTCTCGTGGCATCCTTAGCTAGGAACAGACATCAGACTTGGCTAACAAGGGGAGTGTTGATGAAAATTCTAGGACAATTTTTAGAAATAATTGCCGGTCTATCGTGCTTTACCTGGGCATCACCTTTGGAGTGTCAAAAAAGAAACGGTAATGTAACCGGTCGTAGGATCTCGCCTGCATGTATCTGTGACATAAGTGTACCAGAAATCACTTGAAACGAGTTCAAAGAGATAGCTCTGCAGATACCAACGCCCTACTGTGGATTAGTGTGGCAGTCCATAATAAGGGCAGGATCCCTACGCTGTCTGCAGACATCTACCAAGTTACAGTTGAAAACGAAACTCGTCACTAAGGAGTATACGTTCTAAGTGAGTACAGTTTTAAATGGAAAGTACCACTGTCATCGGACTTGAATCTGTACAGACGTAAGGGTTAATGTTCGGCGACAGCGTACATTCCGCTCTCTCGCTCAAAGGTCATGTTAGACACATCCGTGTATATGGATCACACGTTTAAAAGTGGATAATAAGGAATCCAGTGCCGCGATCGCTCAATCGCTCTGTCTTCCCTTGCTGTTGTTGACCGTTGACATGGGCCGTTGTTGCAGCATCCTTCCCCACGTCAAGCAATTGTCCAATTAATCTTTTTATATCCTTCATTCAAACTCTACAATATGCTCCTAATGAGGACGAATCTTTTGAAATGCAACAGACCATCGAGAATCTTATATATTCCTAAAATACCTTATATCCAGGAAATTGGAATCATTTGCATGTTCAGTCAAATTTCATTAAAATCGGACAGTTCTTTCTTGGTGCGTCGATTTTTATTTTTTATTTTTATTTTGGTTTCGTATCTTGATATCGTCAACGAAGTAATACGTGCGAGCATTTAAGTACATTCCCCTTAACTTTCCGATTAGAGTTAACTAAGTTGGGTTAATTAACTTATTTTGATTGGATTTTCTTTCCCATCTCTCGACGCCCATTGAAGCCGTTAGATTCATTTTAATACTTTCAATCCCTGAGGGAAACATTACATTTAATTACTATAGATCCCAAACGTGCTTCATTTGAAGTTAAAGTTTTGTATCATGTCCATAAAATCAAATTGCAATTAAAGGTAATGATACTTCTGTGTGTTTGAGGAAAAATATCACAGAATTTCCAGTGCATCGATAGGGATCCATAACTAATGATTTCTAGTGTAGTAAATAGTTTGATATCGATAAAGAACTTTATAAAGAATATACAAAGATAGAAAACAGTCTACGTGATTTTCGGATAGTACAAAAAATCCACCGTTCTTCTGTTTAGCATATACGCATGGTTTCTTGTAATAAACTTGCATCCCTTCATTTAGTAAATCAATCGGCAAAGCTTTTTTTCAAAATACAAAAATCCTATCCACACTCAAGCAACACTTTAAGAAAATGTTTACATGTATGTTTATCATGTTTAACCTATTATACCTTTCTACATATGAATTTAAACTTTTTGAGGGTCCTTGTGCGCATATACTTCCTAATATAAAGGCAATACAATCTATTGTTTCTATAAGCTCAATCGATTTTTCTGTTCTCTTTTATCCCAGGAATAAGATTGGATGAAAAGTCCGACTGGAAATAAGATAATTATCATGAATGATGTCTCTAAAAAGCTGAACTGGGCAATGTAGAATGTAACATACGGTCCCTTTCGATTTCAACTAGAGTTGATATTTAATACTCGTCACAGTGGAACTAAGGTTTATTTTCAACTACACTGATTTCTATGAAAACAAATTTATGAATGTTCTTATTTATAATTTCCCTAATGATTAAATCATTCATAATAAGCATGAGAAAAAAAATTATTACATAGTATTTTCGGGCTTTTTTAAATGACTTTTAGAAAAATCACAAATTCTACCAAAATTTTTTAAAACCTGCATCTTTTAAAGTATCTCTAAGAGAGTCAGTTTTTTAAAAATATTTTGTATCTCTCTAAAAATCCGCTATAAATCAATAAAAATCTGCATTTTGTCCTTTTCTAACATGCTAATTTTAAATATGAGGTGAAAAGACTAGTTCACACTAGATCTTTAAATTTGAGTGCTTAGTTTAAGACTCAATAAAATCCTTCTAAGATAAAATTTACTACACACTATTATATATAACATTGGTCGAAGGGAAACAGTAAACTTTGTTTTCTTGATGCGTTAGATACAAAACCTTTTACTTCAATCTTTCCCCCTCTCTCTTATGCAAAGTATATCCACCTATCGAAAAAAATCTCGAGCCTTTTCATAAGTTCTAATAGTCACAGAATTTGGCTATTTAGATGTAAGTTCAAGGCTTTTGTTTTTTTTCTATACAAATTTTAACTATTTCAGGGTGTCCATAGATATTTTTTACGAAACTCTGGAATTTTTTAAGCCATTCTCTCTCTATTATAGTATGTCGTTTAATTTATTCAACCTCTTTTACTTCAGATATCAAACTCCATTGATCTCTGCTTGAAATGGAGCGGATGAGGGATTTTGGACTGGGATTCATTCGTTGAGTCTCCGTATAAGAAAACTGAACATGACAATGCAAAGAAAAAGGACAACATCTAACCTATACCATCCATGAATTTTCGATTTGAGCTATGTTAGTCAATATTTTCAAAACAACGGGTTCGATTGAACAAAAATTCAAAAAGGGAAATTCGAAATGATTGGATTCTCATGAAAACGAATTTTGGTACACTACTATTTGTGGCTTTTAAAATGTACTTTCTTAATTCATAAATAATACAAAAAATGAATTCATAAAAAGTTATGTTTAGATTTCTATATGATTTTTAAAACATTGTATTGGTATTGTATTCGTCATTTTATACGCTTACTGCAATAGTATTTTTTGAGAAAAACAGCTTTTTTTAATAGGAAAATGTAAAAAAAAAAATACATGTAACGATCGTACATTAAAATTTTGAATGAGTTTTGTAAATTTTTACGAATACATTAGCTTTGTTAGAATCTCAGCTATAAAACAAAAATGTAAAAAGCGGTGTTAACTGGATGAATTGGCCAACTTTCCTAAAGAATGAACGAGGGTGCACCGTTTGGCGTTTTTATCTGCGGCAAGTAAAACTCGCCCTTCTTTACGAATGACATGTCTTTAGATGGACATGAATACATTTTCGGATAGCTGATGAATGGGAGAAATTTTATTTCTCATTTGTACTCGTACCACTATGTTATTTATGAAAGAAAATACGCTCTTTTGAAAAGAAACATTTGAATTAAAAAATGAAAATATACATGGAATGGTTCGTCAATTGAAAAGTTAAAGTAGTTTTGTACTTTTTTAGGATTATGTTAGCTTTATTTTCATAGCTGAAACTCTAATGAATTAAAATGAAATACATTGAATCTGTAGATTTTTTTAAATTTGCACTTGAATGTCCAATTTTGGGTTATTCAAGTTTAAAATTCAATTTTCTCGAAAACTATTGATTTTCGGCCATAAATAGGAGGATGAAATGGGTAGCATTTTGGCTCCCTGTACGGAAGATATTTATTTTTGTAAAAATAATTTTACTATTGTGATGGTGATAAGATGGTAGTATTTGTAAAATAAATATTAGAAGCAAAACCGTAGATAATTAAAAATTGTGGCGCATGTGATCGATGATAGTGGTTAGTATTTGATGAATTAGTTGAACACAGGGTTTTTCCCTGATTTACGTATTTTCCTTCTAACTTCTTTACAAACACACACACATCTAGAATACTTGAGCATGCGGTAAACATCCTTATCGAAGGAAAAGAAAACGATCATCAACATGCAAGGTGTGAATAATTCCTTGCATTAAATAAAACATCACTTCCGAACTCTGTAGATGAAGACGAATGAAAATGCACTATTTCTTAAATCACCGTAATTGAAGAAAACAGATTATTGACGATAATGACAATTTTTTATTTTCAGGATCACAATATCAGCTTCTTGGTTAAGTTGCACACGATAAATATTGAATATAGAAACAATTACATATTTTCACATAAAATTAGAATGTATTACGGACACGGACAGAGGCACCAGCCCCGAAGGGCAAGTGCTTGCCCGAACCTCCAACGCAGCTCTACACTGGTCGCTAACTTACAACTAACTGCCCATATTCAAAAATGCACAGGGGAGTATGTCACGAAGTCAACTTTTTGCCGTTAAGCTATTACATATGTAAGAAAGAAAAAAGGAACACGAAAGATTTTACTAGAACATTCGATGCATGCAGCTGCACATATATTGATTTTGAATATAGTTTTTCTTTTCTATCACAGGTGTCCGAATACTTATTGGTAGACAGTGTATTAACACAAAAAGTTGAATATTTACATGCAAGTGGAGATAAAATGCATTTGTCTATGCGTCTTATTTTCTGTCCTGTGGATGTTTGTCATCAGGGAAAGACTCCTGGGATACCATGGACCTGGTATACCTGTATTTGTAAACAGCGGAGTTTTATACATAGGCAAGCTACACAGAAAAGGACGGATGCTACTAAAACCGTTTAGTAATTCAAATAACAACTGTAATAAAACTACACCACGAGAAAAAAACAGCAATAAAAATATGATTTAGCATTATAAAATAGTATAAGAACTTGGTTAAATATTAAAGCTATTTGTCCTAATTTTGACAACTAAAACAGAACATTTTAAATGTCAGAAATGTGTTTAGTAAAAAAAATATTTACTAGGGTGAAAAGCTTTTAAAAATTTACTTTAATAAAAATGAGAATGTAGTGTGGCACTAAAAATGAATACTAGAACTTGAGAATATTTTTTAAAAGTGTGACATGTTAAAAATATTTATTGAATCTCTACAAGGTTAGTACATCTTATGCATTCTCTTTCTAAAACAATATCGGAAACAGAAAGAATTTCTCATGGATTGTCTTGGGATCCTTAAACAGCCATTTGTTCCTTTAATGAGGGAATTAACATTTACATAACTGCAATGCGAGGTTTTAAACGGACTTATTTGCAGTGCTAAGATAACGAATATACACCGGACTGTGTTCTTTAAGATGAGGAATAATTAAACATAATTTTTCATTCCAAAAGTATTATTCAACATAAAATGTTTCCTTTTTGTGAGTAATACTTATTTACTAAAATAACGTAAAACCCTTAATTTATTAAAATTTGACTTTACTTTCCAGTTTACGTTTATTGATAATCAAACATATTTTTGAGTGGATTTTCTTGGGAATTTCATTAGGTATATGAACAGGTGAAATGAATCCAAGTTAGAACTATCCGTTGGTCTTGGATTATTAACTGTCTAATTTCGAAATGGTTCTTTGACAGGTAGCAAGCTCTTACAATAAGTTCCACTCCGCTTAGAATAAATTGATACATTCTCGTTAACTGTTCAGAATGTTTTAAAAGTAAATTAGCAGAATCGCACCGTTAACGAAAAGAGGTTCAAAAAAAGAGTTATGAGTGGTTATTTAAATGTGTGTTTTTCTCGAATAGTTTCAAAGTCAGATACAGATACAAAGAGAACAAGGCACAGTAAAAAGACATTTTAAAGATACTATTAAGGTAATAGCTGCTAAGATATTTTCTTTTCAGAAAATGTTCACCAGGAGCCTTGCTAAAGGGAGATAGGATTGAGAGTTAGTCCCCCCCCCCCGTAACGTTCTGTTAAACTTCGCAAAATTAGGAATCTGGTTGAAAAACTTGGTAAAAATGTAATTCATTTATTATTACTGATAGACTTTGCATAGTTACAACTCAATAGGTAATATTGTTAACCTTTTTATTTTACTACTTTTTAAAGAAAGCGGGATTATATTTCACAATAATTGTGATAAAACTATAGAGTTTTAAAACTAGTTGGAAAACTGGTAAGTCTTTTTTTTCCCTTCAGTCGAAACTAGTCTGTCTCGCAAAATTACAAACTTAATTGTAAAATGAAAAAAAAAATGAAACTCTATCGTTTCTATTCCTGGTGGAAAAGGCAAAATTACGCAAACCCAGTTGGCAATTTTTCGTTTTAAATAAGTTGGTAAAAACCGATATTGACTTGGAAACTTAAGGACCACTCCCCCTTAGGAAAAATGTCTTAGCAATGGCCCTGTTTGGCATCCTTTAAAATCGACACAAGGGATCGTAGTGCAAGAAAAATGAAATGATACTTTTCGACTTTCGTACGTGTTACAGGAAAAAAGTAAATATACGTACGCAGATTCAAGTAGCTCGATGGTGGAAACTAAGATAATCCAGTGATTTAACTGAAAAGACAAACAAAGAATTCTATTAAGACAAGTACTGTAAAGGAATGCGATATTTAAAAAAATCCTTCGTTAAATAAATGGAAGTCCCCAAAAATGAGGGGTCTATTTGTTGAACCAAAAGCAATGAGTGTTTAAATTGAGCTCAAATTATTCATTTCATGTCACATGAAACCGAAGCCTTCCAGAATTCAACAAATCTTAATTCATTTTAATGAAGTTTAATTTTAAAACCAGTTTCTGTTTTTCATGAATAGAACTTACATATTATTGACACAATATAGGCAAAATTTAACTATTACGAATGATCCACCGACTTCCTGAATCTCAAAGGCTTGAAATGCCTTTTTTTTTCTTTTAACCCTGTAAGTCTAGCCTATTTGGAAAAATGAAGTTGTTTTAACTATATCTCCCACTATAGCAAAAAGTCTTTGAATTCTATCGGATAAAGCAATAGTTTCGGTATTCGAAATGAGAAAGCAACAGGACCCGACTCATTTCAAGCCGACGGAATATACATAGATAAGCAATAACAATTCCAGAAAAAAAAAATTGTTGGAAATTCTACTTTGTCAAAATAAAACAGTTGAAAACAATTGGATGATTCAGATCTGGGTTAAAAAACATTGCAGATATATTATAATGAAAAGTGTAGGCCTAACGGAATATAAATTAGCTATAATAGTAACATATCGATACTGTGCAAAAGCACTATAATGTTTAAAAAAATGGGAATTGGGAAAAGTTACCTCAAAATATAGGACAGCAGTTGTAGTTTGAAATTGCAGGAACGTTTCTGCATCTGGCGGGAAAATATTCGCAATCTTTTCCCATAGGATGGAAAAATATTCACAAACATAACACACAAAAATATTTCCGAAACTGGCGGAAAAGTATTCAGAAACTTTCCTGAATTGTAATATAAGTTAGTCCCGTACAAATGACGGTCAGTGAGTTTTCATTTTGCCGTATTCCTAAAATTTTTCGAATCAGTTTTTTATTCACATCTGGATTGAGATGAAAGAACAATTATTAATACTCACGATTAAGAATTCATTTGCCCTTTGTTCGTTTCGAACTTAGGACCCTTGAACGAAAGATGAATGTTTGAACCACTCTACTGCACGAGACTTGATTCGTTGTACTACTCTACAGGGAACTTACAGTAACGTCCCCTGTTGGACGTACCTGTCCTGGTTATGCTATTTGCCCTGGTTCCAGCAGCAGTATTTGCACCTGAGACGAGTGCGGCTTGGTTCCCCCTTGGAAACCTCAAAAAATAAACGTCTGTATCTAAATCTGTGTCCGAGTCAGTTTTTTCACACACTCTACAAACCTCTTATGGGTCTGCTGCGAGGGAATGAACCCGACCTCGGTTAATTCCCTCGCATTCTTAATCAGGTAGCAGGTCAATCTGTCCAACCCTTTAGTAGTAGTTCGTTTGAACACCATGCATTAAGGGCACGGACGTCTACCGTGTGTCCCTAAGGGTGTGCAGAGGCTTAGGTTAGAGGGGTAAACGATCCATTGAGTGCCGTTTACAGAGAGAAATAGTGGCCAAAGTTGTATTTTTCAACAGGATAACGTACCCATTCAGGGTGAAAAATCCTCCTGGGAATGTTTCTCGATGATAGAGTGAATGTTGATCTCAGTGCCCAAGAAAATGCGCGGGGTTTTCTCGGAAGGGAAGGAAGGATACCGGACATTTTCTGTTTGTGGCAGAATTGAAGTTCGCTATCATTGAAGACTCTGATATTATTCGTGTTGCTATCCTTGAGAGATGCAATCTAGCGCACGCATGCGCAAACCATAAACTTAATGATTAGGACACACAACGCCGTCTTCTAGGCAAATCTTTTTACACTCTTTTAGAATACGTCGAAGATCGACTTATAAGTGACAAAAAAGAAACATACTTTAAATGGATTCATTTTTAGGTTTATGAGAAAAAGTAGCGTAGTGTTTTTTCAACGTTAGAATAGACATTTGAAAGGCAAACTCTCCTTTTTTGCGTTCTTACATCGACGATTTATTTTTTTCCTAATTCACAAATTTGTCATTGTAAATGGTTCAACAGTTTTTCAGATAGGAACACATATTTTTCTTTTATAGAAATCCAGTAGGCTTCAAGATCCATCCATCCATCCTTTATTATTGGATATAGCCGCCATACTTCGTCTCTGTATGTTTAACCAATATCACGTGAAATTTATATGAATGTGTCTCCTATCCAACACTATTGTACTGTGTTAAGTGATGGAGGGGGGAGCTTATTTTTTTTCTAAACTTGTTCTCTTATCGAAGTTTTTCATTTATTCAAAATTTACATATTCTTGGCAGGTTTTTCTGTTCCAAACCCAGTTTTGCTTTAACATTTTCGTGAGTGGATATTTTCTTATTTCCTTTGCATTAAGCAACCGAAATAGATCGAGCAAATACCGTAACCAGGCAGACGCTCTGAAGGAGTATATGAAAATGTATCTTTCTGGAAATAAAAGATCATTTGTTTAAACAGAAAACTAACACGAAGAGTAGGGATGGACGTGAAACGAAAAAAGTCCTGCCTCGCCCCGCAAAAAAAGCTGTAAATCTTTGTTTTGTCTGCCTCGCATCTATTCCTAGAAAAGGGAAGTATATTTTTTATAGCTTAACGCATATTTCTCTGTAATACCACAGGGTGCAGAGTAAAATCTTCCTGTTGAGAATCACTGCTCTATGCACTATGTAAATATTTTACTGTATTGAATTTACGCTTTATTACCGAATTTAGCAGATACTTTAACATATATGCACTTGCACATACATGTATCTTTAAAAATGCCAATATGTTTTCAGTATGTTGGATGTTAAAACACTGATATATGTATTTTTTTTTAAGTATTAAGCAGAAATATTACTGGGTAGTGTTAGTATCACGTTTTATTGAACGAAACTTACTGCTGCTTGCTGTGATGTTAAAGGAATTTTATAACAAACTAGCTACTAAGCCCAGCTTTGTACGGGGGTGTTATATAGTACAACATCACTTGATGAAAAAAAGTGCCCTCTGATGTCTCCTAATCTAGTTCCTAGTCCGTCGATTTTAAATGAACATTAGCAAACACTATGGCCTTATGTTGGAAAGTGCACTCTAATCGATGAGTATATCTATGTTGTCTAGTTCATCATAATCCACGAGTTTCTCGTATGGGTCGCTTCTGTTCCTTAAGAGTCCGTCCTCTGTAGTCGGCTTGCGGAGATTCAAGTCCCGATGCTTTGTTATGGAGAAAAGTGCCTTAACGCCTCATCATTTTTCTCACGCCATATTTTTAAATGAAATTTTCCTGTGTGAATCTCGAGAACTATTCGCAAGGATTGCGCGAATCAGGTTGGAGTTAATTGAGCCGAAAGAGATTTCATTGCAGTCTGATATGTATGCAGTCTGCACATAAATTCTAGACTGCAATAAAATCTCTTTAGGCTCAATGAACTCCAATCTGATTCGCGCAATCCTTGCGAATAGTTCTCAAGATTCAGACAGGAAAATTTCATATAAAAATACCTAATACTTTGCGAGAAACAGGATGAGGCGTTAAGGCACTTTTCTCCATAGCAAAGCATCGGGACTTGAATCTCCGCAAGCCGACTACAGAGGCCTCTTAAATCACTCCTTTGGAATGAAAATGGATATTAAAATGACCTACTAAAACTGTTTTCCAATCTTCATCACGCATTGTCTAACTGTACTTCACATGAGTAGTTTGCATTGTACCTCCTTTACATGTTTGGTATCTAGCGTTTGAAACTGGCCAGTGGTTGACCGACCCACCAACCGTTCAGGAGTTAGACCACCGCCAGAGTTAAACCGATCAACGTTTAGGATTAAGCGTTCAACATATATATCCATTTTTATACATGTATACAATAAAAAACTGTAAAAATTAAGAACAAAGCGTTGGTTATGGATGAGGACACGCTTAAAAAAAAAGAACTAGAGTCACTCTGAAGGAACTAAAATAGCTTCGAAGGATTCAAACCGGGACAAATGTGTTGCGGATTTAAATCCTTCGGAGCGAATTCAGTTCTTTTTTCTTAAGCGTGCACAATCCAAATTTTTATTTGTGCGCGAGGATTGAATATCGTTTCTTAATAATTTCAATCTAATTGCGACTTTTGAATTGCTAATTGAAGTTTAGAAGTTTGAACTGTAATAAGATAACGTAGAACTTAAAATCGTTTTTAAATGCACAGTTTGTTAGTTTTAGTCTGAAATCCTCGGACACTTAAACTATACTATATACTGGAGTAAGTTCGGCCCACATTATGAACGAATTATGAAATTTATGAACGAACCCACGAAACCCCATAGAAGTAAACTGTGGGAAAATATGCGCGAGCTGAAAAAGAAAACCTCTTTTGGAGACGGGAAATAGGAGAGCACGTTATAACTGTGAAGTGTAGGACGATTCTAAAAATTTAAGTTGGTTTTTATATATAAAAATTGTTGGACTGTATTTTGTAGTGACGCCTGATAAAGCTGGCGTTGAAAATGTATGTTTTATATTAGAGTTATAATGGTTTTTTATTCAAGTCCCATAAATTGGCTTGCCTTTTTCGAAAGGAGGCAAAAAACCCGTACTATTGGCGAACAAAATTAAGGTTACACAAAGGCGTTTTTCACAATAATTCAAACTGTCTCCAGTAGAATTGATAAAATTTGCATTTTATTTATTTTGAGTAACGGGTAACACAATGATAGTCTCCAATTCGGTATAAAGGGTGCTAAGCCTTAGTTTTGTAGCACAACGTTAAGTAGGATCGTTTAAACATCGGGGATTTTTACATGCATTCTTATGGATATTTCATGAAAACCCGCAAATTTGATTCTTTGTAGAGTGAATGAGTTCTCAGGATCGTTTAGATGATTCAGCGAGATCGAAAGACGTTGATTCACTCGAAGTAGGGTAGTCACAAAGTGTCCGAAAGTAGTATCCACGTTGTGGAATCCATTCAAAACTGCAAAAGCTCGCTCATTGGCTTTAATTTCATACACGTATTCATACTGCAGCTATACAGCTTTCTAGTGACTTAGATTCGTCTGTAAAAAGAATCTTCACGCAAAGAGTATACAGACGTCTTGCCCTTGTCTCCCTTTAAACGAGAGGCGCACGAAAACCCGTTTGTCGTGAAGCCGAACATGTCTTTCTTTGACACACGAAGAATGGGGACCTGCTGTTTCTACTGGTGTGACAAGATTCAGCTCACAGACTGCTTGTCGGCGTGTCTTCATGGGCAGCGAACGATGAGCTCTTTATTATTCCCCCAGAGCAAGGAAAATAATCAATTTTGTGGCAGAGAAATCCTTGTCTACAGTATCTTGTCTTGCAGTATCTTGTTGGGCAGTCGTATGCCACTGCAGGACTTTTATTTGGGTTGTGTCTCCTTACAGCACTATAAAAATGAGGTATTTGAAGGCTGCATGTTTTTTCAGGGTACTTCTGGCTCGGACTTCCTTTTAATAGACGACAACGTGAGGCCACAGAGAGCTCTCACTGTTGATGATCTTCTTGAATCAGGGTTTGTGTTATGTCAAGCTTACATGAGGGACATTTCCCTACAGAAGGTTGGTCAGAGGACTTTTTAAGAAGTTGTAATGCGTATTCACGGGACATGTGAAGAAAACTGACCCAAACTTCTGGCCGTTGGATCGAAAGGCCCGAACGTGGGACCTTACCACTTCGGCCGTGTACCCTGTTTAGTGTCATATGCACTCGGCCATGGTGGGGCCTTCTTGAATCGGACACTATTTGCTGAATGAATTTTCCTGCCAAAGTCATCTGGAAGTTGTTTGGGATGGGCTAGGAAAACAATGGCTCGACGTTTACGCCCCTTCCAGGACCCTACAGGTGTTAAAAGAATCGTTTTTGGAAAACTGGAATGGATTGTCGCAAGCATTTCTCATCACCTTTATGAACAGTATGAAGGCTCGTTGCGAGGCTTGTGTAGTAGTGCACGGGGCCATAATCCATATAAGATAGACCTTTTCCTAGATTGCAACCTGAATATTAACCAACATCATTTTGATATTGTTACGTTACTATGCTCTCTCCTTGGATGATATATTTCTGTGTGTTTGTAACTTAATTTTTGGACAACAGTACAGAGGGTGGTTCTAAAATACCGTGAGGTGTTAGAGAGAGAGAGATTGGATTGGACGATTCGTTTGTAGTGGACCATGAGATTTCGATTTTTTAAGAAAAAATTGTATTAAGAATTGCCACAGAGGGAAATGTTGGCACAGTTTAATGAAAAATTCGTCATAATGAATTTCATTCTAGGCATAAATTCATTTCATGGAACTGAATTCTTAACGCCCTTGGCGACTGCTTTGTTTTGAAGTCATTAAATGGAAAACATCACCCGTTAATGGAAGAAAACCCGTTGGAAAATGTCCTTAAATGTTCATCGTGAGGAGGCTCGCGACCTAAATAATATATTGAACAAATTGAACTATCTGTGACTTCTTTCAACAGAGTCCAAAACATTGTCCTAAAATATGCAGGATGATAGTGAAAAAACAATCGCAATCCATGGAAACCTATCCGATCAAGCAAAAGTATTTATAGGAAGGTATTGAGCTCAAGACTGGGATGACTCATAACAATAAATGTCTGACGCTGACCCTTTCAGTTTTCGTCGAAATTTTCGAAAGTCAAAAAGCACATTTTTCCGACAAAAATGGATCAATGCATTGAAAAATTGTAAAAACCATCGTAGTGATGAAATCGTGAAAAAATGGACGGCTAATGATATTTATAGAGAACATTGTAAAGAACCAAAGATAACATTGAATGAAGGTGCACTGACACAATTTGCATTATACACAGGGACAGACAGTAAAAATGTTCACCTTATACTATGTCATGTTGAAAAGTAAATCGAATTTTTAAAAAATGACCTTTCTTTTTGGGTATTGTCATCCTTCACAATGACCTTCTTTACGAGTACTTTACGCCGCCCATTTTGACCGCAACATAGCCGCGTGGATAAGGCACTCAAAATGGTACACGGCCGAAGTGTGAAGTCCCGGGCTCTTGCCTCGTCTGCGGCTGTGAATCGAACTGCCTGGAATTTCTCCCGATGTAGCGTGAATACGCATTAGAACCCCTTAGAAAGTCCTCCGACCAAGGCATCCCTTCCCTCTTAGACCGATACCCCTTGAGTAGTAATACACACACTGCAATACAATACGCCGATAATTTTCGTCGAAGTAATCTAAGATATTTCAATTGTACAACGCCAATTATGACTTTATAGTCGGATCAAGTATCGCAAACATATATATATATATATATATATATATATATATATTTATTATATATATATATATATATACAGGGTGGCCATAATTAACCTGCAAGTGTTCAAGGGGTGCTGGAGAGAAAACTACCGAGAATATTCCAGTGAAATTGGGTATCTACACGTTTCAGAACATGCACAAGTCAAATATGCAAAAAAAAAAAAAAAAAAAATCGTCATTTTCACCGATAGAGGGCGCTGTACCCTATTCCAAAGCTCACCGGGGGCATATACAACTTCCAAAACCGATAGACAGAGCATAGATAGATAGAGCATAGTGACATTCTAAGAGGCATATAAACAATATAAGAGAACATTTACAGCTTATCAAAATTCCATACGATTCGCTTCAGTCATTAAATTTTTACAGTAACATGTAATCAAAACTTAACGTAAATTAAGATCACAAATGAAACAATTCATAAAGACACTTTGGAAAACAATTAAACCATTATTTATTCTCATTGACACTCATTGGACCTCTTAATCGTTTCATATGCTAATTGCTATCATTCTGATAGAATATCTTCACTAACAATGCACGTTTCCTCTTATTCAAAGTCATGATGGACCATTACCTAATGTGGTCTTGTTTTTACACTGTTCGATGGGCGTGAAATTTGCATATAGGACGTCCATAAGCATTGAAGCACTATATTGCGCCATCTATCGGGTGAAAATGGCGATTTTTTTAGTGCATATTTGACTTGCGCATGTTCTGAAACGTGTAGATGCCAAGTTTCACTGGAATATTCCTAGTAGTTTTCTCTCCAGCACCCCTTGAACACTTGCAGTTTAATGATGGCCACCCTGTATATATATGGGATATTGTTATTCTAAATAATTGAAGAATTTTCTCTGTAAATGAACGTAACCATGAGAGCTCTATTGTTTTAAATAAGCACAATGTCGATTGCCTATGTTTAAATAACAATAGTTCAAGTTTCTTTTAATGAGTTAAGTGAATAGTCCGCTAGTAGTTTCTGTGTAAGGAATCGCTTTTATACAATGCCGCACAGGTTGTGTAGCGGCTAAAGAACTACTCTGCGACACCACGGGTCCGTGTTCGATTCCCTGAACGTGTCATCTCTTCCGACACTTCATAGGAGGCAACGCTGACTCACCTGTTAGGTGGCACCCTAAAGAAGAGATCAGTCATTCCGGCCTCAGTAGTGGCCAACGTTTAGAAACGGCAAGTGCTATCCGTTAGAGAAAAAAAGGTTTTTTGTTTAATTACCCTGGATATCGATTAGATTGAAATTGTGTTTTTATTCCATAATTTTTTCCGAATTATTCATGATTCTTTTCAAATAGAACTGAAGAGTTTTCTGGATTCGGTTTCTCCGTCTGACGCCTGTTATTGGAAAAGAATCTCTTATCTGGTTTCTAAAATGCATTTTGAATTGACTACTGAGTTGTAGTAAACATGTAAAGGTACAGATTACTAAAAGGAATGGAAATATCTGAACATAACAGATACACCGAAGAGTACGTTTTGTCATTCGCACAGAAATCCATATCTGGGTAATATACAGACTGCAGTAGGTTGAGTGTTTGACTCCAATAATCATCACAGCTCGGAACGATTGAACCTTGAAGCGTTTAAACAATATTCGAACCACTCCGGGGCACACTTCTTTATAATTATTTTTTGTTATTATCGAGTTTTGCAATATTTTATATCAGCAATCGGGCTGAATAAAATTTTAAAAAACCTGCGATGAATCTGTTCAAAGTGGATTCTCCTCAAGTGTTCAATACAATGCAAAAATCCACCATGAATGAACAAGAATGTAAATAAATATTAATAAACTCTAGATTCGTGTCGAACCCAAATTTTCCATTACTGAAGAAACGACCCCTTTTTTGTGTTTTTAATGTGAATAGAATTCATGAAGTTACAAATAAGATATATAGAACTGCGTGTTTCTATAAAGCCAATTCATCCGTCTGCAGAATTATTATATTAGCTTTTAAAGTGGCCAACCAAGCAAGGCTACTGCTGTTGCTTTTAACATAAAAATACGTATTGCTGTTGCTTTTAACATAAAAATACGTAGCAAATGCGTCTCTCCAAATATTCTGTTGTAGGGAGTCTGGTCTCGCAAAATATCTGCAGATCTCTGTTCCTAAATAAAGTTATCATCGCTTCTAAAGAGCCATTTCCTCATTTTCTATGAAATCCATTCTGAGTGCAAAATAATACAATCTAACTTGTCCTGTTTATTTTAAACCTTATTATCCATTTGCAAATACAATTGGATCTTTCTGTTACCTCCTGTGTTCTAAAGAGTGGCATATTTGATCATTTACTATCGCTGGCACATCAAAGGGCTCAGGAGAAATGACTAACCGTTTGCACTTTCCTTGAGCTTTTACATAATGGTTTACATTGCGACACTCTATTTGCAAAATTTTACCAAACAGAAATTTAAGTAATGACATCGCAATTTTAAATTTCCTCTTAAGTACTTTTAAAAGAGTTCACTTAACCATCCACGCTAAGTTTATGGATAAACAAGATGCATTAACCATATTCAAAAAGTAATTAAAAAGAGCTTCCTTATTTTGACAATTTTTGTTTTGACACATTTGATTTCACGCGTTTGGTCGGGCATCACACAGGTCGATTCTAAAACAATCTTACTTCTGAACATATGACTGCATAATAATACCTTATAATCCAGAAATACCCCATCAGTGTCGACGATGAGATTCTTTGAAGGTTCCTGTACTTAACAATACATGCCGTTACAATGTTGTATAATCTCTGGGGTCAGCAAATTCTTCATAGGACAGGGCCAGATCGTAAAAGTACTAGTCTTTTGAAATGTGGAATTCCTTAGTACAAAAGCATTCCAAATTTATGCATGCATGAACTTAACTATTCAATTTGCAATCCTTAGTCTAGTAAAACATTACCTCCAAGCTAAGATTTTGTTAATATTTTAGGAAGTGTAGAAATAATGACGAAATCTGGCAACTTCTTTTCAGCGTCAAGTCTGACGCTATTTTTCTAAATATTTCTAGATAATTGGAAGTATCAAGACATCGACGACTAGGGAAAAAGGTACTCAATCTACTGAAAGAGGCTGTTATGATTGGACAATTTCTCGCAAAATGTAGGATATGCCTCCAAGCCAGTGGCGGATTCATGCAAGTTTCTCGGGGGCAGTGGCGGATCCACGGGGGGGGGCTCTGGGGGCTCGATCCCCCCCCCCCAGAGCTAGAAATACACTATGGATTAAAGAAGTTTTTAAAAAAATTGTAAATTTTCACATGAACTGAAATTTAAAAAAGTAGCACTGTATACAGTGGCGGATCCACGGGGGGGGGGGCTCTGGGGGCTCTAGCCCCCCCCAGAGCTAGAAATACACTATGGATTAAGGAAGTTTTTAAGAAAATTGTAAATTTTCACATGGACTGAAATTTAAAAAAGTAGCACTGTATATACAGTGGACTCTCTGTTTAATGACGATCTCTTTCTAAAGACGATATTTCAAAGTCCCAGCAACTCCAACGTAAAAAATTTCTATTCAAAGACGAGGTCGTTTCTGTTTAACAACGATTTTTTTTTTCATCTTACGCTACAGGAACAAGGGGAACATTTTTTAAGAGTGGAGAAAAAGTGTCGGGGAATGTCAAAAGTGCCATTCGCAAGACAATCTCAACTACCTGAGTGTATTCTCAAAGGTATTTTAAAAGCAAATAAAATTCTTGAAGCAGCGCAAAAATTGAGTTTGGGATCCAAATCCAAACGGCCGAAAAATCAATGTGGCCGATTGGAAGAGTTTGCCAAAATACTTCTGCATGCAAATGGTTGCATAAAGCAAGAGCATCCAACATTCTAATTTCTGGGCCCCACCATGGCCGGGTGGCCATCTATCATGTCGAGTGGATAAGACACTCGACATGATAGATGGTTGAAGTGTGAAGGTCCCGCGTTTGGGCCTACCGCGCGACTCTCGATCTAACTATCTGGAGTTTTTCCAGATGGTTTTCTCCAGATTAAACGTGAATACGCGTCAGAACCCCTTAAAAAATCCTCCGACCAAGGCAACCGCCCCAGAAGCTTGCCACAAACCGCCCCTAGTATAGGCTTGCCACATAACATCACCTATCACGTAAGTCCAATTTCTGGAGGCCCGGAGGAGTGGCTGAGCACATAGCGCTCGCAACTGGGAGAAGAAAAGTGCCTGGTTCAAACACAGGGCGCGTCCGTCAATCTAGCTGTTCGGAGTCTTATGCAGTTTTCTCCGAAACTTCTCATAAATACGGATTAAGACCCCTTAGAACCCCCCCCCCCCACGTAGGGCACCCCGTACTCGGCCTAGATCCCTCATGTAGGTAATTGTTCGTATTACCAAAATAAAATAAAATCAAGCAATTACTGCCAGTGCTGTTATTCTGGCAGAAAAATTTGGAATGCAAAATTTTCAGGCTTCGGCTGGTTAGCTAGAAATATTCATAAAATGGAAGCTGACGCATTTCCCATTTGAGAAAATCTGGAAGAAAGAATAACGGCGAGGCGAAAAATGAAACAACTGACTCATTTTGATTTTCATGAAACCTAATTTTTTTGTATTGCTTGTTTTTACTAGCTTTTTTTAAGGTAACTTAAAATAATTTTTTGTGGATAATAAAATAATATAATGATAATAGGAGTAACATCTTTAAACACGCCAATATATCAAGAAATATATTCACAGTCCTAAGAATGTAAAGTGTAAAGGGTTGGTTTTCGTGCTGTAGGATTACGGCCAATTATCTGCACACGGAATCTAAGCCGATGGGTGGGGTGCACTCCGTGGGCGTCTTTCTAAGGGGCCTAACCCTATTTACTCTAAGTTTCGGAGGAAAGCACGGAAAACTCCGAACAGTTAGGTCGGCGGACGCGAACTGGTTTTGAACCAGGCACTTTCCAAAGTGTAAAGGGAAATGTTATTCTTGTGTGTAGCATTAAACGGCTACGGGAAGGTGTAGTCGTGTGCCGGAGGACGCGAGGCTGTTTGAGACCCATTCTCGGGGTTGGGCATTAGGCGAGGCGGCTCGGGACTCTGGCTTAGGGCCGTTATTGTGGGATCCTGGCCGGCAAAGCCCTGGAGCGAGCTGTGAAAATCCTTGGGCCGCTATGACTGTCAGTGGAAGAATCGGTCGAACTGCGGTTACATTATTTTATTGGGTGATTCGATACATCTTTCCTTGGCAGTTGCTGTCACGCGAAAAAGTCGCTGCTGGGCTGCATCAGCCCCTTTTATTAACTTTTGAGGTCGTGTCACATGATCCATGCAAGTTGCAATTATTGGCAGATCCCAAAATCTGGGCAGCGGTTTTTCAAGGTTTGTTATGGCTTTTAAGACGCCAGATTGACTGGACGCGGGGACCGTCTACAAAATTATAAAGGAATTACAAGGGACCGTGTAGTAATTGCAGCTTTTGAAAGCAGATTCCTTTGTTCCAACAGAATTAAAACTGTGTAGTTCTAGAAATGTGGGATTTTAGCGGGCTTCTGATTTGTAATGTTATATATATATATATATATATATATATATACCAAGAATATTTACACCAATACTTATTGAATCCTTGTGGACTAAACGTAATTTCTGTATTTACAAAAATGATATAGAGCTTTTATTTTTAAACAGAAGGAGAGGCACATTTTATTGACTCGCTATCGCCACAGTGGCTGGAGCAGTGTCCCCAGTTTTATTTGTACAGTGGAACCTGTCTAATGGGACTACCCTTGGGAAGAACAAAACTGGTCACCTTACAAAGGTGGTAAAGTGTGATGGTAGTAAAGCGAAATTGCATTAAAGTTGTCACTATAGACAGACGATCTCTTTACCAAAGTGGTCATTTTAGCAGGTTCCACCATATTTGAATGGACGACAGCACACTGATACGGGAAAAAAAATCTTCCGTTGCTCTCTCCATTTTATAGGGGACGGAGTTTGCGGTTTAGTGCGGAAATCTTTTATCGGTAAACCCCGAATTGCTATTAAAAAGTCGTAAAATTCGCGACGAGAATGCCCTCTTACCCACTGCAGTCACGTTAGACGCAGCAGCAATCAGCATCGGCCTTAAGTGATGCTGAAGCATAGACGAACAATCCAACCCTCCGCAATTTGTACAGCTTTCATTCTTTCAACTGCTCTCATAAGTTGTCCACACCACCCAGACGTATGGGTACAAATCCTCATTATAAAAGTAAAACATATTCTAAGATATCAGACAAAGCGAGTACCTGGCAATGTATAGCTGGTCTGGTTTTAAAAAAGAAAGCTCAAATTGTAAATAGCAGGTAATAGTGATAATAGTTGTAAATAACAATTGAGGTTTGTTTACTACAGTCCTCACTGAAAAGGATGGGAATTACTTAAACTGGAAAACTTAATGCCATCCTAAAATGCGAAAATGCATGCTGTGAACACTGTATATTGCACGGTGGCTGTGAAATGGGTTCAATATTGCATTCAGCAGTTGTACTCTGTACACACTAAAATGTTAATGGGTAGGGCCTGCGAACAACAAAATGAATAATTGACATTGCTGATTAGCCACGTCTTATCGTCACTACAGGGGTTAAGGCGACATTTTTCTGGCGAAATTTACGACTTTTAATGGCCAGTCGGGATCTACCAACAAAAGATTAATGTGTTAAACTTGAAACACTGTCCCCCAACACAATGGAGAGAGCAACGGAACATTTTTTGCCCGTATCAGTCCCGTCGTCCATTGAAACGCATAAAACACGTAGCTTATGAGCATCGGCCATAACTTGATCGGTATAGGGTATAGATCGGTATAGCTCTGCCCCCCCTCCCCTTACCGAGTTTTCTTCGGTTCTTGCAGGAGACAACATACTTATTTAGTTGTGATATACCATGTCTAATTACACATTGGGAGAAAAAGTATTGGGAAATCAATCTATCATCCTAATGTAAAACGGAGCCCCCCCTATATGATTTCTCTGGATCCGCCCCTGCTCGAGGGGGGGGGCGGTTAGTTAGAAGATTGACATATAGGTCCATTTTACGGAAGTAAAATAGGATCTTTTACATTAATTTCTTTTGTCCTTTAATCCGTCCTTTCTCCAAGCTGAGTTCCTTTTGGTGACTTATTATCGCCTCCTAATTTCGCAATGTATAATTCGATTAAATAATTACTAATGCAATAGATATTGATTTATTAGGTTATATAGTATAATACATAGCAATACCCTATACAAATTTCATAGCAATCGATGGTGACGAACAAACCAAATGTCAACCCATCTAGGCCTTGGGCAGGAAGTTTCAAAAAGTCGTATCATGCATATCAAATTATTTATTATTAATTTAGACTTACATTTTACGAGAGATATTTTTGGGGTACTTTTTATTGATTTTGTTTTATTAACAATGATATGCAATTCTATATGATTATTTATTATTTAAGTTGCGTTATTTTAAATATATTCCTATTTTAACATTTTTGACTGCATTAAACAAGTTACACAATAAAAACATATAAAGTGTAGTTAAAATAAATATGAAAAAATGAGATGGGTTCAATATGTGTTATGAATATTTACCTACAGACTTATTTATAACTACGGAAAGGGTGTTTCCGCTTTCAAAATCGCGTTGAGTCAGCGGGTTTGGCTTAAAAGTACCAGCAGAAAATCATTGTTTCCTACATTAACATTTTTTTTCTGCATTATCTCGGTTTGAGGATATACCAAGCCATAGGAGGGGAGAGTATTCTTTTATTTTCTCGGTCTTAATATGCCGAGGATAATAATTATTCCACGCTTTCATCTAGGAGACGGTGAAAGGGCCTTTTTCATCCATAAACTCCCTTCACAAAGTAAATGGCTTCCTTAATGCCTTTTAAGAGATGGAAGGAAAAGTTATACAGCCCGCATTAATAGCTGAATACAGCTCACTCAGAGGAAATATTTACAAGAATAGCTTGAGAAACACAAAACTAAACTTAATGAGAGATTGCAAACAACCACAGCAAAGACGAGGATTTTTTCTTAAGATAATTCTTCTTTAATTCCAAAGCCACCTAACCTTACTGCAATAATAAAAAAAAGGATTTTTTGCAAAAAATATCCCAGCTATAATGTACAAAAGTAGTATTTCTAAGTGACTTTTATTTAATTACATAATTTTTTAATTAAATGCAATTAAAATTGCTCGAGCACAGTCCTTTTTAATCTTGAACACAGGTTTAAACGGTTCATTCCTATCTTTGAAAATCCACCAGGATGAAAATTTGCCTATGCTAGTTGATCAGCAGCAAAACACAATATGTTTGAAATTCCATCACTGCCACAGAATTACTATTTGTATGTATAGTTCAGGCTTATGTATTAAAAGAAAAGTATTTAAAAAAAAATCATAGGTGCAAGTTACTGGAGGCAAGTGGGGCAACCCCCCCCCCCCCCGTAAAAATTTTAGAAACTTCGATATCAGCTACTTGAAAATATTTTCTACAAAAGGAAACATTTTGTCTCCCCTCCCACTAATGTTACATGCTAATGATAAAAAAAAAATCGTGTAAATACGATCTGTTGATGTATGCAGAATTAAATTATGATAAAGTGTAATGACTTTACGAGAGATCTTAATCTTTCTTTGCATAATTTAGAATTATTAAATGCTGCTGTTAAGTTTCATTCAAAAGGTCAGTATTGCTACAATGTTTTGTGCTGTGGAATACGAAATGGATACTCTGATATTATCTGGACTCATGAGATATAATCTTGAGAACAGAAAAAAATATTGATCTCCAGGTTGCTTACAATGTAAGTGATGTCAACAAAGATCACTGTTTTTACTGAAATTTGACCAAAAGACTTCATTTGCATGGTACAAAAAATGTGCGGCATTTTCCCAACAGTAAAACTTATCATAAAAGAGCAACCATTTAGTAATGTTCACTCTGTGAAACACTTAAGCTCTATGGAATAAAACGTTGCATAACCATACATTTTAAGAAAACATTAATTTTGGACAACAGTCAGTTGAAAGAGGATTTCTGAAAAATTCAGAAAAAAAGTAATTTAAAGAAAATTTTTCAAAATTGTTTGATGATAAAAAACTGACTCAACTTTTTTGTGGATATGCTATATCCAATTTTAGCAAATGATGCGCTATTAACCAGAGAATGTACTGTCCTATCAAAAGACTTCCCAAAAGCACTACAACTACATCTCCTACCGGAACAGACTTTCAGAAAATGATCTGAAATCATTCGAAGAATCGGCCGTTCTCCGTATAATGGAAGGATCCTAATTGACCTGTTCGATCGTAAGTACCCGTCGTTGGAATGTAACGCTGATTTTCGAAATGCGTGAAATTTTTGTTTGCACTGAGTACAAAAAAACTACCTAGCCTATTGGCAGATGAAAAGAAAGCAAAGCAGTCACTTCTGAGTATTCTTCAAGTATTACAGGTTAGAGAGTAACTGAGTCAAATTGTCGTTAGAGAAAATATTTTATTTTTAAAATGAATATTTTCGTATAGCGCAATGAGGCTCTAACGTCAAGCGGTCATTTAAAGTCACAGAAGATGATACTAGTAATGAATATTAAATTGAAAAGCGAATATCTGGAAAATACTTTTTAACAGCAGTCTCTATCTATTCATTTTAACACTGCAATGTTTGATTGGATTACATTTGGATGATTTTATTCGACAGGCGAAATTATTTTTTTCAGATTTTACGTCATACCTCTAGAGAATTCAATTTTTTTTAAATTCAAAGACTGTTATTTAAATTCAGTTCCAATCGACTGTGCAAGCAAGATGTCACTTCATTCTCCTTTCCGTTTTCACGTTGGAATCAGACAGTCTATTTCGAATTCGGAAGAATTCGAAAATTATTATTCTTCGTTATCACTCCCTGCGCCTATAACAACATTTTATTTGTTTAACTGCAGGCACTTCAATGTTATGCCAATAAAAATCACGAAAAAAAAATCTATGCCATTTGATTAGGTTGAATAGTCAGCTGTTATAATACCTCTAGACGCCTTAAAGCAGTGTCCCTCTAGAACTCTGTAAAAAAACAAACTTTATGGAAAATTTTAAATTTATTCAAATTTTTGAAAAGTTCAAAATTGACTTATTGAGTCATTATCTGTTACGTAACTAAATTTCATTCTAGTCTCTTGAGCGATTTTTGAGGGATATCAAAAAATTTACATGATTTTCGCAAAATCTCAAAATCAATGAAAAATTTGAAACAATTGTCGCATCAGTGGTTTAACTTAAATTGACACCTAACATAATATCAAATTTCACTCCGTTCCATTGGATCAGTGTTTAGCAATGCGTGAGCAAATATTTGCGCAATTTTCACAAAATCTTAAAAAAAAGGGACTTGAAATGTTCTAACGCCTTAAGTGACTACCTATGAGGATACTAAGGCATTTTTTTATTCACTTCAGTGACTTATACTTAATACGCAAACAAATATTCACCTATTTTAAATAGAATTTTGCGAAATATCAAGTTCTATTCAGCATTTTGAAAACAATCAACTCCTATAGTTTAAGGAAAGTGACCACCTTTTACTGTCAGTCAATTTAATTGGATTCCTATCAGCGGATGTAAATAACGAGCTAACAAAAACTTACACATTTAAAAATCCATTTTCGTGAAATCGCAAAATGTAATAGAAAATGAAAACATTTTTTGGGCTTAAAGTTTAAGTCGAAGGGTCGTCTGTCATGTCACTAAATTTCTTTTCTTCTTTTCCAATGGTTTTTACTTGATGCGAGAACAAAAATTTGTACATTTTGAATAAATTTTCGCAAATTATCAAAATCTAATCAAAATGTTCAGAAAATTCTTTTACGTATAATGACCACCTATTCTATCATAAAATTTCAAACCATTTGCTTTAGTCATGGTTATGGGATTCGTGAAAAGTATTGACACATTTTGAATAAATTTTCGTAAAATCTTAAAATCGAATCATAATTTTCAAAAATGTGTCCACAGAGAGCAAGCACAGTGATTGTCATGTTTATAACTTAAAACTATATTGGTAACTATAAAAAATTTAGAGCTGATCGATGTTTCGTTATTTCAAACTTTCTGTGTCTTGGGTCGAGTTGCCAAGCGGTGAAGACATTAGACTGGTAACTGGAAGGTTGCGGGTTCGATTCTGACACCGCTGAAGACCACCGAGTGCACGTGTACGTTCAATCTATGGCTCAGAAAGCCCTCACGGCAGTCGCTATCCGTTTCCGAGGGGTGCCAGTTTTGACTAGTGTCTTCCTCTGATGAGGATCCAAAATGGGATGGGAAACTCTAGAAAGAAACATTGGATGACATGAGCCGTCCTCACTTGACAAACAAACGAACTTTTTGTGTCTACATATGAGATTATCATTCAAAAAATGGACACACATTGAACATTCTTTTAGTGCAGTAGTTCAACTTAGTACAATCCGCAGAAAAAAATATGTACGTTTTATATAAACAGAATTATACGTCCAGGTGACGCTTGAAAATAAATGCATTTTTTTTCTAGCTGTTTCTGAACATAGAAATCCGATTTTTCGATATGCTATATCGAATGAAACAAGCATCCTTTTCTGTCAAAATCGTTCACTCCAACCTAGACTTAAGAATATTTGTGTTTCATCTCATTGACATGTTGATGCGATGGCAAGAAGTTTGAGCGAAGAAGTTACTTTTATCCCTTAAGACGAACACTTTCTACTTTGCTCTAATATCTCGGAGTCTATGAAAGGACACTTGAACAGATTGAGGAAGACACTATTCTTCGAGACTCTATTGTTAATGTGTCAATACTCTCTTTTGAAAGAGAATATTCACTATGGCTAGCAGCAGGGATATTTTCTTAGGATGAGAAAATCTTGAAGCTACCATTGTATGAACAAAATTTCTAATACAAATAACTAATTATGAATGCATTTGACACTCACGCACACAAAAAATCCAACTCGAGCGATATAGTATTAAGAAAATGTTTGAATTTCTGTCTGTATAAATTTGCATTTTGGGGAGATTTCTTTTCTGAAATGTTTAATCGAAATCTTGTTTCTCAATGGGACGATAGATCAGTCCAAAGTCAGTGACTCTTCTCATTCCAGAATCCATACGAGTCAGTTTGGTGGCTTTTCAAATCCGGATGGGTATCTATAAAACTAGCTTTCTTATTCATTTTCAGACACACATGATTGAAACAATACATGTGGCTGCAGTGTGGATTTTTTCCAGGTTTCATCCCGTTCTATAAACGTTTTCTCCATAAAGGTATCCACTCACCCAGGGAATCGCGTTGTTGAACTTGAGGACGTACGTTACCCATTCCCCCCCCCCCTCCCCCCCCAAATGAACCCTCTTTTTTTGAAATCCCATTTTTAAGACCTTCCATTGTACTTATTTACGCTAAAAGGTTTTCAATATTCTATTGAGTAAGAGAACCCATGCATTGGTTCTGAAGTTTAAGATGAGTCTTGAAAGAGGTCGATCCGAAACTTTCTAGTTGGGAGCTTTCCTCTGAGAGGAAGACAAAAAGGATCCCACCAAAACATGTTCACTTTTCAGTGGATTGAGTTGAATTGCATCCATGTCATTGTTCTAACCCAGGACATAAATCAGCGGTGGACAAACTTTTAGATATCATGAACCCATCTTAGAGAAATTCAAGTGCACCCTGCAACTCAAGCACCTTTTCACTTTGATACGTTCACGGGCAGAGTTGAAAAAAATCTTTAGCATAGGGGTGACAAAGTAAATACGGAAGCATGAGATTGAAAGGGTTGTTGTTCTTCTCCAAGGGCGAGCACTTGCTCTTCACGGTTTCGCCACTTTCGAGGTCCGAATGACTGGCCATGACCCCTTAGAAGGGGATGGACGCTTTAAAACTCAGCCTTAGCTGGGAATCTGCCCATTTTGGGATAGAATGGTTCTTTAGCCGCTCCATCACCTGGGTGACTGAAATTATACTAAGAAAGAGAACGCTAGAATGAACTTTCTGAATATTCAGTTGGGGATCCGAGATTGTTCTGTTTCTGGTGATAGTGTATTTTGGAATGTACAGTGCTTCCTTTCCACGTAGCACTATAAAGGATAAGAAATAAAGTATTTCAGTCGCACGAAATGATTTCTAAAGTCTTCAGTCTGTCTTAAAACAAGAAGTAGACACAGAGATGAGATGCGCCCCATGAGATCATCCAATGCGCCCAGTTTGGCACCATTTGGCTATGCCTGGCATAAATGAATTCAACATTCATTCCACTGCACTCTGCTCTGACACTTTGATAACAATATGAAAAAGCATCTGCTTTAATAAATGAATACTCTTTCAAGCTGTCCATCCGAGGCACTCCTCCCTTCGCCCCCGTTGGAAAATAGACCTCGTGACTCAACCCAACAACATCCATTCAAGATATTCTAATTCCAGACGATCAGCAGTCACTGTTGTTCACAAGGACAAACGTTTAGAAATAGTTGGATCATGGAGCAGGAGAAAAAATTGCAAGCAAAACGATGTCAGAAAGTTAAGAAATGTTCATTTTCAGACTGAATGAATTATTTATTTCTTGCGCCGATGCGTAATAATGTGCATATTCAGTGACAGCCCTCTTTCTTAATATTTTGATTTCAAAATAATTTATGGCGAGATAATTTCGTGAAAGAAAAGCAAACAGGGCTCATTACAAAAGTCTCGCTCTAATGGCAAAGAAAAAAGGTCATCTAATAAATCATTATTTTTGAAAACTTTTCTTAACTGGAACGGTAGATTAATTTTCCCAAATTTACGATCGTATTCCAGAAAAGTTTTGCTTAATCTTCTTCTTTAGTATTCCATTTTATTAATTATTTTTACTGGGAATTCCCTAGTGACACTTCTGATAATGAAATAGTCTGTTAGGAGAAAAATACTACTTGGACACGCATTTTTCGCATAAGAAAGGTGTGCATAGTCATAACTTTATGCCGTCATTATCTTAACCTAGACCGTTTTTCTTTCATTATTTCATCCTCAAAAGAACAGGAAAATGCCGTATAAATTTTAAAAAATCGTTTCAGATTTTTAAAAGCATTCAATAAGAGAATATCTTTCACACCCCATCCATATACACACTCAATTTTGAGTCCATGCAGTCCTAGAAGTCTAGGGAGTCCAAAGCCATTCGAGCAAAGCCTATGAACTTATCTCATATCCAGAATGTGCTTTAATATTTGTGTATTCATTACAAAATATTTTGTTTCCATTTTCAAAATGACTCTATGTACTAAAAGGAATGGTAACACTCCTATCGGAGTTTTGCCAGATGGGTTCGGGAATTTTTTTAAAAGGGTGGCTTTTGAACCTCGAAAATACCGACGTCTCATCAGACGTCATCAGCTGGCTGTGCCGCACAGCCAGCTGCCGTCAAAAAACGGTCTCTAGATCTGTGGAACGTTCATCGAAACGTTCTAGATGAACGATTCGATCGTCCGCCCTCTTGCTGGTAGGTAAGTCGAGCGATGGCAAAGGATGCCCTTTTTTCAGCATGGGGCCCTCTATCCAGCTGTTTTCGCATTCTTGTATTTTTCAGCAGATGTCAGTGCTGTTGAAAAGAATCGTGACCCTTTTTTGACGGAAATGGACGTGCTCAAAAGTAAAGGATTCTCGTGGAGCTATGGCATCCGCCGCTATTTTTATAGAAATCCAGTCTATTCTTCGTGACTGGCAACAGTCCAAACGTGAGAGTTGGGTGTTCCCAGAGCGGGAAGGCTGCGCGTTAAAGGGTTAAGAAACTTTCCGAAAAGAAAATTGGATCGATACAGGGCGGTTTTCTTGTACGGAACATTAATGAATAGTTATGTATCAATACCATTAGCGTAACGAGGAGAGCTCTAAGACCCTCGAACGAATGAAAGAGCTATTTCTATCGTGAAAATGCAATTCTTCAGATTGTGACTGAAATATTCATTTTGAACTGTTCTAGATATCTACGTCTATATTGACAGCTTCCGAAAGAAAAGGCCCACGGCAGATTGGCTATACCCATAGTTGACCAGTAACGTAGACTTTATAGAAATTTTATACGTATCCAATGAAAGTGCCACCTTCCTATTTAAATACTCACTCCTCGCTTCCTTTTTCGGAATGCCAACCTCTCCTTGGCTCTTCCTATTTCTAAAAGGGAGCTCGTTCTAACGCTGGATACTCATTTTCAATACGTTTAAACTCCGAATGAATGAGTTAGTAGGTTTCCAATTGTCTCTTCCCCTGTGTTCAATTATTTTTTCATGCTTCCACTCGCACTTATTGAATCGATACTGTTATGAAGAAACTGATTTTCATCCCTATTATTGGAACTCAACAGGCCAAGTAGAATGGACTCTTACTATATTGTTTAATAAAATAGGAGTATGAATGAGGATGTCGATATTCGAAAGATGTATGAATAGCTACCGAACCCAATTTAGAATTTTCTATGGCTGCGTATAAAATTTCCTAGTTTTAGGCCCTTAAAATAAAGCAATAAAGATTTCGTAAATAAAAAACTTGATCAAAAACACACGTATCTACTGACCTGTTCCATCTTATGTGTGTTTCTGACAAAGTTTTTTATTGACTTGATCGTTGAACACCCGTATTTTGAGTGTTTTTTTCCGTAATAAAGATTTCGTTTCATCTCCAGGGAATAGAGTAGAAAATGCGTCGCCCTTCCTATTGAGGGTTATTTCACGTTTTTCTTCCACTTAATAACATCCAAACAGGGTATTGCCATTGGAGCTCTTAAATGTACAGATGTGTATTGTATGTTTAAAACAGGTTCACTTCCGGATTGGACTATGATGTAGAAAATAGACTTTTTAACCCATGAACGCCCAGCGATCTATTTTTAGACCGACGCGAAATTTGGAAGTCACTCAAATATTTAAGCATTAGTTTATTTTCCTAGTTTAATTTCCTGAATAAAAATTCGGATTTCCACAAAATACTCAGCAATAACAAGTTTAAATGAGACTATTTCCCTGTCTTATTCAAATTTTTAGAAAAAAGATTTACGTTCTTCATACCACACAAATGTCGGACATTTATTTATCACTTCTGGCATCAACATAAATTTGAGAATGTTCTGAAAAAAGTTGGGCGCTAATGGGTTAATAATAATAATGAGTGTAGTCAAAATGTCACCTATTTCTTTCCGAGTGCGTGTTTTTCGAAAAATCAATGAGTTCTTCACAAAACGGATAGAGGAAATTTCGATTCAACGCGTGGCTATCGGCAGCGAACGTGTTTAAAATGTATGGATTGAAAGGTTAAAAAACGAAGTCAATGCAACAGCTATAAAGACGACCCCTTATACAAACGGCATGAATAGAAAATCAAAGTGACGGTCGTCAAAAAAGTCTTGACACACATTCAAAGGGCCGTTAAAATAAACGAAAAGAGAATACGGATGAACACAGTCTTTCGTGAGCTCTCGAACTACAGATTTCTGCTATTATTAAGGGGACATTATCTTCTATTTTTCATTTCATGTTCTTAGTCATGGCTTGGAAGAAAGACAGGTCAAGTTCGAGTCATTCTAGTGACTGATGGGATTTTTTTTCTGTCCAACCATCGAGTGAGAACACCTCAAAAATTTTCAGCTGGGCGTGCTGCCTGTGGGATATTTATGGCCACGACAGGAACTTTTTTCAGTGATCCAAGGGAATGTTTTTCGAATATAACTTTCGAGATCTTGATAGAATTTTATTGTTTGGGTGATCAACGGATTGTTTCCATTTCCGTAGACGTTTAACAATTAGAATTCTAACTTGATTCAATTTTTCATGACTCGAGTCGTTAAAATCCTACTTAATTCTACTTATAATTGGTAAATTAAAAATATTTTTGAATGAATATATTGTATTAACCTAGTTTATAAAGGTACTATTAAATAGCAATATGTATAAGATTTATAAAGCTGTGTTAAACATTGAATAGTCGTCAGCATTTACCTTTGTTTATTAGGTGAAAAACAGTGAGGCTCACAGATTTATATCCGTAAAAGGACTGAACAAGGTTATTAATTGTATTCAACTCTTACAGCAAGAGGGTATTAAAAATGAACTCGTATAAACAACTTTTAAAATGAACGTATTTAGTAACACTGAAATTAAAATAATTTCTTTTATAATTAATATTAGTACATTATTATGTTTTTAAATATTTAGATACAAAACATTATCACGGATAGCAGATGAATGCTTCCAGTTAAAGTAAGAAAAACTTTTGCTTCTTGTTTGTTGTTAAGTAAAACAAGAATATCATCTTCATAGCTAAACATTATTATTGTTATATGTGTAGATATTTAATTCTTAATTGAATAAATATAAATTAGCCCATATAGAAGAACAAGCTCCTGCTTGCATTCTGCTACTAAATTATTACACTAAAATTGGACTGAAAAGTACGTATTGTTTAAGTGGAAGTTAAATGTGTGTACCATTTCATTAAAATGCTTTAGTTTTATATATCATTCCTCTAAACAGAAATGTATTTGATTAATTTTTTAATAAAAGAACGTTAAAGTTGGGAACACACGCTTAAAAGTTTTCTACAGGTCTCGGTAATCCTTCAAACTAATGACCGTGTAGATTTAAAGATATAAATAAAGCTGAGGGGGATGGTAAATATTCTAAAATTTAATTTAGGCCTTTGTTGATAAGCTGAAATTTCGAGATTCGACTGGAAAATGATGGATGGCTGCTCTTAATATGAAATTAAGAAGGCAAAGAGCCGCCCTTTAAATGATGCTATTAACAGGTCACCGCTTATTGCCCTGGGAATAGGGAACCGTGCATTTAATGACTCTAACATTTCACGGATGCCTCGACTCAGCATGAATCATAAAGGTTTAGCAAACTACTGATAACAGAAAACTGCGAATTCCTCGGAAATGAATGCTTGCATATACGTTGTGCAAGCAAAAAGGGTGTTCTGAGCACCGTGTTTTATGAAAAAAATTTAAATCCGTGAAAACTACATCAGTCATTCAAACATACACATGTACAGTCTTTTCCTTCTTAATAATATTATGTATCTAAAGAGGGAATTCGGATCGGCTAACCATTAAAATTTATAAAATGTTGACAAAGATAATGTGAGCAACGTGCTTTGGACAGAAATCATCTACTTTCGAATAGATCGTATGAATGAGAGGGAGATAGGTCATCATCGTATCACTTGCTTATCATTGTCGTAAAATACAAAAAAAAAAGACTGGAAAATGATGAAGATCACTAAAACGATTCAATTAGCATTGCTTAAATTTTTATCACTGTTCTAAAATGTTTAGAATTTGAAAGAAATGCTTTATCTAAACGAATTTCTAAATTCCAGAGTCTTGCGGTGAGCCACCCAGCCGTACACCAAAAACGAATCCTTGTGTGTGCACGATTGCGTTAATGACCTTTGACAGTGTGACTCCGAGTTCTTGTGAATGCAAAACCAGCGCAGCATCCGTAGAGCTCAAAAGCAGAAAGTGCCCGTGCGGATGCAGTTATGCTGATGTCAGTGGATTATGCTTATTTTAATAATACATACTCCGTGAAATCGAAACAGTGTTTAAATTCCCTTCTTGCTTACGCTAGCATCCAGGCTCAGTTTCTCCACTGTCGCAATCGAGGTAAGGTTCATGCCGTCATCCAGCCTTCCGTTTTAGGGGTACCTACTAGAGATGAGTTCGGGCTCATTTTTTGAAGCCCGAGCCCGAGCAATATTATTTAAGTCGGAGCCCGAGCCCGAAATTTCAGTTAAAGATAAAAAAAATCCAACTACTTCATTGATAGAATTCAATGAATTTTGCCGTTTGTGCAAATTAAAGACAAATATAGTTGCAAACTCTCAACGCTTTCTAATTCTTTTATATCCATGTTTATCAAATAATGTCGGATCTCATGACTCACTAATCAATATAAGCCGCCGTTCTGAAATATCCAAAGAGCTTCACGCACCTTCTAGGCACCAGTGCACTATTTTTTTATAAGTACAGTCAACTACGGTTATAGTGAAATCGGATATAGTGAACCATCGGCTATAGTGAATGCAAACAATTACTCCCGATTCATATACAGTATCTCTATCCATTATGAAGACACTTGGACTTCGGATATAGTGGACGAAATCTGATGGTCCCCAGAGGTTCACTATAACCGGAGTTGCCTGTACTTTTATTTTCATCATGAATCACTTTTTAAAATCTGTTTCAAGGAGTATGTTCAAAATTTTTCACGAGCCCGAGCCCGAACGCAATTGTGAATTACAGAGCCAGTACAGAGCTAGAGATGAGTTCGGGCTCATTTTTTGAAGCCCGAGACCGAGGACTTTTAATCCGAGCCCGCCTGAGCCCGAAATTTCAGCTAAAGATAAATAAAATTCAGTTACTTCATTGATACATTACGATAAATGTTGCCGTTTGTGCAAATTATAGACAAATATGGTTGCAAACTCTTAATGCACTTTCTACTTTATATCATGTTTATCAAATAATAACAATAATGCTTCAATTTTTATTAAAGTTCCGTTGAGTACCATGGGCGCCGGCAGAATATTTCCCAGGGGGGGGACAAAGACTACTCCAGGGGGCAAAGACTACTGAAGGGGGTGCAAAGACTGCTTCAACGTAGGGTTACCATGGTGGAAAGAGCAAAAAAGCAAGGGAAAAAAATTCATACAAAAATCCAGGGGGGGGGTCATTGCCCCCCTTGCCCTATGCTGCCGGCGCCCATGTTGAGTACTAACATCAGTGTTAAACATTCCTATGTACTTATATATATTAGATACAGAAAAGTACAAGTTATAAATCTCGTATAGTGACATTAAAACACGTCCAGGAAAGAGATTTTGCATAATAAATTTAAGAAGTTTGAATACTTGCATAGAATTGCATAAGAATATATTATTGCATAAGAATTGAGTGGATAGGAACAAAATTGCATAAGAATTTAGTTGATAGGAAAAAAATATTTTATGATACGATGGGAATTTAACTAAGATGTGCGCATTTAACTACGATGTGCATTTAACTAAGATAGACCAGTCAATAATGAGGCCAAAATTTTGAATGAACAGCATTTTAACACACATACGCAAATGAAATAGCACAACACACTCTTTAGTCAATGATGTGAAAAAGCTAGCTTTTGACCCACCCATTATTTTGTTGCAAGTCCTAGCATCCAATCCGTACGTTTATGTTCCCGATGACTCGCTTTTTAAAATCCGTTTCAAGTAGTCTGCTCAATAAAGGAGACATTTTTCACGAGCTCGAGCCCGAACGCAATCGTAAATGACAGGGCCAGAGCCCGTCTCATCTCTAGTACCTACAGCGATTCTATCGAAGTGTACTGGTAGTTCCCACTCATGGAGGCTCCATTTTTTTCGGATAAATAGCCGCGACCCTCCATTTGGTACTTGCACCCTCCGTTGTGTCTAAAGGAAGCGAGGATTTTTCTAGCTGTTTCCGAGAGTATCCGAACTGGAAGCGAACAATTATGCAAAACAAACTCTCCGTCCCCCTTCGTTAACCTTTTCTCTTCCCAGCTTACCAAGTAATGATCATGATATGAGCTATGAAGTAAACATTAGAATAGAAATTTGTTCTAGCTGTGAGAAAAGGAACCGGCAGTCAAAGGTGGGGCCACGTGCTGTCACAGGCATTGTTCATTCCAAAATGACACTTCCCATTTTTCACTGTATTTCCTTGGTTACACATTACTAAAGGATCATTTTATGAGTGGCAGGCAGTGGGGGGGGATAGGGGGCGTCACAACCCCCACCTTCCATGAGGAATTGTTTGCCATACAAAATGTATATTGTTGCGGAATTACTCTGCTACTCCTGGGGGTTCGTCGTTCTAAAGTCCAGTTGGTGTAAAAAGTTCAAGTAAAAAGTCACTTGTCAGGATGGAACACAAACTTTATTTCTTCTAGAACTTCGTAGAACAATCAGCTGCACACAATTCACAAGCACAATCTAGCAGTAACGTGCTTTTAACAATCCGCTTGGATCAGAAGCTCTCACAAATGCTGTATTTCTCACACAAAATAAGTCACTTTTACAGGCTAAAATTCCGTGGAAATATTCAAGGGATATAGTACACTATCCCTTAAGACACAGCAATGAAGAATTTACACACAGCACTTTAAAAACAGCTTCACAAAGCAAGCTAAAACACAGCCTCTATAGCACTATCAGTTCACACAAAACAAGCGTACTGAGAGCTCTTCACACATTGAATGTTCAACTCGCACTGACTCTTCGTGGCGATGCGCGCTTCTATAAGTAGCCGACACAGGAGGTACAAGAGGTTTCCAGAAAAGTCAATTTCTCGAGGGTTCTACATAAAGCGTGAATTTTGATTACGTCATAGAAGAGAAATGTTAGGTTATTATGCGTTTTTAATGCAGGAAAAATAACTTCTAGGCCCCATTGGGAAAATCGCGCCAAATGACCAAAAAGTCGCCAAGCTTGGCGACTTTTGGCGAAATATCGCCAAATTTGGCGCCAAAAATAAGTCCTCAAAAGTGAAGAGATCTAAGCTCTAGGATTAATATTTCTCGAGTTTTCTAGAAATCCCATATTTTTGAATGGGAAACCGAAACCTCCGTATCTCCGGTTCTAATTGGCCGATTTTGATGCAACAAAAAGCAAAATTTATCTATTTGAAGCGTAGAATACGAATTTTAAACCATTTTAAGCCCCAGAGCAGCGAGTTGCCCCGAAAATTCGTAACAATATTCTTCAAACCTTTATCACACACACGTATACATAGTATATGTGAGTTCCAGTAGTCGTAACCCCTCCCCCCCCCTCCATGAAAAATTTCTGGCAACGCCGCTGGTGGCAGGCAAAGCATCTCTATTATCACTTTGAAATAATTCTATTGAATCGATTTTCGAATGACGTCTCGTCACGAGATCGTAAAATTTCTTCTCCAGTGTATCCGATGTTTTATATTTAAAATCATTTTAAATGATTTATATTGGCTGCATTTCCCTCGAAAAATAGTTTGTAAAAACGCACATCCTAAAAATATTTTAAATGTCAGACTAAGGATTGAATGATTGTGTTGTTTCAAATGGGAACACACGGGAATGAATTGAAAAGTTTTTTCTATTTTTAATTTTGTTTCAGTAAACTTTGGAAAATAAAAGACTTATTTCTGGAAAAAGGTTTCGTCCCTAAATCGTTTTTTTTTTTTTTTGAAAAATGAAATTGGAAGAAGAATTAAAAAAGAGTGTATCGTCACGACTTAGTTTCCTGAAAGTCTTAACCAAAGATAAATAAACGGGTTGAATAGCTATCTGCTTCGAAAAACCGAGTGTGTTTAAGAATTTTCTGAATGTTTTAGAACTGTTTGTGCTTCATGTAGAGTGTGCAGTACGCTTCCACAGGCTTTATATAAGCGTATCTAGTTATAGGTTGAGAAGAGACATTGATTCATTTTTCCCAAATTTCTGTATACTGTTAAAACACTTTTTAAAGAGCCAGCCATCTTGATGAATACATAAAGATCCTTTTAAAAATGTCCATTTCCATAATGAATATTTGTCCTCCGCGGTATCGGTGATTTATGATACCTTTCGATTGCTAAGGAAGCCAAGATAGAGAACCGCTTTGGAAGTGCAAACTAAAAGAGAAAATGATTTTATTTTGTTTCTTTCGTTCACTTGGAAGGGAAAGGTTTGTTTAAGCTTCGGGTGAATAATGAGATTTGGGAAGCGACGAGGCTAATGACTGTTATTCATAAATGAGCAGATGCCTTTGACACGTGAAAAAGTTTCTCGAGTGCTGTTTCTGCCCTCAAACAGTGTTAAGAACGGCTATTATTGTTTACTTTGAAGCACTAAAGAATGCTTTTTCAAACGTACCTGCAATGATAAGTGATCCGTTTTCTGAAAGGGTGTTTGGAAAAGGAAGAGTATTTTTAGTTATCCTACATAGTAAAGAACCGATTGGAACGATGCTTCTATTGAAAGAGGACATACCGAAATGTTTTTGAACTCATTGACATTCAAAACTAGAAAAACATATCGTCTCAATCAGCATTATTGAGCAGTAGACAGTTTGAACAGAAATCGGGGGGGAATCGAATCACCTGTGTCAGGGGCATAGCCAGAAATTTTTCATGGGGGGGGTTACGACTACTACAACTCATATAATGTATACGTATGTGTGATAAAGTAGTGAAGAATATACATTTTGTATGGCAAACAATTCCTCATGGGGGGGGGGTTATGACACCCCTAACCCCCCCCTTGGCTACGCCCCTGACCTGTGTGAAAGACAACGTAATGTGTGACTGCATTTGGAGCTTTTATCATTTCTTGGCGCTTAGTATGAATTTGCAGAACTTTTTTTTTTCATCCATTACGGTAGTAGAGCGCACATAGAGCATCTCGACGAGTCAAGAGAAGATTGAACATCTTGTCTTTTATTTAAAAACTAGCTGCGTGCCCGTTCTTCGCACAGTAGGAAACGAAAATTTTCCTTACATGTGTAATTCGAAATTAGTGATGTGGAATTTAAAAAAAAAAAAGAGCAAAATTATTTGACTCTTAATGTAAAGTTTGTGTCATGAGTACTAACCTGATCATTGCAGTATAATGACTCAAAAAACTACGTCAGTGTCATTCACTATTAAAAAAGTGGAAAGCTTAATAGTTTGCAGAGAACTCCTGGCTTTCAAAATGTCTTATTTCTACATCATACTGTTTTTTAGGCTCAAGTTGTAGCATTAAATACCTAAGACACTACATGAAATGGAGCACCATTTATTTCTTTCCGAAAATGTACCATATAAGGAAAGTATTGCAATCATGAAAAAAATTCGACTTCGAGATTTTGGTGTATTTACACGTTTTGAGGTCTTCTGAATTCATTTATGCTATTTTCAAGAGATGTTTTTAAAATAGCTGCGCACCGGCTCTTCATACGGGAAGAAAGGAATATTTTACTACTAAAATCATATCTGCATGTGACAAAACAGAATTTCATTTTTAAAAAAGTTCAAGTAATCCCCTCTGTTGAAATGACTGCGGGATATATTAACGCAAATTAGAATTACTTTTCGTTTAGTTGGTTGTAAGACAACCGTTGAAAACGGATAAACACTTTTAATTTCATGAAATATTTATTAACGTGGTACATTGCGATTTATTCATACTACCTTTACAAATCTAATAATACTACCTATTACGTACATTAATACTATCTATACTCGCTTCTCCCTCTTCAAGGCTCCCTTAAAAGAAACAGCTTAGATTATTTGGCCTCAATGGGATCTTTTGATTCTGTGGCGATTCTTTGCAATTTACGCATTAGCATAAATAATAATCATTTCACATAATGGTTGCCATTAAGGAAACTCTCCATATATATTTAATTTATACATAGTTTTATAAGATTGGCGTATTTAGCGCCGTAAACCATTTCATCTTACTGTGGGGAGAAAATATCCAAGGGGTGCCATTTTAAATATCCAGTAGCGATATCTTTTATATCCTCCATAGTCCTGTCTCCTGAAAAACATCAAACTGTGTAATCTCGAGGAGCTACTTATTCCCATTTTAATTGTGACAGGGCGTTAGAGTTGCAGAGTTTACAAATTTCACACATTTTTTTTAATTTATGACGTCACTGTTTGACTGCCGTAAAGGATACCCCGGTAGATTAATTTCGGAGTTACTTTCGATATTTCGCATAATTGTTTTCAAACGGTATCATTAAAACTTTGCGTGACCTTTATGGAGGAACGTAATTCAACGTTAAAATAAAACTATACTCGCAACCTGCATGCGTATGTTAGGCAACGCCTGCGCTAAATTAAATGCCAAAAATAAAAATAATAAATAGAAAAATTTTAATATATCGCGCTTTGAAACGAACTTTGTAACTTTTAAAATGAACATTTTCAGCGCCGTGAAAACATTTCAATTTTTAAATAATCACCGGATTAAAATACCACTTCTAATAATAATAATCGTGAATTTCTTAGTTTATTTCTACAGTAAATTTTAATCAAAATATCGTCTCCCTGTGTTGAAAATAGAGCTGGAATAAATGAGTTAAAATTATGGCGTAATTTTTAGGTATCTTAAAGCATTTGACGTCATAGATCCTCACTTGCGAATTGAAATTCTGATATCCCATTTAAAAACTCGATTGGTTGAAAAAACCCTTTTTTCTAATCCTTTCTGTGGCAACAGCCGAACATAAATTCTCGTGCCGTGATCGCAATGTAATGAATGGCGTAAGATCGCGTTGATGCTATTAAATTCTAAACATTAGGCTGCATTAAAATTCGTAAAAAATCATCTAATTTACATAATTTTTTCGTTTTTATTTTAAAAGAGGGAGAAAAGAATGTTTCACGATTTGTCAAAATATCTAAAAGTTATGACGGATAGAATTCAAGATGCGACAGTTCTAAAATTATTTTACGAAAAAAAATCGCGAAGCAGATGTTCAGTAAAAAAATTCCTAAAAATCGGTAAATCAGGTTAAGTATTCAGAACAAACTGTTTTTAAAAGAAAATTTTCTCCTCTATCCGATGATACAAATGCCGTTTTGATGCGAGCGTAATTTCCGCCGTTATTACGAATTAGGTGAGAAAAAATGCCAAAAATCGCATAAAACATAAAATAAAAAAAAATCTAGGTCGAATTTTGAAAAAATCGCTTCGAGGTGCACAACTACATATTTACATCTTCCCGAATACCAAATTTGGTGTTTCTAGGTGTAGCCGTTTGTCCGTAACGCTGCAGACAGACACACACACCCACACACACACACACACACACACACACAGACACCTTCTTTTATAATAAGTAGAGAAGATAATCATAGAAATAATTTTTTGGGTCCCCATTGTGTACGCACATTATACCTTCACATATAAAAAGTTAATTCGATGTATAATTTAGTTTGAAAGAACTAATCCACCTCTGACATATCTGCACGAAATTTTTTGAACAGTATGTCTGTTGGGTACACTTTCCTAAAAGCATTATTAAGTTGAATACCTTAAAAATTCATAGGGTGTCCTAAAACTTACTATCTGAGAACAATAAGAAGCAATTTATTTTGACAAAAAATAAGAATTTTACTAAAAACTTAAAGATATTTAAAAAAAGAAACACAATTTTGGAACATTTTCAACTGAAGCCAGTTTTACCTGAAACAAAGTTTAAAAAAATGTACCAAATCATGAAAAAAAAGAAAAAGCATTTTCAGAAAAAAGCAAAAAACTAAAAACATACTCATAGCGCTTAAAATACTTCGCTCAAATGCCTTTCAGCACCATAATCATTTTGATTTAACATTTCTGCTTTTGTTTTATCATTTTGTTTTTAGCTCTTCTATAGAGTTTTTAGAAACTTGGTAATGCTTCTCGAACTCATCCATTTTTCTCAAGGGATGTGATAGTATGGCCTGGGTCAGTGACCCAATATTTTTTAGCTTTTGTGCGGCATCATTGAAACAGAGAGCAGCGTGTAAATCACCCAATTTCAATGTACTAATTGAAACAAAAACGTTTTTGGGTAAGCGCTCCCATAAACACGGGTCGAAACTCTCCTTTGGATTCCGAGTCTGTGCATTTGCGCTTTAAGTTATTATCAGACAACAAACCTGAAATCGCTTTTAACAGCAGAAAATAGAAGTTCTGGCAAGAAGTGTTTGTGAGTGTTCTGATTACCATAATTTAATGTTTGGTTTGGTTTGCATTCTTATGTTTGGTTTGTATTGTTGTGTTTGGTTTGTGTTGGCAAAGCTACGCATGGGCTATCTGCCTAAGATTACCCTATCTATTGTTCTTTTAAATTTGAAATCGGGCTCTTATTCGCTGAGCACCCCGTACCTGCCTGGCACTACTACTATAGTCTGTTCGCGGAAACAAGAGAACGAAAGTAAACAAACGGGTTACCAAAGAATTACATATTTTTTCACCAATCTCTAGTTTGGAGTTAAGAAAGGTTAAATGCGCCTAACAGCGTAAATGGAAGAAAGCAGAAATTCATACTGTGTTTGGCGCTTTGGCAAAATGCCAGGTGCTTACTCTCGCCAGTTTACATGTGCCATTATTAAGTTTCGTTCTCTCGACTCGGCGAACAGACTATAGGATTTTCCTACGTAACGAAAACAGTTCATGAAGAAAAATGAAAACAAAGTTGGACTTCCCTTACACCGTTATTAAAGTGATTTTTAAAGGGACGTAAAACATTATTTACAAATTTCCATTGAAATGAAGGATGAAGTACAAGAGGACGAACAAGTTCCGTAACAAGGGACAGTTTACCCCAAAATTTTGTCAATAATCAAGTTTCTTTTTTAAAAATAAAATGAAAGCCTGTTAAAATCTGAATATTTTGACATCTTATTTTGAATCATACGAGAATAATATCACGAGATATTGTAAAATGGGTTCATACACTCAGCCCAATTTCATTGGCAAACAAACTCTTGAAATGGCTTTTTCTCCAGGTTCCTATTTCCTTTACTTTCATGTTTGAAAAATGTTAAGACTTTTGTTTTTGTATTTGAGATAAAGATTTTAAATTTTTTGTACATATTCCTTATTGTACATCTGATAAATCTGTGCATGGAATTAGATTTCAGATTTTCTTTCTTTTTTTTTATTTCAGAAATTATATGAAGATATGTTTTATTTATTTTTTTACTCTCTCTCTCTCTCTCTATATATATATATATCAGTAGAAAAATTATATTTGACATTGTTAGATGTATCTAAAAATCCATGCACAGTCTTGTATAATATATATTTGAAAATCTTTCTTAAAATAATTGGACAAAATCTTTATTTTTTAAAATGTAGCGGAGATTTAAAAATGAGATTTTATTTTTATTTTTTTTTAATTTTACTTAAATGAGCAAGTTTAAATGATTCATTATTTCAAAATGTACTTTTAGTTGAACTTTGAAATGAATCCAGTTTATCATTTGTACCCTATTTTTTAAAATGAAAAAAGAAATATTGAAAAGGTAAACTGTCCCCTTAAAATTACAAAAGAAGGAAAACTTCCCGTAAAAGTAAACAAAATTTTTTCGGCGAAAACTGAGATCTGTCTGCTGCAACCACGATAGTTACGACAGATAAATAGGGTTATGTCATTGGATACTGCAAATTATTTACCCCAAAGGCTTCTCGGGCCACAAAAAATGGCAGCGCGGACCTCATGCGGACCGCGGGCCTACAGTTGGAGCCGCTGAGTTAGAGTAATCAAAATTTTCCCTTTTCTCTGTGGTAACTGCATAAAGATTAAAATAAATGCATTTTTTAATGATATGCATCCATGAAATGAATGTGTTTTCGGTATAAGTACAGTAATACCCCGAACTTACGCGATCGGTGGGGCCACTCAATAAACTCTTAAGCCGAATTCGTGTAAGTCGAGCTATAATTTCGCATAGAAAGGTGCACTTACAAATTATTTTTAAATGGATCCGGAGACTGGAAAACGATCATTTAGAAAAAAAGATGTTTAATAAAATCTTAGATAAAAGATATGTATAAGTTCAGGCCCGCCAAGAGAGGGGGGACAGGGGGAACCATTAATTGCCCGGGCCAGGAGCACGTATGTTACGAATTTTTAGCGTACAAATCCCACGGGAAAATTAAATGGATGCGTCCCCTCCCAAAACCATTTTTTGGCTCCCGTCACGGATCTTTCTCAAAGCAATTCATCGCTCCAATTTAGGGCCAAATTCTTAGGAACCCCTTGAATTGTTAAATTAAATTAGATGCTTAAAACTAGATTCTTTTTGCCCAAGTGTTTGGGTAGCCATCGAGCTATTCTGTACTTTTCCAGTGTCAGTGGCTGGAGCTGAGAAATATTTTAGCGTTTTAAAAAGCCTAAAAAAGGATGCCAGGTCAACCATGGGACAAGATAGACTTTGTGGACTCACCACTCTTGCTCGTTCTTCGAACTTGGAGGATGTCATTGACGACTTTGCATCTGAAAGAGGCAGATAGGGTATTTCGAAGAAAGATTTCTGGGTAACCCAATTGGGCGATTGAAGCGTTTATTTTTTCCTATTTTGCACATTTTCTTATAAATTGGAGTTTGGATTCATTGGATGAAGAAGGTAACTCTGCTTTATCACTGAAAATTCAACGTTAGGAAACACCCACGAGATTGAATGCCGGTTTCGGTCAATATGACTTCCCATCATCCGTGCTAGAACACATTCTCGAACTAATGTTAATAAATCAAACTGACCGAACTCTCACTGGTGTTTACAAACGTTTTCCTTTCTTGCGTTATTCATTTCTCTACGAATTTCATATTAACTCTGCTTTAGTTTTCAAATAGCGAGTACTCAACACTTAAAAAACGCTTAGATAATTGTATCAAGTGATTCTCTCTATACATAAAGAAGGAATTTCAGATTTATTTATACATTACTTTTAAACAATGCTGATAAAATACTTGCAATTGGATGGAAGTTTTACCATGTACAAGGTTTTGTATATATGGCATACGGTCCATTTACGATGCACTCATTCTAAAGAGTTTAAAATCTTTTCTAGACCTCTAGACCCCCCTTTTCTAGAACTAAACTCAAAAAAAAAAAAAAATGGAAGAGTTTTTTTTGGGGGGGAAGGGGGGGGGTCGTAAATACCGGCCCTGAAGCACGAAAATAATGCCGGCGGTACTGAGAAATGATATTATTAAAATCGTAAAGCGGAGCTACTTCGGAAATAAAGAGGCGAATGGGTGAGATTGGAAATTCGTGTAACTGCGGGTTCGCGTAAGTCGAGGTATTACTGTAAAGTGATTAAGAGCCATTTTGAGCGAGAGGCTATCCATTGGCTCCACCTCTTATTTTTCAGTATATTTGTTTTTACAGAGCGGGTCTTGATCCACAGCTGCACTCAGTTGACAAGATTGTCAGACTGGTTTCCTGTGTATGTTAGAAAATAAATTAGCAACCGGGTGGCCACAACTGTTTTTCTGAAGTACTCAATGCTGATTACAAGTTCATGCAAATCAATTAATTTCCGCGAGTCATTATCAATGGAACTCTTTATCAGATACATTATTTTTGAAAAGAATTAATTGATGACTGTCTAATGGTTATTGGGGCAAAAATTAAAAAACAAAGGCACTGTCATTTGAACGCCTTTTCAGTGCGACTTTGAGTCGGTTCCAATCTAGGCTTATCACAGTGTGTACTGTTTACACTGCACTTCTAATACATATTTTGTTTATATCTAGTTTATTTGGAACTGTTTTAAAACAAACTGATATTGGGATACCCCATATGCATAACTTGTTCTTGTTCTTTAAGCAAGTGGAATTTGAATGTCATAAGGATATTTTTGGTAACTGTTGGAAACTATGTTTCAATTGAGAAAGTGAAAACATTTTATGAAAACAAAGCAATGTCAGAGGTACAAAAAATGAATGCTCAATAAAGAGGTGGAGGAACACTACTCATAGGTTCTGATGAAATAGTCCAATGCGTATTGAAAATGGCCCAATATCAGTGATGATCTGTGGTATGAAAAATGACTTGTGTTTAAAAATTATCTTCAGAAACTTGACTAGTAGTCGAGGGGTTTTCGAGGAGCAGTCGAGCCGTTTTACACCAAACACAGATCAACGATTACTTTTTTGGTGCAAAACTATTGAAGTATCAAAGGGAAAATCAAGTTCAAAGTTGTGTTTATTTTGCCATATATTTCGGGTATCAAGAGTATAAAATATGTATGTACCTCATTGTGACTCGCAAAATTCTGAGCTGATAGCATAGGGGTGGCCTATTAGTTTTTTTTCTTTTCTACTTTTAATGAATTAACTGAGCTCGTCTTTCAGTGAATGAACTATGTTTGTATGTATACTGAACAATAAATAGTTTTTAGCAATATATTCACGCTATTCTTACGCTACCGTTACTACCTAATATAGGCTTTATGATGTTATTAAAACTATCCAAACTTTGTGATGTTGAGAACGGGCGATTCATCCAATATTTATAAACTTAATTTTACTATCTCAAAGTTGTTCTTACTGATAGAGTGAATGAAACAAGGTATTTTATATTCCATTTCTGATGCTGGTGCAAAGTTATTCCGAATGGCTAGGTAACTTTGCACCCAGTCAATGACCTATTATTTTTTGCGTTTATTATTTTTTGGGATCAGCATTTATATTTTTTTATTAATTGAGCTAAAATGGAGGGTTTATTTTTCCATTTTATGCCATTGAGTCTGAAAATAATATTAAAGCATAAGACAAACAATTAAAATTCAGAAAATGTAGATTAAAGTAACCCTACTGTACTTATGATTTCATTTTTTGTGTACTCAATCTATAGGTAACCAATGCGATAAACATTATGAATGTTACGTATCATACACTCTGCCGCGCACTTTATTGTTCGTAGAACTGAGCATAATCTATAGGAGTATAACATCTAGATGCACCTCCTTTTATATACTTCTTTTACACAAAATAACTCGTCCGTTCATTTTTCTTTTGGGATCTGAATGAACCTTTGAATGCCTCGCCTCGAACCCAATAAGACTCCGTTGTAAAATCAGTGCATTCGGCGTAATTGGTTGCACTTGTTTCTTGAATGACATTTTGAAACGAGAATCAGTACTCGTATATACTATGAATCTTTCTGACTTTTTCACTGCTTAAAGAAAATATTTTTTTAGTGAAAGTAAATTCCACTCAAAAATAGTTTTCCCTCCAATAAGTTTTTTTTGATATTCGCTAAGATTTTTGTAGTTTTGAGCCCAATTGCAAAAATGCCTTAGCATTAGTGAATTTCCTATCTTTGATTCACAAGTAAGTAATCTTCCACAAAATACTTTAAAATGACTCAATAACGGTCATGGATGTTTCACTTTTTTACGCAGATTTTTTGAATTAAAATGTACTAATTGTTCGTACAATTCTGTGAAATATTTATCCATTACTGCATGCATCTGCCAAACTGGGAAATGGTCTCGGAATAATGAGATAAGTGAAATATAACAATCCGTTTTCACAACTACTCTTTCAAAAATTAAACTTTTGAGTATTTTTTTTTAATAATAGTTTTAGCAATGTTTGACATCAAGAAAATCTGTTTTCTTCCTATATTGTTTACTTTGACGCATAATAGAAACTTATCTTACTTTTTGAGCCAATACTTCCTTTTATATTTTTGTGGGGGGGGGGGGGGGGAGAAACTCTCTTGAGTTGCCCAACTTTATAAATAGTGGAAAAATATCAATAGGCTTTTTTTCTTGACCATAAGAAATCATGGGGAGAAAAATCTTTGAAACTTTGCAAACATTAAACAAACTAGGTTACGAAGCTACCTCAGGCGGATTTTTTTTTCTCGCTTACATAAAGTTTCCCTTTTCTAACGCTCACGTGCCTCTCATAAAATCTGTCTGCATCTTACAGCTAAACTTGAATTTGGGGGGGGGATATGTGTGCGTGTGTATAAATATAGAAGATATTTTTTACTGGTGTTTATTCATTATTATTCGTGTTATTCTCAACAAATTATACTCGATTAAGATTACCTAAACGCCTTTTTAACCCATTAAGTGGCTGAAACAGGAAGTTATATTTCACTCAAATGTACTTACATCTTTTAACAGTTAAAAATATCATAGAATTTTTATCCATTTTAAAATTTGCTTGTAGAAATTCGAACATGTTCTCTCTTAAATACAGTTGGTGTTATCCAGATAAACTTTATTTTAAATGGCCAAAGTTCAGCAGTGTGCGCAAAATTTTTATAATGAATGCGTCTCTCCATTTTAGCGTTCTTCTCAAGTAACCCCATGTAGATGCCTTCTTCAGCAACCTAGCTGCAACCTGAAATCTGTACTGTTATGTTAATCCCAACAGTAGGGATTTCCTTTTGTTTTTTCAACTAAGGATATTGCTAGTCTATTGCCAATCCGTTCAGAGAGCTGACTCTTTCGAAAAAATTGAAAATTGATTTCAGCCCGTACTTGAAGTGCAGTCAATAGGGATCGATTTCTTGAAACATTCCATCGGGTATTTCCGTTCGTTTGGCTATCTTTTTAACTCTTATCGTTTTAAACTAATACTTCTTGAGTATTCGGCACCCTGTGTGAAAGGATTGCATGCATCCTGTGCAAAAGTAGGGTTGTATTGTAATTTTGCTTAACCCTAAGTATGGCGGCCTACTCTGGATGAACACCTCTGTATACTTGAAGTTAAAAATCGGAGATGGGTGGGTTTTACGCCAGAGAGAGATTTTTTCTATATATTTTTACATAGATGTGCCCAATTTCGTGACATTGCATAGCGGACCCATAATTAGAGAATGATCATTGACTGAACATATTAACAATTGGAGACATGTTTCCAGGGATCCAGTTTGGTTAGATACCAACACTTAAACAAAAAACAATTTTTCAACCTTAAATTTTGCATGGATATCTTCTTTCGTTAGAGTTACGTTTACCAATGTGCATTATTTTTTGTTGCTTTCAAGTGATGGGTATATTCATCCTTTTTGCCAAGAAGGATGTCATCATTTTATATATTTGATTCTTTTCAGTTTTCAATGGTAGATCCCGACCAGTGTAGGTCTAACGGTGTGGCGATTTGGAAGGTTTTCTCCAGATGTAACGGAAACACGTGTTCTAATCCCTTAAAGAGTCCTCCAACCGATGGATCCCCCCGAGGTAGATAGATACTCCTCGTGTAGGTTTGCCTTAAGACGGTGCACAATACTGATATGAAATAAATAACTGATAACTTTATCTTCCAAACTAAAAGCTTTATTTTATTCTCAAAGGCAACTGTTGATCTAGATGAAATATAAAGCATAGAATAATCTTTAAATTTAGCCACGATAAATAACTGAAAACTGAATTTTCTACATGAATTCGGGGTATTAAGTGGCCTCTGAAAGCTTCATTAATTATCTAAAAACTTAATTTCCTTCCATCCCATTAAGCTATTTCGTATCGAATCATTTTCAGGAAAATTATTCATTATTTATGTATATTTTATTCAATACCTTGAATGAATCTGTTAATAGTATCTTAAATTTTTCTAATATTTCCTTCTTGTTCGATATTAATTTTAAAACAAAATGCTGAATGAATCTAGTTCAAATAATCGCTAATATAGAGGGAGAATACAGAATTTCTAATGACTATTTATGTCCCTTTCATAAGACAAAATTAAAGGTATTGATTCGGTATGAGATTATCAGCAGTCTAAACATTTTCTGTGTTCATTTCAAGTTTCTACTTTTTCAACAAGTGAATGCACTTAATTTGGGAACTCAAAAATTGTCATAGAAGTATACTGGCCATGAGAAAGTCTGTTAAATTCTTTTCATTGCGGCAGGTGTAGGAGCAACCTTTGGAAAGTTGTGGGCCAAACTTTAGGGCATTAGCGAAGTCGCGGACCGAATAATTGGGATTTATAGGGTTAATAAAATGACTAATATGGGTTTCAAATGAGGTTTTGGTATGTTCCGTGGGCCGGATTGAAAGCCAGGACGGGCCACATGCGGTCCGCAGGCCGAAGGTTGCCCATTAGGGTAGATCGGAAAAAACTGTTTTTCGAAATCTTTATCTCCCGAGGTCTCAAAAGTATTCTATTGATATAAATCAGATGTGTGTAAAATTTGAATGTTCTGCGACAACGTCTTGGAGTTGCGCATCGAGCTTTAAATCTAGAATTTTTTGAAAATGTGACTTCTTTAAAAAATCGACCCAAAAAATTCTTTTCTGATTTAGCAGAATGCCGAGCTTCTAAAACTTGTATATCGTTATGAATAAGATATATACAAAATTTGGAGTTGCTACGGTTATATGTAAGGGTTGAACATCCAGCTTGCAATCTATAAATATTTGAAAATATAAAAATTTTTTAGAGAAATTATATAGAAAGCAAACTTTATTTGTTAAAAATAATTGGGTCCTTTTATATGTTAAAAGATATTCAGAGAAGCTCAGTCAATACCATAAAAGATGCTTTACGAGTCGTTTTATACAGTATACACGTTATGCTGTCTTTTTGTCTTGGACGCAGCACGCAAATTGTGCTGTAGACAACTAGTGCCGTTTGCCAGCTGAGTGATGGCGACGCACGTTTGATCGGATAAACCAGACACTAGATATTTCGTTGAAACACGTACTTAGTTTAACATTTCAGATGTATGGTGTTTTCAGTTCACTGTCACAAAAGGTAAGGGGTGATTGGCTACGATTCTGAATAAAGTGAAACTCTCTGCTACAAGATACGGAACAAAATCGGCGTCCTTAGAAGAGCTGGGAATGTCGAAGTAATTAACTTGTACAAAATTACCTACCCGAGGAGACGTACTTCTATATTACTATTTTGTACTTAAGAAGAAAAAATTCTGAATAAAGGGCAGTCTCCACCACAAGGAGTAGTAACCTTAGTTGTGGCGATCAAAATACAGGAAATTTGAATCAAGGCCAGTATCCCCATTGTGTCAATCCAAAAATGCAAGAAAGAGGTAGTTAGAAAAGTCCATGAGCAGCTGCTAAATAAATTGAACGCTACAGACGGACATAAGGAATCGTTTGAAGAAAGTGGGAAAAACTCTCTCTTGCCGAGCTATTGATTATCGCAACTTGCAAATGTACATTTCCTGAATCAGGTGTGGCTGAGAGAAGCCCGTACATTATACGGAACGGAAGTCATGTGCAGATCAGATGGGAGCTAGCTGTGCGATAATCGGTAAAATTGAAAAGAAGTGTATGGAGAACGAGAGAAAAGTTGAAAGATTGGAGAGAGAAATTTCGAGATTCTTGAAGAAAGTCGTGAAAACTCCAACATTCAGTGCATGTCTCTAACTGTAGTCATTGATCAGGACAGAGAAAATAAAGAAAGATAAGTTCGAAAACTGAAGAGAACGTCGAATGCCAGTCTGCCGCCATTTTGGGAAAGGCGTTCACAAGTGACCCAGTTAGAATAAAAATCTCAGTGCTTTCACAAGTCTGCGACACATAAAGTTAGATCAAATTGGGTAGCAGCAACTCTGGTATCCTCTTTATTTCAAGACCAGGGGCTCTATTCTGCCACGGTCGTATAAGCGAACGTTCGGGTATGCGACATCAAAATGACGTTTTTCGCATCCTGCTAGCGTATGTTGGTATTCTGCAAGGTACGGTGGAGCTTTAGGTGTAGATACTTCCTACCGAATGTTTACATTAGCATACGTTACGAAATACGTCACAAATCCGATCGTGGCAGAATAGACCCTCTGGAAAGCGGAAAGAATAGAGATGGAGAAAAAACTTCTCAACTGATTCTTAGCCGTATAAAGTTAGAGGAAGGCTGAGATGACTCGCAGTGAATTACAGAAAGAAACGGATAAGCCTCAAAAATTTTTTTTGGATTGTGTTTTGATAGGAGGAAGGACAAAACCATATGCATAGAAAAATGAGTTAACTGCAATGACACCCAAGTGTTTGCCACTCATAAAATATTTCGCTGATAATGGAACTGGTTCAACATAACGTTGGCCATGTGATTTTAAGATCGAGAGAATTTCACTGGAAATTTGGAAGAGATTGATCATGGGGCCCTCCTATGCATTGGCGGTTGTGGCTAACCATCGAATTCTGGAAAGAACAAAGGTATCATTCGAAATCTAGATACGCTATTCTCTAATCTAACTAAATCTCTTCAACGGTGTAGTTACCAACTTCACACCATCGAGCTACTGTTCCGAAATTGGCTGGCAATCCATCTATAAGAGGATGGTTTCATACTATCTAGGTTATTACACTTGACATAAAATCCCACTATTTGAATTGAAGTCTTAGCTTTACACAGCTCATTAAAACACATGCTCCAGTCATTGGGTGTTTGGACTGGCAGGGCTAGGGACTCGGATCGCAACTCAATCAACGAGGTGGGTCCTGAGTAGTGTTACCATTGTATTTGTACTAGGGAAGAGCTTTAAATCTTACTGATTATTTTTCAACGGCTAATTCATTAAAAAAAAATAATTTTTGCTTTCTACGCCATTTAAATAAAACGCATCATTTTTAGATATTTATAGATTTCAAGCTCGATCTGCAACCCATAGAACTGCTCGAATCCTTTCCAGATTTTACATACATGTTATTCAGAACAATATACAACTTCTAAAACCTCGGGGGCCTAATAATTCAGAAAATATTTTTTGGGTCGATTTTTTAAAGATATATTTTTCAAAAAGCTCTCAATTTCAAGCTCCATGCGCAGCCCCAAAACGTTGTCGTAGAACATTCAAATTTTACACATACCTTATTCATATCGATATGCAACTTTTGAGACCTCAGGAGATAAAGATTTCTCAAAAAATTTTTTCGTTCCACCCTATTGCCCATATACGCATTACGGTATCCATTTAGTAATTTAGATATTTAAAATACTAAACAAGACCAGCTCTTCTTAAAAAGAATAGTCAATCAACTACGTGACTTAGTAAGCTCAAAAGACACAAGTGTCTATAGCTTAATATAATTGAATCTGCGAAAAATATCTCTTTATTTCTTTAATAAGGTGAATGAACATGTCAATGTTATTGATTCATTCATTCACAAAAATTGCACATAAAATTCATCTTTATCCTGCTGTGACATAAACTGAGTGATACTTGATTTGTAAGTAATAACTGTACTGTATTTAAAAAATACATTCAGAGTCTCTTGTTCATATCGCAGAATAAAGTGGTCTCCCATTTTGGACTTAACTTGAGCGAGATGTCATCTCGGAAACGGCCATTTTCCTTTTCTCGGTGATTGCTGTCCTGCAACTCTAGTACTCCAGCGTAATCAATAAGATTTTTACGTGATCCATTCGTAAAGAGTGTTAGCTTTGACTATTAAGATGTCTCTGTTTTTCCAGTTCCAAGAACAAAACAACCTATCACTAATTCCTAAGTTCCATTCATGTTTTAGTTACTTTTTCTCAAATATTGAATTGCCATTTCTATATAAGAAAAGGGAATTGCAGTGAACATTTGGAGAAAAGTGCAATCGCATTGATTACATATGTGTTACTCTAAAGGCGAAGTCTTTTTTAATAGTATAAACATTCCTCCCCGAAATGGGTTTGTTATTTCAAAGTGGAAAGCCATTTCACAATGAGTGGCGAGAAAAGGTCTCCACTGGAAACTCCAGATAATACGCCCAGATCTTGTTTTTCTTGGGGGAAATAGCTTTTAAAGATAAGCATCGATTCAAGACGTAATATATTGGATCATTTACCCTTAGGAATTTGGGGAAAATAGACTTTTCTGCAACGAGCTTAGTGATGAGCTTTCTGAGTCCCCTTCCAAGCAAATAGGACTCTCAAACTCATTATTTATTTCTTGCACTTTCGTATTTTGATTTTATTGCTTTATAGCCTTCGAGTAGCACATACATATTTTTTTCCAATTATATATAGGTAGTGTACCTTCCTATTTTTTTCTGCTCACCGATATCTTGCGTTAACAGTTTTCACCTGTATTAACAGTTCAAAATTGGCCCATTTTTTCTGCAGTTTGAGATTTTAAGAAGGGCTATCTACAGGCTCCTATTAGTATGAATTTTGAAACTATTCTATTTTCTCTATTTCTTGCACCTCATTGACACAAGATGTAAAATTCCAGTATTTTAGGATGAGAACTCGAGGAGTGATTGGGGACTGCACTGATACTAAGCTATGCTATTCATAGGATGAATGCAACAGTGATAGAATCTAACACAGGGTACTCTAAGGTTCGATTTGAGCGACATTCATTTACTTTTCAAACGTATACATAACGAAGTGGGAGACCTGCACAGTCAATTTTCTATAAATGATACACATATTAATATTTGTATTTCAATAATCTCTTTATTGAATAAGGAAAATAGGGATAATCAGGATCGGACGAAAGTTTCTTTTAAAATGATGTATACACGACACGATAAGCCAGGTCAGCGTCGTGTCCTCTTCGTCGGAGCGCCTTTTCAAACTCAAAAACTGACAAAATTCTGATCTAGAGCATAAAAGAGGGCGCCTTTTTTACGTTTGCAGGAGGGCGCAAGCTCCAGTAGGGCCACTAGTGATGGGCTTAGTGTACGAGTGGCTCAAAACATTGCTTTCGAATGATTTCGTTTGTGGAAACAGCCTCTCTTATACCGATGCTTCATGCAGAGGAAATTATTTTATTTGTGAAAAAAATAAACTGAATAATCTGAAAAAATGTTTTGAAACGAATTGAAATCGCAATTTCCTCTTCAAAGCTCGATAACTGTGACTTCAATAGGACGTCCATTGCCCTTGCGAGAGCCCATTTTGTTACACAAAGGATTCACTTTTTGTACTGTCGGAAATAAAATGAGCTGAAAAGAGCGAAAAATCGCTTAGAAATGAGAGAACAGGAAGGTTTTAAGATTTTAAAATGGAGCGCAGATAGTTTCCCCTATTCTTAGACATAATTATGAAAGATTTCAAGCGGATCGTGCAAAGGGTGGCGATTTTATGGCATTTTTAGGCACTCTCTTTTTAATCTGTTTGAATGAATGACCTTCCAAGTTTTATCCGCGAGTGGTTCAACCGGACTTGTTACAGAGTCAGTCAGTCAGGGTCAGCGTCACTATAGAATAGGTTAACCATTAGAGGACCCATTTCTTTAAAAATAGTTTGAGACGTGTTTTTATGACGAAGATAATTTTTTATAAAAAGATGGATTATTTAATCTCAGCGTTACTAAAATAAAGTCCCCATTTTTCATATTTAGATACGTAATAGTAGTTACTTTAAGGAAGCTAAAATTTTTTTAAGAAAAGTAGTTACGCCCAACGAATGACAGTACATTCAGTCTTTGCTATGAGGGGACCTTAATTTTATGGACTCATTTTTCACTATTTAAATTTTTACTCTAAAAATATATTATTTCATAGATGCCCTCGCCTATTACAATTATTATATTAACCAAAAAACCCTATATTTCCGTGAAAGTAATAAATCTAAGGTGACCGCGAAATTACACGTATTCGCCTATTGATATGTATGGATAATATTAGTTTTACCAAGGGAATTTCTCAGCATTTGTAGATTGGTAGAAAGAATGAAATCACCTTTACCACTTTAGAAATTGCTTTCTTTACCTGTATTATAAAACCACCTTCTTCGTAAATTTTAATCAAATAGCTGAGGCCCCAGCTTAAGTTATTCTTTAATTTAAATTATAATTAAATAATTTGTATAAATTAATAAATCCAGTATTTTTATTGAGAGACATAGAGGGACTCAAGTTTCCTCGTAATTCTGCATATTTATTACCAAAAACGATCATACAAAGCTTAAAGTAATTATAATATCCAAGTGTGCTTGCCAGTTAAAGCACTAAACCATTAGCACGATTTTGTTGAAGAATATACATACACAAGGACAACATAATCGACTAATATCTATATAAATAAAATTAGACTTTTGTCTGTACATTTCTTGGAATTCAAAAATTTTGCGATTTCTATCCGTTTCAAGCACCCGGGAATCCGATGCGACCCTCAAAAAAAAGTTTGTCTGTCATTCTGTCATTCTGTCCGTGACGCTTTTTTTGTTTAAGCATCACGTAAAAACGACTGAAGCGAATGATATGAAATTGAGTGTCATGATAGGTGGTCACTCAACTCAAAACATAGGCGTCGAATTTTTAAAAAATCTTCATTAGATTTTCAGATTTTGCGAAAATCGTTTCAAACTGCGTAAATTTGTGTTCGAGCATCACGTAAAAACGACTGAAGCGATTGATATGAAATTGGGTGTCATGATAGGTGGTCACTCAACTTAAAACATAGGTGTCGAATTTTTAAAAAATTTTGATTGGATTTTGATATTTTGCGAAAATCCTTTCAAACTGCGTAAATTTGTGTTCGCGCATCACACGTAATAACTGCTAAGGTGAAAAAATGATATTTGGTGAAATTAAAGGTGGTCACTCAGATTAAACTATATCATCTAATTAAAAATAATCGATCAGATTTCGAGATTTTGCGAAAATCGTTTGAAACTGAGTGAATCTTTGTTCACGCATTACGTAATAACGACTAAAGCGAATGATATGAAATTTGGTCACATGATAGAGGGTTGCTCAACATAAACTATAGGTGTCAGATTTTTAAAACATTTTTATTTGATTTTGAGATTTTGTGAAAATTCTCTCAAAATACGTTTATTTTTCTTTAAACATCACGTAATAACGACTCATACGAATGTTACGAAATTGAGTGATAGGATAGGTAGTTGCTGATCTTAATTTATAGGCGTTGAATTTTTAAAATATTTTGATTACATTTTGAGATTTTGTGAAAATCGTTTTAAAATGCTGAAATTTTGTTCCAGCATCACGAAATAAAGACTACAGGGAATGAAACGAAATTGGTTGACATGATAGTTAGTCACTCAACTTAAATTCTAGGCTTCCAATTTTTCAAAAAACATTGATTCGATTTTGAGATTTTGCGAAAATTATTTCAATATGCGTAAATATTCGTTCGCGCATCAGATAATTACGACCAAAGCGAATGAAATTATATTACTTAGTTACTCTCTAACCTGTAATATTTTAACAATACATAAAAATTATAACTTCGCTTTCTTTACTTTGGCAACATACTACATCCATTCTGTGTACTCCTACAATGCTGACGAAAGTTCTTGCTTTTTGGAAATTTGCATTCACTAACCCGTCAAGGACGGGTACTTCAGCTAGTATTTATATACAGCGTGTCCAGTCTAACGGTGCCCATTGGCTATTTCCTAAACCGTGAGTCAGAGACACATAGTTCCAGTTGCAAAAATGCTTTCAATTGTATAATCTATTCTATCAGAAACAATCGAAGTCAATAAATTAATCCCTGTAAAAATTGCAAATTTAATTTTTTGTACGGTCCCGCGGTCCTATCAGTTATATTTAGAAAATTTTTCATTATGCAATTTGAAGCATAATAATAATAAAAAAAAAATTCTACGACCAAAATTGACATAGCTATAAAGCAGCAAGTGTTTTGACGAGTCACTTTTCTACATTTAAAAATGTCCCGTTACGGTAAACCGTTAAGGGGACCTTATAAATATTGAAATTTTATATTATAGGTTTTAATTTCATTTTCTGGTGTAATGTGGAGAAAAAAGCAAAACTAATTTTAGGATAATCTTTAAGCAGAAGGTTATGGTCAGACTTACAAAATCTTATATGGGTAGCATGCAGATCTGTAGCACCGAGTATGCTACACAAACTACTGGATTGTGTAGCATACTCGGTGGTACACAATCCAGTAGTTTGTGTAGCATACTAACAGAATTTGTAATATTATTTTAAGTTTCTAAAATGCATAGATTCGTACTTTAAAATGTTTCATTTTATAATTGAATGTTTAATGAAGTGTTTTGTTCTCCTGTTTTCGTATTTTAAGTAATTGAACACCAGTTCATTCAAAAAACTCTTTAAAAATATCTATTTTCAGTATAAGGTAAATTTTTATGTTAATTTATTGGATACACAAATCTTCTTTATTGCAATCTACAATTGTAAAATAGTGGATGAAATGGCTAATAAATATTACAAGGTTCAAAACCATGTATATTAATTTTTCTCAAATTCATTTTGTATGCAACCCCTGTTTTGCTGTTCGAAAAGTGCTCTCGCTTTAAGCATCTGTAAATTTGTGAATTTTGGTCGTAGAAAGACTCATTCTTTTAGTGTGCATGAAATTTTATAAAGAAAAATTTTCTAAATATAACTGGTAGTGCCAGGGGACCGTATAAAAATTTAACTTTCGTAATTTTTATAGGAATTGATTGACTGACTTCGATTGTTTCTGACATAATAGATTATACAATTGAAAGCATTTTTGCAATTGGAACTATGTGTCTCTGACTAACGGTTTAGGAAAATAGCCATTGGGCACCGTTAGCACTTTACGCCCTGTATATATATATTTATATATAAACCCATTTATTTCTATGTGTGTGATTCCCAATAGTTTTAAATGTTTTTCACAAATGTTTCTAATTTGTGATTTAATTTATCTAATGCACTCCTGTGAAGAAAAAGTATTTATAAGGGTGGCGTAAAACAAAAGGCATCCATTTATAAGTCAAAATTTGTTGTATATCCTTCAAAGTAATCGATGACTTCAATCGATGACTTGTTAATCGACCATCATTTTTCTATCATCTAAATGTACCTTCAAGTAGTGTTTGAGAAACCTCTGCAGAATTTATAGAGCATATGGGCAAAAATGGGTGGCTGCAAAGAGTTCATTTCAACCGTGCAAATTAAAAAAAGTCGATAGATTTTATGTCAAGTGAATATGGAGCTTGTGGAGATTATTGGATGAATGTTTGGCTCAAAACGTGTGAATAATAATTTGAGAGAAGGCACATTATCGGGGTGCAAAACCCTTCGGGGGTGTTTTTCAATATTTCATATTTCAAGGCGTTACTTCCAGCAAACAGAGCAAAACACACCTGTAGTCGACTGTCTGGTCAGTGGATAGGAAGTTATAATATATTACACCTCGAAATAGAAGAAAAAAAAGGAACCAACATGGCCTGGATATTTGAAAGATTTCCACGCGGTCTTTATTCCCATCCAATACTGTTGATTTTGATAAAAACTCGTCTTCAAAAGCTTTTTGATACATTTCATACGCCTTTGTAGCAAAACTTCATTTTGAAAATAAAATGGAACACCCACACGTTCTTTGAAGGAAAAACAACAGTGAAAATTCTTATCAGAATTTCAAAATAATTCATTTTCACAGAAGGTAAAATTAAATCACTTCCTGACTGTTACTAGATAAAAATGCTTCTATAAATCGTATAAATGCTTCCTAAAACTTTGAAGACGATTTTACAATGCACGTATTTTAAATGAAGTATTCCAGGTGCATTTGGATCATTGTAGTTCATATGTGTTTACAAAAACATTGGATTGAAAATGCGCTGCTACCATAGAAAGTGTTGCACAGTGAAAGAAGGTAGAATTGAATAAAAACTGATACACACGCAGATAATTCATATAATAACTAAATGATCCTATTTCCAAGACAATTTCATACAACGATTCAATATAGAGGGTAATGAAAAAGAAGTAGGACCACCCTTCATGGTGACGCAAGAAGCAACCATGCAAGGTACAGAAAGAGCTGGCATGCGAAAAGTATCCTTAGGAAGGGACGTTTTAATAATTTGAACTCTCGCCGTCCTATTGAGGTGGAAGCAGTGCATGCGAACAACAGCTCGTCGTCTCCAAGAAAGGTTTGATTGCAGAGATAATCTGCTATACCTCTATGACGCTTCAAATTCGAATGAGCGATATCATCATGCAAACGCAAGTTCGACACGGATCCTTACATTGAGAAATTCAGTCTTCCAAGGAGTGCGCTACTGACCTGAACGGTTTATGGCATGTAAAAGTGCACACATTCACTAGTTTAGCTACGACAAGCCAAAGGAACTGGCCAGGATGCCTTAGACGGCTTTATTATTTTCAAAATTTTAAACAGTACAAAGAGAGCCAATAAAACTAGGATTTATTTTCCTGAAAGACAAAATCTTTTTACAAAGCGTCTTTTTGAAGATAGTGCATGGGTGATAGGACTGCTACATAGATTTTATTGAATTCATTATGAAGCCGTGTCTTCTCTGCTCCACATACATGCCTCGGACACTAGGCCGACGCATCTTTCAACTGCTTGGGTATGGCAAGAATATTTTAACCATTCCTCCGTTTTTCCAACTTTTACTATGACTTTAATTTCTTCGCATGACACATTCATCAAAAGAGGTGGTTCAAAATGTCCAACTCGCTGCCAGTTGATAAGTTCAATAGAATCTGTTGATTCGAAGTGGACTTTTGGTACATGAAAAATTCTTGCCTCTGATGATTCATTTCTAGCACGAATTAGTTTTCGACTCGAGACTATTAATCAAATTCCTGAAACTGCTATACAAATTTTTACTGATGGTAGTCAAAATGAATATAACTCTTGTGGGGGGGGGGGGGGACGGCATCTTTATAAAGGCCTCAAACTTCTCCCACAAAGTCCTAATTAGAAATCCTGACTTCTGCTCGGTTTTTAGATCTGAGCTTATTGGTATAGATGCGGCACTTGATGCCATTAAATCGGTAACAATATTTGCAGACATTTGGATCTCTTCTGATAGTCGTAGTGCCAACCAGATGTATGAAACGAACAAATACACCATTGTATTATCTCAATGGTCTATAGAGCTAGAGCTCAATGGTCTATTGAGCTCTAGCTCTATCAAGTGAATAACACTTCCTTTGTACCCGGTGTTAACATTCGTTCCATCGCATCCAATGACTCTTAGCTCATTTAATTGTATATTTATTCGATATAAAAAATTCAGTATTGGATCTTTAATGGCTTTATCTTCTCCTGTTGCAACAATAAGTTGCCCATTACAGAGGGAGTTGGGTTCCCTTACGGGAGTGTCATTCTTTGTTGTCTTTGGGTAGTATTTTGTGCCCTTCATAACTTGCACATTTGTGTTGTCCTGTTAATCCTGTTAAATTAGATTAAAGTACTGAACTGCTTTTCGAACCTTTCTACGCTATATGCGTTTTTTTTTTGTTTTTTTTTATCTACTACATGCTAAGTCTATCCTTCGTGTAAAACTCCAATGTCTTGTAAAACAGCACTGGGAATGGAAGCAGCTGCGCTATTTGAAATTCGATATCTATCGCATTCCCTTGCTACGCTAGGAAAATTGAAATGATTTTGCCACTGATATTGCACCATAATGACATCCGATGACGAGGATGAAGACACACTCGTACACGGAAGTTCAAGTTGTTCAATATTTTCATATTTGTCAACTTTTGAATCCTGATGCAGGGAGGAGGGATACATCCCGAAAGTCACTCTTCTGGCTAAGGCTCTGCACAGCTTCATCTATCAGCTAAAGGTTCGTCTAATTGTAGAAATTTTCAAAATGACCTGTTAAATTGTTTTTATTATTATTATTGATTGATTTGTTTTAAAATTCTTGATTACGTATTTTCTTGATGTATGATGAAGAGTTTTTTCTTTTCCTTTCCTGGGAGGAAATTCTATGACTCGTTTCCGACCCCGTAGCATTGTTTTACGTCAGCAGGTTGGCGTCCATGACAAAGTTCGAAAGCCACTTTCAGTCCATCATCGGGAAACTGACATTGCGCATAGAGTTAATTTTCTCTTCCCCAATCTATACGATGCCGAGAGCACTTGATTGTGCGTCGGTTTCTTGTACACGAAGGAAGACCTGAGCTGCGCTTTCACATTCCCTTTATCAGTCCATTATGTTCTAAATTTTATGCACAGTAGATATATATGAAAATGCATTCTAGCACGGATAAGACTGTAAGAACAACCCACATACGCAAGCCTAAAATTTCACTCCTCTTTTGTAGTCTCACAAGCCTATTAAATACTTGTTCTTTTACTTAAAATAAATCCCTCTCGTGTGCAAACGGTGTTTTAATTAAAAATGACGATAGGAATAAAATAAAAGAAAGAAATTCGTGATTATTCTTTTATTTTTACGAATATTTCTGCCCATTGCTTGCATTCAAGGACCTAAATTATTGCATGCAAACTAAAATCTCCCAGTATGGCAAACCAAGTTGCTTATTTTTATTTTTTTGATACCTTCTGGAATAATTTGAACTTATAAATTGAAACTATCATAACGAAATCCCTGAATTTGTTGGTTTTTTTTAGACCTCTAGAGTGTCTGTAGACGGTCCAGCTCTAAATTAAATTGCATAAAATCATGTTTCGAAGTGACCCAATACCCAATCAAACATTCACTGACTGACAACCTCCGTTTACTCTCGGATTTTCTATATGAGTTTATGCTTTTATAATGCGTCAAAAGATGGGAGAAAATGCAGTATGTCGGCAAAAGGACACTGTCATTTTTAATAATGATTAAATAGGAAAATAATTTAAAATACAAAAATAAAACACTGTTCAAGTTCTTTGCGAAATGGAAGCGATTCCATGACTGCGAAAACGATTTTTTATTTTTTGAAAAGAACATAAAGTTGATTTTAGATTATTTTGTGTCTGCTTGTTTTCAAATGAATCGATAGGTAGTGAAATAACAACGCGTATATCACTAATAAACTAAAATGTATCGGCTTCCTTCATTTTAATTTAAATTGTACACTATCTATGACTCCTTTTTAGAGATGTATTAGAACTTCATGTATAGGATTTTTTTGTAGCGTCAACCTATTATTTTCTTCATACTGAAGAGGGAGAGTCTTGCTTAGTGCAGCGGAGAGTCCATTGACTGAATCTGCAATAAAAAGGAGAATTGAAAAGGCAAATGCCATCATTTTTGACTCCTATCGATAGGAGGCATTTAAAATGAATTTGGAAATTTATCTTTAAAGTGCCATGATAATTGAGTGAAGAATGGCGGTCGCTTTCTTAGAAAGACAAGATCATTCCTTCCAAACCTTACAGGAAACAACCTAAAGTATACAACCAAGATGGCCATTTCAACTTCTTTAAGGTATCTTTTTCTTTTCCATTTTTACGTATTCTGTCTCTCATTCTTAAACGCGCAGATCGTAATGTATGACGGAAATGATTTATTTTTCTTTCGATATATAAAAAGCATCCACTTACCGTAAATAAAACTTCCAAATCACTTTTCCAAAAAAGGATCCAACATAACACTGAAGATTGAATATCCAGTTTTGAAATGGGCCATTCTCTAAGGCACCTTAAATTTTCATAGCCTTATTCGTGAGAAACGATTGAATGAATATTTCCATGGCGTCTTCTTTGCTATCATCCCTTTGTATGGAAACATTTAAAAACATTCTAACTTGCACTAGAGTGGATGTTACACAGTATCCATGCAGAGATATGAGTGGGTATGTTGTACGAAGATGCGGCCAACACTTTGTTCTGCTTGAAAATGGATTTCGATTCGCTCGTTCCCTAACGTTGCTTCCTCACTATTCTAAACTGTTTCATCTTCATCAGGATCTTGCGGATTTTCCTCCATAGTGCATTTTAGTCCTGAAAAGAAACGTTTCAAATCAATATTTGTTGAAATGTTCTTCTAGACACATAAAAGGAATACATTTAATAATCTAGAGAAAAAAACTATACCTATTTGACAAAACTTTGAGAGGTTTTCTTTCTGTCATTTACATTAGAATCTGTTTAATTGGGTGGCCTATCTTACGCTCATTTCAGGACGAGAAAGTAATAAAACGTGGGATATAGTATAGGAAGTGAAAAATATTCATATTGAAAACAATTAACTCGGTATTCTGTTTTTTTCCAAGCTTTTTATTAGTTTGTTCTGTTTTATGCTGTTCCATTCAAAAAATCTGAACATGAATCCACTTTCAATATCGAGCTGAAATTGTGCAGACACGTGTAACGCCGATGCCATTCGGTACTCCATATCCAATCGTATCCACTGTACTATGAATGTGGCATTTTTATTTTTTGCATTCATTTCAAGTTCTTTCGATTTTGAAATACTTCCATAGTCAAAAAGCTGAGTGATCTGAACATAATTATATAGTTTGAATGAAACAGTTTTCAATGGCTCTCAAAGAGAAAAATCACCTCCGAAGAAGCTTTTCAGGGGCTGTACACAAAATACCAGATAAAACAAAGATTGTATAAATAAGTAATATTCTTGCTGTTATGGGTATTGTATAGCCCTTTACAAACTTTGTTTAAACATCTCTCTGAGCCTTTTTATAATGAAGGACTGAAATTTTGTCCATCATCGAATGAACGTATGGGGCACATTTCACTAATTGGGAATTTTTTGTACCGTCACCGTATAAAAGATAAAATTCGAATTTATTTAGATTTCGTCTCCTGAAAATTTGAATCGATACCATAAAACTATGCGTGTTCCTTTTTTACGTAATTTTGTAATAGGATCCATGTTTAAGAGATAAAAGTCTAGGTCAGTGTTTTTAGGTCACCCTGTATATATAAACGTGTGTGATGTCTGTCTAAATTGTCCTTGGGTCTCCATTTAAAAAAAAAATTCTGTAGATGTTTATTATGTTTTTTTTAGTGTTACGTAAATATTCATGACCTTGTCATTATACAATAGGTTATCGAGTCTTTTTTGGAATATCATTTTATACACTATTTTACACAATACTTTTCAATACTTTATTTAAAAGAGTGCTTTCCAACTGCGCGTATGACAGTTGCAAAACTATTGGATTCATTTTTTTTCCTTGCAATACTAATATCCTTTTTAATTATATTATAACTATGATTTTTGACGTAATAAATGAAATATGAAAGAAATAGGAAGTAGTTGTTGAATATTTCTGGAAATTTTTACAGTTAATCTATTAAGTTCTTTAACTGTAAAATTATTAAAAGTTTTCAGTTTATATAAAGTTAGATGAATTGCTATTTAAATTAAATATGCAATTGACTTTAAATAGGAAGCAAACTAAACATCATATACCATTAAAAGTAAAAATATTTTTGTTACGTAATATCAATGGCTTATGGATTCTTTAAAAAAATCTTTCAGTGTTTAGAAAATATTTCACAAATTTCAAAGTGTATTCTATTGTAAATGAATCATTCTAAGATATTAAAACCGAGAAAAGTACTTACCTTCAATCAGAGCTCCATTCATATCATCCGATTCCACGACGTTTTTCCCTAATACGATGAAATATCTTTTTTTTCATATAAAATGAGTCCTAGACGGTTAGATGGAAGTTCAGGGTCCACATCCAGCAACTAATCATAAAATGGGTAGACTTACCCCAGATTCTGAAAAACGACTTTTAGAGAAAGGATAAGTTAGCTTACCATTAAGACAAGGTTCATTTCCATAGACTTAAGATGAATCTCCTTACTAAAAATGTCTCTCCTCGAGTGAACACGTGGGTCATTTTTTAAAATTCATTTTTCTATTATTTTTGGCTTCCTGTTTCGTAAAAATGTACGAAGCAAAACAAATCGACTATGTCATTGGATAGAAAAAGGATCGGACATTTCCGATGACTTCAAAATAATGAGCATGCATATGTTTGCATGCTTCTAATCATACCGCTATTATAATTCCGAAGACTTTATGGAAGCTATCTCAGAAACAATTGAAATGTCATTATTTGTGTACAGGAAAATTCCCACAATTGTCTTCAAAATCCCCTTCACTGGCCCGGGCGTATAGTATATACGCTTTGTGCAATGGATGCGTTCACTGCCTCAGGTGTATGTATACGCCTCTCTCCAATAATTTCCTCGGTGAGTGGTTGATAGTAGTATAAATACGATCCGTTGTTCACCTGAAATAACTTCCGTTTGAACAGAAATTCACCCAATACGCTTATTTATGAACCGGGGAGGAAGATTTCCTGAGGTAGCAGTTAAAGGTTCAATAGAAAAGAAAATAACAACTTTTTTAATACTCATTCATCATGATGACAGTAATGTATTTCGTTTAGCAATAGTTATACAATATTCATACAAAATTGGAAGTCACGGTCTATCTTAATTTTTGTGTTACAATATTTAATTCAATAAGTGCGCAAGAAGAAATAGGAGTTGTCGAAAATTCTAATGAAACGCTTAAAAAAAAAAATTCTGTTACAATCGATTCGATTTTTGCAAAACTAAGCAGTGTCTCGAAAGCCTAAAATGTGAAAACTTCTGCCCCTCCCCTAAGTTTCGTTTTTCATTTGCACATTCAGTATACGACAAGGACAGATGATATTCTCTCTTTTATAAATGTATTCTGTACATTTTGTTCTAATGACATGCTCGGTTGCTATTTGAAACTTTTGATTGCGCTTGGTGAATAAGACGAAGGGTGTTTCAACGGATTTTCAAGCGTATTTCTTTGCACTTCTATGAAAAGGGTTTGCAAACTAGTAATGAAGGCAAAAAAGCAGAGAAAAGTGTCACGTCGAAATGTTGTCTTAAATAGAAATAGAGTGCGAGTCTGTATTTTTGCTGCGCAGAGGAATTCATTTCCGCTCCATTAGTGTGATCAGAGTCACGTAAAAAGAGAGCAAAAGATGAAAATATTCTGCTCCCAAAACAGTTTCGCTGGAGCAAGATACATTGGATGCTCCATTTATCGGTACAAAAAGCTAGCCACAATAGCCGTTTCTTTTGTTGACCTATATATACAGAAAAGTCTGCTCCCAAGAAAGTATTATTCTCCCTACTCTAACGAGGTGGAAAAGACTCTAATACACTATCCAATAGCATCGTACCAACACTAGTTTTCAAGCACTTACAATAACATAAACGACATAAGCAACATTTCCGAGATATCTCTTACGGTGATTTCTTTCACCGATAATCTGCTTTTATGTTCAAAGTTTCATTTCCCAATTAGATAAAAAAGAGGATCCATTTCGTTCAATAGCATTCAACTTATGAAAATAGTTTCGTGTGCAATGCGAAATTTCACTGTTTTTTCTCCTTATTGAAAGTAGTGTTACAGAAAGTTCGAAAGAGTTAGGATTGCTTCTGCGAATAGACTTTTTTTATGCGAATAGTTTCTACTTAGGTAGACGATGCGTGCCATTTCTAATAGCTTTTTCGCAGCTGCCGTCTTCAGAGTTTGCTGGAGGGGTAAGGTGAAGCAGACAAGCTTTTAAAATAAAAGATAACTTTGTTTACAAATACATTCGCAATACTTTGACTTACAGTCAGCAACTGATCAGACCCATTCCTTACGTGCAACGCTATAAAGGGTAACATCCATATTGAAATGAACTCGTCAAAAACTACTGAAAAACATTCGTTGGCGAAATGATACAGATACTAGAGCATTCGATGCATGAGCAACACGTTTTATACCAGTTGGACGCAAGTAACCACTTGGTTAAATTCTTAACTACTTAAGTATGTATTAAAAGGATAATAGGCGAAAAGTTTGTCCGCTTTTCTATCCTTTTCAGCCTAATACTCCAGACAACTTTTCTTTACACCCTATTATCGATATTTTTCGATAGAATGAGTTATTTAAATCTTTCCCCGTACTTGTGGATTTGGCATAATCCTTCAACTTACGTCATTCATCCTACTGGCTGCTTAGCTCGTGGGAAATAACAAAATTCCCTTTCCATGTGGAGGGATGGGAAAGTTTCGTATTTTGAGGCACATCACGTCCAGTATCCCAGCTGTGCTCTTTCATTGCTACCAGGCTAATCTGAATGGCTTCGAAACTTAAGTTGATACAAAACTGGGATATTCAGAGTTCCATGCTAACGTTTAAAATAGACCTTGCTTCATGCTTAAAAAGTGTGCGCTCGATTTTGAAATGCTTTGAATACATTGCAATGACATTTACATTTTTCAGATGTTTTATTGAATGAAAAGCGCTTTTTTCGGTTATTTTATATTAGGTAACAACAGAGAATAGAAAACTTGTTTTGTATTTACTAGCCAGCTAATGTAAAACTTTTATTTTGATTTGGCTTTGCCTAATTCTGCAAAATACTAAATCAAAGTAAATAGGCTAATGAACGATACTAAGAGTACCATGAGCAGGGCCGGCCCATTTTTTTGCTATCCCATTAGACCAAGCTTCGTAGAGGGTTGCGATATATCCCGAGAAATACAACTAGCACTGCTAGTACATATTAGTTGGAACTTACGTAAGACATGATAGAAAAGAGGCCCCGCTCTTGCGCTTTGTCTGGGGGCCCCGTGTCATGAGCATTCAATTTTGCTATTTAGGGTCATTGATATTTCGTTAAAGGGTCCTTCAGAAATGTTTCAATATAGCTTAGTACTATTTTTATAAGATTTATTTTTATATTATACACTGTTAAAAATAATCTGAAAATTCAGGATAATTCTAGCCTTAATTTCCAGCAAAATGTCCGCTTTCCCCAACAATGGGTTATTTTCCGTTAAACGAAGAAAAAGGATTGCAAATTTCGGAAATTTCTTGTGAAAACGGTCCATTTCCGTTTTTGGTTTAGTTTGTAAGTTTTGTAAGTAGTTTTGAGAAATGGATTTTCGTTGGACATTTTAGATGGATAAAAATATGGACACCCAACACATTCTTATGAGTCATTAAAAATTAAACTATAATGAGTCATTAAAATTTAAACTAGAATTAATTACTTTTTTAAAGAAGAATTCCCTTTCATAAAAAAGAGTATTTCAAATCATAAATGTACAGGACTGGCTATAAAATAATTTAAGTGATTATTATTAATATTACTTCAAACTGAGAACGAAAAATCAAGGTGTATTTTTTTATATTTTTAGTAGCCAATGTATTTCTTTCTCGATTTTCAGTGTTTGCAGCAATCTGTCTGGAAATCTAAACCGATAGGACCAATAGCTAAAGAGTCAATGTTTTTACTAACTACATACATTTGTGAAAATCGAAATGAATTTCTTGCTAATCCAATCATTTGACTATGTTGATAATAACTGGACAACACTTTATCTCGAATTTTAAACCATGAAACGCACGAATTCCTCTCCCGCAAGGAAACTAAAATAACCTTTATTTCACCCATTGGGCAAGCCAGAAGCAGTCATGTGGTGTCTAGTGGTTAAAGCAAGCGGATCCGGCTCAGGTAGGCTCGGGGTTCGATGATGGCCGACCTAGTTTATTTCGCAGTTTTTGTAAAACGGAAAGTTACAAGTCCAGAAAACGGAAAAATAATAAACAGAACGGACATTTTCTGGCAACTTTGCTGTCAGTCCTTTTTCCGTGAATTTACAGATATATTTTGAACAGTGTAGGTTTTTTAATATTTTATTTTGTTGTAGATGTTTTATTTGAAATTTTACTGGAAAATCACATATATTTGATAAAATAACTTTATCTTTACTGAATTTTTGATTAATAAAAGCTGGATATTAAATTTTGTTGTAGCAGCATAAAGCTACTTTAAAAAAATCTCAATGTCAGAAGCAAAAATGATCTGCATGGTGTTTTTTTTTTTGGACATCATTCATTAATATATTTTGAATATTTTCTTAATCAATCACTGAGACTCACTTCGATTGAGTATTTTTCATAACCGGGCAACATTATTTCAATATACAATGTTTTTGGCTAAAAAAGAAAACGTGTTTTATGGTGCATCGTCGTCTTAATAGTTTTCTTTCTTTCTTTCTTATTTCAACTCAAGGGAGCTCATTGAACACTGCAACTGCCTGAAGGTTTGGCACTCAGTGGGAGTCCAGCGTTACCCAATACGAAGGGATGGATAAGTTAACCTCCACGCCCAAGCTAGGATTCGAACCCTGGCCCAAGGCGCGATAGAATTTTTTCGTGTATTTTTTCTTTATTTTGTTTTAAATAACGCCTCTAGCTTAAGCTGTATCAAACTTGGGTTATTTAAAAAAAATTATTCTTTATAAATGGCTAATTTTTTTTTTAAACTCACACCCACTCATGTCAAGTACGAGACCATTGGCCTTCTGTTGAATACATTTCAAAATACTAATGGCAAATCCTTTCTTAGATTGAAATGTGTGTATGAAAAAACAGGAACGCTTTCTAGAGTTTTAAAAAAATTGCGCAAAGCCATGTTTTGAATGTTTTAAAGATATTATCCATCTGAAAGTTTCCATAATAGGCACCTCATGAATGTTCTTACATTAAAATATTCTATTAAAAATAGAAACCTTTATATTAGTTTTTGGAGGTATAGTTTTTGAAGCTTAATAGGATAAGTTTTAAAAAGAATTTGCATGAAACCGTTCAGAGAAACGAATTTTGCAATATACAAAGAGTTATTTTCCTGCATTCCGTTTATGAATTATTTATTGAAGAGTAAAAAAATTCAATTTCCATTCTATCGAATACAATTGTCAAATGAAAATAAAAGTGACAAGGCGCAATCGATTTAAGTTTCAAGATATTCAATTGGAGAATCGAATAAAGGCGCATTAGGGTGCCACCCTGCTTTAGATCTTCCATCGTACTTGGAAATCTTTCATTTAGGACTCAATATTTCTTCCCTAATTCACACACGCATGCACATGCACACATTTCTATCGATCTATTTGAGAAAGACAGCAGTTGAATGTCGTGCTCAATCTCAATGAGTTCCGCAACGAAAATTTTCAGATAAATACGCAGATGAGAAATCTGTCATTTCATAGCAAAGTAGCCTAATTATACGATATCGTATATTTTTCTTGCCAGCACATCACACACATACCCACAAAAAGAAAAAGAAATAAATGGATTCAGCTGTAAAATTAGTAATTAATATTGTTGAATAGAATATTTTGGTTTTGAAGTGAATTGATTTTTATTATCAAAAATCTTAACCAAGTATATAAACGAGGATTATTTCACACGTTTTCCAGTTTACCTTACCTTTAAAACAAGTCGTATTATTAAGATGTATAATAACAAAATCTGTAAAGAGGTTGACATCCCAGCGGATTAACTTGCTGATTTCCATTGCTACGGCGACCCATGGCCGAGTCTATCAGAAGCTGAACAAATATCTGAATTGTGAAGGTCCAAGATTTTGGTCTATCGCGCGGCTGTCGATCTAACAGTCTGAAACGGTTTTCTGCAGATGTAACGTAAATAGGTCTTAAAATTCCACCGCACAAGGCATCCCCCTTTACGCACTTAACTCTTGTGTAGGCTTACCCTAATCCCATACCAACTAACCGATTATTATGAGAACGGAACAGCGAAGAATATGAATGGAACACAGTTCAGTATTCAAAAGACATTGCCATTCTATAGGCGTATGCAACGATTTTTATGAAATAGGGTGTAGATCCTATAGGGGCAACCGCCGGCTCGATCCGGCCCGCGGAACGTATCAAAACCCCGTATATTCTAATTTTTCTTAAAAATCTGTTGATTACTAAGAAATCTCCATGAAAAAAGGATTCCATCACTTTTTTTAGTAGGATGCCATAACTGTTCTTAGTATAACTACTCATTAAAACCATGTATGTCAATTGATTTACGTGGCTTTATTGAGCAGTCATGCTAAGAATAGCTATGGCATCTTTGTTTCCAGGATATTTCTTAGTAGTTCACCGAATTTTTTTAGAGTGTAGAAAATCCATATAAATCCCAATAATAGGGCCGTCAGTTCGCTAGCATCCTAAAGTTTGGCCCGCAACTTTTCAAAGATTGTCCATACCTGGTGTAGAAGGCTAAAGTCACATTCTCCACTCTTTAAGGTATTGTGTTATTCATATCACCCTTTTCTTTTAAAGACGAACAGGACTGTTAAAGTAATTTGGACAGTTCTGAAGTTACTATAAAAAAAAAAATTTGAAAATCTCGTTTGAACACATGATTCCTATTATCCAACAACGATTTTTCAGCAAAACTCGCTCTCTCCAAATTCAACCCGTCAGGATGGGGGGATGGATCATGGGATTGTTGCCTTTATACTTGTCCATGTCTTAAATAACCAAGAAACCACTTTAATAAATGTTCTTAGAGTGATGATTTTTGTTGTCCATAGCCCTCCAAAATAATATACTTAAAACTAATGTTCAGATGTTTATTTTTTGGCTCTTTTTGTTTTAAATTCACAACGAATTTTGGTTTTTAAATAACATTGCCCGTAAAAGTTTGTCACAAAACTCCTGTTTTCCATATTTCAATTTAAATTCTAGATTGACAAGAATTATAACAGATTTAGGACTCTGTGCATGTTGTTGTTAATGCAACAAGTATATCACATACAAAAATTGTGCCAATACATCCCGTTCGTTAGTAATAATCAGTTTTTTGCATTTTTAGAAGAATTTGAAAAGTGGAGCGTGTATGTTGGATCTATACCCTTCAGATACAGCTTCGTGATAAGATATTTTTCGTACAACGAGAATTTTAGCAAGAAGAATATTTTTAAATACTATTTTAAAGCTAAAAACAGTTTCTACTCTATAAATATTTGAATGACTGTGAAAATTTGACTTCGAGAAGAGCTATCCCAGTACTTATAGCCAACTTAAATACAAGGGCGGGTCCAATGAAAGTGAGCCAACCCCCACCGCACAAGAATGGTTCGGTCCATCCTCTGCGATGCACACACATAGCACAGAGACATCCCTCATTTACGAAAGTGTGAGGTTAAAGTTCTTTAAGGCGCTCATACACTGGGCTGAAGACGGTAGCATGACATAATGGACGCTCCAAAAGAGGAACAGCGTGGTGTGGTCAGGTTTTTGACAGCTGAAGGTGTTTCCCAACAAGAAATGGGTCGCCGTATGACTGCCGTGTACGGTGAACATTGCATCTCATTGGCCACTGTGAAGCGTTGGAGCAAACGGTTCAGAGAAGGACATGAAAGTTGCAAAGACGATGCAAGATTGGGCCAAATCCACCTCGCAATCACCCCCCACACAATTGCACATACACAGGTTTATGAGCAGATTCGACAGCCTGTATTAGCCATGCAGCCTAGATTGGTCGTCATGCGACTTTCACATTTTCGGGAAACTAAAAAAAAAACATCTCAAGGGTACCCGATTCGTGTCGTATGCCGCCGTGAAGGAGTCAGTTACAGGCTTTTTGAATCAGCAGCCTACGGAGTTTTATAAGACGGGAATCATACGGCTCGTTTGTCAATGGGACAATTGTCTCAATGTTCATGGAGACTACTTTTAAATAAAGTACTCTGTCATATATTCGCATTGGCTCACTTTCATTGGACCCCCCCTCGTATTATTGTTCGGAAAGGGACACTCGACTTACAAAATATAATATACACTCTCAATTTAACAGAACATTTATTGAAATGTTTTAATGCGTATCTATGGTTCGATACAGAACACGAAACTGTTCATAAACATTTTAAAATACAATGCCTTTCAAAAACGAAGGAAAATAGCAACGACTCAAATGTTACATCTGGAGTTTCATTAACCTTTTCCCGGCGGGGAAATTTTGGCCGTGCTGTTTCAGAAGGACGGGAGCATCTGAATGCTTTTCTCCAATTCAGTGACCCATTCAGTGGATTCTCTTTCCCGCCCCCGAAGTAAAACGAACTTCTTGAACAAGGGGATTACCTTTACGCCTATATTATCCTTTTCAGGAACTGGGGTGCAACTGAATGGATGAATGGATGTTGACATCTCTCCCCGCCGGTCCAGTACAGGTGAACAGTTACAGAGGGGGAAAGCAGTAGTGGGTCGAAATATGAACCAAACCCGTCCTTTAAGGTGTTCTACTGCTTTTTTGAAAAATCGACCGCCCGTCTTCAAAGCGTTAGACTTAGCCACAGTATGTAGCAAATAGTAAGGCATTTTATTTTTGTATTATTTTGCATAAAATAATACAAAAATAAAATGCCGGATCATTGTGGCGCTTTAGAAATGAGCAGATGCATAAAATACACAGAATGAATGTTTGAGTTGCATGTAAGAAAAGTACCTTTAATATGGAATGTGCTTCCTCTTCAGAGGAAATACAGCAATGGCGTCTACCTAAAGCACCCAAATAGGCTGGATGAGATTCCATTCCAATGAAGGTGATCTAGCTGGGCATTCCATACGATGAAATGTTTGTGTTGAAGGAAACTTGTCACTATGGCCTAGAATTGTCATCTTGTAACAGGCAATCTTTACCTAGGGAGCGCGTAAACAGCAAGTATGCTTAGGATGCATATATGCGCGCTAGAGAATTCTACGTGGACATGGAGGTCTCTCCGTCCACCCTAGTGAGATATCATCTGTAAACACTTGTTACCTCCTTCGTATATCTTGAGGAGGAATATTGGATCGATAATAGCTTGTCCCCTGTTCTCTCCAAATCAAACAACGCCTATTATCAATTTGGAGGCAAAACTGGAGATCCTATTTTAAGAGAGCACGTCTCCAATGGATATGCTGAAGTGGCCAACTAAAACGTCCCACATATTAATGTGTGGTGAGGTGAATGGCGGGTCGCCTTTAGAAAGATCTTTAGAAAGCAATGGCGTCTTCCTACGCAAAGTAGACGTTGAAGCCAACCTTGCGGGGACACCAACAAGGGAACCTGTAAGATGAAAGAGATGTGCGGTACTATTCCTTCGTGCACACAACTAGAAGTATCGATCATGGGTGCTTCTCTTAGCACTTTGCAGTCCTTGGCTGAACGTTCTGGTTTCTGAACCGGCTCTTAAAGCATGTGAACACCAGACAGACTCCCGTTTAGCAATAGGTTCACCTCTGCCTAAGTTTGATCTCCTTCTAAATAGCAGTTTTTCCGGCGAAACGAGGTCATTGCAAAGAATTAGCTGTCCCGAGCTTATCTCCCTACAGTGATCTCTTCTGGTTTACTCTCTAGAATGCAATTTTAGACTCCTCAAAGATAAGGGCATTCACTTTCAGACGCACTATTTTGCATATTGGAAGTTCTGTTCAGCATCTTTGATTAACAACATACGTAAATTTCCTAAGGACTGGTTTACTTTCCAATGATTTATCCTTATTTTGGTGATATTCCTTTAATTTTTAACAGAGTCTTAAAGCATACACATTCTTAAAATATTTATAAAATTCATGTTAATGGACGATAAAATTTTACATGTATCCTATAATTTCTACATGCCAACTTGGATATTTATTATTCCTATATTTTTCATAAAATGTCATCAGATAGTATAGATTTGCTTTCATAAAACTTGAAACATTTTGTAGCAATTATATGAAAGTAAACTTTTTTTTTCATTTGAAAATGAAAAACAATTGAAAATCGCATGGAACGTTCAACGATTCAATTCTTAACCCTATAGTGCATACTGTAGCCAGTTGGTTCTCTCATTTTTCCGTAATAAAAAGAAAATGTTGTAGTTTTTGTATGAATATGCATTTAATATAAATAGAAGACCATTATGGAAATAATTTTTAATTTTTAAAAATGTATGGCAACATTAATTTTTGAGCGAACGATCCTAAATTCATAGTGTAGGAATCCAGTTCGCTGAATAAATTTTTGATTGCTTCTAATTTTTATTGCTAAATGAACATGAATACAAATCTATTAAAATATAGTAGTATTAGAACTAAATAAAGTAGAAATAGGCTATGTTAATTTCTTTAGTTTCATGAGAGCTATAAAGTGGACGTTTTAATTTTTCTAATTGGAACTGTTTTCATGTTTTTTATGGAAAACTACAGGCTGAAATTTTTTAAAAATATTTCTCTTAGCATGGGTAAGCCAAAATAAAGTTACATTTTTTTTTTCAACCCATTTTAAAAAATCCTGCATTTTAGGGTTAAGACTTACGGAAACTCTTCTTGAAGTCTAAATTAATATCAATGTTCCTATTTTAACTTCTTTTGGGCATTAAAAGTTCAATAAAATGGAACCTAAAGGTAAGTATGGGAATGCACTTACTTGAAATATTTCGAACATCTAAAACTCTTTTGTTGAGTGTGTGCGTATGGATTGTGTTAAGGCACCTTTACACAGGGGACATCTGACAAGGGGTGAGTACCTTGGTCCCTTGGACGGGAGACTTTTTAAGAAGTTCTAGTCTCGTACATCTAGAGAAAACTGCCCAAAACTGCAGACCGTTAGATCAAAAACCACGTGGTAGTCCAGAATTTTGAACCTTCACACATCAACCATTCAACATGTTCAGCTCTCTTGTTGAGATGAATTCGAATGTTCAAAAATATTTTCGTTTCGAATCAATAAGAAATCAGTTTTAAAAGACGAAAAAGTCACGGTGTACATATTGAAAAACAAACGATTCAATAAGAAATCCGTTTTCTGTTGCGTGTGGTTTAATAAGCCACACTTGCACATGGAATAAAATGAAGAATACAATAATTCCAACTAACTTGTCATACAAAGAAGTAACGTTCTCACAAAATAGCTCTTATTTCACTCTCCAAAATTTGGAGACGAGCCATGTTTAATTGCATATTTTGAAATGAACGGGATAATAATCGCACCCTCGCTATGGAGATAGATGTTATATGTTTCGTTCATAGCTCTCATGGCCCAGTGGGGTGGTGAATACGCGTTAGGCTCCTTAAAATGTCTGTTGCCCAAGGCATTCTACTACCCTTACACGGAGAAGAAAAATACCGCTCTCATCTGTAGTGCGTTCGCCGAGTCGAGAGAACGAAACTAAACAATGGCACGTGCAAACTGGCGATGAGTCAACACCTGCCAAAGCGCCCAACGCAGTGTGAATTTCTGCTTTCTTTCGTTGACGCTGTTTGGAATTAAGAAAGGCAAAAAATGGAATCCTTTGGTAACCCGTTTGTTTACTTTCATTCTCTCGTTTCCGCGAACAGACTATAGAATGAATAGATGGCTGTTTTCTGTGGGCCAAAGCTAGAAGAATAGATCGTAGAATGATGCGTGTAGGTGATGAACTAGTGTAGACAAAATCGTCAAGAATTTCTAGTCCGTAGTATTGTAGCTAATCCCATCAGAATGTCTAGTTTGGCCAACGAGAAATGATAGTTTAATTTTTGGAGTTTATTCATGAACTAGAATTCTTGGTTATCGGACTCTATTCTCGGGTACGAATCGCTTTCCAGAGATTTTCATCCGCATTCGACAACTCGATTATAGAGGAGAGATCTAGAAATGATCTAGGTGTGTTAACAAGAAGCTCCAGAGCCGTACAAGCCTAAATGCTCCTTTTGCGAGGCGATGTGTCGTCACAGCCTGGGTCCCCTCTTCGCGCAGGGCCAAAACAGCTTCGTTCGCTAGCCATGGCTGCCGTCGATTGTTCCATTCTGTTTATTCTTATTCTCTGATTTTTTTGACTACTTAAAATTATATATATGCAGTCCTCTCAGAGACACCACAGAAACGCTTCACCATGTTAGTTTGTTACAATCGCCAAGTATTGGCTAAAACATATTTTCACCATATGAAGTTATAGCACTGAAGTGAACCCTGTTTCGAAGTTCCTTAAACTGTAAAAGGTAAGTCTGGTTGCAATTATTTTACTTTGTTATTAATTTGGGAATTTTAAAATTCAGACGTAGCCTCCTATATTACTTATTTAGCGTAAATACGGGTTAGGACCCCCTAGAAAGACCCCCACGGAGGGCACCCCACCCATAGGTCTAGAGCCCATGCGTAGCAAATCGGCTTTAATCCCACAACACACCTATATTACTTACAACGTACTTAAAAACAAATGTAAACGGACTTTAGTTTTTACGAATGAGCTGTTACATCCACTGCAAATTAATCTTTCAGGTATTTGTTTACATTCGTTTTACCGTTGATTACTTTTTCTTTGTAACTCTTCAGATTTATGGAGCTGTCGATTGCCAAGTATTACTGTTCTAAGCAATATTACTTAACTGAAATTCATTTCATGAATGTAAAGCTTTTTGTATTAGTTTTCTGTAAGTAATTTTTTTTTTGTTTAACTTGAGCTTTGACTGCTTGATACAGCATTCGTGTATAGCTTTGGTGTCCGTAAATTGTACTCAGCTGTGTGCCTTGATGCACATTTTTGTGCCGTTCAATCTACCTTTTGTATTACATGTAATTATTCTTATAAATTGTGATTCGTATTATTTAGACTAAATCTCTCCTGATTTTCTGTATTGGACTCACTCTAATGTTTCATTTGCATTTCAAAATCGTAATGTTAAATGGATGCTAGATGAGTAGAAATGAGCTTAGTATATAGTTAGTACTCAGCTATGCTTAGTTAGCAAGATAGAGCAGCGGTTCCCAAAGTTTTAACATCGTGCCTTCCCCCAACACAGGATAACTTACGATGTCGCCACCCCCCCACATTCCTTGGCCTATATACAGATATTTTTTTTTAATTCTTCAGCGATGAACGTTAAGTAGCCTTCCCTACAAAATAATGTTTTCGGTAAAGTCTGAACTAACATTTTAAGAGAAAGTACATAATTATGAGTCAAAATAAGATTCAATATGATTTTTTAAACATGCTTTATCACTGGCTCTTTGCCCCTTTCTATGGAAGAGCCCGTAATAAACGCTTTTCAAGGAGGGCACGTCCCATTGGTTGGGAACCGCCGCTCTAGACCAGAGATTCCCAAACTTTTAACATGGCGCCTCACCCACAAAGGATAACTTGGGATGCCCCCCCCCTTTCATTCCTTAGCATGCTTGCACTTTTTTCTTTTACAATGAATATTTTTTCGCCTTTTCTACAAATTGCTATCGAAGTTTCAATAAACATTTTAAGTGTAAATACATATTTTGGAGTAAAAATAAGAAGAAATAAGATTAATTTTTAAGCATGCATTACCACTTGCTGTTGACTTGTTTTTCTCACGTCCGCCTGTAAACGCTCTGTGCCCCCTAGCGGTTGGAAACCGCTGATACCTGGAATAAAATACCGGTGTTCCATAAAAGACGTTAAAGCTATTATCTTTTAAACCGCAAGGGATAGAGATATTCTTTCAATTAGAAAAGTTCGTCCAATAAAAAATAGATTTCAGATAGGGCAAGTTCTTACCAGGGGCTGTATACATATAAGAATAAGAAATTTAATTTTTAAGCAGTCCCTCCTTTTCTATCCCTTCTATTAGAAAAATGTTGCCTTTTGTCTAAGAATAATAATTTCAAAAACCCCTGACTCTAAGTGTCATAGATAGCCAACCATTTTTGTGAAAAAGGATGACTCACACCACTTGACTTTGCTGTGCGTTGGTTTTGACGCGAAAAAATCTTTACTTTAGGGGAGCCAGTATGAGTTGGTAAAAGTTAAATAATAATTGTTGAGAAAGACAAATAAACGTGTTCAATGGCATAAAATGAACAGGTGCAGATTGCCCGAGGAAATGGGTTATGAAAGGAGCGATCCTGGAGTCTTTTGGAGGGGAGGTCATCCAGTCATTACGTAACGCTTCTAGAGAAGGCTTTTTAAAGTTCAAAAGAAAATGACAAATAAGGGGGAGGGTTATTAGGGTAGGGTCACTTTCACTAGAAACTATTAAACGTGCGTTATGGAAAAATTCCAGCTCCATTAGGATTCGAGAAGTCAACAGCGTCTATCGAGTGACTCTTGACATAAATGAACGCCATTTGAAAAGGAATGACATTTTTCTCACCTCTGGGACTTTCACAATGCTTGGGAACCCACGCCAAACTTTTCAAATGGCAATATCTCAGAAACGATTCCACTCAGAGACGTGGGATTTTTTGAATGACCTTCTGAGACACAGACCGACCTTTTTCTAAATAGAAGTGATAGGAAAGAAGTGACCGTATAAAAATTGAATTTCGTATTTTAATAGGGGGACAGCCCCTGTTGAAAAACTTGCCCTATCTGAAATCGACTCTTTATTGGATGAACTTTTCGAGTTGAAAGCATGTTTCTATCCCGTACGGTTAAAAAGAGAATCGTTTGAACATCTTTTTTGAAACAACTGGTACTAGGTTGTTGAAATGCAAAGGTATGGAACGATAGTGTGGGTATAAATGAATACTTTATGGATGCCTGAGCACAAGCATCCCACTGATGAACGAGCCGAAGGACTCCTTGTTCTCAGAATTCCTGTGGCCGTGACGAGAGCCAGTCCTTGAGTTCGTCGTCCGAGTGGAAGCGCTTCCCTTTCAAATGGTTTTCAGGGGACCCAACCCATGGAAATCGCATGTCCGGACTGTAGGGCGGAGGATCCAGCTGTTCCCACTTGAACTGGGTCCGTTCCTTGACGTAAACGGACACTCCCTTTTCTCACTGACTTTGGGGGGCAGTCAGTCTTCCCTGTATACGGTCATCCTACTGTGTATGTGTGTGTAACTAAGGCAAACCTGCGCGAGGGGTATCTGCCTAAGAGGAGGGATGCCTTGGTAGGAGGGCTTTCTAGGAGGTTCGCGTATTCACGTTACATCTGGAGAAAACCTACCAAAACTCCAGACCGTTAGATCGACGACCGAACGATGGGACCCGAACCCGGGACCTTCCCACTTCGGCCGTCTACCCTTTTCAGTGATAGAACCACTGTGTCATGGTGAGGCCATCCTACTGAGTAAGGCGATGAAGAGTGGCCGGTTGAACACCTTCCGATGTCAGAAATTGGATAACGCCTCGCTGCTCCTCCAGCGTCGAATTTTGCAATGCGGACGCCCTCCTGTCCTCACACGCACTACCCCGTCCATTGGACGTAGGAGGGTTACTTTTTAGGAGAGCTTCTGCTCTCTCCTGCAAGCTCCTGTCCACACCCAAGACTCCAATCGCATCCCTAGATGTCTCGCTAGGTTCTCCCATAAGGGCAGAAGCCATTATGTGAACGGTGAAGAGGCTACTACGTTTCGTACCTTTCCATTTGAACAGCCTAATATGGATGTCAATGCTTAACTGAAAGACCCAAAACGACCGAACAGAGGCACTCGGTGTATGTTTGAAATATTGGCTAGTATCATTATGGATCCCGTACACAAGCTAATGTCAACATTCAGCATGAACTCGTTGCGTAGAGAGTTTTCTTATGTCGTTGAAAAAGTAAAACTTTCATAGAGTTCAACTCTCTTATAATAAACAGGAAGTAACCCCACTATTCACTTTTTATAACCTAGATTTTGTTCTAAAGAAACAATTCATACGTACTAATTCTATTATGAATACTGAGTTACTTTTTTATTTCAGTACAGGACAAAACATATTTCGGCTCATTTGTTTTGAAATGTCTTACTGGTCTCTCGCGTTATTCTTTTTGGAAGAAAACTCGTGGCCTGCAAAACAAAATCGTTTGGACTCCTGGCTTCGAAAAAAGTGAAGCTTGCCAAGAGAGAAAGCTCACCTTACTCAGTGTGTCGTTTAGAGGTACTGACACCCAACTCTAGTTTCTCTGATAGAATTTAGATTCTATGATGACCCTCAAAAATGACAGATTTTTGTTGTACTAAGCAGGCAAAAATAAAGATTTATCAAAACTGAACAACAGTGAAGCTACTACCTATAGTGAATTATTTTCATGTCGTGTCTATGGACTGGTTGATTGAATACCAGTTCCACAAGTTTCTGGAAGCAGTATGTTTCTGAAGATAAATTCGAATAACCTATACCATTAGGTAGGATCACAAACAGGGTCTTCGTGGGCCTGTTAATAATCGTGGATTGACATTTTATTAAATTCGTTAATTTTATCAGCATTTAGTATTAAGAAATCATTGCATAAAGGCATAACTATTTGGATTAGGCTTTGACAGGTCATACAAAACACCCCTCCCCCCCAAAAAAAAGAAAAACCTTTAAATTTTGGTTCGCTCTCAATAGATAAATATCCTAAATAATTGAATCTAATTTAAAATCTATGAGGCTGCGATCCAACAGTCCATTTCATCGTTTCATTGGTTTTCTACAGATGCAACCTGAATACGTGTTAGATCCCCTTAAAAAGTCCTTCTCCCAAGGTAAACCCCCATAGGTAGATGTCTCTCCTGCAGTCTGGCCATGACCCAAAACACTTGAATACCCAATATCAAACCGTATAAACAGGTCCTGTCTGTAAGCCTATTTTCCATGTCTGTTTTATGACTGTAACAGACATGACATTTGAAAGAACAAAAATTCTTGACTCTAAATCGGGTTCCCAACGGGTGGTCCACGAACAAGTTCGAAGGGGTCGGCGAAGCGAGTGAGTGTTTAAAAATAATCGTGTTTTCAGAATTTCATGAGGTGAAAAGACAAAATGCATCCTTTTTTAGAGAATTAAAAAAGTTTAATAGTACTTGAAAAATAGGGAAAATACGGGCAGGCACACTATTAAATACAATTCGATAAAATAGTGTAGCATTTTAGCCAAGCTTTTGCACTCTGTATTTTTTCATTTTATCATTACATTTTGTTCCAAAAGATGGGTGGTATTTTTTAGATTTTTATCTCCCCCCCCCTCTCCCCGCGAAAAAATTCCTCTAAGGGGTCCGTGGATAAATTGGAAATGGAAAAGGGGCCTACAGTTTAAGTGGAGTAGGGAACCACTAGTTTAACGAGTCCGACACGAACGTAAAAAAAGACATTAATTAGGTCTAAAAATCTAATTGAATCAATGAACGAATAACGAAATGAACGAATAAATAAATATATTGTGCGCAACGAATTAAGGTAACAGACATGACGTGCAATAAAAATACGGATCGCAAACAGACTTTTGCTTTTTGAGTCGAATTCCAAAACCTCGAGATGTCTACTTCTATGTTATTTTTCAACCATGCTTTGATGATAAACAGATGTTACAATTCTCAAATTTCAATTTTTTTGTTTAAAAAGTTTAAAATAATGTACATGAAATCAATGCCGAACAGCTATATTTAACTTTAACACACAATATATTGAATTATCAAAAGCTTTATTTAATTATAAAAAAATCGTATTTTTCTTAAAACCTTGTCATAATGTAATTGACACCCTTTTACAACGTTAGAGTATGTCAGGGAAGAAATTTTAGTTTTATGGCAGTCATCCTGCATAACGTTTCTTGTTCTATGATTTGGACAGTTATATTTCCGTATCATCTCTACTGATTTCCTTTTTAAAATATGTATCATTAAATACCATATAAGCATGAATATAACAGGATATTTTTTTGGCTGGTAATTATTGCTAAAAACCTAACTTGTGCTAAATTCGAGATCTAAATTATCTTAGTGAAAATTTTCAGGGTCACGTTCTATACGAGCTAGTACGGTACTGTGCCTTTTAATGTGTTGTTTCACTACTGGAATCTGTTTGAATAAAATCACTATAAAAAGAAATATTTAAATTTTCTTATACATTGTTTAAAATAAACTTTCCGCAGGGTCAGCAAATGTCACCGAATTTTGAAAATGACCCATAAACGCTAATCGTTTCATTGTCCATACATATGTTTGGGACAGCTTATTTTGAATTATATATTTTTTTCTCCAAAAATCTGTAATATAAGCATGATATTTGGCCTATCTATAAATATTTGTTCATTATTAAAAACTTTGCCTACGCTTGAAATATGTAGTCATTGTTGTAAATTATTGAAAATGAACTCTATAAAGCATCTCTTATGCCTGTAATATTTCTTACTAGCTGCGTGCCCGTTCTTCGCACGGTAGGAAAAGAAAAATTTCCTCACATGTGTCATTCGAATTAATTCCAGTGATGTGGAATCTAGAAAAAGCAAAATTATTTCACTCTTGACTTAAAATTTGCATCATATATGTAATAACCTGAGATCATTGCAATATAATGACACAAAAAAAAAAACCATATGTCAGCGACATTGGGTATCAAAAAAGTGCAAATGGACCGTTTGCAGTGAACTTCTCACTTTCAAAATGTCTTATTTCCTCAGACATGCTGTCTTTTTGGTTCACGTTTTAGCGTTCAATACCTCAGACACTACATGAAATGGACATTTTTTTTTAATTTTAAAAATACGTCACCCTCTCTTGCAACCCTTTACAAAAAGAAAAGAGATAAGAGATAAGACTGCGCTATTTATAAAGGCTTTAAAATTGTTTTTCTCAGTTTAATTTTTCTTCTCGCAAATAAATCCAGTATTTATAAAAGGAAATCGAGCCAAGCAAAGAAATCGTCTGCTCGCGGGACCCGTTTTTATTTATTTTTTCAACTGGCAATTTTAATCATTGTTACTGTATCCATGACAACCAAACCGCAAGATATCAAACCGAAACTCATAAGCAGGTGCTACTGAAATGAAAATTCTCCTAATTTATATTTTTCCTCCGTTCTTCTTTTAAAAGTGGGCGAATTGTGTGCTCCGTCTTTTGCCCAAATATAAAAAAGTTATGACAGATAGAATTCAAGATGCAGCAGTTTTAAAAATATTTTACGAAAGTCAGCGTCCAATTTAATTTTATTTGAAAAATTCCCAAAAATCTGCAAATTATGTTACACAATCCGAACAAACAGTTTTTAAAAGAAAATTTTCTCCTCTATACGATGATGTAAACATCGTTTTCTTGCGAGTGCAATGACCGGCGTTATTATGTATTACGCAAGAAAAATCGCTAAAAATCGGACAAAACATAAAATAAAACATTTTCTAATTCGAATTTCGAAAAAATCGCTTCGAGGTGTGTCGATACCCGTCTTGGAGAATTTCCGTACAAAATTTGGTAGGTCTACGATCACCCGTTTCCGAGCTACGCGAGACACAGACAGACAGACAAACGGACAGTTTACACTCAGTTTTATTTACATAGATAGGATGTTCTCTCGAATATTAAGTTTTAGCAATATTGAGATGAATTTACAAATGTAAATTTCTAACTGCATATATGTGTGTCATAAAATTAAGAATGAAAGGGTACTTAAAAAAAATAGGAGATCCTAGTCTTGAATGACCGAAAAGATAAAGTTTTCATTGAGACTCTTATAAACACCATTCACTTTCAAAACTAATCACATTATTTTTGTTATCTTATTGCCTATTTCAAACATTAAAAATAACTTAAAAGGTGGGTATTTTATTACTTTTAAGACTCAATATTTTTGTGAGAAAAAGAAGTGCATTGACATGATTAAAGGAACAAATAAGAATAAAACTTCATTTTATTATTGTTTTATGGGTTATATTTACAATGTAAAATGGATAAGTATTATATATAATTTTTACCCCATTATTGAAGTCTGCTACTGTCGAAATGGTGTATTCAAATGGGGTATTTGGATTATAAGGTCACTATCTTACATGATGTATAGATTTTAGTGGGTATGGGGTTTACAGTTTTTTTTTTCACAGGGCTATAAAAAAGTATTACTTTACCATTACACTCAATTATTTGAAGTACACTAGTGGCTCAACACTACATTCGATTGAGTTAAATCCAATTTTAACACTTTGTAGAGATACAATGTTGAAGAAGTCGGGTGGAGCCACTCCAGATATATTTTTAACTAATATTGAAATTGTGGTATGTTCTGAAAAATGGTTGGTGATGTCAATTTACTTGATATTTTGGGAAAATACGTTAAGTAAATTACATCACAAAGCTATATAGACCAAAATATAGAATTTGAAAGCATTTGTTATTGAGATTTCTTTTGAAATGTCTTTTTTCAGCTGCGTATTTAAATAGTATTCGAAATCCACAAAGTGGAGTCATGAGTGAGACTGCGAGCCTAAATCTGATTTTTAGAACATGCCAGCAAGTTTCCTTAAAAACAGTGTCATAATCAGTTGTACTAAGTAATTGAAAGAAATTAAGAAGGAAAGTTAGCCACAAAAAGATGAATTATCATTTCTTAAAGAAATGAATTAATTAAAATTATTATTTCTTATGGGTTATATTTACTTTTATACTATACTTTTGTACTATACTTTTATATTATTAAGAATATAAAAGTAAAAGGCCAAGTACATTTTACCTTTTTGCTTAAATTGCAAAAATACTTGGATTTCTGTCATTTGTGAAGGCAGGTTATTCACACTTTGATTTGTGTGCATTTTATATTTTCATTAGGTTAGGTTTTGCTTTTGGGAAATAAATGAGTGCCTTTCTATCTTGTTAAAGGATAGATGAGCACTTAGATAAGTTTATTTTAACTATGGTATATCCTATTAAACATGAAAAGAAATGTTTTATTTTAATAGGCATTCTTAAGACATTTCCCAGTGCAGGTATGTCCCTTTCGTAATAATTGTGTGAATTTTATGTTGTAGGCCCTCAATACATCTTAATAAAGAAAATGCTGTCAATGAGGATAGGTCCCACGAACCTTGGTGTACGGATTTTTGACACATATTTTATCTGTATATTAATCCCATTTTCGATTATTTGGAATAGTAAGACCCAGAAATGGATCCATTTATTTCCTAATTGGACTTGAGGTCAACCAACAACTGCCTGCGAGCCTGGTTCTGAGATCTTTCAGTGACAGAGAATTGTCCATTTCGAGTTATGAAACTCAATATTTTAATGAAATAAATGGATAAATTATAATTCTCATGTCTGTCTCTCAGTGGGGGTAGAGGGGATGGAAATTCTAGTTTTCTAAGAGGCGTCCATCAATGATGAGTCAAAACCCAGTGTTCTGTTTTGGGAGACTCAATATTCCAGTCAAGGTATCTATGAATGGTAAGCCTGAGATCTGTCTCTCGGTGGAGGGAAACTGTCACTTCGAGTTCGTGAAACCAGAAATTTAATAAAGGTATTTTGAAAGGATTGTTTCAAACAAGAGTTCTGTTTCAGGAAACTAAATATTTTCAGTGTAGGCAGGTGCCCGTTGTACAGGCTTGTCACAATACAGCACAACAAAGGGATAAGACACTGGACATAGTAGATGGCTGATGTGTGACGATCCAGGGTTCTGGCCTACCGCGTGGCTATCGATCGATTTTGGGGCAGATAACAGCCCCGTTATCTCCAGATGTAACGTGAATACGCGTACGAGTCTCTTAAAACTTCCTTCGCCCAAAGACACCTCTTCCCATAAGCAATGACACCTCGTTCAGGTTTGCCTGACTACTTCATTCATTCCTACTCTGCCACTAGCGGAAGGTCTCCTTTCATTGACGGGTTAATATGGAATGCAAAGAGCTTGAAATTTCCTTTGCATTGGGGGAGTATAAGGAATGGGATTAGAATACTGGCAAAAGTCTAGAGAGCAGACTCATAGCTTATGTGTATTGCGAAAAGATCACAGATGAGATAGCAAAAATGGCTGAGTCGAACAGGTTAAGTCTAAATGAGCTTAAATACAGAGCAAGCAATCTCTATTGAACACTGCAACGTTTCAATGGACTTCATTTAGATAATTTCACTGGATGCGGGGGAAAAAAATCTCAGTTGACGTCCTACCTGAGAAGAATTCAAATTCAGCGTCACTTCAAAGCCTGTATCTTAAATTCAGTAACAACCTACTCTATAACTTCTTTGCATTCTCATAACCTTTTTCACGTAAGGGTCAGAGACAAAATTGTCTCAAAAAACATTTTTTAATTAGAAAGAATTCAGACATTATTTTACTTCATCCATTTCCTTGCCCGCAACTCAATTTTGTTTGAACTGTTGATATTTTAAAATAAGGGTCTCGAGAAACTTTTTCCATATTTTCTCAAAATCTAAAAACATGGCCAAAAATTTTTGAAAACATAAATGGAAGCCATTTGTCTATATTGAATATCAACTATTATATTACTTCCAGAAAACTTAAACGGATGACCCCCTCCACTCCAAAAAATAGGAGAAAAAATACAATTTCCTTATTAATTAATTTTTTTAATGCTACACCTGTTTCAATCGTTAACTATCGTGTGTAAAACTTCATTTTATTCTCTTGGGCCAATTTTAGGGAATGCAAAAAGGAACATGACACGATTTTCTTAAAACTGCAAAATCTATAAAAAAAATTTTATATATTCTCTCACCTATAGCTTAACTTAAGTGACCACCTATCATGATATTAAATTTTATTTCATTCGCTTTAGTGGTTTATACAGGGTAGTCGAACCAATATTTACATATTTTCAAGAGATTTTCGTAAAGTCTTGTAAGAAAAAATCAGCATTAATAGTTTAAGTGACAGTCTCCCATGATAGTAAATTTCATATAATTCGTTTCAACGGTTTTAGCGCGAGCAAAAATGTATCCATTTTGAGACAACTTTCAAAAATCTCATAATGCAATGAAAGTTTTGCTAAAAGTCGACACCTATAGTTTGAGTGTCTTATTATTAAATTTCATTCATTCTATTACGTGAACAAAAATTTATACTGTAATTAAAAAACTTTGTAAAAAACACACATAAGAAGTAAAAGTTTTTTAATTACTTTATCGTTTAACACAAGTATTTTGAGTGTTTTTTCAGTCAAAAATTTATACTATTTTAATAACTTAATCTGAAATCACAAAATCTGAAAATCGAATGAAAATTTTCAAGAACTTCGAATCTTTTTGATGGGATCTTCTACGATGGGATACTCGAACAGAAAAAGCGTCACCGGCAGAATGCTAGATAGACACGCTTTTTTCTGACGCTCGTATTGGCTTCCCAGGTGCTTGAAATGAACAGAAATCGAAAACTGTTTAATGTACAAACAATAGTCCACTTTTATTTCTCTACTTATTGAAATAGCATTCACAAGTGAGCAATCACGCCATTCATTCTGAAACACAATCGAAAGCAAATAAAGAATAACAGCTACTCGTTTTCCTATGTTGTTAAAAGCTAGCTTAATCGAGTGTCATTTTATTAAAACAACGCTTTCAATCGACTGCTCACCCAATACACATCCTAAAAATTGAATGGCTGTTAGAGTACGGGGTTTACATACAGTCATTTGTCACTCTAATTGCTACTCTAATGTAGAGTCAACGTATTGAAATAATGCCTGTAATCCACTGAAGTCCTTCTTGAATAAGTGCTACTCGTCCAGAACTGAAATATCATGTCTTACGAGCATGGGGTTTCATGGGTTGAAAACACAGCTTTCTTTCATCTAGGACTTGAATGAAGTTTGTCTAGTCATATAACGAAGAATTTATTCCCGATTTTTGTTTCATTATAGGAAAGGTACCGAAAGAATGTCGACAATGGTATCGTCATTTTGACGATAAAATCCAAATTTCAAGGACATATCCTCTACTTTTGTTAAGCATTTAGTAAAACAAGATAGACGGCTGAAGTAAAAACTCCAGATATTTTGTAAGGCAAATGTTCGTCAAACATTCGTGTTCATCTCAATAAAAGAGCTGAATAGGGCTGAAGTATGAAGATCCACGGTTCTGCCCAACTGCTCGGCTGTTGATCGAACGGTCTGGAGTTTTGGGCGGTTTTCTCCAGGTGTAGCGCGAATATACGTTAGAACACCTTAAAAGTTTTCCTCCCGAAGCACCCACCGAAGGCAGATGCCCCTCGTGTAGGCTCACCTTAATGCAATACACACCCCTGAAAATGTTTATTCCAATTCTAGCCTACTTCACACGCGATGACACTGGGTACTGCTGTGCCATCGCACATCTTATCCTCGAAATCCCAAAACGGATGTCTGGTACTTCCGTAAAAAGAAATGTGTATTTTTAAAAATTCAGCAACCTAACATGAAACTTCACTTTACCTTTCAGTTGACTCACACACTCAAGAACGGTTCTTTTTCTACGAAATTCAGCTCATGCGAAATCGTCCAGATCCAGAAGTTTTGTTGGATTCATTCGAAGAGTCCTCACCGCGGAGGAGTGGATAAGACACTGATCCCGGTTTTTGGCTGTCCAACTAACGATCTGGAGATTTTCTCTCGACGGAATGAAAATAAGTCGAAAAGTCCTCCACCCAAGCCAGTCTCTCCCCCCGTCGTGTAGGTTTGCCTAAATACACTATACAATACAATACAAAAATATATGAAAGGGATGAAATGAATGGGTTAGTTTAAAACATCCATTTGTCTTCGAAGTTAATGTGGGTACATTTTCTGGAAGGATTGATTCTTTGCTGATGACGCTTCTTTCATCTAGATATTGCAAATGTTGTAAAAGTTAAAAATATCCAGTTCAAGTGGCTTCGTACGTAAGAGGAGGCGTACTTCAGATGGGATGCGTTCCCCACCCATGCACCCATGGCAAAGATGGGGGTCCAAGAAAGCAAAAGAATACGGACGATCGAAGAAACTATGTACACGCTCATGAGCATTTTGAAGAATCGGGAAGAGAAAATCAACCCGAAATACAAAAGAAGCCATTTTAACAATCCGCATCCATAATAAATAGAAGTAAGTGAATAAAAAAAAGGAAGATGGAACGTGAATACGCGTTCAAAACCCAAAGCAACTCCCCCCCCCCCCCGTTCGCAGATGACCCTCTTGTGGGCTTGTCGTAATACAAACACTCGATCCAAGATTTAAATTCGAGTACACTCATCTTAAGTACTGATATAGGGTATCTTATGTATGAATACTCGCCTTTTAACTATCTGAATGTGACAAACAGGTCAGCGAACGGAAATGAACGTTTCAGTCGCTTGGAGGTTTAAAAAGTAAATTCTTACTAGGATCCAAATTTCTCTGAAAATGTGTGGAAGAACAGTGAATGGGCGATTTTTAAGAGTATCTGCATAATTTTAGCACAATAGTTATGAATAAATACATTTTTGCTTCCGAATCAAGAGTAACCCGTACATTCATAACTTCATTATAGAAGCGCAACTTAATGGAAGAGAGTATTGCTAGAAGATTAATAGCGACAATAGCTGTAGAATAGTTAAAAGGACTAGAAATTGCAAATAGAATCATTCATAAAATACCATTTGTAATAGGAAGAATAAAAGTGGTTGAACCGAGTGCTAAAAAATAATGTATTTACTTTCGCGCCAAGAAAATGGGGTTCCATAACTATCTAATAGAAATATACAGTCGAAAACTCCAGTATTGTCAGTTTCTATGAACTGAAAGAGAAAACTACACAGCTAAAAACACGGAAGGAATCCCTAATGATTTCTGAAACCTCGTAACGTACACACACTTTGAATTATTTTCATCACTGCTGAGGAATTTTTTCTTCACCCTTTACAAATTCAAAATCCCACAAACAATAGGTATCGAAGCATTCTATTGAATCAACGTCCATTTGGTTTGTTACTGGTTCGTCATGAACATTCTACCTTATTTTCATTTTTCTCTCGATGTAGTCATTAAGTTTGGATTGAATTATGAAACGCAAATTTCACTTCCCACTCAAATGAAGGATGCCGAACATTTCGTTAGCTTGCTTCGATGAAACGAATAATGCAATGCAGAAATTGCATTATCTCAGTCTGGAATTCCTATTGGAAAGGAAATCGAAAAGAGAAACCTCTATACACTTTGAGCCGCATTTGAATAGCATCGTTGAACCTTCTCACCTCTGTCTCATAGCCGCGCATGTATATCTAAATGATAGATAGTTCGAGCATTTCTTCAAATTCCTAACTTTTTAAAACTGGAACTACACGCCATTTTCTCACTCATGGACGCGATTTTTCTCTTTCGTACCCCGTGTCAGCTCCATGGATTTCGTTCAGCGTTCGAATCCAAGAATACCTACGCAATATTAGGAGTCAGCTCAACTATAGAAGCGAGAATCGAAGAGTTGGATGCAAAGCTTCCACTCTTCCAGTTTACACAAAACTGTCAAAGACTTGGAGATTCAACACGTGAGGCTGGAAACTCTATCTCTTTCGGAAGAGAAAGGCAAGAACTAACGATTCGAGCTACGTGCTTTTGATGAAATACTTTTTGAAATATTTTTTTTGCTTGAAATATTTTTTTTTTCTTTTTGGCTGCAAGATAGTGCACGTCACTCCAAACGCTCGTGCAAGCGAGTGACCTTCTTTCATCAGCAAACCTTTCCAATCGCTTGTGTTACTGGCGTTTGAACTGAAAATAAGAAAAAAAAACACCCCAGACACAGCATAAAATATCCAAAAGCACGATTTGAATGAAAATAGGGTAACGCAACTGGAATGAATCCTTCTATTTCACAGAGCCGTTTCTTAATTTTAAAGCGATATGCCATTTTCATTCCGATTCAGTGATTGAACGTGAACAAGATCCGACATTTTGAGCCACACAAATTGGAAGTATTCGCATTCAATGCACTACTTATCAAGAAATCTATTCTAAAAATATTTTAGAAACTTAAAAAGAATGAACTATTTTGTGAAATCCTTTCGATCCATTTCAAAGTAAATGTCTTATTTACTAAATGAGAAAAGCTAAAGTATCCGGGCATAAAAAGCAAACGGCAGAGCTCTTAACTGTATCGGAGAGGAAAGCGAAGAGGTGGTTCAAGGAAAGAGAAGAGGAAAAGGCGGTGAAAATGAAAAGGAACCTAATGGCCTTATCACACTAAAGGGAAAATCCGAGCCACTTCGCGCTGGACCCACTTTTCCGACGGACTTCAAGGCGTGTAGAGCAAGAGCCAGCGACCGCCAGACCTTCGTCCTAGTATAAAAGCTGAAACTTTCTCTGCGCATACCCCCCAACAGAGGTGGGAACCATCGGCCACTCTCAAGTTTGGAGGATCGTGGCTTTGTCAGGTAGCAGGTGGCAAAGGTGTATAAAATGGCCGAAAATTTCGTCATTTCATAAAGCTTCATTTTTTATAGGTTCTTCTTCGCAGTACTAGAAATCACTGGATCCCTTGCCAGACACTTTTCCATCGTGGCAAACCCCCGGCAGACAATCTCAAAGTCTTGAAAAACGTCATTCTATGACGAGCGCGCTGCAAGAAAGTTCAGAAGTAGCAATATAAAATGGGCTTGGCACTTTGTGACAGTTTGACGTACTTCGTTGCGGGAGTTTACGAACACAATTTTCCATGACTTTGAGATTGTCTGGCGGGGGTTTGCCACGATGGAAAAGTGTCTGGCAAGGGATCCAGTGATTTCTAGTACAGCGAACAATAACCTATAAAAAAATGAAGCTTTATGAAATGACGAAATTTTCGGCCATTTTATACACCTTTGCCACCTGTTACCTGACAAAGCCACGATCCTCCAAACTTTAGAGTGGCCGATGGTTCCTACCTCTGTTGGGGGGTATGCGCAGAGAAAGTTTCAGTTTTTATACTATGACGAAGGTCTGGGGGTCGCTGGCTCTTACAGTACTGGTTATCTTAAAGGGGTGCAAAAGTAAACAAGCTCTCTGCGACGTCCAATAGTTATCGCATCGCTGATTGGCATGCAGGTTCTTATTTTACTGATCGTGCGTTGGTCTATTGACATCGGATCGGCAGCCATTTCGGCAGCCTCGGATGGGCAGCCATCTCTCATTCCAAAGCCCACTTGAACGCGACCATCATTTTATGGACACGGGATTCTGACATCGAGCCAAGTTTCGAACAGAGTAGTAGTCGCCATGGCTCGAAATGGCTTAGGAAGTAGCAGGAAGAAGTACTCTGATGGGCCGAAATTTCGTCCGACTCGGATTGTTTCCTTCGGAAAGTGAAAAAGTTGGAGTTCGCAGTCGTCCAGGAAACGACGGAGAAAATCGGCCGGAAACTTGATTTGCAAGGAAAGTGGGTCGGATTTTTCTCAGTGTGATATCCCTATAAGAAAGAGAGAGAAAAAGAGATCCGCTTCCTCCAATTGCTCTCGATACAATGGCGAATGTGGGAACTTGCATCCTTATTAGTTTTAGCAAACTGAATAGAAAACAATAAAATTCAGCGCACCTATTTGTTTGCTTCCCCATAGCTAAATGAATTCACATCACACGTTACTTTGAACAGGGTAGATCCCTGAAGTGTTAAAGGTCCAGGGTTTTGCTCTATCTAGCAGTCGGTCGAATGGTCTGGAGTGTGAAACGGCTCTCTAGAAGAGACCTGAATGAACGTTAGAACCTCATAAAAAAGCTCCGCCCAAGTCATCCCTCACAGGCAGATATTCCTCGTAGAGGTTTGCCTCCATCCAACACAACCCACACGAGTCGTGTTCTGTGTTTTTTTCTGGACGACGATTTTCAATCTTATCCCATCTTCCCGTATTCATGGGAAAAAGAAGCCTTATAACGTGAGTTTCAGAACATTAAATTCCTGAATCGTGTACATACTGGGAAAGGAATTAATAAGTAAATAAACCCATTCAATATTGAAAGCATCCCGTACATTTTCATCCCCTTACGCAAATTATATGTATAGACTTTTGACATTTTAAGCGTAATGGATCAGAATGGCATGTTTTCGTAATGAAAAGCTTGATATTCTAACAAAACTGGTAGTCTAGAATGAAATAATGATGGACCCATTCAAACGGATAGATTCAACAACAGTCAATAAAGTCTATTTTACAAATTTTTGGACTCATTGTATTTAATTTTTTTCAATGTTTTGAAAAGATATTTTTCAGTGTTTCGAAGTATTTTTTTTTTCACTAAATAATGTTTGATTTTTCCTTAAAAAAATGGTAATTGCCAACGTTTGCTTTGATATTTTTACAATGTTCTTCTGAGTGCTCTATCTGCGATAGTGAGACTATCCCACTTATATTAAGACTGAAAGACAACAGACAAAGTCATCGCAACTCGATAATGGACAAGGTAAATTGTCTTCAACACTAACCGCTAGGTAAGGTTCGCTTTTCTGTATGACATCCATTATTCGTATAAGAGGGGCGCGGGAATATAGCATGGTCATGATTTAGGTACTATACTTCGGGAAAATGAAAAGCCTTTCGAACTGTATGGAGAACTCAAGTTTTGAATTCCAATTCCCTCTATCAACGATGCAAAAACTTATCGACAGCTTCTACTGAAAGATTTTTTTCAAAGTTAAAATGGATAAACACCTATTTGAGAAGCAAGATGATTCAAGAGTGACTTATCAGTTCTATCCATTGAAGCTGAAATATCGGCTGGTGTTAGCTAGGACGTAATCTTAAAAAAAATCCATTCAGCTAAAAGCCGATAGTTCGTCTATTTCAATGTGTGTCATTTTTGTCTTCATTCGATCAGTAACAATACTCGTATACTCGTACATGAGTGCATAATTGAGTCCATTCAATTGAATGTTTTCTTTCTGACTTGGAAATAAAATGGGCCTCGCAAAACGGATATCCCCGATTACATTGCCTGGTAAAGACTGATCCCTAGCAGAAATAGAATGAAAATAACAAATAATAAACTCTTTAAATTAAAATAAAAGGCTACCGATAATTACCGAAAAAAATAGCCTTAGACGCAACAAGAGTTAAAACACACTTAAGCCAAACAAACCACAATCCATGTTTTAAAAAGCAAATGATTATTAAACGAATTATAATTCGATTTTCGAACACATAAATGATTATTGGACGGTGGGAATCTCTAACGTCCGGACTTTTTAGTATCTTTTGTATTTTACATTTAATTGTGAAATGCTGTGTTTATTTTATACAGATAAAATAAATTTTAACATTTTGTGAAAAGTTTTTACTCATCTCATTAAATCTTTTTTATTTATTCTGTATTATATTTTATTTATAACAAAATAATGTACTATTCAGTTCGCTTTATTAACTATGAGATGAGTGAGTTTCTTTTCATTAGTTGATTTTCTACTTAAAAATATTCTTTTATTTCATTTAATTAATTTTCTATTTTCTGTTTAACCAATGAGTTTACTCATACAGAAAAAAGAAACAAGTGCAGTATGATATTGTATTTTATAAATTCATGCATTGTATGCAGAATATGAAAAAAATATTCCTTCTTTTAATTCACTTTACTTATATTTTCAATCTCATTATTACAATTTCTGTAAAAGTGTGCATCTAAAAGAACCTTTTATCATAGCTAAACACGTGTTTAGCTATGATAAAAGACACTACTTAAAATATTATATCAGAATTACATCAAACCACTCAAAGTATTGTATACCTACCGAATTATTGAAGACAATAATTAATTATTTCTCTCTCAAATTATCTTTTATTCTGGATTTTCTGTATAGTATCTGTAGACAAATTTTGATGACTGCAAAAATAATCTCCTCATATTTTAAAGATAGAGATAAATCTGCTCATTGGCTAAAGGTTCTTAAGAAAATCTTAAGACACTTGTCTTACATTGTGTCTCATTTTAAGATATTCAAAATTTCTATAAAATTGTCTGCGAACAGTCTGCAGACATTTTGAAGATAAAGTTCAATTTCTAAACGTTCCCGAAATTTTCGTGAAATGTCTGAAGAATATGGCATTTTTGAAAAAGATTTTAAGAATATTTTTAGGAGGGGGCATTCAAACAACAGTGTCTTGTTGATTTTATGAGAATTAAATTTTGTGTCCTTCAAAAAAGTGGTAATATTGGGAATATGTCAATCTCGTCAAAATATGAAATATATATATATATATATAAAACTGCACCAAGATAAGTTTTAAGCTTTACTGTGAGAACCTAAGTACATTCTTCATATACATTCGTGTAGGTAATATAAAATAAGTACCGGGTGTACGAAATGAAATGGCCTTAATTTAATTATTATTACGAAACTATTATTGAGAAAATTATGAAATTTTGTGTAAGACATAATGGAGGTATGGAAATTCGTTTAGAGAGAATAAAAAAAAAACTAGTTCAAATATTCGCCATCCGGGGACACTATTTAAGGAATTACGCATTTAGCGTACATTCATGACAGTTTACAAATATTGTTACAACAAAACATGTTAAACATGACCGTCATCCTTATCAGCTAACATCTGGAATCTTAAGAAAGCATGTTCCTTAGCTGTTTGGGGAAATGCAACGAACATGTTGCGAAATGCTGTGTTTAAGATGAGGAAGCCGTCTTAAGTGCCAATTGCCCCAAAGTAGCTTAAAGATCTTTGCACCCGAGACCATCTCCACCCTCCACCCTGAGCCTCAATGGCTACTTATTTACACCGATGGTTCTTCGATGGAATTCTCACCGAATGTTGGAGCAGGGATATTCTCTTCCATCTTCTTTTTACGTGCCTGTCGAAAACAAAAAACCTCCTTTGATGGCGAGGTTATAGCTATTTATGTGGCACTGGAGCAACTTGTCCATAGACACCTTTACGATAAGGTGGTTATTCTGTCCGAATCCAAGGCTGCCATTTAGGCTATCGGATCTAGGGCATTACCCACCTCTAAGAATATCCAGGATTGTTGGGCTCTCTTGGAGAGTCTGGAAATAGAAAGGCGACAAATAATACTCCAATGAATTCCAGGACATTGTGATATTTACCGCAGCTAACAGGCCGATATGCTGGCTAAGAAGGGCACCCAAATAATTCAGCAGCATAAACTTATAAGTCCTTCCATTCCACAAAACTTTACATAAAAATTCTAATGAAACAAAACTGGAAGACATTGCTCACTTCTCATGTTTCTTCAAGAAGTTGGAAGAATAACTTGGAGCAGGGTGTTTTTTAGAAACCCCGTTAAAAAGCTGTGACGGAATTTAGACATGCGATAGGCCATGACTGCCTGGGAGTCCACCTTTATCATACTGGAATTTTTTATAAGCCCTGATTGCCCACGTTGTGGGAAAGACGAAGTCATGGGCAGGAACCATTTGTTGGGATGCTCTGGAAGACATTGCTGCGAGGGGACTCCGAGGTGAAAAGATAATGGAGTGCCAGACATCTGCTGATGAAACATTGACTTTCCTCTCTTGCTGTATGGACCCCTTAGAAAGTTCTCCTACCAAGGCACCCCCATCCTAGGCAGATACCCCGCGTGCAGGTTTGCCTTAAAAAAACACAACAACATAAATCTTGCTGTATTTCTATTCATGTTTCTTGTTATTTTGTAAGAGTTTGTCATTTTTCATGCCATTGGATATAATAATAAAAAAAAGGAAAAGATTTTATTATTTAATGAGTGTTAGTGACCCATGGACAAAAAGGTGGTGAAATCTAAATAAAGCACCAGTCGTAAGTGTGCAATTCCTTTAATAAACTCTCCGTGGTGGCGAATATTTGAACTCATTTTTTTATTCGCGCAAATTCCGTACCTTCATGGGGTACACAAAATTTCATAAATTTCCCAATAATTGTTTCGTCTGTAGACAACTTTGAGAAATAGGGTCTTTTAACTTCAGAAACCCTGTATATTGCGATTAAAAAAAAAGACATAAAAAGTCAATCCGAGGCTTTTAAAAGATAAAAACAGTAGGATAAACAACTGGATAAGATGGGTGCCTGATTTGAGTAAAACTAAACTCTTACCTTCAATAACTTTCCATTCATTTTAAGAAATATTTCTATTTCTATTAAATGAAGCCAATTCCACTTTAAAATACTTACCTTATGTACACTCTATATGTATCTATTCAAATAAACACTTCAGTGTACATACTGAAATCCCAGTACTCCTTAAGAAAGAACTGGAGACCTCCAAACGTTACGATACGTAAAAATATGCATTCTAAAAAGTACCAGCCAGTAATGTACAATCGCTTTCTTACTTATCATCAGGGCCACTTCTAAATATTACATAAAGTAGTACAGAAACAATAAAATAAATCGATAAAGTTTTCAAAAACTAAGTATTTAGCTAGAATTTTTGTAAAGATGTAACGTGCATTTCCAGTGACTCGATTGAGGAAACAGAATGACAGCAGTATAATTGAAAAAATCCCTTCCCAAAACAAGTTGGCAAACTGAAACAACTACCGAACTCGAATCGAGCATTAGGAATTGCATTTCATTTTCAAAGATGCCCCTTATGGATAGGAAGAACATTTGGAATAATGTTTAAGTTAACCTTTACCAGCCACGAATCCACAAGATTTGGACGGGCTAAAATTTCTTACAAAACACCTTCATTCTGGACAGCCAGTTAAAAGAAAATCCAATTTCTCGAGGAATCCAGGGCTCTGGCCCGAAAATCCTGGCTTCGACACTTTGACTGAAGTTATTTTTCACGGATGTATAAAGACGGCGTTTTACAGAACGGTATTGGTTTCCTTTAGAGTTGTGCCAGATATTTTTCAAACACCCTGTATGTAGTTTTTGACTGCGTTTTGACAACGGAACAGCCAATAGGGTATGTCATGCGGACTTATTCAGCCAATACTTTACACAAGGATTCATCCTCGTACAAACATGGGTGTTCAAGACACACGTGTGTTAAAGTGATGGGTAAGATATAACACACGTATTCGGCTTAATCCGTGAATTCAGTATTTGGGGAGTAAGCCCGTTCATCTTTCTGCGCTCTTCTACTTGTACGCATGAAATGAATGACACCGATTCGGTTTAGGTTTAGACAGTACAATTTAAAATTTTCAAAAAGAATGTTATTTTATCATAGTATTAGAGGTCTGAAAAGTGCATAATGCCCCTAATTATCAAAACTGAAATAATCTTCTATTCTAACATGAAGTGTGCGTATGGAAAAGTAAAAGTGTTTGAAACTTGTGAAGCTGGCCGGAAATGGCATGGTTTCCATCAGAACAGCGCCTAGTAGGGTGATGAGCTATACTGACTATCCAGGTACTAGAGCTCTCGCCTAGAATGGCTTGGAAATAAGGAGAATACTCGTAAAGGGAAGCGTTGGCCTGCTTACTAGGCACTTCCATAATGAAATAGCCAACCTCTTAGACCGTCAAACCTCTAGTCAACAGCTGACTCAGCCATTAGAAAGAAAAAAAAATTGTCTCTCTATTTTCCTGTGATCTTTAAATTTCTATAATACAGATTTAGATGGATCCTATTAAATTTAATTTTTTAAATTTCAAAATTTTATTGTAATAGCACTGCTTCTTAGGTTCTTTCAAATATAAGCATTCATAAAACATATTATTGTCAAAAATGATTTACAACATAAAAATATATGTATATCTATTATATTGCTCTTCATAAAGTTTTCTTTTAATATTGAATGCAGCGTAGTAGATTTTTTAGTTTAAAAAATAAACGCATTGTTTATATCTATACTGTTTATATCTATAGTGAGCATCATGGAGTGCACTTAAGAGCTTTTCATAGAATCAAAAAATGAAAAAAAAATTAACGTTTTTATATACAAGTGCTATATATTTTAGAAATGTACTTGCGTTTCATAGAAATGTAATGTATTTTGTTAACTGCAACTTGTTGAGTCATGAAACAATGAAAAGGTCACAGTTTATCTATTTTGTTGTCTCGTGCAGTTCCATAACTTTAGTAATATATGCAGTCGGACCTTATTATCCCGATATCACATATGAGCCATATCATAAGCGGATTACCTAGTTAACCGGAGTCGCGGAAAACCTTGTTCATTCATAAAAAATGCGGTATTTTTTATGAATTTAAGCAAAGAGATTTTAAAATCTTCCCCAAATTTTAGACATCATTCATGGTTTCTGATTGCTTTCGTAGTTCGCTGACAAAGATTTGACATTTCTAAAGTAACATATTTTTTTTTCTTCTGTCTGGTCACTACAAGTATTTTAAAAAAAATCTTATAGGCTCTATCCCAGTCAAACAGTCCCGATACACCCCTAGCATGTGTGAGAAGGAAAGCACTGGTAAAAATTGAAAGAGTGACCGACCGTTTATTCTAAGGAAAACACATCACTTGAAGTATTTTTTAATGATCGACTTCATATGGTTTACTGTCACTGTTTCATCGTAACTTTTTCTCCAAATTTCTCTATGCATTAATGATAAGAAGCCGACCCTTCCTCCATTAACATGTCATGAAAATGGTACAGCATTTCAGACATTTTTGTGTACAGCTTGCCAAACAAATATCTTCCTGGCACTATTAAGAGGGTTCGTGAAAAATAGAGAATTCTTTTTAAGCCATCCGGAGTTGCACCAAAGCCACACGCACAAAATCGGGACTGTGAAAACTTTCATGATAAGTGTCATGATAACTGGATCATAAAGTCCAACTGGATATACTTTGCTATCCTATAATATTAATTTAAAATATACTACATATAATTTTAGACAAAAGTACTTTTAAATACAGAAATGAGTTAAACGTCTATATTTGACACAACCTTTGAATGAACAAAACTTTTGACCTACCTTTGTATGATAGCAATATTTCTTTGACAGATTTATTTTCAGGTCAATATGCAATCAAATTATGAACCGAAGCATTAAAAGTATGGAAATGACATCTGAAAGGAAAGAAATTGTCATTATCACTTAGCTTTAAATTAACTTTCAAATCAATATTTCGATTACTTTTGCACTGTATCAACACTGTATCGGTATTTGTACAGGACTCATTCACAAGTGGAGCCCACCAATTAGAAGAAAAAAAGTATTGGACGCAGGGGCGTAGCCAATGGGGGGGTAGGGGGGTCATAACCCATGAGGAATTTTTTGCCGTACAAAATGTATACTTTTCACTCCCTTATCACACACATGTATGCACATATGTGAGTTGCAGTAGTCGTAACCCCCCCCATGAAAAATTTCTGGCTACGCCCTGATTAGACGATATTGATTTTTACGGTAGCTTAAAGTATAAGGTTTTTACAATCCAATGATGTTTTTCAAGCAATTAAAATTTGAAAAAGATTGATATAAATACGAACATTCTTTAAAAACGCACATAGTAAATTTTTTCTGCCATTTAAATAGCTTTCACTTAAAAGATCTTTTTTTCATAATATATGCATTGATTCTTATTTCTTTCTTTATAAATAATTTTACACTCATTTTGATTGTCTAAAAATAAATCCTTTTCATTGAAAACGTAAAGAACAAAGTGAAACTCATACCTTAGAGGTTATGTTAAATTGAATGAATTGGGCCTAAAATAGCACCAGAATTTCGCTCTATTTTCTCCACTTACGAATAACTACTGCACTGAAAATATTGTTTTGTTGAATCAACAAAAATTATGTTAAATCAACAAAATGATCCGGTTGAAATAGCGTCAAAGAAATTTTTGTTAAATTAGCAAAACTATTTTGTTAAAATTATTTGGTTATTTCAATAACACATTTTGCCAATTTAACCAAACAATATGGTTAAAAGAAACAAATCTTTTATTCATTTAACCAAGCTGTTTGTTTGAAGGATTTACTTGGTTAAAATCAACCCAATTATTGGCTCGAATTAACAAAACTTCTCTGTTAATTTGTGTGTTCATGGCTCATTTAACAAAATTATTTTGTTGATTTAACTAAAATATTAAAAAAAAAATAACGCTGCTTGAAAGTTTTAAAAGTAAGACTAATTAATTTATTGATTCATCAAAACTGACATTTTTATTTCAATTTGAAGAAATTCAAGTCACTTTTTTTGTTGTTGTTCACAAGACATTGTGACAGTCAGAATCGCTTTTCGGTTCATTATAAAATAAATATGTATCTTTAATATTATGCAATACTCAAGATTGAAGTTTAAATTAAAAAAAAGTGTTAAACAAAGCTTAATTCTTATTGTAATTTTTTAATGGAGTTGTCCCGTTTTTATGGCATGCATCAAATTTATAACTTCGGTGTGCAGTTTCAGATTGAGATTGAATGCTAAAGCAAAAGTTGATTATCGCAATCGATAGTGAAAACAAAATATTTCGGCTCTCGTCTCTTTCTCTTCCCCCTCCACCCCCCTTAATCTCGGAAAGGGTGTTTGTACAGTACCAGCGAGGAAGAATAACTAACTTAACATCGGACCTACTTTTTTCACTTTAACATTTCAAATCCCAAACAATTGTTATAAAAGTTTCAATAAAAGTACAGAGATAGTTTATCAGGACACGTAAATTATTTGTTGATTTAGCAAAGTTGCCTAACGGTCAAATTATGAGTTGCTTTGAACTACTCTTCATAAAAATACTAAAATAAAAATGTAAATTTTAGTGAATAGATGAAGTAAGTAGAATTACCCCAGACAGCACATAAGCTAAAATCAAGCTTGACATTTCTTTGAATTGGGCGTATTAATACAAGCTTCACAGTTCAATTCATTTTAAGCTTGCAGCAAGCTTGGATATTAAAAAGAAATGAGTCAGCAAATATTTCCCCGCCGAATTTAAGTCATTTGAACTGTCAAGCTTAAACACAACTGGATGACTGCTTGATTTGAAAAGCCACATAACAAATCATTTATCATCAATCATAAATGTGCTTGACCATAGAATTAAAAAAGAAAGATTCTCTAGATTTTGAACATTTTTAGATGGCTTACACAATGAAAAATACCCGTTAATTTTACGGTAAAATCTATTATAAAACACGACAGTATTCTACCGTATGCCATTTAACTGTAAGGGCAGTAAACTTAAGGAGATAGCAAGTTACCACGCATGCGCATCCCAATATAACAGTAATAAATAAAGAAAACCGATATTTTTCACTCCTGCCCTTCAAATGAATATTCTAGACGTACTATTTTCTTGCAGTCTTGACAAGAGCATATGTTAATTTCTCAATTTTCTGCAATCTGAGCGTATAACTCATATATTGCTGTTGAAATTACAAAAACGGAATTTTAAGAATAGCGTGCTAAGTGAAAAAATCTCACGAACTATTTTTTTGAAATTTTCCGCTTATAGAAATCTACCCCAGTAGAACAGCAATTTTGGCCAATATCGAGGCGATATTGGCCAACCTCGTCAGACGTCGGCGAAAATCAGTCGTTTGTCTCGATTTTGGCCAATATTGCCCAATATGAGTGTTGCGATATTGAAAGTTTTAAAACGTGTGCCGCTTTTAAGTTTATTTTATGCTTATTTCCCTATTAGTAAGAGTCTATAAATCACATATAACATTATTTTAATTTTGATTCATCCCATGGAGAAATAAAAGATGTAGATCGGCATCGGGCAATACTGATGAATCTCGCCAAAAACGCCATAACATTTACTTCAGACTTTAGTCATTTTTCAGATTTGCATGGTGGTTAGGACGCTTGCTTCCCACACTTTAGATCCGGAGATGGATCCCAGTGGCGGACGCTAGACGGAAGCAGATTCAAAATAACTTGAGGTTTCAGCATAGATGGGAAAATGTGCGGAAAAATAAAATACATAGGGCGAGTTCGCCGACCAGCGCCCCATGTATTTAGGAAAAATTTTTAGAGGAAAATTAGAAAAATTTTTTAGAGTGTAGTAAGTTTGAATCAAGCTTGCTATGTCAAGCTTAATGCAAGTTGGGCAAGTGTAAACTTGAACACTTGATGTTGACTTGCATTAAGCTTACACGCTGGAAACATCAAGCTTAATGCAAGTTGGATGAAAATTTTCTGTTCTGTCTGGGACCTTCGAAATCTTCAATAAATTCTTTTGCATTTGGTATCGCCCATACTTATATACATTTGCAGACATTAGTGTAAACAATCTGTTTTTGTCTAATAAAAACGGAGGTTTTCTTCTCCTCCCGCTCTGGCCTGCGTTGTCCTGCGCATGTCCTTGACGCATGCATAAATTGACCGTTCAACGATTACAAATGCCATTCGTTCTGAGTTTTGCAAAACGTTTTGTTGATTGAAAAGGTAGTTTGTTAAAGCAATTTGGTTGAATCAAACTTTTGTCGAACCAACAGAATAAAACTACTAAACCTTTGAAACCACAGACGTTTTGTTAAATCCAACAAAATATTTTTAGTGTGTGTATTAATATCTCAAATAATAAAATGTGAGATTTCTCTTTCTTTCAAATGAAGGGAAAATAGGAAAACTTGTAATGTCATTAAAAATAAAGTCTATTGCGACAGTACTGAATTTCCGTTTGAAGACTCAGTAAACCAATAGTTAAGCCTGTAAAGTACCAAAAGGTACTTTGTGATTTCGATTCCCTGCACATAATAATGAGAAAACAACATGTTTTCTATACATAATACCAGTGTTGCCATACTAATAAAAAAGGATTGCTAAATGTTCACAAAAGAGTTGAAACTAGTGTAAAACATCCATTTATTTATGAAAGTCTTACCTTAAAAAAAGGAGGGAAAAGAAAAAAAATATCTGGGGTGACTCGGATTTTCTAAACGTTGGATGGTAGCGCATTCTTTTCCTGTACAAAAAGTGTAAGCCCTACGCTCACCAAAATCTATACTAATGGGAGGTCATTCCAATGCACCATTTAGACATAAGCGCATTTTAAATGAACTGCGTCCATAGGCCGTAATATATAAGAATATTTTTGCAACCCTGTGAACAAACTATCCGTTCTACACACACACCCAAATCCATCCAGGCCACGCAGGGGTGTAGCCAGGGGGGGTAGGGGGATCATAACCCCCCCCATGAGAAATTTTTTGCCATACAAAATGTATATTCTTCACTCCCTTATCACACACATGTATGCATATATGTGAGTTGCAGTAGTCGTAACCACCACCCCCATGAAAAATTTCTGGCTACGCTCCCGAGGCCATGTGACTGGGATCTATAATATACGTACCCATTGGACGCTCCATCGAATGCACCGTTTAGACGCGAGCGCACTTTCAAGTACTTGCATCCATAATAAAGAATTGTATTTTGTAGTCCTGTAAAAGCTATACTTTCAATGCACACTGAAATCAATAGCGGCCGTACGATCGTTGTCTATAACATAGATACCCAATGGGAGTTCAATCGAATGCACCTTTTAGGAGCTATCGTGTTCACTCACATACACACACCACCCTAAAAGTAGCATCCATGAATTGAGTTGACCTCACAACCTGTCAATCGATCCAAATCTCCAAATCGAATATTTTCCTCCCATGGTACATGATATGAAAGTAAAAATTGGATATCTGCCGGGTAGTCCAATGAATATCTCGTAATTTAAAGCAATCGCTCATTTCTTTTTTAGGCTAAACATTTTGCTAATATATAAATGTTGGGAGAGGAGCCCCTTAAAAAGTCCTCGGAAAAAGACCCCCGTCTGTAGTCAGATTCCCCTGGTGTAGGCACAAACACACCCAAAAAGTTGGAAACCGCTCTTCTAGAAATCGCACGTAGATCCTTGGAAGCGGAAAGCACCTTATTGACCTAAACGTTCAACATCATAGGTCACAGCCATGTGGAATAGGTTGTAGTCATTCAGATAAAAGAATAGATCCTTCGATGGGTGGCCCATTAGGATTTGCCTTTGGAATGGAAGAAACATTTTTAAAAATACATCTATCATTTGAATTATAAATAGCTCTTTATCTCTAGAAGGGTGTCCCAAAAATATTCACCTTGGCTTTTATACCTTAAACATTTCTCGTAGACATGTACAAGAAATTAGAAATTTGCGTCATAAAAAGGTACAGGATTTTATGCTGTCGATTCAAATTTTCAGGGGATTGAATTTGAGTCAACAGAAAATTTAATCGTTCGTTCGTCGCACAGCAAAGTTACAGATACCAATCGTTTACGATGGACGCACACTTTAATTTGCTATGCATAAAAATTGCATAAGGGGCCATCTACCTATTAAAATTCGCACCAACTTTCTTTCTCAATAGCAACCCCTAGATTAAACTTCATATTTCAAAAATTGAGCTCATTTTAACCCCGGACACCCATTTTCAATAAATTTGGACAGAAAATGAGCGAGTTATGAGCATCTAAAATCCCCCTCCCCCTATGTTAAAATATTTTTTCATACTTCAATTCATATCTCATATAATATTGGTAGTAAGAAGCTGATTTTTATTCGCACTATTAGAACTAAACGACCCAAACATAATTTAATGTTATTATGATTTTTAATAAATCATTAATATGAATTATGAATTATGAAATTAATATTCAAAAAAAATTATGAATAGCGACCTAGCCAAATTTCGATGGAAATAGATGCAGAAATTAATATTACATGTCTGTGCAAAACATCAAATTTTTACGTTCAGTAGTTTAATTTATATTAAATAAAATGTGTTATTTTCATGAGTTAAGGGACCCTATATAAATTTATTAAGTGAAAATTTTTTGAAAATTGCATAAAATAAATGTAAATTAGATTTATTTTGTTCAAAAACACAGTAAAAGATACCAGTATTCAAAATATCAAATTTTGAAGCAAATAAATTAGAGGTTTTTACAGTTTGTCGGGGATTCTATAAAGCGTGTATTGTTGCGTCCGCTACCCTATTCCCCCAAATAAAATATTTTCCAGCTATAGAATTAGATGCAGTAGATGTATGTCTTCTAATACAACGTCCTATTTCTGAAAACTAACATCCTCAACTTTCCAGGCATGAATGTGACCTTTTTTAATATCGGAAACATTAGGTCTTTGGAATTCCCCATACTTTATCAAACATTCAAAATCACGTTCTTCTGTAAAAAAAATTTCATCTAACTATAAATTAAAATACCGCCAAAAGTCTTAAGAATATTGCACATTGCAGGCGATAGTATTAAATGAAGAAAGTGAAATAACAAACACAGTGATAATATTGGGTCGGCAAAAAAGTAATTGCGTTTTTTACATGAAATTCAAACAAATAAATTTTCAATCATGAAACCATTCTTTAGGTTCGACCCTAGCTGAGTCGAGCAATATTCATGCTTGTAGTCAGAAGAGCAGGGAGCAGCCTCTCACTCCTGCCAACATTTCAGCTGTCTAAGAGAAACATCAAGGGAAACACTGAATAACAATTTCAAAATTACAAAGATTTTCAAAATCCTTAGCAGTCATTTTTCATTTTCCCCTTAAATCATGTGTACGAACCAAGGAAGTTATGAACTCTCGGGTCATTTGGACCACCGACTCAATATTCTATTCTACCCTTGATATTCTCACTACAAAAAACTTTAAGAGAGATGAGAACACTATTTTCCTTGAAAATAATATTAATTTCTTTTAATTCTCCCGAGCGAAATAAATGAAAGGCGGAAAGTTCGGAACCTACAAATAGCGTTTTTCTTTTTGCAGTAAGTCCCTTAAAAACGCGCAAAAATGAATTCGCAATATCTCCGGAAAGGATCGTAGAAAATGGGTGAAAATTTATATTTAGGGTCATTTGAAGGTTTTCTTTCGTTTAATAAAGTCAAAATAGGGGGTTGCCATTGAGAAAAACGAAGTGGATGCAGAATTAAATAGGAACACGGCCCCTTATGCAAATTAAATTAATAGTCAATTAAAGTACGCGTTATTTGCAAACGAATGGTATATATAACTTTGCTATACGACGAACGATGGCGAAATAAAGAGCAAGTGGGCTTTTTTTTTCCGCAGCTGTACATTCAGCCCTCATCCTAAAAAGGCCGAGAGCTATCTTTAAAATCGGATGGTGAAGGGGTGTAGGGTACCCATAATAGCAACAGGATTACGTATTGATTCAGTCATTGTTTTCTTTTATAATTTGAGTACGTCCGCTGAAAACCCCAATGACTCAAATCAACAACGAGGGGATTGGAGCGTTTTATCCTAAAAAGTTTCGGACCTATGAAAATAAATATAGGCTGACTGAATCCCCTTTTGAATGTCATTCGAAGAGAGAAGACAATTGGAAGATCGCGTTTCATGGTCTGTATGCCAATGACGAAAGACAACAATGACTCCCTAAATACATAATTCTTTTGCTTTTATTTGTATTGTAAAGCTCCTCAACAACTTCCTTTAAAGATATCTTTGAGCCTTTTTAGAATGAAAGGCTGAAATTTTAGCCATCACCCAATGAAAAGAGTGGGCCCATTGGACTCATTTGGAACTTAATTGGTAGGGGGGCAAAATAAAATTTTAAATTTTGTATTGATTGAAATTTTATCCCCAGAAAATTTTATTCGATTTTATAGAACTCTATACCTCTTTTTAGGTAACTTTGCAATTTATTATGGGGTTCTATGATCCATATTGAATGAATACAAGCAAAGGACAATGTTTTGGGGGACACCCTTTAAAACCCCCATCGGACTTCGTTATAAATGCATTAAAATTATATAAATACGTATGCACATGCAAGCTATGCCTTTATTTTTTTCCTCAACTTTCTGAAATTCAATTAGGATTGTATTTCTAATTAAGTAAACGGGTTCAGAAATGGAATGAAAAGGGTAGAAGTTCGATACTCAATAAAACAGTATTCTTCCATGATGTACAGAAAAAAAAGTAGATAAAATCGCTACAGCAAAAGATTAAATAGATAGGAAGACTCGCTTTTAAGGTATCAGTACACCTGCGGAGTCTTTTTTTTTTGAAATTTTAAAAATTGACACTTAAAACCATATTTTATCATTCAATGTAAGAAAAAAAGGAGATAATCATTTAGAACAATGTTATCCAATATCTGAAAAAAAAATTGGGGCAGGAAAAGACAAAAAAAAAAAAAAAAAAAAAAAATCAAAATTTTTGCATTTCCGCAGAACACTATAGCTGGAAAAATGACTTGCCTATTCAAAATCTGTAAAATGCATAAGATGAATGATAATATAATCTAGGAAAAAGACTATTATCAAGAAGTTTGTCCTGCTACATGAGAAGCTGGAACAGTCAATCTGTATGCATTGGGTAAGAAATGTGAAAACAGCCAAGAACTTTAAATACAAACAGCCATCCATTGAAATATTATTAGTCTATGTTAATGAGCGTAGTCTATTCCCTTTAATAATGTATAAACAACATGCGAACCAAAATTCATCGCATTCAATGCATTCGTTTTTAAGTGAGGATGTTTTGCGATCCATCCATCGTCCAAAAACTTTTTTGAGAAAACGCTCAAAACAACTTTCATATACACTTTATTGAGCTTACGTCAGAGCTACTCATTTTCACAAACTGCTCTATCTCTGCTTCTACTGGAGATACCATAAAAATTCAAGTGGTTTTAGAAAGATAAAAGATCCAATTTTATTATTTCATCCGAATTGAAACATCGATTTTTGGACCGAAAATGACGTTTCTGAGGTGTACCGATACCTTAAAAGATTGGGTACAAAAAGGAAAGCCACCATGGACTATCGTGTCTTCCTTTATACGCATGGAAAGAAAAACAAAAAACAAAAACACAACTTTTGATGAATGCAAATCGTACTGTACACTCCAAAAATAAGCCATCGAATAGGGATGAGGAAATTAAAACTGGAAGCGGTCCTTCCCAAAAGAATCAACGTATTTCATGAAACTTGAATTTAAAAAGTAAGCGATCCATTTTGAAAGATAACACTCATTGTTTCATTTTGGATAGCGTCTTAATAGGAATCGTGAAAGATGGAAGAGTATTTCAAGCAAAAGAAATCGTGAGTAGAGTGTAGACGCATTTTGTTTTCGTACTTCTAAACAGTCTCCATGGACCCTCTCGTCACCCTGAACCTCATAGGAGGATCCTACTTCCAATAGCCATATTGAGAGAGAAGACAATGGAATGGAGTATTTTTTTCTTTCAGTGATATCCATATCCTTCATTCATGTAGAAAGTAGAGGAGGCTCTTCACTCGATGCATCCACCGTGCCTAGATTGCAGTATTAGTCCATTGAGATCCTTTTTGACAGTTTTCGCTTCATGATTTCGGGAGAAAAATTAAGAAAATAGGGACGCCGCTTTTGGACCGATTTTTTTTCTTTTTGAGGTAAGTATAGTTTTTTTTCTTATTCCTCAACCTTCACCTAATAGTTGCATCCTTTTAAATTCATTTGAGCGTCCCAAAATGCTTCGAAAATGCAGAAATTAATATTAGAAAAATCTAATATTCATCGACATTAGAAAAAAAAAATTGCATTATTTCTAATAGTATTTCGGATGCATTCAATGCTTCACAGATTTTTTTTCCTCTGATTTTTCATAATTCGGTGACAAGAGGGTTCAATTTCCTTCGGATGGAGGCCTTTATTTTTCGAAATGTGTTCAAAAATACACCTAACGGACGCCTTAACGCGTGACTATTCCGCTCGTCTGAGTCGTCTCCTATTGAGCCTTGCAGGAGCGTATCCCAATAGGAACACGAATCCGAATGGCCCGCTCACTCCATTTTCGAGCGCGACAATAACATTTTCTATTCGGGGTCCACAAATCTCCCAAAAGGGATGAATGCAACAAAAATAATGCTATGTTTCGGAAATGGGAGGTGGAAGAACAAAATAAATAGCCATGCATTCAAATTTTTATTGAATGAAGGCGCCTGCCTACTGTCGGAGGGAAATTTTTTTAAGAATTGAAAAATTGCTAATTTATGGGCATTATATAATAGAATACAGTTAAAAACTGTGAATAACATGAAAAAATATGCAAATTTGAAAATATTTTGATATTGAGGCTCAGAATAGACATAAAATTTGCGAAAAAAAAAAACACTTTACCAAAACATCCTAGGTCAAATTTAAATAAAGATATTTTTATTCTGTCCATTTTATTTTGATGATTGAAAGGTCCTTAAAGGAGTGAACTAAACTCAAAACTATAACCCTGTTATTTAATATTTTAGAAAAGTTTACATTTTACGCTGTGAAAAATCACGAATATACATGACAATCCATAACTTCTATCGACAATAATAATAATAATTTAACTACATTCATCGCAGTCGTTCAGTCCCTAAAATGACTCCTCAAGCGTATTTTGTCAAAGTTGCAAAACATTGCATTCATCATTTTTTGAGTTAGGATGTTTTGCAATAAAGCAAAATCGTAAAGATCTCATTTTGAGAAAAAAGCAGAAAATAGAAACAAATACTAAATCTTATCTAATAAATAAAAAAAATTAATTTTAGAATGCTCCTGATGTGTACAGTTTACCCTCTCTATTATTATGAACAATGATATTTTTTTTTTCTAATTGCTTTAAAAATGTTTCTACGTTTATGTGCACTTGGGGTTGCAGGACGCTTTGAATGGGTCATTCGAAAGCCATGCAGCTGTCGATATCCTGACAGGCTAAAATACCCAGGATGTGTGATATTGAGTTCTGTTGAAACTTTTAGACAGCCTTGATAGCCTTCATTAAATCCTACGCCCCCCATTTCACAGTTTGGTTGCCACACATATTGAACACATTCTAAATAATTTGAAGTTTTCTATTTTATTTTTTATGCTCATTTTATAACTATTAGCGAAGTTTAATACTCCTATTAGCTAAAATAGTAATGTAAACAAACATGGACGGTTCACTTCCGGCGCCAGAATACTACTTCCGGTTTCGAAATCTTCCAAGTGACTTCTATTCAAATTCGTATAACTCGAAGTTCTAAACAGGATAGAAAGAAAATTCAAACGGCTTTAGAAAGCTCATAAATGAAGCTTTAATAAAACGCCCAAAAATAAAATCGGAATCTTGACCGAAAATTGCATTTTAAAAGTAGGCAGGCACCTAAACTGTCTACGGAAAGTTCGAATACATTAAACTATAAAACATGTATCGATTTTTTTTAAAATCTTGCCTCTATTCAAATGAAAGAGACTCCTTATTTTAAGGAGATCGTTATTTTGACGCGACTATTTTTGAAGCAGGAAGGCGTATTCTCGAGTTTTCTTCGTAAGAAATCGGTGGTTTCCATAGAAAAAGAAATGTTTTGCGTACGAACCCGTGCGGTAAGATTTTTGAAATATCGGTTTCCGAGGTATTAGTCTCTTAAAAACGATCATTGGATCTATATGCACTACTTTGATTCAAACTCCTTAAAGGGCGAGTCTTGAGCATCGACTGGTTTTCGGGACGCGAAATTCCTCTCCAACTTGATGAATAAACTCGAGTTGTGTCGAGATATTGCGAGAGTAGCTAACAGCCTGAAAGAGCCCATGAATCCGAATTCTTGCGAGAGTCGACATGACATGACTTTTGTATGGGACCTGCAATAAGATTCCTATTTCCTTATTTTGCCTAGCAACCGTTCGAAAGATCCCTTTTGCGTTATTTATCTTACGGACGAGCTGTAGGAGGGTGCGCTTCCTTATTTCTTCGGTGGATTTCGGTGCATCCTTATTATCTTCAATGCTTGGACAGGGATGGATAGCCACCCTTTGAATGCTCAGAAATACGAGCTAAATGTGACAGTCAAGAGATGGGTGGACAAAGACGACAACCCTTCCAACCTATTCAATAAAACATGCAACGTTTTTCATAAATTGCGTGTTTCTTTCTAATGAAATATTTGTTCTCTATAGGAACTCCTTTTCTTGGATTCTATCCTAAAATACAGTATTCAAAATGACACTTTTCAATGTATTTTGTACCTACAGGGTGTCCCTAAAAGAGGGGGGAATGGAGACTCCTGGCTATAATTCTTTATCTTTGAGAGATAAGTCGGTCATGCCCATTTAAGAAAACGTTTTAGGAAAAAGGACTGCATTCAGAAAAAAATTCGGCTCTTTCATTTTGAAAAAGGGACACTTTTTAAATGTGTATACGAGACCCCGCACAAAAAAGGACCCGTTATTTAAATGGGCCCCACACGCTCATGAGATGAGGTGAGATGCATTCTTTGAGAATTATATCCTAAAAAGTGTATCCTAAAAAAATTCCACAGAGTCCATTGTGTTTCAGACACTCATGAGAGGATGTCCCAATTTTCAGCTTTTCACTCTAAAACGACTCGGAACCATCTTTAAACAGAGAGTGTCACGGGCTGTCCACGAATTTGAATGGAAACGTGGGTTGGATGCTGGAGTGCAAAACAATCCTTTTCATTCGTCCTTTCTGAACGACCTCCGAAACGACTCTTTTCCTTCAAAAGCCGTTGAAAAGTGCTTGAACTCGGGCTGTGTTTATCTTCCTATCTCTGACACTTTTTAGAATATGATTTTCAAATTTTGCACATCCCCTATGAGTGTGTGTGTGTGGGGGGGGAGGTATTTAAATAACGGGTCCTATTTCGTACGGCGGGGTCGTATACACATTCAAAAAGTGTCACTCTTCTAAAATGAACGAGAGGCATTTTTTTCTTATCGTAATCTTATTTCTTACCGTCCTTTGAACATTTTTTCAATGGACAGGGCTCATTGATCTCTAATAGATAAAGAAGTCAAACGTCCCCCCCCTTTCTGGGACACCCTCTAGGATGGGTCGAGTACACATTAGAATGGTTTACAGAATGGAGTGTGGATGGACGGAACCCTGCCGCGGTTTTAAGATTCTAGTTTATTCCTTACAAAGAAAGGGTTGATTTTCGACTGGAATCTAGATATAGGACGCTCACTCCTACTTTGAGACTTTCATTTTGTAAACGAGGTCTATTCGCACTCGTATACGATTTTTTTTCTCTGCAACGGGACTGAGAACGACTGTTCAGTAGGGTGAAGTAAAAAAAAAAAAAAAAAAAAAAAAAAGAAAAAAAAAAAAAAAAAACGACTATTTTCTTTTTTTGAGTCTCGAGTGAAAAAAATTTTAGTTTTGGATGTTTTAAGAGCCCCCTCCAAAGGACAGCTCAAAAAGAAATTTAAGAGATCGCTCCAATTTTTTTTTAAATTTCAAAAATCGTCGAAAATGGAATTTTTTTGTTTTTTAAAATTTTTCTCGTTACGGTATAATTTTATACACCAAAAAAAAAAAGTTTCTGAAAGTTTCAGTTCAAAATTTAAATTTTGAAAGGTCGCTCACAATTTTTTAAAATTTATTAGTGCACTTATTTTTTTAAATTTATTAGATTTTTTAAAAATAGATTTTTTAAATAGTCTAAAAAATGTAATAAATTAAAAAAAATAAGTGCACTAATAAATTTTAAAAAATTGTGAGCGACCTTTCAAAATTTAAATTTTGAACTGAAACTTTCAAAAACTTATTTTTTTTTTGTCTATAAAATTATACCGTAACGAAAAAAAAATCGATTTTTGAAGTTTAAAAAAATTTGGAGCGACCTCTTTATTTTTTTTGCAGCTGTCCTTTGGAGGGGGCTCTTAAAACATCAAAAACTAACATTTTTTTCACTCGAGACTCAATTAAAAAAAATAGTCGTTTTTTGCGTCACCCTACTGTTCAGGTTGCTCTAACCTCTGAGCAGCTAGTACAAACACCCAAGGAGAGAAAACTGCTCCTTGTCACACTACCTGGATGTTGAACGGATAGGAAACCATGCGGATTTGGAGGATATCCATCTAAAACTATTCAATGCTCCTCTCTAACAACTGAGTCGGAACGGGCGATCCTTAGGGATGGATGGAAGACAGTGTTTGGAATAAGTCACGGCCAGAGCCTGTTCCTAGGGGGTCGGGGCCCCGGGGCAAGAGGTTATTTTGGGGCACGTATACTATCACAAGCATTTTAACTTATTTTTGTTGGCTATTGCATATTCCCGACCTAAAAATAAAACATTTTAAAGAATACTCAAATCGAATTAAAAAGGACCTATTTATGGATACTTATTGAGAACAAGGCTGTCTATTTAAAAGTGATTTTTGATATTTTTTGAGTCCTTTTGTATTATGAACGCATGGGTGCGCTCATTCAAGGAATGACAATGGACGAGGCAAGGGAGTCAAGTTTCTCACTCCAGAAAATTTTCTGGATACACCAAAAAGTTCGAAATTTTCTGTCCCTCATCACGAAATAAAAAATGTTAACGAATTAAAAAATGGTAACGAAAATGGTAACGAAATAAAATGGTAACGAAATAAAAAATGTTAACGGATATTGTGTAATAAGCCTATAGAGGGCGATACCCTACGTTTTAAAATACTCCTCACTTCTTGTGGATGGATCCATGAGTCTTAAAGACTCTTGAATGAGAAGAACAGAAAATAAATCTCTAAGTCCATGGACTGTTAAAAATAATACTGTAGATATCACAAAGGAAATTGAGTTTCAAAAAACTTATTATGGCAGTCTATAGGAATAGGTAATAAATCACGATAACAATCCATCGGGAGATTGGGGGGGGGGGCTTCGTTTTCCGGGGCCCCGGGCGATTGCCCCGCATGCCCGTGTGATCATCAGGCTCTGGTCACGGTATTGAAGCGTGTCAAAATTGAAATTTGCGGATGATTATTTCGATTCGAAGTTCTCCTTTGTAGGCCGCTTACTTCGAAAGTTTTTTTTTTTTTTTTTCGAGCCAAATTTTGAATGCTTTCGAAAATACTATTGAAAAGCGCACTATCGATTCAAAATAGGTTCGTCGGATGTCGCGAGTTCTGGAGGGAAAAGACAGAGACGGGACGGGACGGGATCGGGATTTCAAAATAGGACGGGTCAGCGAATTTCAAATAGGAATGGACCCTTCGCAAGAAAAAAAAAAAAAACTGTTGACTGGGTGGAATTTTGTATGGGAAAACTATCCAATAATACGAAATGCATGCATAATAGGAACACGGATGGACTCTTAGCCTGTTATCGAATCTCATTCAACAGAAGTCACCTCCATTGGAAGGATCTCGAAAAAAAAAAATCTTGAGCCTTTCAAAGTCATCCGCAGTGGATGAGGAATCAGCTGTATGTTTACGGCGTCCCGCGTTCGAAGTACAAGGGCGTGGAGACATCTTTCCGCACTCCCGAAATCGGGCTAGAGCGAGCCTACTCTCATTGGATTCGGATTCCAAATTGAACCAAGAGGAGATAAGTGAAAACCGTTGCAAAGTTGAATCACGAAGCTTGGCTTAAGCTACGGTCACGTTCAGCCGTCCATTTCAGTGTTTAGTTTTTGGATTCACTCGATAGAGGGATGAACTCTCGTCTATCTGAACGACGTCTATCTGAAACACGAAGCTGGGTCGTGGACGCAACTTTCGGCAACCCTTCTGGATGGTATCCGCAACGAACTCGTTATGAACAGCTAAACACGACCACACGCAGAAGGGTAGCATCGACCCTACGCTCTCTAAAGATGAATGGAACGGTACGAGTTGCTAGTTTCAGAACGACTGGCTCGAATGGAATCCAAATAGATTTTTGGGAGGTATTAAAATAATGAAAATCTAAAGAAAACAAGACTTCTTCTACAGGCATCTATCTGTGTATATATATACATGGATATATATTGACGGAACAAGTTGTAGTAACTCTTTTAAATTTTAAGTGTTATTCAATAGATCTAGACATTTAAAAAGATTTAATAACTCTTAATCGAAGCAGAGAAAAATTGAATCAACAAAAAGACGTTATTGTTCTATTTCTGCTTTCGTGAATGACTTTTTGAAACAATACGCAATAAAATAGATCCAATACTTGAGAAATTCTGGTTGAAATGAAAAAATTTTTTTCATACCAGAAGGACTTTTTTCAGTGGTTTGCAATTGAAAAATATTTCCTCGAAAACTGCCATTTTTGAGTGTGTTGGGTGCGCTTCATTTAGGTATCCAGTCTAAAGATAGGAGGAGCTTTGAACTTTGAATAAATGGGTCGTCGCTTAACCTATATAGAAAATTTCCAGACAAAATTTCTAATAATATAAAAGAATCGAGGAGATACATAAGTAAACACATCCAGTGAAAGAGGCACTTTGCATTACATGAACGTCCATTAGAACAGAAATGCTTTCTAGAACTAAAACACAAAATTGAATACTTTTTCAAATGAATATTGAAAGTGTTTAGAGGTTTGATTCAAGATCGCGCTCTTTTTACTGGATCCATAATGCATAAATTCATATTCATGCTATTTGAAAAATAAAGCCCTCTTTTTAGGAGCAACAGAGAAAATAGTATTTTTAAACTGTGTATCGTTGCCTTAAGTTTGTTTTGCATTTTCCTTTATGGAAAACACAAACCCAGTCAATAGGTGCATCGTACTCAACTTCGAGACTTCTTCCCTTATTTTCAGGAATTTTGACAATAATAAGGGAGTGAACGGGTTCAAAATGAAAAAACATTCCAGGGGGACATTTTGGAAGACTTGGACGGGTTGAGGCGAACCGGAAAACAAATTCAGACGAAAGCCCTCTAAAAATAAGCTCTCAATAGCTGTCCCTTTTAAATATGAATGAGGATGAGGCTCAAGATGGAAGAAAATTCTTCGAAATAGAAAGTCCGAGAGTTGAGATTTTTGCCAGAAACTGCTAACGGATTCGGAAGGATATTTTCCAACCCACCGACGCCTTCACTGCAGAAATTTCTTTCACTTTCATGAGTGGGAGTGTTTAGACTTCCGTGGGACACTTTTCGCCGAAAAAAAAATGCAGTCGTCTCACTGGACTGCAAAATATTGGGTTCTATTGAGTCATAGACAGGGTGTTCCAAAAACACTGAGCTAGGATTTTATTCTTTAAATAGGGATCGCAGACCTATGCAATAACGTACAAAGTGACGTAAAAATAGTGACACCATGTCATGGAATGGGATTCAATGTATATAAATACAAAATTGAAGTTTCAATAGAGCGCTCCTACGAAATGATTTCTAACGAGTGAATTGGGAGTCATGCATTAAGGAGGTGATGGAAAAAATGGAAGTATTTTATCCTAAAATGGGTTGGATGAAATGGAGGCTGACTTAAACCACTGTTTAAATGGGAGTGGACGCATTCCACCGAAGGATGACGTTTCTGGGGCAGTACGCAAAGGACGAAACAAAACAGTATTTTGATAAATACTGAATACTTTCGGTATTATGGGTAGTGTACAACCCCTCACCCTCTTTGTTCAACCCTATCTTTGAGCCTTTGTAGGATGAGAGACTGAAATTTTTTACATCATCTCATACATTTTACGGGAGACCTCGAATGAAAATTGAAAATTTCCCCCTTGAATGTCCTAAAAATTGAAATAAAAAACTCTAAAATTCTGTACCTTTCTTTTACGTAACTTTGTATTCTATTGTATCTATCTATGATCAGCATTGAAATGAGTATTTTTGTGACACCTTGTATACTGAATTGCGATTCTTTTCACTTTTGGATACTCTTTTAATTTTGAATGGACTGATCGAAAAGCATGGATTGGAAGGCACTTTTAAACAGAGTGACATTGGTGCGATCGAGTCTAGAGATGTTTGAAAGTGCTTCGAAATGAAAAGGATTCGTGTATTTTTCAGGCCTACTGAAATCACTCTTTAATTTCCTAGCTTTCAAACAGCGAGGGACATTGAGTTATGGATTCGCATTCATATTACCTACGAGTGAGTCGATTAAAATGGAGTCAATATCCAATGTTTGCTTCTATTCTATGTCTTTCTAGTTGCACTAGAAAGTGTTCTTTCAGTGTTCTAAAACTTTTTGGACTCTGTTCCTGTCCTTTCAGCTTTGCTGAAAAATCAGGACGAAAGCTATCGAATATTTTAGGATGTTTGCCTCTTTTCTAGCAGGCCGAGTTTGATGGATTCCAAGCGACTGAAACTTTAAGAAAGGGATTCACTGGCATTTTACTGTCAAGTGCAACTGGACTCTCTCGAATGGAATAGACTTTTCATGGTAGTGAGTTGTAAAAATGGGTTTGCACGCCCTTCTCTCATCTTTGCCGAATAATGGATAAAGGAGCGAGAAGGATACATTTCTTAAAAAAGGATGCTTAGACATCCTAGGGGTCGGTGTTCAAGTATTTGGAGGGAATGGAGATTGGGAAAATGCAAGAAAGTGTTTGAGGCGATGGAAAGGTCCCGAAGCAGGGCACCCATGTTGCTCTAAACTACAAGGATAGAAATAGGTTTCACTTACCAAAGTGTACGGTCATTCACAGTACGTCGAAACAAACGATCAGTACAAACACCCAATCGAAATCTAGAGCTAGAGTCGTAAATGTTTCGTATCTATGAGAAATCCTGCTTTTGAAACACAGAAGGCCCCAAAAGTTTTCTGTCTACAAAAGCACACCTCGTACGAAAGGAGCGAGCCAGCCGAAGGGTATCCAGTGCAGAGAAGTAGGTGCGGGATCCCCCAAAAGCCCCGGAACCGGATAAAGTAAAGACGCCGAAACTAAAGGAAGGTGGCTAGGTCATTTTCGGGAGTGAGAGGAGGATCCAAACGAAAGGAGAAATCGTTAAAACAGGCGAAACTTTTCGTAGGCGACCCTCTTGCTCTGCTCATCGAAAACGCTCTGTTCCCCAGCTCTCCGGACGACAGGGGGCGCTTCGCCTTCAACTTAAACTGCGCAGAATGGGAAACGCTCTCGGGGAGAGGGCACACACATTTCGCCTCCATTCGCATAGGACTGACAACATTTCACACACTTTTCATTTCTTTCATCTTTTCTCTCACTGAAAGCCCTTTTTATGACATAAGGTAGGGTCCGTGAGTTTGCTAAAGAGAGACCTACGATGATAAACACTTATTTCGCAGAACAAAGATAAATTTTTCGAACATTTAAAAAAAAATGAAAAAAGTCTCCCATACAATCATAGAATGTTTTCATTCTTCCTCATTTCACCCAAGACGAAATCCATTCAATAGCACTCGAACTTCTTCCGAAAAAGGCTCTCATTAGACAAGTATCCGAAATAAATCTATGGACGAGATAATTCACTATGCAATTTGAACGCGAAAAAACTTCCACATGTACAGGGACTCTATCCGTCATGCGAAGAGGAACCCCCAATGGGAACCCATACAATTCTTTGGCGACTTGAAACTACCTCAATTGGATACGAATATACGAGTGGTCATGGGTCTCATTTTTCATCCATTGAGACAAAGTTTGAAAGCGAAATTCTAGAAATAAACATTGGAGTCCGACAGTCATTAGAGTAGCATCCTGAAAATAAAAATATTCTGTGAAAGTCCCGGCTTCGGGCCTATCGAGCGGCTGCAGTTTTGGGCGGTTTTCTACAGACTGAACGTGAATGAATCCTATTCCTCTCGTGTAGGCTTGCCATAACAGACAAACAAAACTAAAAGTACATGTCAACAATAATACGGATCCTGTATCTTTTAGTTTTTTGTACAACCTTTCGACGCAGCTTTAGGCTCGAAAGTGTTCTATCGCTACAGGATGGTTCGTTCGCTATGCATTTCAAGAAAATTCATCGCTCGCCAGAGTAAACTTTCAGCATTGAAAAGGATGAAAATGAACACGTTAGTCTGTGTTCACACACACACACAAAACCTTCAAAAAAGTAAATCGTTAGAAATTTCTGCTCACGCCACTCACTTCAGCAATTTGAATATTTTTAAGGCCCGGAGGTTTTTGGTACGTTTCACGATTTAAAAAAAAAAAAAAACACTTGGAACACGCCCATTGTAGTATTAATTTTGGATTATGAACTTCAAAGTGTTCTTTTGCTAGAGAGTCCTTCCTTCTTTTTTTAATTTATGGGTGCGATCGATTTAAATAAATTGGCTCCTTTTTAGATGGACTCTCCTCTTTTTTAGGTCTGAGCTATTGCAACCGGGAACTGGAGCTTTTTTGATACTTCTCATGATATTTAAAAAAAATACTGAGAGGATATGTATTCTAATACTTTTTTAAACTATAAACATCCAATTGCTTTTATTCAAAATCAGTGAGCCATTTAAATGTACTAAGATTGAACATTGAATGAGAGATCATGGAAAAGCCATGTTTTAAAGTGAAAACAAAAATGTTCCACATAACAAAACCTATTATTGAACTCGCCATTTTGCAGATTTATCCTATAAAACTTTCCAAAGTATCGTGAAAACACCTCGGAAAAGGTTTTATGAGTCAACAAAATTATTTACTAAAATTTCCTAGACTACAACATATCTACCGGATGCTCAAAAATTCGCTTATTCTTTTTAGTTTCATACACTGTTTGATGATTATATATATATACAGATGTAATATACAGGGTGTCCAGAGCTGACAGTGCCCAATGGCTATTTCCTGAACCTTGACTCAAAGACGCATAGTCGCAATTGAAAAAATGCCTTCAATTGTATAATCTATCCTATCAGAAACACAATCAAAGTCCATCAATCCGTTCTTATAAAAATTACGAAATTTAAATTTTTATGCAGTCCCCGGTCCTATCCGTTCTATTTAGAAAAGTTTTCTTTATACAATATCATGTCCAATAAAAAATATTCGTCCTCCTACGACCCAATTCACAGAGTTATGAAGCAGCCAACATTTTGACTTAAGTCACTTTTCCACGACTCAAAATGCCCCGTTTCTGTCAACCGTTAAGGGACTCTCTAAAAATGGACATTTTAAAGGATAGGTTTTCATTTCACTTTCTGGCATAAGGCGGAAAAAGAAGCCAAACTCATTTTTGAAGACGGATCTACAAGCACAAGGTTGTAGTCAGGTTCTATAAAAACCTATCTCGGGTCCGACTGACTCAATCGTATAGGTATAGCATGCAGATGTGCAACACCGAATACGCTACGCAAAGTACGGGAAAAGTTTTCTACACGGATTGCAGTCGAAGGAAGCTGCTTTCAGCAAATGTTACGCTAACAGGATTTGTAATATTATTTGAAGTTTTTACAATGCAGGCCCATTACATTTTCAAATGCATTCGTATTTTAAAGTGTTTCATTTTCTAACTGAGTGTTTCATGAAGAGTTTTGTTCATTTTTTTTTTCATTTTAAGTTATTTCCCTACTAGCCATTTTGCTCGGGCCATCATCGGCTGGTTACGTGGCCGGCGGTAGCCCGAGTCCAATGGCTAGTAGGGTGAACACTCGTTCATTAAAAAAACTCTTTAAAAATTTGTATTTTCAGTATAAGCTCTATTTTTACGTTCATTTATTGGATACGCATCGTTCAACGTTCATCTTCTGGATCGCAATCGATCCTCCTAAAAGAGTCGATGAAATGGCTCATGAATAAGCTCAATAGGTATAGGTGTGTGTGATGAGGGCGATCTGCCGAGGGTGGGCGTTCCTCGTCAGTAGGACTTTCTAAGGGGTCCTAACGCGTATTCACGTTACGCCTGGAGAAAACCTACCCAAACTCCAGACCGTTGGATCGAGAGCCGCGCGATGGGACTCGAACCCGGAACCTTCCCAATGGGTCCGACTACCCTTTTGAGTGACCTAACCACTGTGAGGCTCCCTATGCTCAAAACCGCGTCCATTCGTTTTTCTCAAATTCACTTTGTATATAACCCTTATCTCCTAGCTCAAAGGGGCTCTCGCTCGAAGCAGCTTTGACTCGGTGAATTTGGGTCGTGGATGGACGATTTTTTTTTTTTATTGTCTATGAAGTTATATTTGGAAAATTTTTCTTTATACAACGGATAGGACCGTATGAGAATTTAAATTTCGTCATTTTTAAAAAAACGGGTTGATCGACTTCTGTTGTTTCTGATAGAATCGATTGTACAAATGACAGTATTTTTGCAATGGGAGCGACGTGTCTCCGAAAAACATTCAAAAGACGGGCGTTCAACGATCCAATCCATAAACACTTTCCGAATACTCGCGCGTGAAATGGGACTTATAAAGCGTGACGATCGTTTCGGCCCAAAATTCTTTCGGTCTTCGTCGGACAAAACCCTTCGTCTCACTCCACAGAGGGAACAGAGTGTCCCATACATTCGAGTGAGCCAAAAATAAAGAGTGAAGCGCCCAAATAAGGATCCACGCGCACGAAACACGCGAAAGAGTTTTTCCGCAGCCCGAAATTCCAATACCTGGCGCACCCGACCCTCGCGTAAGAAATCCTCCTCGTAAAGAAAATGGGTGCATTCTTCCCCCCCCCCTATAGCCCTCACAGACCTGTAGAAAACGGGTGCATTCTCCCACCCGATGCCTTCACCGACATCCCATAGCCCTCGGAAACATTTCTGTCCAGTGTTGACCGGCTGCTGTCGCAAGGGCGGAATAGGGCTGCGAGGAAACGGGTCCATGCGTTCACACGCGCAAAAAAGAAACAAGGGTCCCTTCTTTTCCGATGGACACTAGCTGTCCTCCTCATCGGGAATGTAACCCATTTTTCATCTTCATAGGCGCTCCCATTCCAAAAATCTCTTGATTCAGTTTTATTATTTCGATAGTTCGAGGTAAAACGGGTCCCGTCCACCTCGAAGGATCGAGACTCTACTCTCTCTCTCTCTCTCTATATATATATATATATAATATGTATAAATATTACTCATAACGCTTACTTTCCCAGAAAAAAATGTAAATATTAAAGTCTTTGGTGGGAAATTATTTTAACTGTAACTCCTTTTCTCAAACGTTAAACCCATTGGATACACCACTCTGTCTGTGCAACGACCCTCCCTCTAGGAACTTTGTGGAATAGGGATTATGGGCGCGTTATGACTGGGGACTTCGCTATCCTAAAAGATGGACAATGACAAAAACTCGCACGGAAGGGCACTCGACGCTAAATTCCACCCAAACTCTCTGTATGTGGCATTGTAACTCAATGGACATAGGATTTCGATGACTACCTATAAGTCCAAGAGCTAGTAACACGCTTTCCATGAAGTGTTTGATGCACCTTGAAATTTTTAAATTTTATTGTGTACGGAATAAAAGGTGGGAATACCTGTGTTGGCTCGATGCAACCCGGGACACCAGGTACTGCGCATAATAGAAAGGTGTCATAAAATATAACCCAAAGTAAGTGCTTGATTCAGAGGCAAACAACCATAAATTAAAAGTTCAGATAATTTAAAATATAAAATTAAATAAGGCAGACAGTCTTGATGGGGTTCACATTCAATGAATCCTCACCAAAGTTGCGTTTTTTTAAATACAATTTGAACTGTTTTATTCACTCTGAAATTTTAATAGCGTCTTAATTAAATATTGAAAAATTAATAACAAAAGCCAGACACTTTGTCTGGGGTTTAATGACCGGCCGACATGAAAATGAATCTTAGTTACAATAGAAAGAGATGGACTGAGCGTGGTTGGCGATGTGAGTGAGAGCATCGGTCACCCCAATAGCTACGCTCTCATGGGTTGTTCGTCGCACGTATTTTACCAGCTGTATAAATTAAAATTCATATTTTTGAGTAGAACAAAAAAATTACAATTATTTAAACTTTTAATTCCTCAAGATAGAAGAATAGTGCAATTAAGTGACAATGAAAAATTTGAATTGAAATCTTATCGAAAAAAAGGAAACTGTGAGGTTATTATTGAAAATTCCACGATTAGTATGTATAGTCAATTTTATAGGTTTACTAGCTGAAGTACCCGTCGTTGACGGGTTAGTACTGAATGCAAATATCCAAAAAGCAAGAACTTTCGTCAGCATTGTAGGAGTACACAGAATGGATGGAGTATGTTGCCAAAGAAAGTGAAGTTATAATTTTTCTGTATTGTTAAAATATGACAGGTTAGACAGTAACTAAGTAATATCATTTCATAAGCTTGAGTCGTCATTATGGGATGCGCGAACGAATATTTACGAATATTGAAATAATTTTCGAAAAATCTCAAAACCTATTCAATATTTTTGAAAAATTGGAACCCTAGAATTTAAGTTAAGTGACAACCTATCCTGTCACCCCATTTCGTTTCATTCCCTGCAGTCTTTATTTCGTGATGCTGGAACAAAATTTCAGCATTTTAAAACAATTTTCACAAAATCTCAAATGTAATCTAATTATTTTAATAATTCAACGCCTATAAATTAAGATTAGCAACTACCTATCTTATCACCAAATTTCGTATTAGTCGTTATTACGTGATGTTCGAACACAAATTTACGCAGTTTGAAAGGAGTTTTGCAAAATCTCAAAATCCAATCAAGATTTTTTAAAAATTCAACGCCTATGTTTTAAGTTGAGTGACCACCTATCATGACACCCAATTTCATACCACCATTGGCGACCAACAACCCATGAGAGCGTAGCTATTGGGGTGATCGGTGCTCTCACTCACATCGCCAACCACGCTCAGTCCATCTCTTTCTATTGTAACTAAGATTCATTTTCATGTCTGGCTTTTTGTTATTAATTATTTTAATATTTAATTAAGACGCTATTAAAATTTCAGAGTGAGTAAAACAGTTCAAATTGTATTTAAAAAAATGCAACTTTGGTGAGGATTCATTGAATGTGAACCCCATCAAAACTGTCTGCCTTATTTAATTTTATATTTTAAATTATCTGAACTTATAATTTATGGTTGTTTGCCTCTGAATTAGCACTTATTTTGGGTTATATTTTATGACACCTTTCTATTATGCGCAATACCTGGTGTCCCGGGTTGCGTCGAGCAAACACGGGTATTCCCACCTTTTATTCCGTACACAATAAAATTTAAAAATTTCAAGGTGCATGAAACACTTCATGGAAAGCGTGTTACTATCTCTTGGACTATATATAATACTGCCATAAAATAGAACACTCCATTTGAAGCCTTCGATAATTGGGAAGTGAAAGTTCATTCCATCTTTAAGCGCAATATTGCTAAATAGGTTAAACGCGGATCTCCTGTCGATAATCATTTTTATACTCCAATAGACTTTATAAAGCGGCATCTCATCGTTACTTATGTAGACAAATCCTCCAATAATGATGCATTTATACGTAAACAGGTATACCACACTTTGTTAGCCTCTTCCATTGTCCATAACGGTATCTATTCCTCTACTCATCTATCGACGGTAGTCTGTCTTAAAAAAATTCTGGCTTTCTATAAACTTCTCAACCTACAACAGAACGATCTACACTGTTCTTACATTGTACCAATCCCTAAATTTCGTAAATCTCTTATAAAGTTTAAAACAGTTACAGTAGGATGTAACACACATAGAGTCGTGTAGCGAGTAATTTTTTTTTAAAGATACTGTCTGTTATGCATGGGTATTGTATAAAACGTAATGATGACTCTGTAGGAAATAGTTATGATCTATGCAATACAATGTATAATATTAATAATACACTGCTGGCCATCGTAAATGCAACACCCTGAAGGAAGCATGCAAATAATATGAAATTTACAACATGCATTAGCTGAGGTGAGATATGCAAATGATTAGAATTTCAGCGCAGACGCACATCAAGCGCGCCTGTGGCGCCACCTCAAAGCGCTATTTAAGGCTTGGAGATTTCGACGGTTTCAAGTACAGCAATTGTGTTTTTCTTGCTTTTTTTTCAAAAAAACGATAAATTATGCCTCGTAGGAAACAACGATCATCTTTTGATCAAGTATCCGAGTTTGACAGAGGAAGGATAGTGGCATACCGAGATTGTGGGTTATCTTTCAGGGAAATCGGTCGTCGTATTGGACGAAACCAAACAACTGTGATGCGGATATGTGATCGTTGGGTGCAGGAGGGTACGACGGACAGACGTGATCGACCGCATCGACCTCAGTGCACCACGTCACGTGATGACAGGCAGATTGTACGCATGGCAGTGACGGACCGCTCAGTCACATCACGAACCATATCACAGCAGATTCAGTCTGTAACGCATCATCCAGTGTCTGCGCGTACCATTCGACGTCGTTTACAGCAGAATGGTCTGTCCGCAAGACGTCCGTTGCTTTGTCTACCTCTGACGCGGAACCACAGACGTCTCCGCCGCCAATGGTGCGATGAAAGAAGGATGTGGACGACAGAATGGAATGAAATTCTCTTTACTGACGAGTCACGCTTCTGTATGCAACACCACGACGGTCGGATTCGAGTCTGGAGACACCGTGGAGAGAGGATGCTGAACAGCTGCATTATGCACCGTCACACTGGTCCTGCACCGGGTATTATGGTATGGGGCGGTATCGGATATCTCTCTCGCACTCCTCTAGTACGCATTGCCGGTACTTTAACCAGCCAGCGCTACATCTCCGAGGTGTTGGAGCCAGTTGTCCTTTCTTACCTTCAGGGCTTGCCAACAGCCATATTTCAGCAGGATAATGCACGGCCACACGTGGCACGCATTGTCCAAGGGTTCTTCGTCAATCACCAGATTGAATTGCTTCCCTGGCCGGCGCGCTCTCCGGATCTTTCGCCGATAGAAAACATGTGGTCCATGGTTGCTCAACGACTGACCCAGAGTTCATCCCCAGCTGTCACACCAGATCAACTTTGGCAACGTGTGGAAGCTGCTTGGTCTGCTGTACCCCAAGAACACATTCAAAGTCTCTTTGAATCAATGCCGAGGCGTGTGGCAGCTGTGATCCCCAAGTAGCAAGACTAATGGGTAAATAATCGGCCAATGATCGCTTTGATTGGCGTATAACCGTCAATATTCTAACGATGTCGCAGTATCGCCGCGCGGTCTCGCGTTCCGATCTTTTAGTTTCTTCCTCGTACACGGTGGCCGAAAAGATATCGGCGCGACAGCCCGTTCCGATTCGAAACTTTTCTCCCCGGAGCCGTAATGGGCCTAGAGTCGCGCCAACCTGTTTGATGATCTATTAGCAAATTTCAAGTGCTCGGCAGAGGGCGCTGCTTTTGCAATGGCTCCCTCCTCGCGGGTAGCTAGTTGACCCTGGAGTGTTTGCACGTGGTAAGTAAATTTTAATTCATAATCATAATAATCGTTTATTTTAATTATTTGCTTGTAGTTTTCTTTAGTGTAGGTTACGTTTTTATTTAAGTTTCATATGTCGTTATGAAATTCATAAAAGTCTGCTTTGCTTTTAGCGAATTTTGTTGCAGTGCAGTGGTAAAAATTGACGTGTTTATATAAAAATATTGTTCTTTTTAAGATTTTTTTCTGTTATTTGTTTTGTTTTTAATAAAGGACTCCAGTGGATTACGCTATTAAAAATTATCGCCGATCTTTCTCTTTTTTCAGCTGCAAATTTATTTTGAACCTTATTATAATTTAATGGCAAATGTGTGACTATTTTAAAATTGTTTCTTAATTCATATCTAATATATTTACAAAGTACATGCCTTTTTCCATTTGCTTTTACAAGTTCCTCGATTTTTTAAAACGTGCCAATGTTTGTATGCTAAGCAAAGTAAAGAATTTTGTGATTTTTAAATCAATGAGGATTTGCATTGAATTAATTTGCTTTTATTTTGAATGCATTTTATCTAAAATGGGTTGGAAACAGCTTCGATATCATCTCTCTTTGGCGCTGTTTTGGATTGGCAACAAAGTATTGTAAATTTTAATTTACTATTTTTCTTCCTTTCTTTTTTTTAAACAGTTTGTTATGTATTTAGAGATTTCGATTCTCTCTAACCTTTCAGTAGATATTTACTTTATGAGGCTCTACGCTATTCAACCCCCCCCCCCCTTTTTTTCTGTAAATACAAAGTGCCGTAAAATGTAAACAGTTTGAGCTGCTGCTGCTGTACCTTACTCTGGAGCATCATAAATTATCATTATTATTATTATTATTATTATTATTTCATGTGTTGAAGTTCAATTTCTTTTTTAGTGTGTTTTTTTTTTATTTGGCAACAGTATTTCTACTTATCTTTGAGTTATTAAACGCTCTGCTCTAAACGGCAACACTTGCATTTGTTTACTATCGGTGTGCGCGTTGTAGTCCGTGGCGTTGTTCCTATCTATTTTGTGGAACTTTTAAACTAGATTATCCTATTATAAATTAATTTGGAGGTTAATTTAGTTATAAATAAATAAATAAATGCTAAAAGCAAGGTCTACGAAGGCTGAAAAGTGTAGATTTTTCGGCACTCGTTTTACTAAAGATACAGATTTAAACTGTGAATGAGGCTATGCATCACACACTGTTACGGCAAGTTCTTCAAAATTGAAGGTTACTAAAATTTTTGATAAGAAAAACCATGCATTGGTTGAAAGGTAATAGAATTATAGTCATAGAAACTCTAAGCAAGATTTCCTTGTTTCTCTGCTATCTACAATGTTTTGCAACTGAATTCAAATTGACAGAAGACTCTGATGAAGGCCTCTGCTCAGTTGGTGAAAAGTCTGTTTCATTCAATTTGCCAAATGTCTGCACGTTGATTTCATAAAGCATGAAATATGAAGTTCAACTATTGGAAGCGTCACAGTTTGCTTCAGAAGAAAACATGAAAGCACCTGCCAAAGAAGTAAGAAGTTTACACTTGTGGCGGTAACACTTGTGGCGTATCTGTAGATGGAACAGCAAAGAGGGTATATGTAGCTAAATGGATGTGTATCAGCTATTTTTATAGATGGTAGAGTTTTAGATATCCAAGCTGTGACAAACTATTGTAGAATATGTAAACAATTCAACACCAACACCGACCATGTATACGTATGAATTATAAAGGGCTATGGAAGTTCTTGGAGCATTTACAATTTTTGAACGTTCTGTGGTGAAACGACAACTCTAGTACACAGTATATTATGGCGATGGGGATTCGAAGGCTTTTGTGAAATTAAAAGACATTAGTAGAAGGAAGTCTGTTACAAAGCTAGAATGCATTGGGCACATCCAAAAGGGAATTGGCTCACGACTAAAAATATTTAAAAAGAGTACGGAGGGACTCTGAGGGGGGGGGGGGGTAGACTAACCAATAAATTAATAAACTCCAAAATTACTATGGAATTGTGATCTGCAGTAATGTTGAAGATATGGAAAGCACACAGTCTGCTGTAATATCTATGTGCTTTTAGAAAAATCTATGTTCCCAGAGAAGCCTACATATTTTGCACTTCATGACAAAAATTTGTTTCAAAATGCTTGCATGGCATTAAAAGTTTCAATAATGTGCTGTGGACTGTTTTACCAAAATAAACATTCGTAGAACAAAAAAAATTATTCGTAGGTGCCTACATTGTAGTAATACTGTTTAATTCTGGTTATTCAGGACTTGTCCATTTTCGAGTATAGGTTTATCTTTATTTACTAATGTTTATGAACTACCTGGAAATGGATAAAGATTTAATTGCAAAATCAAGACGTCAATCCTTGCCCCTTTCAAAACTATCTAGGAAAAAGATAACAGAAAATCAATGTTAGCTAAAAATGAAGCTAATGAGAGTTTAATTTACAAATATGGTGAGTTTTAAGAATCTAAGGTCAGTAAAAAGAAGTATTGCTTTTGTATTCAAATCTTTAGGCTGTATTTTCTGAAATACTGTTTTTTCGTATTTTCCTTTATAATAAATGTCATTTTTCAAAATATTTTTAAAATACTATCTTGAAATTTTGTCAATGTTATAATCATTTTTAGACACATAGTATTCATACAAAGTTAGGAATATTTTCATACTTTAAGCAATATTGGAAATTGTTTAGTTCCTAACACTGATAAATATATTCCCTGTACTGTATAAAGGTTATTCGAATATTTAGTGGTTTAATATGAATGGTTTAATTTAGTTGAAGTGTTACATATATGCCTAGTCAGATAATGTAGGCGCACGCCGGGCATGGATACATTCAAAGGTCTTGCAGATAGTTTTCCGATGATTCCAAGTTTTTATTTATGCATACCTAAAAGAAATATCTTTTTTAAGTCACTATAGCCCAAGCGCATTGCACAGATGTGTGCGCATATGCATATACACGTGTTCTTTTACACACTATGTATTTAGCTATCACGAACTATTATGAGTTTGCAGATAGTTTTGGATTATGTGCGCAGGTAGTTTTATCTTTTATCTGTCTATGCATATATGCAAATTTTTACCAATTTTTTGCTTAAAATTGTTTAAATTTTGAAATTTTATGGTTATTCTATTCAAATTTATTTAATTTCATACTATTCTATGCACTGTAACTAAAAAAATGTAAGTATTATTTTGTTTATTTTTTAAAAATATCCACCAAGGTCAACCAAATTTAGGTATCAAAACATCAATTGCTATTTACTACAAAGTTACCCTAAAAACTATTAAATTAATAAAGAAATAGAAAATAAGTTAAAATTAAAGGTAAGAAGGGTTTAAACTTCGTGATGCAATAGATATCAGTTTGGCCGGATACCGAATATCCGGCCAAACTTTCAGCCGGTTATCCGGCAGCAGTATGTTTTCTTCTTTTTTGTTTTATTTTCACTAGTTTTCTTAAATTGAGCTTTAACTTTTTTCTTTAAATTTTCTCATTAGTTTCAAATGATTTAATTCAAAAATCAGAAATCCTTTTGGGATTGTTTCCTTGAATTTAGTACCAGTTTTACTATAATTAAAGTTATACAAATAACAATATCATGAATGTTCCCTCAAGAGTTAGGATGAATATATTCAAAGATCAGTTCTTGAAAGAAAGACATGCCCATAACTGTTGGAAAATAAATGTAACAAATTTCCTTACTTTATCAGAATTACAGGGGGAGGGGGCATTTTCTCACCAACCAGCAGTACTGCAGCAAGTACACTATCCTCATAAGAGAGACAATTTATGGTGGAAAAAAAAGTAACCGAATTCTTACAAAAAATTGAAAAACAGTGTTTTTGTACAATAATTTCTTCCAGTAGTAATTTACTTCAATCTTAAAGATAGAAGTATTTAATTTTTTCCCCTTTTTCTATACATGATAAAAATACATTCTAAAAAGTATTGAAAACAAAATATTTTCACAAAACTTTTTTTTTTTCCATTTTTTTATTATTGCAGTTTTTAAACTTTATTCATTTATTATGTTTGTTTATGTTATTTCTCTGTATATAATATCCGGCTACTGCTGCCAATTGTCCAGCATATAGAGAGTGCGAATTGATGGGGATTGTGTCCCCGGCTGAAAGAATGTAATATCACTGGCTAGGGAGATATTAATGGATCCCTGCCATCAGTGGTCGATCGAAGATTTTTTCAGAAGAGTAAAAATACTACTTAACCTTTTTAGAAGGAGTATTTTCCTATCCACAGGAGTAAAAGCAACGAACAATTATGCTACATTTTCAAATGCATAATTAAATTGCATTTAACACATAAATCATAAATAATAATTGATTCATAATCTAGGTACACTGTTAGTGTTAAATGTAAGCTATCGCAGATTTCAGAAAGTTGACTGTAAATAAAAATCATTTCCAAGGGGAAATCTCGCCGTAATCACCCATAATAAAACGAACTATAATAATATAAACGAACCTCCATAATAAAACGTTGTTTTCACTATTACTCTAGCAACCAAAAGCCCATTCATAGACAGTGTCCGGAAGGGCCAGATAGTTAGTGTGGATATAAGAATGTACTGCATGATGACAAGCAGCTTTAGAAAAGCACGCCTTAAGAAAAGCAATCTGTAAAATCATGCATTCCGAAATTCTTAAGGATTATTCTAAATTTCTAAGGTGTGAAATACGCATCTAGAGGCGTTATCGCGATCACTACCTGCTAGGGATACTATTTATCCCCTGCTGGAGAAATGTTAAAATTAGTCTCTGTCCCTACAAGTTCAGCAGTAATGCCTAAAGATTTTAATTATTGAGAATAAAAATTCTTCTTTTGCTCACTAGACAAACGAGCAAGTTACAAACATCCCTCCGAAATAGATATACACATACCTGATACCACTTCTCATTCTGTACCTGGGGTCAGGTTTCAAATTAAGACTGTGAAATGAATGAACAAGCACTGCTCCGTCGCACGCCAAATTTAAGGCTAGACGTAGAATCGACATAGGCAGGAATATATGTACATAGAAAATCGGGGGCGACTTTTGTTTGAATTTAAGTCACAAGCATGTTGGCGACTGCATTTGTCATCTAATACCTAATATATTACGTGAGTGGAGCATTTTACACCTTCTCTCCTTTTTTCTTTTTCTTTTCACATGTCCCCAACTGGAAAAAATGTTCAATTCGCACCCTGCTGGCATATTGGCCGGATGCAGTATGTTTGCCAGATATTCCTTGCATCTCTAGTTTAAACTATAAATATAGTGAGTTTTAAAACTCTTTATTAAGTAGAATTGTTTTTGTTTTTTTTTTCCCCAGCATTGAAATGTTTTAATGTCATTTCTCAAAATGCGTTCCAGGTATTGATTTGAAATTTTGCCATAGTATTTTTATCATTACTAGCTGTGCTATGAACTAGAATCTAATTTTTTTATGATCATTGTTTATTCAAAAAAATGAATTTTTATATAAAAATTTGAATATTTGCATAAATATTAGAAATACTGCAAATCTTTTAGTTCATAACACAGATGAACTAAACATGTCATTTATTGTACTGTAAAAAATTAGATATATTTATTAAAATTTTTGTAACACGAAGTCTGGCATAAATGCAATTTTTTACCAAAATTTACTTAAATCTCCCAATAGTTCAAAATTTAATTTAATCAAAACTGCACTTAAAATCTCAGTTTTATACTCCATTTTAATTAAAAATATACAAATTGTATCAAAATTTTTTGTTTTGTTTTTTCAAAAAAGTGCCTAAGTGCACTTACCTTTAAAAAAGGTGTTAATTAGTAATTTAGGTTGAAAAAAATCATTCTTAGTATTATCTATGTGTAATAATTAAATCAAGGTTTTAATTTTAACCAATCAAGACTGATTTTGACCAGGACACTTAATAAGTTGTCAACAATTCTCAGAAGTGTTAGAAATGGATTTAAGCAGTCTTAACTTTAAGAGTTATTTTTCATTGCAAAAAGTTTTAATTAATGAGTAATTTAAAGAACAGTGCAGTTCATACCAAACTGACAAGTTGAGGAAGCTCATTAATAAAAAATGCTTTTACAACACTGTAATAATGTTTGAAATTTTAAAATAGACCATGTAATTTTAAAAATATAAACCACTTGCAGATAAAAATATAGTCTATAAATATAAAACAATCAATTCTATATAAAATGCTCTAGATTTTTATGAATGGAAAAAATAGCAATTAACAAACTTAACTTTTTGACCCTGTAGCTTTGAGTATATCTGTTAATTATATGACTGGTGGATTTGAACAGGCATACCCAGACTATGAGAGCTCATCTGTGGTTAGTCAGAATAAAGAAAAGGCTATGTGAATGAAGAGATGAAATAGGTTTGCTATCCCCATCTATTTGCATGCAGAATTACTTTTCTTTTTTTTTTTTTTAAGTGAACTAATAACTAATGATAATGCACATAAAGTTAAAAAATTAGTTTAGATTTTATCTTTAAAAAATGTATTTATTTTTAACAAACTAGGGGCCAAGGCCCCTAGACTCACTACGCTCGCATTTCGTATGAGGCATTTGGCCCCTAAAAATATTTATTCGTTAAAAAGACATAATTTCAACAAACAAAACCCAAACGTTGGATAAGATAGAATGTTACCGAGCTGCACATTGCTTAGTTCTTGCATGTTGCTTGGAACAAAAATTTAAACCTCGCACTATTTGTAATTATGTGAAACCCATCGTACGCCTTGCATATTAGCCAACTATGAGATTTTTCATCATTTGGTGACTTGCGTATATGTATAGTTAATAATTAGCTCTAAGAAAAGAGTAATTCATATGTTTTCTTTGATAAAATCTACGTAACAGGTAGGATAGCTTGCCACCCATGGCGACTTTTCATTATTTGGCGATTGACACATGCTCACAACTTATAATTACTGTTCATTACCGGCTTTAAAATAATCTGCATTTTAATTATTTTTCATTTTCAGATATTAGTTATTCTGTTTTGGAAAAACGAATAATCGCTAATTCTAAACTCCTGTTGTCTAAGCGAACTTACTATTTGAAAATTGTCAACTTTGTGTAACACATTTTGAGTTACTTTTTTAATTTGGCGTAAAATGGATGTAATTCTACTTCATGTTTGACAATTTCACGTGATTGTACATAATTGGAATTGCTTTGTTGCAAAGGAATGAATGATTTTATGCCAAATCTGGCAACCTTTTTTCAAATTTTTTCAGTTTTTATTAATATCTTCTAAAATAATTCGATTTTCGAAATTTAAATCGCCTTATCAGGTTCTCGGGGTTTTCCGCATTCGGGAACATGTTTCTCGAAATTCAAATCCCCACGGTTTAGAAGATAGGTCAACAAGCTCTGACAGCGGCCTTTACTTTTTTTTTAGAATAGAGAGAAAATATGTTATTTCACAAACTATTCTGAGTATTTTAAAACAAACCGAAATTAAAAATTCCCACAGTTACCTGAGCTATCGTCAAAAACATGCAAGCATCTGATCCTGCTAACAGAATTTAAAGGGACATTCCAGAACAGCTATGTTTTACTTACATTTACTAGGGGCCAAGGCCCCTAGACTCGCTACGCTCGCTTTTTGTATGAGGCATTCGGCCCCTAATAAGGCTTATTCATAAAAAAGACAGAATTTCAACAGACAAATCCCAAAGATTGGATCAGATAGAATGTTACTGAGCTACATGTCGCTTGGTTCTTGCATGTTCATTGGCACTTAAAAATTTAAACTTCACACTACAGTAGACTACTCCAATATATCACGGTAGATATTTTGTTATTAGGAATCCGTGTTCTACAGGTCCTGAGCCATACTCCACCTGGAGTGCGGACTCCGCATATAATCACTGGAAAAATTATTTGCACTCCTCAGAAACACAATGATATTTAATGTTGCCATTCAAAAGTTATATTAATTAGGAACTAAAGCGTAATAAAATCAGAACATCTGTTTCAGCTGTATTTTTAATAATGTAAAACCTATTGGACACCTTGCGAATTTGCCACCCATGGCGATTTTTCATTATTTGGCAACTTGCTTACATATAAAGTTAATAAAAGCTACTGAACAGATAGGATAGCTTGCCACCAATGGCGACTTTTCATTATTTGGCGATTTACACATGCTCACATCCTATATTTACTGTTCATTTAAGGTTACCGGAAAACCATTATCCATACTTTCATTTACATAATCGTTTGCAGATTGGCGTACTTAGCACTACGAATTATACCATCTCGTCACGCTAGCAAATATCCGAAGTGTATCCAAAGTCCGCTAGCAAATACCATTGTATGGCATGCTGACATTTATAAAGACTGGTAATTATTTATGAATCAAATTTCCAAGTTCTGCGATGAATTTCAGATTTTTCCTTTTTTATTTTTCAGGTGATAGCAAGACAGACTGACAGCCCACCTGGTAAAGGTGCTAGCGCTCCTGTTGCGATAAGTGTTCACCTAAACGATGTGAATGACAACTCGCCTATCATCAAACACTTATCCACTGTTCGGTTACCCGCTGGAGACGGAATCAGAACTGTTGCAAAGGTAGGAATAATATAACCTTTAGCAGAACTTTCGATTTACGTTACTTATTTTTTTAAGCTATTGGTCAGCATTTTCTTTACATAATTTAGGTGATCGTCAATGATGTTTTCGAACTTTTTTTTTTGACAGATCGTTTATCATTTTGAGCTAACCAATCCTGATTTTTGGTGGAAGTTGATGGGTACATAGATGGATTTTTTTTTTTTTTTTTAATTACTAGGGGCCAAGGCCCCCAGACACGCTACGCTCACTTTTCGTATGAGGCATTTGGCCCCTAATAAGGCTTATTCGTAAAAAAGACATAATTTCAACAGACAAAACCCGAAGATTGGATCAGATAGAATGTTACTGAACTACACATTGCTTGGTTCTTGCAGGTTCAGTGGTACATAAAAATTTAAACTTCACACTACAGTAGATCCCCTCCCCCTCATAACACGGAAGATATTTTGTTATGGGAATCCGTGTTGTACGGGGTCCTGAGCTATATTCCACCTGGAGTGCGGACTCCGCTTATAATCGCTGGAAAAATTACTTGCACTCCTCAGAAACACAATGATATTTAATGTTGCCGTTCAAAAGTTATATTAATTAGGAGTTAAAGCGTAATAAAATCAAAACATCGGTTTGAGCTGTATTTTTAATTATGTAAAACACCTTGCGTATTTGCCACCCATGGCAATTTTTCATTATCAGGCGACTTGCGTATAGTATAGTTAATAATGAACTCTAAGAAAACAGTACTTCACATGTTTTCTTTTGATAAAAACTACGGAACAGCTAGGATAGCTTGCCACCCATGGCGACTTTTCATTATTTGGCAATTTACACATGCTCACGACCTATAGTTACTGGCCTGTACATTGGCTGTGGCGAAGATGGTTGGAACAAGGAAATGTAGCTCTTTTAAGGGGTGTCGGTGCAGACAGAGTGACACCAGCACACGTGGATCGATGCATCCACCGACAAGCTGTGGCGGCCTCGCAAGCTACTTCAACCTCCATTCTGTGACATGTTCAAGACACCTTGGATGTTCCTATATCGACCAGAACCATTTCCCGTCAATTGGTTGCTAGTGGCCTGCACTCATGGCATCCATTAGGTTCCACAACATAGACGCCAACGACTGGAATGGTGCCAGGCTAGAGCGACGTGAACGACAGAATGGCACAGGGCACATGGCTTAAAAAGTAGAGCAGTTTTTTTTTTTTTTTTTTTTTTTTTTTTTTTTTTTTTTCCCCCAGCGAGGCTTGTTATCCAGTATCAGGACCTGACTTTCAGTTTTGACAGTTGCAGTCAAAATGTCCTTTTTTATGTATTTGCAGAGAAGCGTAATTGGAACAGTAAAACCTTGCTATAGCAATATTCAATACAATGATAAATCCTCTGTAACATAAAATCTTGCTGTGTGTTACACAGAATATCCATATAATATAATCTCCCATCAATATAACGATACATCCCTTTAGAACGACAATTTTATTGGGTCCCTTAAGTATCATTGTATTGAGGTTTTACTGTAGTTAAAATCACACATTGAAAATTTCTCTTCTTGGGAAATTTTTAAAGAAATTGTCGAAATTGGGAAATTTTTTAGTCTAGATTTTGTGAGTATCTTGCTTATGTATTTTAAATATATAAATTATTAAAATTTTGTCTCATCTCATTTCAGCATCTGTTAGATCACATCAAAATTTTCTGGAAGTTACAGATGAAGAGGGCGATTAATAGTTCCACAGATATAAAAATAGTTTATTTTATATGTACATTTTTAATAAAATATTTTATGTGTTAAATAAAAGTTTTTCATGCTAGTAAGTGTTATTTTTGTTTTGAAAGGTGTGTTTTAATCTTAGAGTATGCATAGACTTGGATAAAATTTAAAACTGTCTTCAAACTTTAATATTTTAAATTTATTTCTGCTGAAAAAGCTGTGTGTTGCCCGAGTCCTGTATTACTGCCAACAGCTATTCATATTTTAAAATATCATACAACATTTAATCTACAGTTCATATTTATGTTTATTATTTTCTAAAGTCAATCATATTTATTATGATTTATTTACTGTTTTTCATTGGCATATATTTTCATTATTTTATTTCCATTTTTTTTTTCAATTTAAAAATAAAAAAAATTGTTAAAAAAAAAAGTATCAAAGCTGTCTGCAAAGTTTGAAAATTATTTGCAACCGGCATTGGCACGTTCATCTATATTATCTGGGTCTGTGGATAAGCAAAATCAAAAACTACAAAAAAATCTTGTGAAGGATACATGAGAATTTTTTTTCTAAACAAGCTTTTGCTTAAGATTTGTCATAAATACTTACTGTTTATGGGGGGGGGGGGAAACTGCTAAATATAAATACAGTAGAGAGCCAGAAATCCGCACAGCTTGGGACCAAGGTTTGTGAGGATTTTAGGATTTTGCTGATTTCAGGCAATAAAAGATAAATCCTATTACATTTCAGACTTAAGGAGAATACAATTACAATGAAATAAAAACACAGTCAAAAGTATTTCATTTATATTTTCAGTTTAAATACAAAAGCATAGAAGAAAAAAGAAATTACATGAAGACTAACAAAGCAAATGGTTCCAAAATTTCCTTTCTCTAATTTTGAAAACATCGTCTATGGTGATTTGTTTTAAAATATTTTTTTCTACTTTGTTTCTTTCTTTCTTTTATTTATTTAATTTTGCAAATTGTATAACTGTTTAAATATGCAGTTTAAACAATAACTCTTTAAACTGCATATTTTCATCAGAATATTTAAACAGAATTATGATTAATTTTTGTTTTGTTATAGAACTTAGCTGCATCAAATGGATTTTATTATTATTATTACCCAAGTTTTAAATCATCATCAGAATCATATTTATCTGGATTCAAGAAACTTTTCAACAATTTCTTCATTGGTGGAATACTGCGAATTTCATTATTTATATCAGAGAAGGTGTGCGGATTTTAGGTCGGCGGATTTCTGGCGTTCAACTGTACTCGCTTAAAGCATTGCATAAAAATGTGAAATGTTAATCAATATCCTGTGTATTGATATTGATTCTTGTAATTGATCAAAGAAGGCTCAGAACATGGTTATACAATCTCATTTTAACAAACTTCATGTATGAATACACCAGATTAACAAATAAAATTTCTATTAAGTGTTATGGGAACAAATTCAGACTTGCTTGAAATTTCACTTTTGAGAATTATTTAGAGAAATACAAATTTGATTTTTGGCATCTTTACATTTGTTGTGCCAAGATTTTACTATAGATCATTTTAAAATAATGCTAATTCTTCCTCGAAGTAGAAAACTAATATTTTTCATACAATTGAATTATTTTTAAAGTACTTAGCTGAATACCAAGTATCTGATTGGTATATTTTTGACGTATTAGAAACTTTTTTGACAAAATAAAAGATATTAAATATAATTTTATTGATGGATAATACAGTGACAATAATATAACATGCAACTAAACTTGCATATTGACATGTACTAGAAAGAGTTTATTCATTAAAATAGAAAATAGGCAGATAACACGTTTCAGTGAAAGTAACGTTAATCGAAGGGAAAACTTAAGTCTGGAAAAGACTGCCATCTAAAGTTATTCTGTTACAGTTTAGGTTAATGTGAAATCATTAAGTACTTCTAATTAAAGAAATTAATGCCAATATTTAAATAAGGTCGAGGGGTGAGAAGGGCAGAACTTCTCAGGAAGACCAAATTGCACATTTTAATTGCCTGGAGTATAATTTGAATGTTGAAAAATGGATTGGAAGTAATAAGTACTCGGACAAATATACTCTAAGCATTTTCGCTTAATATGTACCACCAAAAAAAGTACAATACAGTACCAATCGTGCATCTTGTGTGAATGGGTGGGGGAGTTTTATTGATGTGCTGATCATAAAATTTGAGTTTTTATGAAAATTCAATATGAATTGGTAATTAAAAAGTATTCAAGAGGTAGAACACATATCATGGCATTTATATTGAAATGTTTAATTTTTTATACCAAGAGAAATCATGCTTTTGCTACACATCTTCAGTAATATATTTCTTTTTTTGTATGTAAACGAGGGAGTAAGCCATGAGAACAGTTTGCATTGTTACAGATACAGCATATTACACTACACTGTTTACAAATAAATTGGGACTTTTATGACACTACACATGAATAAACAAATAGTGGTTTACTAAAAATAACATATTTGCACTCAACTAATATTTCAATTACATTACAGTAAAGCAAAATTATATATTACATATAAAATTAAGCCAAATCATATAGTATTTCTTTTAAATATATATTTATATAGCTTATTAAATTTTTTTAAGAAAGTGAATTTGAATTTAATTTTGATGTCTCGAATTGAAAAAGAAAAATATTGATTTTGCATATTGAAAACAATTGGATTGGTGCATAATTATGAGGAGGTTGTGAATTTTTATTTAGTTTATTACATAAATTAATTCACGTAAATATATGTCGATAAAAAAAATTATTAATTAAAAATATTGTACACTTTTATTAAGTTACAGCACTTTAATAAAATGCCTGATAATTATGCCCAGTAATTACTTATGCTTTCATATTAAGAACACATTTACAACTTTATATAAGAATAAAAAAAAAAAAAAAAAAAAAAAAAAATATGTAGCCAAGCTAAAACACATCATTTATCATTATCATGCAAAATATTTACAAATTATTTCCTGATAATTGAAAAAATTATATTGACTACACATGTAGTTTGTTGACAATTTTCATTTTATTATAAAATAAAAAAGTGAAATTTTCATTTTAAAATATCAACCTGTTACCTGGAGGCCATATACGTAATTTTAGTCAAACTTCAACATGCCTTTAAATTTCTTATATCGACGTTTAGGGGTGCTCGAGCCCCCCCCCCCCCACACACACACACAATATAGGCCTCCTTACCGGCTCGGATAGATGCCGGCTAGTAGTCGCCTAAATCTCGGTCGATAATGGGTATATAGTTGCCGGTCGATGAAATCATGGGTAAATGATCGCAGGCGACGTCGCCGCGGCGGTAGCGCCAATGGTTGGCCAAAAAAATGCGATGAGACATTTCGGTCACTTCCCGGCGTCGCAGTCGACGCCAGCGCGACGTCGTGATATGTGAAGTGCGGCGTTTGGCCAATGCTTGGCCTACGATATTTTGCTACTTGGGTCTCCAACAACGGCGGCTACTCTGGGTACTGATTTTGGCAGGAACCACGCTTCATAGAATGCTGTAAATTTAATCATTTGTTACTTGGTCAACATGTTATCTACACAATAAATTTTGTTGTGATATCTCTTGTTTTTCTTGGTGTTGCAATTTGGGTGGCCAGCAGTGTATTAACTCTTCATATACATATGATTTTAAAGATTTATTGAACAATATTCCTCTTGACGACCTTTACAATGTAATTAATGAATTATTTGAAACTTGTGTTAATAATATTATACTTCCATTCCATGTTGATGTAACTTATTTCAGTTGTCTATCTAAATTTATTATCTATAATAATTATATTTTGCGTAACAATAAAATATATCTAAAAATCATGGTACACCACAAGGTGGTTCAGCATCCAGTCATCTTGCACATACTTATATTACCATGAAAAAGACTACACTAAAACTAGATCATTCTTAACCCTCTCGTCACCCTAAACCTCATAGGAGGCTCCTACTTCATATAGCCATATTGAGAGAGAAAACAATTGAATGGAGTATTTTTTTTCTTTCAGTGATATCCATATCATTCATTCATGTAGAAAGTATAGGAGGCACTTAACTAGATGCATAAATCGTGCCTCGATCGCAGTACGAGTCCATTGAGATCCTTTTTGACAGTTTTCGCTTCATTGTTTCAGTAGAAAAATTAAGAAAATAGGGACGCTGCTTTTTGACAGTTTTTCTTTTTAAGGTAAGTATAGTTTTTTTCTTATTCCCCAACCTTTACCTAATAGTTGCATTCTTTAAAATTAATTTTAGCATAACGAAATGCTTCGAAAATGCAGACATGAATATTAGAAAAATCTAATATGAATCGACATTAGAAAAAATATTTTTGCGTGATTTATAATAATATTTCAGATGCATTAATTGCTAGACAGATTTTTTTCTCTGATTTTTCATAATTCGGTGACGAGAGGGTTAAACGATACATAGATGATATCTTACTAGTAAATACTACTAATAATAACATTATCTTCCCAATAAAATATCCTTCTGCTCTGGAGTTAATTAAAAATGATATGCTTAGCAATTCTGTTAGTTTTTTAGATCTAAGTATCTCTATCATTCCTAGAAATAACCTTAGTTAGAGAAAATATTTTAATTTTAAATCACTTGTTCTGTCAGCTAGACAATATACCTACCCTACTATCCTAAAATTTACTATATACAATTCTTGAAGGTAATGTGTCTATTGTCTTTGTTAATTTACTGGAGGTTGGGTGGATTTTTGGTTTTAAGGTTGTAATTGGGTGAATGGGTCGTGCGGAGGAAGCTTTTTCTAAAAAAAAAGTAATATTTAAAAAACCCCTCTGGATGTGTATATGCATGCATATATATATTTGGGGACAAAAAAGGAGGGGGGGGGGTTCCTATAATGTGATTATACTGTCCTACTTATAATTTAAAAACATTTTTCTTTCACTATTAGATTAATTTTCTGATATAAACAAACTTATTATTTGTACTTTTTTATTATTAATAATCATTTTAGTTTTAAATACAACATGTTATATTTAATTGGCTATGGCTATACCATCTATTTTATTCAATAATTTTAAATTCATTATTATTCTATATATTTTTAATTTAACTGGATACTTATAATGTTTAATAATATTACCCTATAGTTTTTGGCAACAGCTTCATATTCTCCTTTCCACTGTTACCCTTATTTTGTAGCAACACCCGTTTTCACTTACTAAAATTTTAATTTTGGCAACACTTTATTCTCGCCTTCCATGTGCTTGCTACCACTCCAGAATGGTATGTCGATTTTTCAGTGCTTTTACTATTATTTTGATTTCTTATTGCTTTCCTTTTTTATGCAGTAGGATAGAGCCTAAAAATTGTGGAGTGAATATCTCTTTTGATAGACTACACAACCGAAATCCTACTATTTTGATTGGCTTTAATTATAATCTACTAGTTAAGGTTCTTGACGACGGTGCCAGTGGTTATAATTTCCATTCCATTCTATTATCACATTGTTTAATTGTACTTTGTTTGACTCAGCATCTGTTTTTTTTTCTCATTCGAGATTTGCAATTCTTGCATCTGCTGTTATACATTTTTTCATGCCTGATATGTCCTATTTGCAGTATATACTTTGCGTTTTACTCATTAGTTATAGAACTAAAATGTTCGGAGATAGTTTCTGAAAAGATGGTAAACGTACAGAGTTACCGCAAAGTAGTAACACTGCAGACAAGAAGAGGTTCGGATAAAAGCAACTCTAGAAAAAATAAATGTTCAATACTACTTTAAACTGTCTAGTTTAAAAAATGTATAGGATGTATGTGTGAGAAAAAAATACGAGACATGTAAGCACTACGTTTCAGCCGCTTTGGAGTGAGTAGATTTTATTTTTCCCATTTGAAATGACCTTTTTTGCGAGACCTTCAAAATGGGGTGGAAAATGAATGGACTCGTTCAAGAGTAAACAAAATTTCCTTCGGATCTCTCAGCTGGTCAGTAGAATATCTCCTACTATTTTTGACCTACTTGCGAGCTTTAGCCGTTGATACGCACTAGCCACCTCTAGACCGGAAGTACGGGTCACTTTATTATGGAAGTAGCTCAGCGGTGGATGGATCAGCGTTGCTTCCTATGAAGGGACCACGAACTTGGACAGAGGACGATCCTCGACTAGCGGCGATCCGGTGGAATAGCGTCACCCTCTCAAAGGGAAATACTCGACTTCCCTTTAATGATCAGCTATATAAACGCACTCGAGCGACGCATAGCGACCCATTAGGGTGCAATCTACTACTAACGCACGCATGCGCAGAACAGGATGACGACTCTTAGCGCTGTTTTACAGGGAAATTGAGTTCAGCTCTTTTAGAATACGTCGATGATCGTCCAATATCCGAGCCCGTGGAAGGGACGGATGAAAGGGCACTCAACCCCATGTCAGGAATCGAAGCCGGACCCGTGGTGTGATAGAATAGCTACTACACAAACTGGGTGGCAGTATTCGGCTCAAACACTCCAATAAAGTTTATGAACGAATACGATACGAAAAAAAGAGAGCTCAATCGCCCATTATTACTATGACTGTTACGAGCTTAAGAATAAGTGCAAAGGGATACTTGGCCTGAATAGAATCATGTATTTGAAGAATGAAAGCAGAAAATGAAACTGCATGTGTGAGGCGGTGATCCGTCTTTTCAGGCAGAGGCTTTTTTAGACCGTTGTGAATGGCTGAACGTCCATCCGATCATTATTATATAGGTCATAATGACTGAAAATAATATCAACAAGGAGAGAATTTAAACAAGTCTTGTAGAGAAAAAAAATATATTTACTTTACAGAATTTTTGAATAATGCGTTTAAAATTTTATGCACGGTAAATTCCACTTTTGATCACTATTCTCAATAGTGTCTTGGGAGATGGATCCCAGATTTTATACTAGATTCTCTTTCTTTTTCCCCTCAAAGATATGGGAACTATTTGCAGGTCAGACAATCTTTATATTTCTTAAATATATTAATAAATGCTTAAAGCAGGGATCAGAGAATACAAACATACTAGATAGGTCATCGCCGTTGGAAACGGGAAGAAAGGATGAACAATGTGACTTGCATGGAAGAAATCTACAAAGGCTAGGCTTGTTCTTGATCACCCTATTTGGCGAATTTTAAGTCAAAACTGCAAGCCAGGTTGACTGTCAACACAGGAGACAGTGGTAATGAGTGAGTCCTTCTTTTTAAGTGTTTTTTTTTTTGTAATTTTTCCTAATAACTTCGTGGGATCAAAATTACATGATGTTTATATCAACTATTTGGACACATAAAACAAAATAGTTTGAATAAAAATTGTTTACAAAAAGTCATAATGAAAAAAACGGAAAGAAAACTTTGACCCGTTCATCCCCACCTATGCGGTTTAATGAGCCCTTGCAGGTAATGAGTGGGTCACAATGAAATTTGAGAAAAAGTTAAAAAGTAGCCTCTTTCTTAGGAGCACGAAGAAGGCAGAATAGATTTTCATATATAACCTAATTGTATACTAACACACATGTACAGCCTCGTGCCGTACATTATACAAAGTTATTCAATAGTTATATGTTTTAAAAATATGAATAGAACTCACCTAAGACGAACCTTTCACGAATCTTGAATTGCAGCTATGTACCATTTTTTCTTAAAAATGAAAACGATTGGAAATTTGCGCAACGGACACAAATTCTCCATAGAAAACTAAGGCAAGTTGGATGCGCAAAAATTTTGTGCGTGAGATCTTGGCACAAGTGAGCTGCTGGGAGTGCCTCAAGTCAGGGTTGTCATATTGTTCTCTATGGCAAGGACTTAGACAAGGAGTGGGCCTCCTTAAATCGGAAATATATTCATTGAATGTCAATAATCAAGCCTTTTCTGAGAAATTATACCTTTTCCGTCTTTCGGGCCCTCCCCAAAACATTTTTCTCAGTACGTGCTTAAACTGTGAAGTATTCTCCGCATTACTGGCACTTTTTAAAGATGAAAATAAACGAATATCTTACATCGCTCAAAAAAATTGCTATTAAACACTTTATACGCGTTCATGCACTTGTCATTGAAAAAAAAAACTTGTTATCTTTTAATGTCTTCCGTTTGAAATGACTTTTCTTATTGATCGCCAAAGTTATTTTTTATTTATTTAGTCATTTTACAAATGCGAAAAATTATCGCCAAGCCATTGGTTCACGAGCTCTCCGGTATTTTTAACATTATTATCATAACCAGAAAGTGATAACCAATTAATTATTCAGATGTTCCCAAATCATAGAGTGATCAGAGTCACGTAAAGTGCAGTTTGAGGAATCCACCACTCTAATTCTGAAGAGGTGGCCCCGCAAACAGCCATGTCTAGTTAGACGTCTGAAGAGGGCCATTAGCGTCTTTCTTGGAAAACTGAGAACAGATCTCTCCTTCCCCAGAATGCTTCAACGCTTACCCTCAGCACGTTAAACTATATCTTGTTCGAGTGTTTTCTGATGAGTCTGATTAACAGAAAGTTTAGTCGTGTAAAAAGACAGGTCGTTTCATGCGTTCATCCATCAAACTTCCCTTCTTAGCCAAGGAGTCAGCTTTTCCTTGCCTCAAATTCCATAATGGGCAGGAATCCACTGAAAGGAAATTTTATGGTCGAGCGCCTTGAGAAAAGAATCTGTCATGTAGTTACGTAATCTGGCAACAGTCAGTTTCATGTTATAGTGTTCAGTAATCTGGCAACGGCCAGTTGTCTGTTTTTCAGTTGCAGAATAAACGACTATCCTCTCGAACCTACGTATGTGTTTGCCGACTCCCCATTATAAGACATGGTGTTAGAATAGAGATGAAGTTCATTTTGTTACATTTTGTTAAGATATGCCGAATGTAGCAAACGAATTTGTTGCTGCTAGTTTTCCGCGGGAGTTGGCAGTTACTGAGGATGGAATGTCTGCGAAATGGAAATTGTGGAAGCAGACATTTGAGTTTTATGCAGTAGCTACTCATTTAAGTGGTACACCAGCAGACGTTCAAGCGGCGATGTTTCTGTCTGCTATAGGACCAGCAGCTAATGTTTTTGATGCCTTCGGTTTAACAGAAGCAGAGGGGAGGTCCTTGGATACTAATAAGCAAAAGTTTGATTCTTATTTCAGTTCGCAACAGAATCCGACATATATGCAGTATATGTTTTTCAACTAAATACAAGGTTAGCAAGAAAATTTTGATTGTTATTTAACTAAGTTAAGAACAAGATTGATGAGCGTCATTTTTCATCTTTTGCAAGACAGTTTACTGCGAGACCAAACTGTTCGTTTTATTTGTACGGACAAGGTCCGTGAATTATTATTGGCAGAAAGACATCTTAATTTGCAAAAAGCTGTCGATATTTGTCGTGCCAGTGAGCTGTCTACTCTTTAATTAAAAGAAATGAATGTGGTTTCTGGCTCTAGTGAAAAAGATATTTTATCGCTGTGAAAGGTAAAATTGGAACAAAAAGCTAATGTTAAGTTTCCTAAATTGAAAATGAATAGTTCTGTAAGGGAAACTAAAGTATGTTCGAGTTGTGGAGTGACAAATGAGTATCGGAATTGTCCTACTTTTAATGTAAACTGCAGAGCTTGGAAGGAGAGAGGGTATTATTACGCCTGGCAATGTAAATTTAAACGTAAGAATATGGGTCCTTCTCATAGTAAAAATGTGCATGAAATAAATGAAAATAATAGTGAACAGGATTATTTGTTTGGGTGTGATACTCATGCTATGCATATTGGTGATTTAGTGATAAATGTTAATTGTTTTAGTATAACATTGATGCATTGAATATTGATGAATTATCAAATTTGTACGAAATAGAGTCTTGTTTAGATGCTTGGTATACAGAAGTGAAACTTGCTAATGGACCTAGTGTTCAATTTGAAATGGATACCGGAGTGGAGGGAAAATGTATAACTAAATCTGTCATGAAGCAGCTAGCTGCCAGTGCCATTTAAAAGTTCTATTGTTCAACGTTTGAAATTATTGAATACAGCATATACTCCAGTGCTTGGTGAAGTGCAAGTAAAATGTATAATACAAAATAAATCAGTACAGCTGGAACTCATGGTGGTTGACTGTAAATTGAATTGTATTTTCGGATGTAGTACTATTGAAAAGCTTGGTTTAGTTAAAAGAAACTTTGATTGTTTGCAATGAAATGAACTAGAGGTTGATGTACAGGAGTAAATCTATGAAGGTATTGGTTGTATAAAAAATTTTGAGTACGACATTGAACACGAGGATGGGGCAGATTTTAAAATTCATCCGCCACGCAAATTCCCCATGCTTTGCATGAGACTGTTAAAAAAGAAATGAATTGAACGGTTTAAGTTGAAAATTTGAAAACCAGTTCCACTCTAACGCTGCAGTGAGTCCCCTGGTTATCGTTAAGAAGGGTGATAGAGTACGTATTTGCATGGATCCTTCAGGCATTCATAAAGTGATTAAGCGAAGACATTTTCCTCTTGAAATGGTCGAGGATATTGCTGCACGTATTGCTGCACGATGCTAAAAAGGGATTTTGGCAACTTCGTTTTTCAGAGAGATCATCTGATTATTTGACCATCAATACCCCATGGGGTCGTTATTCCTTCATGCAGGTATCATTCGGCTTGGTTTCAGTCCTTAGATATTTCAACAACTTATGGAAAGTCTTTTATCGGGGTTTGAAAATTTTGAATACTGTATGGACGATATTTTATTATGGGCTGATACTCGGAAGGATTTGGGTAGCCTAATCAAAAAAGTTATTCAGCGACTGTTGGAGCATGGAGTAAGATTCAATATAGAGATAAGTGCGAGTTTCAGAAAACCAAAATTAAGTTTTTAGGTCAGTAAATCTAGTGGAATTGGAATAGATCCTTCAAAAGTGGAGTTCATAAAAAAATTGAAAACTCCAGCTTGTGTAGCTGAACTACAGCGATTTTTGGGTATGGTTCAGTATGTTTCTATATTTGTTTCAATTTATTCTACAATTTCATAGCCTTTAAAAAGACTACTTCACAAAAACGTAACGTTTGAATGGTCTACAGATCAGGAGGAGTCTTAAGAAATTGAAACAGGCTTTAGAAAAGACTCTAAAATTGGCTTATTATGTTGTTAAAAAACTGGCAGTTGTTTCGGTGGATGCAAGTTCATACAGTGTTGGAGCTCTTTGGGAGCCCAACACCCAAGACTCTTCGGGAACCATTTTGATAATTCAGTAAGGGCTTGAGGCACTTCCTTGAATCTGACGATATGACTGCTTTTACAAAAGATTGGCTACGAATCAACTCTTCCAAAGGTATTTAATGGTAATTTAGTGATATTTTCATTGCTCGACAAGTTCTCAAAGAGTTATGTGCATATTGCTGTGGCAAACAGTTTTCGTTTTTATCTGCATAAAAATTACGTTAAATTGCAGGTTTTTTCAAGCATTTAGAAACCATAGCTAGAAGTATGTTAGTGATAGCAAGTCAGAAGCCTTCTTGGATTAAATCTTAAGAGCTACAGTGAGCTTTGATTTATTTTTGTCATCCTAATAGAAAAGCTCAGTTCTGAAGTATACAGTTCTAAAAATTGAAATCTTTTTAAACGCAGCAGAATTTTCCAACAAAATGTAACAGAATGCATTGTTATTATTATAAACATAATAGAATTTTCGATCTGCTAATCTAAAGACCTGGGCGACAAATTAAAATAATCTAATTGCAGTAGGAACTCCAAAAAATTTCAGATGATTATTTTATAAGCCGCTCTGCATACTAGAATAAATGCAAAAACTGTCCTTTTTATGAAACTTCCTGAAAAAAAGTCGCGCAGAAATTTTTTTCTGCGCGACAAAAAAAAAAAAAAAAAAAAAAAAAAAAAAAAAAAAGCGCAGACACATTCTGTCAAATTTTCGATTTTTAAGAATGTTTTCTAAAAGTTTCGGAATGGATACAGGTTTATCACTTTTGATACCATATAGCAGAAGTCTTGAAGAAATAAGTGAAATGTTTTCGAACTCCTAACATAATGAGTTGATTTGTAATTCTTTACCAAAATCGCATGATTTTTCCGAAATCCACAGTTCATACAAAAGGCAGTTCAATTCTTTTCTTCTTACCTCATTTTACAATTAAATTAATTCAAGAATATACCTCATTTTAGATCCTATAGCTACCACCCCAATTCTCACAGCGATCATAATGTATTGAAAATCATTGCAATTAAAATCAAACTGGTTCATGTGCTAATTATTTATACTGTGTCTATTATACTTAAGGGAGACTGGGGGCTAATGGGACACAACAGTTTGTGCGCAAAATAAAATATTTCAATGAAAAGTTTGGATGCCACAGAATGGGTACAATAATACTAAGTCTTTGAATAACAACAGGTCAAATATTGCAGTTAAGTATTAGCCCTGAGAACATCATTGTTGTTTCTAGCACATGAAAGTAAATTTTAATTTTTATATTTAATTGCATTTTTCAATCATTTAAAATAACTTTTAATGAATGAAAAGATTCTTCAAGATAGCAGATATCATAAGATTATGATAGTATAAATCACGCATTGTCTGATAGGAAATATGGTTTTCTATTCTTGAATTCTTATACTATGGGTTCTGATGGGAGTGTTGATATGGGGACTAATGGGACAACTGAACAGACAGTAAACGAGTTATTATTTTATTTAAAAAATCCTGTTTAAATGTAATTTAGGACTAAAAGTTGTTGAAAATGAATCAGGCCTAAACTTAATTAATTTAGGCCTAACAAAAAATTAATGAGCCTAACAAAATGAACGGTGTAAAATTTCAGACCGTTTTGTAGACAGTAGTATGTCTTTACAGAACACATCCACTGAGTTTAAGAGTGCATATCCAAGAGAAGTTCAAAAAAATTAAATATAAGTGACTTTGTTTTAGTTAAATTTGCAGGAAAGCGAAAAGTTCCCACTGAACATTATCTTATGGTTTTCTTCAGAAAATGCCGTATTCTGCAGATATTCTACAGAAATTTTAGAATAATTTACAGATTTAACCTTATCTTCAAAATATCTGCAGACTGTTTGCAGGCAATTTTGCATAAATTTTGAATACCTTAAAATCAAAATTCTTCTTCTTCTTCAAAATATCTGTTGATTATTTTTAACGTCACCAAAATTTGTCAACAGATATTCTACAGAAAGATTAGAATAAAAAAAATGCAAATAGTTGATTTTTGTTTTTCAAAATTCTGCACAAAAAAAAAGCTACACAAGATTTTTAGTCCCTTGCCGTAATTCTGCAAGAGTGCTTTTTCTGTATCAGAAACTCACAAGTTGAACAGGACAAACTAGAAGACTAAATGACAAGAAGACTAGAAGACAAAGTAGAAGATAAATTTTTAAATTAGAAAAATGACCAGTGAAAAGTAACTCACTCATCTCATAGGATAATGAAGCGAAATTATTTTTTTAATCAATAAAAGATAACACAAGATAAATAAAAATAATTTATTGTAACATAAAGCTTTTTACAAAATGATAACATTTATATTTGTATTAAAATAAGTGCAGCATTTCACAATTAAAATGCACCCGTACTTCCAGTTGCCCCTTTTGTTATGAATCCCCAAAAGTGGTTTTTCTACAATCCAACTCTACTTTCTTTAGTCAATGAAACCTCTCTATACTTGGGTACTGGGTTCAATGGAACGTTCTTCCTATTACAGCGACAACGGATCTCGATATTCCAAAAAATGCGTCCCCAAATCAGTTTTTTGTTTCTTTTTTAAACACGAATCTTAAATTCATTAGCTTTAAAATAAAACAAGAATTAGGTCGATGCGATAGCTATGAGTACTTTTATTAAGAGTTGCACAAATATAAGCAAATGCATCTTCCCTGCAACAGGAGAGATCCTAATCCGACTGACTAAATCGAATGTAATTGAAGTTGCAAGAGTCGAATGGACTTCGTTTTTCTGTTTACAACACGATGTAATAAAAACGGGCTTCCGTCCGAACATCGAGATGACTTGTTTTCTATTATAGTTTGCTTGTGTATCCGTTGTTAAAACTTTTATTTTATACCTTCACCGTTATAACCTTTTAACAAAGAAGCTATTCGGCCGGTTATGTACTAGTACTGTATATTTCCATTTTTAAACTAATCATCTTTGGATTGGAAATAATTTTGAATAGCAGTACTCTTCCAGGCAAAAATGTGCCTTTTTTTTTGCCCACTGCTGGACGGCATGGATTGGATACACGGTGAACGCGCCCTGTAATGTAAATTTGATATTTTAAACATGTGGAAAGACCGCAAATATTTTTCTATAATATCTCCATTTTCATGCCTGCGGTATTGTTATTTTGTAATCTCGCCATTCTAATTCGTTTAAACTTGTACCAAAGGGTATACGTAGGTGAAAGTAACGAATATGCGTGCTCCATTTTACATCGTTGAGCTTTTAATTTGAATTTTCGTGCATTCGTTAACTTCAAGCTAATTAGTTTTTATACTAGTAATGCTAAACTAGTGACTCTAATTTGCTTAGTTACCGATTGGATGATTGAAGCCCACAGGTGTCTTTTTTTTTTACTTTAGCACAAGGTCAGAAGTATCGCATTTTTCAGGGAAACCCTATAGCGATGACCGGAACCTCTGATGTGTTCTTTGGGGATCTCTCAAAATGCCAGCGGATGCATATTTTCAAGGGTTTCCGCTAGAGCAATAGCTGAATTACTTTTTTTTTTTTTTTGGTACCCGCAAAGGCCATCCGTAACGTATTTTCGAGGAGGCCCCCGAAGCGACGGCCGGACCTACTGTTTTCTGGGTGGCTGAGGGGGGGGGGGACTCTCGAAAAGCCAGCGGTAGTATAATTTCCAGAGGACCTCCTATAGAGATGAGTGAAACAATGTCTTCTTTTTTTGTGTGACTCGTTTACCACCTGCTATTGATGAGTGAAACAATGTCTTCTCTTTTGTGTGACTCGTTTACCACTTGCTTTTGATATCAAAGTGAAATAGCTCTCCAAAATCAGCGATCTGGCATATGGGATGCACCACTGGCCATAGATGCCAGAGGTAAACAACAAGTGTGGCGATGCAAATAGGCATGCAACCGTGGATCAGCTCACCACCCAGATGAAACAAGGGCTTTGTTGCTGGGTTATTAATTAAGATTTCAAAAGTTATGGTAAGTTATTAATTTATTTTCTTACTTTGAAAGCGTCCTTTTTACCTAGGTATATATATATATATATATGTAATAATAAAATAAACTTTTCTAATTTAACCTAATTTAATATAATGTTATTTGAAAAAGCTTCTTTAATCTTTTACTCTTACTGTAAAGTTTGTTTCTTGGCCATACAAATATTACGCTCGGAGACGTTTTTTGAAGTTCCATAAGGAGAAAATGGTTGATTCAGCAATATCTTCAGTTTTCTGTTGTTTTTGTTACGACGTGCTTTTAGAACTCCTGGGTAAGCAGGTGTTTCTCATGTCTTGATGGACAATCTAGTGAACTCATTACGTTTGAGAGTAACGCCTTCGCGATCGTGCTGCGGCCTGCCAGCAGGTGTAGTAACTAAGGAGTATTTAAGCAAGAGCACGGAAATTTTGGAAGCTTTAGAGTTTTCGCTTAGCTTTTAGGAGTTTGGAACGAGAAGCTTTTGCAGGAGCTTCCAGCTTTAGCTGTTAGACTGCGATGTACGAAGATAGCCCCGGAGCTAAAAGGTCGCCGGCCTGACTTCTGCCCTCTGCCCGAACTTTGAAATAAACTATGCAACTTAGAACCCAGATGGATTTGTGTCGATCAATTCAACAAGGGATGGCGTAAGGCCATTCCTTACATATATATATATATATATATATATATATATATAATGACATATCCTATTTATAAAATATACTTCAAAATTAGCAGCTATCTTAGTTGAAATTTGGCAAAAAATAGAGTCAGATTGACCTGTGTTTGTGGTAGGTAACGTAACAGAAAAGAGTGTGTATGTTGAAGGGTTAGACTGCTTTTTTCACAAAATAGTTTTTCTGGCTGCCTTCTGGTTCAATTTTGCTTTTTGTACAAATCAAAAACAAAAATAGCAAACTCTTGATGTACTTTCTAATTCCTTGTATTCAGATTTATCAAATAATAAAGGAAAAATGTCTCCTGAGCCCGAACACAATTGCGAATCACAGAGTCCTAGCCAGTCTCATCTCTCATGTGCATGGACCGTGTTTTAGATAATATCATTAATTAGCTTATTTTAACCATTTTCTTGGTTAAACTCTGAAATGAACTTCGATTTAGTATTTTTTGTAGTCAGTAACAATATATCAATGTAAAAAAAAATTATACAAAAAAAAAATTTTTTTTGTTTCATTGTGACCTTAAAAATAATAAAACTGAAATAACATGAACAAGGATTGAACAAAAGTTGTAAAATATTAGAAACCAGCATATATATTTCATTAATGAAAAAAAAGCTAGTTGCCAAGGGGTATTTTTTAGTCTCCTGCCAAATCGCATAATATTTATCCAACGCCGAGCGTGAAACATCAGAAAAACGAGCCCTCTGAAATAACTAATAAGAAATATGTTTTACGTTCACTGAAGTACTTTTTATCAATCATTTCAAATCATTCTAACTTTTTGACTATACCTTTCCAGTTCTTGTTTTTTATACTCATAGTGTGATCTCATAACCTTAGGTAGATGATTCCACGATAACTCATGCTACATTTTTTGTTTATAAATCACATTTTCGAACATGGTGTAGTAATAAAAAGTGCATTTATTTTCTTTCAACACAATCCATGCTGATTAGAATTTGTTTCCATTATTTTCAACAAATCATTAAAAATCTTATAACCAATTAATTTTTTAAAATATTACCGTATTATCCCAAATATAACGCGACTCCGATAATCAAGATAAATAGAAAAGTACTATATTTCGGCCTCGAATTTAGCGGAGTCAGGTTTTTTACGGGAAAGGATCAGTCAAAAGACACCGCGTTACATTCGGGCCAATACGGTAATTAACCCTCTCGTCACCGAATTATGAAAAATCAGAGAAAAAAAAATCTGTCTAGCATATGCATCTGAAATACTATTATAAATCATGCAAAAGTATTTTTTCTAATGTCGATTAATATTAGATTTTTCTAATATTAATTTCTGCATTTTCGAAGCATTTTGTTACGCTAAAATGAATTTAAAAGGATGCACGTATTAGGTAAAGGTTGAGGAATAAGAAAAAAAACTATACTTAGCTTAAAAAGAAAAAAAAAACGGTAAGAAAGCAGCGTCAATATTTTCTTAATTTTTCTCATGAAACAGATTGCGAAAACTGTAAAAATGATCAATATGGACTAGTACTGCAATCTAGGCACGATGGATGCATGTAGTTAAGAGCCTCCTATACTTTCTACATGAATGAATGATATGGATATCACTGAAAAAAAAATACTCCATTCAATTGTTTTCTCTGTAAATATTGCTATTTGAAGTAAAAGCCTCATATGAGGTTCAGGGTGACGAGAGGGTTAAAATTGCTTGGTAACAAAAAAAAAAAAAAAAAAAAAAAAAAAAGAAATTGAATTATGAGCAGAAAAGAGTTAGTTGTATTTCAGCTAAAATTCTACTACTTTAGTGCTGTGATCTTTATCAGTAGTTTGTATGTGTACCTTTCTTATCACAAAATATCACTTAGTTTCGTATAGGAATTTTATAAATTTAGTTGTTGAATTAAAATATACTGAGGGTATGGTAACTTATGCTACACAACTGGCTAACTATTGCTTCAACATAGATGAATGATTTTTCAAAATGAATACAAAAATAAAATAAAATTTAATTTTGAGATTTATTTAGCATTCACAGGTATTTAGATTGGTTTATTTTGCTCCCAATAATAATAAAAACAATTTACGTCATTCTAACACTTCAGTTTCCTTATTGAAGTTATAGTAGAAGCCTTCTTTGTTCATAATTTAAGGTACATAATTTTCATCTTGTGAGGATAAAAAATAGTCCATAAAATTACCCAAATGGGGTAATCATACTAACAATTGCCCTCTGTTCATGTTAACTTTATCAGTTACCGTTTTTCAAGTATATGATATTTATGCAAATAACTACTGTCACGTGTAAAAGTTTAAGACCCGTAGCCGTTTTCCTGTATTTAATCAGATCGCATCATTTTCGCTCGTGAGTGTGTCGTGCCATGCGTTGGTTGCATCAGACGCTTTCTACTGCTATAAATAAACTCGCCTGTCTCGTTTATCAGTAGTTCGTTATTGGATTTTGCGTACACAATGCTGTTTTATAATAGTTGTTGTAATATGTGAAAAACCTTCACTTACAGTTGAAAAACGGGCAAAAATAGAGGCCTTGCATGAAATTAGCTTTTCTGAACGTGAATTAAGTTTGATGTCAGCAAGGCAGGTGTGCATCAATGCATCAATGCAGTAAATTCAAAATTTCGGCTAATTATACGGATCTTAAGAGAAGAGGTCGCCCAAGAAAAACGAGTACACGTGATGACCCTGTGACAAGAAGGATGGTCACTCGATCTCTAACATTCTCCAGCAATAAAATGAGAGCTGCTTTAGCTGCAACGTCCATTCGAGTACTATTTCAAGACGTTTGACTAAAGATTTTGGTTTATTATCATTGAAACCTGCAAGGAAACCTCGACTTACTCAAAGTATGAAAAAGAAACGACTGACTTTCGCCAGACAATATCAGAATTGGACCGAACAACAGTGTTATTTTCCGATGAGTCATGTGTGCTGCCATTTTCTTCAAGCGCTCAATGTATTCGCCGCCCATTTGGAAAAAGATATAATGACAGATATATAATTCCAACAGTGAAAACACCCTCCAAGCCAGATGATAGGGGGTGCAATGTCTGCGTCTGGTTCTGCTGCTCTGTATTTCCAGCCACCTAAAAGCACGATGAACGGCTGTCGGTACCTTCATTTGTTACGTGACAAGTTGAAGCTTCACATGGATGTTCACAGATATTCAATTTTCATGCATGGTGGGGCTCCGTGTCACAGGGCAAGGATTGTTAAGGACTATCTGACGGCTATTCAAATCCAAGTGCTTGATTGGCTAGGTAGGTAACAGCACAGATTTGAATCCCATAGAGAATCTGGGGTGTATTGTGAAAAATAAACTAGCAGAGAAGCTATCATCCACTGCTACAGAACTTGTTAAAGCAATAAAGTGTGTGTGGTGAACAGAGATTTCTCGAACTGACTGCCAGTCCCTTATTCATAGCATGCCTAAAAGGATTGCAGCAGTGATGAAAAAGGAAGGAGGTCCGACGAAATATACTGACTCTACTTTAATAACCTTGTAAGTCTATTTTGTTCATTTGTAACCGATGTTTTTATTGGGGAATTCCATTCAATCTCATTTTTGTGTGGTCTTAAACTTTTGGACACGACTGTAAATTCCCTTTCTAAGAGGAGGATGAGCTGTTATGTGGTAACTCATGCTACAACAGTTTTATGCATAGAACACAACAAAACCGGGTGCTACCGTTTTTTATACACTTTTTTTATAATTGAAACGGCTAAAAACGGAAGAGAATATTAAATTTTAAAGCAAACGATAGTTTATTACATTTGTAAGGATAACATAGTTATGTTTTGGTAACTCATGCTACATGTGCTAGACACCAAAATCATTTAAGAATATTATATACATAATCAAGAATATAATGTACATAATACAATTTGTTTTATTATTTTTATAAACCTTGCGAGTGTATTTAACAGAAACAATCCAAAAATACACGCGGGACAGCATCCGGGAACTTTATCAGTGTGTGCCACGCCGGGTGACAGCTTGCATCAAGGCCAGAGACAGCCCCACGACTTGACTACCTCCCTTCGTAATGGTTAAACCCTGCAATAAATTATTCGATTGTTCAGAAATTTTAATCGTTTGTTTTTTATGCATGTTCTTTACATCCACTCATTTTTATCACAATCGGACAATTCCTCCTTAATGCGTGTTAGTTTTTTTTGTGTTTTTAAGAGTGTATTTGGCCCATTCAATTCTTAAGACTATCTGCAGGATATATTCTGCAGTCTTTAGAATTGAATGGGCCCAATAACTTGAGATTTTTTTTCAAAAAACTGCAGAAAATCTTAAGTTTATTTTAGGTTATTAAGTTTAGTTTAGGGGGGGGGGGCGTCCCTTACATCGGTATCATTAATAAGATTAGCAATGATGAAATGCCTTGTAAACTGCCAATGGGAAAAAAAAGCTGATTGCTTTCATTCATATATCGAGAAAAAGAAGATATGTATTGGACTGATATTTCCGAAATAGGTTTGAAATTGGCACTACCTAAAATTGACAGACGTACTATGCGATCCTCTACAATTTTGAGTTTTCTTTTCTATGTGACCTTAAATATGACTCCATAAAAAATTATGAGGGAGCATTGGCATTAATATTTTGTAATGAGGTAGTTTCACATACGTAATTTAGTCTATATTTCTTAATTGAGTGTAAAATTTACTTATTTATTATGTTTGTCCCATCAGCCCTGCATAGGAGGGCTCATGGGACAAAGATATAATTTCAGAAATTGATTTGTTTTTTACTTTTATTAATAGGTCTTTAAAAAAGCATTAATTTTTTTTTTGTAATCCCATGTGCACGCTTTGAGTATAATTTGCTTTTAAATATCTGCATATTTCACTGAAATCCAGTTTAAATTAAAAAAGTGTCCCATTAGCCCGTCTATTAGCTTTAAGTTTAAAGGAGAAAATGGATGGATTTGTTTCCATTCAATATTCCCTGTTTTTTTCCGACTTTCAAAACTGTGGGTTTTTTGCAACTCCTAGTGGGGGTCACACATGACAGAGATTCACTTTGAATCGTTATCATCTTTAAATGGGATTTATCTTAATAATTTCATATACATATATCATTAATAATTTTCCTTTGCACGGCGTTCAAAGAAAGCGAATTTTGAATAAAAATTTCGCATATTAAAGCTTGTTATATTCATTCCTTTACATTGGGCGCTTTCCAACGAAACACTCGATGTCATTATCTCGGAAATGACTGAGAAAGAAAGTTGTGTCCAACGTCTCAAACTTTCTCACACAAACAAAAATAAACGAGATCACCGTCCGAAAACGAATGGAAATTTATAAGGGAAAGATTAATTTTATAAAATAAAATGAAATAAACACGAAATGAAAGGGATAGAAATAATCGAGCCTATTTTGAAATTGCGATTGCCTATTTCTATCGAGCGACTTTGTGAGATTGGGTACAAAAACTGGCTTATACAAATGATAAAACCATTTGAAGCGTCTATTTCAGGAACGTCTATTTCTGCAATGTATGAAAAAATGGCCACACATACGTTTTTGGGTCCTTCTTGCTCGAGGGGAGGAAAATTGTTTCCATTTAAAGAGGGTTTGTTTAATAAAAATAAATTTCTGGAAATTTTCGAGCTGAAGCATTGAAATATTGTTTCACTTTTCGGCGTTTCGATATTTGGATTTATCTGGAAATGTTTACAATATTCCTTAAATTATTTGTAAGAACAATCAGCATTCCAATCATTCGGGGGGAGTACGCGTCTAGAATCGGAAGTATAAATTCGTCTCCGCGCAGATGATGCGTGAAGGACAAAACCTTTGCATTTCCAGACGCACGAGAGATAATGCTATTGGGAAAAACCAAGGCTACGTTGAGGAACGTATACACACGCAGATTAAAACTTCCTGCTCGTAGAATTCATTCAATTTCGAAGGAAATACAAAATTTTCTGTGGGAAAGGGGTCGAGGAGGCTCATAAATCCCATAATTTATGTTCTCGTGAAAAGTTTTTCTGGAGGTCTACTCATTACTTTTTAAACGAACATTGAAATTTCCAAACCATTGTAGTTTTGGAAGCTCAACGCAACAATGAACAGAGAGGTAGAATCCCACAGACCGTCCGGTTAGAGTGGGTTACAACTGTATTAGAGGGAAGAAAGACTGGAAATGGTATTTTTTGAAATTATATTTGTTTGCATTTTCTAAAAATATCTTATTAATTCTTAATACATTTAAATGGTTTATTGATTTTGAATAACAATAATATGGAATGGATCGTTTGAAAAATATTAAAGTATAAATCTTCGAAGTATTTTTGAATCCTAAAAAGTATCAAAAATCTCCAGTCCACATTAGAGATACTCGGTTGAAATAGCTCAGATCTCAAACTGTTAAAGGAGAGAGATAAACTAAAAGTGAGCCAATTTGTTTCAATCGATCTTTCTAATAAATAAAAAGAAAGTAAGAAGGCTAGCTAACAAAAGTGAAACGATAGTATGCCCTTACAAAGCAGCCCATTTTGAAGAATTAGGCAGCTATCGGACCGTGGTCAAGGGCGAAAACCTTACAGGTTGCTTACTAGGAGCTTGAAGGCCCCGTATTGTCTCCGAAATAAGAACGTAGCATTAATAGATTTGCTTCATACAAGACGGACATTTTTGTTCTAAGCTTTATAATTTTACAGCTCTTTATTTCTTTTTTCTCGAAGGGCGGCCACTTGCTCATCCAACATCCGTCACGACTAATGCCGAATGACTGGCCATTTTACGATGGGAGCAGCCAGTGGGCGGTCAGCCTTACCACCCATAAAAGGGACGAACCAGCCCAAACCAAGAATCGAATCTGGACCCAAAGTGTGTTAGAATGGTTCTTTAGCCACTACACTCCACCACCTCGGCGGCTTACAACACTACTGTCAATTAAGAAAAACGGGCGTTTAAAAGTTCAAATAATCAAAACGTTGTAAAATAGCACACATAAATTCCCGCATCCTGATTTATAAGTAATTTTTTTGTCCTTCATCCGTTGAAATTCACAAATTCATGTCTGTGGATTCCAGCGGATGAAGGATATAGTTCTTTAATAAGTTCTAAAAGAATGTTCTTTTCTACTCTTCTTCACGATGCTACACAATGGGGTGTCGTTTTACAACACTGCTTCCAAATGGAGGTACTGGATACTGGCATCTCAATAGTGTGGTACTCAATTCATACTCGGGTTTTTACGTTTTTTCAGTGAAAGAAAAAGGAAATGCGACTGGAAAATTGGAAATTTTCAGAATGTTCCATAAAGAGTCGTCCGAGCTTTAAGGAGAGATAACGATTGGGAATAACGTAACAATGTAAGATATATATTCATTCGTTGAAGTTTTAGTTAGATTTCTCTTATTAAATTTTGGTTAGCAATAGTATTGCACCCCTCAAAATGAAATGGGCTTTCTAAGAAACTTCTTTTTTTTTTAAAGTTCAGTTTTAGTAAAGCACGATAAAAAGTTGGGTTGCGTTTCGTTTGGATGCCATTCTCGCTACTTTTGAAAAAGACTCTTAAAATGGGCAGCTCTATTTTTGAGACGCCCTGACAGCCTCTCTTGAGTCTATTTCCAATAAAACGGGAACTAAAGTAATTGGAAAAGAACGATGCGAGAGCAACAGCATCTACTTTCCTTGTTCGGGCATCCATTTCTATAATTTAATAAGCATATTTGGATCGTTGGAAACCATTATTTACTGGATCAGGTCGAGGCGAAATAATCATTTTTGTAACATTAGTATTGCTGTCGAAAATATGCAACGATTTCTCATTTTGGGGCTGCGCTCTCCATTAACTGGAGCGCAAGTTCACTACTTATCACGATTCCTTAATTTGTTATCCCTTCAATCCGTTCCATCCATCACTCGCTCGGCCGCATTCAATGCACGCAAATGAGAGGGAATTCTCTCGCTACCTCCAATCGAAAACTTTCATTTTGCTTGCTATTCGATAAAACAAATACTTTCATTTTGTGCCCAAATCGTTCAAAGAATTTTTCAATGGGAGTGACCTGCAGACGACACCTGCAGTAAAATGGACCGATTTCATGTTCCACTTTTAAGCTTGGAAGAAGTACTGAGAGCGGATTTTTTTCGCCACTCTAGTTTATTAAATACATCTTTTTACGTCCCTGAAATATTTTAATCTCTGTTATTTTTTCATCTCTCATTATCTATTGAAGATTCTCCTCCAATGGGGGTCTTTGAAAGCTCACCGTTGCAACTTTTTCAAGGCCAACCGGGGTTCAGTGAAGGCTATACCGAAAGTCTATCCTTACGTATGCCGTTGTGTGTCTGTGCATTTCTTGGGGAGTTTCCATTTTTGTTCTTTTTCTAGAGGTTGGGAGGGTGAAAGGATTATTTTAGGTGACTGTTAAATTAAAAATGCTGCTTCACTAGCCGTGTTCTTATGGGAACGGAGTTGAGTGTCCAGACCACTTCGGGGCTCGGTTCGTTTTAGCAATCAGTTTTTCTACGGCCCTTAGAGATTTGAGTACCTTTTAGTTCTGTAACAACTCACCCTCTTCCTCCTATTTTGTAATTTTCTGTAATTAAATTTAATTGACAGTGATTTTTTTCGTTTGGTCTATTTGTTTTCGTTTAACGAAGTTTATAATACATAATTTAGAGATTGTTATCCTATTAAATCAAAATTTTCCATGCAGTTCATGGTCAAATAAAAAAAAATGTAAAATTTAATTATACCCCACCAGTATTGAAAGTGCTGATAGCAGTCAACCTCACAACCTGACAAATAATAATTTTGCAGAAAAGGCAACTTTGCAAGTGGGTTTCATTCTGAGTAGTGTGTCAAGTCCACCACCGCGGATCTTGACCCCGTTCGATGGGGCAAAGATCCGAAAATACCAAAATCTGTAAAAGTCACTCCCGGTTTTGATACATTACATTTAGATAAAAGGGATCGTTTAAGGTGACAGGTGAAGGTTTAAGCTCTATTCTACTAAAAAATTTCGGTTCATAACTTGTTGCAGTTTTTCAGAAATCAGGTATCATTCAAAATCGCGGACCTTTCCCCCACCTACCGTATCTTAATCAGTGTCGTATTGACCTGTAGGCGGAATATTGGCACTCTCATACATATCTAACGATGAACGAGAGGGCTTTTGATTAAAGCCAATCACTTCTAATTTTTAGGGTCATAGAAAATTCGCAAATATGGACACGGGATTTTTGCCATTCGATTTGCAGAAAGGGTGTCAATTTTGTCACTGCATACTTTCGTGTTTTATATATAGGGATCCAAACATAATAATTCTATGTGATGACAGCCCAAACTGAACAGGAAAAAATGAATCATCCCTTGTGGCCCAATTTTCTTTTCAATTCGACATATAATGTTCTCCATTCCTTTAATGCCAAAGTATAATTGAATCGAAACATGACAACCCTCTCAGCAAAACAAAGTTCGAAGGGACACCGCCTTTCAGAGACATATCCCCAGAGTAGGGATGGATCCAATGGGAGAAAAAAAGGTTTAGATAAAATACCGGCGCATTATTTAAAAGAAAATGACAATTTTCTCCCTAAGAGCGCAAAGAGCGCATTTTCCTCCGAGCAATCTTGATTCAAAGCTATTTTTACGGAATCTCATACAAGGATTTCCAACAAAATGAAAATAGATACACACGAGGTCCTGAATCAATTGGAAGGAAAACTGGACCTGACAAATTTATGGAGGATCCAATGTTTATCCAGTAAAAATGGCCTTGTACCGGAATGACTGAGTACAAGTATTGACAGCCTCTTCCATAAAATTTCATGAGGTAGCACCTACTGCCACTGACAGAAGTAGAGGTTTCTAAGAAAAGGATGGTGTGTTTTACAAAATTTCGTATTGTAGTTCAGAGATGTTTTGATTAAGATGAAATGATGATTATTTTTGTCTCAGTCCTTCGAAATAGGAAAGAGAGTATGGATAGCATTCGTGTCGATAGGCAATTTTAAAGCTCAAAGTTTGATCTACAGGATATTATTTCTTTTAATTTTTAAGAATGATGGAAGGTGATTCTTTAGAGTCGAGTCGAATGAAATCCAGCTTTCATGACTTTAACTCATTAGATATTTCAAGACCGATCGCTGCTTAGAACTTTGAATCGTCACCATTGGAGTGGGCCCCATTTAAATATTTTTGAATAGAACACCCTTTACTACTAAAATAGGCGACTGCAGTTTTGGGTGACCTCTTTATCAGAGCACTTAGGTAAAGATGCGAGTGGTCTCCATCGTATCCTTGAACAATGAAGGTAAAATTGAATTCTAAATGAAATAAGTCTCGGTATTTTTAGGAGAAATCTGGATAGTTGTATAATCCATCTGTTAAAATCGTGCCTTTATTGTTATGACGATGGAAGATAGAGTTATAAAACGGTCATATGAATAAAAATGTACGGAACATTATTGAACTTTAACAAATCTTGACTCCAATATTGCCAATTGGAACTCTTAACGAGTGGACCTGGAACTTCCAATCTGATTTTTGTTATGACGTTGAGGATGGAATACGACAGCTGAGTGCTGAAAAGAAGCGAACCTTTGAAAATGTGTGAATTCAGAGCCATCCAATAAGGCATGGGGTATAACATGTTCTATCCAAATTTATAAGATATAGTTACACGTTTACACAAAGGCTGAAGACTTTAAGATAAGTTTTTAAAAAAATCTGCCATCCAAATGCAAAAAAGAATTGAATGTCATTTTCAATCAATAAGTTGAAAATGTTTACGAATGGCATATTGCTTTTGTGTTATGTTTCTTTATACTTTAGACTTGCATACCCTCCAACTACTATGGAATATAATAAACCACTTTTATTGAATAGTATAATTTTTTATGTATTTTTTCAAAATAGTTGCCACCCCACTCTCTTAGCGTGAAAATTTCGTTCTACTTTATGTTGAAAATTCTTGTTTAAAAAAGTGGTTAATTCTATTCCGTAGGAGTTGGAGGTTATGGAACACGTATTCTAGTGTCTAACATTCACCTGAAAAAAGAAGAAACAGATACATACGCATACACAGGGTTACTGGTAGCTCGACGTATTCCTGTTGACACGCGACAGGGGAGCCAAAATGCTACAATTTTCACCCCCATATGTAGGATCAAAAATGATTACTTTTCGAGAAAATTGAAGTTTAAATTTTTTCTTCAATAATCCAAAATTTCACATTCAAGTGTAAATTATTAAAAATCGACTCATTGAATGGTTTTCGTTTTAATTTTTTTCACAGCTCAAACTCTAACTAAGCTAACGCAATTATAAAAAGTACAAAACAATTTTAAATTTTAAATTCATGAGCTAGTAACATGTATTTTTAAAATTTTAATTCACATGTTTCCTTTGAAAAGATGTTCTTTATTTCAAAAAAGACGATGACAGTAAGCGTATAAATTACAAATAAAATTTCTACCATTCATCAACTATGCAAAAACGCATTCATGTCCATCTAAAGACATGTCATTCGTAAAGAAAAGTGACTTTTACTTAGCGCAGGTAAAAATGTCAAAACATGCACCTCCGTTCATCCGTTAGGATCGTTCGCCAACTGAGCAAGATATCACCACTTTTTTAATTTATTTTCATAGCTGGCACTTCAACTAAGCTAACGTAATCAAGAAAAAGTGCCTAAATATGTCGAAATTTTAATTCACGCACTTTTCTTCACCTTTATTTGCCTTTTCTTGTCAAAAAATGGGGTTTATCTCAAAAAGTACTATTGCAGTAAGCGTACGCATTTCAAATAAAATTTGTCCCATGAATTAGCTATCCAAAAGCGTATTGATGTCCATCTAAAGACATGTAATTCGTAAAAAAGGGTGAGTTTTACTTCGCACAGGTAAAAAACCCGTATGGATGAGGCTTCGTTCATCGTTTAGGATCATCGGTCAACTATTCAACGTCGATATCACTGCTTTTAAAAGCTTTAAATCTTACTTCAGTACATCAGACTATAAGATTTAAACTGGTGTGTATTGTATCATCGTGTTAGTTAGTTTCGATGCTGCATTAAGCATGTTTGGTTGATTAGTCAGGTAACAACAAAACACGCTTACGCAACGTGGATTCAAAAATAACATGACAATGCATAACATAGCCGTTTGAGACTCCCAATCTGATGAGGCTAAGGTTTTTAGCGCGTAAAAACAGTGATAACTTGATCGGTTGACGAAGGATCCTAATGAACGAATGGGGGTGCATCCTTTGGCGTTTTTACTTGCGCTAACAAGGAAACCTCCCCAAAGCTCACTCACCAAATGGAACGAATTTCACACAATCACAAGTACATACTAAAAGGAACATACAGTGTGAAAATTAGCTGCTATCTCCTTATAGAATTTGAGAAATGAATGGTTAAAAATTAGTTAAAATCCTGCCAATTGTAACCCTTTAGCTAGTATTTGGCGACGGGGATAATGGGTCGAAAAGTTGAAACGCTCACGCGAGTACGTACTCGAGATATTTATAAATCAGTGCTTGTTATATCGTGTTATATTTCACCGTACTGGATGTTTAAGTAGCTTAATCTCGTTTTCTATTAATTAAACTGAAGTCCAAGAATCTTTTTATTTTAGTTCTGAAAGTCCCTGCAGAAAGTAATTTCTTTTTATTTGTATTAACACATTGCAAGCTGCAAATTCAGTTTACGCATAAGTGAGGCATTTATTTTAATTCTATTCTTTTTATCCACGTGATGATACTATGGAGCAAACAATAAATATACTTAATGTTGTTTTTATACTTTACGCGGAATTTTCTTCGAAAAATAGGACATTTTCTCCATACACAGACGAAGAAAAGTGTGCAAAATCAAATTGTTGAAAGCTTACAAAATTATCAGAAAGTAAATGCAGCAGATTTGGTAGCCAATGAGCAATGCTTATTACTCGATACCCCTGAAGATCCTTTATTTTCTAGTTTAGAAGACGAAAGCATTGACTTCACATCCAGTGAGGACGTCATGCAAAATAAGCAATTTATTTCTTGAAAAGATAAGGAGACTGCAGTAAAATACTGGCGGGATACAATAGTGGCATAATCCCGCAGTTTACAGAATTCAAAATTATTTTTAATTTGTTACAAATAAAAGGCAGTTGTATCTGTGGGGAAAGCAGGTTCAGAAGAATGGCGATTATAAATATAAACTCCATCAAATTAAAAAAATATACGTTTCAACACTTCTAACACGAAAGAAAATTACAAAAAAATGCACATGATTGTGATTTAGAAACTTGGCCTTCAGAAAAGGCATTCGAATTAGGACTGAAATTCCGTGCATGGCTGTACAGATTTTTGAAAAAGAATAAGATTGTGAGCAGGAAAGTTAGAAAATTTGTTTTGATGAAAAACTCTCGGTCAAAGGAAATCATTAAAAAATTAGCGCAGGCGTTCGTAAATGATGTAAATTTTTTTATAAAGGCTTCGTTATTAAAAGACGATCCCATTTTTATACTGATTAGTCAGGTTTTAATTTAGAAATCCTTCTAGACGAACCCTGGAACAAAGGATCGAAGAAGTAGAAAGTGAGATTCAATCACAAAATTCATGACACAATCCTACACTACAATGCCGATTTTAAGTAGAAACAATAGATTGTTATCACCATTACTTATTGAATTTCCCGAAAACACTGGGAAATTCCGAAAAAATTATGTGCGGCCGCTTTCTGACATTGTGTTAATGAAACAACTTAATAATATATTTCTTTCAGGGCCAAATCAAAGGGGTGGAGGAGGGAATTATAAGGTGAACCCCCTCCCCTCCAAAAAAATGAACTTACAAATTTTTAAAATTATTTTTTTAATACCATTGTTTATTTCAACTCTTATTTCGGTAAAAAGCTAAGCTTCTTCTAAAATGCTACGTTTAAACTCCTATGCATATATAGATTTTATGTTTAAAAAATATTTTTGGCCAACTTCCTCCACCCCCCCCCCCCCTCTCTAAAACGGAACCAGTTACCAGCCTGATTTTTCCCCCGCCGTATGTTCTGCTGGATATCCAGTGAATCATTGCTGTAGATGAATCCTGACCTGTACTTACTTAAAATGCTTATTAAATAAGCATCTTTTTGTAAAAGCATTTATAAAAGAAAATGGTAAGCGCCAAGTGGTGATAGAGGTTCTATTCTGTCAGCTCATACTCGTTTTTTATTAATTAACTTTAGCTTTAATTTGAGGAGATAGCAGCTAATTTTTACACATTAGGTTTCTTTTAGTGTTCTTATGACTGTATTAAATTCGTTACGTTTGGTGAGTGAGTTTCGGGGAGGCTTCCTCGTAAGTAAAACTAACCCTCCTTTACGAATTACATGTCTTCAGATGGTCATTAACACGTTTTTGAAGAACTGATTAATGGGAGAAATTCTATTTGTAATTTGTACGCTTACTGCATTAATATTTTTTGAGATAAACCACAGTTTTTGAAAGAAAAATGAAAATAAATGAAAAAAATACATGTAAAGAGCACACACACATAAATTAAAATTTTGAAATATTTTTGTACTTTTCTTGATTACGTTAGCTTAGTTGGGGTGTCAGTTATGAAAATACATTAAAAAAACTGTGATATCTTTATCGGTTGACGAACTATCCTAAAGAATTAACGGGGGTGTATCCTTTGGCGTTTTTACCTGTGTTAAGTAAAATTCACTTTTTTACATGAACAAAATGTATTTAGATGGATATTAATAGGTTTTTGGATAGTGGAATAATGGTAAAAATTTTATTTGTAATTTATACTCTTACCGCCATTGCCTTTTTTGAAATAAAGAACATCTTTTGAAAGGAAGCGTGAACTAAAATTTTAAAAATACATGTTAATAGCTTGTGAATTTAAAATTTAAACTAGTTTTGTACTTTTTATGATGACATTAGCTTAGTTCGTTTCAGCTATGAAAATAAATTAAAATAAAACCCAATTAATGAGTATATTTTTTTAATTGACTCTTCAATGAGACATTCCAAGCCAAATCATCCAGGGGTGTTCACACAAGGTCAGCAGATTTGGATGAAACTTGGTGAGTTCATTCTATGCGTGGATCTAAGAACAATCACCGAATTTTACTTTATTATGTTAATTATTCTCTGAAATATGGAACTGAAAAGTTTGGTCGAGAACATGTAAAAATCCAAGAAGCGCATATCTGGCAACCGTGTATACTTCCACATTTTTTGCTATAAAAGAGCTATTTTTTAAGTTAGGCAGCTAATTCTTTTTTTAATTTGTTAAGAATTAAATTTTCAATTGAAATATATGGTTCGATTGGGAATTTAAAGGAATTAAAATTGTTTAAAAAAATATTAAACATCAGAATTGAATTATTTTCAGAACACTGACTGATGAATAATCAGAAACTGGTGAATAACAGAAGTGGACCTTGAAAACTCCTTAAACCAGTTATGCCATTAAAAACTAGACAAAAAATGCTAAAAAATGATGCAATAAAATTCATGGGGTTTTGAGCCGTCATGAATTTAGAGTTAATCAAACTTTAACTTTTAAAACGTCTCAAAATCACCCATTAAGCTGCCTCTACTTATCAAAATACTTCTTGCGAACATTCTTGGTTTTGAACATTTTTTTTCAAGATTCTGATATAAAATAAATGAATTAACTTTTGAAATACTAACTTCATTAGAATAATTAGTAAATGACTAACCTGTTCTGTGTTCTAAAGTTCTGCGTTTAGGACTAAAGGTTGTAAATTGGAAACACAGAAATTACAGTCCGACATGAAATTAACTGAATTTATTGCATCTTTCAGCAATTTTTCCCTGTGACATTGTTCCAATTTTGTAAAAACTACAAATTTGTGAAATTATTTCTGGAGTTTCAACTCCACACAAAATATGCTGAGGGGGTCGGGGCACTTATACTCTCGCTCAGGCCAATAAAAGGATTGAAATGCTCGATGTGGGCGCAGGAAAATAATTGTATAGTCCCCTTCTTTATTAACTTCGCTCAGTAGTCCGATCCACCAGTTACTTTCATACAGACAAGCCACATAACTGTGCATATTTGGTTTAAAAAGACGCAATGTTTTTGCTTCTTTGAGATTCCATTCGATACATGCATCAGGATCTAGACTTGTGCGCTTTGCTACAATTTCATCGTGCGATAATGGACTAAAAAATGGAAGCTTCTTGTCCCAGAAATTGTTTTCCCTTTGGAAAATCGTTCTTGAAGTTTATTTCTAAAGCCGAAGATTTCTTCTTGACAATTTTTAACAATTTCCATTACTTCTTGTGAAATTTTATTTCCTTCTCTTGGACCTGGTACAGCAAGAATTCCCTTTTCTCGTGTTAGGGCATTTCGAACCATGTACTCTGTGACATTAAATTCGGCGGCAACTATTTTGCGTGACCATGACTGTGGTGCAATTGTTAGCACTTGGACTTTTTCTCTTATACTTAAATTGTTGCGCAACTTTACTTTCATGAGCTCAACCAGTCTATCAATTTCGTCATATTTTCTTTCCTCTTCAGTTCTCTTCTCATTTTCAGTAGCACTTTCAGCTCCATCTACTTTTAAAACAAAGGATAGTTTCTTTTTCATTTGCGATTCAGCCTGCTTTAATTTTCTTTTGGCATAGCTTTTTTTAGAACGAGAAAGAAATCATTGTAGCTTTAGTGGTGAGACATCTATTTCTACCAATGATTTATTTAGCTTATCTTTTTCTGTTAATCTTGAGGCCAATTCAAAATCAAAATTTTTGTCCAAATCTACATTTTCTTCATTTTCCTCGACTTCTTTTACTTCATTTTTTTCAGATAAAGTTTTACGGCAGTTACTACACAAAAAGTGTCCAGGTATGAAATTTATATTTTTTTTCTTTGTGATATTTTTTTTTTCAAAGTTATTTTTCTTACATCACTTTTGTTGGTTAAAGGCTTCAAATGCTTTTTACATGGATCACAGCAAGATTTTTGTCTTGTTTCAAAATGAGTCAAATAGTAATCCAAGTGATAAGAACAAATGGCATCTTCTTCCTCGTAATTCTGGAATTCTGCTCTCTAAATTAGTAATTCTATTTATCCATCATCTAATTTGTCTCTGATTGTAAATATATCCTTTTTTTCAGATGTATTCTTATCAAAACAATAAGAAGATAGTAATCTTCCTATCTTGCACATACTATCAGAATCAGATTCCGAAGAAACTCCTTCTTTCGTAATAACATAAGCTATATGTATAGTACTTAAAATTTAAAAGCAAAACTGAATTTTTTTATCACAGAAATAAGTATGCATGCAACATAGCAACAAGTTTTCTACTGTTAGACAACAGAGAGACAAAAGATGATCACCACATGGTAGCTATACAGCTGATTTAACAATTAGTCACATGTGCAGGTGTTGTTCTCAAAGTAAAATTTATATTTCAGATATTGTTTTGCTTTCTCTTCTCCATGGCTATTCCTCACCGCTCCACTCTATTATGATTGTCCCTCATCTTTCTTTTGCTGAAACTTCCTCTAAATAATTTACTTTCATTTTGATTCTCAATGAATATCCGCTCTTATATTAAACGAGGAACGTTTGTGTGCGTGCGTGCATGTCCGAGCGATCTCGAAAACTGCTCTAAGGATTCTTTTTTAATTTCGTACCTGGGGTTTTTTTGGCCCCTGAAACGATTGAGCTAGGTCACGTGATTGAAAAAACTCTAAAACGCTCAAAATTTAAAATTTAAAATTTTTGGATGGTAGCGCCATCTATTGAGCGTTTGAAAAACACACTTGATGCAATCTTCCTAAAAGGGACGCTCAAATAAGTTTGGGGCGGATTAAAAAATACACGTCATCGATATATAATAATAAAAATTAATTTCGCAAAGAAACAAAATAAATGGAACTTGATATCCAATACACAGACAAATAAATATTTTAATAACTAGATATATTACACCTTTCAGGTACATAAATTTGTTTAGAATTAAAAGGTTATTTTTATTTCAAAATATCGTCCTAGCAACCAGCGAAAGAAAAAGAGAAAAGAATCTTCGTTGTCATCCCCGCAAGCACCTTGATGGAATATACGTAAATAATTTAATTATTTTTAATTCATAGTTATTAATACAAAACTATTCGTAAATCTTATGTGAAAAATTGCCTGGATTTATTACAATAATCCATTTGTAACTAACGTAAAGCTAAATGTATTTTCGCGTATATACTAAAACAATAAAGATTTTTCATGTATTTTATTGATCCATAGGATGCGAATTTCAAAAGTGCATGAAAGTTTCAGCTTAGCCGAATAATTTAAATGAAAATGACACACTTTTTAGTCATTCACAGTAAGAAAAAGGATCCTGTGACGTAACATGAAAATTCCATTTCTTTTCTTTTTTTTTAAATAACGGCACTAGGTTGAATTCTACTTTAACTGCCTTATTCCGCCAAGTTGACGATAAATATTTAAGTGTAGTTACCCTGACGATTTTTTTTTTTTTTTTAAGCGACAACAGTTTATAATGAAACTATCTTTGAAACTCCGATGAAAAAAATTATAATGATACAATCGATTCCTAAATTGGGCTCGCAGCCGATATTCAAATTAATTTTGCAGGTGATCAGCCATTAGTTTAGTTTTCATTCACTGCAGTTGATGATTTCAACTCATTTATTTTATCATCGTATGGACAACCTTTGAAAAGTTGCGGGCAGAACTTTACGATATTAGCGAACTCCTGGGCCTGACTTCAGGATGTTAGCGAAATCGCGGGCCGTATAATTCGGATTTATATGGAAGTTTGAATGTTTTATATAGGTTTTATACAGGGTTTTGACTTGTTCTGAGGGCTGGTCCAAAAGCCATTGCGGCCCCATCCGGCCGCAGTCTGGAAGTTGCCCATATGTGGAAGCAGTAAATTGGGAGGCTGAAATCTGGTTACTAAGCTTTTTCTAATAAATTTTCAATTCTTATTTAGAAGTGGATTAGACTGCGTTGTTTTGTGCTGTGTACCATCATTAAACTAAAGGGTAAACGCCTTTGTGGAGACAATTACAGCGGGTGATAGAATGTCTACATTCAGAATATTTAATATTTAGCCACTTAAAATCAAATAACTTCATATTCAATTTTTATTACACATCGAAATTCGAATTGTATAATCTGCAGGAACATTTCGTATTCGAAACATTTCGTTTGGTATCAACATCCTCTCCTATATCCATGCTTAATGCATAGAAAACCATTTTATTTTTGAAAAAAAATTTAAACTGAATAGTAATTTAGAAAAGCTATCTTAAGCAAATTGGAATCGTAATTTTCCCTCCAAAGCCTGATAACCATGACTTCAATGTAACGTCAATGTCACTTGCAATCGATTTTCTGACACTCAAATGATTAGCTTTTTTATTTTCTTATGAAATAGAGCTAAAAATACCAAGGAAAAAAAAACCGCTTAAAAATCTGGGAACGGGTGGATTATCAGATTTTTTCTTTTTCTTTTTTTTTACATAATTATGATAATTTTCAGGCTGATCGCACCAACGAACCGTGTAAATTTTAAGTTATTAGACAATACATTTTTAATCTGTTTGGATTAATGATGTAAAAGTTTTATTTTGAGTGGTTGAACTGGAATTGTGACAGAGTCAGGGATCAGTGTAACTATATAGGAACGATGTATTTTTGATTTATTGGAGGTTATAAGTCCATTTTCTTCAGTACATCCGTTTGTTCTATTATTGTCAACGTTTAAGTAGTTGTTTGGATCTATTCTGTTTTTGATTTCATGATTTCAAAGTGTCCTTTTGTACTAATAATTTAAATTGCGTTACACTTTTTCTTTTCTTAAGCGTGAGTTTATAAAATAAAATTATGTTTAAAGCATATTTATGTAAGATTATACTTTTATGGCATCTATATTTATGTATCTATAAGATTGAATTTACGTTTGTAGAATTTGTTTATGCAAGATGTATTTTCTTTGAATTAGAAAAAAAATAAGTGTTTTATGTTTGAATTGAAGCACTATAGAGAAATTTGCAGTTTCAATCGTAAAGAATTATCATCATAGATGTATTATAAAGACGTAAATGCATGAAAGTGTAGCTCAAAAAAGAACTGTGGAAACATTTGATCACCGGCAGCAGCTCTTGGCCCAAATGTGTGAACGTGCAGTTCAAACACAAGCAGATGAAACAGATGATTAGTATTTGGAAGGAGAACGACTTAGAACAGCTAGACGTCAACAAATACTTCGGGTGAACAGTCTAAGTATTTACAAAGCTGCCACAAATTTGGATACTTACTATCATAGTTGAAAACTTTTTAACATGGATTGCATTCACCGTGGAGCTTTGCATTTTTCTGAAGAGTAAAAACAAAAATTAACCGAAACCATTTTGGGGACTGTAAGATTGATGTAGGACATTCCGAATTTCCTAATGAATTGGTGTGGTTGTTTCTTCGATGTCACCCACATTTCAAAGAATTTCATAAAAGAATTCGAAATTTGAAAGCATACTTTACAATGACTTTGTTCACAGTATATGACGAGTGAAACTATTAACGATTTTGGTGTGTACTGCTACGTTGCGAACAGTGTATAACAGACTTGATGAATTTTTTTTATAAACTCATTCATCTGACAGTTCAACCAACTCAAATTTTTGATGCTGAATTTGAACGTCCTGAATATGGACAGATATATTCCTGAAGTAATGAAGACTCTCTTAGTGAATGCATCGCCCAAGATCTTCGCTGATACCCTCGCTGATCTGCTACAGAAGGAAAGGAGGCACCTTACGTTAAACTACTTTTACTCTGATGGCACCGACCATGGAATATTTAGCATCCCTCTTCAAAACAAAGTATATGCCATTGTAACATTGAATGCCGACCAAAGCTTACCTGATAATGTATGCGTGATCCGACAGCGATGAAAATCTTTGGCAACCATGAAGATTATTGATACGTGCCAAGGCATTTACGTACCCATTATTTTACACTTAAGGAGCCTTTAGATTCTGAGCTTGGCTCGGTAACCTGGTACTTAAATACTATATATCACAAGTACTTATTACCTATTTATGTTCTTATTAAAACTACTTTATTTTTACTGTTACTGACTTGCATGTCACTGTCTATAAATATTTATTTTAGTTTTAGGATGTTTGGGAATTATTGACAATTTAAATAAAATCTGTAGTCAACTTTCTAAATGGATTTTTTTTTCATATATTTTTAATGAGAGCTATAGTTTATTGTAAAAATAAGGCTCTACAAAATAATTTTAATTTTATTGTGCGAAAATAGCATCATGAGAACAGGCATTAATACAACAAAACCCTATTAGCTTTTAATTTCTTGTCGTTTGAAGTTTAATAATCTAAATCCGCAAGTTAGATTTTAGTAACTTTTTGTTGGTAAACTTTGATCGGTTCTAAATCGATGACAGCCCAAAACCCGATTCATTTTATTATATCATTTTTTAGCATTTTTATCTACTTTTAATGGCATAATTGGTTTAAGAAGTTTTCAAGGTCCATTTCGGTTATTAATCAGTATCTGAGTACAAGTCAGTGTTCTGAAAAGAATTCAATTTTGTTGTTTAAGCTCTTTTAAAACAACTTTAATTCCTCTAAACTTACAATCAAACTCTATATTTGAATTGACAATTTAATTCTGAACAAATTTAAAAAATATTCAACTCCGTAACTTCAAAAATAACCGTTTTATGGTAAAAAAAGTGGAAGTATACATGGTTGCCAGATATGCGATTCTTAGGTTTTTACGTGTTCTCTACCAAACTTTAGAGGTCCGTATTTCAGGAAATAATTGATGTAATTAAGTAAAATTCTATGAATGTTCTTAGATCCACATATAGAATAAACTCAACAAGTTTCATCCAAATCTGCTGACCTTGGGTGTCAAAATGCATTTCGGCTGGATGATTACATGGAATGTCCCCCAATGTCCAATTTTGGGTTATTCAAGAAAGAAGTTTAAACATGAATTTTCTAAAAAACTACTGATTTTCGGACATACATAGGGGGTTAAAATTGTAACATTTTGTCTTCCCTATCACGTGTTAACAGAAGTACGTCGAGTCACCCGTTACCCTGTATACCCTAGCAGCACAAACTCGTTCAAAAAGTTATAAGGATCCTAAGAATTCGTTTCTACTTCGTGCAAAATGAAGGTGTTGCTGTCGTCACTATATCCGAAGAAAACACTTCACAATGGTAGTTGAAAAGCTAGTGACCTCGTCGTGCTTGGCAAGCGTTCACAGCACGTTCTATAGAACGCACTATAAAATAAAGTGTATAAATAGAACTTGACACTTTATTTGCGAGTTCGTTTCACAAACAACTTCAAAGTTGTCAAAAAACACTGAGAAAATAGTTTTATCTGGTACTCTATCCATGTTCATTCATGGATTGTTGAAACTCACGTTGAAAAACGGCGGTTTCTTGAGCGGATGTTTTCGTAAGGATCGCAAACGGCACAACAATGAACATCTTCAGCGTACCTAAATTGTCAGACGAACTATTGAGTATGATTTCTCTACTTGGGATAGTCTAACATAAAAATGGACTACTCAAAACTAGAATAGAACATGAAGCTGAATATGCAAAAGGACGGATTCTGAACCACTACTCATTATGCATACTATACAAAATTGGGTCATGATCACAAAGAGCACGTATTAGGCGCCTGTGCGTATATATCATTAAAATACTAAAAGGGAATCTTCCCATTTTCTTGAGCCAATTTTTGGAACACTGATAACCTCTATCGTTGTGAAAAAACGGACAGTAGGGGATGATTGGGGCCCTTTTCATGTTTGGACCCTCTAATGCGCATCCTAAGAATTTTCCAAGCAAAAAAACATTTTCCCCTTGAAAGGGTGTTCTTTCAAGTCAGATCACTCAAACACAACAAATGAGTGAAAAAAGTTATTTTTTACATGATGTTTTTAAGGGTACCACTCTCATTTTAAGACTCTTCTAAACGCTCAAAATGAAACTTTTGAGGAAATTATTTTGTATCTAGCAAAATAGCATATAGAAATTGCAATGATTAGTTTTTTTTTCATATTAAATAGTATTAAAATAGGATAATATATAAAATTGGAAACACGTGTTTTATTGGTTCACTTGATCCATGTTGCTTCTAAACTATTTTTCATCTATGGAGGCTGACATCTGTGGACCTAAAATATTATTAATGAAAGGTGCAATGAATGGTTTTAGGAGGTCCAAATTATATTTTGATACATTTTCCTCTTAAAAAACGCTCTTAAAGGAGGGTAGCCTATAGGCTACCATGGCCATTAGAGGGTGAATGAATAGCACTGGACACGCTGCTACAGAGCTCTAATCGACTGGTTATAAAATCATACGCTCTGAGCAGGGAGACGGAAGGTTCCTGGTTTCAAACCAAGTCGCGTCCGCCGACCTAACCGTTCGAAGTTTTCCGTGGTTTCCTCCGAAAATGGCGTCCATACGGTTTTGGACCCCTTAGAAAGACCCCAAGGAGGGCATCCCCCTCGACCTAGATCCTATGTGTAGGTGTTTGGCCGTCATCCCACAACAATAACGGGTTATAAAATATTGAAATTCTGCCAGATTTGTCTTCTTTTCATATTATTCTAAACCAAAGTTTTCAATTGGTAAACAATGGGGATCAGAACGTCGGATAGTGATACGTCCCATTCATCCCCATTCAATTTGTCCTATTCACCCCACACACCACTTGGTTATGCAAAACAAAAATTAGGCTTAGTGCACATATGTCAATATTATTATGGATCCTATCCTAAATACTTCCAGAGATTATTTCATTTCCTACATAAAAGTGTATTGAGCTGTAAACAAACACTTAATTTCGGAATGACTATTCAATTGACTACGTTTACAATTCTCAATATATACAACTGTCAAACTACGTTCGATAAATGGATCAGACAAAAATATCAAGTACCCAATGACTGCAAAACATAAAAATTCTTCTTCTGTCTCATTCATCCCGGGTCCTGTTCAAACTCACTCTCTATGACAGTTCTGGCCTATGGCTCGGCTGGGATCGAACGGTCTGGGGTTTGGGTCGATTTTCTCAAGATGTAGCGTGAATACGCGTTAGGGGGTCCTCCAACGAAGCCGACCCCCATCTTTGGCAGGCAGCCTTTGTGTAGCTTTGTCGTAGAACAACACAAAATCTCAAAATTTATGAAATATTCAAAATAATTTCAGCATCTATAGTTTAAATGAACTTGTCATCTAATATCATTCCAAATGTCAGTCATTTTCATTTTTCGATAATGGGGAAACAAACATTTATGTAATTTTCTCAAAATCTCAAAAATTTGAAATATTTTGACGCACTTTCCTTGACAGTCATCTTGAGTTCCGAAGATTGTACAAACGGATAGAAATTGCGTCACTTTTTAATTCCAAGTAATGTACAGACAAAAATCTAATTTTATTTATGAAGATGACTAGATGAAATGCACGTCGTTGACCCTAACCAAGAGCCATTGCACCCCTCTAAAATTGAAAAAAATTTGAATTTCACTAACTTGAAAATAGTATTTTCCACAAAAGGAAACATTTTGCCCCACCCCTCAATGTTGCACGCCAATGTCACGGATGGTTTAGTATGTATCGAAGATTTTCGAAAAGCCTGAATTTTCGTTTGCTTTGTAGGGGTACAATGAATGGAATTCATTTATAAGCAAAAGCTCAGAAAGCAAAGTTATAACTCCTGACAATTCTTGAAGGATTATAGGCTAGAGAGTAACTAAGTGTTGAGTGACACTGTCAGAAGGGAAAATTTTTTATTTTGAAAATGAACGTCTTACATTGTACAAAGGCGATCTGATTCAGAATAGATGCTTCAAATTAGACGTTCTACACTAGTTCTCAGTCATTGACCGACCTGCACTAGAAATCCATTGATGAAATTTCCTGCCAATCATCTTACTAATCTTTTTTGTATAAATTTTGAAGGTAGGTAAGTTTTTTATATATAAGATAAGAATTTGGGAGAAATCTCTTTTTATATGTCTATGCAGGCAACTCTAACTTATTAGCTTATCGAAAAACACACTGCTTGAAAGCAGAGTGACAAGTAATTTCCATTGACTGTGTGACATACTTTTAATGAAGACAAATACTTGATTTGTGAAATCGATATATAGGATGTTTACCCACTCAAAAAAGTACACCAGTGTACGCAAAATATCCTATATTTGAACTCATTATTTTCTCAAAAATCATACAGCTCAAAAGAAATATGAGTTGTCTTTATTCTATACAACTATATACTCTATTTTACTAACCCATTTGTGCCCAGATATTTTTTATTATACCTGCAATAACAGATAAATTTCTGATATCAACCTCTTGAACAAGGGATTATTTCTTTTAAAATCATTATGTATAAAAATTAAAATGTAAACTTCCTACTGGTTCATGTTAAAATGTAAACTTCCTACTGGTTCATGTTGAAATATTTTCTGGAGTTGAGGTTCAATACTCGTGAATAAAGGCTAGAAAATAGAACGGTTTCGACCGATAGCCAAATATGCCGTCCCAAAAAAGAGACACTTTACATAAATGCGTTAAAAGAATTATGTATACGAAAATTGACTTCGGAAACTTGCTTTGCCCTCAAAAGCTTTATTGAAAGGGTGTACAAAACATTTTAAAAAGTATTTTTATTTTACGTAACATAAACATTTTTGTATCATAAATACCGGGACGTTTTCATCCCATTTTCCAATTTTTGTTGATGCCTGTAATGATTTTCCTACATTTGTGGGGAATAAAGAATGTATTGATGAATAAAATAGCGAAAAATTCGCATTTGAACTTGCTAGCAGTGAGTCTATCGTGGAATTGAGATTGTACCATGAACGCCTAGCGATCTTTTTAGACGGTAGCGAAATTTCTAGGTCACAAAAATATTTTAGCATTCATTTATTTTTCTATTTTAACTTCTCGAATAATGATAATTCTGATTTTCACAAAATACTCAGCGATGAGTAAGTAAAATAAAATTCTTTCACTGCCTTCGTGTTTTTAGAAAAAGAAATACATCCTTCCTATATAAAGTCGGGAATGGATGGGTCCCTTTTGGAATCAGCATCCCTTGGAAAATGTGCTGAAAAATGTCGGGTTAGTGCGCGAATGAATGCTAGGAAAATGAAATAACTTTACAGATTTTTGCGACTTCCAACAAAAATACTAATATTCGAGCGTCCCGGAAAAGGGATGCTGCGCACGAAAGGGTTAAAAGCTTGTTGAACGTACAGTTGGTCGCATCTATATACAGGGTGTATCAGTAGAGCTTTTCCAAACTTTCAGGAAAGAAAAGAGTACCCCTCGATGATGGGAAATCACATAAGGCTTTCCTGGCGTGGTTGTGACGACCCAAAACACCAGAAAGGAAGGACACGAACAGGTTAAGAAAACATATTTCTTATTCTTAGTACAGCAAAAATGCTGGGAAGTGTGCGGTGGGTGTACGCGAAAGAGGTCGCTCGATAAACCGAAGCATCCGATGATGTTGCAGCCGCCCTGCTTCATTTCGCCTATTGACAGAGTACTAGTAGGACACGAATCGTAGTCTGACAGGCATCTGGCCGCTCATTGCAATGGACGACCCGCACGCCACAACGTTTCCCAAACTCCCAGACACGTCTTCTTTGCCACCAGAACTTGGATCCTTCATTGTGGTTCCCGTATTCGAGTACGGGCCCTGGACTCAGAATGACGGACGGGCCTCATTCCCCCAACCGCAGATTTCGCCTGCCGTGTGCTGCATTAAAATGGCATCGCTATTTTTGACTCAACTCTTTTTAGAACGTCATTGAACCTGCAAATAGGGGGAAGGATCATGGTCATTACTTTTTATAAGTCCAAACTAAACTTTATTTATAAAATTCTCTTACTTAAAAATGACAAACTGACAAGAGTTAAGTACCATTTGAAGCAAGAACGTAGCGAGGGGAGGTTTGGGGGGGGTTCAAACCCACGAAAATTTTTAAATCCAAGTCATGTACAGACGAAAGTATAATTTTCGTTCTAGGGATACTTCAAAATGAACCTCGGAAAAAGCAAAAGTGCAAAATACTTTCTTCCATCTACAGTCAGTTCAGGTACTCGTCCTAGGTAGGCAATGGCTTTGAACCCCCACTCTTGACCCTTGTTTGATACCAACCCTGAAAACGCACCTTTACTGTTGAGAATCTTGAGGCAGGACCGGAGTACCATTGAAAGATTTATGGAGGAATGCAATACTGGACAGGTTAAGCAAAGTTTCTACCACTTTCAAGCGTTTAAATGAGAAAAATGTACGTGTATTGTTGTGAAAACTGGAATTCTTGGCCACTTATGTTAGAAGTGGACGACGATCCAATCAGCCATCCAGAAAGTAAATGAATGATTTCTTAGTCTTTGAATGCTTTGAAACAAAGACCCTTGCTGGGATGGAACTGTGGAAATCTTCATCGTTACGTCTTTGCAACAATGAGAGCAAAGAAGTTAAAACTTCTTTTATGATAAACAGTTAAGATTATTTGAATTCGATAAAAAAGGAATTTGGACGAAATGAACTGTATAAGAAAAAATAGCTGTCTATTTCATAATAAAGTACTGCGCGAATGAATGCGACAAAAAAGTTAAAATAGGCCCAACACATCCATTATTATATACATTCCGAAACAGTCGTTTTTGAGCGCGATTGGGCGAGAAAAGCTGTATATAATTATTAAGGCTATTTTCCTGTGGAAGAACTTGCAATGTTATTTTGAAATGTTGTCTTTAAATAAACAGTAACCTATTATAAAACTTTCCATACATTAGCTATTGTATGGTGCGTGAAATGGATGAAGGTCTCTAAACTGCCACAGAACAGAATTCATTGGTATGTTTTTGAGCGATCCTGTAGAAGAACTATGACTGCCTGCATACTCATTCGATAGAAAGCATTATTTTGTAACCTTAAAGACATATCCGTTAGCTTTCTTGTTTTTCATTGTTTATACACGATAAATGATTTCTTGAAATGAACATTTGTCTCGATTCATTCGCACAGTACTGTACGTGTACTGCAGTAAGAGGAATGGGCGAAATTTTATTCGAAACACTATTTGAAGAGGAAGAAATACAAGATCATTTGGATATATTTTCCTGTCATTTTAAAATGATTAAACAGTCATCTCAAAAAATGATCTCTCGCATAGTCTAAGATTAATAATTTTATATCCAATTTATTTCCACCTAAAAATTCCGCTTTCAGAATTGAAACATTAAAATACATTTACAGCTACTATTCGAATAAATTGATCACAATTATCATTGAACGCGAATTTTTACGATGGAATTTTCGCTTCTTGTCAGCTCTTCTACTCTCATTAATTTTTTTTTATTTCATTTTGAAATTTCAAAAAACTTTCTCTAAAGGAAACGATAAAATAACAAAATTGTTACGCAGAAAATTTCATTTTGTCTCCTTTTCTATTCTGAATGAAGAGGCACAGACACTGAAGTGGAGAAATATCGATTTTCCTCGGCGCTCTCTGTATAACCCTTCAAGATGATTTATTGCTTTTTATTTCACTTCCAACGAATTAAACATTTACGCAGGTTTATCGTTTTTCCTTTGCATGGGACATATTTACACATGATAATAGTAATTGTTCCAATTATAAGCACTTTTCGGAAAAGTTCAAAAATGATTTAGATGTATCTGTGTTGAGTGTTGTGTGTTATGTCAAGCGTACACGAGAAGCATCTACCTACAGCAAAAGGGGGGTGAAATTTTTAAGGTATTCCAACGCGTATTCACGTTACATGTGGAGAAAATCGCTCAAAGCTCCAGATTGTTAGATCCACAGTCGTGCGTTGGCCCGAACCTGGGACTTTTAATGCACATTCTTCTCTGCCCGTGTTTGAGTGCCGTCAATGTAGGCATACGTTGCTACATAATGGATACATATTTCTGCTATTGACAGTCACTCACTCTCCCCTGAAAAAAAAATGATTCATTGAAACTCGACTATCTCATGCACGTTTTCGGGAAAAATATACATTCGTTGATTTTAAGAAAAGTACCTTCTGGAAGCTGTCTAAATGGATGAGCACAGCTTCTGTATCTCTCTATTCTAAAAAAAAAGTAAGGGCCGCTGTCAAAAGCTTGTTCGCCTATCTTCTCCTAGACCGTGGGGATTTGAGTTTCGACTGAGGTGTCCACAGATTCGAAAAATTCCGAGGAACCTGCTAAGCTGACTTAAATTTCGAAAATCGAATTATTTTAGAAGATATTAACAAAAACTGAAAAAATAAACAGAATGGTTGCCAGATTTGGCATAAAATCACTCATTCCTTTGCAACAAAGCGTTTCCAAGTATCTAGAATCGCCTGAAATTTACAAACATGAGTTAGAATGACGCCCATTTTACGCCAAAATAAAAACTATATGAAGTATGTAACTCAAAATGTGTTACACAAAGTTGACCCTTTTCAAATAGTGAGTTCGCTTAAACAACAGGATTTTAGAATGAGCGACTATTCGTTTTTCCAAAACAGAATAACTAATATCTTGAAAATGAAAAATAATTAAAATGCAGATTATTTTAAAGCTGGTTCGTCCAGCTGGATTATTGGCTACCAGTAGAAATATTGGGCGGCGTTCACTATGCCATTATAGCAGTTACAGTGCACTTTGGATATTGGCTAGCGCGGCGAGATGGTATCATTCGTGGTGCTCAGTACGCCCATCTGCAAACGATTATGTAAATGGAAATAGGGATAACGGTTTTCCGGTAACCTTAAATGAACAGTCATTATAAGTTGTGAGCCTGTGTCAATCGCCCAATCATGAAAAGTCGCCATGGGTGGCAAGCTATCCTATCTGTTCCGTAGTTTTTATTAACTTTACATGTACGCAAGTCACCCAATAATGAAAAATCGCCATGGTTGGCCCATTCGCAAGGTGTCCAACAGGTTTTACATTATTAAAAATACAGCTGAAACAGATGTTCTGATTTTATGACGCTTTAGTTCCTAATTAATATAACTTTTGAATGGCAACATTCAATATCATTGTGTTTCTGAGGAGTGCCAATCATTTTTCCAGCGATTATAAGCGGAGTCCGCACTCCAGGTGGAGTATAGCTCAGGACCCGTACAACACGGATTACCATAAAAAAATATCTTCCGTGTTAAGAGGGGAGGGGGTTTACTGTAGTGTGAAGTTTAAATTTGTATGTACCAATGAACCTGCAAAAACCAAGCAATGTTAGCTCAGTAACCTTCTATCTGATCCAGTCTTTGGGATTTGTGTGTTGAAATTATGTCTTTTTTACGAATAAGCCTTATTAGGGGCCGAATGCCACATACGAAAAGCGAGCGTAGCGAGTCTGGGGGCCTTGGTCCCTAGTTTAATAAATTCTTCTCGTAACTCATTCCAAGTCGGGCTACTTCGTAGGATCAGTATTGTGGTTCTAGTTGAAAGGCTACCTAGTTGGAAAGCTATCGGCCTCGTAACAAACGGGTCCCGTGTGCATCTCGAAACAAAAATCAAAATTCGTGCAACTAAAAAGTGTATTTTGACTCAACTCGGAAAAAAGTTTTTCAAATTCCACTATTCTTAAAAATCGAACCCAAAATTATTCTTGGGAATTTTTCTAGTTTGAAAAATGATAATGACAACAACCATTGTTTATCAGATCTTGTGCACCCACTCAAGAAAGTAATATTCTTATTTTAGTTTTGTCAATAACTCATTCGATATACCCAACATTAAAAGAAATAGGAGAAATTTATTATTACATATGATAGGTTTCGAAGAACACTATTTTAAATATGAAGCTGGCATAGGGAATTTGACTTTTTTGAGAGGGTGTCATTTTTCTTGAAAAGTGAGAAAGTAAACCCACATACATTTTTCTTCACTGAAGTGGGGGCAGAGTCTTTCTCGAATTCTATCAATTTTGGATTCTCATTACGATTATATACTTCAAAACGACTGAAAATAAATTTATCACTATTGATTTTAAAGTTATTAGCCGATTTTTTAAGGAACTTTAAGATGTCGTATGTTAGGTGGAAGTCTTTGTGAATTGCCACACTTTCATCTTCCTTATGGTGTAATCAATAACCTCCCAATCATCATTCATCGTTTACTGTAGGGCAAAACTGAAGAAATCGATTAAGCAGATACATAATCTTTTTTTTCAAAATTGAAAATAATATGAATAAATATGAATGAAAATAACGAAATAGATGGATGCCCTTAAAAAAATTAATTTTTCATAGGAGTATTAAACTACACATACTTTGCATGACACCATATTTATACATAATTGACAGCTCAAGATTTAGCTTCTTTTCAAATTTTGCGCACTTACTAAAAGTGCATTAAGTTAAACTTTCATACATTTCAAATGAAGTTTTGACTGACTGATGATATGTTCTTTTAGGAGTGTCCTGGGCACTAGGCCTTTAACTCCTTTAGATGTAGATCTTCGTAGGGTAATTTTGTCTTGTCTTGAGTCCCCAAAACATGACGGGGTCCGTTGAATATCAGTCAAGTACAGTGAGAAGTGATCTGCATGAACAGTCCGGCCGGTTGCATGTTAAGTATATAAGTTGGGGGAAGGGGCGTCTTTTTAAAACTAATTCCTGGCTGTCAGAATGCTCGAAGTAACGACCGCCAAAGGGCAAGTATTGAGGAATGATAGAGAGTATACATGTACAAGTAATAATGATTAATTTTGAGAATGCCGCAGTTTGAAGTATGTTATTTTTGAGGATCTGGTATGTCAAGAAAAGGAGAGCATTTAGCGAAAACCGCCTTAGGTCTTTTGCTGTTAGATGGATCACGAAAGTCGTAATCCGGTAGTTCAGCAAGAATGTCATTATTAACATTGGATATGTTATTGTAAAAGTGGATGGCAAGTCTGTAGATTGTGTGTTTAATCGGCTCAGTGGCCAGGTCATTTTGAATCGTAGTATTTCTAAGGAAATGTTTCCCTTTAGGGATTTTTCCAAGTATTGCACTTTGTTTAGCTGGCAGGGATTTCACGTGCGATTGAGTTGCAAAAGCCCATGCGGGGGGGGGGGCTACGTAAGTAGCAATGGGCTTGATCATTTTTTTGTAAATGAGCGTTTTGTTCTGCTTGCTGAGTTTTTAAAAAAAAAGTATAGGTGCAATATTTTTGGCGGCAGCCGCCATGCGATTTGTAATTTTAGTAATGTGTGGTTTCCCTGTGAGTGACCTGTCCGAGGTGAGCCCCAGGTAAGTGGCAGTGTTGCTCCATGGTACGACGTTTTTGTTTACGTATATGCGTGGAGGGTTTTGTTTGCTTGAGAAATGAATAGTTTCACATTTATCGGAGTTTAGTTTAATTTTCCAGAGATCGAGCCACACTTCAAAAGAGCACCAATATGTGCTTGAATGCATCTTAAGAGTACAGTGGGGTGACGGGATCAGCCAATGATCGTCGTGTCATCGGCGAAGAGAGCAAGTGTGGTATACTGATTTCTACGGATAACATTAACGTACAAGTTAAATAGTGTAGGTCCCAGTATGGATCCTTGGAGAATACCACTATTTATAGGAGTGGGGTTGGAAAGAGTATTGTTAAAACGGACCATAAATGTACGGTCAGAAAAATGGTTATGTATCAGTTGAATGAGAGAGTCTGGCACGCTGTTTTGTATGAGTTTGTATATTAGGTCGGTGGGATATACTTTGTCGAATGCTTTTGATATATCTAGGAGGAGAATCCCGACTTCCTCTTTTTCTTTCATTAATTCAGCGATGTGTTTTGTGACTCTAAGGAGTGGGTGAGTCGTACTGTGCTGCTCTCTCAATCCAAATTGTTCAGGAATGATGATACTGTTTTGAGAAAATGAAGTTTTCCATAATATTTTGTTTAATGATAACTCTTTTGGATGCGGGAGGTCGATTTGTGCACCAGTATTGGAATAACGACCTACAAACGTTCATCCGTTCGCGAAAAAAAGGTAAATCACTATCCCAGCTGGAATGGCTGGTAGTGAAGGGAGGAATTTCCAGCTGCTTGGATAGAACGCACACTATGTAAATGTGTAAACGCTCCATATTTTGTCCTGTATAAAAGAATGTGCAGGGATCAGCTCGACAGTTAACGTTCATCCTCTAGCCGATTTTGAGAAATGAAATGTTAAACTTTTTAATAATATACTCCATACCAAAAACGAAGAAAAGCAATATCCCCATATACACTAAGCGACAGTGAAAATACAACACCCAGAAGGCGTGGCCTAAAATGTTGAAATTCGGTAAACAGAGAGAGTGGTTTCGAAATGATAATCATAATGCAGAGCGAGAACAGCGTTGGCTTAGTTGGTTGTAGGACCACCGTTGTCGGTGATACACAAAGCAACACGTCAAGTACAGAGTCAATGAGAGTACGGATGGCGTCCTGAGGAATGAATCTCCATTCCCTGTCAACCATTTGCGACAGTACGTCTTCTGAACGCGGTAATGAGAAGGTCTTCAAATGGCGTCCAGTTTTTCAGAAATTTGTTCTATTGGTGAGAAATCGGGAGAGAACGGTGGCCAGGAAAACATCTGGACACGTTGCAGAGCACGTTGGTTAATGCGAACAGTGTGCGGTCGGGCGTTATCCTGCTGATAAAGGGAATTGGACACCCCCAGGTGGTAGGGTAGTGTCACTGACCGCAACATATCATCCACGTATCGCTGAGCCTTCATAGTGCCCTGACTCTAGTAGCAATGGGTGATTGGCCTTTTCTTGAGCAATGACCGGTTTGATTGGCTTCTTATCGTTATACGAAATGCTAAACTTGGCCCAGTACCCAAAACTTCATTCTAAAAGGGTGTATGGGCTGTCCACTACAGACACTGATTGGGTCAGTGCCGAAAATTTCATCCTAAAACGGTGCTTGGGATTTGAACTGTCCAGGATGCATGGGCCAAACGCCTATATTTGACCTATGCAATGAATTGAAAACAGTGCTTGGACCACTCACCGCAAATACCTCCCTCATCCCTCATACGAGGAAAATCAGGGAGAAGTCTCGGCATGCGCACTCTCCCGTTCTGAAATTGAAGAACGCACTCTCTGACTACCGCCATTACTACGAAGAAATGTGCTACTGGTAACTAAGACGTTTGCTTGCTTTGAATACTTTTATGTTTTTATTTTGTTTCATTTTTAACATATATTCGATTAATATAAGACGAAATAAATGATATTTGTTATGTCTTAACAGTACTTGTGCAACTAACACTTGTATTGGGGTTAAAAATCATAACAATGCCTCATATGAGACTTAGTCGTACAAACTCTAAAAGTGCATGGACCAATTCACATAAATCCATACGAGCGCGTTAAAAATTCATTGGTAAGTGATACATCAGATGGTGCTTTGGCCATCTTTACACATAAAGTGAATGGGCCAGTTCCCTAAATCCACGTCCAGCGCGATGAATACACATTGGTAAGTGATAACTTTTCAAGCGCTACGTCCAAACGGCCCAAAATGTTTTCATTGGCGATTGGTAACGCGTACGGCGATGACCAAGGTGAAATTACTAGTAGGGGAACACGAACTAGAGGTGACCTGGAATCGAACGGAATTGCGTCCCAAACCACGATACCGCGTTGTCGTACAATGGAATATTCCACAATTGCCACAAATTTCCACGTCGACGCCAAAACCGCACACTGAGACTGGAAACAGAAGTGTGACTCATCTGAGAACACAACCCTGAGCCATTACGTCGTCCACATCACTCCAGCCTTTTCTGATCTTGTGTAACATTTATATTTCTGTAATTTTGTTTTTCAGAGTAGAATAACTTGTTCTTATATTTCTGGTGATATTTTTTGAATTATTTTAATTTTTAACCAAAAATTACCTTTTCCCCTACAAGTCTCTTTTAGACGTCTATCGGCCTGCTCATTGGAGCAAGTACAACTTCCTTACATTCCCTTCAGCTTTCGAAAGCCTTGCATAGAAACGTCCTTATTTTTAGACGATCACAGACTGGCTGTTTCTAATCTGTGGTAATCTTTAGTAATTTTAGCTGTATTGCTATTCTTTTCACTTTTTATTGTAATTTTGGCATTTACTATTAATTTTAAGTCGTTATTTTTAAATTTTAAAATATATTTATCTGCATTTCGGCAATTTCGCATACCTCTGCTTTAGCAGCCAATGCATCGGAGAATTCTTGTTCCTCCCTCTACTTTCAAAATTGGTTCCAGTAAACCCTTCATGGGATTGTAATAATTTATAGTATAAGATTATCTTCCCCAGTGCAGGTCCCTTATTTTCTGCTTCTCGACAGACATTAATCGTTAAGAATTCCTTATATTTAGTAAGGCAATGTATAGTACCTATCTCTTGCTTACTGATTTTTTTTTTTTTTTTTTTTTTTTTTTTTTTTGTATTAAATCAAATCGCTTTTACATAATTCCTTTCTGTTTTACGTGTACCACACCCTTTTTTGGTGTATTTTCCCTGATTAACTACTGACTACCCATGTACTCGAATACTTTGCCTAATTAATATAGTCTTTTAGAGTGTTCGTTGTAGATGATGCATCTAGGTACAGATGATACGGAGTTTTGTACTGCTCATGAGTCAGGTCTTCAGAAATCCATGAAGATCCCTGTCCAGTCAGGGAAACGTGTTGATCTGTGAGAAGCCACCATCATGTAGGATGAGCGTCACGGCCAGCTAAGATTCTCTCTTCGAGAATCCGCAGTGAATCGCCGCCAGCCATGGTGTACCTCAAAAGATAAATTTTCTGTGCTTCTATGGTGTTTTTGTTTGTCATTTACTATCAAGGAGGATTACTAGGAGAAGAAGAGGCAAAATGTCAGTTCCTCTGCGCATAAGGGGGGGGGATAGAAGCACATTCTTCTAATATTTACAATGACTTCCTATGAGCCGATGCGACGATTATACATGTGTAAACAGTAAAATATTTTTTAGCATAATGTATTAAGTAAAAATAATTCAGAAGGGGTGCTTTTCTTATTGATGTAACAAGCTTTTGTAGCAGACAACACAGAGTCGGATAGATTGCAACGGCACCTACATCTGCAAAATGTTGCTGACACTAATACAAAGATTCTGCCGTAGCATATTCATCGTACTCTAATAAGACTCCGTTGTTGCTGTATGGATTTTTCCATAGAGCGGCTAAACTGGTTTGCCCAATATGCTTCCGCGGGAACTCTATTTCATCGAATGCATGTGACCCAACACATGACTCCATGGGTCTGTCTCATATGCATCACGTGCATTTGTTTGATGCGGTGCGGAGGAACCAAAACACATGCCTCCCATGGGTCTGCGTAAGACAGACGCGGCGCGGAGGATCCCAATTCGGCCTCACTGCCTTGCATTACGAAATTTACGCTTCTCTCCAGATGTCTATATGTTTTTCCCCCATCAATCCAGAAAGGTGAAAGGAGCGGGTAGCTGAGAGGTTAAGGGCATCTCCTCCTCTCCGCTAATGGCTTAAGCGTGCGGTCTTGGGTTCGATTCTCATTCACCCTTGGTTGCTTGTGTTTGTCCTATGAAATCTAAATCTCCTCAAGTACAAACTGTCATTGTGTTGTCAACTTTGTTGGACGAGAATTATAAGCGAGTTCTTGTCAAAACTTGACTTGCTCTAAACAAGTCCGAAAATAAATGTTCTAAATACAGCAACAAGAAAGGAGATTCCGTGCGTTATAAAGGAAATCCTCACATTTGTAAAATGCAAGACTTTAATTTCAAGTATTCTCAGTTCCTGTTTCAAGAATTAATATTTAAAATAGTTTAATTCGAATTTCTCATGTATGTTCAGAATTTCACAGCTTCCGAGTGCAGTGAAAAAGAAAGAAGAATCAAGTTACGTATCTCTTCTCTATATCATTTTATATTACAAGCAATTTATCTTTTCTTTGGATAATATTCAGTAAAAACGATTAGGCGAATATTTACATAGAACAAAATATCTCTGTTCTTGAAGACGATTTTACTTTCTTCTCGAATAATATGTTTCAACTTCTCGGATCATTAACTTTTTTCTCGGCTTTAAAAATCAGGGGTGAAGAAAATGGAACAAATTTTAAAAATGTACATAATTCTGATTACTTTTCTAAATGTTTTTAGTATTGATTACGGGTTTTCTTACTTTACTTTTTTATCAGTATTATGCATAAGTTCTTGGTCAACGAGTGAATTATGAATGAATGAACAAATTTGTTGATAATGTATTAAGAAACAATCTGTTACGTTAGAAAATGAGTTTTTTTTTAACAATATATGCACATTATAGGCAATTCTTATATCAATCAGGCATCGAAGAATTCTGTTTTTCGGTCCTAGCATGGCCGAGGGGATAAGATACTGAATAGGGTATGTGGCTGAAGTGTGAAGGTCCAGGGTTGTGGCCTAATAGCCGGCTGTCGATCTAACGGTCTGGTATGTAGGGTAGTTTACTCCAGATGTAACTTGAATTAGAACCCTTTTAAAAGTCATTCGCCCCCCCCCCCTTCCTCGTCAGATACCCCTCGTTCACATTTGCCTTAAACAAACAAATTTCTTTTCCTGTTTAGAGATTTATGTACTTCAAATAAAGTTTTGCTTATATTCTTTGTTTATAATAGCAATTAGTTTACATACATATTCATCGAAATTGTATTTTTACTAAAAGGATTTCTCATATTTAGTAATTGAACTCAGATCGTAATTTTATACGTATACTAGGAATAGCGGCGGATTAATTCAATTTTGCCAGGGGGTGGGACGTTAGTTTGTCGGTGGGGGCGGTTCAGGGGTAGGAGTCCTTTCATCCGTCCTTGACTAGGAATTCAGTGAGTTCCTACATGAAGCGAAATCTGAAAAAAGAAAGGAATACTCTGTGCTACGTGCAGAGATTCCAATTTTATCCGAAGAAGGTTGTACAAAACAGGAAGAAGATTAAAAATTCCAAAATAAAGTGCAACATGAACGTTGGTTCAGTTAGCAACAAACTGACAGAAAAAGCAAAATTTCTTTTTTTATTAGAAGCTTCTCTTGAATAAGTTTTAGTTCTTCAATCGCTGCGTTGCAGTCTAGTCAACTTCTGGTCAAACGTTGGATTAAATGGCAAGGCTCAACTGTCGAAATATTTAAATATTTTGAAAGGTGTTTGTTTTTCAGCAAGTTGGGCAAAAGCTAGCATTCAACAAACAACTAAAACTAATTTTGTTAGTTGACGGGTAAATGATACACTAAACTAATAGTTCATAGTTGTAAGGCTGAACTAAGTTTTAGTTGAACAGAAAACTAAATCTAATTTAGTTGAACCAAGTTAGTTGAACTTTTATCCAACAACTATTAGTTGTAGTTGAAGTTTTCGAATAACAAATAATAACTAACTGTAATCTATCTGTACATGGCAGAGTTGGGCATCCATAAGTAAAATATTAACTGACATTCTGAGATCTTTTTGATACTGTGCTACTCAATGGACTGTTATTTAGAGAATTATTGTTTATGAATTGTTTTGTGCTGTGCTGTGCAGATTGTTCAACGATCTCGTGGAACCAATAAAATTATAAGTTTAGTCCTGACACCTGGAATAGTTTCTCAAACTTTCCAGACACCCATCAGCTTTCATCCCATTCACAAATGAAAGAACTCCCGAATTCAGAACAATATATATTTCATGTAAAGAAATTTCGGGTAATAGATACATAAATAAAGTTAGACTTTTGTCTGTACGTTACTAGAAATTCAAAATTTGTGCGATATCTCTGTTTCAAGCATATAAGAGCCCAGTACGACTAAAAAATAGTTGTCGTTCTGTCATTCTGTCCGCGAAGCTTTTTTGGTTCACGCATCACATTATAACGGCAAAAGCGAATGACATGAAATTGGATGACATGATACGTGATCACTCAGCTTAAACTATAGGCGTCAAATTGTTAAAAAGTTTTGATTACATTTTAAGATTTTAGAAAATCGTTTCAAACTGTGTACATCTTTTGTTCGTGCATCATATAATAACTGCTTAAGTAAATGAAGTGAAATTATACTTGGTCACTCACATAGTGAGTCATAGTCACTCACATAGTCAGTGACATAATACTTGGTCACTCAGCTTAAACTATAGGCATTGACTTTTAAGTGAATTTTGATTAGAGTTTAAGATATTTCAAAAGTAATTTCGCAAATGCGTAAATTTTTGTCCATCACATATAACCACCGAAACGAATGAAATAAAATTTAATATCGTCACAAGTGGTGACTTAAACTGTCAGCGTCGAAATGCTTGAAAACAAGGGCGATTTAACCCCCCCCCCTCCGATAAAAAAGAAATTATTGTAAAAGATCCCGTTTTACTTCCATAAAATAGATGTATGTGTCAATCTTCTATCTAACCGCCCCCACCGACAAACTAATTGCCTCCTACCCCCCACAAAACCGCATTAATCCACCATTGCTTCAAAAATTTTGTGAAGATTGAGTGCAAGTTTGTTGCATTCCTGAAAAATAGCAAGGGAATAGAATGAATTTTGGAATTATATTAGATGAGAAGCTAATTTGAATTATAGATGTGCCAAAATTGTTTTAAATAATTCTTAGATTTTGAGAATTTATAAAAATTGTATAAATGTTTGCGTTAAACATTTCGACGAATGCTTTAAATATTTCCACGCATTCAATGCATAAATATGCATTAAATATTTTCACGAAAATGAAATGATTTGTGTTGACAAGGTAATTTACAAACGTGAGATGACGGAGTACTCAAGGAAAAGGCCAAAACTTTCCGAAAATGCTGTGCCTAGTATTTTTCCGAACACACTCTAATATTTAACAAATACTAGCAATAGTTGCAGATGACAAACGGATGTAGAAGATGCTCGTATTCAAGAAGCCATCAAAAACAGTCTGGAGGATCACGCCACTTATCTGAAAAAAAATTAATTAACCCTGTTTAGATGACATTTGCGTTGCCCTGGAGAAACTGGATAATTATCAGAAAAAATGGATGTACATAAAGGATAATACTAAAATAACTCTTTTTTTTGTAAATTTTAATGATAAACCGTCATATGTTAATGATTTTATTGTTATTTTTGAATATTTGGTTTATAACATGTTTATTAATAATGTTAAAGTGTCTAATGTTGATAAAATTTTAAAATGTAATTGCAATGAACTTCTTAGAAAAAGTAATTTTTCAAAAATGCAATTGAGAGCAAACTACTGAAATACTACCTGGGTTTAAATATGGATCAAGTTGGATTAATTTATTTGCACTTAAAAATAATTTATGTACTTCAATAGAAATAGATTTAGAGATTCTCATTGCTGAGTTATTATTGCTGATATGCTCCTTAAATTTATTTATACTGAAAACTTGATTTAAGGGGAAAAAATGTTTTATCTGATAGTTATATTTTAATTTTATCAAGTTCCTATGGGTATTAGTACTTAAAGTGAAGAAAATGTAAGTAATTACTTTTTTTTTTATAGAGTAAGAACAGATAATTTTATTAATCTATTTTGTGTTTTTCTTCCTTCATTTTTTTTTTTGTATCAAATATTTAAGTTATTTTGTATTTATAGCAACTTGTGGCAAAAATATTTCTTTCTAGAAAGGGGACAGTCAAATAATTAAGTAATGTGGGGATATATCCAAGAGCTTAGTGTGGATATATATTCAAGAAATTGAAAAAGAAGTGTTCATTCGATAGCGAGATTAGATAATCTTATTGATAAAACATTCATATTTTAGTAAGTCTAAAAATAAATTGTTTTAAAACTTTATTTGCGTGTATGTATTTCTCTGAGTAAGCGGAATACAGATCCTCACTCTCTCAGAGTCACGTGACTTCAAAAGTAGCCATGACCACCGGAACCTGTCCATTTCGTCAGCCATGACTAAAGAAGAATTCCATTTCCACTAGCTTTGTTATCTCCTTTTAGAATCGTACGTTTCGTCCAATGGCTATTAGCGATTTCGCGCATGCGTGTTTAAAATTTTATGTTTCCGTTTTTTCATTTCAATATATCCCCCTTTGTTAGTTTTAAATACAGAAGAATCTTAAATTTGGAATTCCAGTTTACGAAATTAGACCTTAAAATAACAATAAATCAGTAGTCGAACGAAAATGTTTTAGATTTTATTAAAAAAGTCTAGTTTAAAAGAATAGCATCTTTCTAACGAGCAATTTCTCAGTAAATATATTTTATTTTTAATACATTTTTCTACTTAAAAAAATGCAAGATTTTCTTTTAAAACTTTGCCTGATTATAACGATTTTTTTATAATACTGCAGGATTTTTATAATCTGGAAATTTGTGTGAAGTATAATAGGTAAAGTCCAGTCGATTTTGAATTTAAAATTCTGCTGTATTTATTTAAGGTACTTTTTTAGTTAGCACATATTATACAAATTTTAGGATGATTAAAAAAACCTGGGTGTTAATGATTCCCATAAATTAGAGGCTTTAAAATACTAAGTTAATTGAGCTGTTTTGATAGATTTAAAATTCAGTTCATTTTCGGTGAATTTACGTACTGCATGCTGTCTTACACCAAGTAAGTAATTCATAGAACATTGATATCTATTTTTTATGTGTCTTGTAAATTTAAGATATGCATTATGTTATTAATTTAATTTCAGTTATCTCAAACATACACTAAAAGCATATAACTATTTCTGAAAAGGTTGTATTGTATTGTGTTATGATAAACCTACTCGGGGACTATTTCGCATTGCCTATGGAAGGGAGGATGCCTTGCGGAGGTGACTTTCTTAGTGCAACTGAAGCGTGTTTATGTTACATCGTGAGAAAAAGAGTCCAAAATTCCGAATTTTTAGATAATCAGCCGTCCGCTAGACCAGAACCCTGGATTTTTATACTTCAGTTATCTACCATCTTCAGTATATTATCAACTGGGCTCGGGTGGGCACAACATCTTGTTTTAGATGCCATCTCCTGCCTTTAAATGTCTAATACACACGATAGTGCATGCATAAATTTATATTAATTAATCAAATTTCTATTTGAAAAGTATTGAACAAAATTTTATATCTAGTATTTAAAGGAATACAAAATAAAAATGAGAAAACCTATGATTTGGAAAAAATATTGATCTTAAAATTAAAATTCCACAATTACAATAAATTTTATTTATACATGAAGAGTAAAAGTATTATTATTAAAACTAGTTAGCGTGTAAAACTACTATTTTTTTCCTTTGAATATTAAATAATATTTATTATTGATCAAGTGAGCTTTCTGACGAGAAAAAAATGTCATTGAAATATTAATTACATATTGAATTTAAAAAAAGAGTATATATATATATCAGAAAGATAAAGACTTGATTTTAATTAGAAATAGATATCAAAATACTAGAGATTATCAGAATATGACATGAAATACTTAAACGAAATGTTAGGAAGGAGCTTTACAAAAAATACTTAAATTAACTATTTTTGATTCAAAGTCATAACTATTTTAATTATTAATTATCGCAAAATAAATTACCTAAAAAATAAGTATAATATATAATAATCTGTTTTTATTTTTCAACCCGAAATAAAACAAAAACGAGAGTAAAACAACGCCCATCCTGGCAAAAGAGCGACGGCGGGAATCGAACCGAAGACGTCAGGACAAAAATCAAATGCGGAACGTCTAGGCACAAACTAGTTTACGTTATAAGTTAAGTTCTACAGATCTTGCTACAGATCTACGCGACATCTCGGATAGCTGAGAGCCAAAAGCAAAAAGAAACATAAATATTATTAAAAGAGTGACTCATTAAAACATAAGGGAAAAAATGATTCAATTGGAAGGATGACAGAATTATTATTATGTGTGTATGAAATCATGGACTGAGATTGTGCACCGAGTCTTTCTTTTCCCATCGGTGCTGATTCTGGACAGCTTCCGTGGACACAGGACCTGTGAAGTAAAAGTGCAAATTCGTCACTCAAGTGATTTAGTCATGATACCTGGTGAGATGACAAAAGTGCTGCAGTCCTTAGATGCTGTCATCTACCAACCATTTAAGGTTGTATTTCGGCATGCCTACAATCAGTGGATGACAACAACAGATCACAAATTCACTCCAAACGGGAGAATGAAGCGTGCTTCTCTCGCAATCGTATGTGAATGGATATTTGAAGCTTGGAATTCCATCTCAGCCGATAAGAAAGAGCTTCAAAGTGACTGGAATTCCCAATCGGATGAATGGAACTGAACAGATATGATATACGGGGACATTGACTGTGCCAGTGATGACAAGGACTGTGACAAGAGCAGCGGTAGCACCAATAAGGATTGCTAAGTATATTTAAGAGCACCTAGAGTTTTTGCCCTCAATTTTGGAAAAAAAAAAAAAAAAAAAAAAAGTGTGCGTTATACACGAGTAAATACGGTAACAAATATCATTTTATTTTACAAAGGTAAACTGTTTGTTTAACGTAAGCTTAGGTTTCTCGCGTGTTAATAAGAAATTTGTTTTCCAAGTTTTCTTCACTAAACACAACGTGGATCAGTTGTCATTTAATTTTAAATAATTTTTTATAAAAAAATTAACTTCCTTAAATACTTATTATTTTTGTTAAGAAATTAAAGAATTTATTTTTGTTATTTTATGAACTACTTGTGTGCACTTGGTGTTAATGGATTATTTCAAGTAACTTGATTAATGTTCTAAAATTACTAGTTTTTTGTGTGTGTGTGGGGGGGGGGGACTAAGTTATGTCTGATTGCCGGCTGGAGTTTTTGCAATTTGACTGAAATTATATACCTCCTTTTGACTGAAACCTTTTAAGATCCTACTCCATCTGAAAGTACTTAATTTTTATTCTTGTTTATCTTAAATGTGACATTTCTGAAATTCTAATGTTTTATAAATTCTAAATTGTACATTGTTTTTTTTTTTTCTTCCCAGTTTCTGGTTATCAACTTTAATCCAGAGAACGACGAACAAGTAGTTGATGGAAAGAGGGAAAAGAACATTTACATATATATTTATTTATTTCATGAAATACTGATTTATTTTGTATGTAATAAAGAATGTTAATAAACTTTTTTATTTTTTATTATTCTTTTCCTTGAATATCATTAAAATCTGTGTCATTAATCTTTTTTATTGAGAAAACTATGAATGGGGTTTTAAAGCATGTTTTGTGATTAGCAACAGTTCATAAAAATTTAATGATAAATGTTTTTGAAGAAGATGGTAAGTATAAATTTTTGATTGGAGGGTACTTTATAATCAAGTCTTTAGCCACTACAAATGCCTGAACTACTGGCCATTTAATAATGGGGGCACCAGTTTAAGTGTAAAAATTTTGGAGGGGGGGGGCGCTGTAACGATGGTGATATAATTTTCATAGGTTTAATAAGCATTCGTTCGACAAAATGAAAACCTACTGCAGGAGAAGCTGCCATTTTAAAGGTTCCAAGAAAAAAAGTACAATAAAACTTTATAATATGAAGTAACTGATCAACTCTTAACTTTGTATAAGTTAACCTGGGTCAAATGCAAATATGTCAGTTCAGAGTATAAAAATAGTACTTAGTGCATGAAAAAAAAAAAAGGAACCCTCTACTTGGAGAATAATTATTTAATTAAATATTTTTTCATATGGTACTGACTCAGGGGCGTAGCCTAGGGAGGGTCATAACCCCCCCCCCCATGAGGAACTTTTTGCCATACAAAATGTATATTCTTCACTCCCTTATCGCACACATGTATGCATATATGTGAGTTGCAGTAGTCGTAACCCCCCCCCCCCCTCCATGAAAAATTTCTGGCTACGCCCCTGTACTGACTCCACCTTTTTTACCTAATTTAAGTTACATACATTTTTATTTTTTAGACTTGATCAGCTTAAAATTAATGTGAGTGTAGGAAGAGTTTTATATAGGAGCTGTTTTCAAACCTACTGTGTAACAGTATGCAGAAAGGTGGATGAATATCAGTGATGCCATTTTCTATACATTTTTGTGTTTATGCGCACATGTAATACAAGTAATTAATAAAAGTAACATTTTTAATGTTTGTTTTAAAGTATGAGGATGTTACTTCATTATACACAGGTATAGCCATAATTTATTGTTTTTTGGAGGGGGGGGGGGATTAATATTGCATTTTCAAAGAATAATTTAACTAATAGCAAATCTTAAGGTTGTTTCTAATTTAGCAAAATCTTAAGGTAATATAGCAAATTACATTATTGAAATCGCAAACCAAAGTTATTTAGTAAATAAAAAAGGCGAATTGATGCGATTTGAAAATTGCTTAAGTCGGGATACTACTGTATATACACACACATTTATATATTTTATTTATTTATTTCTTGAGTGTGTTTTAAACTGGGTATTTATATATATATATATATATATACAAAATCAAAATAGGAAATTTGGCCTTGCACTCAAATACTTTTTTTAAGTGAATGTAAATATCTGAGAGCTCATACTAAGTAAAGTGAAAATATGAAAGGGGGGGGGGGGCAGAAATACATATCCTGATATTTTAACTGCCCCCTCCCCTTCTGGCAGTGCCACTTTTTATTAAAGGTGACACTATATGCATATATATAAAGTACTATTTGTAAGATTGAAAAAAAAAAATACCTGGGATAATAAAATTACCTTTAGAGCGAATAATTTATATATATATAATATAAACTGGGGTATAAAGGCTGGAATTGCTTGGGTTAACATTTGGCGATTGGTCGGCCGTCGATAATAATCGTTTGGCGACTGGTCGATCGTCGATTAAAACGTTTGGCAACTGATCGACGGTCGATAATAACTCTTTGGCGATTGGTCGACCGACGATGAAAGCCATTGGTATCTATTTGGCAACTGTTCGACCGGCGATGAAAGTCATTGGTATCTGTTTGGCGACAGTTCGACCGACGATGAAAGCCATTGGTATCTGTTTGGCGACTGTTCGACCGGCGATGAAAGCATTGGTATCTGTTTGGCGACTGTTCGACCGACGATGAAAGTCATTGGTATCTGTTTGGCGACTGTTCGACCGACGATCAAATCCCTTTGGCGCCAGAAGATTGGCCAATCTTCACCCGATGAGACATGCCCAATCAATCGCCCATATCGCCGGCGATGTTGGCCCCATGTCAACTTCCTCGGTGAGCGATGTTTGGCCAAAGTTTGGCCACTGATGAATTGCTGCTTGGGTAACAATTTGGAATACTGTGATGAAAGTGGATGATTAATTGAACCAAAAAAAAAATTAAGAGCCTACTTATCCTTAAAAAATAGGTAACTCTCGTGCTTCATGCTCAGGCTGTACGCTCTCATTTCCGTGACCGCCCTATTGGAATGCTTGAGAGAGCGTTTGTTATGGAACCGGCCAATGGGGTTACGACATTCTTACGGCGTTAGAGGTGGGGAATGAAAAGTTTTTATTCCGATAAAAACCGATCGGAAGAAACGAAAACAGCAACTTGGGGGGTAAAGTAGCGGCGATCAGCGCAGTCAGGAAAATAAAGGTCTTTCAGAAACGCGGCCTTAGAGTAGGGTTGGACGGAGAGACAGACAAACCGAAATCATAAACATTTTTCAGCCTTGCTGGAAAATGTTAAAAAATCATGCATTGTTTTTTAACTGAATGGCTTCTAAATACTTGTCCAATAAAGTAAGATGGGTCTATGCCGAAATGGGAAGGTCTAGGGTTCAGGCCTATCTCTGAGCTGTCGATCGGCGTTTTGGGTGGTTTCCTCCCCAAATAATAAGAGAGCCCCTTAAAAAGTCATTTGTCCAAGGCATTCACCCTTGAGGCAGCTAGCCTTCGTGTAGTGAACCTAAGCAGACTTGAAACATTTCGTGTCCATTATTTTAAAATGAAAGAACAGCTTCAAAATCCTGATAAGGGATGATCCCAATCCACCGCTCTTAACCCATGAGATGAATCGGACAGAGAAACGGGACTCCAACCAATGTAACAAGGCCCTGATCCTAACTGGAGAAGGCTTCTAGAAATTCAAGCTGCGAAACGCGTTCAAAAAGTTCGTTTCTAGAATGCCAAATCTACGTGTCTAAATCACTTTCATTTCGTAAATTGCAATCTTTTGAGAGAAAATGAATACCAAACTGAAACATGAATTGTTTTTATACTTGTGAGTAGCTGCCACGAAAATTCCATAAAATGAACTCCACTTTTCAAAATGCCAATTATTTTTGCTCTCATACTTATCCAGGATAAACTATCTCTAAACTTCGGAACTCTGAAAACGGATGCGTTCGTCCAGTTCAACTATTTTGTATCCTGTTGAATCTCCTTGGCGTTCTTAAACACTGAAATGGGCTTGAAGGGATACTTTTTCCCGCGTCTTGAGAGGCCGAAATGAAAAGATAGGATCTCCACCCCTTAAATTTTTAAAACTGGGTGTCCGGTTTAGCTTGCACATGTACTCTGAAGACCAGTTTGTGCTACACACTTCTCAATAAAACAATCGGTACGAAAATGAAAACTAAGAATGGACGTGAATACGCGATAGAACGCCTTAGAAAGTCCTCCTGCCAAGGCACCCCCTTCTTTGCCAGATGGCCCTAGAGTCATCACACAAACAAACAAGCAAAACTAAACATGGAAGTCTGCTTTCGTGCGGTAGGGGATATTCAGGTATACCGAAAACGTACATACTTTTGGTGTATCTACATGTTTAAATTTCGAAGTGACTAGGACTCTCACTTTCTTGATAGTACTTTGAAACATCGAAGTGTTTTTGTGGCATAAAATGTTGAAAATGGACGATCCCTCAAACTCGTGTATCACTTGTAGTAAAATTTTCTTGAATATAAAAGCAACGCATAGGTAGGTATTCGTCTCCATACGTATTTGAATGCAACAATCGAAATAAAGTGCGAGACCCATTCTTGGCGATGTCATTCGTGTGTGATTCGGCATGACCTTTTCTCGGGAGAAAGCCAATACGCTGTAGGCCCAAACTGGGAATGTCTTGAACGCCACTTGGATTGCCCTAAACCCCATCTCGATCGCTTTTGGAATCTCCTATTGTCAAAATGCGAGGACAGAAAGCGAATCAATTTTTCGAACGGAATCTCTCGCATTCATGCTAAACAAGAGGATATTTTTTTTCCGATCCAATTCGGTTTTAGATTTCGATATCACGGGAATGTTAGTGAACTAAAATAGACAAAAATGTAAACTGCGGTTCTTCAGGGTGATCGATTTAAAAGAATACCCGATGGTTTCTCTTAGGACCAGGGCTCGCGCGTACTCGCTTTTTACGAGTAAATTGATATTTTTTGAAGAAATGGACTCTCACTTTTTGAAACTGCGAGTCCAATTGGACTCGCAAAATTTCAGTCGGACAGTTATGCTACTCGTGTCTGTAATCTAGTTTATATTAATTGTGCATTATGGAGAAATCAATATGTGGGTGAAAATTAAAAATGACCTGCGAAAAAAGGAACGTCTTTATTTTCTCTTTCTTAGATTTAAAAAAAAAAGATCCGAAATTCTTCCCGATTTTATGGACGCACTCGGCTGGAAGAATTTCAGTTTTCTTTTAAATCTATTCAATCATTTCTGCCACATAGAGGAAAATGATAACTGTAAATGCTCCTATAGACTCCTGTTCGCATCATTTTGTGGCTGAAAATGACATCCATTGTTGTTTCGCCCCTAGCGGTAAAATGTTTTGGATGAGTACGTATTGGGAAATCTAAAGTACCCATTTCAGTCACGAAATCGGATCCTGGATCGGAATTGAATTCTATGTTAAAATCTCTCACTAAAACAGTCTTACAATCATCCTCCTTCGACAACGTTTCGAATAGAGCGTCTCATTGATATTCATAAGAAATTCGAGGACTCGCGTATGCAAATGCAAATCTCACTTTATCTTGAATATACGGAATGACCCTTTAAATACCCTTGATCTGGCTCGTGTAGGCCCGGTCAAAGTGTTTCATTCAGTTTTCCTTTATAAAAATCATAACTCCAGATGGCTTTCTGTTTTGGAAACCACTGTCTATCCGTTCGACCCAAATGAATCCTGGTATTTGAAAATCATCTGAAGGGACAGTCCATGTTTCCGTGAGCAATATCCAATCACTCTGCAGAAAACATGGATCCAACGGAAAACTGACCACGGCGCGCAGCGTAGACAAAATCCCGTGCTTGGTAGAAATAGCACCCGAGTGCTAAAAAAAAAAAAAAAAAAAAACTAGTTTTTCGACTTTGACTCGCAGTTTTGGACTCTCACTTTTATGGACCGCGAGCCAACATGACTCGCAGATTTTGAAGTCTAGCGCGAGCTATGCTTAGGACCCTTCCATCTGGCGGGTATTCTAACACTCCATTAGAATTGTTTGAACCTTCTTTAAGTGTGGATCCAACACTGTTGGCGTATTTCAACTTTATTTGGGAAGTCCAACAGAAATGGAGACGCACAATGATACTGAATCATTTTATTTTTGAAAAACATCATCCAATTCATTTTTTTTTACATTATCATTCCTTACAGCAAATGTTCGCCACCCTTTTGAATGCAAACGTAGAAACAATTTATTTTTTCTAAACAAGTCCCGCAAACATCTATGAATGAAAGCGAGGCATAAATGTAGATATCTCAAGATTTTCAAAAAAAAAAAATCTTCAAAATTTAAGATTTTTAAAGAAATTCGATGCCTCAAGTGAGTGATTTCTACTCAGTTTCCTTCGAGTCGTTTTTACGCGATGTTCGAACAAAAATTCGTCACAAATACAATGATACGATAGCGGGCGAAGGTCATTTTGGGTTCCCAGCTGTTTCAAAGGGATTGAAATCCCAACATTTTTGAATTCGAAGTAAAGAAAATAAGACTTTTTTTTCTGTACTTTATTTAGATAGTGTGGATGAAAGAATTCAAAATGTTGTATGTATCCTTTCTAATTTTTGTTTTAGAATAATGACAACCCCTATAGAGTCATTTTAAAGAACGCAGAAACAGCATTCAAAGGTCTTTTACAAAATCAGTTTAAGGGGAGTGATTCCAAAACGTTTTTGGTGTTATATCTGTTTGGACCTTTTCGTTTTTCTACCTTCTGAGTGTGTTGTTGTGGCTCATGGATCCTTGCAAAAACTTTTGAATAATGGGATAAGTACTTTTGAATTTCCAAAAATGGAAAGGGAAAATAATTTCCAGAGAGAAATATTCTGGACAGACTCTTGTTATTTATTATTTAATTATAAAATAATTCCGTATTTTTCGAAAAAGAGTTGAATCCCCCCCCCCCCTCCCGCCGAGTCCAAATAATTGTTTCTGAGTTATGTGGGTCCAATACGTATTTAGAAAGAGAGCGTTTTATTTCCGTGTCATTACTGTTTTTCGAGTTAATTGTAGTCATTAAAACCTCCGAGAAAGGTGAAAGCATTTTGACTCTTTTGTTGCTAGGCTAGAAACATTAATATTCATTCTCTAAGTGACAAACGACTATTAATTATGGAACGGAAATTAAGTCTCCACAATTCCGGTTGAAATATCTAATCGGGAACGTACACCCACTTTTCACTCCAAATTTCCCGAATGGGGGCTTTTGTGTGGAGAATGCCGAGCTATAAATTATGCCACTTCCTCGTTTTCTGGATGCGCTCCAATTTACAAATCCACGTGTTCCCAAAATCTCTTCTTTGGATTCATTTATCGCTTACTCGGTACGATCCTCTCGAGGAGCGAAATTTTTATTTTTATTAAATCCATACAGAAAATCTGTTTTCATCTAAATAAGTTTAAAATAAATCCTTATCTGGGATAGAACAAGTTGCTCTTGACTCGTGACACCCTTTTCGTATCCTTTTAAATGTTTATTTTATTAATACTAAATAATTCTAGGTTTGATGAGTGAATATTACTGAATGTCTGATTTCTCATAGTCTTCAAAATTAGAATAAGCTTTAATTTGAATGAAACCCACCTCGTGATTCCTTCTAAAGCTCTCCTGTCTAAGGGTGATTCAAAAAAGGTGGATCACCCAATGTCGACTGAATCCATTTTTCAAATTTTGGAATTTTACTCTTATTTTTTTGGGGGGGGGCTTTATACTATAGGAGCCTGGGATATAGCATACAAACATAAAAAGACAACAAGTGTTCTGGAAAATGACTCATTAAAACCTTTAATTATCAGATCTGTAGGTTACACGTTTTGGACATTGTTGATCTCTATGTTACAGATTTCGGACGTCTTTGATCTGCAGCTTACAGATTTTGAACAATGCTGATGTTTTGGTTACTGATTTTGAACATTAGATTTTTAAGATAGGTGCATTAAAAATGCTAGGGGATAAAAAAGCATTAAATAGGTTCTGTATAATTATATTTTGTTAATCAAATGTATAAAAGTTTCTTTTTTTTATGAAGACTGTTTGTCTTTAGATAAATCGGTTTTCATAATTCAAATTGAATCAAAAGTATTATACGCAAAGAAACATATTCACTGTATTATCCCGAATATAACGCATTGTTCTTTGTCTAATCATCTCCCGTAAAAACCTGACTCGCATTGAATTTGAGGCCTAAATATAGGATTTTTCTAATGACCTGGATGAAAAATTTCGGGGTCGCATTATATTCAGGCTAGTTTCAATTATACATGTTATATACATTTAAACAAATATTTTGGGTCTCACGTTGACTCATTACATCGTTAGAAGTATCGAACTGGCAGTTTCTATTAACCAATTAAGATATACATTAACAGAATGAAAAATGAACAGAAACAAATGTATTGCTATTTAAACGCCATTTACAGGGTCATGTAAACTACAAATTAAGTTTTAAATGATGAAACCCTACAAAATTTGTTAATGCACTTTATATATTTAAAAACTGTCTCGATCGAATTAAAAAAATACTTTACAATTTGGGGGGTTTACCTCTATGAATGAATTCTAAATAAAAATTAATATTATGTCTTGTTCACAAATATATTAAAAAGTAATGAGTGTTTCGATCGTTACGCAATTTGAATCTGTCAAATAATTTTCTTAAGTACATTTTATGAGGGAAAAATCCTAATAAAATAAAAAACTTACATTGAATTTCAATTTATAAAGTAATTGAGCGAGGTTTTACTACTTATAAATCGTACTTTTTAAAGGATCCTGTCCGAAAATTCGTAACGATTGAATATGCCGCCATTTTCTTTCGACCGTACACGTGAGTTTGACCTGCTCATCCATGATGTTAATCTTTGTTTGAACTCAATACACATTATTTCACGAGGGAAAAACGTCACTGGATGTGACAAGCCATTCAACCTTAAAGAAATCGATGTTTCGATCGTGGCGAAATCATTCCGAAAAGTATATTTACAGTAGAGTCCATGCAGAAAAACTTTTGGACATGCTTTAAAACGTTGAAAAAATTACTTTTAAAGACTGATAATGGATTTGAGATACTTATATATTATTTATTTTAGCTTCCAAATAGCATTGTTTCGATCGTTACTTTTTGACAAACAGAACTGGCAACAACACATTATAGGACTCTTCTTGTAATCCTTCAATATTTTAAGTACGCTACTGCCCTATATTAACTAAAGGGTAAAAAATCATCCTTTTTGGCATTGACTCAATATTTTGATTATGAAACTCCTAAAACGTGTTAAAATCGTTTTTCTTTGTGTTGCAGAGACATCCGTTCACATAAGAGATGTCCAAAATGAACCCTTTGTAGCTAATACAGTGAAACCTGTTTTTAAAGACCACCACTGGGACCAAGAAAATGTGGTCTTTAAGGAGGGTCGGTCTTTGAATTCAGGTAATACGATACATGTTGACAAAATTTTAAGCGTACTTAATTTTATCAATAGAATTGGAATTTATTTGATAATTACTTGATTATCACTGAAAAGGCTTTTACATAGATATAATATAATAAAAAGCATGTATGTACTTACTTTTTTACAATATGTAGAGAAAGATAGTGAGATTTATATGTATATTAATAAATAAAATTAGAATATTTAAATTTAAAAAAAAAATGAAAAATGCAATAAAATTTTGCTTTACATGGTAGGTACTTTATTATTTTCTAAAATACTGATAACCTAAATTTTTTCTTTCAATGTCAGGAATTTTCGAGAACGTTTACTGGTTTCCATTGTTATTAAAAATGAAAAAAAAATGAAGAAAGCAATTAATATGAAATAATATACCTTGCGATAGCTATTGTAATTTCGTTTCTGAGAACAAATCACGTTGTAAACATAAAAACAGGCCCTGTGTTGAATCGGGGCCTTGCTGAATTTTGCGGGCTTCGCTCTCGCCAGTATCGGCATCGCTCATTGGTCGAAACAATGACGTCATTCTCGGTAGTATTTTCCTACGGGGCGTAGATTTTGTAATGGCATTATTTTTCGAAGAAAGGTTTTAAAAGAAGAAATTGTGCTGAACGATTCACTATAATGTCTAAATGCATAAAATTCAATAATTATTCTCCAAGAAGCAGTAACACAAGTAACTGCGTGCATGCCGCTATTGCGTTCAGTGACTCCATGGATTATTTAGTGACTGGAAGCTCTGTTACAACTCAACTAAAAACGTGTCAACTTTCGTTTTCATCCTACCACGTGATTGCTGATCATCCGAACAACAAACTTACTCAAATAGGGAAAATAAGAATTTTTTTTTTTTTTAAATTTGCGGTCGTTAAAATAGGATTTAAATAAATTCGTTTCTTATACCTAGCGGTCGTTGGTCGCGTCAGGCAGGTGGTCGTTCAATAAGGAAAATAAACCATTATTTATAATTATAGGGTACTCGGGAGCGCTTAGACATGGTCGACAAGACCAGGTGGTCGTTAAATACAGGGGTCGTTCAACACAGGTTTTACTGTATGTGTTATTTATGAATATTTACAACAAACTTTTGAAATAAATGATAGCAGTTTTTGTTTCAAAGCAGAACTAAAATTTCACTGAGAAAAAAATTTCAGTTATAAGATCTTAGGATGCGTGTTTGTGTAGCCACCTTTTTAGAATCGTCCCTAACCGAATGTATCAGCCTTGTTTAGATAGGCTCCCCTTCCGTCTCGCTCCCGTGATATTTCAGGGCTGGAATGATGCACCAAAAAGATTGGAGTGTTTCAATACTTATGCACGGGAATTTTGTTTTTCTATCAAAATGACCCAAATCTTAAAATGAATGCCTATATTGTATAGACACTTATTTTGACATACTATTTTTTGAATCCAAAATCTAGATACTTTGGACCTATAGAAAATAATACGACCTTTAAGGGGTTAAAAAACGTAACGAGCTCCATTCTCTTTCCTGCCTTGACACATGGGAACCTTACTTTCTTCTCATGGGTCGCTTTCTTTATTTTCACCTAAGCTACGAATGGAATAGGATTCACTGAACACCTAACTTCTGAATCCTTTTTTTCCAATTTGAAAAAGTCTATTAAAATACTGTTTTTAGCGTAACAGCATTTTATGAATAGCATCTGATTTTAGAGAGACGGCATTGGACTAGCATCGAAAAGCAGTCTCTAAGAAGTGAAAGAGCATCGAAAAACTCGTAATAGGGTACGATCCATGATCTTCGATTTTCTCCGCTATCCAGTTCATACGTTGTATGCAATAGACTTTTCTGATGAAATAATCGAGAAAATAGGACGTGGATATAAAAATGGAAAATACCATTCATCCAAAACTAGCTTCAAAAACTTTCATCTTACTGGCTAGACAGCCCAGAAATGGCGCTTCAATGGGTGTTTCTATTGAAATAATCGACGTCCTTAAGCGACATGACTTTCCTTTCATAATAGGTGACATCCTTATTGGGAGCAATTCAATGTCTTTGTGAATTTAAAATATATATATACAGGGTGATCAGAAAATGAGTATCTATTTGAAATATTAATAATTCACAGAATACTATGGGTAGAGAGGTAACAATGGACACACATGCTTGGAATGACGTGGAGTTTTATTGCAACCCCAAGTATTTTTACCCCAAGTGTAAAAGATGGCCCATACAACAAACCAACAAAACACATTTTTGCAATTTTCCCTCGACTTGACTCAAGCCATTGACAGGGTTTGGAAGTATAAAATTGAAATAAATGTTATTAAGAATTGGATCTCGGAGACAGAGCTCTTACATGCGTTTACAATTTTCGGAACTCCAGATCTTTTAAAGTGAGATGGATCGTAACAGCTTATCCAATTTTGACAAGATATACCAAGGCATCCGTCTTGAGCCCTACGCTCTCTTCAATATGGATCTCGGATTGCATTCTCCCACGCAATATCGGCCTATTCGCTGATCATCATCCTAGTCATCTGGAACAGCGATTCCAATATTGTAAAAATGGAAACTCTTCTGAATAGAACTTTGTTAGCCGTCCAGGACTTTGCCGAGATTCATGAACTTGATTTGAATGCCTCTGAGTTGTTTCTTCACTTCAGACAGACGCCTCTTTAACTACTCTCCAAATCTTTATCTTAACAACCATAGACGTAGCTCAACTAAAAATCCTACTAAAGTCCTCGGATTCACTCTTGATGCTGAATAAAACTGAAATAAGCCTATTACGAATTTAGCCGCAAAGGCCAGAAATCGTGGCAGTGCCTTTTACTGGACAATTAGAGAAAAGTGTTACACCACCAATATGTTTGAAATACCTTGAATGTATATAAAAAAGCGCGTGTTTTTGCATTTTTATTTCGAGTTGGACGTCAGCAGTATTCAGCCAAATATCATTTTTGCCTCCAGTTACATCAACAATAAAGATGAATGAATCCAGACTTGTAGTAGTACATAATAAAAAGCCAAACAGTTCCTCCTCAGAGACAAATCTTTCCTTCCAGTGTAGATTCTCCGTGAAAGAAATATCTATGAGAAGCTTCTGGGGTCAAAAATCTCCTTTTCGTCTAGCGTTACGTTTTAGTTCGAAAACACATAACATCGAATGTTAGGAAACGCTCTTTATGTAGAAAGTACCGTGTCGAAAAAGGGATGAGCGGGAAAAGGCATTGCTTCAAGTTACGAAAATCAGAAACGATAGGAATCTATGAAGATTTCTGAAAGATCTCTAAAAGGATCGCACTCACCCATATCTTTTAGTTTTTCTGTTCCACTGAATTCAACTTCCAATGGATTCAAGGAACAGGTTAAGCTTTGGTTAGAAATGAGACGGGCAGTTTTAAAATACCGCTGTTCATCTTTCTTGTTAGGAAAACGGAACGCTTGCATGCGAAAAAAAAATTCATTTAAATTCTCAGCCGACCCATCTTTTAGAAAGAACCTATCCAGTTCAAGGAATCGACTCTTGGCTCCTAATGACACTCTCATTACATTTGGGGAGGATCTGAAAATGAAACGTGGAAAAATTTCGAAATAACTCACAGGTAACCGTTACGAGCTCGCCATTTTAGAAGCCGTTAAGAATTGCAAAGGAAAGAAGGAAGTTTTTTACACACTTTTATGTTTTGAAAATGAGCGGATAAAACTAAACTTTTAAAGGTTTTTTTTCTCTGTTGGCAGACATTCTTTGTAATGAATATGCAAAAGTGTCACAGGCAATAGGGTATTGTGCCGTAAAAATGCGTTCTTATTGAACTGTCCTATTTTTCCATGCCATATAAAGCAGTCTAATTATAAAGCTAATATAATTCTATGTGCTTTAACTCTAAATTTTAACTGAAATTCAATCCTAGAGATGGAATCTATGCGTAACATTGTCGACTTCTCAAATAGGATCGCAACGGTACAATTCGTCCCGCAGTGCTCTGGGCGCTCAACTCCGTTCCCATAAGAACACGGCAAGTGAAGCAGCATCCGGCTTGGCCAGTGCTTGGGAGGGACTTCCCCCTCTCGGCTCGTCAGCTGTGGAACCGTGTACGCTAATAAGAGCGGGTGCACGTAAAATCCGTCGTGGCTCCAAAGTCCTCCAAGTTGTTAAACGATACTTCTGGGGGTGCCGATTTCAGGTGGTGGTGGGTCCCTCATCTGGAATCGGTTCAAAATTAGGGACAACAAGTAGAAGTCCAACCCCCTCGGGGGCACTGGCACCCCTCTTTCCATGGTCTATCCAGGGACACGACAACAACAACAGTACAATTCTCAAGACGTTCTATTTACGTGAGCACTTATTTCCCCCCTACTCAATCTAGCAAGTGCTAAATTAAAAAATAAGTTTACTGCGTTTAACGTATGTGTCACGTTAGCTACTATGAATATTAATTATAAATTTTTCTCTCTGAATTTTTCCAAAAATGGTTTTCAGATTTTGTGTAGTGAAGAATGAAGTTTCTCTTTGTGCGAAGAGCGAGTGAGCAACTGCAGTGCATGCACATAAATGCAGAATATGAAATATTGAGTTATTTTATTTGTGTGGTCTGTTGCTAAAGGTTTCATGTTTAATATTAAATGGAAAATACGTGCTTAAGCTCTTATTTCACTCATGATATTCGAATCGATTTCCAGTTACAGCAGTTGGGGTGTCATCAGCAACAATCAAAATGGCATCTTTCTGCCAAGTTGTGTTGAAAGTCAACCTCCTTATAAAAGGAAAAAAAAAAAACTGTCTGAGAATTCTTCAAAAATTGAAAGAAATTGCACGGAGTAATGTTTGTTGACCTTTTAAGAGCAAAATAGAATAATAATAAGAAAAAAGGAATAAATGTTACTGTTCTTGGTATGCCGCCTGTTTTTATGATTATTTAATTAAGAAAAAAATACCAGTTGCTTTAAAGAAATGTTTCTAAATTAAATTTTTATTCGTGTCTCATTGATTTTTATTACAAACTGGTATAATTTTCATGTACTTCTGGCTCTGTTCACAGGCCATGACAATAAGTTATATAAGCATTTGAAATTTCTTAAAATAGCCAATTGCAAAATTTCCACTTTAAGTTAATTAAAAATATTTTATTTATTCGTTATAATAGGCTACATCGTTAGGACGTTGGCTTCGCACACCTTATGTCCCGAGATCGATCCTAGCCGCGGACGCAAGACGGAAACAGATTAAAATAATTTGAAATTTCAGCGTAGAGGGGGAAAATGCGTGGAAAAATAAGATATATGAGGCGAGTTTGCCGACGGGCGTCCCGTGTATTTAGGATTTTTTTTTTTAAAGTTTGAATTAAGCTTGCTGTGTCAAGCTTAATGCAAGTTGAGCAAGTGTCAACTTGAACACTTGGCTCAAGCTTGCATTAAGCTTACACGCTTGAAATGTTCAAGCTTCATTCAAGTTTATTGACTTGATAAATCAAGCTTACTGCAAGTTGGATGCAAATTTGCTGTGCTGTCTGGGAATGACCACACTTTTTAAAAAACTTTCGATTAATGACGATCCTGGATATAAAATTTTGAACTATGTTAGAAAAAATAAAAACATGACGGAAGATCTGAAATACATGACTAACATTAATATGTATTAGTTTGCATAAATTATTTTTCTTTTGCGCCCAATCACTTTGAAGCCGAACAGTCTAATTTTTTTTTTTTTTTTTTTTTTTTTCAGATCTTACTACCACACAAAAATACCGAATGATGGAAGAAACCTCTGCTGAAAAATGATTTATACTTTTGAGAAAGTTCATTATTTCTAGAATTTTTAAGAATTCCGCGGGTCGTCATGACCCGATTCAGACCTTCGACTGCAACTTGAATAAAAAAGAATAATTTTCTGCCTCATTCCATCCAACTCTCATGTACATGGGACCTATAAAATACATTCTTACCGCCTTCTGTTTTTTTTTTTTTTTTTCGAAATTTAGGAAATTATAAAAATTTTTTTTCTTAACTCGAAAAACTTATTTCTTAACTCGTAACTTTTTTTCTTAACTCGATTTTTCTTTTTTTCTTAACTCGTAAAAATTGAAATTTCACGACTTTCAACGGTTTTTAAAAACGGGTTCTTTCTCAGCGTCGTTCAACATTGGCGCTCTTTGATCGACCTTGACGTCTACTGACCGTTCTCGATAGAAGATATTCAATTGAAATCTTATTTCTTTTCAGCTCGTTGGACCGGTGTTTTCAAAAATAACTCAATGAAGTGTGCGGAAGTAGACCATTGCGAATGGGTTCATCTATGAATTTTAACTGAAACGGAAGAATCTTTTATCTTCTTAACTCATACATCAAAGGATGATGGATGAACAAAATTTCGACAGACGGTTACATTAGGCGAGAAAGAAAAAATGAGTGCGCTGAGTCTTTTTTTCCAAATTCCCCGCATGGAGTGTGCGAGTCGAGCCGCTTTATCGGTGACCTGCAGCCCTCACTCTGAATGAAAAGTGCAAACCGCCAGGGTCTTCATAAATCATTCAATGAAGGAAGATTTACACTGCACACGGGGGAAGACAACTTGGATAGAGATTCATTTTAAGACGTCGTTTGCAATTTATTGGAATATTTACAGAATGTCTTTCCCCTTCCCCACGAATGAAAGAAGACTGAGATCTAAGAGTCGCAAAAAGAGACTGTTAAGCCCCTTTATTTCTGAGTGAATTTTTTCTCCACTTCTCTAGAAATCTTGGAGGATCTGTATGCATTATATACACAGGGCCCCCCCCCCCCTCCCGCAAAACAGAAACGTCGCTTCCACTTTCAAACATAACGAAACAGTAAAAAAAAACGACTACGCGTGGATTATAGTACAGTTAATCAGTACTGAAAATGTGGAAGTATTTCCGATTTTCTTGGATCATCTTGTCGACGAAAAATTCCTTAGTCAAACCAATATCATTTCCACAGGGTGTCCCAAAAATACTGGCCTAAACTCTGATTCCTTGGATCCTAGATAGGGACGATACATGACAAAGTTACGTAAAAGGTACAGAATTTTAGGGTATCGATTAAAATTTTCTGGAGATGAAATCGGAATAAATACAAAATTTAAATTTTCGTACACCTCTGTAGAAAATTTCCCAATGAGTCCCATGGGCCCCATGAGGTGATATAAAATGGTTTAGCCTTTCATCCTAAAAAGACTCAGCGATAGGTTTAAACAAAGTTCGTAGGGGGCTCTACACTATCAGTCATAGCTAAAGTAGGTTGTATGGATGCAATCGTTTTCTTTTTCTAATGTGTGAACAGCCTGAAAAGCGATCTTCCGAAGGGATTTTTTCGCTTCGAGAGTCCTTGAAAAGCGCTTCGAGTCGACGCATTTCTATTTTCGAATCTCGAGACTTTTTAGGATAAAAGGCTGAAAATCTGTGCATCGCCTCATGAATGTAGGGGATCCCATTTTACTCATTAATATTTTTTTTTGCTCTGGGGGCCGTGTAAAAATTTAAATAGAGTGGTATTTTAGATTGAATCTCCCGAAAAGGGTCATCCAAACTCTAAAATTCTGTCACTTTTTTTTAAAAGTTAGATTGCAATTTATTTTACGTATTTCTTTAATCAGTATTTAAAGAATAAAATCCTAAGTCAGTGTCTTTGGGACAGCCTTTATATATATATATATCTGTATAATATGCGTCCATTTCAAAACTGGCTGCCATTTAGAAATTGAAGAAGCAAAAATATAATTTTAATAAATAAGTGGTTTTTTTCTATACTATAAAACATACCTTGTTTCTGCGCATTATTTGAGCATTTCTTTTTTTATTTCATTTGGATAGATTTTTTTTATTATCATACTCAATGAAAAGTGTCCTATCTGTGACCGTGCATTTTCTTTGAAGTGGGTACACATATGTTCAGCACAAAATAATGCAAAGTGATTATGACATAAGTATAGAGTATTTCTGTCCATATAATAGGATCTTTTCCATTCAATATTTTTTTTCTAAATTTTTGTTTGTCATGTCAATGAACGTAAATTGGGGAATCTAAATAATTGGACAAGAACACGAAAAGAAACCTTCATTTCGTCTCTAGGTTGAAGCGTGTCCAGCAGAAGATCGGTCGATTGAACTCGGCTCTCATTGGAAGGCCGAAAGTGAAGTAGCAGAGTAGTGAAGGCCTCTCTGCTGGTGTTAGAAGTGTTCCAAGCGATATGTGGAAGTAACAGTCCCCCTGTACAAGCATGTTCAATTTAAATGCCTTCCGTGCATGCAGTATATTTTGAATGGCGGAGGTATTATTGTGCTAGATCTATCTATCCCCAGTTCGATTTCTTATGTGAATCAAGAAAATTCCGTAAAAGTTGTGTTTTATTTTATTATGGCATAAAACCTACAGATAAGCTCACCCAAGGTGGAGGAAGGGCTGGGATAAACCTCTCGCGAATATAACACGTGGAACCTTTTAGTTTTGTTTACATCTAATTAGCATTAGTAATACCATTAATTAGCACTGAACATAAATTGTAATATAATTAGCACTAAGCTCTACTACTTTAATGTGAGGGTGAACTCCTCCCCTTAATATATATATATATATATATATATATATATGGATGCGTCACTGAGCAGGGGGCCCCTTGGTAACATTTGCTACGGGCCCCGCGCTGTCTTAAATCCGGCACTGGTCGCATGGATTGTTTGATTTCTTATTAACCGTTTGAGGCTCGAAACATTCACAATGAATGGCACGAACGCTTTGGTTCAATAAATTACATCCTTTTTGGTACCTAAAAGTAAATGGATTGGATTGGATTTTCGGAATACGGCTGATTATCGACACGAGGGATCTAGGCCGAGGGCAGGTGCCTTCCGTAGGTGAGCTGATCCGTATGAACTCGAAGATTCGGAGAAGACTACGGAATACTCCGAACGGCTAGGTCTACGGACACTACCTGGGCTTGAACCTGGCACCTTTTGTCTCCCAGTAGAGCTCGGCCACGGGTCGAGACCTAAAAGCAAAAAGGTTAAAACTTATTGTTGAGGGGATGCAATTACTGAAGATTGGTTATATATATTATATTATATTATATTATATTATATACATATTTCGAAATAAGTAAGTTGTATCAGAAAAAGCATAAGCGCTGTAAAAACAGCAGCATGACGATGCCCGTATATGTGCCTATATACATAACGAAGTGTTAAATACTCCCGGGAAAACATTCCTCAAGTCATATTTTTGTGTCCTTTCATTTCTAAATAGTCATCTATAGAATCCAATAACTCTAAAATGCCTAACTTGATCGGAAGGAGATTCTTCCAAAATGAATGACAATTTTCTGTTCCGGGGACAGACGATTCGGAATGGTTTACACTATTGCGCGATCTATTTAAGGCGCGGCCCTCTTACATCTTGTGCCATGGCCTCACATACATACAAAACAAATATACATATTAAAGATGTATATTTTTGAATTTGAAACTTCAAACTGTTCCTATTCACAACAAAGGAGCTTTTGAAATATTCTCGGAATGAATAGGGTACTAAGTATTTGACTAAGTAGGATGACTGTAAGTGACCCCTTCCTGTTGGGGTATGTGAAGGATAAAGTGGACTCCTCTCCTGTTGCTGATATCGAAGAAACGAAGAGGCGAATCACACAGGTCATTCAATCAAAACCACAAGCAATGCTACTAAATGTATGGAGTGAAATGGAGTACTGTTTAGATAGGGTTAGAGCTACATCAGGTGCACCTATTGAAGTAGGGTAGCTGGTTATACTTGTATCTGCTTCACAAAAAAAAATGCTGAATATTTAAGGGTGAGTTTTATTTTTACTGTTTCTACAGCGCCGTCTATGGGTGAAATTTGGAACTATTTTTTTATTTGCATAAACAAAACTTTTCATTATAGGAAGCATTTTGGTACAAACCGCAATCTCGTAACCCAAAGAGTTGATTTTACATTTAATTTTGAAATGTGTCAGGGACTTTTTGTACACCCTGTATATATGAATGCTATAATGGATGTTTCGATGAATAAAATGTTCTACTTATACGGTGAACGATATCATTAAAAATGGCCGAAACAACCACTTTACGCGGTTGCTTCGGACCCATTAATTATTAGTATATTAAATATAGAAATTAATAATATATTATTGTAATAAGCGGCACTCCTATAAAAAATGAAGTTGAGACAAGCGAAAGCATAGAGGCACCTAAAATATTTGTAAAAATAGGAACGGATATTTTACTGGCAACTTCTGTATGACTAAAAATGTTAATTTAGTCCGAAGTAGCTCCGCTCTCCCCTACAAATACAAAGCTGCAAAATTTTTCTAAATATTTTTATATATATGAAAAATATTTCTCCCCCAAAATAGGAAACGGAATAGAAGTGTTAAAATTTATATTAAATATTTAAGAAGCAAGTTTATTTCTTTATTTTTGCCCTAAGTAAGCTTAACATAAGTTTCTGAGTTGTGCATTTTTTGCTATGAGCAAAACGAAGCGATTCGAACCTTGATTTCGCCAGGAAGGAGCTCAAAAGATAGAAAAATAGAACGAGTATTTTTTAAAGTCAAAAGATAAATACGAAAAGCAAAAGGAAGACCTAAAAAGGTGTGCATCCAAAGTGGATGGGAAAGAAGCATTACCATTCAGTGGCAAATATTCGACAAGAAAAGTTATTGGATTCTGTCAGAAGAGAGAGAGCGTCGGGATGACTCTCGGGTGTGAGCAAAATGCATCGTTAGAAGATTGCGTCCATTTGGGACGATGAATGGTTGCAGTTAATGAAGGACACAGCTCCCGATAAAAGAACATTCCCTTAAAGCACCCTTTTCATAGGTTTTTCTTTGAACTATGTTGGGCCACTTTTTAACCCCCTCGTCACCGAATTATGAAAAATCAGGGAAAAAAATCGGTCTAGCATTGAATGCATCTGAAATACTATTAGAAATCATGCAAAAATATTTTTTTCTAATGTCGATTCCTATTAGATTTTTCTAATATTCATTTCTGCATTTTCGAAGCATTTTGTTAGGCTAAAATGAATTGAAAAGGATGCGCGTATTAGGTAAAGGTTGAGGAATAAGAAAAAAACCATACTTACCTTAAAAAGAAAAAAAAACTTTTAAAAAGCGGCGTCCCTATTTTCTTAATTTTTCTCCCGAAAAAATGAAGCGAAAACTGTCAAAAATGATCTCAATGGACTCGTACTGCAATCTAGGCACGATTTATGCATCGAGTGAAGAGCCTCCTCTACTTTCTACATGAATGAAGGATATGGATATCACTGAAAGAAAAAAAAATACTCAATTCAATTGTTTTCTCTCTCAATATGGCTATTGGAAGTAGGAGCTTCCTATGCGGTTCAGGATGACGAGAGGGTTAAGCGTAATAAGGGATACTAAACTAATATTTCAGTTCCTAATCTTATCCATATTTTCCACGGGCCTTAAAGTTTTATTCATGCTGTACACACATGTTGTGGCAATCGATGCCTGTGGACGCTCATCAGAGTGAAAAAAATGAAAGATTTTCCATAAAATTTGGAAATAGTGACTTAAGCTTTCGAATGTATTAAGACATGAAATCATCCCCTGAAGCATTTCAAAATGTTCGTATTTTTTTCTGAAAATGAATTGTGAAGGATGAGTGAAAGCAATTTCGATAGTTGAAGTACTCTTAGTTTAGAAGGCAAAATCACTTTATTATAATTTCAACAAAGCTCAAGAAGACAGTTTTAGTTTGGAATGAACGAGTTGAAAATTTTATTAAATACATAATAAATAAAACAAAGGCATTCAATGCATCATTGTAAATACCACTAGCTGTTTAAAACGATTACCACACACATTTAAAAAAATCTTACGCAAACTGTGTTCATTGTTGGTATTATTTAAATAAGTCAAGAATTAAAAGTCATCGAAACCCCATGTTTTAAATTGAAGGGGGAAAAAATCGCAATATAATTCCTCTATTTGATTTTCTATATCTATTTGAAACATTTTTCTAGTAAAAATTTCCATCGCTGAAAATAAAATAACGGTCTGAACGGTAAACGAATAATTTATTATTTTGCTTGAAAAAGCTTTTATGTAGAGGTATCGTGCTATTTTATTTGACAAACTGTCAAGAAGACTTTTTTCCCCATCTATCATTTTTTCGTTGCTGATAAGCGTTTCTTAGAACATTTAAACGACTTACATACTTTTTTTGTTTCCAGAAGAAATTTATTCACTTCTACGTATACTGACGCACGAATTCAAAACCCACAAAAATAAAAATACTCAAGATGAAACGTCGGAAATCATTGGCCATTTGCTTGGCATAGTATTGAAAAGCTTTTCTCGAAATAGGCTCACAATTCTTTTATACATAGACACCCTATATTTAAGCTTTGAATAAGTTTCCCAAATACAGAATCCAGTCACATTAATGTAACCACAGTATAGACACGGGAAAGAAGAGAGTCCATAAGTCGCTGGTACATGCGTACGTGAAATCGGACTTGAGTCTGTGGCCATTTGCCTGGATGAGGGAACAACCCGATTGCCTTGGATCCTAAAGGTTTTTGATAGGTTTAAGTCTGGAGAATTGGGAGAATGCACAAAAACGAGCTACCGAACAGCTCGTTTTTGTGCTCGTGTACACTGCTAGCTGTAAGAAGCGTCGCATTGTCCTGCTAGATGCCATCGTGCTGAAGAAAAGAAATCTACTCGTTGTTATAGAAGTAATTCCCCTGGATAGTTGCATACCTACTTCGATCCAGAGTGCTTTCTACAATGATGAGTGTACCCAAAGTATACCACGAAAACATTCCAAAGCCATAACTTTGGCCCCTCCAGCGTGATGTCATGTAAATGTTGTAGGATATTTGTTTTCCAACGAATGAGCGGTCCGTATGCACAACGTTTGTTTGAACAGTGGAGTCAAAAGCGTGATTCATCGGAGAAAGCAAACTGTCACTCGCCACTCACTGAAAGTCCAGATAGGGTACTACTGCGCAAATCTCAGCAAGTGTTGTCGATGCACTATCATTGACGTAAATGAGAGACCGACTACAACGATACTGTCGCTTGGGATACATTTCCTTCATCTGAGCGTTTAGTTGCACGTCGATTCAAGTATGGCTGCTCGTCGATTTTAACGCCCCTGATGATCGATAGTGCTGTATTTCTATGGACAGTAGACATTCACTACAAACACTTCACAAACTCAGCCGTTTCAGGAAAAATTTGAAGCACTTATTCCGGAAACCAATCGTTATATCCTTTTGAATATTGGGTAAATCGCTCCGTTTTTGCAAATAACAAATTTTTGGGGGATTTCCCGGCTCTTTCGGACAACCTGGTATCGCCACGTGCCTTCTGCGATCGTTCACTAAAAATGGCTCAAATGAATGTGAATGGACTGACCGTGTGTGTACCACCTCTCTATTCAAAATACAGTGTTAATTATTGGGGTTACATAAGCTCTAACACAAAATAGATTACAGAAACTTTTGTTCTCATTATTTTACACTTACTTTGGTATCAGTAGGTCACGGAATTCAGTTCAAAACATGTCTAAGAAATCTCTATTTTATGCAAAATATATACTTGAGAATCTGTGCTTTTTTTTTTTGCAATTATTTCAGTATTGATTTCTAAGTATAAACTAGAGTTAAAAACAAGAAATTAACTTAAGTTTTTCATTATGAGCTTTTATAATATAATTTTAGATCTGTACTTTTGAAAGTCTACGTAGGAGTCCAGTCAACTTTTCGCGGTCCTGGACAAACGTTGTTTGAGTAACAAGGATGAAAATTTTTCAATACCTCAAAAACTCGACTTTTTAGTCAACGGGGCTTTTCCTAAAGTCTATAAATGGAATATCCCCTTTATAATTCTTTAATTTTAATTGACTTTCAAAACTTCAGATGGGTTGTTCGATGATTACGTAGCAGTCTGCTTGCAAATCTGGAAAGTTTGTCACAAACGGACACCACGACTCCAAAGACGAAACAGCTATAAGAAAAACTCATAAGTGCCAATGTTGTTATCCCAGAAGCCTTCAAGATACCTCTTTTTTTAAATATGTTTATTTCTCTTGGAAAAAAAAAGAAATTAAAAAAATTATTAATCAAAGCTTTGAGTCAATGAGAATTCTTGCATATTATGGTAGTACCCGGCCAAATTATTAGACCAAAGAAAATATGTTAAGCTTTTGAAATCAAAAGTTGAATGAATATATCTGACCCGTTCTCGATTCTTATTTTTTGCTGCCTTATGTTTACTGGATTACCTTGACTGTTAAAACATTTTCAAGCTGACAACGCAGCCTACGAGTCGTTAGCCGAAGGTCACGTGTCAGAGCGTGTCGCAGAAAATTCTGCTTGATTTCCGAGTGCGTCGTTCTAAACTCCAGAAATTTCTAGTAAAGAGACCGCTTGTCAGGATGGAATACTAACTTTATTGCTTCTAGAAACAATCAGCTGTACGAAATTCACAAACATAATTATAATAATATTAATAATGACCCTTTCACATAAGATAAAAATATTGAGTAGGACATTACCATCACAGATATTATACAAAACATCTTCTTTTTTTGAGAATTATCGGATAAAGATAAAAAAAATCAGTGCAATTGAAAATGCTCTGAGTAGAAACGTTTTATATACTACTAGCTGCGTACCCGTTCTCCGCACGGTAGGGAGCGAAACTTTTTCTTACATGTATAGTTCGAATGGATTCCAGTGATTTGGGATCTAAAAACAAGCAAAATGATTGGACTCTTGGCGTAAAGTGACTCATTAGTTATTTGTAAAGTTAGTATAAATACTGACCTGAGACCCTTGTTAATAGTATGACGTAAAAAACTATGTCGGTGTCATTCGCAATTAGAAAAGAAAAGCGTGACGGTTCGCAGTGAAAATTCCTAATATTCAAAATGTCTCATGTCTGCATCATACTCTTTTTTAGATTTAAGTTATGCCATTAATACCTTAGATACTACATGATGTGACGAACCGTTTTATTTTATAATTAAAAAGTTGTGTACCCGCTCTTCGCCAGGCAAGAATAGAACATTTTCCTAAAATGGGATCATAACTCTTGTGAGAAAACAGAATCTCCAAGAAAAAAGAAAGTTCTGTTACAGTCTTTTTTGTTGAAACTACCGCGGGATATATTCACGCGACGTAGACTTACTATTTTGTTAGCTGTGATGTAAGACGGTTGATAAAGAATGAATAGAAGGCTTAGTTTCACGAAATATTTATTAATGCGGTATATTGTGCTTTGATCAATATTGCCTTAGCATATCTACTTACTATTACTTATGCTATCTTTTACTGATACCAATACAATATATTTTCGTTTTGCAACCGTTAATGCTTAATTTAAAGAAACGGCTTAGATATTTGCTACGAATGTAATCTTTTACTCTTTGGTGATTCTTTGCAATTTACGCATTAGCATAAACGATAATCATTTCACTTTATGGTTGCCACTAAAACAGCTCTCCATACATCTGTATGCTTAATTATTGTCAGATTAGCCTATTTAGCACCAGGGCCCTATTATCTCACTGGCAAATCGGACTTAGCCCAGTGCCTCCGGCTCGAAATGGCCCCCAAGTTCAAATGTTGTTCTGAAATATTCTTTTTTATAAACATATTTTATGAAAATAAAACAAATTTCATAGATGGACGCCCCCAAATTCTTCCCTGTTTGCCATAATCAGGCCCTGTTTAGCACCGCAAAATATTTCTTGCGATTCGAAAACGTGTCCCGTTTAAAATCTCAATTGAAAATAATGCTGGATAATTCACTGGTGAAAAAACAGCATTCAATTCTTTTTCTGGCAACGAAAAATAAAATATGGAATTATTTCATGCGTGGTGTATGTTTTGCTTGTGAGTCCGTTATTCTGATTGAGTTTCGAAAGGGGTTTTAAACTCGTGACGTCAAAGTGACGCACATTTCACATGTGTAAACTCTGTTATTTTAAAGTAATTTTATTTATTTTTTTCAGCTGGCAATTTTAATCATTGTTACTGTCTCCAAGACAACCAAACCCCAAGATATCATACCGAAGTTTTTAAGCAGCCGCGATTGAAATGAAAATCCTTCTTTACTTAAAAATTCGTAAAAATTCTCCTAATTTATATTTTTCCTCCGTTCTTCTTTTAAAAGTGGGCGAATTGTATACTCCGTATTTTGCCAAAATATAAAAAAATTATGACAGATAGAATTCAAGATGCAGCACTTTTAAAAATATTTTACGAAAGTCAGCGTCCAATTTAATTTTATTTGAAAAATTCTCAAAAATTTATAAATTATGTTACACAGTCCGAACAAACAGTTTTTAAAAGAAAATTTTCTCCTCTATACGATGATGTAACTATCGTTTTCTTGCCAGTGCAATTATCGGCGTTATTATGTATTACGCAAGAAAAATCGCTAAAAATCGGACAAAACATAAAATAAAACATTTTCTAATTCGAATTCCGAAAAAATCGCTTTGAGGTGTGTCGAGAACCGTCTTGGAGAATTTCCGTACAAAATTGGGTAGGTCTACGATCACCGTTTTGGAGTTATGCGAGGCACAGGCAGACAGACAGACAGACAAACTAACGGACAGTTTACACATTGTTTTATTTATATAGATTATCTGATACAGTTCCATTTAATTTCTAAAAACAAATATACTTCAAATAGAAACGGGTTTAAAATGAACTTATTTTAATTTCACCATTGAGCCAACGACTGAGAATCACTTTTTTTAGCACTGAGTTTTAAATGTCGATTTCTGATACCTTGTGCTGACTGTGGGTGGGAAAAAACCCCATAAAATTCAAGACAAAGATCTAAATGGATAGATAGCCCCATTTGATAACAGTTCTGAAAATAAAAAGCTTATTATAATAAATTATCGGCAAAGTGTCAGTGGCTGGTGCATTTATCCTATATGTTATCGAAATATGACAGAAGTAAAACTCTTTTTGAATGAAATTCTTCATTCATTAGGTCTTATGTAGATTTAAAAATGTCGAATTTTTCATTGGTTTCATAATTCGGCCGGTTACAGTTAGCCCAAGTACCGAAGGTTTCGAACTCAATCCATCTCATCTCTATGTGTACTGTATTTGAAAGCAAACCCACACGAGGAGTGTCTGGCTAAGGGGTTATCGGAGCCCCCAGGAAGGGAAGGGTAGCGGGGGTACTAAACGCGTGGAAGTGTTGTGACGTCACAAGTGAGGATGGACTTTTCACCGATAAAAGCATTGGAATCAGGGAAAAGTACAAGGAAAAGAAACTAGGATGTTTTGCGCCTTTTTTTTTTTTTTTTGGATATTAATGGTAGGTCAGCAATCTCTATTTTTAATACAACATACTTGATAATAGTTATTAAGCTATAGTGTCTATAAAACTGCCGTATTTTGCCTGGATTTCTGTTCTTTTGTTCTAGATCACTATACCTTCGTCTTGCTGCATCCCAGGCTGTAATGCTCATTACAAAAGAGGAAACAAAGAATTTAAAAAATGGCCGAATGGGTTTCAAAAATGGGTTTCCAGGAAAATATGCATCTGTTTGTATTGAGCCCTTTCGAGATGAAGATGTTTTAAAAGGCAATACTATTTGAAAGTCAGATGGCAATTGTCATTAACAGTTTTAAAGTCTACAGCTCGAAAGTATAGCACAGATGGATGCTTTTTCCATTTCTATTAAATGTCCCATCTGCTGTAAAGCAATTTACAATCTCGGGCTTTTGTGTCGTCGGAATCTCGGAAAATGATGTACCCAAATGAGTGTACAAAACAATGCCGATGGTGTAGAAAGTAGCAATTATCTGAGAAAAAAAAGGCGGAAAAATGACAGCCTCGTGAATTAAAAGTAAATTTTCTGCTTGACGAAATCATTATACGCCTCCAAATTAGCTATTCAAATGGCTCCTTATCAGGATTTTCTGTAAATAAATGCACACAAAAAGTCAACAGTGTTCAAAGTTTTATCATTTTGTCAGTTTCTTCGAAAAATAAGGATAGGGTATGGAATAGTGTTGCTAAAGATGAGAAAATTAATTATTAGAAATGTGAGAAAAGCTGGATTCACGATTATATAATGAATGGATGACGACAGTAGGAAAAACAGAAATATATTTGTTCGATTGAGTGGCAGTGATCTCAAAACCAGTGTGTTTTTCGAAGAGGATAGTCATCCAATTTTCGCCCTGTTTGATTTCGTTCATATTATTAAAAGCATATGAAACAAGTGGATTCATAAAAAGACTCCACAAACTTTTCGTTTCATTTTCCTGATCCTGAAAATCCAGAAAAGGTTTTAACAGCTTCATTCATCCACTTAATAGATATTCTTTTAGTAATGCAGTAATGTGATATTTTGTATTTTAAAATTAAACATTCAAAAACATTTTTACATATTAACCCAGAGAAAACTAAAACAAACAGTAATAGAGTTTTTATGAAAAATTTTATTGTATTTGTAAGCTTTGAGTAATAATGCTTTGTTTTTATATTCTTCTTTTTAGTGTGCTTTAATGACTTGTAATAAGATTTGATAATACAAGTCTGTATGATAAAATTATGTATAGTGTATATTTTACAATTTATTAAAATATTAATTATATAAATTTCTAATTATAGTCCTCGTGCTACTCATGTTTATTGACATTATTAATCCGATTTCTTCCATAGAACTTAAAACCAACTCTTTGAAATCCCATCCTGTGACGTCACGAAATAGCTTAAGATGACTACTTATGAATGTGGATATTTTTGAAAAAGTTTTTTAAAAAAGCAAAATTAAATAATATATTTCAGATTTTAAGTAAAAGTAATAAAAATTATAAACAATAAATATGAGTTTATCCTTATACAACGTATAAAATTGAAACATATTATTTTAGATAAATGATAAGTGTGTAGACATGATATTATTTAGAATATATTTGCTAGCCCGAATTACAAAACAAACTGCATAGAATGCTGAAATTGCTTCCAATTCAGTACCCATTTATTTCATTAATTTCTGACAAAAAATAGTGTTGATTCACAATTATTAAAGAACAAAGCGTTTCAAAACGAAAATGCAATTTCAATGCATCCTGAAAAATGAAGCTACTCTTGTTTATTGGCATTATTAATTCCATAGAGCTCAATGCAAACTGTTTCAAATCCCATCCTCTCTTGTGACGTCACGAAATGCAGTGCCCAGAACGCCCTCTTGCTTTCTCCTCTCTCTTTCCCCGGCTCTGTGGGGTTCTCACGCGTACTCACGTTCCATCCTATGTTAAAACTCCAGACAGTCACATAGACAGCCGCAACGTAGGCCAGAACATTAAGCATTCACACTCAGTCGAATCTCAACTCTAATGTACATTGAGTGTTCATTAAAAGTGTATTTCCCTCGAAAAAGTTCCGAAAGAATTCTTCTTTGAAATCGACTGTCATTTTTTGCATTTCACTGGATATGGTACTTTGAAAACAAACCCACTGATATTGGGACAGATCGTGCTAATTGTAAATCATGTCGATTCAAAACGAACATACATAAAAATATAAATCGTTGTCGAAAGTATAATTTGTATAATTTGTAGAGTTTAAAAAAAAAAAAAAAAAACCTAAGAAAATAGCTATAGCCGTAAAACATTCTTTTGAAATAAAAAAAAAAAAAATAAAAAATAATCATGTAAAAAAAATTATTTAAACGGAAGATGCGTGAAATATTTCTATTTTTGATTTGCATCGCTGCTTAGAAAACTACATGAGAAAATGTCATGCAAAATTATCACCTGAAAATATAGGAGAATATCCGACTTTATTTGAAGAAGAATTTAGTTCTTTTATTCCCCCTTTTTTTTAAAGATGAAGCGCTAGCAGATATTACACGAGTTGTTATTTTCTATCAGAAGTGCAAGCCGCAGTAAGTGTCTTTCGGCTTTCTGAATTCTCTTAAGATGCCAGCAGCAAAATCAATATTGAAATCTTCGAAATAACTCAAATTAAACCATGTCTTTTGTGGAATTAATAAAAATAGATCGCAATATGATTTATTTTATTCACAAACTTAACTATAGATGACGTTTTAAGTATGAATGATAGTCGGAGAAGAAATTATCACAACAACAACAACAAAAACAAAAAAAGCTAAGGAAAAAATGACCTGGAATCTTTAAGATGATCTGATCTCGAGTTTGAATTATATTTCTTCATAATTTTAATTCAATCAAAGATGTTAGTTATGCTGAAAGAAAAGTATTTGAAACTAATTTTTCTGAAAAAAAAATGAAATAAATGGGTTAAGTAATAAAACATACGTAAGAAAAAAGCCCGTGCGTAATGTAGAACCTAATTCTTCTTTGAAAACAACACTGTGTCCTCAAAATGAGTTCTAAAATAATCAAGTGAACTATTAACGATTGCAGTCAATTATCAGCTCCCAGAGTTGCTGCAAACTTATTGATACCTATGGGAATGACAGACTCAGTTTTGAATCTTCAGGCTTGAATGAAAAGTACTAATGTTTATTATAATAAATGATACGAATAAGAGGAAAAGAAATCTTACGACGAGAATGCAATATAGAGGTATATTACAAATCCTTTTTAACGTTTAAAATGGGGACTATCAAACGCAATAAAATAAAATGAAGGAAGGCGAATCCTGGAAACGATAAGTCATTTTTTTAACAGAATAAATGGGGTCTCGTAAGTCTTGAGGAGAAATTCAAACAAGTTGTCAATATCGAAATAACAGCTTGATTTAAATGCCTCAAAGTAGAAAAAAATGTATTAAAAATATAAAAAATTAAAATAAAAATATATCCATTGAAAGAAATTTAATTTTCTCATGAATAATATTTAAAAACAGAAATTATAATAAATTAAAATTCAAGCATACGCACACATATACATCCTATACAAGAACATCTTAACATATTGCAATCCTTTAGCAAGACAAATCCAGCTTTTTCTAACGATTGAAATTCAAATTTATTTGACAAAATATCACTGAGAAACTATAAAACCCTTTTTCAGCAAGTACTTATTAGATTACTTTGGATACTTAAATATTGGCTTATTTAAACTTTACGAAATAATGAAAGATTTATTGTCACACTTTCAACTTTATCATACATTCATTATTTTATCTTTAAAATAGTATGACGAAAATTGATTGAAAACAATACCTTTGTCGTGATTTCCATTTTAAAATAAACCTGCAAAGAATGTATAATAACCTCGAAAAATAGCACAAGATTTTTGTTCAAACATAATACATGGGCTACTTTAGGATATAAAATTATTTAACATTGATAAATTGTACTATTTATCAAGGATTTATCAAAAGTCTGACTTGTGACCGATTTAAATATATTAACACCCTCCTTGTGCAAATATTCTGAGTAAAATGTCCAACATATTCTTAATAGGACTCCATTGAGCCTGTAATAATCCTCAGTAGACAAATTCACAAAGGGAAAACTCATTATTACTAGTTCGAATTTTTCTAAAGCGTGCGTAATGAATTGTTAAAAAAAACCAACCTATTCTAAGCTTTAGAATAACCACAAAACTTTCCTTCTGTTATTTAAAATCAAAAAGAATGCTTTTAACCGCAATTTAATTTCATAAACGAACAGAACACTTTTTATATTAACAAGGAGGGGGGTGGGATAACACATTTAAAAGTATTAGAAAAAAATAGTCTCTACGTTAAATAAAACGCATTCTAAAAATCAATTTCACGGATTCAAATGTCAACCCTAAACAAAGCGTTCAAATTATTTTTTGATTATCCTTCTGTTCGGAAAAAAGGGAATTCTAAGCTTTTTAATAACCATAAAACTTTCCGTCTGTTATATAAAAATAACAAGAACGTTTTTAACCCCTAATTTAATAATTTCCAAACTAATCTTTCTACTGCACAGAACAGTTTTTCTGTATGCGCAAGTGGAAAAAACTAACACATTGAAACGAATTCGAAAAATCTTCTCTACCTTCCATAAAAAGTATTCTAAAAATCAATTCCACTGATTGAAATGTCAATAATAAACAAAGCGTTCGAATTGTTTTTCTTCTTCTTTTCTCTTTTCCCCACGAGATAGGAGTCCTAATTTCATTCTTGCTGACCGGTCGATTTTCTTTAATGATCTAAGCAGTGCATTTCTTTCTCTATCCATACGACCCTTTCCTTTTTACTTTGCACCCTACTCTTCACACATAAAATGCCTCAGATCGTTCGCACGCAATAAGCTTTCTCTTATCCAATAAATTACATATAAAGTTCAGAAAAATGGTTTAAGTATTAAAAAGTATGGACGCATACAGTCGGTATAGGTAAGAAAAGAGTGGAAGGAATAGAATAGTTTGCATTCGGGGTATTTTTTGAGTCTATTGCAATGGCTTCGAGAGTCATTGCTTGAAAATAAATATCAGTATCCTACTTGGATCGAAACATGCACAAAATCACATTCCATTAAATTTAACAAGCGTCAAAATTAAAAATACTAAGTTTCAAAATCTGTCCCATTCATGCCAGACGGTGTCATGAATAGGACATAATAAAATAAAACATTTTTAAACCTATTTTTGCATACAGCGTATGAAGTTAAATTTCGGGTATATTTTAAAGGGAACAAACAATACAGCTAGTGGACGTATTTCTATAGATTATAAAAAAATTCCATTCTGGGGATGTAAGGCTGCAGCTCTTGCTAAGCCAGTTGCTTCTGGTTTGCGAATGAATTCCTTGGAATGTCGCTTCGATATTAAAATAGAATAAAATACGTGCATTTTTAAAAATAAATTTTTAAAAGTACTTTGTTACGTAATAGAAAAGTTTTAACGACATGATTGCAGATGGACTCCACTATAAAACATTTTCCCCGAGTGACATAGGCTCGCCCATAACCAATAGAAACTGGATTTTTATAAGGTCTTTGTTCATTCGGAATGACGGTCATTCGGGTTTTGACGTCATGTGAAAGAGTCCTACTCTTTAATTAAAAGAAAATAACTATCTTTTTTAAAGAAATAGGTCCATGGTCTAAATCTTTTTATTTTATTTCTATGTCTCATTTATTTTTATTACAATGTCTTATGGGGTCTACATTGGGTGTTAGCTTTTAATACAAAAGTATAGGAACAGAGCCAATATACTTTTGGCTCTGTTTACAGGTCGTGACACTAAGATTGGAGCGTTTAAAATAAAAACAAAAATAATCTATAGAAAATTCTCATTTTGCAATTGATTTCTACGTTCAATCAAACAAATAAACAATTTTAAATGACTTTATATATTTAAAATGATAGGAGACAGACACGTGTTTTTAGGGGTCAGAATGACTTTCCACGGTGTTTTTTGACACAGGATCATGGTTATCCCACTTTTTAAAGTGAGTTTTAACTTTCCAAAAAGTGTACTTCCGGGATTTTGAAAATATTCAACCCTGTTAGAAAAAGCAAAACACAAGTGAGAAACTCGAGTGAGAACATGACAAGCCTACTTTTTATTACGGATGAACTTGCCGAAAAAAATTCCCTGTGCGCCCAATAGATTGTATCAGAGAGCCGTTCAATCCATTTATTAAAAATAAGGAGATACTTTTAGTTCTACGATTGTAACAGCCTTAAACATATTGATATTATGGATGAAATAGATCTACCATGAAAAATGGATCCTAAGCTTCATGCCTACTTTTTTGGAAAACTGGATAGATCTTTCAAAAACTCCCTTGGTCATAATGACCCCCAACCTACCCATTATTTTTTCAACTTTCTAAAGTTTCTATGAATAATATTTTCACTCAAAAATACCTAGAAATTGGAAAACTTAGTTATTTTTAATTTTAAGGGATAGGATTTATATATTTTTAGTAATGATCCCAGCTTAGCGAGGACTGTGCATCCACCGCAGATTGTGTGTCAAAACATTTCCGTTACGGCAGCACCGACGGATGCGTGCCATTTTGTGCGTGGGGTCGGTTCGTTAGAGGATTCGCATACACATCCATTTTATGGAAGTGAAACAGGATCTTTTACGTTCATTTCTTTTTTCTCGGGAGGGCAGGTCCCTTTAATCCATCCTTGTGGGGTGATGAGTACCGTAAGTTCTTATAATAGGAATGCCTATTATTATTCAAAAGAGAGCTAGTTTGAACCCATCCTTTTTCAAGCTATGTTCTATTTCTCGTGAGTGGGGTTATGTTGTCTCCATGAAAACAACTCGTACTTGCTTTCCGGGTTGTGCAGTGACTCAAGAACCCTTCTGCTGGCCCCGCTTAGATTCTCGGCTTGGGCTCGGGTAACGTTGGATCCGTCCCTTCATAGGAGGCAACGCGGGTCCACCTGTTAGGTGCATCCCTAATAAAGGGACCCGTCCTTCCGACCTTATGGCCTTATCACATTAAAGGGAAAATCCGAGCCACTTCGCGCTGGACCCACTTTTCCGACGGACTTGAAGGCGTGGTTCTCTTGAAGGGTTGCAAAAGTAAACAAACTCTCTCCGACGCCCAATAGTGATCGCATCGCTGATGGGGCGTGCAGGTTCTTATTTTACGGATCGTGCGTTGGTCTATTTAGATCGGATCGGCAGCCATTTCGGCAGCCTCGGATGGTCAGTCATCTCTCATTCCAAAGTCCACTTGAACGCGGCCATCCTTTTATGGACACGTGATTCTGACATCGAGCCAAGCTGCCAAGCTTCGAACAGAGTCGCCATGGCTCGAAATGGCTTAGGACGTAGCAGGAAGAAGTACTCTGATGGGCCGAAATGTCGTCCGACTCGGATTTTATCCTTAAGTAAGGAAAAAGTTGGAGTTCGCGGTCGTCCAGGTAACGGCGGAGAAAATCGGCCGGAAACTTGATTTGCAAGGAATGTGGGTCGGATTTTTCTCAGTTGGATAGCCCTATTAGAAGTCGCCAAGGTGTATAAACGGCTCCATTAGAAGAAAAAAAAAACTCTTTCTCCCTTCTGAGCCAGCCAATTCGCATGAAATCGCATTTTGCACCGAAAATTATTTTTGACATAGGGATCACCCTCTGTGAGAGTAGGAAAGAGCCGAGGTTTAGATATTTTGTACTTTCATAGCCAGTACTCAATAAATGAGTCCATACGGTCCAGTGAGAAACAGAACGTATCCATGAAAATGTTCCAATTTGAATACAAAATGTATATAAATGGGTTATGCAAACTGAATTTGAAATCCCGTTCTGTAGGATCCACTCACCGATGGACTGCATCCCACAGCGATGAAGCGAGTGATTTTCTGTTGGTTCCCTAAGTAGGCAAGGTAGTTTTTTTGTTCTCTTCCTCGGCATCATAAGGGACTGATCTGAGTGACACTCCATGAATCTTTTCTCCAAAGGTCGGCCCGAACCACTTTGATTTCTGTTTTTCTCCATGGGAAATGAAATGGATTTCGAGCGATGGATTCTTGAATGAGACCCTGCTCGTAATAATTATTTCCAAGCAATGCGCGGAATAGGAAACTTGCTGGATCAGAATTCATGCTGAACCTTTCGCAAAATGCACTAGTTATGTCGGTTAAAAAATAAGTATTATATATTTTTTTGACTTTTTCCTTCATTATTAAGTTGAGTCCTTTTACGAAATGCATAGTTCGAAATTCTTCGTCATTTCTTTTTTGGGGACTTTTGGAAAAGGATGATTGAAATAAATAACTCGATTGGGATTGTATTTTTGATTTCCATTGTATCCACTCCTATCATCCATTTATTATCAGATCATCTACCTATTTAGTTTTGATTTAACTGTATCTTATCCGCGCAATCGAATTTTCCAGGTTCGTTTAAAGGGTTCCGCAGCGTCCATGGAGTCAGTCAGCGATTGCCAAAACGCAAAGATAACAGCTATACCCGTGCTATTACTTGGGTTAATAAGCTTTGACATCATAGAAACCTAGAACCGAAATAGAAAAGCGTCATCCAAATACAAGTATTTTCAAAAAGCGTCCAAAATGGACTGATCCCAATTTTTTCGGCGAAGGTACCAGAACGAGCCGACCGAGCACCTGCTGTCCACGAGGGTGGAAAGCAGCGTCGTTGCCATCCCGCCAACGGTTTCAAGTTCGTAGAAATCACGAGTGCTTCCACTCCCTTCGTTCTCCCCTACGTTGAAAATCTCATGGTTATATTGCACTTTTCTGAGCCTCTGGGTTTATTCCTCATGGGGCCTCATTTTTTAATCTTATGTATTTAGCCTAAATCCAATCCTTAAATGGGTTTGAAATACCATTTTCAACATGAAAAATTGAAAGAGCAAAAATGAGAAGTCTGGAGGGACGCCACTCGACTTTGGATCTTGAGCAAGCGTTTCAATCCATTGGATTCACTCAATCGGGTGGGTTGTTAAGACGCTAGTGCACTTGAAATAATGGGAGTGTAGAGACAGCAATGCATAAGAATACTTTTTGGTAGCCCTGTTAAAAACTGCAAGGCCTGCCTATACCAAAATCTATACAGTACGTAAGAAGTGACCTATAATATGCGCAACTCATTGGAGCTCTGTCGAATGTGCGTCTATGGGTCGTAACAGGGCGGTTTTTCCGCATAGGCACGTGCCAAGGGCGCAAAAGATCTATTGAAGGGCGCAAAAAATGAATGAACAAGTTGAAAACGGTTTATACAATGTGCCCTCTGTACTGTAACTGCAAATTATTTCATTAATTGACAGTTCTAATTTACAAAATGTTAATTTCTGTGGTCCGTCGTGCCGTAATGTAAGAAATGAACAAGAGTGGCCAAAGCATGCCACGATCTTTTCCGCACTGCCAGGGGTGGCCCGACACTCTGAGTAAAGTAAACATCGCTACGGGGCGCTCTCTTCGAAGGGGCGCCATTTCGAAATCAAAAACAGAGAAAAACTTGATCTAGATCATAAAAAGGGCGCCTTTTTTACATTGGCAGGGGTGCCCCACGTACCCTTAGGGCAGCCCCTGATCAACGGCTGTCGGGACACGGCGGGTCCAAAGGTGGTGCACTGTGGAAACGCTCTACTAAGATTTAAAAAAGCAGGGGCAACCCGAAACGGTAAGCATCGCATCGGAGCGTCGTCTTTGAAGGGGCGGCATTTTAATGACTCGCACTCATCGAGAGCATAAAAGGGGGCGCCTTTTTCACGTCTGCAGGGAGCGCCAAATACCCTAGGGCCGCCCTTGAAAATAAGTTAAGGAGAAATCCTTCCTGAACAAAAATTGGCAAGCTAAGAACTGAAGGATAGGGTGGGGTTTCTCTGGAAATAGTAATGGGGGCGAAACCATTTGAAGTGCCTAGGGCGCCAAGGAGGTTAAAACGGCCCTGGGTTGTAATGCATTAGAATTGTATTTTATGACTGTGTACAAAAACTGTAAGCCATACTATACACTAAAATTTATACAGGTTTGTTTGCCCGAAGAGGGTAGCTCACGTCACAGAATGGGTCGTTTAGAGCTACACGCGTCCTTCCCGGAGTTTCCCGCCACAATTTGGATTTTTATGAGAAAGCGGGGGACTTCTGAATATTCGCAACATTCGGAAACTGCTAGCAACTCCCGAGAGGATTTCGTAACCCTGGATTCTCTAGACCACCGTGTACATGCAGTGCACGTACACTGCATGTACACGGTGGTCTTTAGTGGTGAATCACATCTTCAGCCTTCCGGTTACTTGTCCAAAGTCTTAACCAATTGGCTACCACAACCCCAATCTATACAGGTTGTGTGACGGTGACCTATAACATTCACTGGTTAAATAAATTAAGAGAATTTGCATATTTTATCGAATATCATGAAAAGAACTGAACTGAATGTAAAACCACTACTTCTAGACAAAAGTGCAAATCTTGTACGTCAAATACGTAAGCGTGCACGTGTGTATAGGCGGAGCCAGTAGAGAAACAGGCTTTATAAGCGAGCGTAATTTAAGACTCATTTCGTTCGCTAGCACACCTCGGCGAATTTCTTGGTCTTATATTGCGGCAATCCTTTAGTTTCAAATTGTAACAGTAAAAATGAGTAACCACCAACGTTTTGATGATGGAATGATGAGGAAAATTGTGGGGAGGCTAGAAGCAGGCCAATCTCAAGTCCAGATTTCTAGAGAGTTCAATTGAACGCCCAGAGTCGTGTGTAACTTATGGAAACAGTTCCAAGATACCGGATCCATCGAGAGAAAGACTAAGCAAGGTCTTCCAAGAGCCACAACTCCCAGAGAAGATCGCTATTTGCCCATTATAGCAAGGAGTAACAGGAGTGGTACAGCTTTTCAGCTTTCTCGTGACTTGTATGCAGCCACAGGAACCCGTGTATCAAGGGTGACTGTTTCCAAAAGACTTCACGAGAGAGGGTTGTCATGAGAGAGGGAGGCAAGAAGACCTGCTGCTTGCGTCCCGCTCACTTCTACGAACGGAAGAATCCGTTTAGCACGATGCATTGAGCATAGAAATTGGAATATGGATCCATGGGTGACCGTTCTCTTCACTGGTGAGTCCCGGTTCAGCCTAAGCACCGTACGTTCATATGGAGAGAACAAGGGACCCGCTACCTACCCTCCAATCTCCGCAAAATTGACCAGGGGGAGGGGAAGATCGATTATGTGAGAGGAGGTTTAATGGTCTGGGCAGGCATCCAGTTGGATGGTCGCACAACTCCCCATGTCTTTGAAAAAGGCACTGTGACTGTGTGAGGTAAAGAGATGAGGTCTTGGAGCCCTATATTCGCCTTTTCAAGGGTGCAGTTGTTTTATCATCACTTCATACCGAGTTCATTTTAATGGACGATAACGCGAGGCCCCATAGAGTTCTTCTGGTCGACGAATTTCTAGAGAGTGAGGATATTCGCCGGATGGATTGGCTAGTCCGATCTCCAGACCTTAACCCTACAGAGCATGTCTGGGACTCTTTGGGGAGGGCCATTGCAACTCACAACCCCCCTCCGAGAACCATCCAGGGAATGACAACAGCGTTGCTGAACGAGTGGCACAATTGCCACAGGAAATGATAAACTGCCTTATTTCAAGTATGAAATCACGCTGCGAGACCTGTATATCTGTAAGAGAGGACCCTAAACCCTATTAACTCATCTATTAACCCATTGTTTTGTTTATTCTACAACCGCTGTTTCATACCTTCAGACTCCAACGTGTGTTACGCTCGATCATGCGTGTATTACAGTTATTGAAGGGTTATTTGTTATTTTATGAATGTATGTATGTATCATATTTCATTAAAATCGGTCCAATGGTTCTAGAGATAATCGACGAAGTCTGCAAATTCTCTTAATTTCTTACACCAGTGTACATTTCCAATGTGAACTTATTCGAATGCACAATTTAGACATTAGCACGCCTTAAATGATTTGCGCCCATAGACCGTAATGTATGGGAATATTTTTTACAGCCCTGTGAACAAGCTATGAGTTCTACACACACCAAAATGTATGCAGGTCAAGTGAACGTGACTAATAATATACCAAACCAATTTGCGATCCACTGAATGTACGGTTATGCTAGCATCCTTTCAGGGATTTCCGTCCATAGGCCATAAAGCAAATGAATTCTTTCTTTCAGCCCTGTAAAAAAATTGTGATCTATATGACCCATACACACCAACATCAATACCGATCATTAGATAGTGTTCTATAATATATATACCAAATTTGAGCTCAACCGAATGCACGATAGCTCTTAGCTATCGTGTTCGCCCACCCACTCCAACACCCATGCATACATAAATCTCGTAAAAATAGCATAAATGAATTCAGAAAGCCTCAAAATGTGTCTACAACTCAAAATCTAAAAGTCGATTTTTTTCATGATTACAATACTTTCTTTACATGGTATATGTTTGGAAAAAAAAGAAGGAGTAGCATTCTACAAAATTGTGACTTAAAATTCTTTAAAACTTTTTTTTTTACTTATTAGTTTAAATGCGTTTAACATTCACACAGTGACAACGAAATGCTATATTTTAGAAAAATGAACAATGATAAAAAAAATGTTTGAAGTGCCGAGTGAAAAAGTACACCACTCCATTCAATTTATGTTTTCCAGCCTAGTTCATAAATTGCAATTAAAGAAAGAAGCTCTTGAAATGGCTCTGATTCGAATTGTGTTTCTCTGAAAAGTATGGGTACAACTATTTAATAAAGCGACAATTTATAGGACTCTATTTTGTTTTGTATCGCATGAAATAGCTTTCAGAATAATTGCGAGCTAAAATCGTTGATTGATTTGTTGCGACGTAGTTTCAATTCTTACTAACAAGCATTCAAAATTTTCACGTTCAGCTTCGCCAATGAGCCATCATCGTTGATGAACAGCGGCCGGCTTAATTAATTGATATACATTTACGTTTCAAGTTCAGATACTTGCAGTAATAACTTCCTAAATATACAATGAGTGATTCTAATTAAAGCTAATGAGCGAGTCCAAAACCAACTTAAGATGAATATTGAATCCTGTCAGCGGCTTAGGCGTTACTGTCATTCAACTTTTATCGCAATACACCTACAGGTTTGCTAACTAATATGTTTATCACAAATTATTTTCGAACTTCAGAGATCACATATAATATTTAGAAATGATCTCCTTTTATCCAAATCTTGTTATGATTAAAAATGCCACCATCCGGTAGCGTAAGCAGACTTTTGCTAAGGAAATGGGTTATTCCATTAAGTCGTTTAATTTTCAACCTGCTTTTTCGCATCTTTGGGAAGACATATCGCTAAAGATACTTTTCAATATGGATTAGCAAGCACGGGACTTTGCCCATGAGCAACGCCGGTATATATTTAAAAAAGCAGAAGAGGAAACCTTCACCGGTGACTCTTTGCACCATTGGAGCAAACAGGTTATGCCGCGGTTCAATATGCCTTAAAACCGATAAGATACCGACTGTAGGCTGTCCCAGAAAACGATAATGAGCATACAATAACTGTCAATAGGCGGACACTGGCCTCAAGCCTTTTACCCTCACTAAAGGCCGAAGCACTGACCATTTTATGATGGTGGCACCCAATGGACGGCCAGCGTTACCCCCTATGAAGGGACGGACCATTGAACACTCAAGCCCAAGCGGGAAATAGAATCCGAGCGCAGGGAGTGATAAAATGGTTTTTAAGTCACTGCACCACCTGGGTGGCCTATTTTCACCGTTTTCTGCTATTTTTTCTCGCATTTTCCTACGGGTACAGTTATGCTCATGTTTATACTTTAATCAAAGATGTCTATAATAAAAACTATTTTTAATCCAAACTAAACTAAAATGTACTATTTTTAATCCATTGGTAACTATATATACATAGACAAGTGTGGGATAAAATAATAGGAGCCCCCGTGAAAGAATGCAAAATTTGAATTAGAAGGGAGTTGGTTCATCATTGGCCGGAGTAACAGCTTGTATCCGACTTGGGATTGCCAACTAAAGGTCGTGCTACAGTTATAAGGGAATTCCTTCAGCAGAGCGATCTCGAGTTCTGGTAGTGTGCTTGAAGGAGGGAACCGGGCATGGAGTCTAAAAACCACGCAAAGACTCAATGACGTTGAGATCAAGAGACTGAGGAACCACGTAAGATATTCCACTTGATTATGGTGATCATCTAATCATGTTTGCCAAAATTTCTCCCATTTCCTTCGGTGCTTTAATCTACACTGTTAGATATGAATCGAGAGGCTTGTTCTGACTAGGACCTGGATGGGAGCTCCCATCCAGGTACGTCTTTAGAACTTTTTTACCTTTTACCATTTTGTCTCTCTCCTTTTACTTATAATTTAGTTTTGCTATTGTTCTACAAATCGTATGGCGCAGCACATCCTATTTTGGATCTTGTGCCATAAATCCATCCAACCACCGAATCTAACCATGCTTGAACACAGTGAGCCGTGTTCAAGCTCACTGTGCTCAAGCCGTAGGTGCAGCGTTGTCCTCTTGGAATAGAGGACGTTCTCCAGGAAACAGATGCTGAAGTATATAACAATGTTTTGCTAGAATATTGCGAAAATGTTCGACTTTGACCTTCCTCCTAGAGACCCAAGTGGCTTTAAGCCACGCTGAGATAGCGCATTTTACATCTGGTAAGGAACAGACCGTCCAATGGAAAAACATCTGCTGATGTTTGCCAGGCGAGCACAGGTCCGGTGGTCCGAAATAATGCAAAGGATGATTCGTCAAGCTAGATGATCTGTTCCTTTTTCTGTCATATCCAGTTTCGGTAAACTCGTCACCCCTTTGATAGATTTATAGCATTCTGCGGCGGCACTAACAACTTTTGAATGGCTACTCTGCCAAGAAAGTTCGCAGCATGCAGCTCCCGTGGAATAATTTTGGTGGATACAGGGTTCTAAAAATGAATATTCATTTCGGACGACTATCCTCTTCAACGCTGGTCTATCCAGGTCGGTCCACGTCGACTTTTTTCCATTGTTCTCTCCAAAGAGGACGCATTTCCCTGCTTTGTGTATAGGCTGTCATAACCCTTGATACAACAGTCCTTGAAACACCCGTAAGGTTTAACTGTTCTAGACTCGGACACTTCTGCGAGACGATCTCCAATAATCATGTCGGACATAAGGGTCCTTTGCTGAGAACAGAATTTTCGCACAAATGCTACATTGATACCTTCCCTTTAGCTGACTGGGTGTCAGACTTTTGCGACGAAGTTGTATTGGACAATCGAAGTTTGGCACATTTCGTGTTTGTTTGATTCTTGTGTTATGGCAAGCCTAGCCGAGGAGCATATGCCTACGCGGTGCTGCTTTGTTCGGAGGACTTTTTAAGGGGTTCTAACACATTACTATATATTAAATATATATATTATATAAGATGTTAGAACACCAGGCCAATGTATATATATATTAAAGTTCCCTTTAAAAAAAATTGTTTCAAATTTCAGGACTATACAATCGAACTCTCTTAATAACTGAAAAGGGATGAAACTGTATACAACTGTATATACTCTCTATTAGAACCGAAACGGAATGGAGAAAGCCCTGGGGAGCAACCTCTTTTTTTTAAGACACCCTATCCTCTCACCTTTATGTAATTGTCTCAACTTTCCGTAAAGTCAAAGCAATTTGACTTTACGGCGTTCATTGGACGTTCACGTGACTTCATTTTTTATTTTAGCCCTTTTACAAGATTTTCGGAAGGTTCACAATGCAAAAGAATGTATTATGCATGTGTCGAAAAGGGAGGTTACCAACACAATGTAAAACTGCAGAAATACTCACTTTATTGTAATAATTTGGGCACAGTAATATAGGTATTACTATTGGAGAAAGCATATAGAACAGTACAGTGAAAAGGTGAATTGTTAATAGAGGGGTTTGGGGAAAAATGGTCTGAACAAGAACGTCTGCATAATCGCCATCCTCTTTGTAAGACGGCATGTTGGGAGGCTGGCAAAACAGCGCTCGGTATCCACGCACTCTATTGCTTAGACCTGTCGTGATATATCATAATTAGGCCGCTTTTTTGTATAGACTGTATATTTCTACAGAAACCCTTACTACATTTGAGAAAATTCCCTTCCTGGGCCGCGCAGCTTCCATTGACTGCCACTGACGGCTTCCATTAGGTTTATGACTGCCGTTTGCTTGATGATCTTCGCGATAGTTTGTTACCTCCTGACATAGCCCAGTATTCCCTTTTCCAAACTCCCGGCGAATTCTCTGCTCGCCGTGGTCTGTCTGAAATCTTGTACCATGTTGTAAAAAGTGAGGGTTCCTCCTGTGTCCATGACTGATTGACAGTGTGTCTCAGTGATTGCGAAATTCATGAAGTGTCCTTTTTTATATTTGTCTTTCGCTAGTTATTCTAGTAGCCTTTCCAGGGTTTGCTTGATGGTTGTTTTCTTGGTTGCTGTTGCACCTATTCCCTTCTTGTTTTCAAGCAGTCACGTTTTTAACCTCTTGTGGTTGACAGATGACTGTTGGTTCTCTCCCTTGCGGGCCGTCGCAAGTTGGAACTTTGCATAGTTTTCTGTTTGTTTCCTCAGAACTCATTTTTATGTTGCTGTATGTTTTCTCCCATGATAATATCGGTTGATTCAAAATAGATGTTCAAAGCAATTATCTTTTAAATCGTAAATGATGCAAACACACTTTCAATTAGAAAATTTCGTCCAATAAAGAGTCGCTTTCAGATAGGGGATTTTTTACTGGGGTCTGTATAAATATCAAAATACGAAATTATATTTTAAACGCTTCTTCATTTCCTATTGTTTATATTTAGAAAAATGTTACCCTATGTCTAAGAATATTAATTTAAAAAATCTCATGTCTCTGAATGAAATAGTGAACGAAATATTTAATGTTAAAATGGAAGCCATTTTATCTGCTGTGTTTACGTCCTTTATCAGTTAAAAAATGTTTACTTTAGGGGATCCACTAGGAGTCGATAAAAGTCAAAGGAGGATCCTTTTGTTGGAAAATGTCAAATGCGTGAAATGAGGCGGTTCAATTTTACCTGAACTGATAAGTTTTGCGATATGAAATCTTTGATAATTTTTTCTTTTAATGGGTATCCACTCATCACGCCACTCTTCTAGCGAAGGAATTTCAGAGTGTATTAGAGAATGACAAAGTAATGATGCGGGTTAACTTTCACTAGAAACAGCCAAACATACATTATAGGAATATTCTTCTAAAATAAGATTTCCAGGAGTCAAATGTAGCTGTCGAAGGATCACTAACATAAATTAATGTAAATTGAAAAGTAATTTTTCTTTTTTCCCTTTTGAGACACCCCCTTAGTATTGGCACCCCTTTAGTAATGGCGACTAAAATTTTTAATTTGCGATATCGATTGTGTGTAACTATTCCAATCAGAAACATATGATTTGTATTATTTGCCTTTTGGACACAAAGTATCATTTTTTTTCAAACATAAGTGGCAGGAAAAGGGGGATTGTATAAGAATGAAATTTCGTATTTTAATTTGTATACAGCCCCCTAGTAAAAAAGTGGCCTATCTGAAAGCTACTTCCATCATTGACGGTTTAAAAGGCAATTGCTTTAACATTTATTTTGAACCACCCAGTATATTTCTGTGCTTGATTTTGTTGCAATAACCCGAGTACTTCTTCATTGACTACATATTTTGTGTGTAATCTGAATTTTGGACATGAGTGTATTATTATTTTTATTTTGATATGTAATGTTGAAAAAAACTTCTTATGCTTTTTATATTTTTCAGTTCTAAATGAATTTCTTTTCTTTAAACGACTGATTTGGGGCAACGCTCACTTCAATGAAGCAATCTAAAAAAGGAGTAAAGAATAGAACTCGTCTTTTCATTCCTATTAAGTAGTAAATAGCTCACTTAAGTATTTTAAAATGGTTCCTTAAATTAAAAGAAATGTAAACACAACTTGCTAAAAAGGTTCCTCATTATCGATACACTAGATGTTTAAAGAGAATGAAGACTTCCAAACGTTTCGTGAAATGAGAGGAAAAAAATCTTGAATGGATTCAAAATTTTATATTTAAAAATTTTGCTTTGAAATATATAATTTGGGAAACACCTTCCACAGAATCAAATTGGAGCAACAAAGTACAATCTAGAGATAAAGTAAAATGTCAATACTTAAAAGCTGCTTTAATGGCTAAATTCCATATTCTACAATGAATCCATGGAACTTGAGTTTACACAATAGCTGCATGATATTCTGTATAAAATACAGCTGTCTCTAGAATATTAACAGGATGAAAATGCCACTCATCTTTATATTATACAGGGTGTACCCAAAAACCTTGATCGAGACTTTTAATTCTTAAATCATAACAAGAACAATAAATAAAAAAAAATTCGAACAAAAACAAAGGTATATAATTTTAGTATCGATCCAAATTTTCAGGAGATTGAATAATTACAAAATTTAAATTTTTACAGGGCCACAGTACCAAACAAACAAAAAAAATCAGTTAGTAAAGTAGTCGCATACATTAATGAAGTGGTATAGAACATTTGAGCATTTTATCCTAAAAAGTTTCAAAGATATGAAAATAAATATAGGTTGACTTAAATAATTTTTAAGTGGCTCTCGAAGGGAAAAATGACATCGGAAGATCACGTATCAGGGGTCGTAGACAAATTAGGAAAGAAAAGAAAGATTGCATAAATACACATAATACACATAATCGCTATTACTGGTATTGCCCTCACCGAATTTGATTAATTTTATCTCTGAGTCTCTTTATGATGAGAGGCGGAAACTTTCTACATCATCTAAACAATGCACGGGGACATTTTTTTCACAGTCAATATTTTTTATATGGGGCCCGTATAAATATTTAAATATATTAGCGTATTTAAATATATTACATACAGGGTATCCAGCCTTAATGTGGCCCAATAGCTAATTCCCGAACCGTTCGGCTTAGATATGTACTTCGAATTTGAAAAATGTTTTTAAGAAGGTAAAGAATGTTTTAACGTGCTTTTCGAACCAAAAAACCCATTTAGAAGAAAATTACAAAAATTAAATTTTTATACGGTCCCCAGGTCCTATCACTTATATTTAGGAAAAGATGTAGCACACACAAAAAAAAAAGTAAACACAAAAAGTTTTATTTTATGACGATAAAAACTGACCGAGTTCTGAAAGTTGGAAAATCATACATTTCATCCATTTTCTCGGCCGTTTTCAAGAAGCTAGTAAGGGACCTTTCCCTCTAAGCTGAAACCTCAAGTTATTTTGAATTTACCGTCCGCGAGTGCCATCCATCTCGGGATCTAAGGTGTGGGAAGCAAGCGTCCTAACCACCATGCAAATCTGACGCGAGGTAAAATGACTAAAGTTTGAAGTGACTGTTATGGCTGTCACGCCGTTTTTTGGCAAGATTGATCAGTATTGCCCGATGCCGATCTACATCTTTTATTTTTCCATGGGATGAATCAAAATTAAAATAATGTTATATGGCATTTATAGACTCTACAAATATGGAAATAAGCATAATATAAACTTACAAGCAGCACACGTTTTAAAACTTTCAATATCGCGACACTCATTTTGGGCAATATTGGCCAAAATCGAGACAAACGACTGATTTTCGCCGACGTCTGACAGGGTTGGCCAATATCGAGGCGATATTGACCAAAATTGCTGTGCTACTGGGGTAGATTCGGAGGGAGGGTAGATTTCCATAAGCGGAAAATGTCAAAAAAATAGTTTGTGAGATTTTTTCGCTTAGTACGCTATTCTCAAAATTTCGTTTTTGTAATTTGAACAGCAATATACAGTCATACGCTCAGATTGCAGAAAATTGAGAAATTAACATATGCTCTGGTCAAGACAGCAAGAATGTAGTACGTCTAGAATATTCATTTGAAGGGCAGGAGTGAAAAAGAACGGTTTTCTTTATTTATGACTGTTATATTGGGATGCGCATGAGTAGTACCTTGCTATCTACTTAATTTTACTGCTCTTACCGTTAAATGGGATACGGTAGAATGCTGTCGTGTTTTACAGTAGTTTTTAACGTAAAATTAAAGGGTACTTGTTAGAGTGTAAGCCATCTAAAAATGTTCAAAATTTATTTTTTCATACACACCAAAACAAATCTGGATTTTAAAATTGTCTTATGAAATCAATTTTGTAGTATTTTTTGTATTTTATTTTGAAGAATTACAATATTTCGAAATATAGAATATTTTTATTTTATTGAATGGTCAAGCACATTTATGATGGATGATAAATGATTTGTCATATGGCTTTCCAAATCAAGCAGTCATCCAGTTGTATTCAAGCTTGACTGTTCAAATGACTTAATTTCGGCGGTAAAATATTGGCTGACTCATTTCTTTGTAATCACCAAGCTTTCTGCCATCTTAAAATGAGTTGAACTGTCAAGCTGGTATTAATACGTCCAATTCAAAGAAATATCATGTTTGATTTAAGCTTTATATGCTGTCTGGGTCCAGGGACTAAAAAGTACCTGCACGGTCTCTCCTGGCCATCAAGGTCACCTTACCTCAATCCCATAGTGCACATCTGAGATGCAATTGAGAGAGACATTCGAGGCTCCGTCCACCTTCCATCTAAACTGAGTGAATTATGGGGGTTGTTCAGGAATTGTGCATAAGTATGGCTTCCCATCGCTTCCAGTGTCTTGTACAGTCCATTCCAAGACAAGTCGTAGCCGTCATCAAGGTGAAAGGGGGTGAGACGCGCCATTAGACAGGTATCCCTAATTCAATTGTTCTTCAATGTACAGGGTGAGTACAAATGATGGACCCGATTTAAAAAAAATCATATTTTCGAAACTACTGGGCAATCTACAATAAGTGATTCATGAATGTAAAGAGAAATATATCAAGATTTTTTTTTCACCAATGGCAGCACATTCAACAGGACGACAATGACAGAGAAGAGTTTTTGTGTATTAGAGTATTCAAATGCTTTTTCACTCATTTCGGGGCAACACGCATTTAGAAATCGCTAAGGAAAAGAAGCACCCATCATTAAAAGCATTCTGAAATGGTATCATCCATTTAAAGAAACAAATTTACCCTTAATCAGATGGCCACCAAGATCCCCAGGCCGGCCTAACACCCTGTGATTTCTTTTTGTGGGGTTACCTCAAAGACATTGTTTATGTACCACCTTTGCCGAAAACACTGCCAGAATTTAAAGAACGCATTCGTGCAGCATTATGAATCATTGACAGAGTGATGCTACAAATGTATGAAACGAACTAGATTACAGATAGGACGTGTGCCGTTAACAAGAAGATCACGCATCGAACATTTGTAACTGAAAAAAATCTTGGCATATTTATCTTTAATTTCATGATATGTTCAGTCGTTTCGAAAATATGATTTTTTAAAATCGAGTCCATCATTTGTCCTCACCCTATATATTTACCACACAGTTTAGATTATGAAGGAGCTTTCTTGTCTCACTTAAGTCACAAGCTTAATATGAATTTAAAAAGAAAACATTTTAAAAGTTGGATCACTTTTTAAATGAACAGCTTTAATGAAGGATGGGGATTTTCCAAAAACAGTTTCTTATCGTAATTTATAGAAAGGTTATGTTGAGCTAACTAGCTTATGTTGAGCTAAACTAGCCATTTTTTTAAAGAACCCTGTCGTCCTGCAACTTTCAGAAAAAAATAATAATTCTTGTTAAGGTTATCTTTATATCTTTGCATGATACTCAATAAAAGTTTTTATATAATTTTCTTTGTCAAGTTCGCTATAACATTATGCAAATCCAAAATAGGCACATTAAAAAATATATTTTACATGCTTGTATCAGTTAAATAATTTTTTGTTAGATTTCAAATTGGATTGCGATTCTAGTATTTATGAACTATTTGTAAACTTTTTCAACAGTTTCCGTCCTAATTTTTAGAAAAGTCGAATAAAGTTTGTACATACATATTTACTTACATGTTTTATAGAGGCAAGCGCAGCAAGTAAAATTATTTTGTAAAAGTTTCAAAATGACTGAATTTGTTAGCAAACTATAAAATGATCAGTGAAATATCCAAAATGATTTTGATAGGCTCGAAAATGGAGTCTGGCTTTAAGGATTGTGAAATAATCTATAAAACTGTGTCATTTTTGGTTCCACAGCTCAGTGTGATTTACGTGTAGGTGTATGTACTAAAGTATGCCTGCACGATACCTATTTTATTAAATTCTTAACAGATGGGATTTCAGATTTTTCTCTTTTATAATAGTAGAGGATTTTAAAATTTTGGACATTTACATTTGTAATATTGCCCAATTTATTATTGTGTGCTTCCACTGAATGGTACCCACATACAAGCCTGCTTGAGTTACTTTGATTTTCCTTCTTTCTTTGTTGAAATTTCTCTCGAATTCTTCTGTTGAACCTATTTTAATGGGTGTGAGATTTTCAGAAAACGGTACCAGACTCATTTGAGCTTTGTTATTCAAACCATGTGTAGCTAAGTTAATTATGCAATTAAGGCGTGTCTTCCTACAACCCTTCAAATGCGAATGCTCGACTGACTTTCTAATCAACCATTAAAAGATATTTTCTCAACACTGTGATACTACAACAAATTTAAAGTACTATTCTTTAAAGGCAAATGGACCGAATTCATTTCGGAGTTTTCTACAGTTTAGAAAAACTCAAATTCTTTTTCTTAAATCTACGAATGTCGTTTAAATGCAGTTTAAACGCTGACTGAAGAGAGACGGTCATGCGTTCGTACAAGTGCTACATAAACTATTCTCGATTAGGTAAATCATTCTTCATACTTATGGCAGTTAGAGCAGAAACATTTTTCAACTCTTATAGAAAGTGTTGAAAAAAGACTCTTCCATCATATTTTTTGGGCGAAATGAAATACTTTGCATAATCACACACCATGGTTCAGTCGATCCATTTGGATACATTGATTTATAAACAAACAATTCTTCCGTATGGCATTCTCAAGATCCTTTAAAAAATATATCACGATAAAGAAAAGTGTTGAATAATCTATTTGCAGAAATTTCTTTCTTGTTAATATCTGTAATCCATTCATTAAAAAAAATTAATTCAATTCACTTCTGTTCTGTTTTTTCTTAAGGACTACATATTCGGTAAGCATTGCTGCCGGACAATGACCCTTTATTTCAGAAACTTTTTATAACAGTGTAGGTATGAGAGACCCTGCACGAGGGGCATCTGCCTAGGGGCGAGATACCTTGAGCGGAGGACTTTTTAAGAGGTTCTAACACGTATTCGCGTTCCATCTGGAGAAAACCGATCCAAATTCCAGACCGTTAGAGCGAGGTCGGTCCGAACGTGAGAACCTTCCCACTTCAGCCATCTACCCTGTTGAGTGCCTTATCCACTCGGCCATGGTGGGATTCTGTCTTCAGTGAGATCCTCCAAAGACATCGGTTGAGTTCCAATTTTTCAAAATTTCTCGCCATTCAAAATATTCTCCCATCATTTGAGAAACTCTTTCAAAATATATAATTGAAGACTAGTTAATCCTATGTATATTCGAAAAGGTATTTATTCACGAAATAAAAATATCGAAATTTGTATGAATTTTACTTTAAGAAGCCAAAATAATGAGCATGTATGTAAAATGTCCTTAAATCTATCACTAGTAGAATTTTGCGTCCACTCAGAAATCAGCACATTAGACTATAACGTTTTACTTAAATAACGCAATACTTAGTGAATTTGACAACTAGATCCATTAAGAAAGCTAAACGAGCAGATATTAACGCATATATTCTCAAAACTTGAATAACGTACTCATTATGGGATTTCATTAAAAATGTTCTACTACGCATATTATTTTAAATGTCCGGGGAAGACGCAAGTTTGCTGCTAGTATTTTTATGGGATGGCAATCCAGACCCTTTTGTGTGAGGAATCTTATCCCGGTAAACACGTGGATTGGGAATATTTCACTTCGTCGCTTTAATCGCAGTTATTTTAGAATTGAATCTAGTGAGTAAAGCCCTTATAGTATTCCATTGATCGATCCTATTTCAAGATAATATACGTTTGTTTTATTTTAAAAAGCATACGGTAGGTGTACCAGGTATTGACACTTTGGGAGGTAATTTATTAGAACTCCAATTTGGCATGTACAAAAAAATTATTTAATGACCAATGTGTAGCACAGTGGTTAACCCTTTGAGGCGCAACCCTTTCCCAATGCTGAAAAAAGGGCAGCCGTTGCCATCGCTCGACTGAACTACCAGCAAGATGGCGGACGATCGAAACGTTCATCGCGTGTCACAGATCGAGAGACCCTTTTTTGACGCAGCCGGCTGTGCGCGAGCACAGCCGGCTGTCGACGTCTACACTACTAATACCGACGTCTCTACTAATACCGACGTCTCATCAGACGTCATCAGCTGGCTGTGCCGCACAGCCAGCTGCCGTCAAAAAACGGTCTCTAGATCTGTGGAACGTTCATCGAAACGTTCTAGATGAACGATTCGATCGTCCGCCCTCTTGCTGGTAGGTGAGTCGAGCGATGGCAACGGCTGCCCTTTTTTCAGCATTGGGCAATCGATCCAGTTGTTTTCGCATTCTTCCATTTTCCAGCAGATGCTAGTGCGGTTAAAAATAATCGTGACCATTTTTTTACGGGAAAGGACGTGCTAAAAAGTAAAGGATTCTCGTGGAGCTATGTCACCCGCAACTATTTTTATAGCAATCCAATCTATTCTTCGTGACTGGCAACAGTCAAAACATCAGAGTTTGGTGATCCCAGAGCGGGACCACTGCGCGTTAAAGGGTTAAAACCACTGACATTGGGAGGTGGCTCAAGTTTAGGAACAGGGTTCTGTCCTCTCTCGGGGCCGTCGGTCTAGCGGACTGGAGTTTTGGGCGGTTTTCTCCAGATGTAACGTGAATACGCGCTAGATACCAAGAAAAGTCCTCCCCCAAGGCATTTGTCCCAACCTTGCGTTTGTCCTTTCTTTGACGTGGATTTATAAGCGGTTCCTCGTGACAAGCACACAAATACATGTTCCATTATTTAATGCTCAATTTATACTAGAAAAAGATAGTCATTCAAATATTTTTTAATAGACTATGACTAACTTATATAGCTCTAGTTGGTATGTTGTAAATCTGAAACACTTTGGAATAAAGGGTTGAAAGAAGTTCCATTCATTTATTGGAACCTAATTACCATCGCATTCACCAATTTTTGCTCATTCTACAGAAACGGGGAAATTTTTGACATCCACTGCATGAACAATTAGTATTTGTCTTAAAAATATATGTAAAAAAATGAAATTCCTTTTGTCATCTTAAAAAAGTTTCTGAAAAAACAAGATTCAATACTCATTAATAGCTTGTAGAAAAATTGAATAACACATCTGGAGTCATAGAAACTATTGAAAAACTAAATTAACTGACACGGCAACCAGAAGATTTAGTTTTTGGTTATTTGTTTACACCCCCTTTTTTAAAATATTATATCTTTTTGGACATTTTTTTTAACATTTGGAAGACAGTGGAGGCATTCGGAAACACCAAACGAGTTTCTATCTAAGGTGTTCGTGAAGGAAACCGAGTACATTCAGTTTAAAAACTAGAGTGTTCGTATATAAAACTGAGTGCGTTTAGGGCGAGATTCAAGTGAAACACGCGCGATCGAGTTTGAATCGAACAATTTTCAGTTCACAGTTCGAACATTTTGACAGAATACTACCAATGAACAAACCTATCGCGCTGTCACGTGATCAAAACACGATTGGTTTGTTTCAGTTGGAACATTGATATATTTCGAAGTTTCCCCCGTTCGATGACTGAAACGTTCGAATTGTGTTTCATTTGAATTTCGCCCAGTTGTTGAGAAGATACTCTTGCTGCACGTTGTTTTTGTTTTCAAATGGCGTCCGTTGTTATTTTAGTAAAGTATGTTGTTGTGAAAAGTATTTTACGTTTGCTGAAGCTGCAAATATTACTTTTACGAGGAAAATATTCATGCATGCGTTAGAAACTGCAATTTTTTCAAATGTAATCATTTTCTTGTATTTTTCATTTTAGTAAAATCCCGAATGCATATTTTAGTGTTGAGATTGAAGTTGATTTAAACCGTAATTTTTTGAAAAATTCGAACTTCTCTTGCTAAATACTTTTTAAAAAATGAAGTTTAAGTTGAAGGTTCTAAATTTTGATCAATGCACTTCAATGATGATCTTTCTTTCTTTTTAAATCCTGTTGATTTTATATTGAGTATGTACTAAAAACTTCTCGATAAAAATAACAACATACGCATATTGTAAACAAACACATCTCCTAGGCGACGAAACTGAATAAACTGACAGCACTGAACAGCACTGAGCAAACGCATTCCTGTTTTCTTACGAAAACTCGTGCCACGAGTTTGTCGTTTACTAATGCATCCAATTTATCGAGATCTATGGCTCATTTATGGCCTCCATCTCCATTATTTATAATGAGTTATTGTTCCTTTATTTATAACGAATTACATATTTTTACAGCACACAATATAGAGCTCTTTCACTTACGTTATTATCACTACGTCGCACCTTAGCAACCAACGTTTTTTTGGTCAAACATTCGTTTATTTGAGAATGGTCATTGGCCGAAAACGTGGCTTTGTATCCCTAAATATCCGAGTTGACCAAAAAAATTTCATTGACGTCACGTAAAAATACTCTATTAGGGCCGACACGAACATCACGCCCACAGCCGGGAGTCGATCCCCGGCCCAAAGGATGGTAAGAGAGTGCGCTAGCCACTACACAACTGGGTTGTTGTTGTGAACATGCATATCGGACTCGCGTGCTTGGCTCGAAATCCGCTTATAAATACTGGTCAGAAGGACAACACAAGGGAGGTACCCTCCATGTGGATCTCTCTAAGGGGTCCTAACCCCTTAGGTAGCCACACTAGTGGCTTCCGTCATGCAAAGAATAGCAGTAACTTGAATTATAAGGGTATTTAAAATTATTTTAGAACAATCTGTTTAAAAAAGTACTTGGAATAATTTCTCTCGAAATTATTTATTTTTTCTCAAGTAATACAATGAATGTTCAATTTTACATCGATAGGAGTCATGATAGTGGTATTCCTAAATTTCTGAAAGATACTGAGGATCTGAACTAAGACCACTCATCCCACCTGTTTCAGTCTTACATGAAAAACTAGTGGCACGAGTGGATGAGTTTACGAATACAAGGTGTGTTGTTGTATTTGGGACGTCTATTCTCGGACTTGTGTGCTTAGTTTCAAGAATTCGCCTACTACTCCTTGTCGAATAAAGTGGACAAAACAATGAGAGTTTTCAAAAGCACAGAAAAAAGAAATGGACAGCTCACCGGACAAACATAAGTAACCACGGAATGCGTGGGAATCACACCAACAACCGTACGCTTAAGTGATTAGCGGAGATGAGGACTATCCCTTACCTGTCCTTGTCTCATGCACCACTGTAAAGGAAAAACGCGTTCCAAAATGGCCTCATCCTCAAATGAGCCTTCTGCCAAAGGCGTGGTTTTCAGTGTTATTTTAAACTATTTAGGGAAATCGTGGATTATTCTAAATAGTAAGTCTGTTAAGTTTGGCTCGTGTATAGTAAATGTTCGACATCATGAATAGAATTTGTGGTGGATGCATCGCCCATTCCGAAATGTGTACTCAATATGTGTGATGCGTCAAGGATCGTATGTTAAACTGCGCGCACTAAAGTGATAGAAAAAAAATCATAATAATAGTACCCCTTTTTATTATATAGGGATATTAAATGCTTTAATTAGCTGATTGAACTGTTTATCTACTGACGGTACTTAGAAAGTCCCGTAAAAATAGAATGATTTTTAAAAGAATTTCATTCTTTTATTCTAACCATTTCTTTGAAAAATCGCTACCAAATATTTCCTTTAATAAGCTTACATCATGAATTCATGTTCTATTAAAGTAAGATTGTTTAAAATGGATAGCTTTCCGCTCCCTTTATGATGACATCCAAAAAGATTTTGAAAAAGACTCAATTTTGTGCTTATGAAAGTCTTTATTGCGTATTAAGAGTGTCTGTTAAATTTTTGCAATTTTCTTTTATATTATAATAATCACTATTGATTTTTCATTGTCTAACTAAAACAAGAATAAACAAACATTTTCAAGTTGATATTCTTGGTCATTCATAATGCGGTAGGTAAGGGGTTAAGCAGATGATACGAATTCTGCCTTAATATATCATGAACAATACTTTTGAGTTTTCTTTTTTATTGAATAAAAATTGAAACATTATACTGAATGTTTAAATTTGTATTCAATAATTGTATTGGAGAGAAGGGAGAAGGGACAGTGGGAAGGATGAATCACTATCCATTATTCCTTAAGGAAACATTTATTGAGATTTCTGATTTTTCCGCCAGGTTTAGTAGCCATAGCACCCTAGTTACTGCTATAAATAATTTCAATCATAAATTTCTGTGAGATTATGCGACAAAAAAGCTGTTTTCAGACACCAAAAGTACAAGTAAACAACTTCTTATACTTTCGATGCAAGTTTTCCATCTCCTATATCGTGAGTTACAAAATTTTTCTGACTGTTTTGTAGACCTATGAACATAACTTTTATAAATGAGCAGTTTAGTGAGACCTTGCACGAGCATATATTTAGGAATAATTCATTTTATTGTGTAAAAGAGGGATGTGGCACTAAGGGAGAAAAAATGAAATTGGATCTTCCTACAGGAAACTGACTGTTCCATGATTGATCCAGTATGATTACTGGATATATGTTAGATAAATGCATGTTATAATCGTGGTTATAATGTGCAATAAACTTTGGGAACAAAAATTGTACACTGTCTTATTGTTTCTGAAAATTTATGAAAATAGTTGCATGAATTCCAACTTTTAAAAACACGTGACCTTTAACCTCCCTTACTTGAGGAAGGAATGGGACATTTTTCGTGCTATTTTAACGTACCTGTATAACTAATAATTTTATAATGACCATCCAATGATTCAGATTTTAGAAATGTTTGAACATGTACAATTTTTTGAGAATCTATAAATAACAAGTAGAAAATAATTTGTAAGCGATTTTTGCCGAAAATGTTCCACCCCTCTCAAATTTCCCCTGTATTTTTAACTAGTGTTTACATCGTTTCTTTTTATTTCTTGAATTGTATGTCAAAGCAGTAAGTTTATGAATGAAGTATTGTTAACTTGATAAATTTTTAATAGTTGAAATTTTATGGATTCTGTTTAAAGGCATTATTACGATTTTTTCTATTAACATTGCCTTATATTATATCCAATTCGTCGAGAAGATATAGGATATAATAATGCTGACTGCGCTATTTCAATCAGACATTAACTTTTTCTACATTGAATTAAAATGGAAATAAAAGGTAAAGGGGTGTTCAAAATGTAATGTATAGGGATCATCCAGTAAATATCGAAATTTAATACATATGATCTAGAAATAGAAATCATTAGAGGTAGTCATTAGAGGTAATTGTACTGAATTGTGCCGTACCTGAAAGTTTCCAGTTTTGTACTGAATGGTACTCTCAAACAATTGTATGTAGTCGATGCATCAGTAGAAATAAGCATTGGTGGATTTAAAGTTGTTTTCACGCACAATGTTTTTTAATGCAATACATGAAAGATGAATGAAGAGCATATTATTACACCCTAGGAATAAAATATTGGATACACCTATAGCATTGATTTTCGAAAGTGCAGTCACAAAATAGAGCATTATGTTTTATTGTCTGATTAAAAGTTCAGTTTCACCTTAACAAACAAACAATAGGTTACAATAACTGATGTTCGGTGTTCAAATATTAGATGAAAATTTTTCATTAAGTGATATTGCTTTTGTGACTTGACCCTTCCCCTTCAAATTTTTAATATACAAGATAATGACATCGTACAAATAAGCACTTACGCTATTCCCACATTTCATATAATAAAGACGTATAAACATCTACAGGAAAGATAGAATCTTTTTAGCCGTTTAATTGAATGCTGGAAATCTGATAAAAACTTACGTTGGCATTTTACTTTAGACCCATTATACGAATTTTAAAATTAATATCGCCTAAAAAAATGTATTTTGTTATTAAAAAATTCTTTGATTTTGTTCATTCTTTAACTAATATCGATTTTTTTTTTTTTGTTATTTCGTATATACAATTATGTGAGTTGAAGAAAATAATAGTCCTGTCACATCAAACTTTCCGTTCAGCTACTTGCTTTCAGCTAGTTTTTATGTTAAGAATCTAAAATATGAAATAAAAATAAGATTTGGATTCATTTTAAAAATTGACTATATATATTTATGTTCATCCATTAATGCGGAGTGGGTATTTAGCTTTTTATAATCGACGCTTTTAATTTCCTCAATACTAAATATAAAGAGAAATGTGAATATAGCTTAAAAAGTGCGTTTCAGTTAGGTCTAAGATGGTTTCTTGGTTGTATAGTTTGTATTGTTTAGCAAGTACTTTTTTCTATAAATTTTGTTGTTTCTTACGCTGCTGTAGTATATTTAATATCACTTTTTATTAGTTTACAATAGGAATAATTGATTTTTTCGTGTCATTTAATTTACATATTTTGTTTGTGCAAAAGTTTTGAAAATGGATGCGTTTATATGAGCCGGTGCGGTGGGTGATTGTGAAAAGGTGGGTCATCTATTGTTAACTATACAACTTTTAACGTTTCAACTTTTCGAATTTCACTCTTTTTTTAACTTTATAATATATAAGCCTAGAATCGAATACATACACATAAAAAGACAATAAGTGTTCTGGAAAATGACTCATTAAATCTTTTATTAATAATATCTGTAGGTTACAGATTTGGGACATTGCTGGTCTTTTCGTTACTGCTTTTGAACATTGGATTTTTAAGATATGCATTAAAAAATGCTAGGGCTAAAGAGGCATTAAAAAGGTTCGATAAGTTGCATTTGTTTATCCAATGCATATATATATTTCTATTTAAAGAAGTCTGTTATGTTTTGGTAAATTGGTTTTCATGGATCCCATTTAAAGAAAAATGTTATAAGCAAAGTGACCTATGTAATTTCAATTATACATGTTATATGCATTTAAACAAATGTTTTTGGTCTCCCGTTGACTCACTATTAGAAGTACCGAACTTTCAGTTTCTTTTAAACAATTAAGACATAAATTAACAGAATGAAAAATAAACAAATTGATTTCTATTTGAAAGTAATTTGCACTGTCATCTAAATTACAAATTAAATTTTAAATGATGAAACCCTAAAAAATATATAGCCCAACAAAATATATATAAGCTACAAAATATATATTTGTTAAAGCACTTTATTAAAATAAGTGTCTTGATCAAATATTTAAAAAAAATACTTTAAAATTTTTGGGGTTTACCTTTATGAATTCTAAATAAAAAGTAAATTGTGTCTGGTTTACAAATTTATGAAGAAAGTATTAGTGTTTCGATGATTACGCAATTTGAATTTGTCAAATAATTTTCTTAAATACATTTTCTGAAGGGGGGGAAAAACACTCCTTATAAAGTAAACACTTACAAACATTGAACGTCAGTTTATAAAGTATTTTAGTGAGATTTTAATACTTAATTATAAATCGTACTTTTAAAATAATCACGTCCGAAAATTCCTAACGATCGAAGCTGCCGCTATTTTGTTTCGTTTTGTCCATTCATGAGTTTGACATGCTCAGCTCTTTATCTCAAGTAAATACACTCTATTTCATGAAAAAAAAAAGACTGTTGAATTGGAGAAATAAGATTCTAATGAATGCTTTTCTTCACGTTTTAGGGCACTGGCAACTTTTAGGCTAAATAATAATCAAAAATGAGGAGTGTCTGTCCGTTTTTGATTCATATAACTATACTCAATTATGATTATTATTGAAGCTATAGAACGAGCGTTTTTACAAAATCATTCCTTTTTTAATTAATATATCTGTACTCAATTAAGATTATTATTTTAAGCTAGAAAAGGGTGTCTTATGAAAATTGGCTGTTTTTGATTAATATATTGAAGGATTCGTTTTCTTCATTTTTTATTATCAGAGCTGCCATCTATGATTATAAGCCCGAGAAAATAAATTTTAAATCAAGGCAAATACATTACATATATCTTAATACACTATAAAAAAGTATTTTTTTAATAAATAGAATATAATTTCACTATAGTCTCTAGTTATAAAACAAATTCAGAGTACAGTCAGAATACAGGAATGCAATCATGGTTAAACCACCTGTGAGATTTAATCAAAGCAGCAACCCAATTTATTGACATGAAAAAGGTAAAATAGTACTTACTCACTTGACTGAAGATATCATTACTTCATTTTTTTTTACAACAGCGACGAGATTTTTATAATCCAATAGTAAGAAACTATGTCCATTAAAACAAAATGTTTACCGAAAGCATCCTCTCCACATTTAGGTTGAATTTATTTCACAACTCTGAATATGAAAAAGATGCATTTGGTATTCGGATATAAAATAAAATTATCACCAACGAATACATTCATTCTGAAGTATCATCGGGTATCCTCTTTAGAAACTTTTTTAATTCATATTTTGATAACGACATGTTTACTCTTCGATGCTCGCCGCAAGCAAGCTACGATTCCCGCGTTGTGTTGTCTGTGGTGACTGTACCGTTTTCCGTTGAGAGCGTTGGTCACGTGATAGTAATAGGATATCTTACTTATCTACGCATATTTCGTGGGGGAGAGACAGAATTCTCAAATAGACAAGATTTTAGTGAAAAATGGAGTATAATAGAATCTAGCGAATCCTGAGCATTGAGGGGAATTGAGGAGATAACAAATTATTGTCTTTAATAAGTATTTTTTAGCGTAAAAGGATTTAAATCAGCCTATAAGAAATTGAATCAATAAAGGAGTGTTAGTCAATAGTTAAGGAGAATTAGTCAAAAGCTAAAGGAGAGTTAGTTTAATCAATAGATTTAAGCGTGTAGGATTCCTGTTGCAATTCTTCAATATTTTAAGCTTACTACTGCCATATGTTGACCGAAATAGTAAACAAAGCATCATTTTATAGTATTCACTTAATAGTTTGATTATGAAACTCCTAAAAACGTGTTAGAATTTTTTTTCTTGGTGTTTCAGGTATCCGTTAACGTAAGAGATGTCCAAAATGAACCATTTGTAGCTGAAATGTTTTAATTTACGGATATTTATAACAAACATTTGTAATAAATGATACCAGTTCTTGTTTCTGAGCAGAACTAAAAATTCACTGAGGAAAAAAAAAACATTTAAGATCTATTTTTTTTTTCCCTGGGATAACTTTAAGTTCGTATGTATGTCTGTACCCACCACTTTAGAATCAACCCGGTGCCATTTGTTGGTATGGAGATACCCGTTTGTGGCTTTAATGAATATCTTATTTGAAAAAGAAAATTTCGAACATTCGCTGTGATTTTCTTTTTGATCAGTTCATTCAATAAATGGGAACCGCTCTTTAATTGCATTTAGTTTAAAAGGATGAAAATGAGCAGCTAGCAATTGGGTTGTTTTCCAAATTTGAATCCATAGCATAAAACTATGTCCCTTTGTAATTTCTTGTGTATGTCTCGGATGAGTATTCAAGAAATGAAAGCCTAGGTCAGTACTTTTCGGTTACTCTGTATACATCTTTTCATTTTAATTGCACATTGCTTAGAATGATGAAGTAAGCTAGATCATGACGAACGCATAAAACATGAAGGTATCCGCGCGTGAGTCGTTGACCTATCCTGCCACTTCAAAAAGCTTTGTCGGCTCCACGATGGCCGAGTGGATAAAACCTAGAACGTGGCAGAATGCTGAAGTGTTCAAATCCAGCCGAGGCGGTCGATTGCACGGTTTGGAGTTTCGGTCACTTTTCTCTAGATATAACGAGAGTACGAGTTAGAAGCCCTTCTAAAAGTCTGAGCAAGGCCCCCATTGGCAAATGACGCTCGTGTAGGCTTGTCGCAACTAAGAAAGCAAAGCAGAGCAGTCCCCCTCCCTTTCGGAGTGGATGAGACATTCAACCTGGTAGATCGCTGAAGTGTGAAGGTCCCGGGCTGAGGTCCATAGCTATCTGATGGTCTGGAGTTTGGGTAAGTTTCCTCCAGATGTAACGTGCTAAATCCCCTTAAAATGTATTCCACCCAAGGATGATTCCCCTCGTGTAGGCATGCCGTAACACACAACCAAACAAACGAGAGAGCTTGGTGCACCTTCTGCTTGGGTCCATCTCTGGCTGGAATGCATTTATCCTTCTTTTTGCTGTTAGGATGAATATCAATGGCAATGAGACCGATGCTGTCACATTTCGGTACAATAACTTTCAACCCCATTATTAAGGGCACAGTGGTAAAATAATTTCCTTTCTTCTAATTAAAATTAAAAATTAAATGCGGAACAATATTTTAACAGCTATTAGTTTTCGTTGTATTTTTGTCACAATTTATCCTTATTTTATACTTTGAAAAAAGGTTAATTTTCAAAACGTACTGAAATTGTCACATTTTGACCCTTTGCGGGCACAAAAGGACAGGGATTGAAGTTCAATGGGACAATGAGTAAGACATACGAAATCAGATGTATTATGCAACACTTGACTATTACTACAATAGTAATGTGTTGCATTACTATTGAAGTACTTGGCATTTAAAAAATGTGCTGCCACAGAAGATATGAAAGCACAGTTTTTAAATGAAAAGATTCAAAAATAGTTATAGTAATGAAACACATTTAAAACTTTCAAAATTCTTTGCTCAACAATGTTTGATGAATCTATATAAATAAAGCAATGTGTAAACTGTCCGTTAGTTTGTCTGTCTGTGTCTCACGTAGCTCCGAAACGGGTGATCGTAGACCTACCCAATTTGGTACGGAAATTCTCCAAGACGGGTCTCGACACACCTCGAAGCGATTTTTTCGAAATTCGAATTAGAAAATGTTTTATTTTATGTTTTGTCCGATTTTTTGCGATTTTTCTTGCGTAATACATAATAACGCAGGTCATTGCACTGGCAAGAAAACGATATTTACATCATCGTATAGAGGAGAAAATTTTCTTTTAAAAACTGTTTGTTCGGACTGTGTAACATAATTTATAGATTTTTGGGAATTTTTCAAATAAAATTAAATTGGACGCTGACTTTCGTAAAATATTTTTAAAACTGCTGCATCTTGAATTCTATCTGTCATAACTTTTTTATATTTCGGAAAAAGACGGAGCACACAATTCGACTACTTTTAAAAAAAGAACGGAGGAAAAATGTAAATTAGGAGAATTTTTACGAATTTTTAAGTAAAGAAGGCTTTTCATTTCATTAGCAGCTGCTTACAAATTTCGGTTTGATATCTTGCTGTTTGGTTGTCCTGGATACAGTAACGATGATTAAAATTGCCAGTTGAAAAAAATAAATAAAATTACTTTAAAATAACTGGGTTTTTCATGTGAAATGTGCGTCATTTTGGTGTCACGAGTTTAAAACCCCTTTCGAAACTCAATCAGGAAACGGATTCACAAGCAAAACATACTCAACGCATGAAATAATTCCATATTTTATTTAACGTTGCCAGAAAAAGAATTGAATGCTGTTTTTTCACCAGTGAATTATCCAGCATTATTTTCAATTGAGATTTTAAACGGGACACGTTTTCGAATCGCAAGAAATATTTTGCGGTGCTAAACAGGGCCTGATTATGACCAACAGGGACACCGGGCATTGCTGAATTTGGGGGCCTCCATCTATGAAATTTGTTTTATTTTTCATAAAATTTTGTTATAAAAAAGAATATTTCAGATTAACATTTCAAATTGGGGGGCCATTTCGAGCCTGGGGCACTGGGCAAAGTCGCAATTTGCCAGTGAGATAATAGGGCCCTGGTGCTAAATACGCCAATCTGTTTTAGTGCCAACCATAAAGGGAAATGATTATCGTTAATACTAATGCGTAAATTATAAAAGTCACCGAAGAATAAGACTACATTCGTGGCAAATATCTAAGCTTTTTTTTTTTAATTAAACATTAACGATTGAAAAACGAAAGTATATTGTATTGGTATCAGTAAAAGATAGTATATGTAATAGTTAGTAGATATGCTAGGACAATATCGATCAAAGCACCATATACCGCATTAATAAATATTTCGTGAAACTGAATGTTCTATTCCTTTTTCAACAACCATCTTACATCACAGCTTACTAAACATTAAGTAATTCTACGTCGCGTTAATATATCCCGCGGTAGTTTCAACAGAAAAGACTGTAGCAGAAATTTTTTTCTCTTGGAGATTCTGTTTTGTCACAAGTAGCTATGATCCCATTTTGGGAAAATGTTCTCTTGGAGATTCTATTTTGTCATAAGTAGCTATGATCACATTTTGGGAAAATGTTCTCTTCTTCCCTTGCGAAGAGCGGGTACACAACTATTTAACTATAAAATAAAACGGTTCTCCACATCATGTAGTATCTAAGATGGTATAACTTAAATCTAAAAAAGAGTATGATGTAGAAATGAGATATTTTGAAAGTTAGGAATTTTCGCTTTAAACCATCACGCTTTTCTGATCGCGAATGACACCGACATAGTTTTTGTGTCATACTATTAACAAGGGTCTCAGTCAGTACTTTATACTATCTTTACGAATAACTAATGAGTCACGTTGCGCCAAGAGTCCAATCATTTTGCTTATTTTTAGATTCCAAATCACTGGAATCCATTCGAATTATAGATGTAAGAAAAAGTTTCGTTCCCTACCGTGCGGAGAACGGGTACGCAGCTAGTTGAAAATAGTAAAGTAACATCAAAATAAACAGTAAACGGTTAAAAATGTTTGATCAATCAAATGTTGGATCCCATTTTATCGTCCAATAAGATCAAAGTCTACTGGCTATGAGAGCTGCGTCAATCAGTGCCGTATTGAGAGTTGTGGAAGCCCTGGGGCAACAAAGAAGTGGCTATGGCGCCCTCTAATAATTTTTCAAAGAAATGTTATATTTTTTCGACTACGTGTGTGGCGAAATGAATTCAGCGTTAGCACGATGGCGTAGTGGTCTAGGGTTCAATTTCCGGTAGAGGTAGATTTTATTGACTCCAAAAATGTCTATTTCTCTTTTTCATGCCCGGTGTTAGGTTTTTAATAGAGCGCCGATATGGCTCGCGACGGATCCCATTCAGTGCCAGTAGCATGCGAAATGTGTGCAAGAACTAGTTGCTTTGCATCTGAAATCTTTGGGGATAAAACTCGTGACGTTACTTTTTAGTTATTCAGTATACATAGAGAAAATTTTAAGTGTCTATAGTGAAGGGTGCAGGGGCTTAAGCCCCCGTTGCCCCTCCCTAAATCCGGCCCTCTGTGTCATTGTTCTTTACGCCCCTCCACAAGCCATAGGTTTCGTGGGGTGTCTCACTGTACACCCCACGAAGTCTTTTAAAATAAAAACTCAAAAGTGGAACAAAATTTATCAACAGAATAAAGATACTTACATACATGTAACTAAGAAAGTTTAAGCTTAAATGAAAGCAAAAGTATTGATTATTGGATAATAATGGACTGCTCAAACCCCAAAAAAAGTAAACCTTGTCTGGTTTTTCCAACAGTGAGAGTAGAAATAAAAATGCCTGCCACTTCGCTACAAAATGAAATGTGATAGTGACTGGTTTCCACAGTGTTGCAATTGGGATGAACTGAATGATGAAATTGCTTTCTAATTTTTGATCTTTTGAATACTAGAAAAATAACTTTTTTTCCCACTCTGCTTCCCTCTCCCCTTTCTTTATTCGTTAGAAATCGTTTTTCGGTGTTATGGTTTCGCTCGGTTTTGCTTTACATGCATTTTAAGACCGACCAAAAGGAAACCTGCGCAGGAAGTTGATTGTAGTATTATTCATTTAATTTCAGAATGGATGAAACAAAAATTTTGAATAAAAACTCTGGTCAAATCTTCAAGAGATCCCTTTCATTTGAGCTAGCATGAGTGCAGATCCAGGGGTGAAGGCAGCCCCTCCATTGAGCACACTTTAAACTAGATACCTCTCGATTTCTTTAGGAGTTTAAACGAACCCTTCAGTGCAGGTTTAGCCTGTTTTCTCCCATCATCGAAATAAAGCAGAGAAGTGCTCCGACACATGTTGCTTCAAGCATAGTTATGTGAATGCTCCACTGGAGCCCAGTGATGGCACACACACAACGCTGGGCCCCAAAAGAGTACTCAGTCACTCGTCAGAGAAGGGAAGTGTCCATTTCCAGCGATGAGAAAGAAAACGGGTCCATCTGGATCCAGGATTCAAAAGAATGGGAGAGGAAAGAAATGACCCGACTGAGATGCTATCTCCTCCGACCTTCAAACTTTCTTATGACTTCCATGCCACTCACTATGTTTATCAACGTGATTCAGTACAACAAATACTTGCTTCGAATGACGGATTCTATCTCTTTTCAGTTGTGGTACTGCAGACAATACAATAGTAGACGGTCCATGATGCAAGCGGATGCCATGTCACCGCGCAGATAAAACAAGAGGCGTGAGCCGAAGAAGACGATTTGACTGTCCAAAAACCAAAGGTAATGCCGTAGGTTTGTACCGTAAAAAACTACATTCGAGGGTAAATACATTTTTCATCTTTTTTTTATGAATAATTTTGTAACATTCTGAGAAGATGAAGGATGATAGATTGGCATTATTGCCAGACTACAGATAATGCTCAAAATTATGCATCTCTCTGCAAAAGTCCTCTGCCCGAGGCATCCCCCCAGAAAGATATCCCTTGTGTAGGTTTGCCACTATACAATACACATACAGACATCTCACTAGTGAGAGAATGATATCGAAATGAATGTCCCGAGTCTTATTCCAGTTCTATAAAGGAAAGTTATTTTCAGATATTCGCGAGTGCTAGCGAGAATTATATATATATTTCTTCGAGATCACGCGGGATAGGTTAAAACAACGTCCCCCCCTTACTCTAATAGGTCACGAATTTTAGAAAATGCTGGCCCATCTAACTGTTATGTTAAAAGCTCACATGCGAGTCAAATTTCGTATTATTAGCTTCAGCCATTTTGCCTAGGAAAAACATGACATTATTTTCCGGTGCATGTTTTAAGTGAATCTTTTTGTTTAGCGCAAAAAATCCCTCGCTTCAATTAGTATTATCGATGGTAAGCTTGTAAGATTTATGAATATCTGTACCTGGTGGGCTTCGTCCATAAAGGACTCCATCGCTTATTTACGTTAGCGCGTCATTTTCCTTGAAAGGGCTAAAATCTTTCTAGGGAGGGCTTAGCCCCTTCTTGGTTACGCCCATGGTATTTAAAAATAATTATTAAAATTTTTTAATAGTACAGTAAAAGTACACCATTGTATTTCGATAGAATATTTTTTCGAGGGAAAGTTTTTCAATTGGCCGAGGCGTATCGCTTATAACCGTGTCTAATATAGCTTGTGAAATGACCTATAAAACTTTGAATTGTCTAACATAGTCGTATTTATCTTCCAAAATCAATTGATTTTTTGAACTACTGTCTTAAAAAGGTACATAACAAGAGATTCGGTAGGTTTGGAAACCTAGTTAGTTTCGTAGTAACGATTCGACCATTGAATGAACATAATATCCTGTTAAATTTTTTAAATAATGGGGTTGAAACCACTAAAATAATTTTTTAAAGGGATCGTTCCAAGATGACATACTTTTCAAAATAATTTCCAAACGAAAAGGTCCGTATCCGGGGATGTCAGAAACAATGGATCCGCTTTTCGATCTGTATCCGCGGATCTACCTTTTGAACGATCTGGCACATCTCCAATTATAATCTGCTACTTTCAAGCAAACTCTTCAAAAATTCCACTCTGCCCTTTGTGCTCTGGAATTTTGTAATGCACCAGGTATTTCAAAAACTCTTTGGATTTGAATCCGTTTTGATCGATTAAAGTATCGGTAGAAAGTGGAAGTTTTCGAGGTGAGAGCGCTTTCTTCACCTGCTGTAATGTTTTCACTCGCTGTAATAACAATGTTTGTGAAGATTGTGCTCATCCGCAACAATCGTTCAGCGTCATTTACCTTGAATGCCCAGCTGTTGAACTTCCTGCAGCGAAGAGCAAAAAAATGAGTAGAAACAACTCGGACATTTGTTTGTGTAAAAGGAAAACACCTGGCCCTTCCCTCATAAGTACCCCTTCCGCATGAAAAACTATTTTGTTTTGTAGAAACACTTAAGTGTCTATGCTCAATAAAATACGCATTAAAAATAGGGTCCTTGTTTTTGAAACACCCTGTATTTTCAGTGAAAGTTGAATGCTTCAAGGTAATGTTGCCATTGTTCACTTCCTCCTTTTAAATTGACTGTACATCATTTCTTCTTTCCTCAAGTATACAATTAAGTTTCTCGAGCCTTTAACCAAGGGAATTTCTAACCCAATTTCTCAGTTTTATCCGGTAAAAATGAATATTCTTGAATTTCTTAAATATTGCCATTATATAGTCACTTTTCTGATGACAATTTTTGCATCGGGATCTGAATATATCTTGCTATTTTGGCTAAAAATGATTCGGCATATTTTAGAAAATCAAATAAATCCCCAGAAGCATCCCAACAGTCATCATGTATATCTACTAATGCCATTGCGAATGAATGTAATCAATGGATTCCACTGAAGCTTCATATTGATTATCGGGATTTAAAGAATAAAAAACTTGTGTCATTCGAAAGAGTGAAGACATTCCGAAGGCTAATTCTGAAAGAAAATGAGACAAATGCAATAATACTCTTTTCAATCAGCTGGGCCAAGATTTGTAAAAATTTAAGAAACAGGCTCTCAACAATCGGTTCCCACGCAAGACTATTTTTCCTGAGCTTATGTCAAGAACATTGTTTACAGAGTGCAGATACAGGACTAGATAAATTAACGGGAGCGAATGTTCGATGCAATTGCCTCAGTGCCACTGGACGTACATCTGGTTTGGGATTGATTTGATTACGTGCAGAACAACCAAAGGTACTCGGATTGAAATGGATGGCAAAATTATTTTAAATTATGTACAATACAACGAAAGAATAGTTTATGTTGTATTTAAATAGGATTGTATGAAATGTGTCCACCTTTCACGACCCTGTGTACCAACTAACTGCATAGAACTTTTCTAAGAAAAATTAAACTTGTCACAGTTTAGGCAGCTAAGCCTAATTTTACACCTATTCCACTCAGTTTTATTTTTTAAACATGTTTCATAAAATGGAGTGAATATTTCTTATATTTTGTTATTATGAAGGCAGAAAGTTGTCTAAATAAAATGACTGTCCTGTAGAGAAAATTTGATAGCCAACGTTCATTTAGTTTTATGACCGCTGTAGGAATATGTTTTAGCAGACTTTTCCTATTTCTACTTCTTTTTCATGCGTGGAACACATTTTGGCAAAAATGGCGCTTAACGACATATATGCACTACGCGTTTATTACCTAAGCTGATACAGTGATATTGGTTTGTCGAAGAAATCTAGCGTTTGAGAACTTAACGTTCCTAGATAATTTATATTTTTGAATCTTTATCGTGATCTCAGTTGCTATACAATCCTCGAAAAACTGAAATGTCTCATTTCAAAGTATTATAAAATAAGAAAAATTGCTTTTACATTCAATAGTATTTGTATTAGATTAACAATTTACAGTCCACACCTCGTCAAAACGGCCGAGTTCAATGAGGGATTTAAATTCGATATCGGCCCCGTCCCCCCTTTTACGCACGCAAATGCGTGAATTCGATGGGAAGTGCACATAGCTACACACTCTTTCTCTTATAGACATTTGAGAATGTTAAATCTAAGATAGAGAGTCTTAAACTGTTCGCTGCATTTATATTTTGTTTTCTTTTCATATTCTTATAATATCGCTTTTTTTGCAGTTTTACTTGGCAAAAGATCAGACCCACAAAAGTTTAAAACTCTCGAGTAAATATCTATAAACAATAGTGGGTCTGTCGCCGATTCGAAGTTTTGAGCCTTTCCAAGTGGACAGACTTCTCTGTTTGAGAAAAACTACACAGAAAAGGAGGTAGCCAATGAAGCATGCTGTCAAAAGAATGATTTGGTGTTCATTTTACCCGAGTGAAGTTCGATGATCGTGTTGTGTTCAAAAGTTGTATGTAGCCAAATAGATTTTATCCTAAAACTAGAGTGGGGAGCGACAGAGCTGTGTTATTAATATGCAGTCAGACCAAAATTTATCTTGGATAAAACAAAAGTCCTACGCCTCTTGGCTGCAGCAGAGGTGAAAATTTTTAGTGGGTAAATTTCGATGTGCGGCAATATTTAGAGCAGAAACATAAAAGATAAGCGGCAGAGTCTTCAAACTGATTTTTTTTTTCATGAAACTTCTTAAACTATCAATAGAAAAATACAAATACCCATTCTAATTTGATTTCAAAAAACTCCATTTGAGCAATGTAAGTAAAATTTAACAGAAAAGTTTCAATTTTTTTTAATTCGGTAGGCACAAGTTTTCCTTCTGGCAAAAAAAGTTGTACGATATAGCTGTTTGTAGCATTACGGTACATACTTTCTCTTTTTGCGCACTTTTTTAGACAGAAGCACTTTGCCACATGCCTTTAAGGTCATTTAAAGTTTTAACTAGTACATTTTAATATGCCAAAAAAATAGAATTTTAACATGTTTTTGCGGAGATTTTGGTTCTGATGTCGCTATATCTTCCCGTAACATTTCTTGAATAAAGCATTCTAGAATTGCCTTAAAAGTAAAAACTGTCTTTGTTTACAAAAACAGGAAATGACGCGAGGAAACTAAAGTTTCGTTTTACTACAAAGGAAAAAATATAAATAAAAACAGATTTTTGCTTTTAATAATAGCAAATGTTTAATTGAAGAATGGTTTATGTTTTCAGTAAACTCGTCAATTTACTGTGAATTAGTTTGCCGATTTCTTACACATTAGCGAGCTATTGAAATGAGTTACGCGCATTCTGGAACCTCCACTCATGAGACATCGCGTTGCGTTATTTGTGCAGTAGGAATAATGTTTGGAGATGATGCAGTTCTCGCATTCCCACTCTGGTTCTATAATACGATCTTCTCTATCGTTAGAGTTATACTTTTATAGTCATTCTCTGTATTTTGTGACACAATAAAATGGTTTTTTTCTGGTACTTTGCTGTCATTTTAATGGAACATCACATCCGTGCGTAAAAAGGAAAAAAAGGGTTTTTTTTTGCTGCACCAGAGGGTGTCAGGATGCGCGTGGACTTAGTATATTTTAAGGCGCGCATCTTCGGTTCTCTTCACTGGTGGATTCAAATTGGAGATCAGCGGATTTTCTTTATGACATCCGAGTCTTGGTTAGTGTAGAAAGAGTGAGAGGTAAGGATGGCGACAGACTAGATATAACCGAGAAGCTGAGATTCAAGGTGGAAGTGAGTGTTGTAGCAAGAACGAGTCTAGAGGTAAAGATGGCGACAGGGTCACCTCAAGTTTCTGTACTACATAAGATACTGCCTCCTTTGTATTACAGAAACTTGAGGCGACCCTGTCGCCATCTTTACTTCTAGACTCGTTCTTGCTACAACACTCACTTCCGTCTTGAGTATGAGCGTCTCTGTTAAATAGTCTGTTGCCATCCTTACCTCTCACTCTTTCTACATTGATCAAGACTCGGATGTTATCAAGAAAATCCTCAAAAACTTTGTCATCCACTAGTAAGGAAACCGGAAGGCATCATCGCTGACGTCAACGGTAGATGCGCTCCCTAAAATAGATTAAGTCCACGCGCATCCTGACACCCTCTTGTGCATGCTTAGCAAAAATGTTTCCACCGCAATAAAAGAAACATACCTTGTAGTAATGAAGTATTTTATTATAGGGAGAGCGAGTACAAAGGAGCACTGTTTATCTACATAAAACTCCAATCAAGTGCAGCCAAAAAAAATCCAAAATAATCAAATTGTGAAGGACTTCATGCTTGAAATCTCTTGGCATCTTCGATAGTTGCTCCGTACCGTCAGAATGGTTCTTTACCAACCGCTACTCTGGGAAGGAACACCAAGCGGTCGTTTCAACCTTTAAACTTTAAGTCTTAACGGTACTAGATCAACAGAAGTCTCATCAGGATATCCGACAGAAATGGATCACTGGCCTGCAAGAAAATAAATACATTTTACTAAAGACAATACATTAACAGCATAAATAAACAGTCATTTAAAAATTATGCTGACAAAAACTTAACAAATTGTGCAGAAGCCATAGACTATAAAACACTACTCTTTACTTAAATCAATTCCTTTACATTAGACCATTACTAAGAAAGTATTTAATTTTTCATTTTTTTAGTTGCTTAAAAAGGTATAAATTGTGATCATTTAACTGTCTGATTCAAGTAAGATAGTTATGAGCGGTTCACTCGAAGCCGATTTCAATCATCGAAAATTAAATTTAGATCATAAAAGTTTGAAGTCTCCAGATACTAATAGTTTCTGAATTTGAATACGAGTTTTGATGTTTTGCAAAAGGTGCTTATATTTTGAGCCTGGAAACAAAACATTGAGTAGTAGATAGCACAATAGGAAAATGAAGATAAATTTCTTAAATTCTATATGTATTACACATAGGGCAGAGAAATGGGAATCAAATGATCTTAAAATGTCCCGCACTCGAACACACGAAATTAAATTTCATACATTGAAATGAGTGCGCGCAAAGTAGGTTAGAATGGAATTAAAATTTTTGTCTCTGTTGAAATCTAATCACCCCATACCGGAAGTGCGATACTTTTCCAAAATAAACAGAATTAGAACCAGAGTGATTGAAAACAGACCTACTCTTTAGCTAAGAGTGTCCAGAATTCAATTCGGTGCTCTACTTTCTTTCAAAAAGTACTAGCCAATATTCGGTTATAGGATTAAAATAACATTTAAAATTTGAGCGGTTTTAATCTGGAAAAATAAAGGATTTTGAATAAAGCACTCACGAGAGTTAGCTCATACTGGTGGCAAGTTCCCAGAGTCCGAATGGTCCGTTGGTATAGCATCCACTGTTCGCTAAAGGAAGCACAATTTACTTGTGTGACTTAGGTATATTTAAACAAAGTTAAGAAGCTAAAGAGTTTGACGAGTCTTACTCGATCCATGAACCCAATAGTTGTCTAGAATGGAATATTTTTTTTAAAATTTCCATGAAAACGGAAAATGGATGCACAGATTAAAGCGGGTAAAGGGGTGTGTCCAGTTTGCTTCCGCGGTATGTGACCAGAACGCAGGCTCGCCACGCATGGGTTTCGCTCCCATGCGTATTTCACGTTTCGCCTTACCCCCACCCCATTTTGCGTTTCCCCTTACCCCCTCAGGAACCTATTTCGGCCTCACTCCGTTGCATTACGAAAAGGTGGGCTATTTATGGGTTAGCAAAAATTGACTTTAGGATATCGATTCCAAAAAGGTGCCTTTCATTCTTCCCTTAGAGAGAAGTGGGCAGTCGAAATTGAAAAAATAGGTTCAAAATAGGGTAGGAAAAGGGACCCAGTTAAAAAAAAAAATACTCTGGTGCATTTTCAAAAAGTGACACTCATTCAATTTATACACGACCCCCTGACAAAAAACAGGTAAAATTACAGGGTGTATCATGTACTAAAAAGTGTGAGGGGTATGAAGGTCAACATAGGCCGACTCAAATCTATGAATGGCTCTCTCAGCAAAAAAAAGCATTCGTTTCAAGGGGCGTTCACAAAGGACTCAAGAAAATAATTCTTTGGATTCTAGCAATAAACATTTCCATTCCAATTCGTGTCCAGCCCCGATCCTTTTTATTTAAAGATGTCTCTGAAACGTTTTATTGAGAAATTTATACATCACCGCATCAGTGTATGCGGCCTATTGGACTCATTTTGGATTTTGAAGGGTGGTCTCATACGAATGTAAATACTGACTTTTTGAAAATGAACGAGAGGATATTTTTTTCTTAATGTAGTCTTTATTCCTACCTTAGTTCAACCATTTTTTGAATTTACATTGTTGAATTATCTCTTATAAATAATTGAAGCGTATTACCCTTTTTTGGGACTCCCTGTAAAAATATATACGTAGAGGAGTCCGAAAATGGGGCCATTTCTTCACAAAACATCCTATAACAATTTTTTTTCTCTATACATAAAGCTCAAGTATTATTGTTTTAATGAGTGAGAGAAATTCTGTCCAACGGATTCGTCCGTAGCGGAAATATCTTCCATTGACGTACACATTTTATCATTTTTCAGATAAACGTAAGATTTGGATCCAATTGAGTTGGAATGAACTGAATTGGAATTCCTAAAATATTCTTAACATAATTTCCAATAGTGGACTTAAGTTAATTTGAACCAAACGAGGATCTGAATGACCCAGTTTAAATGAATGAGCATCTACTGTATGGTAAAAAATAGAACATTTTTGAAAGAGCCACGATACCTTTTAGTTTCTAAAATGTCTCCGGCTTGTCCAACCCAGCGAGCCACATAAGGCCAACGAATTTCCTGAACCTGAAAGAAAAGTATTACATCCATGAATATTCATATACATGTTCAATCGCACTAGAAAACAATGACAGTCTTTGAAATGCCTCGAAGCCGGTTTTATGAGGCGACCGCAAGGGGGACTTTACTTTCCAATGGATCACAACCCTTTTCAATATTTTTGTGTGGACATCGGATGAATTCTCTCAACTTATTTATCTCGTCAGATCCCAATTCTTGTCACTTGCACAAAACCAAACGTAAGTTTTCATTCAATGCATGCTTCGAAGCCAATTTTTTAACAAAAATCATATAATGTTCATCACACACACTTTTACATTATCGATAAGCTAATTATTTCTAAATTGCAGTCAATAATTGTCATCTACAAGGGAACCTTTATACGGAAGAAAATAATTTTTTTTCGAGTGCATTCAAATTGATAAACGCAATTGTACCTCCGAAAGAGAAAAAAAAATCTGGATGAATTCCAGATTTTAATGGCTCTAGAGTGGGATTTTAATTAAAAAAAAAGACTTGAAACTTGAGAAATTGCTTTTTATATTCCTTAAGAGATCTTCACGATACTGTTTTCGACGTTCAAGATTTTTTAAAGTTTTTCCGAGGTGTTTTCCAGTCATCAGTTATTTACCTTTTAGGCTCAATATAGAGTAATGGTACTCATTATCGACACTTTAACGAAATTTCGCATTATTTTCTTAAAAGCTTTCTTATTTATAAATCAATTTTGTCCAAGTTTTCTTTATGGCCAAGGTCCGCTCTACCGTTAGGCTCATGACTCCTGTCCAATCCATCTATCTTTCCCTTTTATGGACGGAAATCCAGCAGCCATTTTTTTCGCGTATTGTGGAATTGCATAAGAACTCATTATTGACGTGGGTATCCAATTATGGATAGGAAAAGGGACTCCATTATTGACACCGTAGTCCAATTTTATAAAATTCAATTTTGAACAAAATGGGGTAACATTACAATTGATTTTTGCAAGATAGGCAGGTCTATTTTAGACTCGTAAAATTTCGAGATGTCTGAATCATTCTGAACATTCAGACTGTCAGTGATTGATTTGCATCCTTTCAATTTTTGACTCGGGCGTAAGCTTCTTATTTGGCATTCCCTGTGAAAAATCGGATCCCTTCGTTATTTTTAAAAGGGGTAAGCACAATAATGTGCCCCCCCCCAGAAAAAATTCCTAATGCTTTCGAACCATTTTTATCTAAAGTTGGAAGTGTCGATAATTGGATCCATTCATGTTTTGGATTATTAATCGCCGACACCCTTAAATATAGCTGTTCAACTGAAAATTGACATTTCGAAAGTGTATTGTCTTGAAGTAAAAATAGCAACAAAGTGGGGAAAAAAAGAAAATTCAAGAGGGGGGAACTTGAAGTTACGTATTTATGATAGGCAAAATCGAGGCTTGACCTCTTAAAATCCTCAAGAGTATCTCGCAGCGGCTCGTCTACTAAACTATCTTTTTTCCGGGCTTTTTCATCATTCATAGAGACTGGAACGTGGCGGGAATGTGAGACTGCCGACAAAGGGAGAACCCTTCGTGCTTCCTGAAACATGCGTATCGTTTTTATGACTGCTGCGTGCGATATCTGTACAAAATTATAAAAGTGTGTGCTTCTAAATATTATGCGTACCATAAAGGGATGTCATTTCTTACATCCAATTCAAATACATTTTCAGAGTCTTGCAGGCATGCAAGAGAGTGCGATGTTTCAAAACAGAAGAAAAGAGCAATGACATTCAATTTTACATACTCAGTACAAAAGAACCTTAAGACCAGAATATATACAATACGTGCCTTAACATAGGATTCGCGTTTCTCACATTTTAATGCAAGAAATTTGTAGATTTTTTTAAAAGAAAAATATGAAAAAAGGACAGGAGTTTAGTCTACCCTCGTTAAAAGGAAGCATTTTAAAATATCCCAAGATTCAATTTTAGGTAATCGTAAGTACTTTATTTTACAGCAAGAATTTAATGGATATCTCTCTTCTTTGAAATGAGTGAGATATATAAAAAGAACGTTTTGACCTCCTATCGTTAGAAATACAGGTAACGAGATTTGGAAAATGCTAAAACGCCTATCCAGGGCCGCAACTATTGCAAACGGGGCACGTGCCCCGGGCGCGGTGCTAACGGGGCGCCAAATTGAGTTATGTTTCCATGAGAGCGAGGAATTTTATTAAAAAGTAAATAAATAAACTAGACAGAATGAAGATTTTTTTTCCTGGTTTTGTGACTTTGTCCGTATCCTATCTGAAAAATCCTGTCTTGTGTCACCTCTTTAGAGACAAACAATTTCCTGAAAGGGATATTCTGAAAGAGTTTTGTCACAAAGCAAAGGAAAAATCCCCAGGAGACCCATCAGCTGGCAATGATTTATAACCGATATACGTATCAATGGATGAAGGGAAGGTTTCAGACTGCAGGCGACCCTCTACGCCTCTGTTTCAAGGAGAGGGGTGCAAATATTTGTAGAAAAGAGCGTAATTGTGGTTTTAACTGTGGCACATCAGCCACATTTTTAAATGGACGTGGACTCTTTCTTAGCATTTTGAAAAGTGTCAAATAGTTCAGTACTTACTGCATTATCAGTGGTACTTCCGTGAATCGTTTCGTTTTTATTTTCGCGAACGCTTCCATTATCATGCGAAATAATACTTTTCCAGGAACAGCACGTGTGGTGTCTACTTCGTGCCCTACTAAGTCTCTGATCCTGCCGCCCAATTTGTTAGGGTAGTCTTAATTATTTTAAGCGGTCACCTTATCCCTGTTCAGATGTAAACGGTTTGTCCCTTTCAAGACAAACCGTTGGACAAAACCTCATAAGTAATGCGTTTTTCAAATTCACGCTTATTTTTATAACAAGAATACCGCCTCTGAATGAATTTATTAACGGAGTATGAGAGTAAAAAGAATATATTTATATATTAACCAGAAAAAGGAAAAGGCACTGAACATATTCAGTTTTGGAAGATGGATAAGTGCTGCTGTGGGAGTCATTTTACATACATAATAAACGATGAAACCATTTAAAGGGGGCGTCCTTTTCGACTTTGTATTGGGAAAGAAAGTAATTTAGCTAGTAAGGGGGTATTTTAAAAATATCCTACGTTATATCTGTCAAATGTCTTGTACATAGGAAGAGGAGCAAGGTGGGTGTACTTACTAGGTTAAGTGGGCTTTAGCCTAGGGCGTCATATTATATATACACCCTCCCAAAAAAGTATTCGAGAGTAAGTTGGATTTCCTTTCTGTTCTTGTAAACTCTAGAGCTCTCACTTGGTAAGGGTGGACTAGATAAAAATCTTCAAGATCATTTGGCAAAAGAAGAAAGCCACTGGCATAAAGTTCTTACCTGCATTAAAGATGCTATTATGTTTCTGGCTAAACAAGGAAGTTCGTTAAGAGGCTCTGAGGAACAGTGTGATTTTAGTGATCTTAGGAGTGGAAAGTTTCTAAATACCATAGAACTTATATCCCATTATAACGACGATTTACGGTAACATATTGAACGCCATAAAAAGGGACAATTGAGTTATTTTTCATGGGAAAATCAAAATGAATTTCTTGAAATAATTGCAGAAAAAGTAAGAGAAAGCATTCTGAACGATATAAAAGAGGCTCAATATTTCTCCTTAATTTTTTATTCCACTCCAGATATAAGCCACAGCGATCAAATGACTGAAATTATTCGATATGCGAAAATGACAGAAAGTGGACCAGCGATTTTTGAAAGTTTTATTGATTTTTTTTGTGGTCAATGATAAAACGGGTTTTGGACTCGCTGATGAAATCTTGAAAAAAGTAAAAATCAATGGTTTGGACATGAATAATTGTAGAGGTCAGTCATATGACAATGGAGCTAACATGGCTGGTTATTATAAAGGGGTTCAAGCTAGAATACTTCAAGAACACAAACTTGCCATTTTTGTACCATGTGCGGCCCATTTTCTAAATTTAGTTGGTGTACATGCTGCTGGAGTATCACCTGAAGCTCAAACATTTTTGGAACAGTGAATTGTTTATACGTGTTTTTTTTAGCCTCTACGTCAAGGTGGGAAATTAAAAAAAAAACACGTTCCACTTTCTGTTAAAGCTAACAGTAAGACTAGATGGTCAGCAAGAATGCAAGCTGTGGAACTGATTTATAAGTATTTTGATAGCATTAACAAAGTCCTGGAAGAATTAATATCCAATCCTCTCTCTACATCTGAAACAAAGACCGAGGCTAACTCTTCAAAAAAATGTATCTACAATTTTGAATTTATCGTTTTCACATGTTTTTGGTTTAACATTTAAAAAAGAAATTGACCGCGTGAACCAATTTCTCCAAAGAGATAATATAACTGTAGATGAAGCAGTTAGGCATATTCGAGGTCTTCTGAATCTTCTGGAATCAACCGAGAGACAAAGCTGTTCGATGCAATTGCAGAAGCAAAAATAACGGCTAAAAATAATAATTTACCTCCTGATTTTAAAGAAAAGCGGAAAAGGAAAAAGAAATTGATGTTTGACGAATCTTGTGAAGATGAAATTTCGAAAGCATCAGAGGAAGATTGATTCAGAATTTCTTAAAAATTATCGACAAAATAATGAGTGAGCTAAAAACACGTTTCCAGTCTCTGGAAGTACTTAATGACAAGTTTGGATTTCTGAATGGGATTAAAATCCACCAGATGGATACAGAAGATTTAAAATTAGAAGCTCAAAAGTTAACATTTACATATAAGCAGGACATATGCACAGAGGAATTTTTAGGAGAAATAGAAAGTTTTAAACATCACGCTCTACTGCTTGACGACGCTATGAAAACAGCACCTGCATCAACACTTTTCGGCCTCATTCATAAGCATAAACTGGAAGAAGGCTATCCAAATTTGACGACAGATCTGAAAATATTTCTTACTCTTCCAGTAACAGTTGCATCGGGTGAAAGCAGTTTCAGTAAGCTCAAAAACTATTTAAAAAATATTTAAGAATTTCTATGGAGCAAAATAGACTTTCAAAGTTGAGTATTATCTCAATCGAACACAAAAAAGCATCATTGATATCTTACGATGACATCATAAAAACTTTTGCGGGAAAGAAAGCTCGTAAGCGAAATTTTTGAAAAAGCGAAGTTTGAAATGAAAATATATTTTAAATTTATGTATAATAAAACATAACAGAGGATTTCGATACTGCTGTTACTTTTCTTCATAAGTACTAATAAAAAATTTCAAGCTGCGATTTTAAATGTTAAATTACACCCTTAATTTATAAAGACAATCGTATTTAAAATTAATTATAATTAAAATTAAATACATTTAAAGTTGCACCGACTTGACAATAACATCTTTCTGCTGCTTCAGTCGCCAAAATGCTAGAAACAGGTTTTATTTCTTTCCATTTATTGAATGGGTTTTCTTTTCAAAAATTTTCAAATATTTCTAATGCTTGTTTTTTTTTCTTTCGGGGAGGGGGGGGCGCCAAAGTTGAGGTTTGCCCCGGGTGACGTAAACTCCATAGTTGCGGCCCTGCGCCTATCTAATATCTTTGTCAAAAGCACGCATACATTTCAAATTTCGTAGGATCGGCTTCAGTAGTTTTCGTTCGGCAAAATACTGGCATAGGAAAAAACATTTTCCGGTCTCTTCAGTGTGTGTGTGTGTGTGTATATACAGGGTGTCCAGCATTAATGCGACCCAATAGCTAATTCCCGAACCGTTCGGTTTAGATATGCACTTCCAATTTGAAAAATGTTTTAAAAAAGGTAAAGAATGTTTTTACGTGCTTTTCGAACCAAAAAACCCATTTAGAAAAAAATTACAAAAATTAAATTTTTATACGGTCCCCAGGTCCTATCACTTCTATTTAGGAAGAGATGCAGTACACAAAAACAAAGTAAACACAAAAAGTTTCATTTTATTACGATAGAAACTGATCGAGTTATGGAACTTTGAAAATCATACATTTCATCCATTTTCTCGGCCATTTTCAAGACGGTCCCTTACTAGCTTCTTGAAAATGGCCTAGAAAATGGATGAAATGCATGATTTTCAAAGTTCCATAACTCTGTCAGTTTTTATAGTAATAAAATGAAGCTTTTTGTGTTTACTTTGTTTTTGTGTACTGCATCTTTTCCTAAATAGAAGTGATGGGACCTGGTGACCGTATAAAAATTTAATTTTTGTAATTTTTTTCTAAATAGGTTTTTTGGTTCGAAAAGCACGTAAAAACATTTTTCAAATTGGAAGTGCATATCTAAACCAAGCGGTTCGGGATTAAGCTATTGGGTCACATTAAGGCTGGACACCCTGTATATATATATATATTACGAATCAAGGAATCATTCAACAGCTGTTATGGTAGTCCGATATATTCAATGATTCTACAATCGTATCCAAAAAAGGCGTAAGTTGATATATCCAATAAATAGAAAATCCAAACAGAGGTAAAATTGAAAAATGAAATGGAATTGAAAGGAATAAAACAAAGAGTAGTAAGCATCGGCTATACTCTCCAGGCACCACAAACCGAATACTAACTACCAAAATAAAAACAAAACAGGATTTCAATGTAGTACTGAATACAAAAAAAGCTGAATATGTAACTACGGGGATATCCTGTTAAAAAGCAATCATGAAGACAAAAATGGAGACGAAGTGGCCCTATGCATTTAGCGTGAAAACATGGCTCAACCTTGGAGCTGCTGCCAATTGAAGAGGAAAAAATACGCGTTGCCAGAATTTTACGATAAAAGTTGAACAATAAGTAAAATTTAAAGGTTAAATAAATAAATAAACTAAGAGTCAATTAAAATATTCTAGAAATATTAATAATACTAAAAAGAAATAATAGCACGAGATGATTAGGATTATAATATTTTAATGGGAATACATCTAACTACTAATATAACTCACTATTCGCGTTAATGCCTAGAGATATGTCAGACATTATATTAATTAAAAGAAGAGAAATTAAATAATACCAATTGTTCATTCATTTTTTTAATAATAAACAAGTACAAATATAAACTCGTATGTTATTGCTTATTTTAAGAACAATAAACATGTACTATGTAATAGCGAGGATTTATCGAACTTTATTTTATTTTATTTTTTATTTTAGAAGCAAGCCAGCTACCATACCCCAACCTATCCAACCAAAAATTCCCAAAAAGGTTACATGTTTATCGCAGTTCTAATTGCAACTAGGAAATAGAATCGAATTTAGAAATTTTCTAGGGTGATTGTATCTTAAACTCCTTTTTATTGATGACCTTGAAAATATGTTTTCCAGAGATTTAATTTTAAAATAACGATTTCTATCTTTGCATTAGTTGTTAATTCTATCACGAACTGAAAAATATCAATCTGATATTAAAGTTTCAATTTAAACGAAGTAACGTACAGAAGGCTTTTTCAACAGAGAAACAGAAAGGTTCTTTAATAAAACGAACAGCAGAAAAGTTCTTTTTGTTAAAGAACCTTTCTGTTTATACTTCATAGGACGGTGGTTTAATCCACTGGCTTTTAGGCTTTCCATATTATATTCCCAATAAAATTGATATCATTATTTTATCGTTATGCTGTGATAAAAATCCACTACTATTATAGTGTTCTATTAGTATATTGACATTTTTCATCCAAATATATCGTACAATAATGTCAGTATCCATCTTTAGATTATAAGAAAGTGGTATTTCTGTAAATGGGCTTAATCCTTTTTGTAAACTATTAAGCTTATTTTCTCACATACGTATAAACACTCTCGAATTTATTTTTAAATCAAGTACTTAAAGGTTCTCTTAGACAGGTGAAATGTTGCCAAAAATATTACCACGGGTGAGAGGGTGCTCTCTACTTCCCTGACCCATGCAAGCATGAAAGATACTTAGAAGAATTTCTTGTAAAATAGAGAAATAAATCACGATCCTTTCTATGTAGTAAATATGCAAAAAGAGTCATGTTATTTTCCAAAAAAGGTGATATATCTGAAAAACGAAATACATATCACTAAACACCATCACATTTTACAGATCTGTCATTTATTTGCTACAAAATTTACTATTTTTACTCTTAACATTGACTCATTTTGTAAAAAAATAACTTATATTATGTACATCAATATATATTTTGAAGATAACTTCAGAAAAATTATCACCTTACGAATTGATCTACAGCTCATTCACTTTTCAAAATAAGACATTTTTATATAAAATCTACTGAACGTAAAAATTAAAATTTGCACAGCCCTGTAAAGCTTTTTTCTGTATCTATTTCCATCAAAATTTGACTAGGTCACTATTCACATTTTTTTTTTCGGATATTAATTTAATAATTCGTGTTAATATTTATTGAAATTTGTAATAGTAAATTATATTTGAACAGTTTATCTCTAATAGTACGAAAAAAAATTTTTCTTCCTATCAATATTACATGAGAGGAGAAGTAAAGTATGAAAAAACTTATGAGGTGAGAAATTTGAGTCTTTTCCCGTATAGGTGCATGTTTGCTCGCTGCTATGTGTCTCACTGTTCCATTTCCTCTCCAGAATTAAAATTTTCTATTCTATAATTTGATTAACTTATACTGCATTTTTTAATTTAACTTATCAAAATTAGGTCACCTCTTTGTCTTTTAAAAGATTTGTCTCTCTGAAAAGGTTACCAAAAACCTTTCAGAGACGGTAGCGGAACGGAGCCATTTTAGATCTCCCTACTCTCCATTTCAAATAGACCGCTGCGGAGGAAAAAAAAGTGGGAAAAAAAGAAAAAAAGGAAAACGCCCACTTGGACTTCATTCGGCCGTCGTACGTGGTACAGCCAAGTTACATATACCAATCGTTTACAATTAACGTACACTTTAATTTGCATAAGGGGCCATCTCATTTAAATTCGCACAACATTTTTTTTTCCAATGGCTTTCCCTAGATTTCACTTCATTTTTCAAAAATTTAGCTCATTTTAGAATAGGATACACATTTTCAAAACATTTGAATTAAAAATGAATTATGAGCTTAGAAAATTTACCTCCCCTATGTTAAAATATTTTTGCATATTTCATTTTAATATTGATCTTCAGAAATTCATTTCCCCCCGACTATTAGAACTAAATTGCCCAAACATAATTTACTATTCTAAATTTTTTTTTGTAATTTATCAATATGAATTATGATATTAATATTTGAAAAAAATATGAATAGCGACCTAATCGAATTTCCGCGGAAATAGATGCAGAAAAGGACGTTCTATGGCTCTGCAAAATTTTAAATTTTTATGTTCAGTAGTTTATTTTATATTAATTAAAAATGTCATGTTTTGATGAGTTAAGGGGATATATATAAAATTTAAAGTCGCAGTTTTTTGAAAATTGCATAAGAATATGAAAATTAGATTCTTTTTTCCCAAAAAAGTAAGTGATTTTAAGAAATAGCAAATTTTAAAGCAAATAAATTGGAGATTTGTACAGTTTGATGGTGATTCTATAAAGCACCTATATTTTTTTCCATAACCATTTCCCCTCAAATAAAAATTTTCCATGTATGGAATTAGAGGTAATAGACGCGTGTCTTTCCATACAACGTGCTATTTCTGAAAATCTAGTATCCAGGAATTCCAGGAATAAATTTGACCCAGAAGCGTAGCCAGGATTTTATTTCGAGGGGGGGGGGATAAAAATAGAAACAGCATCATCCTTGTAAATGATATTCATTTCTTTTAACTATCGCGAGCGACATTTTTGATAGACGGATAGTTCGGAACCTACAAACAGCAGTTTTTAATTTGTAGGATACCCCCTTAAAATCGCGCAAAAGAAAAAAAAATCGGCCCCTCATGCAAATTTAATTTCTAGAAAACTAAAGTATACTTTCTTTGCAAACGAATGGTATACATATTAAAGGCCAAATAAAGAGCAAATGGGCGGGGTTTTTTCCCGCAGCTGTACCTCTCTTTATAGAATATTTCAAAATAAGTAATCCTATATATTTTATCATTCCCAAAATAAATAATCCTACAAAGGGTCTAGCCGTACTTCCTTGGAGAAACTGCCCCCAATAGGAACCTACATCGTAACCTATGTTATATTATAGAGGGCGCTAATAGGTGATGATCGAGTAGTGAGTGCGAGTAAGGTAAAAGTTGTAATAATCAATATAATTCCCGTGTCCGGTGATTGAGAGATTTTTTAACTCATTATTAATAAATAAAAGCACCCGCTAATCGTTATTTTTTAATTTTTAGCTTAGTAAATAAATTATTATTTTGAATAGATATTTATATATGCTTAATATTATTATATTCCTAAATGGATAAATTAATATTTTCTCCTTTATTGAGAAAAATACTTACTCCATATTAATATTTTGTTTACTAACAAGCTGAAAATATATAGCATATACCGTTTATTTACAGCCTTTATTTAAAATTTTGATTCATAAAAAAGAAAAAAAATACGAAAAAATTACGTTAAGGAACGGTAATATTAAGGGCAATAATTAACGTATTTTTTGCGCTGAAAGTGGCGGACATTTTAACGTTTACATTTCGCTCCGTTCATTCGACGAAAGTTCGTCAAAAGGACAGGGCCCAAAAACTGTATTTTGCTGTTTATTTACCGGTTGTCTGCGACTTGTGTGGGAGTGCCCAGAGACGACTTTTTTTCAAAGCGATATATTTTTATTAATTTTAAAGCTAGGAAAATAAATCTAAATGGAAGTGTTACGGTACACTTTACAGTTTATTTTAAAGCAGTTTCCTATGGAAAAATTCTCAATAAAAGTATTTAAAAAAAGGCAAATAAATATTTTGTCAATAGATTTCTATGAGATCAAATTGTATTACTACTTCGAAAAAAAAATTTGTAATAATTGCCTATATCTTTCCTAACAGCATGCGGAGTTCCATTAAAATCCAAGAGGTACAACACGCCGAAATAAATAATTACAGTAAGTGTACCACCTAAAGATAACTGTGTTGATGCTCTTAAGTAATATCACAATTTTAGTTTTTCAATATTGGGCATGAAAGATTAAAAAGGAAATGGAATGATCTTTTCCCAGTAATAATTAAACCGATATTCATAAAAAAATTTACTTTTATTAGACATTATCACAATCTTCATTAATTACAACGTGATCGTTATTTATAGAGAAAATACTAGATACTATTTCTGCGGAGCGAGCCATATGAGATTTTATACCTTTCATTTGATAAATAGCATATAATTTCCGCCAAGTGGGAGCAACACCCAACTGTTCAATTTCGATTTGCACAGTCACAGCAATAACGCTGAATATCTTCGTGGCTTTGTCGATTAGGATTGTCGTCAATGTAACATGTGCAAGCTTGCTCTTAATGTGTCGCGATCTTACTTGCAGTTCTAAAATTCTAGGTGCATCTTTGACGTACAGCACATGAAAATTGTTTTTCTCCTTGAGCAAAATGGGAAATATCTTTTGAAAGCTGGTATATGCCAGTGAAAAGTATTTTTAACCCCTCTTCAGAAAGCTCCGGAAAGTCAGAAACTTCTGAAGCGAGCAGTGGATGAAAAGGTTGTTTTCGTCGATTCCAGTTCTGAGTCAGCCCCTCTTCGGTAAGTATATATTTCATGTTTTGTCTAGCATTCATATTTTTAATCATTTTATCGTTTAACTCTACATCGGAAATATATCTCTTATCCTATATATTTTGTAGATATACAGCAATGCGACAAAGTTATCTTTTGCTCGATAGCATTTTGTTGTCTAAGACATTATCTAAGAGCCGGAACTCATGCGAAATAGCGCCGTGAACGGCTTCGACAACCCATCTTCCTTTGGTCATTTTCCTAGACTCATTAGCTTCAGCAGTTGTGAGTGGATAACGCGTTCCTTTTATGGCTGGCATAAGCAGTTTGTAGCCTTTCTCGGTATTATCGAACTCAAATCCTCGAAATCCGCGGTCTGCAATTAGAAGATCGTTTAGATGCAAACCAAGAGGATCGTCCAATACGATTTTCATTGTTTAAGATAAATTAAAATTACATATTAAATTATTATTACCTATTAAAAATGCATCGTAATAGACTAGTTGATATCACCAAGCGTTGATATCCATTTTATGAGCTGTCAAAACGCAATTTTTTCAAAGATTATTGAAATGGAATACAAATTATAAAAGCGTCAACATAGTTTTCGTAAGGTGGCCCACTTAATTTTCTGACATGTTGCACTTCTTGGATTTTAATGAAACTTGGCATGCTGTTAGGCAAGACCTAAGCAATTCCCTATTTCTTAAAGTGGTCATTCAATTAAAGTTAAACATTGGGGCATCAGCTCCTATGCGGGGCCAAGGCCTACGTTGCCCGACCACGCCTTCGCGACCATGGGTTTCGGGTGATTCATTGATAAACACATTAAACTTTGAGTCACATGTAAATTGAATTGTATTATAAACCAGAGAGAACGAAACACATACAATATAAATTTCACGTTACAAATGGTTATCACTTTCCCCATACACAAAAAAAGCTTTTTCCAACACGCGTACGTAATGCAGAATAGCACTTACTAGCCTACGTACTTCAATCTACCCATCGAATTAAAACATCGAAATGAAAAACAATGTCAATAATAAATACTTAAATTTTGTTGTAAAATACAATCAATATTTACCACAAAATCTCAGTTCTACGCCGCCATAGTAAATGGGTTATCGATGAAATAAGTAGCTAGTCGATCCAAGATTGTAAGACGAATTTGATTCTTTATCTTCATAATCTTTTCACAAATTAATACTAGATATGTAGATCACACATATAAAAACACCGTTATAGCTATTGAGTGCAAAAGTACTTTCTCTGGGCGAGTTCATAAACTGATGAATATCTGCCACGGGGACCAGTGTCTTGGAGATTAAGGGCCTGTTCTACTTAACGCCAATGGCCTAAGCGTAAAGTCGGTGTTCGATTCCTTCCCATACCCTGGTTGTTTCAATTTCCTTTCTCTGTGCTAGTCGAAACTTCCATTGTGTTGACCACTTTACTCGACGAGGATTTAGAAGCAGGTTCTTGACACCAGCTTCCAAATGATACTCTCAAAATAAATTTGCCAAATACAAAAACAATAATTCGTGCTACCATTTTGATTTCAAAAACTTGCAAAAACTAGAACAGGTGTGATTAGTTTCTTTTAAGAACGAATTCAGCTTGTTCCGTTTCGTTGTCTGGGTGACGCGTTTGTTTATCAAAACGTCCTCGGAGAAAGTGCAAAATTATCACAAACCAAAAATACTGGCTCCTCACCATGGCATGATGGCTGCATTCGTAAACGACAAACTCGTTGCACGAGTTTTCGTAAGAAAACTGGAATGCGTGTGTTGAGTGCTGTCAGTGATTATCAGTTTCCTTTGACTTTACGAACAACTTCAGTTTTTTAGTTTCGTCGCCTAGGAGACGTGTTTGTTTACCATTCGCAAATGCGTTCATTTTGCTGAGGAGAGTTTTTAGTACATACTCAATATAAAATCAACAGGATTTTTAAAAGGAAGAGTGGCCATAATTCAAGTGCATAAATCAAAATTTAGAAATTTCAACTTCAACTTCATTTTTTCAAAAGTATTGAGCAAGAGAAGTTCAAATTTCGCTCATAACGGATTCAATCAACTTCGATCTCAACACTAAAACATGCATTTTTAAATTTAATAAAATGAAAAATACAAGAAAATGATTACCTTTGAAAAATTATGTACCTTCGTAGCATTTTCTAACGTACGCATGAATTTCCTCCTCGAAAATATAATATTGGCAGCTTTAGAAAACGTAAAATACTTTTCATAACAACGGACACCATTTGAAAACAACAACAAGGTACAGCAAGTGTATCTTTTAAACAACTGACCAAACATTAGCAGAGATCGGTTTATTTCGCTTGAAACGAATCGCACTCAGTTTTGTATACGAACGCTCTAGTTTAAAAACTGTATGCACTCAGTTTCCTTTACGAACGCCTTAGATGGAAACTCATTGCACGAGTGTAACTCGTTTGGCGTTTACGAATGCTGCCAGTGTTAGTTTCACTTGAAATGGTAGACGGGCCTAGTGTGAAGGTACCGGGTTCGGGTCCCATCGCGCGTCCGTCGGCCTAAGCGTTCGGAGTTCTCCGTGGTTTTTTCCGAAACAGTGTCAATACGGGTTAGGAGCCCTTAGAAAGACTGCCACGGACTACACAACCCCCTTGTGTTGCCTTTTGACGAGGACTTATAAGCGGGTTTCGAGTCAAGTACACCAATCGGATATACATGTTCACAACAACCATAAATCGACTGGCTCCTGACTCAATTGATTTAGTTTTTAAGTGCACTCATTTGACTTTAAGAACAATCTTTAGTTCTTAACCCATTTTTGCCCAGATATTTTTGCGACTTAGGTCAGTGATTTTGGGACACCTCCTATATTTTTGGGGGGATCTACAGAGGGGTGCTGGACCTTCAGTCAACAAAAGTATGGACGCTCTTGCTGTTTAGCGACTGCCATTCTGCACATGCACATTTCACTACTATGGTTTTCGTTTGGAGTCATCCTGCTATGCTCTATTCGTCGATTCCTGTATCTATGTTAAAAGGTGAGCTTATGAATACAGCACTCACTGTACGAAAGGATGGGATGACCGATGAGATACTTTTCTTGAGTGGGATGCATATTTGGCCCATGTTTGGCGGAGGAATACAGCTTTGACCCTAGCTTCAATCATAGGGTGGGTACCCGGGTACCTGTTAAGGCTGGGGTCGAGGTGTTTTAGTCATTTCTCACTAAGCCTACGCAAAATCGTATTTAATTCTCGTTATTGAGACGAACATGAACTAAACATACCATTTTAACCCCTTTTGGGAAGAACTATTGTTGTGCTTTTATGCGTTATGCTGTATATCATGACTCAATATCCAAAGTACCCATTATTGTCTCTGAGTACATACCGATTGTAAATGATTATTATGAAAAATATAATCAAACATACTAATAATTCTTATAATTATGAATTAATTTTTCTTTTAATAATAAAAATTATTAAGTCGTACAGTAAGTTATTATTTGATTATAAAACCGCTAAGCGTTCAAGAAACAAACGGGACGCATGGATTTTCGATGTGGGCACAGCGGTACCCAGTCTATTAAAAACGCGGTAAATGGTTGGACATGGACGCAAGGATTGAACCTATTCCAAAAAGCAGTGCAGAAGATAACATATATTCAAATGCCTCAGAATGTACAATATATCAAATTTTAAGATAATGTCTATCAGTTGCTCTTCATTCAACTGCTCGTGGGTCAAAGGTCCAATTCCTTGACGTTTGTTGTAGAATTGTGTTTCACACGTCATTTACTTGCCTCTTTTTATCCATGTTATGGCGCTGAAAGCAGGTCATAGTTTTCTCTGAACTGATTTTGAATCACCTTAGTTGTCCATTTTATGTCTAATATGAGTATTCTTGCTGTTTGACACAAATAATATCGAACATGATGTATGTTTTCACAGGAAGATACTGTTAGGGTCTAAAACATCGATTAACAGGCATACTTAAAGTCGGTTCAAAGAGATTAAAGGGGACTCAGCATGCCAAATTTATTACTATTATTATTATACATTTTTTAAAAATAATTTTTGCTTATTATCATGTGAGTGTTAAGCACATTTAACCTAATGCATAACTTTAAAATGTCACGGTTTTGCTATTCATTTTAAAATTCTACTCCTTCTTTTTTAACTTTTTATGTTGTAAATAGTGATATTTTTAACAAATTTAAGGATTGAATTATTGTTATTTGTATTATTTCCAGAGAAAAAAAAACTACATCTATATAGGGTGTTTCTAAATTGTTTTTACGAAACTGACGGGGAGATAGAGTACATAATAAGGAATTAGAATCCCATAGCTATGCGGGGTCAAAAACGCCGTTTTCACATAATCACTTTGGGAAAAGTGTTCAAGTGTTTGTCTCATTTCTTAACCAAGTTTGATAAACAATGAGCTTGTCTCCAAAAAACTCATCCGTGAAATGAAATAGAATTTTTAAACTATGAATTTTTGTCACATCTTTTCTGAGAAAAATACGTTAGTTTTTGACAAGCAAGGGTCGGGAAGTTCACTGTTGTTTTAGCACCTGTTGCAAAGTGATTATTTACAGCTACATGAAGAAGACGTTTCCGACCACACATCGCTATGTGATTCCGATTCCTTATTGTGTGTGCGCTGTCTCCGCCCTTCATTTTTATAAAAACAATTTAGAAACGCCCTGTATACAAAAAAGTTTTAAAAAGATTAATAATGCCACTTTATGTTTGCAACCTATGGCTAATCTGATCTTTAAATATCTTATTTATGATGTAAGGTTCAAGTCCAAAAAAAAAAAAAAAAAGTCAAACTATTTCCGAACACTGGGTAAAGCCTTTGTATTTCAAAAGGTGATGAATTTCGAAAAACAACAAACTGATATAAATGCGATTCTAGATTTCATTCAGTTATAACCTATCGAGGACAGACGTCCTTATAAACAGCTGCCATTGAAACATAGCTTAGAAATTTTAGTAGCATGCACTTCATGCTACAAAGACTATCTTAGGTCAATTTTCTTTGTTCATCCAATTTTTATAGTGTCCACCCCTTCAAGAAGAAAAAATGAATTTTGCAACAATAAACTAAAGAAATAACTGTTATTCATTTGCAGCAATAGGGCAGCCATTTTTGGCCAGACAAAAATACTCAAAATCTAAAATTTTTCACTATGCGTCACCAACATACAGCCCCTTTTCTAAATGGATCGGAATGGGTTCCTTTTCCCAACACATACGTATTCCAAGTACTGCCACCTGCAGCTCATGTTAGAACAACTCTTGCCCGAGAGTGGAAGCTATTCGATCTTCCGTCACAACTAACATACGTCTCAACCATGGTTGATGGAGAAAATGACCTATTTTATTTCAGCACAACCATTTCTAGTAGGATCCAAGTTTTTGCATTTTCAGTTTCAAAATTATTTGTTTTTCTTGAATCGTGTCATTATCATTTTGTTAATCCCCTCATAAATAGTTGCGAAGATGGCAGTGGACTGATTGGAAACCTCTAGCAAGTCAAAACAAATTGACATTTTTGCCACTCAAAAAACGTTTCTACGAAAAACGTTCTTGCTTCTCTTTTCGGAATAGTTTTCATTTGAATATCGAAGTTTTCTTAAGGCACTCATGATGGCTGTGACTCTCCATCCTTTTAAAAGTGAAAATCTGTAAGAAGAAGGTAGTTTAGGTCAAACAAAATGCCAAAGGACAGAGATAAAATAGCGCACTTAAATAATTAGGATCCATCACGAACTGACTTCTCAGTTGTATTTCCCAACGATATTTCGAATATCTTTTGTCATTAACAAACACTTCACTTGAAAGGGGACTTTTATAATACTTCAAATACAATGCTTTTTTTAAAACTTGATTTTTAAAATTGGAAGTCTGTCGTTTTTAGGAAGTAGAATGACTATTCATCCTACCTTGGATTAGAAACTTTTTAATTTTAAATTTCTAAAGGAACAGGACACAACTCATCCTTTTTTGAATGGACGGGAAAAGAGTTTGTTCAAACAACAAAGGATCCAGAACTGTTCTTAAGCCCCAAAGGTTTAGATGCAAAATAAACCCTATGCGCGTCCTAAAAAAATGCATCCACTTGTTCCAAAATACTTAACATTATGAACTCACCCAACTGGGATAGAGCTGATTATTTTAAGGGGCTTCCAATAGATGCGAATAGGTGTATTAACACATTTTCACATCTTACTTATTTTATAAGAGATAAAATTATGAATGGGGCCAGGGAGAAAAAGAAATATTTTGAGATAAATAGGATTTTTAAAATGCCTCATTATTTCCCATGTCTGAATCGGTGAGATTCAGTAGAAATCCCATTTTCGTCGTGTAAATGGCTGTCGAAAAAACTCTTCCGTTTACGTAATTAAAATGAATCAAAGCGTAAGATCAGTTTTTAAACGCTTGCCCCTATTATTTGATAAGACACGTACCCGTACACCAGAAATATAATTTAGGTGACACTTCCATACGCTTCAAGTAATGTTGATTGCATTGCGAAGAAAAGAGGAGAGTGGATTTAGCATATTTTCAGAACGTGCGGAATGAAGGAAAGTACTTGGAAAATGGAAGTGCAAAAAATTCATGAATTATTCACTTTTTAAAGATAACCAAAAACACACAGCAACCTTAAGAGAGATTATTTGGAATTTATTCGAATAAATTATGAAGTGGGGGGAAAAAACATATTAAAGAAAGAGGAAACTTGGAGATACTTTGATAGTACCGTGTGAGGCATTTCAATAGTCATCTTTTTGCTTCAAAATTAACCATGTCATTAGAAATATTGTTACGGGAAATGAATTAAAATTAAATTTCGATCCATGTATACTTCTTAAAGTTTCTTGAGAAGTGATTATGTTTTCGATTTTTCTGCCTGTCTTCAGTCTCCGTGTCCAATTCCCAGCTGAATTTGTATTGGATTTATGAGTTTCCTGGATAACGCCGAAGCTTGCAAGTTTTAATTTACTGAATGTCACGACTACTTTTTATAAAATTTCATATGTTTCGATGACAGATGGAAGCCCTATAAACAGCCCCGTGGAAGAGCATGATCCTTTCAACATCGGTGTATTTTTAACACTTTTCTTAGTCTACACGTTATGAATTTTTTTAAATATTTTTTTCTATTGGGGCAAGTATTACACTTTGAATTGATTTCTCTAGAATTTTCAGTGTTACAATGGCCAGGTAGGGTCGCTTTAAAAAAATTTTTTACGATAGAAATTAAAATTATCATAAAAAGCAACACTTCATAACGTGGCAAGCTAAAAATATCAAAAATGGTCCGATATTGAAAGGTCCTAATGTTGGGTCCATTTTTTGCCGATAGTGAAGTAGAGAATTTATCCAGCAGAGTAGCCTGCATTGGAAAGAAAACGGAAAGGTAACGCTCGGTATTCGAAATGTAGACAGCTAGTCCTTTACCGTCTACCTTCCTTTTAATGGTATGTATCTCTTGACTGTTCGGAATAAAGCAATGAAGATTCTTTTGTTCTCCTTTCAGTGTTCTAAAGGTTCATTCAAAGATTTTAATTTTAGCAAGAATCGCTTCACACTAGATTTCAACAACGGTGGCACTTAGTAGATGAATCATGTGTTCAAAATTTTAAAATACAGGGTTAGCACACATTAATGACAACATTTTGCTACACATATTACAATAAAATTTTAAAAAATTAAATAATTTTTTTTTGTAAGGCCGGAAATTTGACAATCAACCATTCACCTCTACTAAGGCCCGAATGAGTGGCCATTTTATAAAGGTGGCAGCCAGTAGGCAGCCAACGTTACCCTTTATAAAGAAACAGACACGTTAACATCCAAGCCCAAGATGCGGTGTCTTGGAATCTAAGAATTCAGGACTCTCTTGGATCTTGGTCATGAACCCAATGTGCGGTAGCTTGATTTGTTAGCCACTACACCCTCTTAAAGTGGTGTATAAAATATAGATTCCTTTTATTATTATTTTCACAGTCGATCAATGTATGTAATGTTAGAATATAGGAAAATGAAACTGTCCATGAAATTTTGCACTTGCGGGGGAGGAGAGAGAGAGAGAGAGAGAGAGAGAGAGAGAGAGAGAGAGAGAGAGATAAGTGATTATCTTTTGTGTTGCGAAAGAACTGCGGAACTGTGTAGAAAACAACTGTGGAAATAGCCGAATTTGTAACATATCCACATAATTATTACCAGTTACCGTTTTTGAAAATAGTAAAACCCACACAATTTTGTTCGTTAAATAACACTAAAAATATTCACTTTTTGTGAATCTGTTTGCAACTACACATTTTCATGGGGCGTTTCACTTCTCCACGCTGTAACATTACAGATAAGGATCGATAGTGGAAAAAAAGTATATTTTCTTTAATTTTGTGTATCGCTTATTGCAATAGGTCTAATAGTTTCGAAAACATAGATATTTAAAATCCGGTCTCTCATTTGAGCAAACAGAGTATAATAAAAGTTATCCTGTTAGCCAGCGCTTGGAAAAAATTCTGCAAACCCAAGCATTCGGGCATGTCTAACCCTATTGAAAAAGATAAATTTCGATAATAACAGGTTTCAATTAACCCATTTATGCCTAGTGTCCCTTTTTTGGGACGGCATTTTCGCTATTAGTTGAAAACGTTATTTATTTTTCCTAGCCTTTATTCATGAGTATTGAGCCTCAACTCTACAAAATATTTTAACATGACCCAGTAGGATGTTGATATTTTGATTTTTATGCATAAAGATTTTAAACGAAATTATCCCTTGTTCAAGAAGTTGACATCAGAAATTTATCTATTATTTCTGTTATCAGTCAAAATCGAAGAAAGTCGCAAAAATATCCAGGCACAAATGGGTTAATTTCAAGCTTTCGACGTGAAAAACAGTTTGTTAGGCTAGTGTTTCAATCGAACAAAATGGGGAAATGTTCCAATGAAAATTCTAGAACAATGAACGGAATTTTGCGCCTCAGCTGCTGGAAATTCCCATGCATTTCAAAGAAGGAGGGAGCGATTTACAAATAGTAACTTCTAGAATTGAGAGTAGCTCGAAAGGATACATTTTTGGATGTAATTTCCCAAACTTTGAGTTGTCGCAATTCTAAGTGTTAGACATTCATTTGTTTAATGACTCGTATGTTTTTGCCTCGGGTACCTATTACAAACGGCTGGTTTATCACACCGTAACCCTGCAGCACGAGACTGCCAGTATTTTGAAAATAATTGCAAATGACTCAGGAGGCAGTGAAAGAGTCAGAGGTCCGACTCCTTAACTTTCTCTCCGGTAAGACCCTCATTTTGTAGATAATTTCTATTGGAAACAAAAATGGGTAACTCTTAATTGAACCTTATTCGGATGCGTTAAGAATCCCTCTAGACTTTCTGATGGCTGATGTTATCGAAATGCCAGCCATGATGCTACAGCAGGAATTTCCAAACTTGTAGTTCAAGCGCGATGTTTGGCGTATTGCGACTACTCCTTGTTTTAGGATATATTAAAGACTTGCAATGTTTCGTGTCCGGGAATACAATTAAGGAAAAAAGCAAGCATTTGTACATTCTCAAATGCATTAGCATCCAAAATCGAATCCACTCAAACCTCACCCAATATCCGAAAACTTAATTCTAGAATACTCTTCCTCAGAACAACAGCTTCAATCTTTTTCATGTTATTATTTTTCCTCTCCTAACTAAAGCCGACCCATATTCCTACTTTTGAGCTCTAACGGTAAACGTAAGGAAGTCAAAATAAGTGGTCCGGAGCGTCTGTTGTTTGTATGTGCATCTTAACTCGACTGTGGTCAAGTTATACTGTGTGACTGTGTTAAAGTGTCAAGTACAGCTTCACAAAAACTTATTCGGGAGGGAAGAAAACCATGTCCATTGACTGAACTGTCAATTCCGCGGGATTGACATTTCATTCAAATAAAAATTTATTTTAATAGAGGAAAGAGGGAAAAAGTAAGATTGTGGTAAGTTCAAGTTTAATACTTTATCTTAATTCATAATTAAAACGATACCTGACATAAATATGAACATTATAGCCATGATATTCTAATCCCGCAAAAGCGGGATTGCATTCCCACTCTTTTCACGATGATTGCAGCAGGGGCCCTGTTGGGGAAATGCATGAAAACAACCTTGAACTAGAATCGAAAAAAACAACAGATCACTCGTGATAAGCGCAAAGCGAATGAACTAGGGTAAGCATTGTAAATGTCTGTTAAATCATCTAAACATTTCCTCTGCATTAAACATGAGCTATCCATATTTATTATATATATGTATATATATAATGTATGTATATATATATATATTATCACGAAAGCAGATGCGATTCTGATGGTTTACTGTCTCTGACAAATCTGACATTGAGTTGTGTTAAAGTATGTAGCTACAGATAAAAGAATCAAAACAAAAAACTTAAATTTTAATGAATAGAAAAAATAATTAGACTTACTTGAGAAACTTTAGACTCACTCAGCAAAGGGTCGATTAGTCTATTTGTGTGTTGCTTTTGGTGTGCTCTAGCTTGATGGAGGCGAAGGTCTTTGTACTCCCGAATAGGGTGGAATCAGCCAGCTTGAATCGCAAAAACTGCGCCAAGGAATTGAATCTATACATCCATCCAAAGTACACCGGACGACCCTAGGTAAAAGACACCAGGGCTTAGAAGCGAACAGTGTCTAGGATGAAGGAGATTTTATACAACCCATACTTCAACGTATTCATAAAATGAACATCACTGACTGTTTTTCAAAAATCTAATCTCGTCTTTCGTGTCCCTCGCACCGCCCATGGATGCATGCGTCCATGAATGGGAACACTCAGAATCTTTCAACGAAGCGTTTTTATAAACATTCAAAGCATTTTGTCAAATCCATTGCGTTGAATCAAACAAACTTTTATCCAATCAACCAAACAGAACTACACACAAATTTTGTTAAATTCAACGAAACACTTTTTAGCGTGACGTAAAGCATACTGCCCCCTACTATGCGACTCGACGAATTAGAACGTCAATACGTATTCAGTTCAAGATTCATTCCTCAAGAAAAGACCCAACTTGTCCAATATCTCGAGTCCTAGATGACTACTACACCGTGGTTTATTTTTCGAACAAGTCCTGCATTTTCCAAAGCAGTATTTCTAAGAGTCATTCTGTAGAATGCGCCTCTCGTTTATTTCTATGCATAAAATATTTCCACCCTCCCCGAATGAATAGAAATCCCGCCTATTGTTTTCCCAAAATGAATCCAAGCAAAAAGTGCTCGATTTCGCAGAATTATTAAGATGCTAACTTTACTTAGTTTATTACTTTCAACAGAGTGGACTGACATTCTGTTTTTAGTCACGATAAGCTGTTTTACGAAAACAGCTTTCTGCCTTTTTGCGGACAAAGGAAACTGGCATTATGACAATGATCGCTCTCAGTTTTTCTTTGTAGTGGAATACATTGCAGACATCGAAATGGAAGAAAAAGTAATTAACGAAATGACGTGTGAGGCTGTTTATTTGAATACTTGGAGTATGTTATGAGCAATCTTTGCCAAATGGAATCATTTTTCACTCGGTGGGAGGCTAGCAGCACAGTAGGTAGCTTGCATTTTTTCCCTAATAAATTACTCAGCAGGCAGCTTTTAATAATATCTTTTTCTTTTTTTTTAGCGAGTTCAATTTCTTATTAGAGCATTAGAAGTAGGACCGTGCCTTTTTGCATTATAATTGGATGTTTGTAAAAAATGCAGCACCCTGAAGGAATCCTCAGAATCAAATGAAATTTAATACAATAACGGTTTGAAAGAGTACATAAAAAATGATTCAATTTTCAAAGCAAAAGAAAAATATAATAAAATAAAAATTTTAACAATTAAGTGTCCGAAAACAGTATTGGGTGTGGCCACCCTGCACTGCAATAGGTGCTGCTATACGACGTGGCATAGAGTCAAAGAGATTTTTAATGAATGCTTCGGGAAGAGCATTCCCTATTTCTTGTAGGCGTGACTCAAGTTCATCTGTTGAATCTGTAGGACGAGCATCCCGAGCGAGACGCCGACCCTTGAAATACCAGACATGTTCAGTAGGTGACCTATCGGGCGAATAAGCAGGCCACGAAAGAACCTGCCTGTTTTCTGCTGAAAAGAAATCTTGCACATTCCTTGCTACATGTGGACGGGCATTATCTTGCTGAAAGAGAGCTCCAGGAATGCCTTGAAGGAAAGGGGCGTCTTCGGGGTCTGGAACTTCTCGGATGTACCTGTCGCTGTTCAGGTTACCTACAATTCGTAGCAGCTGAGATCGTGCATGATACGCAATCGCACCCCAGACCCTAACTAAGGGTGTTCGTCCACTAGGACGTTCGATCATGCACTCCGGCAGGTAGCATTGACCGACATAGCGTCTAACATGAATGCGGCCATGAAGGTTTCACGCATTAAAGTGGGATTCGTCCGAAAATACCACTTTTTGCCAATCTGCACGCCAGTGTATGTTCATGAAACCATTGCAGTCGCAAGCATGGATGGTTTCGCGTGAGGGGAGGGGGTCTTGTATAAAGGAGTTCGTACACGCAGTCCACGAGGCAGCAGATGTCGACCAATGGATGAAGCAGACAATGAAACACCTGTAGCAGTGGACCCATGTGTTGACAATTGTCTAGATGAAGCTGTTCTGTATGCATGCTACAGCTCTTTATTGAAACGGTTTCAGCAGCCGTTCAGATGTTGCTGCTCAGCCCGCGCATGTGTAGTGGCTTCGACATTTTAATCATTTGCTTTACACAGTATAATTTGCATTGACGGAAAATTTCAGCTCCATCGCGTCATTCTTTCATGCTGCCTACATTTTTAGAAACAGGAGTATAATCGAATGCGTTATTATCAAATAGAAGAGAAAAGCAGTTGGGGAAGTTGGGGTGTAATGAAACATGCTATCTAAAACTAATAGGAATTGTCACAGAAAGTTGAAACTGACACACCTATTACACAAGTATATGTTCCAGTGACTGATGTGGAGACAATCGCATTTTTACAACAAGAGATATAGAAAATGATTGGATTTTCACCATTGAAAGTAAATTTCATGACTACATGTCATTTCCTTTTACCTCCTTGTTTTCATAAGTATAATTATTTATTTTTCAAATATTGCGATCACTATGGTGTGTTCTTCCTACTTTCAAAGCCAGAAATAAGAAGATAAACGTTAGGAATGAGTCAAAATTTATTTAGTTTGTCGTCTCAGTTTGGGGTACAATGAAACACTTGTAGATGGGGTAAGATGTTACTATTCAATATTTAGATTGAGATCTTCATAGAGCACATAATGTTAACAAGGAATTGTTTTTAAATCGCACTCTGCAGAGCTGAAGTTGCTGCGCTCATGATTTTCTTTTCATGAGTTTGAAGAAAAAAATTTTTCTACAAATATATATATATATATATATATATATATATATATATATATATATATATATATATATATATAGGGTGACCGATAAAGTTAATAACGGGCTTTGATTCTATAGCTATTAGGGATTAGTGGGTAATTGTAATTGGAAAAATGTTCAAACTAAGGTCGGAAAAAAGATTACGCTTCCAATAAACTCCCCTCGTTCGTTTTCAGAAAGTGACATTTTTAAAATTTGTATACGACTCTCATACAAGAAAATTCTCAGTTAGTAAAATGTGCCCCATACACTGATGAGGTGTCGTACAAAATTGGATAATCCTATTCTTAAAAGTGTCAGAGATAGGAAAATCCATAGAACGCTGACATAAACCCCTTTTCAAGGGCTCTCGAAGGTCAAAAATCACGTCGAATGACTGCATTTCGGGGGTCTTATAGCAATGACGAAAGAACAACTTTTTTTTAAATCGAGCAATAAACGTTTACATACAAAATCCTGTGGAGTCCCGATCCTCTTTCTTTAAAGATATACCTGAGAGGTTGTATGATAAAAGGCTGAAATTGGATGTATCGTCTCATGAGTGTATGGGGCACATTTTACTCATTGGGAAAATTTTTTTTGTACGGGGGGTCCTATACGCATTTTAAAAGTGTCTCTTTTTGTAAATGAACGAGAGGAATTTTTTTCTTAACTTCTTGAACTTTTTTTTCAATTCACATTGCCCACTTATCTCTAGTAGATAAAGAATGAAAGCTCGTGACCACCTTTTGCGGGCACTCTGTATATATAATGACAATTACTATTCAGACTTCTTGTGTTCATATTAAACCATGCGAATTTTTTGTATTTTCACACATTTCATTGAGAGACTCATTCATTAACTGCAATGGCTCAATGAACTTCATGAATGGGGTTGAACGGGTCCAAGTTTTTCTTTCTTTTTTTCATTATAACTTTCTGTCAATCATTTTTATTCAAATTATTATTTTTGTTTTACCAAAACCTTTTGTTTTTGTTTGTGATCCAATAGTTGAGGCAAACATCTTGTGATTTCGAGTAGGGATGGACGCGAGACGAAAAATAGGCGTCTCGCGTCTCGCAAAATAGCCTAAAAGCTTTGTCTCGTCTCGCAAAAATCCCTATATCGTAATGTTAAAAATGTGTGTCGTCTCGCAAAAAAGTCGTCTCACGTCTCGCAAAATAGCCTAAAAGCTTTGTCTCGTCTCGCAAAAATCCCTATATCGTAATGTTAAAAATGTGTGTCGTCTCGCAAAAAAGTCGTCTCGCGTCCATCCCTAATTTCGAGCCCATAAAAATAATTAGGAAAAGACAAAAAAGGGCCCATTCATGACCACTCTCCCCTACAGTGAGCTTGAGACTGCAAAAGCGAAACGCATAGGTCAAAAGTGAGGAAGAGAATAGGTCTCATTTTAGAACGAAGTCGCGACTACTTTAGAGAATTCATTTCAGGGGATTATGGGCGCATTATGCCATACTTTAAGCAAATTGAAATGTTATTGAAAGGTGATTTAGAATAGATTACGATCCTCTGCCAGTAAGAGAGTCAAAGGATCGAAAATACGTCAAAACCCTAAAAAAAAAGTTCACCTAAAATGTAGTCAAAGAAATTGGAATTCATTTTGAACACTTAAGTAAAATTAAATAGCCGATTCGATTGAAGCAAAAGGCTGAAACGAGTTTATTATTTGAAAACTCTATTTGTCTAAGGGGATTCGTTCAGTGAGAAACAATGCGGGTGTGTTCGAAAAACATCCTGAGTGAACAAGAGCTATTCGGATAGTAGATTTTAACATAAAGTTGAGAGATGTGCGAGAAATCGCTTTCCGCGGAGCTCCTTAAGAAAATAAAGGCCCGTATTCTTGTCCGTTTCACTCAATCAAAAGGGTCCAAATCCGTTTCTTTTCAGGGGATTTTTTAATCACTTTTCCCGATCCATAAAAAATAAATAAATAAACTCGCATCTTGGCTATCCATATTTATTTAAAAGTGGGCCATTCCTATTTATATATCTTCCTATTTATTGAATATTTGTTAGAAATAAATATCAGCCTTGTTTAAACGAGTATTATTCCCATAGAGTAATAATACTCGTATTTCCTAAATGTAAGTATATATTCAGGAAATTTTTTTAATATTTTCATAAATTACGGACGATCATCCCGTTGCTGTACGAAGTTTTAATGAGTACGTACCTGCTAGTACAATGGGATGCCGAAGCTATTCATAAATTATTAATTATGACTGGGGTTTAGAGCCCATAAAATGAATCTGCTTGTTAACAAGTAGTTGCATAAAATTATTTAATTTTTAATTTTGAGTTAAAGATGAATTTTACTGAAAATAGTAAAATGTAACCATCATTTCACATGAAATCTACGATTAGTCTTTTAAAAACAAATCAATAAAATGACTTTAAAAATAAAATATCATTTTTTAAAGATTAATGGGTTAAAATAAGACAAAACAGACTGTTAAAATAAATTAATTTAATTGATTAAAACAACAACCTTACACAATCATTCTATTTTAGAGTCTTTTATTTTAGAGAGATTATAACGAATGAACTTTAGAAATAACTCAATAACTGTAAATAATTTTAATAAATCGATTTCTACAACCAATAGAAGTATCGTAGTTTACTCTGCTACGTGCGCTCTGCTCCGACGGCGTGTCTTTGAACTTTCTGTAACACACCAAGTCTTTAAGTAAAAGTGTCATCAAGAATGAATTGGGGCAACTGCAATAAAATACTGATTATTAACCGACGAAAAACGGAGGAGGTTCTCAAGTCGGCGCCTATATATATTTTTTTATGTATGATCACCCATAACTTTTTACAGAGTATTCCGATTTTGATAATTCTTTTTTTATTGGAAAGGGTATACCTCGAAGTGGGTCCCATATAAATTTGGAAAACATATTCCAACCCTAAGGGTAGGAAAACAGGGGATAATTGATTTTTCACTCATTAATTGTAATGTATGAACACGCATAACTTTTTACAGAGTAGTCCGATTTGGATAATTCTTTTTTTATTGGATAGGGTATACCTCGAAGTGGGTCTCATATAAATTTGGAAAAAAAATTCCTACCCTAAGGGTGGGAAAATAGGAGTGATTGATTGTTCACTCACAGATTTTAATGCCGAGTTCTGTATTACCAAAGTAGAACTCTCAATCTCTGCATTTCTGCTAAAGCTCGTTGATCGTGAGCGACGTGCGGAGAGCGCATTTTTTGGAATGTTTAACGCTGGATATTTCACGTTGCATTGTTCATTTGGGGGTATTTATTATTCACACACAGATTTTAATGCCGAGTTGTTTATATCTCAATCTCTGCATTTCTTCTAAAGCTCGTTCATTGTGAGCGACGTGAGGAGAGCGCATTTTTTGGAATGTTAATGTTTATCGCTGGAGATTTATAGCCACTAAAAATTATAAAGTAAAAACTTTTTAACAAAAAAATTAAACCGCCCGAAAACTAAAAAGCAAAAAATAATAAACCTTTTTATTTAACCTTAATAACTAAGTTTTTAAACTAATGTAAGTGTACCTAAGTCATTTTGAGTCGGTGCCAAACAATCCATGAACAAAGATCACTGAATTACTTTAAATTTAAAGAAATAACCCACTCAAATTAACAATGCAACGTGAAATCTCCAGCGATCAACATTAACATTCCAAAAAATGCGCTCTCCGCACGTCGCTCACGATCCACGAGCTTTAGCAGAAATGCACAGAGTTCTACTTTGTAATACACAACTCTGCATTAAAATCTGTGTGTGAACAATAAATGACCCCTCTTAACAATGGATATTTAGGTAATTGAGTGATCTTTGTTCATTGATTGTTTGGCACCGACTCAAACTGACTTAGGTATACTTACATTAGTTTAAAAACTTAGTTATTAAGGTTAATTAAAAAATTTATTTTTTGCTTTTTAGTTTTTCGGCGGTTTAATTTTTTTGTTAAAAAGTTTTTATTTATATTAAAAAACTCTAAAGTTTAACATATATAGATAGAGTAGAGAATATTTAGAAAATATTTTATTAAAATTGCATACGGATAAAGAAGTTCATATCCAGCATTAGGTAATAAGGCCCATTTATAAACCTTAATAGCGGTAGAAATGTATTAGCATTTGGAATGAATGCTGCCTGAAACATGCTCAACATTTCCTTGGAAATGAGTCAAACCGGGAGGGGTTTGGACTTATCCAAATATTACGCAGAATCGAAGATTTATCTGCAGTCTTTAAAAAACAAATTATTAGATCATTTTGAATGACAGGACAGTGAGGTTTGGTCACTTCACAAGGATGAAGGGTGAGTCATCCGTTTCAAAGCCCATCTGCTCGCTTGCTTTCATTCGATTTGTTAAAGATAAACAATGTTTTATTCTTTTCTGAGAGGATTTGAGGAGCGCGACGATAGGAAAAGACACATTTTAGCTTGTGAAAGAAAATATTTCTACACTGCAAAAAATATTCCTGTAAATCAACAGAAAAAGTCTGGCAGCAAAAAGTTGCCAGAAATATTCTGTAGGCAGAAATTTTCTGTTGCCAGGAGCTGTATGTTATATGACAAAAAAATTCTGTTCCCTACAGAAATTTTCCGTATACATATAAAAGTCGTTCCCAAGCGGCGTTTTACAGTTGATTTCTGTATACAGAAACTATCTGTAGGGATTACAGAATCATTCTGTTGAATGACATTTATTACTGTCGACAGAAAATTTCTGTATACAGAAATTTTCTGGCAACTTTTTGCTGCCAGTAATTCTTCTGTATACAGAAAATTCCTGTATACAGAAATTTTCTGGCAACTTTTTGCTGCCAGTAATTCTTCTGTATACAGGAACTTCCTGTAGACAGAAAGATGTTACATTCTGGCAACATTTTGCTGCAGTTTTTCTGTTAATTTACAGAAATAGTATTTTTAGTTATTTCATATATTACTATTATATTTCTCCAAATGTTTAATTTTTTTTATACATATACTAAAAAAATTTAATAAATTTACAACAATATAATTTGTAATACATGAAATAAATATAATACCAGAAAGTAGTCTGGTATTATACTTATTATATTATTACTATTATATTTTTGTAAATGCATTAAAAATTTTAAATATGTGTATAAAAATATGGTACTGACGTATTATCCTGGAGGTCATTCCTGACAAACTATGTCAAATGAGTTGCCAAACTATTGGCAATATATTCAAACCGCCGGGATAATATGCAAGTACCAAAAATATTTAAACATTTGGAGAAATATAATAGTAATATAGGAAATAACTAAAAATACTATTTCTGTAAATTAGCAGAAAAACTGGCAGAAAAATATTGCCAGAATGTAACATCATAGCTGCCAATTCAGACAGTTAAAAAAATAGAAGATTTTTTTTTTTAAATTACCATGCAATATCGACATTTTATTTTGAAATCTTGTTCAACCAGAAACGTTGTAAAACAAACATTCTGCCTTTATTCCAATTAAATCTTTGTCGGTGGTAAAAATAGATCTTATTAAAGGAGATGCATCAATAGCTTTTGCACTTTTAAGGTGCTTAGCTATCTTCGTGTGCACAACTATGTCGCTTTTACCTCTGTGCGATATCGAGAAATCACACCCACACACCGAGCAAAATGCATGCTTATCACCGAGCTTCGACTTTAGCACGAACTTAAAATCCTTCACATAACCATCTTTGAAAGTTTAGTAATATTTCTTAGTCGGCATTTCGTTTTAGCCGATAATTAATCATCACCGCTGAAGCAGCATGTAAGATCGAAATCAAAACAATTTCGTTTTGCCGTTGCCAGATTCTACGTCGGATCCGGGAGGGCTAGGCTTAAGATTCAAGGAATTCTTATTATACACTTAAACAATGCATATTCAGTCGCGCGGACAGTTACGGACGCCCGGCCAAATTCACTATAACTATTATTATCACGCTATTCATGCCGCAGTACGACGATCTTCTATCTACGCTTCCTCTGGAGTATTTGCGGAATCGTAAACCGGCTATCTTTCCCCTCGATTGCGCAGTAAAGGCCCGTTTACATGTGAAAATAGAAAATCCCGGGTTAAAGCGGAGTACAGGGGAAAACTCGCAATGCATCATGGGAAAGCGGGGTTGACTCTGCATTAACCCTCCTTTCGACCAGGAATCTTTCTACCCCGCATTTTCCCCCCTAAGTAGGGGAAGTGGGATAGAAAGCAGTGTAAGTACCAGGATTTACTCCGCATTTTTGCACATGTAAACAGGCCCAAAGTCAACCGTCCTCTAATGTTAGTTCGTAATTAGGAATTATTCAGAAAAATTCGAAAAAAATGGGAGAAACTTGTTTATGGCCGTAAAATCGGAAAATGACTAAAAAACCGCAAAACTCCCGGGTAAACCGGGATGATTGGCAGCTATGTAACATCTTTCTGTAAAACTAGCCATTTTATCAATAATTGTTTTTTGTGTTCAAAATCTGTACCTACAGATATAAGTATACTCATACTTTAAAATAATCTTAATAGACACAAATAACTCTTCAGTTCAACAGTAAATTAAAAAATTAAAGGTCTGAATTAAACATTCAGTGCGAGTAATAATTGAAAGCTGTTTCAAGAACATGAGTACTTACCGGAGCCGCAACTACTGTTTACGACACCTGGGGCAAACCTTAACTAGGGTGCCCCTCCCAAGGAGCGATAACTGATCTTGGCACTCCCTTTAGCACAGCACCCGCATCATGTGCCCCACTTACTTCAACAAGAGAAATAAGTATTTTTTTGTCATGAAAAGATAGGAGGATGAGTGTACTTGTAATGAAAATTTTTACATATCATTTATAATCATGCCATTAGAGCTCTAAAGCAAAAAATTATCTATAGCAGAGCTTGACAACCTGCAGCCTGTCTCCTTAGATAAAAAGGGGAAAGAAAATGAGAGCATTTTACACTTTTCCTATCATTTTAGAAATACACAAAGTATTTGATTTCCAGTATAATGAAACACTGTTGAACTCAGCAGCAGATCAAGAGAAAAATATGGGGGGAGAAAACAAATGCTGAAAATTTCACCTTTTATTTTCCTTTAGTTCACACCCATTTTATTTATTTACTGTTTTTTCTTCTTTGGTTAGAATCTGGCAACTAAATAATTGCTTTATAAATAGTTAGCACTAAATTGCGGGATAAAAATTTAAGCATATGTATCATAATAGTGAAAAACAAATGAGAAATTATCCAACATCAGAGAGCATTTTCTCTGCTAGGGTTAATTGTTGACCTACACATTTTAGAAAAGTCAAAAGCGATCTTCTTGCAAAAAAATAAATAAAATAATAATTCTTATTTATATAGTCAAACTTGAATAATTCAAAGTTGAAATTTTGAATTGATCATGTTCGAGTTATCCAAGTTTTGCTGTATTAATGAAAACTACACTCAATACTTTTACTCTTGTTCACTTAAATTAAAAATAACTCATTTCAGATTCTATTTTAAACACTACAGTTACAAGAATGCATTGTTGCCATAAGTTGTTAAATTGAACCATTAAATGAAAGTCACTTCTAGAAAAACTCTTGAAAATAAATGAAAATGCATAAATATAAAACAAATAAAGCATTAAATGGTGCATTAAAAAATAATCTGATTTTGAATGCTATTGTAGCTATTTTGCATTTCCCCCCCCCCCAAATGTGTAGCAACAGAGCTTTAAAAATTATCTGGAAGCACACATACGTTTTACTCCTAGCAGAGGTAGTGACACCTGGTATTCTCGGAAAAATCCAAACCATTTATACTTAAGTCACAAAATTAGTTAACTAAAATTATCAGCTACACTATTAAAAAAAAAAAAAAGAATCGGAAGTGTTGCCTTAAAATATGGGGTAGCTCTTGTAGTTTAAATTGCAGGAACATTTCTGCACTAGGCAGGCAAGGTTTCTATAAATGTTTCTGCATGTTTTGGAAAAATATTTAAATATTTTCCCACATTTTTTGCAAAGGTTTCTAGATTAAAGGTGAATAGATATGTAATGTTTCAGAATATTTTGGGGAAAATATTCAGTAACCTCTCTGTTTATTTCACAAAGGTTTCCGAATTAATATGCAATATTCCTATTAATAAATTGAATTTTATTAATTTTAATGAGTTTTAAAATAAGGGTTTAACTTATGACTGCTTTTTTTACAAAAGAAAATCTTAAAATATGAAAAAGTAATTTTTACTATCATAAAGTCATAAAAAAATCTTAAATTACCAACTGATTTTGGTTCCCTGAAATTTGTCATACTAAAATTGTACATTGGATTTTTCACCCCCCCCCCCTCTATGAATCTTAAACAAAATATAAGGTTCTTTATAGAACCTTTTATTTGTTTCGGCAGTTCATTTTATACTAAGAAAAAGACTGGAATAACTCCACTGACTTTCCAAACTCTTGATCTTTATCAAGCATTCAAATAAATTTAATCAGCTCAATTAAATGTAGTGTTCAGACACTACTGTACTTCAAATAATTTGAGTGTATAGGCCGCAATGTATAATTTTTTGTAGCCCTGTAAAAAAAAAAAACTGCAAGCACTCCGCATATTAAAATCTGTACAGTGTGCAAAACAGTGACCTATAATATGCATACCTAATTGAGTACTCTTTAGATGCTACTACACTTTCAAGAATTTGCGCCATAAAGTACAAGAATATTTTGTAGCATTGTACAAAACATGTGCTCTACCCACATCAAAATCTATACAGGTTGTGTGACTGTGACCTATGAACTTTTATTAAAATGCACTATTTAGGCGCTAGCGCACTATAAATGATTTCCATTTGTAGGCCGTTATGTATGAGAATTTTTTTTTTTTTTTTGCAACCCCGTGAACATTGAATGCGATAACACCTCTAGATGTGTATATTTCACACCTTAGAAATTCAGAATACGCCTTAAGAATTTCGGAATGAGTGTTTTTACTCATTGCTTTTCCATATAAAATTAGGTATATTTTGATAAATAATTATGATTTGCTGATTTTAAATTTTAAAAATCTAATTTTTGTATTAGTTTTTGTTGAACTGACATTTATGTACCTAGATGTATAATCAGCTATTATTTATGTGTCAAATGCAATTTAATTATGTATTTGAAAATTTAGCATAATTGTTTGTTGTTTTAATTACTTGTTTGGAAAAGAAAATACTTCTTCTAAAAAGGTTAAGGAGTATTTTTACTCATCTGAAAAAAATCCTAGATGGATCACTGCCCATGAACAAATTATCAGCTCTATGCACACCAAAATCTATGCAGGTCATGTGATCGTTACCTATAACATACATAATCAATTAGCACTCAATTGAATGCATCATTCAGTCACTAGCATACTTTGAAGAATTTCTATCTATAGGCCATAACGTAAATTTTTTTGTAGCCCTGTAAAAAATTTATAAGTCCTATACACACCAAAATCAAGAACGTTCATGTGGCAATGGTCTATAATATGCATACCAAATTTGAACTCAATCGAATGCACCATTTAGGAGCTATCGTGTTCACTCTTACACACACATGCACAGATACATCTTCTAAAAATAGTATAAGTGAATTCAGAAGAGCTCAAAACGTGTAAATACATCAAGATCTCTAAAGTCAAATTTTTTCATGATTACAATACTTTTCTAACATGGTACATGCTCGAAAAGTTAAAAAAAATAATAATAAATAAATAAATTTTTTCTTAGTAAAAGTTTTCAACAAATTATATATGCCATAAAGTATTTTATTTTAGAAAAGTAGTATATACATTACAAATTATCTTTTCCAAACAATAATATGGCAATACAGATACACAGGACTTCTCTCTGCAAGTAAATTGATACATTTCTGAAAAAAAGAAAAAGTAAAATCAGATACATTTTAAAATATATTTGATAAATTTGCTGGACGATTCCACCGTTATGTGTGCAACATCTGTAAACTGCTTTTCTTTAACTCCTTTTTCATAACTCAGCATTGAAAAATCAAGTATCAATATTATCTTGCTTTACATCCTTTTATAAAACGAACATATACACAATAAATATAATTATCTGCAACATTTTATATTTAATTAATTTTATAAAACTTGTAACGTGTGAAAACTTATGGGTAACACACAGACATTGGAACTGTCCTGCTCAGCAAACTCCTAAATAAAAAAAAAAAGATTTCATTTTTATACTCTATGACACTATAAGTTCCCGACCATATGGTTATGTCTCTGGTTTTAGTGAGCCTCTGGAGACCAGCAAATTTTGTTCATTAATTTGATTTGATTTGAAGTCACCCCCGCAGGGAGGGCGAGATTTTGGAGATTTATGGCGAAGAGCTGTTCTCGCTTGTTCTGGGGGTTCGTTCACTATATCCAAAGTTCTGATGTCTGATAACAATAAAACAAATAGAGAAATACAAAACTAGAAAATGGAATTTTTTATATAAGTACTGAATGTTTATTAAGTAAATCAAACATAATGGATCGCATTTATAAGTCTAGAACTAGTTAAGTAAAATAAGCACAATTAATCACATTTATGGAAATAATGTACATTCCATTCAGTTGGAAAAACTTGTCACTTACTCAGGTTAAGTCACACTGTCAGTTGACTTAACCTGTCAACGAAATATGACAGGTTAAGAGCTGTAGCTTTTAACCCGTCATATTTTGTTGAGGATGGAAAATGAAATCATCTAAAGTCAAGACGAAATTTCAACTTTTAGTTCACTTTCTAAAGTACCCTGATTTTGTTATGAATGCTTTTAAAGGATAGGATAGATTACAGGATTGAAAAAGTTATGCCCCCCCTCCCACCTTGTTTAGTATTAAGCAAGTTAGTCTCCACTTATTCTGGTCAAAATCGTTATGAACAGAACAAAATGGAAAAACAGTACTGTTTGGCGACGATCTTTTCAAACACATTCAGACACCAATAAAACATTTTCTGTGTTCCATGAAGTCGAATGTCGGCCAACATTGTCCAAGGATTCTCGGCCCTCTTTAAAATGCGGATGCCATTCATAACCTTGGATCTCGTCATGGTAGATTCATCATACACATTTCTTAGCATTTCCAAAGTCTCATTGGTGTTTTACCTAACTGCTGACAGAATTTAATGATACAGCACTGTTCAAGAAAAGCCATTTTTATGTCACCAAGCTAAGACAACTGACTTGGAAGGTAGCAGCTGTGAGCACTGTTCGTCCACACGGCATGGGATAAATCAACTTGGACAGGTAGGGTTGGGAGAATCCATTCCAAGCAATTTAACTTTAGGTACTTGCTTTCGTCATCGGGAATACCCACAGTCCCTGAAGTTTTGGATCATTCTACATATAAGCTAATATAAAGCTTTCAGCATAAAATGCACACATAATCAATACTTTCCTTAATTGTCATTTTAATTGTAAATAAAATATAACTTTTCAAATTTGCAATGAAATACTAAATAAAGATTAATTAAAATTCATTTTATATTATTCATAGGTAAAACACACAACAGTATATTATATGTAAAACTAAAAAATCTTGGTCATGAAAAAATACCTTTTACAAAGTTAAACAGAAATAGCAGCATACTTATATTTTGCAATATTAATAATTTAATAAATATGCTATGATAAATGTAATTAATCTGGTAACTATGCTTAATCGCATTATGCTTTGAGTTTTACAAAACATAGCAGTTTTTCAAAATTATGTTTCTAATTGAGGATCAGAAAAAATCCTCCATTATTAAACATATTGGATTATTTTTCACTCCGCTTAAAATTTAGTGACTTAGGATATTTTATAATATGAAATTTTGAAGTATAACTAAGCCATATTATTTGTAAATGGATTTAAAAATCTGCTAAAAATACCTTTTTCTCTTCGTTCTGAAATTATTCAGCTGAATATATAGTAAAATTCGGCCAAATATCTGTTCAGTATTCAGCCTACCAAATGCACCAGTGTGGAGACGTCCTGCATCAATTACAGTTGACGCTGCATTATTGGAAAGAAGCTTTATCTGACTGAGCCATCAAATCACAGGACACTTCCCCCTATGCATGTTAAAACGCAGGTATAAAAATCACTTGCAGACAGTAGGCCACAAAAAATTTAAAGGTATTGCACAAGAGCAAATCAAGCAATGATATCATAAACGATCACTTTTTTACACTTGGGGCTGTTATTTTGGTATTTATAACAATTTCTGGGATTATATTTGTTTCTTAAAAGAAAATAATTCTTTAAGATGATTTTTCAAGAATTTCCAGTTAATCACAAGAAAAAACAAATTATTAAGTGACTAAAGCATTACAACAATCAAAATTATGTTCTTTCTTCCTCCGACACATACCTACCAACATTCCATTACCAAAAATCTTACAGAACACAATAAAAATCAACTAAAGATTAAATGTTTATCCTAACAATACAGTTAATTATAAATACCAATTTTACTAAAAAACCAAAGCAAGTTATGGAGAAATCTTATTTCATCGTATGAAAATCAGTTATGATTTTTATAAGCTGATTAATGGAAATAAATTTATATCAACATCTGTAAAAGAAAGTCATAAATAATTAACATACCTAAATTTGTCATAAGATAGATTGTTATTCTTTAAGAGTGTTCAAATGTGAGATGAAAATGTATATGAATATGATATTAGTGGGGTACCCCCGCTAGCAAGTGGGGACATGCAACCAGTGTTATATATACCAGTCTCAAATAATATCCAATTTCAAATCTAAGGCTTGCCGAAGTGCCAACATACACCATTTTGCAAGATTTTTTTCAGGGAATCATTCAAAGCATAGACTTAACAGCAATCAAAATGAGAAATATCTGTCACTTATATGGTTCGATCATCGAAAAGTAAAGCAGGAATTTATTTGAAAAGTAGCAGCATTTTTTAAAATTATAAACAATAACGTGTTTTATTCATCATTAACTCTGATGTACTAAATGCGATGATTTCAATTCTCTGAAATTTGGTGGAATTCCCCCAACTTAAATCAATTACTCAATTTGGCGAGAATTCTAAAGATAGATCGCTTGAAATCCCTTAACTGCATTATTTCTGCTCAGATAATTAAAATTATAAATAGACCACTAGAACTCACTTTCTCAATGGCATATCAGCCATTTTATTTTTCGCCAAACTAAAAAGTTGGGAATAATACCGTAAGCGGGTGCCGGTTGGGTTGGCGAATTTTTTTTGTCGCTAACGTCTAACCTTGGTGACTTGTTTTTCGCGCCAAACAAAACATAAACATACGTAGACACATAAGGAAAAAAATAAACCCAAAACTACAATATACTTATCTAAACACATTAAAACATTAGTAGACATATTTCAAATGCAATTATAAACAAAATGTACATAAACAAAGCACTAGCTCTAGGCACGTTAAAAAATAAATAAACCATAACCTTCAAAATATTCAAAATGCTAAAATATGTTTCTGCACATAATTATACAGCAAAATTTCCCTTAAAACATTAAAATAACAGATTTAAATTAATAGAAAAACATTCAAATAAACCGACTGCCTTCCCCCACCCCCTACACACACATACATACAACTCCCCACAAACAACTCAAAAATACATATATTCAATCATATTTAACCTGAATGGTGCACGATTTCAAAAAAATATACTGCAAATATTTTCATAAAATTTTAAAAACACTCTTTAAAAATATCAGAAAACCACTATAATAAAGCGACTACTTCCTCCCCCACGTGATTTTTGCAATTTAATACCTTCAAAACGCACAACATTTACACTATTAATCAGAATAGAATCAAATCTGATCACAAACAACTCAAAAATCCTTACATATTTATTCATATTAAACCTAAAAATTGTACGGGAATTCTGTAAATCATGAGCAAACCCATATAACAAATAAAATTAACCATCCCTCTTAAAACCTTTAAAATTTTTTTTTTCATCCCAATTCACAAAAAAATAACAACATACTAAAAACCTTACATAGTTATGAAAACATAAGACCATAAATATTCAACTATACACAGCTGAACCGTAAAGCAAGGAATAAACATTTAAATAAATAAAAGCACCACATACCTTTAATTTTATTCATGAACAACGCGAGATCATCACAAAATAAAGCCATCACAAGCATTCAAATAAACATATAACAACTATACTTCAACACACGCTATATACATATTCTTCACAACTTGCAACAAACATTTTCAAATTTTTGTCGAAATTCACTTGATAAAGAAATAAGAAACAACTCAGCGTAAAAAGGAACCGATTTCATTACAGCTCTACACAAATTATCTACATTTATTATAAAACCAAGCAAACATTCCACTTTTCAAAAATAACCATTATAAAATACAGAACTTCAGCAGACGACACGACTTCCATTCCCGGCGAATTCAAGTTCAGTTATTTTGCCAGTTAAACTCCTTGAAATTTGTTCAACCAATCACATAATTCCTTCAAACAGCATGGTTTCTCATGACATCATAAAACAACATAACTCTGCCGGAAGGGTTGCCGAATAGCTAATCTCGATTGGCAACGCTGCCAGGATTGTTTAGTTACATATAGTAAGCTTTGGCGACGCATCTCCCTTGGCGATGGGCACCTGCTTACGGTATTATCCCCAAAAAGTTTTACATATTAGCCTCAGAAATCTTCAATCCTTATTATTTTGCATACAAAACATTTCATTCCTGCTCCGATTTCCCATGCACATTATAATTAAAAGCATGCAGGCATATTATAATTTAAAAAATAACCATACAAAAATAAACTAACAAAAAAGATCATTATTATTCTTTTATTTTTACTTATTTAAGAATTTAAAACATTTTATTCGGCAAAATTGCCACACATGACAAACACGATGCTTATTTCACACGTTTTTCACTATGGGGGTTACAATTACGGAAAGCTTTCTGTGTGGAAATCATAAAAAAATCTCTTAAACTCTGGGAACGGGTGGACTTTCAAAGTTTTAAAGTGGACTATCATTTATTCTATATTATTTTACACATCTGTGCAAAATTTCAGGCCGATTGGTCCATTTTTGTGGATTTGTTTACGGTCTAAACCTACAAACAGAAATTCATTTTTATTATTACTTAGATTTCTGTGTATCAAAAGTATACATTTATAAAAAAAACATTAGTCAAATTTACACATTTAAGCTATTAATAAATGGTGGTATCTATGACAAGTTAGAAAGAAAATGGAGTTTCTGCTGTATAAGCAAGAAAAATCAATCTTATCTTTATCTCATACTGTTCTCAATTTAATAAATTTACAAGCATAATTTAGCTGAACATTAGTGACTGAGGTAGCAAAGTTTAAAAATTTTTGTTTTAAGAATTTTGTTGAATAAAAACACTTCTTGCTAAAAATTTTTCAATAATGCCGATTAAATTTATATCTTACAATGTAATCAATTTCTTACATTAAACGTTACATGTTGGCAGCAATGCTCCTAGCATAAATAATGTTCATTTATTAAATCAAATACAGTTCCATATTAAATTCTGCATAGAAAAAGCCCAAAACTATGGTGACAGCTTCAAGGGTGAAATGAGTTTTTAAAAAAACACTTTATCGACTGACAGGATTATTAGGATTTTGTTCAACCCGAAAAATCCCAGGTGGATTAAAAAAAAAAAAAAAAAAAAAAAAAAAAACCCAACTGGAAAACTTAAATGTTTTTTTTTTTTTTTTTTTCAAAATTTCAACTTTAATTACACAGGTAATACATCTCTTAATATCAGTACACTAATTGCAGGGTTCAATTCATATGATAATTGGGTTTGTATTGCTGCCTCGTCACAAAATTACAAATGATTAATATGGCCCTTTGGAATTTGTGTTAAATAAAAGTACTAAACTTATAATAAAAGCAAAACTCGTTACAGCTTTTTATTGTTATTATTATTCTGTGATGAATGCCAAAAAACATTCAACAGACAGAAAATATAAAGTGGGTAAAATTATTTATTCCAAACTTAAAGCTCTACTTTTTCAGGTTTTTAAAGAAAAACTAAACTTAACTGACAATTTATGAGCTAATTTCCCGGCGGCGTATGAATCTGAAATCGTATCAGTACTTTAATTTTAAAATTGAAAATTTGTGTTTTTCTGTTTGTTTTTTACAGATATACATAAAAAAATATAACTAGAGTAACATGAATTGAATATAATCACAAAGTATTTTAACGCTGCAATCGTAAATCTGCACACATAATTTTATTATACCGATACGATGCCTCTTGAACCTCATAAGTTTAATATCTATTTCACTGTTTCTGTAAAATACTTCAATAAAATGAGAGTGATGATTAGGAACCGAGAAAATTAAATTTATTCAGGCTTTACTAATTGTTTTATACGAGAAATAGTTTGTAAACATTAGGCTTAACGGCTTTAAAATACATTACTATATACGGATAGAATGTCGTTATGTTTTAAAGCATGAGATTTTTGGAAAAGCAACATTTCTTAGCAAAAAGATTTCAGAAAATATAAGTAATAATTTTAAAAAATTACCTTTAAAAATAACCGACAATTCTTTACGCTGGTTAAAGCAAGGTTCACTTCGTCGTACGTAAATGGAATGGATGTTCGGTTTTGGTTGGTTGGTTCGCTGCCACAGCTACAGATAAATGTCGTTAAACAACGAAATTCTGAAATATCTGTTTTATAACATAAAATATAGCAAATTTACGTGGAAAGCATAGTTAAATTCTGTTAACATTTTTTTTCTGTTGAAAAATGACAGAATAGTTCTGTATTTTTAAGATTATTTTTTGCAGTGTAGCACTTTGGGTACACTCTGGAAAAAAACTATGTTGCTGTTTCCCGTCCATGTTGGGAAAAAATTATCCCACTTTTTGGGCTCCAAGAAGACTCCAATATTAGAAGACACTATTCCGTGGATTGAAAGAATGTCTCGTTTCAAAATCTTAAAGTGAGACACGTTCATTGCATTGAAGTGGAAGTTTTGTACTCCGACAATCCTACACTAAGGGCTTCTGCTGCTGGGGGGCGGGGCGGATGACTTTTAAAGGGGTTCTATTCACGTTACATCTGGAAACCATTAGATCGGCAGCCGAGCTGTAGGGCCGACGGCAGGACCTTCACACTCCATCCGTCTACCCTTTTCAGTTTCTTATCCACTCGGCCATGTTGGGCCACTGAACCAAGTCAACAAAGAGATGCGACGCAATGGATTCCGTTTATTATATCCTACCGAAGCGCGTCGGCTTTTGAAAGGAAAGGTTTGAAACGACCCATACGCCTGAGGGTAGAGGGATGGATTCCTTGGGGTAAAAAAGTGTTTCATTTTCTCTTCATCATGGGATTGGGGGATTCGGATTTCAGTTTCTCTACGTCTTGTTTGTAAAGCTCATTTCTCTGAAGTGAACTCCTCCGTGAGCAGCTTTTGGAACCTATGCACAGGTGTATAGCCACACACCCTCTCAAAAACGTATTCAGCTCCATTTTCCCATACCGCTTTCATTACAGAGTGTTAGTCTTGATTTAAAATAGTAGATTATGAAGTATGGAATATTTATTTTGAGCTGCATGTGTTGTTTTTAAGAATTATTCAGTTTCGCACAAAATTCACGTACGAAATATCTCTCATACTCTAATACTTTTTTGAAGGGGCGTACTCAATATTGATATTTCTTGAAAAATGAGTCCATCAGAGGGTACGTCTTGAAGGTTTATCAGTAAATATCGTCTTGTCAACATCAAAATTCAAGTTATTTCAAGAAAAATTAAAACCGTTTCAATTTCAATCCTAAAAGAGAAATTTCGATGGCTTTCCGGGTTCATTCGAAATAATCCAATAAATAATTGCAGATAAAAGTATAAGAACTATTCAAGAACTTCAAAGCTCACTTAAAAGCTACTTTGCTTTAAGTGAACGAATTTGAATGATTAATGAATCCGTCTGTAATATGCAAAGCACTCATTGGACAATAACAGAAAAGGACAGTTGATTGATTTGAAAAACGATATGCTTTCAATTCTATATTCTTCTAGACAAATTGGGTTGCGTTTTGGCTTTCTGACACAAATTTACCTTACAATAACTCAGCTAAAAAGCCCTTAAAATTCCCCTGTCTTTGGTATCGTCCTGGTTCGGTGAATTTTGATTTTCAACTTTGATAGAAATCAAACTCAAAAAGCGAGAAAGACTTAAGAGTTCACGATAAAATGCAAACTTATCGGGCAGTTATGGAAGCGCATATAGATTTAAATTCTTCAAGAAAACAGAATCAATCCTCTCATTTTATAAGTTTTAGTTTATTTATTGATTGTATTATACAACTTTTACATTATTTAGATTCAGTCGTGCTTCCAATAATTCCAAGTATTATGAGTGTGTCATCCACCAATAAAGATTTCAGAAGCAATAGCTAAACCATTACTATATATTTATGGAAACTTAAAAATTCCAAACAAAAACCATGAATTGAATATATTGAAATTGGAACCGCCTTTTATGTCCGAGATAAATTTCTTGAATTTAAGGAAAGAACAGAAATTTACTGCTACCCTTTCATTTTTTTTTTTGTTATTCAATACTTTAATGTACACGCTTGAAAAAAGAACTCAGTGGCTCCAAAGTATTTAAAATTGGGACAAATTTGTAGCAGTTTTAAATACTTCGGAGCAGTGGCGTTACGAGAAATTATTCGTGGGTGGATGGGGGGGGGTTACGACTACTGCAACTGATATATAGGTCTATATATGTTGTATGTATGCGAAGAAAATACATTTTGTATGACAAAAAAATTCCTCATGGAGGGGGGATACAACCCCCTAATCCCCCCATAACTACGCCACTGCTACGGAGCTATTTTAGTTCCTTTTTTAAGCGGGTAGAAAAACAGTTGAATCAACGGAGACTTTAGATTTACAAAAATAAGTCAGTTTTTTTGAACACTTTGCTTTTAACTAAACTTCTGCGCTGAAAAAAAAAAATCTGTCAATGGAAGATTTCAGTAAAATAAAGTGAGAATCTAAAATGAACGGAAGGCTCCTGTTAAACATGCGGAAATAAACTGGCGTTCTGACGGACAGTTTTTTCCCCGTCCATTTGGCAGACGTTTCTGCAGTGGGGTGGTACTGGATGTGAAAAACTTCACTGTAGTTGAATCATTTATATAGAACGCATTTTATACAAATCGTTATGTTCGAGATAACGTCATGCACCTATGCTTTGAAACTATGCGCTCGTTAAAATAGCCTCCTCTGTGGATTTAAAACATAAAAGATCCGTTTCCTATCTTCCTATGTAACCAGAGTTTACGATAAGTACTTGCGTGGTAGCACTCAAAAAAAGAGAAAAGTATCTTGACTTTGCCGTGAATCATCCTTTCGTCCCCCTCTCCTCTTTTCGTTCGAAAGCGTTGAATATTCGTATAATCTTGGATGCCCAAAATTTTGTTTCACTCACAAAATTATTTACATTTGCAAAGTAATGCCATTCAAACTGGAAACTCAATTAAAAAAATTTTTTTTTAGCCATGACTGTTGCAGGGGTATACATATTAACCCTCTGAGGCGCAACCCTTTCCCAATGCTGAAAACGGGGCAGCCGTTGCCATCGCTCGACTTATCGACCCGCAAGAGGGCGGACGATCGAAACGTTCATCGCGTGCCACAGATCTAGAGACCCTTTTTGGACGACAGCTGCTGTGCGGCACAGCAGCGGGTAGTTCAGTCGAGCGATGGCAACGGCTGCCCTGTTTTCAGGATTGGGCCATCTATCCAGCTGTTCTCTCATTCTTCCATTTTTCAGCAGCTGTCGGTGCTGTTCAAAATAATCGTGACCCTTTCTTTTACGGAAAGGACGTGCTAAAAAGTAAAGAATTCTCGTGGAGCTAGGTCACCCGCCACTCTTTTTATAGAAATCCAATCTATTCTTCGTAACTGGCAGCAGTCAAAACGTCCGAGTTGGGTGTTCCCAGAGCGGGATCACTGCGCGCTAAAGGGTTAATACCTTCGTGATCTGAATGCATATGCAGACTGAAATCAATATACATATTTTACCTTTTATCGAATATTTTGGCAATGACTCTCATGCACAGTCATGCGTCACATGCAGATTTTCACGGAGAAAAGGGGTGGTCATGCCCAGTTTGGTATACCAAAGAAATGTGGATCATGGAGCCACTTTGAAGGACCGATTCACATTGCGCGTGGAGCCAATCCATGAAGATCTGCTGCCTTCTGCAGTAGGGAATGCCGTTCACTCAATACACTTTTTCGAACATCTTCAATTGGTTAACTTACTAGGATTCAATAATCTTATCCATTCCATCACTTTAAAAGGGCTCAATATATTCACTTTCTGTACTTTATAGGCCTAGTTTACCCTAAGAGTCCCTGGTGGCAGAAATCAAAACTTTTTTTTTTCTTTTTGAATCAAAACCCCTTAGTCCAGTGAGCAGTGACTGCAAATTTGTTTCAGTTTGGACCCACCCTTTTCCCATAATCGGGCTCTAAACACCTCCCCTTTCATGATGGCCACCCAGTACGTAATCTTCATGACCTCCTTTTTTAAAAACCTGTGGGGTAATGGATTTAAAAATATTGAACTCTGTACGAAAAAATAAAACAAGTCGGAAGCTCTTAATATTAGCAACCTACTTTTTAAAAAGAATTATCTAGTATCAAAAATAACTTTGAGTACGGAACCGTTCAATCCGTCCAGTGAGATTTCTGACTAGGGAATGCAATCCCGATCCCGCGCAAATGTTATTAAGAGTAGCCGTATACGTTCTGAAAACGTGCACGTTCAACGGGTAGGGCCGTCTGTCCTTTCGCTATGTGCACACCTGGGAACGAACCCCTTGCTCTCTAAAGGGTGGGTCAGGGTGCATCGGCACCCTCTTAAGGGTAGCAAAAACTACAATACTAAAGTTGTCAGCTCTATCACGAATATTTTCAAAGGGTAGGAACATTTTAAACTTATTGAGTGATTCGCAGGCAGAGCCATCGTAATTCATCCACAAATAACACATTATTTATGTTTTTTGATATTGAGTAGCCATTTAAAATTCGCTTCCAAATGTTTTATAGAATAAAAAAGCACTTGCCAATCTATTTTCATCTATGGGTCATTCCACGTCCAAGCAAACACAAAATTGGAAAAAGCTTACCACGCCATTTCAGATTTTGTGTCAATGATTTAGAGAACAGGTTCAATCCAAATCTGAATTGAGAAGGTTTGACGATCCTTCATGACCGAGAAATGAAGGATGCAAACTTTCAAGTTTTCTGTAAGATGCGCCATTTTTTCTCCGAATTTCTTAAATGTAATTCCTTACCTGTAGAAGTGACTGATGTGATCATTTGTTCCTAGGCATAAGTTTTAAAGTGGATTCCTAAAATGTTATCAAAATTTGCGTATCTTCTAAGTTTATGCACGAGCATTGCATTTGCTAAAAGCATCCTGAATTTTTTTCGGTATGTTGGATCCGAAACACATGTTTTAAATGCTTATGTGTTGTTACGGTGTTACACCACTACATCTCAAAAAAATTTCATCTCGGCGTTCTGCTCGGGAGCTGAGAAAAAAAAAATATATTATTAAATTTTCATGTGACTTTTCGTATATTTCGTCTCGTAATAAGTTTTAAAGAGCATGTCAAAGAAATGAATATGCAATTTAGAACTTATAATAATACCTTTATGGGTCAGAGTCATCTTGATTACTTTCCTGCACCTTCCGCCAACGATTCGATACTGACGGATGCCAGTAGCGTAGGACGATTCATCGTTGGATGCGATGGAGTCATCCATAGATTTTCTTACTTTTTCCACTGTGGGGAAGTGTACAGAAGTCAACGCATCGTTCATCGTCCGAAGTAGAGGATACTCTGAAGGGGCTATCTCAGGGCTATACGCTGGTCGTTCCCAAAACTTCCCAGCCACATTTTACTAACGTATCCTTGACTGGTATTCGCAGAATGAGGCCTTGAACTCTCATGGAGCCAATGGACGGGCTAAATACTTCGGCAGTAAACGGACGTTTACAATCGATTTCCTGCTTTGGTCTCAGCGATTGTTGTTGTTTATAGTATTCAGCAGTGACACTTTCACCGGTGCCAAAAGTTCGTAGTACAGTACACTGTTCATATCCCTCCCGAAAATGGAAGATCTCATGTTGCAAAACCGGTCAAGGACACGTTAGTGAAGTTTGGCTGGGAAGTTTTGGAGCAGCCGGCGTATAGCTCTGACAGAGCCCCTTCGGACTATCCTCTGTTTCGGTCGATGAACAATGCCTTGTAACCAATGTGTACATTCCCCCCGACAGTGGACGAAAATCTATTCATGACTTCGTCGTATCAAAAGATGAATCCTACGCTGCTGGCATGCTGCGCTATCTGACCGTTGGCGTTAGGGGCTGGAAAATAATGGCGATTACTTTGACGAATAAAGGTCATTGTTATAACTGCTAAATTGCATATTCATGTTTTGACACGTTCTTCAAAATTTATAACTACAGAAAGCCAAGATGAAATTTTTTTAGATGGGGTATGCCATCTTAGCAATCTATAAAAATTTCAAACATGTGTTTCTGATGAAACATGCCGAAAAAAATTCAGGATGTTTTTTAGCAAATGCAATGCTCATGCATAAACTATAGAAGATACGCACATTTTGATAACATTATTGGAATCAGCTTCAAAAGTGACTCCGAGAAACAAATTTTCACTTCGGTAACCTTTACAGATAAGGTGTCATTTCAGCAATTCTAAGAAAAAACTGGCGTATCCTGCAGAAAACTTAAAAATTTGCATATTTCATTTCTCGGGAATAAATGACCCAAGAACATTCAAAATTGAGATTTTGCTTATCTCAGCCTATAAATCATCTCTATAAAATTTGAAGGAAATCTAAGCGGGTGAGGTGAACTGCGCTACTTGATCGGACGTGGAAATGACCCCTATTCGAACTTTCTGTTATCCAATGTTCTGTATCAGATATTAATGACGACATAAATATCTGATAATACATCGACCTATAAATTTGCAAAGTCTCAGTCTACGTTGTTCATTTCTGTTCTTTGAATTCTTTTCTCTAGCCACGGAAGATAGGAAGGACAGACAATTCAAATTCGAGGCATGAAAGGGCTTCTCACTTTGAATCGTTAACACTGCTATCCAATATAGAAGTCACAAGAACGATCGCAACTGCGCCAAACAAAAATATTCAAACATTTCAAATATTCTTCTTATCCTTTATATAATTTTATCTATCCTAATAAGGTTCACACAAATCTTTACATTCATCCATTATCAAACTAGAATGACAACATTTTTATGACTGACTTCACCTCTATGTTCATGTCTGTCTCAAACTTCGTTTCACTTACTCACACTTCCAAATTCAATACTTTTCGTATTTATTTTGGGATCATTTCTGTAAGTTGCTAAACCCTACTAAAACTTCATGACTTCTTGAAAGCAAATTATGAAAAATCAATCAAAATAAACTGAGTTACAGTCATTATTTCATGTAACAATTAAGTTTCCTATTATATATATTAAAGGATAAATAATTCAAAAAAAAAAAACGAAAGACAAAAAATAGCTTACGTTGAATTTATTGGCCGATTTCATGTTATCTTGTTGTTAACGATATCTTCTATACTTGTTTTTTGATAAACTGTCATTTCCACGATAAAACATTTAAGTACTAAGTGTGTCAGTCGGAGAAACAAAGTCTGTTGCATGGTCTTGCTACACACATTAAAATAAACTAATCTTACCAGGCGCTTGCAAAAATTCAGGATCATTCTTTACAAACTTAACCCTTTGAGGAGCAACCCTTTCCCAATGCTGGAAAAAGGGCAGCCGTTGCCATCGCTCGACTTAACTACCCGCAAGAGGGCGGACGATCGAAACGTTCATCGCGTGCCACAGATCTAGAGGCCCTTTTTGGACGACAGCTGGCTGTGCCGGCACAGCAATCTTGGGCAATCTATCCAGCTGATCACGCATTATTTCATTTTTCAGCTGATGTCTGTGCTGTTGAAAATAACCGTGACATTTTTTTTACGGGAAATGACGTGCGTGATAGTTAGATAGAAGTAAAAGATTCTCGTGGAGCTATGTCACCCGCAACTATTTTTATAGAAATCAAATCTATTCTTCGTGACTTTCAACAGTTAAAACGTCAGAGTTTGGTGTTCCCAGAGCGGGAACACTGCGCGTTAAAGGGTTAAACACTTAAAAAAAAAGAAAAACCGTTCTTTTTATGATATTTTCAGATTTAAAAAAAAATCTTGCACAGAATTGTGCAGCAAATTTTTTCACATTCTGTAAAACTTTCCAGTATTTACGAATTTTTCCTAAAAGTTCGTAACGGATCCAGATTTATTTATTTCAGTATACAGCATAGCTAGTCAAGAGACATCCTATAAGAACTGTAGTGCTTGAGATAATGAGTTCATTTGTATTTATGTACCAAATGCACATGTATTTTGAAAAATACCGTTCACTGAAAAATCCTTCACTAAAATTAATTTCAATGCACAAATTTTCTTCTAGCAATTGGAAGCCATGCTATCCCAAACTATCATGTGCTGAAAATGAAATATCCTATCCAATAATTTTGACACTTATACTTGACACTTTCCATCCATACACAGCTGGTAACCCAGAAGAATCCGATAGCTTACTAGGATCCTGACAGCAGCTTTTATGGATTTTGGGAGTCTTTCATTTATCATAAGCAACGTTTCCACTAGCTCAGTTAATAGACTTCCACTGAGGATCAAAACACAATTAGTAAAAGTCTAAACGAATTAAACTTTTCGTCCATGTTTTCTTTATTTTCATATTCACCTGAAACTAGGAACCCCAAAAACATTTGCATACAATTACGCGCAAATAATGTTGTCTCCGATCCAACTAACTCCAGGTAAATGCGTATCTTTTATTCAAATTGTTTCGTCAAGGAAAGAGAATAAGCAACGAAATTCAAAGTCTACTGGAATCATTCATTTCATTCGTTATTTTAAATTCGAAAAATTTTATATTTTAACTGAAGCTGGAATTAAAATTATTGGATATTTAACTGCAACGGAAATGCGCAATCCATGTATTTATGGGTCATGTCAACTCTTGCATTGGGTGGATGCTTCGTGTACATATTTTTTTCTAAACTTAAAAATTTTCGAGGCCCATTTATTTTGACTAAAATTTTCATAATGTCGCCATCATTATCAAAGTCCACATTCAATTCTGAGTTTGACTAACGTTCCTATCGGTAGATGGCAGCACCAGCCTGGCATCTCGATGACTCAACTACGGGCTAGTGAAAGCATCAAGATTTTCATGGAAGAATTGAGACAGATATGGACTCGTCAAAATAAAATGAGTATCAACATTACTATAAATGCGCTCGTTTAATATCGATTATTGAGGAATATCATTCACGCTAATCCATATTGGGGAAAGGGACAGTCGTCGTGAAGTGAACATTTTTATGCACACTGACCTTTTTTGGAATAATTAAGCATTGGAGCGTTTGAAAGCCCGACATGAGAATCCCCCCCTCCCCCTCACCTTACAAATGGTAGGGAACGCCTTTCTCAACACTTAAAAACGTGTTTTGGTACTAAGTGCCCTCATTTATTGCTGCTATATTCGTTTTATACTAATATTTAACTTAGGAGCTGATCATTTTTAACTGCCTGCAATTAGAAGTAAGTTTTAAATGATATTTTACCTTGCACAAAATTATCTTTTGCTGAGAACCAGTATGAAACGAACTTTTTCTTAGAAACAGATTATTGCCAGGGAAAATATTTCGGGGCGGAGAAGGGATATGAAAGAAATGAAATTTCTAGATGACTTATGGGCAGGGGCGTAGCCAAGGGGGGGGGGGGTTAGGGGGGTCATAACCCCCCCCCATGAGGAATTTTTTGCCTTACAAAATGTATATTCTTCACTACATTATCACAAACACACGTATATATATGAGTTGTAGTAGTCGTAACCCCCCCCCATGAAAAATTTCTGGCTACGCCCCTGCTTATGGGTCATTCCATGTCCAATCAACACAGAAAATGGCGCCAGTAGCGGACCAGGGGAGGGGCTAGGGGGCTTCAGCCCCCCCCAAAATAAAATGCTCAAGGGTAACATTCTGCTTTATTATACACTTTAAATAGCTAAAATGATCATATTTTTTAGTTAGCCCCTCCCAAAAGCCTAATACATTGGTTTAGACTAAAATTTTAAATTATTGTACATTTTAATTGGGTGAAATAAGCTTTTTAAAATTTTAGCCCCTCCCAAAAAAAATTTCTGGATCCGCCACTGAATGGCGCTTTACTTACAACCCAACCCCGTCCGATTTTTTTTTTTCTTTTTTTTTTTTTTGAAATTGGCACAGTTATTGTCCACTTTGACTTGTAGCCAATATGAAATTTTAAATTCATATCTCGTTTACTCAAATGTTACAAATTTTTTAACTTTTTTAATAAAGGAAAAAAAAATGTGATACTTTACCTCATAAAACAACACATAACTTCTGTTCTATTTGTGCTACTGAAATAAATGAGGGCTCATTTTAAAGCTCTCGGGGCAAGCTTTTCGGGGATATACAACATGAAGTCAGAACTCGAATAAAAAAACTAGGTCTCTTGACCTTGACCTTTGACCTTGGATCTCTCAAAACATGCCCTTTTTGTTTTCCTTGATTTTTTTTTTAATATTTTAATCACTTATTGTTATTTTATAAGATTGCGTATTTTCAAGCTGTGACTGGCAAGGCTTTTAAAGTTATGAATTTTTAAAGAAATAACATTCGCGCCTAGGTACAGTGCAGTATTATTTATTTATTGCTATATTAGTTCTAATTATCAAAACATTGTCCAAATTTCATTCTTATTTATCTACATAAAAATTATGTGAAATAGAAATTCTCACTCAGGCATTTGTTTAAGATATGTATACATAGTGTTCATATTTTTAGGCCTGATAAGTTATTCATGCATTGTATAAATTCGTTTTGTTTACTATTCGCTTTGTTTTTTGCATAGCCAATGTCATTGATTTAGTATCTTTTTGCTGAAATTGTGTACGTTCTTCCTGCAACAGTTTTTACATCCACTTCTTTTAATAGGTTGCTTCTAGGTATAGTCAGAATATCTTCCTTTACAGGATATGCATATATTTCTACAAAATAAGTCATTCTAGGCAATTTTGTTAAGTTCGGCATTTTGTAAAAAGAAACTCATGTTTAGCTTATATAAAAAGCAGAATTGACTAGTCACTCAAAATTCAAAAGGGAAAATCTCTCTCTATATTTTTTAAGCTCCCATTCCGAAACTAAAAAATATTCACTGCAACCTCTTGACATTCTTGACTATGACCCATGGCGTCAAGTAGTTAGCACATTCTACTGTCACGCCTATGACTAGAGGTTGAAATCCCAAGCTGGTCGAATAATTCAATATTATTGAAAAATTATTTCCAGGCACGGATATTAATTAGGAGATTCACCAAGATGTAACATTAAAATAAAATTAATCACTACGTATAGTTAGATAAAAATCGCTCAATAACTTCTAAACCCGTTCAGCCTTTACCAATATTGGCCGGTTCAGCCTTTACCGATATGAGCCGGCCCAGCTTTCACCGATATTGGCGAGTATTGCAAACTCTCTGTTTTCGGCATGGGCCAATGTTGCTGTGTACTGGGGTTACTACATCGTCTATATGTGTAGCATGCAGATGTGTAACACCGAGTATGCTACGCCAAGTACAGGAAGAGTTATCTACACGGGTGCCTATTTGGATTGCAGCCGAAGGAAGCTACACTTGGAGCAAAGGTTGTTGTTGTTGTGTGGGATTATGGCAACGCTACACTAGGGCGATCTGCCAAGGGTGGTGCCTTGGTAGGAGGACTTTATAAGGGGTTCTAACTCGTATTCACGTTACGTCCGGAGAAAACCTACCCAAACTCCAGAGGGTTAGATCGACAGCCGCGCGATGGGACTCGGACCCGGGACCTTCACACTTCAGCCCTCTACCCTTTTCAGTGGCATTGGAGCCAATGTTACGCGAACAGAATTTGTAATAGTATTTTAAGTTTCTAAAATGCATAGATTCGTACTTTAAAATATTGCGTTTTCTAATTTATTGTTTCATGAAGTTTTTTATTTTCTTGTTTTTGTATTTTAAGTTATCGAACACCCGTTCATTTAAAAAACTCTTTAAAAATTCTATTTTCAGTATAAGCTATATATTTAAAATAAATAGGATTTTCAAATTCGTTAGTATGAATACACGTCCAATTTGGTAATCGAAGACAATCCAAATTTAATAAGTAGAAATGCTAAATCTTATTAAAAAAAATCTAAATTTTTCCATTATCCAATGTACGAAAATGGTTGAAAATTTTAATTTATCAAAAAATAAGCATCAGCAAATGTCGCCCTCATTCAAATTCTATGACATTTTAGTCAATAAATAAAAGAGCTGTTGCAGTTTCTATTTTTGTCTGAGTGGTCTGCAAAATGTTCTTCCTATTTTCACCGATCTGCAGACGTGAAATGTTAGAAAACAGGGCTCTTGGTCCTCAACCCATAATGCTTCCACTGAAACGCTGTTCCCCCAACCCACTTTCAACACACATTTATCAAATAGCGTAGTGAAGAAAAAAAATTTCAAAGGAGGCGTGTTTACAAAGAAATTCAATACTAAACAGCAGTTTTTGAACGGAGAGGAACTCCTTACTCTTGTGAAGTTTTTAAATGAATAGTTACACAAAATTCGCATCTGAAGAATGGAGTCAAAACGCCCTGCCAAGGGCGATTTCTTCGCAACATTTCAAAAATTGTTTTGAAAAAAAATCTAATTTGGAGAGTATGCTCGAGCAAAAGCCGCTTTGAAAGAACAGGGTCGGGTCCTTCTGATGGCTGACTATATACAGGGTGTCCCAAAAAGGCGGCAACGGGCTTCCATTATTTATCTATTAGAGACAAGTGGACAGCGTCCATTGAAAAAAGGTTCAAAATGAGGTTGAAAAGGGTGACTCCGTTATGGAAAAATTTCTTTCGTTCACTTTCAAAAACGGACACATTTTAAATTTTGATACGACCCCCGTACGAAAAAATTCCCAGTGAGTCGAATGGGCTCCTTACACTCAAGAGGTGACCTAAAAAATTTGAGAGCTACACCTTTAAAAGTGTCCGAGGTAGGAAGAGAAATAGGACGCCGACTTAAACCCCTTTTCCAGGGTCTTCGAAGGTAAAAAATCACGTCGAAGGATCGCATTTTAGGGATCGTACAGAAATGACGAAAGAAAATCGTTTTTCCCACTCTAGGAATAAACGTTCCCATGCAAAATCATGTGTAGTCCCCGATCCTCTTTCTTGAAAGATATCTCTGTGATTTCGTAGGATGAAAGGCTCCCATTGGGTACATCACCTCGTGGGTATACGGGGCACATTGAACTCATTGGGAATGTTTTGTTTGGGGGTCGAAACAAAATTTAGAAAGTGTCCCTTTTTGAAAATGAACGAAGCATTTTTTCTTAACGGAGTCTTATTTCCGACCTTATTTTGAACATTTTTTTCAATGGACGCTGCTCGCTTATCTCTAATATATATATATATATATATATACAGGGTGATTCTAAATTGTTTTTACAAATTAAGAGGGGTGATAGTACCCATCCGGATGAGCAATAATTGCATACGGTCGCATTCTACTCTGAGAGGCAGAAAAGAGGAATATTAGAATTCCAACCTGAACTTACAACAGAGTTGAAAAAACGAATGAACGACAGCAAAAGTTGCACAATCAGATGTATTGTTGAGTGAAAAACTCACAGCAAGTGTTCAAAGTATCGACCCGGCAGGTCGCTGCATTGTTGACACCGGCGAAGGAACGACTGGCCCACCCACTCGAAGATTCCAGGTGTCGTGTTCATTTTATCCGCGGGAACAACGATTCTGGCCACGAGATCTTCAGCCGAGTCCACAGGCGTCACGTACCCTCAAGATTTCAAGTGCCCTCCGACGAAAAAGTCCAGTGGGTTGAGGTCCGGTGAGCGAGGAGGAAACTAGTACCTAACTAGTACATTGAGAGGCCCTAGGCCAAGCACTCTTTGAGGCCCCTATACGGTCATACCTTGTTGAACCTATTCATGGCCACCCATAAGGGGGGGAAGTAGAGCACTTGCACCCCCCCTGGAGATTGAGTATACTGTGTTATCGTGTAATCAAACGTGCATTACAAAGCGGAATCGGAACTCAAATTGTTACAAGTGTGAAATTTCTCAGAGGGCCCATCTACATAGTGTCGCTGGGTATAAATTTTTGTTGTCAGTAAGAAGGGGGGGGGCTTTGTTCCATAAATTTTTAACGTAAAGTCCATGAAATTATAATGCTCAGAAGTTATGCTTCAGATGAGGTCGCGTCCCTGAATGCTCCATTGTATTAGCTGTACCGGAAAAAAATGTCGTTGTTTTACATAAAATTCAAACAAATGAATTTTCATCCATTATTGAATGAACAAACAAGCTTTGCCTAAGCACAGGACTCGTAAGTTCAAAGCAAGAATTCTATAGATAATATTTTTTTTCCCCTCTCAGAGAAAAATGGCCACCCTCCCCCTTTTTTCACGTCTACCCTCCTTGGAGTATTCTATTCGAAATGTTCTGAAATCTATTTTAAGGTATTCGTGAGCATTGTATTTTAAGGCAAGAATTTTATGGTTATCTCTTTTCTTCTTTGAGATCACACAGGATATCTGAAGAGAACGTTTTGGCTCCCTATCGCCCCTGAGTGACACATTTTGGAAAATGCTGTTTTCTAGCGCCTATGTTATAAAACTCACTTACCTGGCAAATTTCGTATTATAAGATTCTGTAGTTTTGGCTAGGCAAAGTATTGACATACGAAAAATCGACACTACTTTCCGGTACACCTAATAGAATGCTTTGGACCTTCACCTATTTCTTTGATTCCTGAATACAGTGTAAACAAGCACTTTAACACAACGGAATGCGTTGTAAAATTGCATCGATTTATTTATTGTCATTCATGTTTTTGTGCTAATTATTTTAAGATCTTAAAACTATTTTAATCATTTTGGGGGCTGGGGGGTTCCGTGTGTACATAAAACTTGTTGGCCCAGCCGAGGCCTAGTTGGCCTGTGCGGTCATCAGGGCCTGCCTGCCCAGATGTTCACGGAAAGGGTAGTGCAGTGGGGATTTCTCTCAAACCAAACGTGTTGATTGCGCTTGTTGAAAATGCCTTCTCTGCTGAATGTTGCCTCATAATAAATCTAATGCAAAATATCATAATAATACAAATAATACTAATGCAGGTCATCGTGGATCATGGTTCTTCATCCCCAGCACAAAGTCTGCCAGGCGGAAATAATCATCTGTGGGCAAAGATTGCACTTTTTGCACGGGATAGGGGTGCATGCTTTCTTCGGGTAAAATATGCCACACTACTGGCTGAGAGATATCTGTTTGGTATGCGGATATCTGTTTGGAGCGGCGCTCGGGTTCTTGTCGGAAGGTGCTGCTTCCAATCTAGTCAAAATTCGCTCTTCCATTTCTGGCGTTCGTGCATTCCGCAAGCGTCCTGCATTGCTGTTTGAGATGGCAAACGATGGAGTTTGAGATGGAAACGCAGTCGTCTATCAGCACTGGAAAAGGTAGGATGACTTGGAATACAACGAGTTGGAAACCACTGTTCGTACAATCTTCGTGTCCATGCCCTTTTGCTTCACCGTTTGTTAGGTGCACATCTGCGAATTCCTCGTCCATGTACTCCGCAGTAACATTCACTAATCGTTTTGGAAGATAATACTGTAGACCCCCTATAACAGGGTCGATACGTTCGGTGTTGTAAGGGTCCTGAGCTACACTACCCCTTGATTGCGAACTGCTCCTAGAATCGCTGGAAAAATTATTGGCACTCCTTAGAAGCACAATGATATTGAATGTTTCCATTCAAAATGGACATTAAGAGCTAAAGCGTCCTAAAATCGGATCACGTGTCACATTTTACCATGCTCTACGAGTCCCTTTTAACGTGTTATACGAAAACGATCGCAATTTTTCCCCCGTGTTCTTGGGACCCGTGTTATAGGGAGGTCTACTGTACTTGAAACGATGATGTTGTGCAGTTTTCAAAGGACAGCATTTGCTCTGATTGGCCTGCTCCGGTACCAACTAAGAGCAAAATGCTGCTCCTTCTCGGAAGAAATTTGTATACGGTGCCTTCTGATAGTCTTAGGAGATAGGCTAGGTAGGCAGGTACAAAATGACGTCAGAGGCGATGACTTGTATTGCTGGATCACCCAGGATCCGCTTGTAAGCCCGGACAACAGAGCAACCCATTGACAAGCACAAAGAGCATTGAACATCCGACAGGAATCGAAGCCATCCCATCGTGGACTGCACACAGGCAGCGGCGGAGAGTGCGCGTCATCCGCCTCTACCATCGAGGCCCCTTGATGCTTTTCAACCGTCTTCTTGATTGCCTCTCAGAATGGAATGCGACCCTATGCCCCTAATTAGGGGTCGTTTGATTTGTAAAAACTATTTACAATTGCCCTGTATAAATATACAGGGTGTCCAGTCTTAATGGGACCCAATAGCTCATTCCCGTACCGTTCGATTGAGATATGCACTTCCAATTTGAAAAATGTTTTAAAAAAGGTAAAGAATGTTTTTACGTGCTTTTCGAACCAAAAAACCCATTTAGAAAAAAATTACATCCATTTCTCGCCCATTTTTAAGAAGCTAGTAAAGGACCGTCTTGAAAATGGCCGAGAAAATGGATGAAATGTATGATGAAAATACTCCATAACTCAGTCCGTTTTTATCGTCATAAAATGAAACTTTTTGAGTTTACTTTGTTTTTGTGTGCTGCATCTTTTCGTAAATAGAAGTGATAGGACCTGGGGACCGCATAAAAATTTAATTTTTGTAATTTTTTTCTAAATGGGTTTTTTGGTTCGAAAAGTACGTAAAAACATTCTTTACCTTTCTAAAAACATTTTTCAAATTGGAAGTGCCTATCTAAACCGAACGGTTTGGGAATGAGCTATTGGGTCCCATTAAGGCTGGACACCCTGTATATACAAGATGATATAGAAATATATATACAGACTGAGAAACTTGCAAGGGGTACAGAGACGGTTCAGAATCGCATAGCCATGCGGGCTCAGAAACGTCGTGTTCATAATCACTATGGAAGAAGATTTGAAGTGTGCGTCTCATTTCTTAACCCAGCTTCATAAACAGTGGGCTTTCCTCAGACAGTTTCATAAATGTCATGAAAAAAAACATTCTGAAATAACCATTTTTATCTAGGGCAATCGGTGAAAGACGGATTCGTTTTTGAAAAACCAGGTTCGGAAAGTTAAGATCGAGGATGAGTCATCACTCGAACACTTCTTTTAAAGGGATTATGAACAGGTACAGGAAGACGACGTTTCCGATTCCGCATGGCTATGGGATTCTGAACCGTCTCTGAACCCCCTACATCCCCCGCAAGTGTGTCAGTGTCTGGTAGCGAATCGACCCAGGATCGGGTCACATACAAGGAAATATATTTAATGACACTTAGAAAAGTAAAATGGCTGACTGAACGCTAGTGATATCTTGTGTTCGAAAGGATTCAGGAAAAATAGGATACGAGTGTATCCAAATGCCGAATCCAAGGGGAGAAAGGACAGTGGTACGATATGCTTCTCCTCCCCCCCCCCCACCCTTGCATACACACACGTACATCCTTTCGTCTAAAAATCTTTTTCCACAATTGAACCCAAAAATGTTGAGGGGTTAGGAAGTTGACTAGAACCTAAACTAAGAACTGAATCCGAAAAAATGGAGTGATGACCCCTTTGAACCGAGTTCCTATTCAAAATGAAGTGAGAAAAACAATGAGCCATCCCTGATAAAAGGCTCACTTCCTCCACTGTTCCATCTTCCTAGAGGAATTCCTATAGGTTTCTGAGAGGCCGTTTTAATGTTGAATCCATGGCCACTCCAAACCATTATTATTTGTTATTGTGTTCTATTTATTTTATCATCGGTCGCAACCGATTTAAAAAGGCACCTATTAAAAGGTCTGGTATTCAGAAAGGAGAAATTACAGAATCTGACATGCTTTCCTAGAAAATTTGGAGAGGTTGTTTGAGGTCTGGATTTTTCTTTGAGTCATGTTTATAATTTTTTTTTTTTAATCTTGGAAGATATAATTTCAAAGTTTCTATTCCTGTTGAAGAAACTATTTTAGTGTGCTAACATTTTTATCGAATGAGAAATGACTGGAAAAAAGCCTGTTGATGCAAAAAAAAGTTCCGCGTAAGAAAATATCATTCTTAACATACACTTGCCCAGTGACCATTGAGCCAGGTGTTGTGCAAACAGCCGACATTTCTAAATAAACATCATGCTTTAGTAAACTTTGTTTCAATGCAACAAACAGGCTCAAGAATTGACTCAATGGTAGATCATTTCAGATACATAATTCTGTCGGGTGCTACAGTTTGTGAGTGTGTATATCTATGTGACCCCAATCATTTCTCAACGGCCAGAACTAGAGTCCTAAAAGTGGGGGTCTAGGTATAATAAAGTGGCCATACGCTATCCAAGAAATCCACTTATAGAGCCACCTGGCGGCTAAACATGGAGTTATCTGAAAAACGGTACAAGATACGGGAAATTAGTCCATTACAAAGTTGTTCGGCATCACCGATTTAAAAAGAAGACACCTCGAGCACGTTCGTGTTCAAAATGAAAGGCGTCCAATGCAAGGTGTGAAAACGCATTGACCGATGCTTTTGCGAGCGTGTTACCAGCCATGTTGTACGGGAACTGCAGGCAAGGGTGCAGATGTGCGCTGTTTCGGACGGAAAACACTTTGAGCATGAAAGATGCACGAACCTATTGTGAGGTAAGTGCAGTTTTGGAAGACTCGACCCTAAAAATGTTCGTTTTTGGCCTTCCATTCGTAGCATTATGGGTGCCCATTATTGCGCACATTCATGTGCGCAAGATATCATTTCTTACTCAATCGATGATGTTGAACCCATTTGTAAATGACTTTTTCCCCGTATCTCGTGCCGTTTGTGAGATAAGACAGCTAACTCTACATTGAGCCACCAGGTGGTGCTGTGGTGGATTTCATCGCGTAGCGCATGGCATCTTTACTCTATCTAACCCTCACTTTTATGACTACACTGTAAAATCGAGGTACTTAGAAATAAGCAAAATCTACTCCTTTCCGAGTACATTGTTATCTCGTAATTGCTCCGAGTACTTTACTCTTGAATTTAAACTCATGTACTCCCTTCTTGAATTGTAATTGATATTTAAGCCCGTCGTGGACTCGTTTAGAACTCAAATGTACTTAAAAAGTGTGATTCCAAAAGTGTGTTAAAGTGTCATTTTTAACAGTGTATAGCTCTGGCAGTTCAGAAATGATTGGGGTGACGACAGCGGACTTTAATGTGCGCATATGCAGTGTGCATGCTAAACTAAAAGGTTCGTAGATAATAGGGAGTTTGTGCATGCCACTCACGGTAACGCTAACGTTCAATGACATTGGACAATAGACGGCATGCACTCGTATAAAATCCGAAACGTGGCTGCCCAAAATACTCCGTAGAGCGGATAGCGTTAACGTAGGAAGAAACGGTATGCATAAAATCCCTAATATATGAAAGACGACACACTTATAGAGTCGGTACTTTTATACCTGGCAGAGTTAAAAGTGGATCCCCAGAGATAAGGGATCACACCTCAAAGTGTTCAATTAACTGTAGAATTCGTCTAAACTTCTTATTATACTTTGGCATTCTTGTTTATAAATTTGTTTTATATTCATAATGCGCAAGAATAAAAATCACTGTTCTCGTTCTGGGGAAGGGTAGAAGCACACAACGCATAACGCAGCTTGTTTATACGTATGTGTGGACATACGCATAAACAAGCCTTTACCCTAATACCCTAGAAATACCCTAATAGCCTTTTAAATTCGAATTCTAAATCATTTGCGGAATTTATTTTCCGGTCATAAAATAGGCGGATTTCAATTGAGCATTCAAGCCAGGTTTTACCTATCTCCCGTCACAGCATTCAAAACGCAGCTTGTTTATACGTATGTGTGGACATACGCATAAACAAGCCTTTACCCTAATACCCTAGAAATACCCTAAAAGCCTTTTAAATTCGAATTCTAAATCATTTGCGGAATTTATTTTCCGGTCATAAAATAGGCGGATTTCAATTGAGCATTCAAGCCAGGTTTTACCTATCTCCCGTCACAGCATTCAAAGACACTTGGGTCAACGGAAGAGCGTGCCGAACGCATTCAACATGAACGCTGCTCAGGAGGTGTAGCATCGAAAGAACCATTCTATCGCGACTTGGGTCCGAGTTTTATTCCCGGCTTGGCCTTGGGTGTTCACTCATCCGTCCCTTCATGTTGACCGCCCATGGATTGACCTCATAATAGAATGGCCAATACCTTCGGGCGGTTGGAGTGGCAAGTACCTCATCGGCGAGTGTTCGTCCGTTATTCAAAGAAAATAATGGCTGCATTCGTAAACGACACACTCGTTGCACGTGTTTTCGTAAGAAAACTGGAATGCGTGTGTTGAGTGCTGTCAGTGGTTATCCGTTTCCTTTGACTTTACGAACAACTTCAGTTTATTGAGTTTCTTCGCCTAGCAGACGTGTTTGTTTACAATTCGCGACATTAGTACATACTCAATATAAAATCATTATTTTTATAAGAAAAGGATTTTTAAAAGAAAGAGTGGCCAGAATTGAAGTGCACACATCAAAATTTATAAATTTCAACTTCATTTTTTCAAAAGTATTTAGCAAGAGAAGTTCAAATATCGCTCATAACGGATTCAATCTCAACACTAAAACATGCATTTTTGAATGGACTCAAATGAAAAATACATGAAAATGATTACCTTTGAAAAATGATGTACCTTCGTAGCATTTTCTAACGTACGCATGAATTTCCTCCTCGAAAAAATAATATTTGCAGCTTTAGAAAACGTAAAATACTTTTCATAACAACGGACGCCATTTGAAAACAACAACGTACAGCAAGTGTATCTTCTAAACGACTGACCAAACCTCAGCAGAGATCGGTTTATTTCGCTTGAAACGAATTGCACTCAATTTTGTATACGAACGCTCTAGTTTAAAAACTGTATGCACTCAGTTTCCTTTACGAACGCCTTGGATGGAAACTCATTGCACGAGTTACACTCGTGCAATGAGTTTGGCGTTTACGAATGCAGCCAATGATAAACATGAAATGAGAATGAACAACGAAAAATGAAATCTTTCCTTCTGCAGAGGGAGACAGTATAAAAAATAATAAAATTGGATCTTCATTGGAGCACTATGCTTTGAATGCTGAAAAAAAAAAAAAAAAAAAAAACTTAGGATGTGGCAGTTAAACGTTTTCGTAGAATTTTTCATTTGCTTAGCGGATTCATACTCTAGTAGCAAAAAATTTAAATCAAAGCGCGTTCTCTTCGTATTTCATTCACATGAATAGAATGACCGTACGGGTATTTAAAAATCAATTTTTAAAATTCATTTTGAATGGAACAAACGATGAGCCGTGTCGTCGTAAATGTTTTTCGAAATGGAATGAAGAAAAGGCGTCGGAAGCAAAGACGGATTAATGTAATTTTATGAGTGTTAGTCGAAATTTAGGTCCGTTTTATGGAAGTAAAATAGGATCACTTACATTTCTCATGTCATTTCTTTTTTCTTGGAGGGGGGATAATCTGCCACCTCCTTAATCCATCAGGGGTCTGAAGTCTAAAATTTCATTTTTAAAATTTCCCTATGCACCTTTACGAACTATTAAAAATAAGGAATTGCAGTGAACCCTTTCAGACCCTGAGTTCACAATGTATCCGAAAAGGACCTATACCATCGTACAGGATGCACGTTCTAATTTGTTCACATTAAAAAAAAAAAATCACAGAAAATTTAACAATCAGGACTTTTAATTTTATTTCTTTTATTACAAATTGAATCTCTATTATCAAAACAATCCTTATTTAATTCAAGGAGACATGATTGAATGAGGGTTCAAGAAGGTTAGATCGCCATTGAAAAACTACTTTTACGAACTCTTGATGACCCAGTTTCGGCCTACAGTATCTTTCCATGGAACCGAACTTGACGTAACCCCCAAAAGAGGGACCCTGAATGGACCCACCCTTTCGCATGTGCGTATCCCAAGAATTGCGCATTTTGTTATGGATCTGAGACTCCCGTGGAAGCAACATGTGCTTGTTCTGCCTTTCAGAAAAATACTTATATTCATTTATCATTATTATATCCCAGATGTACGATATCTATCCATAATAAAATCAAAAATATTCGTACATCGCGCCCTGCCTTTTCTCAAACTCGGAGTCCATATCCATTTCTAAATATGAAAATATCCGTTTTAGTTATGAGAAGACTATCGGTGGATCGTGTATTAAAAAGGAACTGAACAGGAATTTTTTTCATTATGCACGTCCATTTTCACACTATGCATATTATATGAAAATTGTAAAAGGCATTGTATGAAATATCTATATCCATATTAGTTCACAGAGACCTTGCCTGCGCTACTACCGAAATGAATAAAACAAATTCCCCGACAATATTTATTTCTATATTCTTAGTTTTATGTAAATAGGTCGAGACAAGTGCTGAATACTCACATCCATGAAGTAAGTTCGTGCATTTAAACTTAAGAATGACTGCAGAAGGCTTCGTTTTCGAATAGCTTGCTGCTTTGCGATTCTTGTGTAAAAGGAGCATTTTTCCTACTTGAATAACACGTGCGTGACAGTGGAACCCTTTCAAAGATTTCCGTAGTCATTAAGTTCGAAGACCAGACATTGCTTATAGAAATACTCGAGATTTCGATTTCTACGGAAAGATTTTGATTAAATATCAGAGGCTATCCAAAATTTCGAGATAAAATCCTAAGAAAAAAGGACATTTCACTTCTATCATCCATTTTCTCTCACTTTAGCATAGAGCCATTTTTATCTTGCGCATACTTACACGGAATCCAAAGTTTCAAAGTTCAATCTATTTTCTCTAAAACAGCGTGCCAAACATCTCAAAATTAGATTCATCTATATAAGTAAAGCAATGTGTAAACTGTCCGTTAGTTTGTCTGTCTGTCTGTGTCTCGCGTAGCTCCGAAACGGGTGATCGTAGACCTACCCAATTTTGTACGGAAATTCTCCAAGACGGGTCTCGACGCACCTCGAAGCGATTTTTTCGAAATTCGAATTAGAAAATGTTTTATTTTATGTTTTGTCCGATTTTGAGCGATTTTTCTTGCGTAATACATAATAACGCCGGTCATTTCACTCGCAAGAAAACGATAGTTACATCATCGTATAGAGGAGAAAATTTTCTTTTAAAAACTGTTTGTTCGGACTGTGTAACATAATTTGCAGATTTTTGGGAATTTAAAAAAAAATTAAATTGGACGCTGACTTTCGTAAAGTATTTTTAAAACTGCTGCATCTTGAATTCTATCTGTCATAACTTTTTTATATTTCGGCAAAAGACGGAGCACACAATTAACCCACTTTTAAAAGAAAAACGGAGGGAAAATATAAATTAGGAGAATTTTTACGAATTTTTAAGTAAAGAAGGATTTTCATTTCAGTAGCACCTGCTTATCATTTTCGGTTTGATATCTTGCGGTTTGGTTGTCACGGATACAGTAGCAATGATTAAAATTGCTAGTTGAAAAAAATTAAATAAAAAGTCCCGCGAGCAGACGATTTCTTTGCTTGGCTCGATTTCCTTTTATAAATACTTTATTTATTTGTGAGAAGAAAAATTAAACTGTATAATCTAGAAAAACAATTTTAAAGCCTTTATAAATAGCGCAGTCTTATCTCTTATCTCTTTTCTTTTTGTAAAGGGTTGCAAGAGAGGGTGACGTATTTAAAAAAAATATGTCCATTTCATGTAGTGTCTGAGGTATTGAACGCTAAAACGTGAACCTAAAAGACAGCATTTCTGAGGAAATAAGACATTTTGAAAGTGAGAAGTTCACTGCAAACGGTCCATTTTCACTTTTTTGATACCGAATGACGCTGACATAGTTTTTTTTTGTGTGTGTGTCATTATATTGCAATGATCTCAAGTTATTACATATATGACGCAAATTTTAAGTCAAGAGTGAAATAATTTAGCTTTTTCTAGATTCCACATCACTGGAATTAATTCGAATGACACATGTGAGGAAATTTTTCGTTTCCTACCGTGCGAAGAACGGGCACGCAGCTAGTTCCTAATAAAAGGGGGTTAAACCGTTAACAAAATTCTTAATTTGTGTAAAAAAAAAGTCTTTTTAATATTTATGTGTTTCAGTATTCGGTACATTTTAGATAAATTTAAACTTACAAGTCTAGCATTTATTTTAATTTTTTGTTTTGAACCCTTACAATTGTTAATATTAATTATTTTTAATGGGGAGGGGAATCCTAAATGCAATAGATTGCATAAAACGCTGTTAATTATATAAACATTTCAAAGGGAACCCCAGATTTTTTTTCGGACTTCTGAGGTACGCCACTGTATGTAGAAGAAACTAATTATTATTATTTTTAATGTGAAAACGATAGTAGAATACATTCTAGCCCTTTCGACTGGCTGTACTTAGAGGTACCGTAAAAAATAAATTGTTTAAAAAAATCATTGGTTGATTCTAAAATCCCTCTCAAATTGGGACCCCTCAAATACTTCCTATCAGAGCTTTGAACCGTCATTTTCAACTCAAAAAAAAGCTATCGGTTGTGTACCGGTAGCTTCAGTACCGGTTTCCGTTCCGCCAAAAGTAACGGTTTTCGGTTCAGCTCCGAATGAATCATTTTATGTATATTCTTCTTTGTACTAAAAATAGAATCCTGTCATCCACTGAATTAAATCTACCTTATAGAAGTAGCTTCATGCGAAACTAAACAGAAAAATACTAGGAAACATAGGCCCGTGCTGGATGTCTCAGGAGGGCTAAGGGCGCCGGCATCCATGCGCAATATAATGGCAAGGACGTATTTAGAGGAGGGGGGGGGCAAGGGCCTAGATCCTCTCAAATAAAATTTTCAACATATCAATGAGTATTTTTTTTAAGATTGAAAGTACCCTATTTGAGACGCTGCGTTTAGATATTTGAATAGGTTCGGACTATTTCATGAAATGTATCGCACATACGGAAAGATACATACCCATTTTTAGTGGCACATAATAAATATATGCATGGTGACAACCTGACTGACGACGGCTGAACTCATTCTAAAGTTAACCTACCCATAAACTTTCTATATAAGCTTTTATATCTCAACTAGAATAACCGCCGCATTTCAGAACCGGATTCACATCCCCTGCTCATAACCCAATGGACCGTGTAAACATCTTACGCATTGCACCTGCCATCTTAAAATTAAAATATTATCTATAAAAAAGGTAAATGGCTAGGGCGTTTTCTGTTTTAAAATCTCACTGGGTGTTTTTTTAAAAACTTAAAGGGTCTTTTCAACTCTTATCTTCCGGAATAAGCACTGCCGTAGCTTTTATTTTATAATCCAAAGTGCGTCTTTAGAGCGCGAACCCACAACTCATGAATATTTCAAATCACGTAGAAGCAACTACGAACATCGTTTGTTCCTATCGGGTAAGACTGTGTGTATATATATATATATATATATATATATATATATATATATATATATATATACACATACATACATACATATACATAGATATAGATATAGATAGATAGAAGATATACATAGATTTGATAATTTTTAAACATAATTTTTCGCGATGTTAAATGTTTGTATTGGGATGGCTTTTTAACTATAAATAAATAAAGAAAAATGCTCTTTTATCGTAACAGATCTTACATTTGAACTGTTGTCAGAATATTTTATTTTGGTTTAAAATGAATTGCTACCCATAAAATTCATTCGATGATATTTACACACTTCAGCTGAAGGCTAAATTGATTTCAACCATTATCTTTCGCTCATTTCCAATAAAATTCCCCATCGCTCTACAAAAAATACAGTTTCCCTGCACTCGAGTGACAGCTTCCGGATAATACAGAACTCAAAAGATGAATCATACTCAACACATTGGCTATGAGAAGCCATCTCAAATGATTTATGTACATGCATTTTTAATGCCCTATTACGAGAAGCGTTTAAACGTTCATTCTTTCTTCGTGTTAACCTAAATAATAGCACGATTATTTGTAAAATTGAGATTGTATTCAATATAAAAAATTATTACGAGCATACACTTTAGTTAAATTCCTTTTTTAAGTGAATTTCAGAAATATTTTGAAGGCATATTCTTGCTACTTCCGCGAAAAAAAGTCAAGTTGACATTTTGGAGTCGCTGTAGTGCGAAAAAGTTGCGATGGGTGAATACAGGAAAAACAAAAAAGAAATGATTCAAATCGGACTTTATCTTCCGACCGAGCAAACCGTCTAAAATAGTTTTAAAAAATTCCGATTCTTTCTGAATAAAAAAAAATAGTTATATATATTTTTAATAGCTGTACCGAAAAATATTTCTAATCGTACTGTTTGATCATAATAATGAAAAAAAAATGGCGTTTAGAGAATATCTTCCGATCGCTCAAGCTCAGTAAAAAGTAGGAAAAATTCAGTTTTGAGTGATTTTGATGTATTAAGAAACTTATCCTATGAGGTCAGTTTGCGTTCCAATTATATACAAATGTTAACATTTGTATATAAATTGTGCAGCTCATCGCTGTTTAGGTAAAATAATATTTAAACAACCCAGAACTCACCACGAGGAGATGGCTGCACTTCGAGTTCCACCCACCCCCTTCCCTCCCTCCAACGAATGAGGGTGCTTGCCATTTCCATTACTTCAATATATAATTTCTTATTTATCTGTTCAAGTCTGAGTTTGAGTCACAACTTTGTACGGCGGTTTGGTGTTCAATTTCTCTATGATGGATCTTGATTTGATTTTAGCGTAGCTCTGATGAATCCATCTCTTGATTGGGGCCCAGATACCTTAAGCGATGCTCCCGTTACCCATTGGACACACCGCTCGACAGCTCGTGTGTGGCAGGGACATTTTTTAATGTCTGGAATATCACCTGATTGAACGAAGGAATGGATTTCTTCATGGGTTATTCTCCGAAGAAGAGGTGGAGAGGATCATTTTGCTACATTCCAATCCTTTACTGCTGCATAGTCTGCCGCATCGAAGTTTAACCCTTGCATGGTCACCGGGAAGATGACTTCCCACCTACATAATCTTACGAAATATACCTGTGGAAAGCAGAGTACCCACTAAAATGTATTGGCCTTGCTTTTCAACGTTGGAAAAACTAATTGTGACATGTATTTAGTTCATGTTTGTTCAAGCGATTCAGACATTAACTCATTTGTTTTGAAAATTCAAAAGCATTTATTAGACATAAGGTTCTAAGATTTCAGTTGCAGTTTTGATGTTATGTTTACTACTCAACCATTCTAAATCACCCTAACATCAAAAGAATTGAAGTGTGGATAGGTATGCATGGACTCATACATGAACTGCCTGAAGTCAAAAACTGCTAGATAGTTTTTATCGCCAGAATGAAAATGTAAACATAAAATTAGGCAAATAAAATATATTTTCTTAAATGCTATTGTTTAATTGATAATAAAACCCCCAAAAATATGAGAAATTCAAAAGATAAGTAAACGGCCCATGAAAGGGTTAAAGTAGGAGTGATAAAGTTTCTGATGACTTTTGAAAGTCTGCCTGGCTTTTAACACTCTTCTTAGCCCTTGCTCTCTCTCATGTGTCTTCTCTTATCAAAGACCATTGCCATGAGTAGGTTTTCCAAGTGAGCAGTTCTATTCAATGACACTGATGACTACTTTCTTCATGCCGTGAGGCAAGTATCGAGATGTTTCTATTACTCTGTACAAATGAACAGGCCCGTCTGTAATGTACTTACAGCATTTTCTTTCAAACCAAACTGGCATGTAAGATTTTAAAATAAATGTCACTATAGCTTTTAAGGAATCCGATGGGTTTTCCACGCTCATGTAAAGTCTATTTGCACAAGTGAGCCATGTGAAAGTGGTCCGGGGTCACGTTTTGATAAGTCATTTGGAAAGTTGCCACTTTTAACTCACATCTCCAATGTCCTTAGCAGATCCACACACATGGCCTAAATAAACTGAGCCAGGTTCTTTTAGGATAGAATAGTCTTCTTCTTTATTATATCGACGATACTGTTTAGATCCAATCCTTTCTATAATGAGGGTATCCTGCTTTTTTCCGTCAAAATATATGCCATGTAGTTCATCTGAATCCAGTTGACTTTGCGGTCCATCTTTTCGATTGCGGCTCAACTCAAAATCACTCAAAATTGAACTTTTCCGATTTTTATGGATCTTGCGCGATCGGAAGATATTCTCTAAACGCATAACCCTAAAAAAATTGACAGAATCGGAAATTTTCAATTTTTTTAAAAATTTTTAGACGGTTTGCACGGTCGGAAGATAAAGTCCGATTTGAATATTTTTTTTTTGTTTCTCTTGTATTCAATCATCTCAACTTTTGCGCACGCTAGCGACTCCAAAATGTCAACTCGACTTTTTTCGCTCCACCCTACTGTGCCTATTTTAAGGACAACTTTCTAATATCTACAAGTGGGTGTCATCATTTGATATCTGCCGGGACTTGGCGGCAGAGTCCATTAGTCTCATGTGTTCTCTCAGTGTTCATACTTGTGGAATGGATCTCCAATGTACCTGCATCTGTAGCTTCGACGGAAAGAAGTTTCTGTGCTTTTAAAATAGCGAAAACTTATTTTCTCTAAACGCATAACCCTAAAAAAATTGACAGAATCGGAAATTTTCAATTTTTTTAAAAATTTTTAGACGGTTTGCACGGTCGGAAGATAAAGTCCGATTTGAATATTTTTTTTTTGTTTCTCTTGTATTCAATCATCTCAACTTTTGCGCACGCTAGCGACTCCAAAATGTCAACTCGACTTTTTTCGCTCCACCCTACTGTGCCTATTTTAAGGACAACTTTCTAATATCTACAAGTGGGTGTCATCATTTGATATCTGCCGGGACTTGGCGGCAGAGTCCATTAGTCTCATGTGTTCTCTCAGTGTTCATACTTGTGGAATGGATCTCCAATGTACCTGCATCTGTAGCTTCGACGGAAAGAAGTTTCTGTGCTTTTAAAATAGCGAAAACTTATTTTCTCACAAACAATAACAACAATAAAAAAAAGAACGAACACGTCTCTTACTCCTGAATGCTCAAGAAGCTGTACACTGCAAAAATGAATCTGGACTCAGATTATGAAAGAATTTGTGCGTAGAACTGCAGAGAGAAAATCTCTATTGGGTTATTCAATGGGTTGCAGTCAATATTGCCCAACTGGCAGATTCAAAAAATCATGCTCAAGTTGTTTATACTTATTGAGTGAGGTAGTTTTTGTCGCCAATAATCACTCGCCCTCCCCTCCCGATATTTGAACATGTTAACCAGTCCCTGGAATCAATAGAACTGTTTCGAACCGCGCAAATCACTCTAAAAAATGTCGTTCTATTGAACCTATTCAGAAAAAAATACCTACACTGTATAAGTGATTTGAACCCATTTCTGGAATGTTTCATAAAATGTGTCGTAAGGAAATTTGAATAGGGCTTCTTTGTCTTGAATGGAGTGTGCTCTCACTCAATTACTTTTTCAAAGTGTGCTTACGGTTAACGCTAATAAATAATAAAATTTAAGAACACTTAGCAAAGTATAACATTAAGAAATGCAATAAATAAAGCCCTATTCGAACGATCCAAATTGAATCCCCTAATGTGCAAATGAAAGGATATTAATAACAGTCTGAACGCGTCCGTTGAGTTCATTTCATTCTTTAACTGTATGTGTTTTGGATGGAAATAAATAAAATGAACGAGCCGGAAATTTCTAACTGATTCATCTAATGAGTGAAAACTAGTATTGACTTTTATTCAGATATTTAAACTTTGAGTTTGAGTTTTGACGGATGGCAAGCCTACACGAGGGACATCTAGCTACAGGGGAGTTGCCTTGTTCAGAGGCCTTTTTAAGGGGTTCTAACGCGTCATCACGTTCCATCGGGAGAAAACCGATCCAAATTCCAGACTGTTAGAGCGAGGTAGGTCCGAACGCGGAAGCTGCCCACTTCAGCCGTCTACCGTGTTCAGAGCATTCGATTCTAAAGTACAGTTTCCGCACTGCTTAACCCAATTGCAAAGATTTGCAATCTGTGCGCATAGTTGCATAGGTTATTTATTTAAGGAAATGTGGGTCGTTACGTTATTGTACCGCACAGGTGAAACTTGGTTTCTACATTTTTCTTTTTATAGCCGCCATGGTGGGGACACGAACTCTGAGCAGCTGAGAGATAAAATTAGGTTCATTGACTTCCTTTCACTCTAAAACACACATACTTTCTATTAGATGAAGTATCCGTCCACGAAAATTGAATATGTTTTGCAGACCTTCAGAAAGCGTGTTTTTGATTTGGCATTGGAAGAATCAAATGGAATGAGCGAGCCGGGAAAAGGGTATAGGAAGCAAAATAATAACTTTTAGGAATCCTTTCAAAGATTGCAGGCTGAAGAGTCCTAAACAAATTGCTACGAGTCAGATGAAGGGGTTTGCTTTACAAAACAGAGGTAGCTCCATCTTCCGGAAGTTTGTCCATGTACTATCTTGCAGTGTAAAAAAAAAATTCTCTTTCATTGGGTAGTAAAACGATGTAGCTGAAACCTTATTTCTTGTGCTACTTCGAAGATAAACCTGTCTGTCGTGTTGGTTTGAGTTGAATCCCCAAACTTTTTTTTGGGCAGTTTTCAGCGATGTTGAATAGTTGGAGATATCTTAATTTTGCAGCAAGCCTTCAATTGTCTATAAAACACTCCGTTTTTTCTTTTTTCAGAATGAGTTTGAAACCTAATCATCTATTAACACCCAAGAGGAAATTTAAGGTTACCGAGGAAGAGACTAGTCATGAATATTCATTTGAAAGAAAATATCTAGGGAATGCTTTTTAATATCAAGCTGTCTGAAGTGAATTCCAAATGAATCAGACAAACCGTACAAAATTATTAACATACGATTTTGGATTGTTTTCAATGTGACCTTCCTCGGCATACTCTATTTTTTGGACTAGCCAAAGGAGCATTTTAATCCTTTCCTGGGGTGTCTCCTTAAGAGGCAGAATAGTTCGCTTATTTTATCAGGTGATCCCGATCAAGTGATGATGGCAGCCATTTATGAGGGAGAAGGAAGTCGGCACGTTTGTTTTTTAGCCACTGAATCGTCGATTTTTCTCGGAGTGAGCCGGCGCAGAATCTTGGTGAAAGATGAACTTTCCACGAGGATAAAGACGTTTCACTTCTTTTACAGCTATTTATATTTTACGTTTCAATTTGAAAGGCTACAGAGCTATGAAGGAGGGGGGGGGGTTACTTCAATCTCGAAGAGTCTCCGAAAGAATAATGGAATTATTTGGAAATGAAGAATTTATTTTAGTTGTCCATTTTATTTTTAGAACGGAGAGATAAATAAAGAATATTTTACAAGTTCAGAGTGATACAGATAAAGATGAACGTATTTAACTGTTGTTTGTTATAATAAAAATAATCCAATATTTTTTAAAACAAATCGACGATGATTCATTTGAATAGCTAACTATTCTATTATTCCATGTCGTTCCCCCAGCAAAAACATGCAATTTTTGCAAAACTTTAAAATTTATTAAAACTTTTCTAAAATTCGACCTATATTTTTTAAGTTGAGTCATTACCTGTCCTGTCGCGAAATTTCATTTCATTCTCTTCAGCCGTTTTAAGTGATGAGCGAAGAAGCATTTACAGTTTCCCAAAATCTCAAAATTTATGATTTTTTTTTTTTTAAGTTTTGACTAACTATGGCAATACCAAATTTTATTTCATTCGATTCACTTTTTTACGTGATTCACGAACAAAAAATGTTACACATTTGGAAGAGATTTTAATAATGTCTGTAATTTTATCCCAAAAAAAATTAATTTTATTCATTTCATCGGTTTTCATGGGATGCTCGAACAATGCTTTACATATTTTGAATGAATTTTCGCATAATATAAAATTTTAATCAACATTTTGAAAATACCATTATTTGTTGTTTAAGTTGAGTGACCCTCCATCCTATTAGCCATTTTTATTTCATTTGCTTTAGACATTTTTTCCGTGATGCGCGACCAAAAAAAAAAAAGCGTCGTGAACAGAAGGACAGTCTTTCCTTCTAAGGTTGTTTGGGGTTACCAGGTGCTTAAAACTGACAGGAATCTCAAAATGATTTAATTCGATGTTAAATGTCATGTACCGACAAAGTATTATTTCATTTATATAGGTCATTTTTATTTTCAAGATTGTTATAAAGTTTAAAACGTAGTGTAGGAGAAATTGTCTTATAATTATAGAATACAAAGTAGTTTTTCTCTCGTTTGAAATTTTCTTGAACTCAGATGCATTTCTCCGAAGGAATGCCTTATTTTTTTTTAAATTCTGACTTGATCGTTAAAAAGACGCATAGCTAAAATTATCTTTGTGTGGTCATTGAAAGCGGTGTATACTAAAAACAGAAAGACAGAATTTCAATATCTAAAAATCGATGACCTGCGTATCACGGAGTGTCCTGTCAAAGTGTTTGCCATCATCCGATCGTAAATGATGCCATCTACTTTGTGCCATTTAAAGCGCTGGGATCAGTGTTCCAAAAGTCTAACCTAATGGTTCGTATTGGGTAATACTTCAGTAATTTGCGAACACGTTAAAAAGCGGGAATTATCCATAATGATGGCTCCAAGTTTTGCGATTGGCTGAGTAAGAAAACTGTAATGGTTCGAAATTTGCATAAATAGGCGCAATGGATAGCCACTGCACTGGCATCATCCTTTACACAACTCATAAACACTCGGCTCTTTACTTTACAACTTACTTGAATTCGGGAGAATGACGCTAATGAAATATTCAAAAAAGAAAAAGAAAAACTTTTACCCGCTCCATAATTATCCATTAGGTGTGTTGACTCGTCTTTCATGAGCTTTCGCCTTCATTTAAAGTATAGGAATATTTGTTTTTAGAACGCATAGAGCAAAATAATTTTCGATTTTTACTCTAAAGTAATGAAAATATTTTTCGAAAAGCCGCATTCAAAAGTTTTGGATTCCAAATAAATTTGATTTTATGCGAGATCGTCCTATGGAAAATGCTTTTAATTTTTCCTCTAAACTTTCAAGCCAGAAAGCTCTTTAGCCAATGTTGGCTCAAGCCTATAGGTTGTTCGTGTTAGGGGTTCGCAATCTTCTCCCCAGAAATACGTGTTCATGAATCTCATTCTTTAAACCTTTAACATTTTTATAAAGCGTCTCGTTACGTTTTCCGGTGCAAAAAAAAAACCACAACTGAATTTAAAATTGAAAAGGATCTGGAAAGGTTCCTATTGGCCTAAAACAGCAAAAACGCAACCTAGGAATGATATAAAAGATACAAATTGGATCCATGTTACAAAAATAATGTTATTGTCTCCTTTGAAACCGCCGTGATGAAATTTAAGTTAACTTTATGGGGTGCCCCGAAAACACTGAACCAGGCTTTTATTCTTTAAACATGGATTAGAGACCTATACAATGTTATGCAGAAGGAAGTACACAATTTTAAGTTATCGATTTCCATTTTCAGGATTTTAAATCGAAATAAATACATAATTTAAATTTTTATACGACCACTGTGAAAGAAAAAATCCAAAGGGTCCATTGCATCCCCATACATTAATGACACGATGTACAAACCTTGAGCATTTTATCCTTAAAAATTCCAGAGATATGAAAATAAATAGGCCCTACCATGGCCGAGTGGATAAGACACTGAACAGGGTAGATGGCCGAAGTGTGAAGATACCGGGTTCGCGGCTGTCGATCTAACGGTCTGGAGTTTGTGTCGGTTTTCTCCAGATGTCACGTAAATACGCGTTAGAACCCCCTTAGATAGTCCCCTGACCAAGGCAAACCGACTCCCAGCCCATGCTTACCTTTGCCATCACAACACGAATGAAAATAAATGTATGCTGGCTTAAACCATTTTTCAATGCCTTTCCTTTTCTACTCAATATCGCAACAAAGAACGCGATAATGGAAATGAATCATTTAATTCGCTAAACAGCGGCAAAATTTTCCCTGGCGACCTCTGGTACAATTTTTTTTCTTCAACAATCGAAACCCCGTGATCCACTCTACACGCCCCACAAATTGGATCGTGTTTTGTCCAATACTGACTCGCTACTGAACACCTCGCGTTATTTTAGAATCACCCGGTATAGCCCCTCACTACTTTGTTCAAAAATAGCTCAGGGGCTTTTCATGATCAAAGTGTGAAACTTTGTACATAAACTGATTCATGTATGGGGCACACGTTACTATTGTACGGGGGCTGAATAAAAATTTATAAATTTTACATTCATTTAGATTCATCTCCCGAAAATTGGAATGGATAGCGCAAAATTGTCTACCTCTTTTTTGTGTCCCTTCGAAATTTCTTGCATAGTAATAGGATCCCTATTTAAGAAATAAAAGCTTAGGTCAATATTTTTGGGGCACTTTTTAAGTGTACCTTACCAAAGTGCTATGAAATGACTTAAAGGCAATAGGAGAAATAGGAGTCCCGTTTAAGAGTCCAATAAAGTGAAATAAAATCATTCACAACTAAGTTTCTTCATAGGGGTTGTTATAGGGGTATAATACAAAACTGCCGAGTCCCTTTATTTTGGCGGTCTCATGAACCCAAGGCTACCCTATGACGGCACCAAGTTTTTAGGAGGGATTTGTCGGAGGTCGATCCCGAAACTTTCCCTCGACCGCTTACATGACGTATAGTGTATTCAAAATATCCATCAAGTACGCTGAGGACATAGAAAACAGGAAGACGACTGGAATTCAGAAAAGCTACGTTTATTGGAGGTATCAGCAAAACAGTCTTAAAGGAAAAAACTTCAATTACGTACAGTACATTGCTTCATAAAAATAACACCAGGAACATATCTAATCGTTCCGGCCACACGGCGTACCGGAGTTCCATAAAAAAACGAACACAACCTCCTCTGACGGAAAGCTATTGAGAAGTGTGCTAAAAACTTCTTACGAAACTGCCAGCTCTTTACAGGTTGGCGAGTAAAATAGGAGCACTCATAAGAGAGAGCCCCACGTGACAACAGCTCTCCGGTAGGCGTAATAAATATAAAAATTTGAAACAAACGGATTAAATGATTATCCCTAAGGCAAAAGTGTCAGAATTTGGCGAATGCCAATACAAAAGCCTACAACCTCCGTGAGAAAGCAAAGACGGACGACCGACAGGCACCAAGAAGTTACATAGCAAATGCTAAAGCGAAACTAATTTAGAAGGGGAACCCCGAAAATCGCAGACTTACTGTCGCGAAAAGAAATAACATTTTATCGAGCCGAAAAACAAAGTGGAGAGGGAGATTAATACGGAATACGAAATTTTGATTTAGAACAACGAAACTTAGGAACATTATTTTTAAGACGCGAAAAATATATGAACTTCGTCACATACCCCATATACCAGGCCGCCCTATTTTTGCGAGCAAGGACTTAGTAGCAACAATAATGCCAGATTGGATGGTTTCCCTCCAGATTCGGGGAGTCTTTTAGACTTCAGGGGTGGGAGGGGGGACACGCTTTCCAAAGCTTGATGAAGGTACTTACTGGATTTTCAAAGAAAACTTTTTTCGAAGAAAACATTTAAAGAGCATGAGAGTTGGATGTTGCCGATAGTTGGAAGTCCGATTGAAAATCCTAATGATAGCACACCGAAAACAATTTTCAAGAAATACCTCGCATTCACTTTAGCTCGGGCCTCAACAGTGAATAGTGTTGCAGAAATACTCTGCTTGTTTCCGGGGTTCGTCGTTCTAAAGTTCAGTTGGTGTAGAAAGTTCTAGTAAAAAGTCCACTGGTCGGGATGTAACACAACTTTATTGCTTCTAGAACTTCGTAGAACAATCAGCTGTACAAAATTCACAAGCACAATTAAACAGTAATGTGCTTTGAGCAGTCCGCTTAGATCAGAAGCTCTCACACAAATGCTGCATTTCTCACTCAAAATAAAACACTTTCACTGGCAAAAATTCAGTGAAAATAGACGAGAGATAACACTAACAGTCTCTCAAGACTCAGCAATCAAGAAATTACACACAGCACTTAAATTCAAAGCTTCATAAACAGCGCGAAACACCGCATCTATCACAGAGCAAAGCAAGCGTACTCGCTCAAAGCTTGAGGAACACTGAACTGGGGCCAAAGAAATACTCATATTTATAGGTGGCGCAGAAGGTATGAGAAACTTCCGGAAGAGTCTATTTCTCGAAGATTCTACATAAAGCGGGAATTTTTATTACGTCATAGAAGAGAAATGTTAGGCTATTATGCATGTTAATGCAGAAAAAGCCTCTTTACAAGCCCCATTGGGAAAAACGCGCCCAATGACCAAAATGTTGCCAAGCTTCTCAACTTTTGGCGAAATATCGCCCCATTGGGCGCCAAAAATAAGTCCCCAAAGTGAAGTGACCGAAGCCCTAGTACCCATATTTCTCGAATTTCTAGAAACACCATAGAAAAACAATGGGAAACCGAAAACTTCGTATCTCCGGTTCTAGTGGACCGATTTTGACGCAACAAAAAGCAAAATTTAACTATTTGAAACGTAGAATACGAATTTAAAACTATTTTAAGCCCCAGAACAGCGGGTTTCCGCGAAAATTCGTAACAATAGGAACGTCTAGGTCCGACCTGGCAATGAAAGTTTGGTTGCCTTTTCTAGCCACTCTATTGGAGAAAAGAGTTTGTCATCCTACACTTTCATCAAAAACAATAAACAAACACAATGAATACTGTATTTGTCTTCATTGGATCCCACCGTCCAAAAACTGTGTGTGGCGGACTCTTATTCATGGGGAAGTGACGAAAATGTTACACTTTAGAGTTACCAAAATCAACTTTTTTATACAAATTACAAAGTTAACGAACACCCTGTGGAATTTAAAAAATATTTTATCTTAAAACTATCGTTTATTAAAGTTGAATTGTGATAAAGAGTACTCAAAAAATGGAGTCACTTTGCTATTTTAATTTCTGTTTCTTTTTTATTATCGCCTCTACACTAGTATGGGTACAATTTATGAAAATAAATTGGTAAGGGGGTTCGCAAAGGAAAAAGGATTAGAACCACTGCTTTTTCAGGGAGACATTTTGAAATCGGGGTTTTACGTTTTCATTCAATTATTAGAATGTTTACTTTTTAATTAAAATAGGACACGTTTCTAAATGAGCAGTTAAATTATCTTTTTAAGATATTTCAGTCATTCAAAATATAAATTAATATAAGTTAAAAAGAATGAAATCCTAGAGATCACAAAGTACCCATTTTTCTTTTAAAATATTCTATTGACTATACCCAATATGGTTTTTGCCATTGGGGAGGAAGTTTTCAATTTTGAAGGGAAATTGGATCCCATTTAAAGGGGGAGAAATGTCTCTGAGAGTCTGGCAACACTGGTTAGAACAGTGCCTAGCGCTCCACTCATTTAGCACAGGTAATGGTGTGTCCATTCTGTGCTAACTGTTACTTTTCGATAGAACTCGATTGCTTGTCAGTTTTAAGTAGAACAAAACTTTAGTTTTATATTGTTAATGTCTAATTTATAAAAACGAAAGGAAAGATTTCTAAAAAAACATGAGGCAATGTTCTCCTTGAAAACACCGTCGAACTTCCACTTTTTCACTCAGTTTTCACGCCCGTGTTGGAGAAATCTCCCTATATAGATAGAGAGATATAGATAGACCTCCCTATATAGAAATAGAGTTTTAGCTCTATTTAGAGATTTTTAGCTCCCACAAATGCCAAAACCCTGGAAGTCAATACGCAGATTATATCAAAAATTGAAGGAGATCCACATGACTATTACAGTGTCGATACTATAGTTTCAGAAGACATAAATGATGTGCAGAATTATCCAGTAGAATTTTTGCATCAATAAACTCCGTCTGGCATGCCGCCTCACAAGTTAACATTGAAAAAAGCTGTCATAGTTATGTTGCTAAGAAATCTTGATCCGAAAAGAGGACTTTGCTACGGGACTCGTTTATCGGTACTGGAACTTCATGAAAACTTAATTTCAGCAAAAATTGTTTCGCAATATAATCATGGTGCTACTGTTTTCTTACCAAGAATAGATTTGTCTCCAAGTGATGTCAGTCTTCCATTTATCCTAAAGCGTCCGCAATTTCCAGTCATCCCAGCATATGCGATGACCATTAACAAATATCAAGGTTACATACCAACATTTGAACATGTTGGAATTTATCTTGAAGAACCTGTTTTTTCCCATGGACAACTCTATGTTGCTTTATCTCGATGTCGGAATCGAAAAAATATCAAAATATACACACAAGCATCAAAAGGACAAGGAGTAATCGGAAATAGCAGAAATTGAATGCAGAAATGAGGTGAGTGCAGAAACCACCTCGTCACAAAAAGGAAATTTTTTTCAGGAGAGAGAAAAAACTTCATAACTCCTCCAAATTTTCAAATATTTAAACTTATTTATTTTCTCTGTCATAACATGCATTTATGTTTCTGTCATGCAAATATTACCTAATTTATGAAGTTTTATGAAGTTTTTTTCTCTCTCCTGAAAAAAATTTCCTGTTTGTGACTGAGGTGGTTTCTGCACTCACCGATTCAATTTCTACACAAAGAATGTAGTTTTTCGTGAAGTTTTATGAGGATTTGGACGTTTTTGGATCTGTTTTAATTTTTCACACATCAGTTTCATTGATGAATGGTCTAGACGCTCGAAATTGGGCATGATCCTCAACTCATTATAGAATACATAGCTCGCTGTTGCCCGGGAATGTTTGAAGAATTTGTCAATTTTGTATATAGTGGTATATTTTGCATTAGTTACACTTTTTGCATTTACGATTATTATCGAGAGTATCTTCATCATTTGTATTACATTAACTTCATAAGTATCTGTTATTCTGTACATAGTTATAAATTTTGCGAATTTTGTATAATTTGTATTGGTTGCATACTTTATTAATTCTTGCATTGATTTATTGTCTGTCCAAAATATAGTCGCCATTTGTATTACATTAAGTGTAACTTCATAAGTATCTGTTATTCTGTAGTTATAAATTTTGCAAATTTTGAATAATTTGTATTGGTTGCATTTATTACTAATTTTTTCTTTGATTTACTGTCGAAAATAGTCACCATTTGTACAATAGCATTAAGTGTAATTTCATGATAAGTATATATATTATACTTCATTTTTGCATTGACTTACTTGTCGAAAATATAGTCACTTTTTTGCATAGTATTAAATGTAACCTTGTAAGTGTATGTGTTAATCTGCATAAGCAGTTTTTGAATAATTTGTAAGTTTTGCACATAGCTGTATATGTTGTAATTATTGTACAAGCATATTTTGTTGATTTTTCATTTATTTACTGTCGAAAACATAGTCACTGTTTGAACAACGTCGAGTTAATTGCATAAGTATATATTATTTTGTATATAGTTGTATATTTTGTACTGTTCTGTGTATATTTTGTTTTAGCTGAATGTTGTTGTAGTTTTTCCATACATTTACTGTCGAAAATATATTCACCATTTTCGTAGTATCAAGTCTAACTTCATAAATACATATTATTCCGTACCTAAAGCTGGGTTTTAACACTTTGTAAATTTTGTATATTGTTGCATATTTTTGTAAATTTTGTATTAGTCGGATATATCGTTTATTTTTGCATTTATTTTTTATAAGTGCAGATCAATGTTACTTGATGTGAATGATTTTTTTGATAATCCATGTCGAAGATGTATTCACCATTCGCATAGCATTAAGTCTAACCTTATAGATATACATTATTTTGTATCTACAGCTTTGTTTGAATAAATTAAATAATTCCGAATTATGTTATAATAAACTCACTTTTAAATCAAGCTTATCTCATAAAAATATATAGAAATGTCTAAACAAAGTTTATGAAGTCGTGAGCAGTATCACCAGTATATAAAGCTTCAAATTATATAAAAATTCTAAATTTAACGGCTATTAAAGGGTTGAAGTATGAGTAAAACATATATTTTCAAAGTTAAACTTTAAATGGCGAAAAATGTTATGAGAGATATTTATTTAACTATCGATTTGCATGTAAATAACTCAATAAAATACTTTTTGAGTCAACTTTTCCATTTATCGTTCTAATATTCTTTGCATTTATGGTTTTAATTAAAATACTTTTCATTCCCGTGCGAAGAACGGGTGCTTCAGCTAGTGAACTATATTTGTGCAAACATGAAAACAACCCAAACATTCAAACTGTACTTTAGTAATATATCAAGCTGCAAAATGGAAATTTATATTTTTTATTCATATTTATTATTTTTTATCATTCATTGTGACCAAGAAGTATTAAAATACATATTGAAACGTAAGTATAAGGACGTCGCACACAATTTGTATGCAATATGCATTTTAATGTTTCAGTATTTTAATTCCTACATTCCCCTTTTTTGTTCATGGATATTTATTCATTTTGAGATCTTGCTATAAAATATACTGTAGAATGTTTGTGCAAGTGTTATTTGAGTTTAAGCATAAACAAATTTATTAAAGTGCTACCTTTGTAAGGTGACCACCTGTATAAGGTGACCCGTTTTGTCGTTCCCGAGGGTGGTCACATTAGGCAGGTTCCACTTAGATAGTTAGATGAGACGGGTAAAAACAAATTACAACTCGTAGAGAGGGTATTCTTGATAGCTTGAAGAGAGAATTTTTCTCAAGGAAAGGAATGATTGTTCATTTTTTTTTTTTTTTTTCAGCCACTGTGAACCTTCTATACAGTTTCCATCTGCTCGAGGATTCTATCCATACTAGAAATGTTAACTTAATAAAATGAGGATCTTTTAATTCGAAAGTATTTTTTAGCTGAAAAGAGGATGTTTTGAAACTAACAAACCAGGCTAGAGGAAAAATGGGTTATCATTTCATTTTTCTCCGATATCAGCTTCCAAAAGGAAAAGAAATATATACATTGACTCAATTTATGAAAATATTAAAAGTTTGCCGTTCGATAATTCTTTTCCTCATATATACCGCGCTCAAAAAAGTGATTTGCAAAATGAAATGCAAAACTGCACCAGCTGTTCTTTTAAAGGGAAAATAAAGTAATATTGAAATAAGATTTTCTATTCAATTTTCGAAAGTTTTTCACATCTTAACAAAGTACTTAAGATGGTTTGCCGCAAAATTTATTATACTGTAATCTACTTGACTGCAAGACCGTCCCATTTTCGCTTTGGATAAGACACTGAACGTTGGTAAACAACTGAACTGTGAATAAAGTCCAGGGTTCTGGCTTACCGCGCACCTGCCCATCTGGAGAGATTGGGGTTCCTTTCTCCAAATTTAAGTTGAATACGGTGAATACATGTTAGAACACATTAAAAGTCTTTTGTCCAAGGCATTCCTTCGTTTAACTGTTCAAGTGTGCCTTTCCTTCCAAAATAAAAATCTGATGTGGACAACACATGATTTCCTTGCACGTCTATTAAATCAAAAATATTTTTGGCGCACTTCATCTAAACTTATTTTGTCTGAACTGCAGTAATAGTAAGTTTTGGCGATTTCTAGCCAAATATTTCCGATATCGCTAAGCTGGGTTCAATTTGAAAGATTTCCCTCTGACACTTAATTTGGCGATATTTCACCAAAAGCCGACAAGCTTGAGATAGTTTCCGAGATTTTGGGGGTAGCCAAAGTAGTCATTGACTACAGACTTTCAATGAGTTGAATGTATCCATACACCTTAATGTATTTAAAGTCATTTGGCTAACGCTGTACAAAAATTAACCAGTCGGTTACAATAAAAAAATCGATGCACCGTTAGATGTTACAATAGTTCTAAATATATACATTGACTCAATCGGTTTTTTCGTCGAAATTTTTCGGGATCACATTACTTCTTTATACTCCGCACAAGGCAGAAAAAAAAGACACAATTAGAGAACAAAAGACAGCACACAAGATATTTCCTATGCATTCTAACGGATTCCACGCAACAATAGTTTCAAAAAACTGCGTGGATTTGGAAATTCTGGGTTTACCAATGTACCTAATGAAGAAAATCTAAAATGTCCTTCTTTATTAGCTTGGAATAATATATCCAGATTTGATATTTTCTGAATGAATAGTACGATTTCAATAAGAATAAGCTACTTGTGCAGTGGATAAAGAGCCCTGAACAGGTCGACAGAGTGAATGTTGCTGACGAGGCAAACGTAATTGTAGATCTATTCGAGGACACTATGTTTTCTTTCTAAACAATGCTTCACTCGGTTCTTTTTATCAAAAATGTATTCTTGTAATAAAATCTTTCACTTTTCAAATCACTGTTCGCTGAAATATGTTTTAGTCGGCTTATCTCAAATATAAAGAATTATCACGCAGAAAACAATTCATAGAGTAGCTACGAAGTTAGCTTAAATCCTTCATTTATGATAACTTCATAACATAATTATTACTTTCCTTATTTTTTAGCTCGTATTTTAGACTTATAATCGTAAAATTGCGCAACATCCCGATCCAAAGTATTACAGCACCAGGCACGTGCCGACAAGGGAGGGGGTTGGGAATCGGTTTTCCCATAGATGAGGAGAGGGATATGTCATGGGTCGACCTCTATTCTTTCAGCTCAAAAATGACTTTAAAAGGCTTCCGAGAAACTAAATTTGGATTCTGAAATAGTGGCGAAACTACAGTGCCCATTTAAAGGATATATTTTCTAACAGTTTGTGCCACCATTCGATATCTGCGAGTTCTGATGAAGGAGTGGACGAATCAAGTGTTCAAGCTTGTGGAATGGATCTCACCTTAAAAGATCCTTGAGTAGTGCTCTTAGAAGGGATCCAACGTATTTGCACACGAACAGGACTGAAAAACAATCAACCCATTTCTTACTTCTTAAGGTGCGCCAGCAAAAAACAATCTGGACTGATACAACAGAATTTGTGTGGAGAGAAAAACTGTATTGAGTCTTTGAATCGGTTGCGGTCTTTACTGGCCTAGTGACAGATTCAAAAAATAGTGCTTTCGTTATCTATTATTTTGTTGTCGTTGTAAAAAAAATACTCCTAAGGTCGTATATCATCTCTCACCCCCTTCCCCTTTGCAAAACGTTGCCAAGTCCCCGTGTACTACTTAAGAGTACAGATACTTTATGAAAAGATTGGATGTAATTTTTAAAAATGCTACTCGAAAACTTGGGTTTTATAACATCTTTAAAAGACCGTACAAATAAAACTCACGAATTATGTTAGACTATATACAATATGTTAGACTCCAAATGTAAACTCGTGGAGTCTAAGAGAAAGACTTCATCCTATAAAAGAAATAAAAACAGACAAATGGAGAAAAAATAAATAAAGCGTCAGTAATAGTCAATAAAATAAATAAGAGTAATATAACAAATCAATTTTCTCTAAATGTATCCAAAAAATCCATTCAAATAATAAAAACGTAGTGCCATTGCTTAATTAGAAGTCGTGGTATAATCAATGTATGCAGTTTGTGCTGATTTAGACGCCAGACAATATATTAATTACTTTTATAGGCATTCATCTACATTAATACAATTATGCAAAGCTTGAGGCTTCCATCCTAAAAAGTGTCTGAGATACGTTAACCCATTGGGTGAGGGGCTCTCCAATAGCCGTAATAGTGAAAGTGCGTCTCCTTTCCGAGCTTTATGGTACAAACCCGGAATAAAGATCACCCGTCACTTTGGCTCTTTGGCAGCCATTGAAAAAGGATTTAATATCACCTCATTTATTACGAGACCTAGTTGACACATTTGAATTTTTTTTTTTTGGAAGGGAATTTCAAAACTTAATCCTTTCCAGAAAATTTTCAACTTTTTTTTTTTTTTTTTTAACGTCATTTATGGATCCTTATTTAAAAACTAAGGTGAGTGTTTTTGGGACACAACATCCATCCGTTGAAAGTAAAAAGGTGGGGATGAATAATGATCCATTCTAGACGTAAACTCAATTTTGACCGATCACTCATGTAGTAGGGATGCGAACCGGTTTTGTAGATAAAGCCACCGACGGGAAAATAAATCGATTCATTTCAAATGAAGCGTGTACGTGTTGCCGTTTCTTAAGGGATGATAGGTAACCTATTAGAAAATAAAGGGCAGGGAGATTTTAAAAATGGGATGATTGTGTGTGCGTGAAAAAGACCCTTTTTATGAACTCAATTTTTAAAAGAAACAGATATGCAGTTTTTGTCTTTTTGTTTTCAGCTTCCTATTTAGAAACTTTTTAATGAGATTGTATTTTGTCTTTCCGTCATCCTGTCGCACTTTTTAGAACTTTATAAAAATTCGAAGTATTGAAATCGTTGCTCAATCCCGTTTGGTCTAAGTTAGAAAGTCCTCCTACCAAAGCGTCCCACATCTTAGATACCAGATAACCCTCACGCAGATACCACCCGCGCAGGTTTGCCTTAATTACACACACACAACCGTTTGGTCTAGTGGTAAGGATACTTGGCTCTCGCCCACGGGTTCGATTCCCGACGGGGGAAGAGGAGTTCCATGGCGTCATTTTCAAGTTTTACGATCATTAAAACAAACTTCCATAAAATAAGTTCATTGATTATTCATCAAAATTAAGTCAAAATACTATTTTGAAAAGTGGAAACTTTTTATTCAGGAGCCCTAAAAGGCATTAAATAAAAATTTATTCTCTCAAAGATAGTTATGAAACTTTCATTCATTTATAGCCTATGAAGACTTTTGAGGGGGAAAAATATATCACAGCTCCACAATAAAAAGCTATTTTTTTAATTTGTATTTTATTTAATTTTATTCAAATAGATTGCTCTATTCTACTGTCTTTAGAATTCAAATTTCAAATATTTTTAGATTCTTTGCAACGAATTGAACTTTTTGATTCTAATACTTCAAAACGGGAAAACTGGCTCTATTTTAAATTCTTCATCATAAATGTTCAGAATTAATTGGATTGAACTCCTTAATCTATGTCAATAGAAAAGAATATGCAACTCGTTCCATCCCAAGAAAGATAATTATACTTCGATAGACTTTTATTTATCGATTCATTTTGTTTTGTAATATCGGAGCGCAAATGCTGAATCTTCGGTAGTATTTCAATACTTCAATATTTTGTGTGAATTCAATAAAGAATAGGCGCGAAATATTTTTCACTCCTATATTTTGGTGGTCATCTTAAAACTGAAAGTATAAGTTTGTTTAGAAATATTCAATTTTTGATATGATAATCGCGATTTAACAATTTAAATTGTCCGGACAGATCGATTGCAGCTGAATTTGCGATGAAAGAGAATGCAGAAAATCGGATAAAAGTAAAAGGCATAGAAGATGACAAAGTCTATCAGAATTGCAGATACGTTCGATTAGGCTTTATGGAATGATCCATATATTATCTTTAAAATGATGCCATGTACGTATATATATTTCCCGCATGCTAGTTTAAGAATGAGCACAATTACAATTTGTCCATTTTGAAAATCCTTCCTTACCTTCAATAAAATCTCTCATTTGTTCATCTAAGAAATTTGAATCTTCAGTGCCATTCAAAGAACAGTATAAACAATTTTCTCAACACGTTTTTAAAGGAGATGTCTAATAATAATGATCTAATTTACATAGTTATCTCAAAGAGAGAGAGAGAATAACAACTGAACCATTAAATGAGTTAAGATTTAATGACTCGTGTCAGAATTCTGAAACCATTACGAAACAATGCAAACTATTAATTATTACACAGTTAAAAACTTCACAATATACATTTTGTGAAGGAAAAATGTTTTCAAAACAGTCATCCACCTCTAACTATTGAATAGGAACCATTCTTTCACAAGTTTAGCTGAAGTTTTCCAAAGCAGTGCCAAATGCGAAATGGCCGACGTTTTCTTAATAGGACCGTTTTTCAAATATCCTTGTCTCGGCCTGTAATGTACAAAATGTATTACAAATCGATATGAGGACTTCTCTACCATTAGTTTTAGAGATTTTTCTTTTTAGATCTGTTACTATAGAGCAACATACATTCGGTGGTTTCACATCCAATGATCCATTAGTGTCGCACCTTAATCCAATGTTTTTAGGTCACCCTTCATCGTCTTTCAATCAAAACAGTTTTTACATGTTTTAAAAAGCGTGGGATAGTAAGTAATACTATTTGGATTTGAAACTTTATTTTTTGTCTTGGAAAATCTAAGAAAACCTCAAGTCGTAGACACCCTTTTAAGAAAAGCTGCGGTAGAGGTTACTTTAACTGTGCAAGATGTACTTCCCCCCCATAATATTCAATCCATGGGTGGATGCAGGGGCGTATCCAAAGGGGAGGATGTGCTATAGGTTTGAACCCCCCCCCCCTTCGAAATTTTACTGTACAGTTATTTTCAGAAAACATCTTTCTTAATTACATACTTTTTCTTAAATTCTTCGCTAAAGGTTAAGTTTCTTCTAAAAAGCTACATTCAACCTGTATACATTCATAGAATGGACGTTCAAATAATGTTTTGGGCAACCCCACACCCTTCAGAAAAAAAAGTGTACTGGTGCTCTATTCCCACCAAAAAAAGTATACTTTTGCTAAACCTTATCCAACAATTGATCGTCTGTTACACCTGACTTAGTGAACAAGTTTCCATTCACTTCGAAGTCCGCAGCTTCTCCCCATTGTATTTCTATTGCATTACGCCCAAGGAAAGGACGTTTAGAACTATCCATTTTAATTATGTTTAATCACTTCAAAACTTAATATACTGCTTGAAGATTAAAGTCGAATGTTTCTTTGACAAATTCAAACTATTACAATCATCTAACGACATTCATTGCTGACCCTATGCCGTTCACCAGATCCGGTTTGAGAAACGTCTGCTAGGGTGGTGACGTCACGTGCATACGGTATATCCCAGACAGCACAGCAAACTTGCAGCAAGCTTGATTTATCAAGTCAATAAACTTGAATTAAGCTTGAAAATTTCAAGCGTGTAAGCTTAATGCAAGCTTGAATCAAGTGTTCAAGTTGACACTTGCCCAGATTGCATTAAGGTTGACATAGGAAGCTTGAATCAAGCTTGACATACCAAGCTTAATTTCAAGCTTAAAAAATTTTCCAAAAAAAAAAAAAAATTCTTAAATACACGGGGCGCCCGTCGGCGAACTCGCCCCACATATTTTATTTTTCCACGCATTTTCCCCTCTATGCTGAAATTTCTAGTTAATTTAATCTGTTTCCATCAAGCGTCCGCGGCAGGGATCGAACTCGGGACCTAAGGGCTGGGAAGCCAGCGTCCTAACCATTCCGCCAATCTGCCTCGCGCTGGCATGACTCAAGTTTGAAGTCACTGTTAGGGTTGTCACGCCGTTTTCTGGAGAGATCGATCCGTGTCCGATGCTGATCTGTTTCTTTTATTTTTCCATGGAATGAATAAAAATGTAAATAATGTGTGATTTATAGACTCTACTAATAGGGAAATAAGCATAGTATAAACTTAAAAGCAGCACACGTTTTAAACCTTTCAATATCGCGACACTCCTGTTGAGCAATACTGGCCAAAATCGAGACTAACGACTGATTTTGAAATCCATTTCGTAGCATAATTGTATTTTATTTTGAAGAATTTTCATATTTGGAAATATAGAATCTTTTTTTTTTTAATTCTATGTTCAAGTACATTTATGACTGATGATACATTATTTGTTATATGGTTGTGGCTTTCCAAATCAAGCAGTCATCCAGTTGTATTCAAGCTTGACAGTTCAAATGACTTCTCCAAGCTTGCTGCAAGGTTAAAATGAATTGAACTGTTAAGCTTGTATTAATACGTCCAATTCAAAGAAATGCCAAGCTTGATTTAAGCGTATGTGCTGTCTGGGATACTCTATACGAGAGTCCTAGTCTATATAACCCGGGAGCCAGCTGCCATTTTGGTGTCATCCTCGCAAAAAATCTCAGACTTTTTGCTTTAGTTCATTTTATAGTGTCAGCAAAGATAATGAGCGTCAGCTGACAGAGTAGCGGTGGATGTAGCCGCCTCGGCCACCCAAACATGTAAAATGATTAAAAGATAATTAAAATAAAAAATTGAATACTTTGTACATGTGTTTATCACGTTCTATACAACTGAAAAAAAAAAAAAAATGTCAGCTGACTTTATAGCGGTGCATTATGCGTCAGCTGCCGATGATGATCAGTGATGCCGGCAGTAGAGCGGTGAACCGTACTTCAACATCTAATGAATACCCGTTCAGTAAAACAATAATCAAAAAGCTGAAATGGGTTGAGGTGACAGTTCACTTTATTAGTTTTATGAAAAAAATAGTCCTCTGAGCTTTTCGTGGTGGAAAAGGCCTCAGCTGGCGATTGAAAGTGATAGCGTCTTGCTACACGTACAGACGCCTGATGTACAGGGTGGCCATAATCAAACTGCAAGTGTTTAAGGGGTGCTGGAGAGAAAACTACCAGGAATATTCCAGTGAAACTTGGTATCTACACGTTTCAGAACATGCGCAACTCAAATATGCAATTAAAAAAGTCGCCATTTTCACCCGATAGATGGCGCTATATCGTGATTCAATGCTTGTGGACGTCCTATATGCAAATTTTAAGCCCATCGAACAGTGTAAAAACAAGACCCCATTGAGTCATGGTCCATCATGACTCTGAATAAGAAGGAGCGTGCATTGTTAGTGAAGATATTCTATCAGAATGGTAGCCATTATTCAGCTACTCTGAAAGAATACCGGCGTATGAAACGATTAAGAAGAGGTCCAATGAGTATCCATGAAAATAAATAATGGTTTAATTGTTTTCCAAAGCGTCTTTATGAATTGTTTAATTCGTGATCTTAATTTACGCTCATTTTTGATTACATATTACTGTAAAAATTTAATGACTGAAGCGAATTGTATGGAATTTTGATAAACTGTAAATGATGTTTTATATTATATATATGCCTCTTAGAATGCCACTATGCTCTGTCTATCGGCTTTGAAAGTTGTATAGGCCACCGGTGAGCTTTGAAATACGGTACAGCGCCCTCTATCGGGTGAAAATGACGATTTTTTTTCTTGCATATTTGACTTGCGCATATTCTGAAACGCGTAGATACCCAATTTCACTGGAATATTCTCGGTAGATTTTTCTCCATCACCCCTTGAACACTTGCAGTTTAATTATGGCCACCCTGTATTTCACTTGCATCAGCGGATCCCTTTTACACCGCGAAAATTTCAGCGGTCAACGTCTTTCAGGTAACTTGTGTTCAACAGCTCAGCAAAAAATAAATGACACATAACTTGAGGTACGAAGTTTTCGTTTCTACGAAATCAATGCGAATTTAAGCGAAATTTTCTTCGATGTTTACATATAGGGGAAGGTGGTCCAAAATGATTCCCTTAAGGCCCCTCCTCAGACAGAAATTTTTCTGATTCGCGTTTTGAGGAACAATTTCCTACCCCCCTCACAAAAGCTCCTATCGCGAAATGCGATAGCTCGCGTGTCCGTTACTGATGGGAAATTTATGACCCGTTGGCGGGTTGGGAGATTTTGACCTGTGACCTCCGTCTACATGCCCACGCTGCCTGAGCAAAATTTATTTTCAGTTGAGTGTATTCGTTCGAACCATAGGCGCAACCACGGAGGGGGCTATGGGGGCTGAAGCCCCCCCTAAAGGTAGAAAGTTAGAAGTGAAAAGCGTTAAAAAATGAAAACTGTCGCTAATGAAATAATTTTTTTTAGTTCTTTCTTTCTTTTTTTAACTGATCTCAAATTATTTCTAACCAATAAAGTTTTTAAATAAATGCTCACAGTTAGTTGAAACACTCTTACACACGGTTACAACGTTGCTCAAAAGATCAGATAATTATTTATGACTCTATAATGAGTTACATTGCTTATGTTCTATGGGACAGTCAAGTAATACCGAATATTTTGACGTTATAAGAGAGTTGTAACTAACCGAGATCACTATGACTGAGTTCAGCAATATTATGTAGCCCAGCCCCCCCCTAAACTAAAATCCTGGGTTCGCCACTGGTTCGAACGGATTTAAATTGCAGGATACTCAATGATAAATTACAAATATAATAAAAATTTTCTTTAATTTGCAAAGGAGACTGCAATTTGTAAAGTGTTGTTATAAAAATTAACATTTTAAAAGAAATATCGAAGCGCGAATATGAGAAATTTTACATCGTAATTATTCTACTATATAGTTACGCTGAACCCTGACTGGCTGACTCAATTTGTAAAGATTCCAGGCAAACCACTTCGATGTAAATATTTTACCTCCATTACTCCAAAAAGATTAAAAACCAGAAAAAGCCTAATAACACCCACACCATTCATACGATCCGCTTGAAATTTTTCATAACTATGTATAAAAATATAAAAACAGTCTCTGTTACTTTGAAAATCTGAAAACCCACCGGTTCCCTAATTTTTTTAAGAGATTTTTTGCCATTTTCAGCTCCATTTTATTTCAGAGATTCAAAAAAGCGAATAATTTGAGTGAAAAAATTAGACTTTCAAAGTGTAAAAAAATTGTCATATTCACGTCACGGTTATCTATCTGCCTTTGAAGGGAAAATTGTGATTCATTCCTTTAAAATTGTTTTTCTAGATTACATAGTTTATTTATTTATTTTTTCACAAATAAATCGTCTGCATGGATATGAGAATGACTGTGAACACAAAACGAAATCTTTTGAATGCCATAAGTTTCCGCGCGTTTCCAGAAGAGGATGAAATTCGATTTGGGTGTATAATAAAAATTGAATAGGAAGTTATTTATTTTAGGTAGACGAAGACTAAATGTATTCAGTGTAGACATTTTCGTCGAATGTTTTTTCAAGCGCCCGTTGTATTTGCCTCCACAACGGGCTTTGATTTCTAGTTTGGTTAATATGATGAAAAAGTGACATAAAAATAATACATTTTTTTAAAACTTCCTTATATACATAATTGCTTAAATCTGGGCGTTGAAAAACACTTTCATTAAAAGTATGCAGTTGCGACAAATTAAAATATGCATAATAGTTTACACGATTGATAGTGTAAAATATTTTCGTGTATAATACAAATTTACCTACTTTTTAGTCCTTGACTTTGTTTTCTGATCTTTAATATATATATAATAACTTTAAAAAGTGGCAATTTGGGGCGAAATAGGAATTTTTTTCCCTCGAAAACACAATTTTTGCGAATTTTCAAAATCGATATCAGCAGAGTACGGAAAGTTTTTTCTTGGGTTGGCTAATAACCGTGTTCTTTTTTTTTCTTTTTTTCTTTTTTTTTAAAGAAATTAAGTTTATCAATACAAAATTATATCTCATACAACCCCCCTCCCCGAAAAAAAATTCTGGCTACGCTCCTTTCCTCATCGATTAGCATATAACGACTATGTTACATCATAAAACTATTAAAAGTGGCGTTTTTTCCGCTCACCGGATTTTTGAAATCTGTATCAGCCGAATGCTAGAAAGTTGTTCCTGGGTTAGTAAGTAACTGCTCAACCCCTCCCCTCCTAAAAATAAAAAAACGGACAATATCTTCAGATGGCACTGGCTCATTTAAAATCGGGTATTTTAGCGAAAGCATTTCCAAAAATAAAATTTACCGGATTTTGGAAATCTTTAATAGTTCTGCGGTAAAAATGCTTCTTATTTTTAGAGTGTATCATATAAAGAAGTTTCCGCGCTCGTCTGATATCGATTTCAAAATTCGGAAAAATTGTGTTATCGGGAAGAAAATGTTTATTTTGGCCCTAATTCCCAAATTTAAAGGCGTTGGCGCCACCGGAAGACATTGTCGAACTTCGAAATAAATTACAGGGTTATTATCCAACCCAAGTGACAACTTTTCTGACCTCGGCTGATACCGATTTCGAAATTTTGCAAACTGTGTGTTTTCTGGAAAAAAATATATCCAGAACAGATAGAATCCAGACTATATATGTACACTACTGGTCAAAAGTATTGAAAGTTTCAGAATCTAACCATCTTTTCAAGAATAATACCACAAAAAATGGACAAAAAACTTGTTAGATTTATATCTTTTTAAGAATTTTTGAATTATAATTAGCGGTACGGAATTTTCGCAAATAAAAACAGAAAATTCGCACGAAAAAATATGAAGGTTTGAAATTTTAATAAAATTCGCATAAACTACTTACAAAACATTTAATGTGCTGATACTTGCAGCCCCAGATGTGCAAAATAATTGAACTATCTGGAAATAAACTCCATTTGTTGCATTTGATTTCATGTGCAAAAAAGTTCATACAAAGTTTTTTCAGATGTGTTTTATCATTGTGTTCAGATCTAAATTCCCTGATTGTTGTTCAAGAGTTATTTTCAACATTTCTAATTTGTTCCACAAATGGGGAGCAAATGGTTAACTTGAACCAGGCGAAATACACGAAAGATGAGAGATAAAATGACATAGTCAATTAATATCGTTTTGATATGGCAATAATGAAACAAAAAATTAGGTGGTTCGGGGGGGGGGGTCTTCCCCTGACGAGGCTCAAACAGCCGAGTTTCCTATCTATCTATCTATCTATCTATCTATATATATATATATATAACTAATAAGTAAAACACAATATGTACTGCAAATAAGATATACCTCGCATTACATATACACAGTGGCCTAACCTCCTAAAGTGACCACCTTCGTAAAGAGACCACAAGTCTATACTGACCACTTTTGTAAATTTTCCCTTTCTAATCACCGCACATTGCAACCTTTGTAAGTTGACCACTTTATAAGATGATGAATTTTGTTGATTCCGAGGGTGGTCACATAAGGCAAGTTCCACTGTGTGTATATATATATATATATATCTATTGTGCTCAAGGTCTGGTATGTAAAATTATATTTCTAATTTTTGTTATCTTTTTGATTTCTTCTTTACTTTCTATACTAGGGTAGGGCCCAGATGTGTGGAGTTAATATCTCTTCTGATATGCCACACAACCGAAACCCTACTATTTGGTTTGCTGTAAATTATAATCCACTGTTTGTGTCCCCTGACGATGGTGACAGTGGTTATAATTTCCGTTCCATTATATTATCACAATAATTCTTGCACTTTATTTGGCTTCAAAATCTGGTTTCTAATTCTTGCTAATAGCTGTTATATTCTTATGCGAGATATGTCTTATTTGTAGTATGTTTTGTGTTTTACTTGTTAGTTATATATATATATATATATATATATATATATATATATATATATATAACTCGGCTGTTCGAGCCTCGTCAGGGGGACCCCTATGACCCCCCCTAATTTTTTAGTTTCATTATTGCCATATTAAAACGATATTAATTAACTATGTCATTTTATCTCTCACCTTTCGTGCTTTTCGCCTGGTAACCCTATGTTGAAATTTTTATGATTGTAACCTATTTATAGAAAAATACATGGGATGCATATCTACACCTTACGAAATATTGTAACAATGGATTAAAGTTGTTGCGAACTAATAGTATTTAAATATATGTAAAATTATGTCGCTTTTTTGGGACAATTCAATAAAGGGGGTGAGAGATAAAATGACATATTCATTAATAAAAGGCTGCTTTAGTTATTAAGAATGTAATCAACCACACCTAGAAAACAAGTGCAAATAAGCATTTATATTTAAAAAAAAAAAAGCCTCAATATGTTGAAATCAATATCGTCCAATGTAACTAAGAAACACTCGTGAAATCAGCTTTGAAACAAAATAAATTGCACTGAAATCAGCTCATCAGCTTGTGAGCCAAGATCCTGTAATCAGAGGCATCTTCACGTGTCGGGCGTTTCAGTTTTGTATCCTCCCAATTAAATTAATTAAATATCAATGAGCACAATTTGCATTGCCCAGCACGGAGTAAAATTTACACTGATATAACATTGAAGAAGTTTAAATGCACAGAAAATTTTAAATATGATCCTAAAAGCAAATTCTAATACTTTTGAGTTAGTTAAACACTTCATTTGATTGCGAAATTTCAAATCGGCTTAGAAATATTTTTGTGAGTAGTATGTTTTTGGATGTATTAATACCACAGAGAATTTTTTAAAAATGGTTAATATGAACAAATTCTTTAAATATATTCTGTTTTTTCCTCCCTTTTAGCCAACAGAATAAATAATGCCCGTTATAGCTGCGTCCGTACTTCAAAATTTCGATGCGTAAACAATGTTTTTCCTTCATTTTTGATCAGTCATCATATTTAAATCGGGATTCATTTTGAGTTATTCAAAAAGCTATACTGTGGTCCAGGGACAATATACGAAAAAGGGGTCCCATCCAGCTGACCCTGACCCGACCCACCGAGAGGGGAGGAGGGGCAATTGCCTCGAATTCCACTCCTAGAGGACGTATGTTGCGAATTTTTGGCGCACAAGTCTCACGGGGAAATAAAATAATTCTGTCTTCCAAAACCTCTTCTGGATCACACAGACGCATTCACGTACTAAAGTTTAAACATGCAATAAGAAAGGAAAAGAAAGGCGCCAATATATTTGACTGATTACTAATGAAGCTTTTGTAACGGATAAGTATAAACATACATCTGGGACCCGAAAACGTAAGATGTAGAACTGCAATCAGAGGGTAGTATGAAAAGAAGGCGGACATTGTTGGAAGTTGGAATTACAGGGGAAAAAAAAAAAAAAAAAAAAAAAGATGCGGATGATTAATAGCCAAGTTCGATTAAAATTTGTCAAACACTCTGGTCACTAGTGACTTTCGGATTAGATGATGTGAGTTTGCCTATTCGATTGCGCGTGCATAGATACACACACACACACACACATACAAATTAGTCCAATATGTTTTTACTTACTGGATAATACTATTTACTTATATTTCTTTTTAACCTTTACTTATATACTAAAGGTCCTTTTCTTTAGCATTTTATATAGCTGTGTGAAAAATTATATACAAGTAATATATATATATATATATATATATATATATATATATATATATATATAGGTAATGAGCGTAATGAATAGTGCTTTAGTTGATTACCGAACATCAGAAGGAAACTTCGATATATATGGAATTACAAAAGAGAAATAAACTTTCCTACAATTTTAGGTTGAAGCTGCTTCACCTAAAAAAGTTTGTGCATTTAAACTTTTTAAATATTATATAAGTGGAAATTGTACTCCGTACTGTGTAATGTAAATTGTCCCTCCATTTACATCATCCATCCGAAACAAATCTATTCCTTTTCAATACAAACCAAGCCTTTAAACAGAGAGTTTTTCTGCGAGGAGTCGTAAATCAAGTTCCTCCTTCTCCCCGTTTCATCTCTGCGGGTGGTAACGCAACAGGTGGGCAAGTGGGGGTGGAAAACATCTGAAAATTTTTCATCAAAAATGTGTAAATAAATCGCTAAAAATCAAATTTATGGATTAGATAAAAAATACTTATGTATTTGAAAAGGCAAAGTGCACTGCAATTTTTCTATCTTTACCAAATTTCAAAAAAGTTAGTCTGGTCTGAGAAAATCGCAGTTGACTGTCAGAATTCGTGTCTTTGTAGATAGATGATTGTGTTTAATATTAAATAAAAAATACATCAAAGCAATATTTCTAAAATCTGAAAGATGGAAAAGGTGAGAAGTCTTTCAAGAAAACAACAATGAAAGAAAAATTTAAAAATATTAATTTAGTGCCGAGATATTACTTGAAAACCGAAGTAATAAAATTCCCATTGCTTAACATGGAAAGGAAACTTCTTTCGATCTGTCTGAGGAAGAGCCTTAAGGAGAAAACTTGCACAAAATAACAAAAATGTTCAATAAAACTCTGACCCTTTGCCACACTATTTTACATAATGTTTTGCATCATAAACCTATTTTAAAAGTACTTTAATCTCAAATTGAGTAACGAAAAATAAATAAAAAAATAAATAGAAATGGAATTCTGAAGAGTCCAAAGGATCATTTTACCCTCACCCACGGGCAAAAGGATCCTTCATTTGAAAATAACTGCAAATTGTTTTTTATCGGTAGAATAAAATATGATAAAATAATTACGACTATACATAACAAAATAAAATAAGTTTTATATTCCTATAGTATGCATAATTTATTTTATGAAAATTTTAAAATAGAAGAGTGTCACAAACAATAAATGGAATATTTCAAAATTATAATTAAAAAACTATGGCCTACAATAAAAGCAGAAATGAATTCAATAATTTAATGGGGAGTCGTGCATTTGGAGAACGTTTGAAGGGCTGCCATGATGACTAGGGCCCGGTACTGGAATTCTTCAGTCGATGGATCATTTTACCCGGCAGTATGGGTGCCCACTTAAGTTCATAATACCGGAACTCGCCGAGAAACAAACTAAATAAGTGCAATTCACAATTAAAACTGGTAAAGTTAACTATCACTTCACCCAATTTCAGCTTTTTTATTATTATTTTAGTCAACGGATGTTTTACATATTGGCGTGTAATCCACCGCTATAAAGTCACTTGACTATTTTTTTTTCCATTTGTATATCACGTCATAAACACATGTACAAAGTTCCAAATTTTTTATTATAACTATTATTTTTTTATTATTTTTCATGTTTGGGCGGCCGGGGCGGTTGCACCCACCGCCCATGCGCCAGCTGAAGTTCACTTCTGTTATATGTATAACTCAATGAACTATAGGACGAGATTTCAGATTTTTTGTTGTGGGTCTCCCAAAATTCCAGCTGGCTCCCGGACTCACAGTGTTACGAATTTTTGGGGCAGCCTGCTGTTCTGGGTTTTAAAATAGTTCAAAATTCGTATTCGACGCATCCAATAGTCCAATTCTGCTTTTTGTTATATCCAAATCGGTCCACCAGAGCCGGAGATACGGAGGTTTGGGTTTCCCCATTGATTTCTATGGCATTTCTAGAAATCTCGAGAAATAGGGGTCCTAGGCCTTCGGTCACCTCAGATTTGGGGACTTATTTTTGGCTCCATTGGGCGATATTTCCCCAAAAGTCGCCAAGCTTGGCGACATTTGGGTCATTGGGCGCAATTTTTCCAATGGGGCTTGTAAAGTCAGTTTTTCCGCATTAACATTCATAATAGCCTAATATTTTCTTCTATGACGTCATCCAAAGTCCCGCTTTATGTTTAATCTTCGAGGGATCCATGGTTGTAGATGCTCCTTGTATCTTCAGCGACACTTCTAAAAGCAGCGAGCTCCCCCAGTTTGAGTCAGCGTGGATCGAGCCTGCTTTGATCTGTGAACCGTGCGATAGAAGCGGCATTTTCGCTTGCATTTTTGAAGCTTTTTTTTTAAGTGTTCTGTGCAAATCCGTCTTTGCTGAGACTCGAGGGACTGTGTACGAAATCTCTCGTCTATTTCCACGGAATTTTTGCCTGTGGAAGTGTTTTATTTTGTATGAGAAATACAGCATTTGTGAAAGCTTCTGTACAAAGCGGACTGTTAAGAGGACTGTTAAAAGGTGGATTGTGTTTGTGAATTTGGTACAGCTGATTGTTCGACGAAGTACTCAATTTTGTGTTCCATCCTGACAAGTGGACTCTTTTCTAGAAATTTTTTATACTTACGGGACTTTAGAACGACGAACCCAGGAAACAGTATTCTGCAACAATACTTTTTATGGTTAATCATGTACATTTTTCTTAAATCAATAAATTAACAGTTTTTATTTTAATTGCTTTTTTGCTTCATTACATTGACCTATTTTAATCTTCTAAATAGCTACATTTAACCTATTATGTACGTGTTTATGCTTCAAAAATGTTTCTAGTGAACCCCCGAAACGCAAGTCTAGTGACGGCCTTCGTGGATCGAGTTTGAACCATCCCAAATTCAAACCTCTCCATTCATGTCTGTGTGGCATTAAGTGTTTTAATATTATTTAGACATTTCGATGGACATCAAGATTGAGTAATAAATTTATGCTTATTAACATTTTTAACATATTTAAATCAAACATTTCAATAAATTTATTTCAGTTTCAATTTCGAATGTTCTACTTATCAGATCGTAGTCATTTCAATTTTTTTTTTTCTCGTAGATTAAGAACCCCTACCCTATGTTACAAATTATTTTGAAAACAGAAATTTGTATACACAATTTTGTATAAATGAATAGTTTTTTTTTTGTTTGTATATTTAATAAAATGGTAATCATTAACATTGAAGTGAACCTACGATTTTTTTTTAAATTTTTGCTTTTTTCTAAATTAAAATAGAGAGAGAAAGTGTATAAATTTCTTGTAATCTGCAGTGATTATTCGCAATAGTCTACAATCTTCTTTAGTATCTGCATTTTGTGCACGCACACTCCGTTCGAGCTCTTGTTTTAATAACATATTTCTTTTTATTTTGTTACTTAAATTCTGAATTTTACGCAATGTGTTTTTCGAAAATTATCTGTTATGAACTATTTTGAAAAAAAAAAAATGTATATTTGTCATATGTTGAAACAATAGTAGCTTTAATTACGTTTTGAGTATAAATGCAAGAAATTGTCTATTTCCGATTTTATTACTAAACAGATGAAATTTTGCAAGTTATCAATAAAAAAAATGGGTAGGTTTATTTTAATATTTTTATAAATATAAAAGAGGTGAATCGAAAATATGCTAAATATAAATTCTTACAATTGTTTGTTTTTCAAGTTAAAATAGATTTGAATAAAATAAACTGGGATATTCAGTTGAAAATTTAGATTATTGTCAATTATAATATTTTAAAATATTGACGTGCATTTTGTGTGTATTTTGAAACTACATGTAGTTTGTATTTTTTCATTTTCGAAATTATTTTGTATTTTTTGTATCTCAATCAATGTATCTTGTATCGAAAATACAGGTTGCCCAAATCTGCATGATAACTTATTTCCTCGCTCTCTAGATATAAAGGGCTTTCTATTTTTTCGCGAGCGGCGTTTTCAAATCCTCCCTTTTCATTGCCTCTTCTTGTTTAATGCAATACATACGTGATGATTTCATATTTGCAACTGACTCTATTTTACCAAGGTTTAGAAAAATAAATAGATTTTTATTTTGTAAATTCAAACCAATCTCGAAAGTTTTTTCAACATTTAAGTCACCATTTGAGTCACTCATTAAGAAAAATTTTGTTAAATCAACTAAATTATCCTGTTGAAATTACGCCAACATTTTTTTTTAATTAACAAAATTATTTTGTTAAAATTATTCAGTTATTTCAATAAAACATTTTTTTCAGTTTAACCAGCAATTTGGTCGAAACAACCAAATGTTTTGTTAATTTAGCCAAACTATTTGTTTAAATGGTTTATTTGGTTAAAATAAAGCAAAGTATTTGTTTGAATTATTAGAATTTTTTTTTAGCAGGTGTTGTGCTGGCTCATTTAACAAAATTATTTTGTTGTTTTTCCTGTTATATTTTTTAACCCCTAAACAGTTGGTTGAAAGTTTCAGAGATCAGACTAAATAATTTATCTATTCATCAAAATTCACATTTTTGTGTTTTTACACATTTATAAATTTAAATAAAAGAAATTCAACGTCAGGTTTTTTTTCTTCATACGAAAAACAAGTTAATGAAAATTTGCTTTGAGTTCTTGATAAATAAAACAAATGTGTAACTTTCCATTATAACGAGTAAGGCGGCACGGTAACATAATTTTGAATTCATTAAAATTTAGTAATTGATAAGGCCAAAAATGATCGACAAGTGCAATTGTGCCGCTAACAACCTACCTGGCAAGTATTCCTGTAACTGATCTAAAAAAAAGAAAAAAAAGAAAGAAAGAAAAGAAAAGAAAGAAATACACACAGAACACTGAAATAAATTTAAAGGTTTTGAATTCCGAAAATAACATTTTTATTTTAGGAGGATTAAATATTATTTTTTTAATACGAAATACTATAATATACAAATAGAAAATATAGTCTGGAGTAAAAATAATGTGGGGTAATGGGGTTCTTAAGGCGCGTTTCCACTTGTGTCGTTAATGCCCCAAATGTGTTTACTTACTCAAAAGTCGTAACGCTAAAGTAGAATTCCGTTTCCACTAGCTTCGTTATCTCCTTTAAGAACCGTACGTTTCCTCCAATGGCTATTAGCGATTTCGCGCATGCGTGTTTAAACTTTTATCTGTTTCCCGTTTTTCTTTTAAATATATCCCCATTTGTTATTTTTAAATACAGAAGAATTACTTAAATTTGGAATTCCAATTTACGAAATTAGACCTTAAAATAACAATAAATCAGTATTCGAAAGAAAATGTTTTAGATTTTATTTAAAATGTTTAAAAGAATAGCATCTTTCTAATGAGCAATTTCTCAGTAAATGTATTTTATTTTTAATACATTTTTCTATTTTAAAATAATGTAAGTCTTTTTTTTTAAACTTTACCTGATTACAACGATTTTTTTTTTTTATAATACTGCAGGATTTTTTATAATCTGGAAATTTGTGTTTTGCAGAATCGGTAAGTCCTGTCGACTTTGAATTTGAAAAATTCTACTGCATTTATTTAAGGAACTTTTTTAGTTAGCACATATTATACTAATTTTAGGATGCTTAAAAAAAACCTGGGTGTCAATGATTCCCATAAATTAGAGGCTTTAAAATACTAAGTTAATTGAGCTGTTTTGATAGATTTAAAAGGCAGCCACATTTTCGATAAATTTAAGTACTACATGCTGTCTTTCACCAAATAAGTAATTAACAGAATATTGATATCTGCTTTTTGTGTGTTTTGTAAACGTAATATAAGCATTTTTATCGCTGGAATGTTTCATTTGGAAAATGAATGTATTTTCTCTTAGAAAGAATATAAAAAAAGATAAAGTGTGCTAACCATAAGTGATTTTCTTTCCGGTATGATATGGGAATTAAACTGTTTGCGATATAAAACAAAGATAAAGAAAGAGGCTCTATAAAAATCTATCCGGATCAAACTTACTAAATCGTATATGTGTAGCACCGAGTATGTCACGCAAAGTACAGGAAGAGCTTTCTACACGGGTGCCTATTTGCATTGCAGCTGAAGGAAGCTATATTTTGAGCAAATGTTACGCTAACAGGATTTCTAAAATTATTTTAATTTTCTAAAATGCATATATTCGTACTTTAAAATGTGTCATTTTCTAATTTAATGTTTAATAAAGTGTTTTACTTCCTTGTTTTTGTATTTTAAGTTATTGAACACCAGTTCATTTAAAATAGCTTTAAAAAAATTCTATTTCACATACTTAACCTTTATACACATAGTTAAACTTTAATCTTCTTTATTGCAATTGACATTCATAAAACAATTAATGAAATGGCTAATAAATATTACAAAGCTCAAAACCATGTTTATTAATGTTTCTCAAATTCATTTTGTATAGAATTCCTAGTTTTCCGCTCGAAAAGTGCTCCCACTTTAAGCAGCTATAACTCGGTGAATTTTGGTCGTAGAAGAACAATTTCTTTTTATTTGTGCATGAAATTGTACAAAGAAAATTTTTCTAAGTATAACTAGTAGGACCGCATAAAAATTTAAATTTCGTAATTTTTATAAGAATTGATTTATTGACTTGGATTGTTTCTGGTATAATAGATTATACAATTGCATTGGAACTATGTGTCTCTGAGTAACAATTTAGGAAAAAGCCATTGGGCACCGTTAGCAGTGGACGCCCTGTGTATACCACAATAAAATGAAATAGTAAAAATATTTGTAAAGTTTTAGAAAAATATACATTTTTGGCGTACTTACCGTAAAATTCCGATTATAGCCCCCCCCCCTCTGCGGGGGAGGGGGCCAACTTATAATCGGGAAGAAGCCCTTATAATGACTCCCCTCATCCAGCTCCCGACTATGACGTCACAGCATCCGTTCGCGGTGACGTCACCATTCGTAGCAGTGTCCGTAACAGCCCATTTCACTAGCATTCGTAGCAGCACATTTTGTCCTCTTTCCAAACAAATGGAGTGTGGGGGTAGGGGTCTTATAATCGGGATTTTACGGTGATCCTTTTTAAGCACATTAAAACAGTTTTGTTTTCACGTATATTAAGCATTGAAAATCAAGGATTACCCATCTAAAACATAAACCTCATTTTGAGATGTTAAAAAATTTCTTAGGTAAAGAGAATGTCATTTCTGTTCTTAATTTTCTGCTCAAATACGACTCCATTATTTTTGATTCGAGCCTTGGCAGATATTTTTACTTAATCGATTCCTCCCTTTTTGATAATACACGGAAATGGACAATATTAATAACAATGTGGTTAGATGCTAATTAAGTGACCTCTCAATAAAAGATGTTTTTAACAGCATGTGGAACAGACATTGAAATCGATAGCCTTGTTCTATAGAAAAATCAATAGTCACTTTGAAATCCGAGAGAGGAACCCTTTTTCAATAATGGAAGAAAGGAACTGGAAAAGGGAATCAGAAACGTTTAGCTTTCAACCACCAGGTTTCGCATCCAATTAGAAACGACCGATTGGATCTTCAGACCCTTCCATTAACAAGAAATGACTATTTACTAATTGTTTTTTACAAGATAAAATATGACTCAGTGCTAAAGAGTCACTTTCTTAGTTAAAAAGTATGAGAAAAAATGTCTTAAAATCATTTTCTGTTTTGAAAAAGTGAATATTTTAAGAGATGGGGCTCATCCGATTCCATTCCCGCAATGAGTGGATCTTTTTGGGAAAGAGAAACTCCGTTCCCCAAACAGTGGGTGCATGAGATGGGGGAGTGGAATCATTGAAATTAGGTTCAGCATCTGCTCTTCCATCCTCCAAACGATGCATACAGAAGGGTCTTTCCTTTGCCATGGCTGATTTTCAAAGCTAAAAACACAGGTTAAACCTGGGTTCACGTAAAAAAGACTCCTCCCGTAAGAAGAATTCTGCATTCACTACCCAATTCAGGTAACTTGAACGGTACAAACTTTTATAAAAGCAACTCTAATTAAACGATAAACAGGTATAGTACTTTCATGCAGTTTAAAAGTATGCAAAACGAGGGAAAAAGTAGATGAAATAGATGCCTCGGGATCCCAGAAGATCACACATCGATTACAGTTTTTAAATATTGAATACGAATCAATATTCTTTCCCTAACTCATTTCAACCCAGTTTGTTTTGAAAATTCAATTTCACAAAAATTCATTTCGCTTGTGACTTATTGAATGACTTACTCTCATTCAATACTTTTTTTAAATAATTGCGATGACACGATTTGTATCTACGTTTTAATTACAGAAATTTAGCTTGTCATTATTTTTTTAGGACTCATTCAGAAGGGACCCTTCTATAGTTCTAAAACTGCACTTTTTAAAAATGTGTTTAGTTTAATTTATGTTTTTAATTTTTCTGTCACATATTCCATGCTTTAATATGTCGAAATATTTTTAATAGTCAGTAAATAGGGGACATGCTGTATAAGAAATTTATTTGAAGCTATAGTCAGAAATTGGAAGAGATTCATCCGCATTTAAGTTGATGAAAAAAAAAAAATCCTTAGTATTGGTGTCTTGATTTCGCAAATGAATTGGCTCAATATTTTTAGAGTAGATTTACTTTTTGGTAAAACGCCTATTGTTAATTTTATGTGTAAAAGTTTTTTATGAATTCTAACTCATTTTAATCTTTTAGGGATTTTACATCGATTGTAAAAATTCGCTCAAACGATAGGGTATTGCTAAACATTTTAACCCTACAAGACCCCTGGTACCCTATATGGAACAGCCACTTTCATTGTTCCTCTGTGTTTATAAACGACTGGCCTAGACATCTTTCAGATTTTAAAAGTATATTTATACATAAAAAGCAACGATATAATTCAGGTTATTGTGTGTAGAAGTCATTACTGTTCTCGTTATAGTCAAAACTGATTGAAATTTAAACCGTAATATTTTGTTTATTTTAGAAAAGGACCAAACAATAGTTAGCAAAAAGTATTGTGTTTTGGAGTTCATCCTATTAAGAAATAATTTTAATACTACAATTTCAAAACAAATGATGAAAAAGCATAGTTAAGGCTCAGTGTACTACCTAGAAACTGGAATAAAAAAGTGATTTTCTTGTAAAATATTTTATTATTTTGTAATTATTTTTTTAAATACACACTCATCAGTAACATCATCACATATATTAATGCCGGACTCAAAAATAATAAAGATAGAAAATGATAGTTTAAGAGTTCCTTTTCCAGTTTCTTTGTCATGCTTTCAGAAAAGTAATTTTTGAATACTTAAAAGATGACTGAGGAAATGACACTTTCTACAATAGAAACCGTTTTATTTTAAAATGAAAGTAAAATGCTTTAATGACTAATACACTGAATGCATATAATTAGGATGGAAATTTCAAAAAGTTTATGAAACAGGCACATAGCCAGACAAAAAATATTTTGAGAAGCTAGGAATGTTTCACAAAATGGCCTAATGTTTTGCCGTTAAAAATTGAATTTTCTGCCAATTTCTCGGATTCATCTCTACTAAAGAGTCATTCTTACTACAGATGGAGCAACATTTATTTTAAAATAAAACGCACAGTTTTATTTACGCTCAGTTAACCCTTTGATGGGTGATGTTGAACATATTTACTAGTTACTATCTGTTGACAAGAGAAATCAATCATTTCTTGTTCATTTTGTAATTTTTATTCGGTAATAACGGGTCAAACATTTTCTAGGATACATAGCTTTTAAATGATAGTTGTCTCATGGGCTTTACTTTAGCTATAATATAGCAATAGCTATTTTAAAAGAAAGATCCCGTACTTATTCGAAAAGTGTGTACGAGAATCTTCCCTCTTGATAATGCGTTTCATTTTCCTGTACAAGCAGCACTTAGTTTTCCGACTTTTATTTCTTGAGTAATGAATTCATTGTCTTGCAAAGTATAAATGTTTGAGCAACACTTGCTTTCCCTTTCGGGTATTAAAGTAATCGAAAAATGAAAATAAATGGTTCCTAACATTCCCAGGTACTTTCGACTTTCTGCACATCCATTCGTCCCTGAAAGGGTTAAAATAGAAGAAAGCAAAAGCAGCCTGTTCAGATGCCAAGAGTTCGAAGAGTGGCAGAACGATAGAAGAAAGCTCGTTCGGCGACTGCTTTCTAACATGCTGTAATCTAATTAAAGCCCCTAGTCTAAATACTGTCCACGTCTTGTTTAATCGAGATTAATTCTCTTGGATCATATTCTTCATGCCTTAATCAGCGAAACCTCTACTTGTCCCTTTGAAGATAATTAGCGCTCTACCTTCATTACCTCTGGAGACTTGTCCATGTCTTCGGAATATATTTTCAATTAAGATCCCCAGCTTAACAATGAGAATTTTCCTAAGAGCTTCGAATTATTATTATGTCATACACATTTAAGAACAATTATGGAGATGAGAAAAATCTCCTTCCAAGTAATATTTACTAAAATTAATATTCAAAAACGGAAACGATTTCTAAAATCTCTTAACATAATAACTAACACTTACTTACAATTCAATTTGAAAAACATAAGTAAGAAAATCAGGATGTTTTTCAGTAATGTTTAAGGATAATTAATTTACTTAGAAGATTTCTCTTCTAATTAAATTCACTTTTATAAATTCAAGTTTCTACGAGGTTTTTTTTATGCTATTGCTTTACTGAGTACTGTGAAGCCCGGGGGAATCCGTTATTAAAACACAGCTTTCTGGGAATTTTTTTTTTTTTTTTTTTACAAATGTCCACATGTTTAGTTTCGTGGATTGTTTTCATAACTATTCATGCACAAAGTGAGTATGAAATTTTAAACGCATTCGTCTGCATATACTTGCAATTCTTTTTAAAAGTTATGTAAATTCCAAAAAGTCGTTTAATCTGCTCATCAAGAATAATAAACATAAAAAATAATGCTAAATCCTATAACTAAAATAATAATCTAAAAATCGCACCAATCTCAGTATCCTAAATCTAAAAATAATAATAATTCTAATAAAACCTTTACCCCGCTATTTAAAAATTAATTATTAAATAAATAAGAGCATAACGTCCATTCCACACATTAAAAAAAAGCCTAAAAAGTTATCTGCTGATGTCGGCCAGTCAAGTTAACTACTCAGCTAGTCGCGTTCTTCGGAATGATGCATATTTTCGCCATCACTAGCGCAGAAAGTAAATAGGAATATCTGCATTATATATGCGATTCTTCAACCACTGGATGAGACAATGAGTAGTGCATGATTACCAGAACCGAGTAGCATAAAAGCAAACCATACCTCCATAGAAACATGTTGAGAGAGTTTTGAGCCCTCTGATGGGTTGGTTTCGTCTACGTCATTGTTTACGCCCATTCTTGTCAATCACATGACTATTTTATTCTTGCGCTATCATTCACAATTTCTCAGTGATTATTTCTTTCTTAGATGTCATTCTCAGAAGCTAATTTCCTACTTCATTCCGGAATGAAGTTGAATCCATTTTTCCAAACTTAATTGTGGTAACACGTAATGTTAACAACATAGAAGAATGGGACCCATGGATCCAGGAATAGGGCAAATTAACTAAAACAAATTGGAATGCAAGGAACTCAAGACCCTTTGGAGAAAGAATAGTTTGCTCGCAACTACACTTACGAGCAAAAAGAAATTATTTTAAGTAACTTTAAATGTTACTTAAAATAATTTCTTATACTTTTCTATTATTTTATTTATTCGTAAATAGTTCGAAAATCGATCGCAATTAGTTCAGAAGAAAATGTTTTTTTTTACATAGTGGCGCCATATATCACAAAATTAAGTAATTGTAATTTGTTTTAAATTGTAAATTGTTTTAAAATAATTTCCATGTGAAACTGAACCTCCTATTTTTGCTATTTGCAGAGGTCAGACTATCAAAAGTTCAATATAAAAAGTTTTCAATTATTATAATACATACATATAAGGAATTACATTTCATATATATACATACGTGTGTGTGTGCATGTGTGTACAGCTGCGAAAAAAAAACCCCGCCCACTTGCTCCTTATTTGGCCGTCGTTCGTCGTAAAGCAAAGTTATATATATCATTCATTTGTAAGTAACATATACTTTAATTTACTATTTGTTTAATATGCTTAAGGGACCGTCTACCTATTTAATTCTGCATCCACTTCGTTTTTCTCAATGGCAACACTCTATTTTGACTTTATCAAACGAAATAGGATGGTAAAAAAAACCCCTTCAAATTACCCTAAATCTTAATTTTCACCTATTTTCTGCGATCATTTCCGGAGATATCGCGAATTCTTTTTTTGTGCTGAGATTATCAGGGGTAGAAATTAGAATATTGAGTCAGTGGTTCAAATGAACCGTGACTTCTAAACTTCCTTGGTATACATGATTTTTTAAAAAATGCTAAACAACTGCTTACGATTTCGAATATCTTTCTAATTTTGAAATTGTTATTGAGTATTTGAAGGTTCTCAGACAGATGAAATATTGCCAGGAGTGAGAATCTGTTCTCCGATCTTCTGAGTTTAAGCTACCCAGCGCTCGAACAGGGAGAATGGTTTCATGATTGAAAAGTTCGTTTGAATTTCATGTAAAAAAACGCAACTACTTTTATGCCGACATTACTATGTTTTTTATTTCACTTTCTTCCTTTAATAGTATCGTCTGCACTGTGCACTGCAATATTTTTTATAAGACTTTTGGTGGTATTTTAATTTATAGTCAGATGAACATTTAGACAGAAAAGGATGATTTTTAATGTACGTTGAATGTTTGATAAAATACGGCGAAGTCCAAAGACCTGATGCTTCAGATATTAAAAAAGGTCGAATTCATGCCAGGAATGTTAAGGATGCTAGTTTTTCAGAAATAGGATGTTGTAAAGTTAAGACAAGTCTACAGCATCTAATTCTATACATAAAAATTTTTTATTTGGGAGGGGGGGAGCAGTAGCGGACGCAACAACAGACGTTTTATAGAATCACCATCAAACTGTACTGACCTCCAATTTATTTTCTTCAAAATTTGCTATTCCGCTAATATTTGGCTATTCAATACTGCTAATTTGTAATATTTTTGTTCGAAAGAAATCTAATTTACGTTTATTTCACGCAACATAAAATAAAAAATTGTCACTTAATAAATTTATATAGGGTCCCTTAACTCATGAAAATAACACATTTTATTTAATATAAATTAAACTACTGAACATAAAAATTTGAAATTTTGTACAGCCATGCAATATTACTTTCTGCATCTATTTCTATCGAAATTTAGTATCTCTCTATATTTTTTAAATATTAATTTAATAATTCATAATTTATATTAATATTTTATTAAAAATTATTATATTAGTAAATTATGTTTGGGTCGTATATTAGAGATGAGACGGGCTCAGCCCGAGCCCGAATTCGGGCCCGGGCTCTGTAATTCACAATTGTGTTCGGGCTCGGGCTCGTGAAAAATTTCTCCTTTATTGAGCATACTGCTTGAAACAGTTTTTAAAAAGCGATTCATGAGGAAAATAAAAGTACTTATATAAAATAAATAAATAAAAATAGAGGCACGGGTATTTTAGAACGGCGGTTTATATTCCTTAGTTAGTCATGAGATCCGACATTTTTTGATAAAGGATGGACACAAAGAATTAGAAAGTGCATTGGGAGTTTGCAACTATATTTGTCTTTAATTTGCACAAACGGCAAAATTTATTGTATTCTATCAATGAAGTAATTCAATTTTTTTTTTTCATCTTTAGTTAAACTTTCGGGCTCGGGCTCCGATTTAAATAATATTGCTCGGGCTCGGGCTTCAAAAAATGAGCCCGAACTCATCTATATCGTATATCTCTAATAGTACGAATATAAATCAGCTTCTTATCAATATTATATGAGGTACGAATTAAAGTATGAAAAAATATTTTAACATAGAGAGTGGGGGATTTTGGAAGCTCATGACTCACCCATTTTCAGTTCAAGTTTATTGAAAATGGGTATCCAGGGTTTAAATGAGCTATTTTGAAATATGAAGTGAAATCTATTGGTTGCTATTGGAAAAAATAAGGTGTTGAGAATTTCATTATGGAGATGGCACCTTATGCCATTTTTATATACAGCAAATTAAAGCGTACTTCAATCGTTTACGATAGGTATAACCAATTTTGCTGTACGACCAACGACGGCCGAATAAAGTACTTTTTTTTTTTTTTTTCAGCAGCTGTGCATAGAGAGTGTCCCAAAAGCACAAGCTTTTATTTTTTCAGTATTAATCATAGACTATAGACATGTACAATAAATTACAAAGTTACGTAAAAAAAAAGTTCACAATTTTTTGAAGTCATTTATACTTTGCGATTATGATCGGAATTTGAGAGATTGATCGGAAATCATTTTGATCGCAAGAATCATGATTGGAACTTGCGACTCAATCTCAGTAAATGCAATATTTAAGTTTTTATACTGCCCCGTACGAAGAAATTCCGAATTAGTAAAATGCGCACCATACATTAACTGATTGATGCACAAAATTTCAGATTTTCATCCTAAAAAGACTATCAGATGTGAAAATAAATAAATGTTGACTTAAACCAATTTTCAGTGGCTCTGGAAGAGAAAAAATCACATCGTAAGATCACGATTTATGGCTGTACACAAACTAAAAAAGGAAACAGGAATTGCATCAATAAATAGTACTTTGTATTATTTGCCTATTTCCAAGACGCCCAGGGGATCCATCATACTTCCTTTAGTTTATTTTCAAATTAGTTTTCACTATTTACTACAGGGTTGTCCAAATTAAACTTCCCCAACTCAGAGGCCTCTGCAGGATGTTGTATGGGTGATAATAGGATGAAATTTTGAAAACACACACTTCAGATCACGCGCTCGTGATTTAATTTAAAAAAAATTAGTACAAGAAGTGGTCGATAGGTGGCACTGCAGATCAACAAAACGTTCTACAGATGTTCTATATGTGTGCCGTGGTTCTCAACAGCACGAGAAACAGTTGGCACACTGACAACACCCTGTGGCGATTGGCTAGTGGCGTCCACGACCGCCAAAGCAATGTCTTGTACGCGTGGAGAATCCACAACATGTCGTCCTCTACCTGGTAAAATTCCCAGCTGTCCGGTTCTTTCGAACTTCTTCATCCTGTCTCGTAAAGCGCGTGGTATCATGGATCCTCGGCGTAAGTTCTTCAGCCGACGGAATGCTCTGATCGCAGCACAGGCGTTCTCGTCATTCTGGTAGAAAAGCTTCACTAACAGATCTTTGTCTTTCAAAGTCGCCATTGTGCATCCGCGAGCTGGAAACAACTGCCTGTGCAGCGCCTGTCTTCCACTTTTGTGGGACTCGTCTTTTGGATACGTTGCCCAGAAGCTTTATTTCTGCAAATCACGTTGTTACAATAGGCAAATGACTAGTGTTACAGCGCCACCCATCGGCAACTTCTTGTACTAATATTTTTTTTTAATAAATCACGAGCGCGTGATCTGAAGTGTCTGTTTTCAAAATGTCATCCCATTATGACCCATACAACATCCTGTACAGGCCTCTGAGTTGGGGAATTTTAATTTGGACAACCCTGTATATAAACTTTTCTCTTTTTTTTTGCAATTCATATTTAACGATTATGACTACAAAAAAGCTTTTATACATTGTTATTCAATTTATATGTATAGTATTCAGCTCTTACTTTTGGTCTTGCTTCTGTTAACGAGTGCCTCACTGGGAAGTCTCATGTATTTAATTGTTGTAAAGTATGTAAAATTAAAAATGTATTTTTGTATAGCCTAAGTGTTCCATAAAATGAAACTTGCTCTATGATGCTTCAAATTTTTATCTGTCTAGTTATTTTAGGATTAAAGTAATCAATAAAATATAAAAAAAACATAAAAGTTGCTGAAAAACCTATATGTGAGAAACGAGTGTTTCAGTTTTCTACGTTTACCATCCTATTTGGGTAACTGAATATATTTTAGAGACTTAATTGAATAGTGCACCTAATGTTTTCTTCGTATGCAGCTCAAAATATAATGGAGTATTTTTGTTATTTTTCTATTTCTTTGACAATACTTATTAAGAAACATATATGAAAAACTAATTTTTTTTCACTATCTGGTTATTGAATCACAGAAAAAGTCTTTAAATCACGTGAGAATTTTTGACTGTCAACATTTTAATGTTTATTTTGTCTATATGTACGAAAGAAATAAAAAAAGGGGGGGGGGAAAGGAGGGAGTTTCAAAATATAAGCGTACTTATAATAAAGTGTTCATGAGAAACAATTATTATATTCTAAAGTTACAAACTCCATTTTTTTAAAATTTTCATTTAAATATTTACATATAATGAATAAGAAATTTGTATTAAAATTTGATATTCTGCTCTTTGCCAGTTGAATAACTTTCATTTGATAACAATTAAGTGTTATTTTATACAGTACTAGCCGCCTCCGGCGACCAGCTGGTTCACCATCTTAATCTATCTTATTTGGAGAGAATCCTGTTTCTCACTATCTTCCTTGGCACTCAAATCTCTCAGATTCTGAATGGAATTTAAAATTAAGATGGTTACAAACAGGGACGGCTGTAGGGTAAGTGGCATCCCCTGCTAACGTAAAAAAGACGCCCTCTTTTATGCTCTACTTAGTTTTTGAGTCCGAAAGGACGCCCCTTCGAAGCCGGCTGACAGATGCGATGCTTATCGTGCCGGGCCTCCCCTGGTTAAAAAAATAAGATGGTTAAATGAGAAGAACTTAGAAAAAGGTACAAATTATTTTCGTCCTATATTCATTCTGAAGAGCTTCTGAATTATATTGGCCTTCATCAAAAATAGGAAAGGGAAAAAAAAAAGTAAAAAAATCTGAAAGACTTCCAGATTTTAAATACGTACTAAAGTGCTGTATATTAAAGGCGTATTATAATCGATGGGTCTTCCCTATTTTCTTTCCTTATTCCATTAAGTTCGAAAGTATATCATTATTCATGAGAGCGATTCAACAAAATTAAAATGGATATTTCAAACATCTTTTTTCTGTATGTAATACATTAGAAATAAATGGGGAAAAGCTGCGCAGAAAAATGCACGATTCGAACTGAATGAAAATTTCAAGCTCTTTTTCTGGTGTATTCATAATCCAAGTAGCAGACGATAAACTGCGCCAAGCGCCAGAATCATCTCCTCAAAATCACATATCAACCCTTTTATCTTTCGCCCAATTAAAAAGTGGCACATTTTAGTCTCGGAAAATATCCAAATCCTATTTTTCTTTTGAGTATAAAACATTTCATTCCTGCTCTGATTTCACACGCACACGATATTTTAATTAAAAAATAACCTTACAAATAATTTAATCTAAAAAAAATCGTTCTTCTTTTATTTTTACTTCAAGAGTCTAAATCATTTAATAAAGTTGCCAAATAAGGCAACCTAGATAGGCTTCATCCTCACTCTTTCCACTGCGAGTGTTACGACTGCGAAATTTCGGAGAGCAAACATGAGCCTTTCGCGACACGTTTTTTATCGATATCTCCTAAAATAATTCGAATTTCCAAAAATTCGCTTCGAGGTATGCCAGCACCCGTCCTGGAGAATTTCCATACAAAATTAAAAATAACTACTGCGTCTTCCTAAAGTGACATCACGAAAGACACAGACTGAACCCACCCATCAGGAGGCTTAAAACTCCACCGTGTTTCTAGCGAAGTAGGGTTTGCTTAGAAGCAACCGAGCACAAAGATTTAGATGAAGATAGCATCTTGTCCCATTCGTCGAATGGACATTCTCCAGCCCGCATCCTTCTTATCAGGAGAGCATAGGTAGGCACAGTGGGGGACGATAGATAGGATTCAAAAGCTCAAACGTTAGAAAAAAAATGCCATCACTATTGCAACACTGTAGAAGCTAGTCACTGTCCCGATTCACATTGCAGGGAAGTTGCAGCCATTTCTGTTCTACTATCACTGTTGGAAAAATCAGTTGGAATAACAGTTCAATGGGATGTGACTTTCTTATTTTTAATTTATCCAACATTATCCAGCAAAGAATTTTGAAACTCTGAAAGATGTGTTTCATTCTGATCACTATTTTTAAGTCTCATCATTGGAAAAGTGCATTTTGTGTTGAATATCTTAACCCGAATTGAACCCAAATGATAATAATAGGTTGCCATAATAGAGCTGATTTTTTACGTTCCTGACTCATTGTCTCAGTGTGGCCCTTTGCGGGGCACAACTTGAATACCTTTGGAAAATTAATATTTTTTCACGAATAAAATAAGGATACATTCTGAAAAAAATGATAATGAAAGCTGAAAGCTGAAATAGTTTCCTGTATTTCATTTTTATTTTTAATTAAAAAGGGAAAATTATGACAAAACGAGAGCAAATGGTTCTATCTCCTCTCTATTACAGTGTCGGAAAAAAGTGGACATTTTATTTTCGAAGTCATACACTGGAGAGCTGGCTCAATTGTGCGGGGGGGGGGGAGAAAGCTATCCCATGCTTTCATGAAAATGCGGGTATGGATAATGATCCTGCTATTAGTTTGCCGTCCAATGTTCTCTGGCGTCTACATTCAGCATCCAAGAGAAACTGGAAAACTTGGACATTTTACTTTAAGAGAAAAAGTGAGGGGGCCACTTTTGGCAGTCAGCCCGGAAAATCTTGATCTGGAAAATTATCTTCTGGTGAATGGGGGTATTGAACAGAGACAATTGGAATTCTATAGAAAAAATCGTCCACAAAGTTGAATGCTTATCCATTTATTCCATACGTATGTATGCGTGTTTAGGTTGGCAGAATGGAAATGGAAAACTCAATAGTAGTGAAGAGACTAGCTGGTCGCGAGTCTAAATGCTGCGCATTCAGTAAACTCCAATACATCTTCTGAATGGCACCCTAAGAAGATGGCCAGTACAGGAAAGTAAAGACACGTAGGTTAACATCTAGAAAGCCATTCATGGCAAGGTGGAACACGAGCAATATATATTCACTTTCTCTCTAGCAGATGAGCAGTGAAAAAACGCTTTCTCGTTTAAAGCGAACTAAATGATATTGTAAAGTGAGAAGGAATTTTTCCAATGGACTCAGATACACACTTTTGAATACTCAGACTTAGCTTTTTAAGAGAACTTGAGTGGGTCTATTTTCTAAGATCTAAGGATCCAATGGGAAGCAATAGGAATGTTTTCTAGGAGATTCAAGGTGGCATTTCCTAACTAGTCAGTTTCATGTGTGCATATTTCGCTTCATTTCCTTCCTGTATGGATCTTGGAGGATCCCATGGGCACCATAATAAGTACCTTTTTACGCACAGACAGAGGTACTTATGTGCAGTACAAAGGTAACGCATATACAGTAATAAACATAAAGGAAATACAGAAAACTAGGGATGGACGCGAGACGAAAAATGGGCGTCTCGCAAAACACCCGAAAAGCGTTGTCTCGTCTCGCAAAAATCCCTACATCATCATGTTCAAAATGCTTGTCTCGTCTCGCAAAAAGTCGTCTCGCGTGCATCCCTACAGAGAACACACGCAACAACAACAAAATAAATAAAATGGAAGCGAAGAAAAGACAGGGAGTAGAGGAAGAAAATAAATAAAAGCTTAAAACAACCACCGTCAAGCAGAATGAACATAAGGAATGGAAGAATCGTTGTTCACAAGACGTTCCAACTAATGGGTCATGGGAAAACGTTCCAAAAAATCAAAATGCAACAAAATCTGAGCAGTGCACAAGATCTGAACTTTAGAAAACTGAGAACGATGATTAGAATTCCAATAACGTTAGGTAATAAAAGACTCGGAAAGCTCGTGCTTAGAAACATATCTCTCCTGCTCTTTAAGCCTCCATTGGAGAGCTCTTCTGGTCTGACCCATATAGCCCGAAGACAAGATCCACAAGGAATATAAAAAACACCCCAACGGTTCTCAGTAGAAGTAGAATCTTTAAGAAAAGAGAATTTAAGTTTATTGGCAGGTTTAAAGATGAAACCGAAATTTTTGAGAATTTTAGAAATTTTGTAGCATAAAGGTGAAAAGAAAGGTAGTACAATTCAATGATTATGATCAGTGACAGGAGTAGAAGAAGAATTCAACTTGTTACATTTAGATAGAGCTTTATCCATAATAGCCAAGAGAGACAGCTAAGGATTTTAAGTAATTAATCTCATTACTCAGAGATGATAACTCGGAACAAATTTTGATAGCACGAAACACATGAGGGTAAAGAAAGCTTTTGCTGGTAAGGATTATTAGATAGAGCATGAGGAGGTAGAGATAGAAAAGTGTTTGCGGAAAACAGAATTGGAAAAACCGTTAGGATGGCTAGAAACAAGAGCATTCAGAAAATGGAATGAATGGTTGTATTCTTCTTCTGGAGTCAACTGGATACACAGATCGAAGGAATAAACAATCAAAAGTAAATGAGAAATATCACTACTGGTATCCACAAGAACGAAAGTATCGTCAACCTATCTGACTCAGTATCTCACTCTTCCCAATAATGCACCTAAATATCACATAAAAGATGGGAGAGAGGATTACCCATAGCAAGATCCTCGGTTTGTTTAGAGAGTGAACCATTCAAAATGAAAGCTTTTGTTTAACACAAACGCTTACTAAAGCGATAAACTCCTTAATCTCGATAGAAGAATAATGAAAATTGCGTAAAAGCTTTTAAACAGTCAATCGCACCTTCGTTTCGATGTTTGTGTGATTAGGGTGACGCTATGCTAGGGCGATCTGCCAAGGATGGAGTGTGCCTTGGTAGGAGGACATTCTAAGGCAATCGCACCTTGGATAGGAAGATTAGAAATTAAAGATTTATCATCGAGAGAAAGCAATTTACGATCAGTAGGAGAAAGAAGTTTAACTTTGCTAGCAAATCCATAAGAAAATTTAACAGCGTCAGTATTACTAGCAGTCAGTCTTTCACCTTTGAAATCATTCACTCGTGAATTTACTCACAAACTATTTTTTCCCCTTCTTTTCTTTATATTTTATTTTGTTCTTATTGTATGCGTTTTCTGTATTTCCTTTATGTTTATTACTATTTATTTTTTTAATGCATTTCCCTGTTTATATAAAAAAAATTCCTTGTTTTTTTAAGTTTTTGTTATTGTTCTTTTGTGGTTCTGTTTTCTGTTGGGTTTTTTTTTTGTGTGTGTGTGTTCTCATTTCGCACGTTTTATTCTTATCCCGCTCTGGGAACACTCAACTCTTACGTTTTGACTGCTGTCAGTCACGAAGAATAGATTGGATATCTATAAAAAGAGTGGCGGGTGACAGAGCTCCACGAGAATCCTTTACTTTTGAGCACCACCTTTCCCGTCCAAAAATTATCACGATTCTTTTTTAACAGCACTGACATCTGCTGAAAAATGGAAGAAGGCGAAGAACAGCTGGATAGAGGGCCCCATGCTGAAAAAAGGGCAGCCGTGGCCATCGCTCGACTGAACGACCCGCAAGAGAACGATCGAAACGTTCATCGCGTGCCACAGATCTAGAGACCGGGTACGGGCACAGCCAGCTGCGTCCAAAAAAGGGTCTCTCGATGTGTGGCACGCGATGAACGTTTCGATCGTCCGCCCTTTTTTTCGGCATTGGGAATGGGTTGCGTCTCAAAAAGTGAACCATTATTAGCGAACAAAAATCTGCAAATGAATGAACGATTTGTGTAGTCAAGAGAGCTTAAGTATATGGAGCGCAGTCTAAAATGAATCCATTTGGATGGAAACAATTCCATTGAAAGTAAACTCTGTTCCGAAAGTACTTCGAAAGCTGCCAAATAATTTACGACCTGTTTCGTTGGAAAAGAATGCAGGTGAAAAGTGAGCGAATAAAACCCAGTCATGAAAAATGTTTTTAAAGTGTCGCGCATAAATCAGTCCCGAGTCGAGATGAGTATTGGTTCAGCACTAAATGAAACATTTTACGTCACCCTGACAGCATATGAATGAGATAAAGGGCCAGCACAATAGAGAAGAAGAAAAAGCTTATTTTCGGTGGGTCGAAGTCGATACGATCCTATCACGCTGCTCTAGTAATAAGTTCTTGCTGACTTAAAAAGACATTAGATTGAGGCGGAAATTGTTGCCTGGGGCCTAGACACGATAAGCCTGATGATCAGCGACGAGGAAAAAATCCACTTTTCGCTTTACTTCGATCAGGAAAGAGCGCGAAATATTTTCATAGAAAGAGTCGCAAAAAATTGAAATTCATGCTTATTTTCGGAGGATGGGAAAAATGCTTTCAAGGCTAACGAAGGTACTGTGTTTTAATAGTAATGGATTCGTTACTCAATCCTTAAGTCACTCAAAAAGCGTCCAGGAGCGTATGGGTCGAAGTAACCTATCCCTGGGAGATGTACGAGGAATTCTTAAAAGACATGGCTCCCAGTAGGTTCCATACAAAGCACAGTTAGTTATTGGGTAACGGGCCATGTTAGGAGGAAAATGTTTTGAGCCGTGAAATATCCACGATATTCTTTCCACTCCTTCCAGAGTGTTGGATCGTTCCAATTTCTATAGATTCATTCAAATCGAAATTCTAAGAGCTCAAGGAACCTTAGCTTTTCAAGTTTTAGATCGGAATCGAGCCCTTGGCGATTCATCCAAAATAAACATCTTCATCGAATAAAAATGAATCGGAAATTCGAAAAGAATGCAAAAATCTTCCAGAAAAGAACCTTTACTGTATTATAGAAATTTTCAGTACAACTATCCACTATTAAATCCTTTTTCAATCAATAAATTGTGATTGTGTATGGCTGTGTATGAAGGCAAACCTGCGCGAGGGGTATCTGCCTAAGAGGAGGGATGCCTTGGTAGGAGGACTTTCTAAGGGGTTCTAACGCGTATTCTCGTTACATCGGGAGAAAACCTACCAAAACTCCAGACCGTTAGATCGACGACCGCGCGATGGGACCCGAACCCGGGACCTTCCCACTTCGGCCGTCTACCCTTTTCAGTGATACAACCACTGTGTCAGGGTGAGGCTTCAATCAATAAAAAAGTCCAACTAATAAAAATATTGATAGCTTCAACCTATTTTTTGTCTATTATATAAATTTATATTTAATTTCTTTGTCAGTTTAAATGTTATAAAACAAAACTGAGAAGTGCATTTGTTTGTGTGTTTGTCTTTCAATAAGGAATTTTATGTGAATAATAAGTTATTATTGAGTTCACTGTAAAACGTCTATTTGCTTATCATTCTCTTGCAAGAACATACTTGCATCCGATTATAAAAATTTAATTCTCCATTTTTATAGAGCCAGCGGTACCCTATTTTCGGGGGTCCCCTTACAGCGAGGGCCGAACCCAGTGATATTCTTTTGGGTCTCGCAAAGGGCCAGCATTAACATGTTCTGGAGTGGGCCCACTGTTTATTTTTAATAGTGAGTTATTTTTACTTTAAATAGTGGTTCCATTCTTTTAAATATTTGGTTTTCCTAAATCGCCATTTTTTTTTTTTTTACGTTTCTGCATCTGCGGTGTATCTTAGGAAAATATAGCGCGTATATAACTTAAAAATCAAGTGTCCTTCCTCCAGGCCCGTCAAGAGAGAAACTCGGGCCCGGGGGGGTGGTTATCTGCCGCCCCCCAAAATAAATAAATAAATAAAAGAGCGTACAGGATCTCAGAAATCCAGTTTCATTTAGGATCTCGTCTCGTCTTTACTTATTCCAGTCGGTGTCGTTTTTCGCGAATTCTATTTCTGTCTATACAGAATTTTTTTTTTTAAGTTTAGCCCGGGCCCCCAGAAAACACGGGCCCGGAGGATTCCCCTTCTCGACAGGCCTGCCTTCCTCCATGGTTGAATCCCACAGCCCTTTTTGTCTCACGCGCGTTGCTGAACGAGAAATAAGCAACCGAGCCCAACAGCGTAGAAGAGGTTGCAATACCTGGACACGGTCTACAACGGTCCATAGAAACGCGCCCATTCCCCAGTTGGTTGGCAATCGTCGAGCTATGCACATTTTCACCGATTTTACTTGCGAAATATCTTTAACGCAGTTTATGTTATAAAAAGAATTCAAATTCGTAGAAACTTCAAAGCCTGTATTTTAAATTCTATTGTGAAAAAAAACTTCATTTACTTATTCATTTTCACAAAGTGGTAAGACAAAATTTTATCTAAATATTTTTTTTTTTAAATGGAAGATTTCAAACATCACTATTTAAGTTTTATTTAACAAAATGTTACAAATTTTACATAAAATTGTTTTTTCTTTCGTAAGATTTCAAATATTAGTTTTCGATTTCAGCCATCTTTCCGACAATAAGTTTCATTCATCGTAGATATTCAAACATTATGCCTCCCTATAATTTTGGGCACATTTTAAGAAATTTAAAAAACCAATACAAATTTTACAAAAAGCGACGGAATATTTTTCAGTTAAAGAGTCAACTATTATGTCATTTTATTCGCTCTAGACGCCTTACGTGTTGCCTCCTCCCTCCAAAAAACGGAATGCAATTTCTTAAACTTCCTCCATTCTTTTAAACAAATGACACATTTTGTTTGAATCATTCTATTCTCTCAAGTCATTTGAAGAGAGGGGCGTAAAAACATGTACTGATTTTTCACAAAATTAAAAAACCTATCCAATATATAAAACGATTTTGCCATCTATAGTTTAAAAATTAACACGCTATTTATCGCAATATCCTATTTCAGTCTATTTCGCTGAGCTATTTTTGAGGAAAGCGCGAACAAACATATGCTCAAGTTTCAAAAATTTCAAAATCTACGAAAATGTTTTCGAATAATTGGACGCCTATCATTTAAGTTAAGTGATGAAGCTAACTTTCATTCGATTCACTCCAGTGGTTTTTATGGGATGCGCAAAAATATTTGGAAATTTTGTGTGGAATTTCGAAAACTATTCAAATTTATTCATTTTTTTTTAAATCTACTACTGTACTTTAAATTAAGTGACCCCTTTTCATGAGAGTCCATTTCATTGGATTCCATTCAGGAATTTTTAAGGGATGCGCTAACATAAAGTCCCATGTTGAAAAAAATTTCGCAAAATCTCAAATTGTACCCAGAATTCTGAGAAATTTCGTAGCGTCTATATTAAGCTGGGTGACGACCTTTCATGATGATCATTTTTTGATTCGTTTAAGCGGTTTTTGAAGTTTATTTTCTGCTTTCCCTAGACTCCTCCGATCATCCTTCTTCTGTTCTTTAACATGGACTTTGCCCTAACAAGTCAACACGATATAGTGTTCATAGAAAAAGTGAATTTAAATAGCATTAATCCTTGCAAAAGTTTAAAAGAAATGAAATATAACTTTTACCTTCTATATTTTCCATCGGATATTGCAAAACAAAAATAGTTTACACCCGGAAGTGTCATCAATCGTTTCTACTAGTGCGGACAGCAATCTTGGCTTATCATGGGTCCATTAAGCAATGTAGCAGGCTTGTGTGCTGATGCTCCATTGCCCACAATCCACTGCAAGAAGCTATGGCAGCGGCCTTGTATATTTTGTTTTCAAATGGCGGGCCTTAACAATGCCTTGGAGGCATTGGTCACTACTAAGGCCGGAGTTGTTGGTCGCTTTATTATGGGGGCATCTAGTAGGTGGACCCACGTTGCCCCCTATGAAGGGACGGACACAATGACATCCATGTCCAGTGGGGATTGAACCCCGACCGCCGAGAGTTGAACCCGAAATCGAAGTACGGTGCTCTTGTTGTTGTTGTTGTTATTATTATGAACACGTATGTCAAATTTGTGAACTTGGCTCGAAACCCGCTTATAAATCCTCGTCCGTAGGACAACACAAGTGGGGATTCCCTTCGTGAGTGTCTTTCTAAGGGGACCTCATCCGTATTTACGCTAACTTTCGGGGAAAACCATGGAAAATTCCGAACGGTTAGGTCGACGGGCGCGCGATGGGACCCGAACCCGAGACCTTCCCACTTTGTCCGTCTACCCTTTCCAATGATATAACCAGTGCGCCATGGTGAGGATTCTTTTGTTGGATTGTGCAGTGCAAGCTCTCGTCATTTGGATACTTATATTTAATACTATTGGAATTATACAGGTACCGTAAAACTTTGATTTATTTATTGCTGTTTGTTATTGGGCACAAATTTGTTTTCAGTTTAATATTTTAAACATGTCTAAAACAGAGGATATTTTTGCAATGTTGAAAAGAAAAAAAAAGATTGAAAGATCTAATATAACTAAATTGTTTACTAAGTATTTTTAAGTTGTTTACTAAATTGTAGTTTGCACTAACTGTACTAAACTGTGTTTTTGTAACTGTGTACTAAATTGTGTTTTTAAGTTGTTACTAAATTGTTTACTAAGTTTTTTAAAACTGTTTTAGCTGATAAGAATGCCGATTGCGCTGAGTTAGAGGAACCTCTTGCTGTTTTGACGGAAAGAGCGAATCATTTAAAATTATTAGAATCACAAATTGAAAAATTTATCGATGCGACATTATTTGAACAAGTGAATGCCAGCGATGAAAAGTGCATTAGGTTCGGCTACAAAATTAAGCGTTTCTTAAAAAATAAAGAGCCATTAAACACTTCAAGTTCTGAGGTTCCTTCTGCTTTTGGTTCGAGTGTAACTGAAAGGGTCCATATTCCTCATTCGGTCAAACTTCCAAAATTAACCATTCAGCCCTTTTCTGGCGATTCAAAATTGTGGAACGAATTTTGGAATTCGTTTGATAGTACCATTCATCAAAATGATTCGATTTTTAAGGTTGAGAAATTGGCTTATTTAAAATCATTTTTGTCTGGATCAGCATTAAGTGTCGTATCAGGTTTCGAACTTACCGACATTCATTACGATAAGTGTGTTCATTTCATTAAAGAGCGTTTTGGACGCAAAGATTTCATTGTGAGCTCTTTTATGCATACAATTTTAAATTTGCAAAATGTCAAATACTCTACAAATGTTTCTGGATTACGCAAACTGTACGACGAATTGGACATTTCAATTCGTAATTTGGATTCAATGAAAATTAATTCTGAAAATTATGGACCTCTTTTGATTCCAATTTTGTTAAATTTATTACCAGAAGATCTTGTGTTAGAATTTAAACGGCAAAGGAAATATAAAGAGACGTTTCGGAACATCTTTCGTTTTTGAAATGTGAAATTGAGTGTAGAGAATCTGTTTATTTTACATTAAATGAAAGGAAAGAAATGTCCTCTAACCAGCGTAACCAATTTGTAAACAGAGGATTTAAAAGAAATGTATCCTCAGCGAGTGCTTTGAATGTAAATACGCATATACATAAGCTGATATGCATTTTCTGCAGGGGCGTCTTTAAGCAAAATTCATTGGGGGGGCATATGTAATGATTTGGCCGACTATCTTATAAAACTTGTATCTTTAAAAGTACGTTCTGTCTCTCTCATATGTGTCTCTAATATAAAGTTCAACATTATTAACCAATCGGAATCCACTTTTATACTTGCGAATAGAGCGGAAAATAGGGGTGCGTTTAAAGAGGGAGACACCAACACCAGCCCTTTCTTTAAGCTCCACTGCTGTAAAAATTCTGATAAAGTATCGTGATATTAAAGAAAAATATGTATTTATTATTATTGGTTGTTGTTGAATGTGCAAATGGAAATTTACATTTCAAATTAATTAAGTGCTTAGTAAGAGGGTACTTACAGCATAAATAATTTTTTATATACACTTACATAAAAGAAAAGATTCAATCATACATTATTTTAACCCATTTTTGCGACTTTCTTCGATTTTGACCGATAACAGAAATAATAGATCCATTTCTGATGTCCACTTCTTGAACAAGGGATGATTTCTTTTAAAATCATTCATCCTAAAAATCGAAATAACATCCTACTGGGTCATGTTAAAATATTTTTTAGAGTTGAGATTCAATACTCACGAATAAAGGCTAGGAAAAATAAATAACGTTTTCGACTCATAGCGAAAATGCCGTCCCAAAAAAGGGACGCTAGGCATCAATGGGTTGCATTCATCTTTGTTCTTTGACTGTACAATATGCATTTTAACCCGACACTTTTGTAGACGAGCCCATCTACTAAAGACAGCTCCTCAATCTATGCATTCCAAAATATCCTTTTCACAAGCAAGCAACACGATTGCATTCAGACAGGGATCCGTCATAGTTGTACTGAGATAGTTTTTCACTCTTTTTAATTGACTGAATGTTCCTTCGTTCGAAGCCGCTGTGACTGGGGAAGTGAGAGCCAAACCACTGACACGGCTCGCAGGCGGAAGAATGTTTTTTAAGGATTCTGATTTCCTGGAAATGTTCTCCATTGTTTCAGTTTCTGATCCAAAATCTGACAGAACTTCCAACTCAGCCTGTAAAGCTTCTATGTCAATCATTGCCCGAGTTTTTGGAAAGAAATCTGCAGCTTTCTTAATGAGATCTAAGGTTCATTTCTCTTTGGTTATGGGAGGATTCATTATCGCATATATCGGCGTCTGTATGAGATAACGCGGCGTTCTGCTCATGCAAGAATTCAGATTATCAGCCCTCATGACCGCAAGAGTATCCAGTACTTTCTTAAAATCCATGCGATAGAAAGACATAAGTTCGAAAGTCAAGAGATTGTCTCGATTGTCTTTGGCGCCCACCTTCGTCGATGCTGCATGGTCAATTCATTGAACGGATCTACACAGTGTTTAGTTGAAAAAATAATTGCGCTTTGTATTTCTCTATTCATGTTTTCATCCTTCATTATCTCCAGTGATTGGATGCATGCCTTTATTATTTTCGTAGCATCCATTATGTTCAGATCCTTCGACTCGAGCTTTTCAGTAAGTCATTGGCACCTGTACAGACCGTTCTTGAGAAACATGAGTGAAGCAAGGAAGTCAAACGACAACATTTTCTTTCTTAGACCTCTTCCTGAGTCCTTGCTTTGCTATCAAAAGTAGATGAATCCACTATTTCTTTAAAAACTTGTAGGATACATTCATATGAAGTGTAAACCGCTTTCAATGACTCCGCTCGAGCAGTCCATCTTGTCTGAGAAAGATTTCAGTAAAAGAGCATTTTCTATTTTTTTCAGCTTTTTGTGCTTGCTGTCAAAAAAACAAAAATTTCTTCCAGTGCCGAGAAAACATCAGCTATCATATCGCTAGCATTACATCTATGTTGGATGAATGTGTTCAGTCTGAGAGCTTGCAAGGAATCAGTGGCGGCTCCTCCATTGGAGCCCATGAGCACGTGAACCCCCAAAGGAAAACCTAAAGAATAAACACATTAACAAATTAAATTTGAAACAAATATTAAGCACACTTCTAGATTTATGTGAATTTAAAACGTGAGTTTGACTCCCCTCCACTAATATTAAATACGCTTATTACAGCTAACGCAGCACTGTAGTGTAGGCTACTACAGCACAGTCTTGAATCCATCGCACGCGCGAACGGAAAAATTTCCCTCTGGACCTCTCTCTGTCATCAGAAGCCGACACAGCTGCTAGGAAGTACGGCACGGATGAAATCATTCCGCTTGCACATTTCCATTGTGCACACAGGGCCCATTTTGCGGTATCGCTTCCGGATTTTCCCTTGGTCTGTTACGTTCGGTTAGTTAATGAATTTTTATTGCATTTTCTTAATATTTTCTGTATTTCTATTATTTTTCACTACATTATTTTTTTACAAACTAGTGTCAATCATTAAGATGGGAGTCAAAGACGTATTTCGGAGCTAAAGGAATGGTATTTTTCTCTATTATCCTTTGAAAAAATAATTGAAATAAAATGAATCAAGACAACACCTTTGTTGAAACTTATCTTGGTGACGAAATGTAAGACCCAAGATGACTTGTTTTCTTTCGTGCATTGTTTTCCTTTGACTGCTGGAAACACAAATCTGTTTTAATTTGTAAGGTGCGTCGTATCTGCGAATTTCATTTTCGAAATTTGTTTTGTGAACCTCCTTTAAATAACCCACGAGCCGCCACTGCAAGGAATAAAGGGCACAATTCGACCCACGATTTCTGAAAATTTCTGCTGGGTGCCTTTGAATTCTCTTGACATGCTCCTTACAAAATAGTAAGACTGGAAAGTTACCTTTTCTGTATCAAGCTCATTCTTTGTAAGGATCTGCGCTATCTCATTTGCAAGGTAAAGACCGGTTTTATCGACTGCTTCTTCAATATCGCTAAATATGTTTTTACGCACTGCCGTAGCTGAAACATCCATCCTCTCGTTTTGGGATGAAGCAGAAAGATAGCTTGTGTGGTATGGCCTGAAATGTATGTCCTCAAGCCATTTCCTTAGTACTGAATTATATCTGGATATTAATTTGACAATTTGATGAAAGTTTCCATTTTCATCTCTGTCACTTCCCCTGAATGCCAGACCTTGTCTGCCCAGTGTCATGTCCGCTTAATGTCCATCACACATCGTTACAACTTCAGTATTAAAAGCAAGATCCTGTTCTTCCAGAATTATCTGCTTGCGATTGCTCGTGTCGAGTAGCACATCAACGTGATTAGACATCATCATGAGCTGACAATAATCTGAAAGAGCAATTCGGTGAGAGTTGGAAGAGAAATGCTGAGCTAGTTTTCCGTCCTTTCCATTTCCTACACTCTTCATTTTGTGCCATTTGTTTACACCGCTCTCAACCCAAGCATTTTGGGGTTTTTCTCTGCCAGGACCTTCATGAAACAGGCCCCAGACGAAACAAAAAGCAGCGTTGAGTTATGGGCTGTATTCTAAAGGCGGATACTCTTTGTACAAATCGCTGTTGAAACGTCGCCGACTATCCTGCGGGATGGAGTAGTTTATCGGAGTAGTTCATGCTTTTTTCTCCAGTCATCTTCGAACTGGCTACCACACTGTAAACATTCTAATTTCACGCGCTTGCGTGCTTTTTTAACAGATGGTTCAAGTTCCATTTCTATTACAAATACGATTATAAAACAATAAAACGATCACTATTTCCTGAGTTTGAATCAACTTAGAAAACAGGTAACAAGAACAAGACGGCTATACTGTTTTTCAACCTCACCTGACGCATTGTAATGCCAAATCGCACTGTTCGTCAAGTATTCATGCGCACATTCTGATCTTCGGTTCTAGTTGCAGTCTTTGCCTAATAGCCTTTTGGCGATTATTCGACGTTCGTTCGTACTAACGTTACTGCAGTTCCTACACGTACGGGACTACGCTCAAGGGGTGGTAAGAAAGAAACAAGATTCCTTCAAGCTCCCCTTCTTGACCTTGCCCTTGAAAGGTACAAGGCAGGCCAGAATTGTTCTAAGAAATGTCTCCCCTTTTCAAAAAACAAGTGTGATATAGATTCAACCTGCGTGTGTGCTTACGGGTTCATATACAAATATATTTCACATTTTTCATTACCAATAATTATGGAAATTTAAGAAAAATCAGTTGTTTGAGAGCTGCATCCTGTATCTATCGATACTGACAATCGAGAATTTGCCGATTGTGATCAAATTTGCCGACTCTGATCGAATTTGCCGACATTGGGGGGGGGCGAGATGCCCCCCTACGCCCCCCCAGTAGCTACGCCCCTGATTTTCTGCAATGCTCCTCATGATTCATTCAAATACAAAGGGGTTAGGCATCTTTCAGGCCTTAGCACCTACGCAACGCAGTACGCAGATGAAAAACAAGTGGGGGGTTTTTCCCCAGAGATCAATGAACTTTTTATCCCATAGATCTGGAATACAGACAACTAGCGCCATCTAAGCGCGATTAAAAGGAGGTTATGAAACAGAGGCTAGTAAGGTGCTTTATCCACCATACAAGCTGGTGGGCGCGGCTTTATATTAGGCTTTGCAAATTTTTTGCAGCTATAGATGCGATTGCAAACAATCCGACTCCCAGTCCACACTCCAAAAGCTAGATCCATTTAATGGTACACGTCGAGTTATTTTTAAGTCAGAGACGTTGGTTATCATTCATTAACCCATTACCGACCGACTTTTTTCAGCAGATTCTCCAATTTATGTTGATGCCAAAAGTGATTCATAAATTTCAGACCTTTCTGGGCTATGAAGAATGGATTGATTTATCTAAAAATTGCTTAATAATTGCTTAGTAAAAAAATGAAATATTAACATTTTAAATTGTTATCGCCTACTATTTTATGGAAATCAGATTATTTTATTTTATTTTATTTTATTTATTTATTGAGATGAAAGTAGGGAAAAAAATGAATGCCTCAATATTTTTGCGACTTACACTTTTCGCGACCGTGTAAAAATAGATCGTAGGGCGTTAATGGGTTTAAAAAAATCACCGAAATGACGATTCATCAAAAAGTGACACGCATGATTTAATGAAAGTGACCCACGATATGCAACAAACAGAAAAATATAAAATAGCGTGAAAAGAAATTATCAGACACATAGGGTGTTGTAGAATTTAGCGTATGTAGGAAAAATACCTCCAATAGGGAACTTATTCTATACTATACTTTTCCTTTTAGGAATAGGATACCCCCATAGAAAAGCAATTTAGCACCTACAGCGACGAGCGATGTGTATTATGTTAAAATATGTTTTACTTTTCATAAAATGTATTATTATCTCATAGGTTAGGGAGTAATACTAAAGATGGGAAAAAACTTTTTTTTCATTCTCCGCGGAACTGACTTTTTTCCAGCATTTTTCATCTCCTAGTATTCCTACACTGAAAAAATGTTTGTTTGAATGAATAAAAATTTTGTTAAAACAACAAAATTATCCGGTTGAAATAGTGCCAAACAAATTTTTGTTGAATTAATAAAATAATTTTTTAAAAATTATTTCGTTATTTCAACGAAACATTTTGTCAATTTAACCAAACAATTTGGTTTAAATAACCAAATGTTTTGTAAATTTAACCAAGCTATTCGTTTAAACGGTTTATTTGGTTAAAATCAAACAAATTATTTGTTTGGATTCACAAAATGTCTTTGTTAACTGCTGTTGTGATGGCTGATTTACTAAATTAATTTTGGCTCACAATTAGTTGGTTGAAAGTTTGAGAGCTAAGACTATGGCTAAAATGTGCCAGTGGCTAAAACGTGGCAAGCAGTGGCTAAAATGTGCCACTGCTTGGCGACGTTCTTTTGGAGGTAAGATGAATGCACCAAATATTGCAAATTTGATCTTAGAACTGTGGAAAGATTCGAAATATCTTGCATTTTCAAGCATGCGCAATTGTTACTTTTTTATTCTAGCTTCTGTCTGACGCACATACGTGAAAGCCGTGGCTGACGAGAAAGACAGGCTGCTTTGCTGACATTGGGTCACACCCCTTTTGCCTTTGCAGAGTCATGTGACTTAGGAGATGCGGCTAGTAAGATGGCCACATGACTCTGCAAGGGCAAAAGAGGTGTGACCCAATGTCAGCACCGCAGCCTCTCTTTCTCGTCCGGCACGGTGAAAGTATCGGACATGCTTGCTCAATTGGACGTCACTGAGCTGTTAATTTGCGTTTGTGCCATGCGTTATTGTTATTTCTTGTTATGTCGTAATCTAGTTCATCTAATTTGCTCAGGCTTGTGCAGTTAATGATAACCACACCGTGTCGAAAGAGTATTCGAGTAAAAGTGAAACTTCTTACATTCATATTATTACATACATTCAAAACATTCATATTATTACATACATTCAAATATTATTCATACGTTTATTTCATACATTCAAAATTATTTTCCAGAAAATAGTTTTTTTGCGGGCGTACATGACAGCCTGGTGTTTTTAGTTTAGCAAAGGGCCGATGATAGCGTATTTTCGAGGGGCCCCCTTTACATCGATGGCAGGGCCCAGTATTGTTTTTTGGGGTCTTACAAAGACATTTTCGAGGGTGGGGGCCCGAAAGCGATAGCCGGATCCACTGATGTTTTTTGGGTCTCGCACAGGACCAGCGGTACCAAATTTTCGAGGGATCCCCATTGCTCGCTTTTAATAATTGTTATTTTTACTTTAAAAAGTTGTTCCATTTTTTTAAATATTTGGTTTTCCTAAATCGCCATTTGTTTACGTTTCGGCATCTGCGGTGCATCTTGGGAAAATAATGGTTCATATCAAGTGCGCTTCCTCCATGACTGAATCTTAATCCCGCAGCCTTTTGAGTCACACGCGCATTGCCGAACAAGAAATAAACCAAAGTAACGGAAGCTACAGATTATAACCCACCCGAACAAAGCAAACGCGCCCATTCGCCAGTTTTTTGAAAATCGTTAAGCAGTGGGCTAAAGCACATTTTCACCAAAATAATTTATCTATTCATCAAAATTCATATTTTTATTTTAGCGTATTTATAAATCTAGAAATTGAAAAAGTCAGTTTTTTTCCCCGTACATAAACTTGGTAAGACACTCCAAAATCGCATTTGTATTCGTAATAAAATGAGTGTATGTGTACTATTTTCCCCAATTTTTTAGCGAGATCTTTTTATTTCCCTAAGTAATAAGAATCCAAATTCTAATAGATGGAAAAATGAGCATACGCGTCAGCTATTTTGATGTCAAGTGGAAGCTCTCTCTCTCAGTTTTTTTTCTGTAAAGATCAAATAAACAATGGATGTGTAAATGAGAATATATACAATCACTTAGCCAACAGATCACTTAGCAGCTTTTTGATAAAAGTAATACAAAGCTAATAAACATTTTACTGGTACTTTTGGAAAATGCATTTTCCCTTAGAAAGAACACAAAAAAAGATGAGTGGAAACCAAAAGTGATTTCCTTTCCACCGTAATATACAAATTAAAGTGTTTGCTACATAAAACCGATATGGATTGAAAAAATGTGTGTTCCGCTTTGAAACTTAAACTACAAAAATATTTTCGAAATATGTACTCATATGTATCGATACATAATGCCGGTATTGTCCACCTAAGTCTATATTCACGATATTTTAACCCAAAATATCTTATATCCATTACCCTTCCAGCCTATACATATATTACCATTTTTTTTTCTTTCGATATTTTTCGGCCCGGTCAATTGTTAAAAAATAATTCTGATTGTTTAACTAAGTCTAACGGACATTCAGTGGTTTAAAGCTTAAACTGTAGAAACTCATAAAAACACTATAATAAAAATCTAAATTTTTATAAATAGATAAACTAATTAAGCATACCTCTGCAATTTCCAGCAAACTGAAGTAAAAACCAGTTTAATTTTGTGTTTGATGGTATCCATTTTTAAATGTATTAGTAGACAGTGCAGACCCTTTGTTAGGCCTTCCCTCCTACTCCGTAAATAAGAATTGAAAATTTTCTCTTTTGGGCAGGTCCGGATGTCTTTCACACTCCTGAGCATATCCATGAAGAGCATATCCTCAGCATATCCATAAAATGACTAACGGGCGATTTTTCATTCGTTCCGAGTTTTTAGCAAAAACGTTTTGGAAAATCAATTGGGTTGAATCAAACACACTTTTGTTAAATCAAAGATACCAAACTACTTAACGAAACAAATTTTGTTAAATTCAACAAAACACTTTTTAGCGTGTACATATAAAGGAGGCTTGTGTGCTGCTGTTCCAGTGTCCACAACTTGATGATTGGAACGGTTAGATGCCACCTTTGCGGCGGAAGCGGAAAGTGTACAGCTAAATTTGAGAAGTTCGAGAATTTTGTGCGTCACATCCGACCTGAGATTGGCTGCATTCGTAAACGCCAAGCGAGTTACACTCGTGTAATGAGTTTCCATCTAAGACGTTCGTAAAGGAAACTGAGTGCATACAGTTTTTAAACTGGAGCGTTCGTATACAAAACTGAGTGCGATTCGTTTCAAACGGAATAAACTGATCTCTGCTAAGGTTTCGTCAGTTGTTTAGAAGATACACTCACTGCACATTGTTTTCAAAGGGCGTCCGTTGTTACGGAAAAGTATGTTGTTGTGAAAAGTATTTTACGTTTTCTAAAGCTGCCAATATTATTTTTTCGAAGAGGAAATTCATGCGTACGTTAGAAAATGCTGAGAAGATACATCATTTTTCAAAAGTAATCATTTTCTTGTATTTTTCATTTGAGTCCATTCAAAAATGCATGTTTTAGTGTTGAGATTGAAGTTGATTGAATTATTAGCGAAATCTCAACTTCTCTTGCTAAATACTTTTGAAAAAAAGAAGGTTAAGTTGAAATTTCTAAATTTTGATGTGTGCACTTCAATGATGGCCACTCTTTCTTTTAAAAATCCTGTTGATTTTATATTGAGTATGTATTAAAAACTCTCCTCGGCAAAATGAACGCATTCGCGAATTGTAAACCAACACGTCTCCTAAGCGACGATACTCAATAAATTGAAGTTGTTCGTAAAGTGAAAGGAAACTGATAACCAATGACAGCACTCAACACACGCATTTCAGTTTTCTCACGCAAACTCGTGCAACGAGTTTGTCGTTTACGAATGCAGCCATTGTATAGAAAAGAGAAGCATGTTTTCTGTGTGGCAGACAGAAATCAGGATTAGACGTGATGAGGGCCAGTGCAGCAGCCCTCATTACTGTCCGTTCATCACTCTACACCTACCGTTTTCTTAATTATGTTTAAATGGAGGGTTCACCCATTTTTATGCAAATAGGTTCATTTTAAATTAGTTTTAAGGCTACTGGTTGGAATTGCAGCTTCTTGATTTCTAACTTGTAATAGTTGTTGCCTCATTCTTAATACATTTGTGACTTTTTCGGGACGCTCAAACTTTAGCATTTTCGCAGTCAGTTGCAAAACTTTGTAAACTTTATTGCATTTCCCTAACTTTTATTCACGAGTATTCAATCTCAAATCGACAAAAAATCGACACAAATCGGAGTTTTATGTTTTGACGCATCATTTTTTTTCAAAAGAAATTATCACATGTTCGTGCAGTGAATGTCAGAAATTTATCTTCTATTGTTGGCATCAGCAAACATTAGAGACAGCCATGCAAATAGACTGGTCATAAATGGTTTAATACTGTTGTTAAGTGTGTACCCATTTTGTTCGGAACGTTCATAAATTAACTTGGTAATATGACTCTGTTGTCTCGCTTTATCATGATACGCAAATTCTAAATATAAGAGATTAGGCAAGCAGATATTCGTTTGAGAGATAGCTCTAGGGTTCTTTTCCCACAGCTCCCTGCAGTTTTTACGGGGTGCGTGAATGGATAGAAACATTTTGAATAGATTTTTGGAAAATCTAAAAAGATCTTGAAGTTTTAGAAAAAAAAATGGACGCCATGTCCAACTTACTTAATTTTGTAATTGCTTTTCTTCACTCTTTTGTAAACATTTATGGACATTATTCCCGTTAGGAAAAGAAACATACAACATATCTGAGGGAAATAAATATACAAGGTACGTCCGAAAAGTTCGGTAAAGTTTACTCCATTTTAAAAACACCTCTGGTCAGGATGTTGCGCTCATGCACATTTCGTGAGAGACATCGGAACTCATGTCCTCAGCGTCCAAATCATGTCCCATTTAACTCGGTCCGTTTTCGGGTCATTTGCAAATGAGAGCAACGCGTGAACATCCAGTTTTAATTAGGCAAAAAGCGGGAGCGACACTATAGCATAGAAAGTGTTCCATGGGAAATGAGTGGATATAAAGTGTGTTTTGAGTGATTTAAATGCTTTCGAGACGAAAGAGAAGCTGTCATGGATGAGCCTCTTGAGTCAGATTGGGAATAACCTCCCTATTCCATAGATCTGGCACCTGTAGACTCCTTCTCCGCCACAATGAAGTCTCGAAAGGCCAACCCTTTTCGTTTCCTAGAGCGTGTGGCAATGATGATAATATTCGCGTGACGATCTTCGAGCGATTCGAAAAAAAGCGTTTGCCGACACTTTTCAACAGCTATACTACCGATGGTATGTTGTACTTAATGATTATTATTTTAAAAGCCCGTCAACTTATTTTGTTTTCAATTCTTGTTTCCTTCATTTTATCGCGTCATTTAACGAACATTTTGAACACATCTTTTGAATAAAATATCAAACGCGATTCTTTCTATTCTTCTGAATAAAATAAACAAAGGTGTGCGATTCAATTGAGATAGGCTAACCCATTTTTTCCCCAGCTGAGAATATCAAAAATATGTGTTATAGATGTTATTGCTGAAATCCCAATTTTGACATATACATATTCAACTATTTCGTGTAAAGTTTGTACAGAAATATAGAAGAAATATTCGATAGCTCTAACTGCTGCAAAACACCTCCATTCAATAGGACTATTTCCATTTTTAGGAGCCTTGTTTGAGCTACAACTTTTTATTTTCGCTTACCTCTGAAATTACGTAGAGAATCCATATTTTGTCATCCTGTATTTCATGAGCCTCTTTTGTTAAGAAATTTCCGAATAGCACTGAAATGGAGCCACTGGGTGCCTCTATCAATAGTCAGGTACAGTACAAGAAGAAAGACACGTGGGAGAAGGTTCGAATTTAATATGCGATTCTTTGAAACGACATAGCTAACATTGTGAAAGCAAGTACTCATAAGAATTGAAGTAAGAAAAATGTTTATCGCGGCGTTGAATACAAGTGGTTCAAAAGAAAACATGCTCCTCGAAGTAAGGAAATGATTCACTTTAATTATGATACTGGGCGCATTTTTAAACTCTCAATCAGTGTGACTCGTGCAACTACGTTTTAGTTTTAGGATTTCTTAAACCCTCAGTTTTTGAATCTAAGCTGGTTGAGAGTTGTTCTTAAAGTCAACTGAGTGCAGCTAGTTGAAAAACTCAACTCCCCGTTCAAGTTCTTTCGTTATCAGATCCCGATTGCCATGTATTCTAATGGTCATCACGATTCGATAACGATCGTCCTAAGGAGTTTGAACATAGGGGGTCAGTCGATTGAGACAAAAGCCAGTTAGTTCATTTTGTTTTCTGTTTGTTCCGAGGACATTCTGATTCCAAAAAAAGTATCACCTAGGTAACGACGCTGAACAAGCTCAAGTCCTTCATAACTTGGACCACTCATCCCACCTGTTCCAGTTTCTGCCTGAAAACCTAGGGGCAGTAACGGATGAGTTTGTGAACCCAAGCAGGCGCGTAGCCAGGAAAATTTTTCGGGGGGGGGGGGGAATATGAACTTATATGTGTATAAATAGACGGAATTTCATTACTAATCCAAATATTTCGGAGGGGATATATCCCCCCCCCTGGCTACGCCCCTGAACCCAAGGATTATAAGCAAACAATTCGTGTCGAAGATAAATGAATCCATCCGAGATCTAGAAGTTGAACAGATCTGACTTTTAAACAAAACTATTTAGAAGATTCGATGAGCATTGTGCTTCTCCAAGCGTGTTGAAATTGCCTAACTTCATCAGCACGAGCAGTGTTTCTTTTTTAATCTTGAACAGAATGTTAACTTTCATCTACGTTAATGCCCTTATACTTGGGAATCTTAACCGCTGTGTTTTATGAGCAAAAATCGGGTTTCACAGCTCCA